>OX439035.1:8374548-9668670 GCA_949317995.1 Acholoe squamosa
CTCTGGAGGTAGAGGTGAGTTTAACATATCAAATGACAGGTCTCGGTGCCCACCTTGTGGATCCAGGGAGGATGAAATCTATGCATCTAAGCTGCACCATATATGCGGGGTACTTCGGTACTTCGCCTATACCTTACGTTGCGGCTTACATGCAGGGTTTTATGGTCCAATCAAATGAAGATCATATTTTTAACTTACCTGTAACAGCGGAGTCGCTCACCGCCCCGTCATTGTGTAGCTCAGGTAGAAATCTGTTAACAAGGGGAAAAAGTCAACATTTAATTAAATTACTCTCTATTTTCTATCTCTTGTTTCTACCCACACAAAACCAACTACAAAGGGGATTCTCCGTGTATAAAGCGTGGCTTATATATTCTGTAAGAATGAACCTCTGGTACATGTTAGAGGATCAGCTAGATTTCGGAGTGCACCTTAGACGTGTAGATTCATGCTATAGAACAGGAAAAACCAGAAAAATCAGAAAAATCATGACGACCATCGGGCATGATGCATTAATTAATGCATCAGCGGCCCTTAAAGGGTTAGAAAATTGTATCAAATAAATCAAATACCATCGCCTTAGCGCAAGAAGGCTGTAACTGCATCTAGATCTACAAGTTAAAAGATACCTCAATGAGGCCCCTCACGGAGGTACCTTTTACCCTGCTGTCAGTTACAACCTTATTGCACTAAGGCGACGCTATGTTCTGTAATTGAATGGGTGTGAGAACTGGCTTAGCAAAGACAACCGGCTTGTACATCAGATCTCAACCCTATAACTCTGGACACCAAGGAGGTGGGCGTAGGCGAAGAAAAAAAAGACAAGTTACAAGAAAGCCTCGAGTCGATCAGCTGACTAATCCCCTGGTACCAGGTTTAATCAGGCGCCTTACGGGGGTTAATCCGCACTTTGTCCGCCCATTAAGTCCCCGCGGGACAACGCTTCTTTACCTTCTCCTTTCCCCTCCTTATTCAAGTTCAGTTCCCAATCGACCCCTTTTCAATTTTGTAGAATACGGCTTTCGATGTAAAAAGTGCATCAGAAAAATTTCAATTAATTGCATTCCAGTAGTTTACAGATTAAGTAACTTGCTCTTTTTCTAGTCTGAACAAAAGGTCCCAAACAGTGGTGGATTTAGAGGGGGGCGCGGCGGCGCACCCTCCCTTTTTTACTGTACTTAAGAGTTTACCAAATTTTTTTTTACCTCAGAATTTAGCCAAAATTAGGGGCTAAATGAGGGGCGCCCCCCCCCTTTTCAAAATCCTGGATCCGACCCTGCCAATGGTGTGGGCGCTTATTACGGGGGTGCTCGATACTGCCTTACACATATTGCATTGGTGCATCATGCTAATCATTTAGGTCACTAATGTGTTAATGCATCACACCCATTGGTCAGCACAATGCTCACTAGGGGTGGGCACTTACCTCATAGGTTCCTAGGTCTAAATCTAGAATGCTACCAGTGCTAAATGACACTTTCTATATACTACTCATGTTTACCACTTTCTATATGCTACTCATGTTTACCACTTTCCATATACTACTCATGTTAACAACTTTGTATATACTACTCAAGTTTACCACTTTTTATATACTACTCATGTTTACCACTTTTTATATACTACTCATGTTTACCACTTTTTATATACTACTCATGTTAACAACTTTGTATATACTACTCATGTTAACCACTTTTTATATACTACTCATGTTTACCACTTTTTATATACTACTCATGTTAACAACTTTGTATATACTACTCATGTTAACCACTTTTTATATACTACTCATGTTTACCACTTTTTATATACTACTCATGTTAACAACTTTGTATATACTACTCATGTTAACCACTTTTTATATACTACTCATGTTTACCACTTTTTATATACTACTCATGTTAACAACTTTGTATATACTACTCATGTTTACCACTTTTTATATACTACTCATGTTAACAACTTTGTATATACTACTCATGTTTACCACTTTTTATATACTACTCATGTTTACCACTTTTTATATACTACTCATGTTAACAACTTTGTATATACTACTCATGTTTACCACTTTCCATATGCTACTCATGTTTACCACTTTTTATATACTACTCATGTTAAATGGCCATGAATATGACCTTAGATGTCGAAATGGCGTTAAACATCTATTACTCACTCACTGTTAACCACTTTTTATATACTACTCATGTTTAGTAATTTTTATATTCTACACATATTTACCATTTTTTATATACTACTCACGTTGACAACTTTTTATATACTAATGAAGACAACTTTTATATACTACTCATGTTTACCCCTTTTTATATACTACTCATGTGGGGATCGTTGCTAAGGTCTACAGGGCATTAGCATATGAGGTCATGGAGGCCGCCATCTTGCTTCACATTATGGGTAGGCTCCTGACTCCACAGCAGTGCATTATGGGTAAATTTCTTATCAGCCCCTTTTCACACTTCTGAACAATGGTGATTGATAAGAATAATAAAGGTGATAGGCTGACCATGGCCTCTATCTTAATCACCCTAAGTACCTGTCCATAGGTGTGAAGGGAGGGGATTAGCCTGATAGGGAGACAATGGCTTGGTGTTACTCAGCCTAGATTTTATGTGCTCTCTTACAAAACCTTTAAAGTTTGATTTCTCTTGTATTTAAAGAAATAAAACTACATTAACCTTATCTTGTTAAAGTTTCAGGTATTTGCTATCTAAAGGTATACATTTCAGAACATTGCTGCAGATAGTCAATCAAATATAATAGACTGCAAAGAGGCCAAATGCTGATCTAGCCACCTAGCTGATTTTCTCAGTACTAGCAATATGCTAGTCCCCTATAGGAAGTGCCCAAACCCGTTACTAGTACCTACTGGCTTCACAAGGATTTATCCTATGGAACCCCATTTCAGGGGTGGACTCCAATGACTGAACTCTCTGAGTAATGGTTCCAAGGGTCCTTTACGCCCTTCCTACATTACAGTGAGCAGCAATCCCGTCCTAACGGTGTAAATCTTAACCCTTTAAGGACTGGCTGCTGATGCAGGAGTGCATCATGCCCATTGGTCGGCATGATGCACCAATGAAGTGCTGGCGAGTCTGCTCATTTGAGCATCATGCCGACCCTATGGGGTCGATACTCCCGGAGGGTCCGCATGATGCACCAATCAAGTACTTCATGCCTCATGCCGCCCCTACAGAGTTGATACACTCCCAGAGGGTCGGCATGATGCTCCAATGAAGTGCTGGCGAGCAGACTCGCCAGCACTTCATTGGTGCATCATGACGACTAATGGGCATGATGCATTAATGCATCAGTGGCCCTTAAAGGGTTAAGGAGCTACCTATTGGCTTTACAAGACCTACAATCCTCTACGAGCCAGGATTTCCTGTGAAATCAAAGAAAAGCAACGCAATTGGATGCAGGCCCAATTTCCTTTAATTTCCCCGATGCCCTTGCTTTTATCGTAAACAACAACAACAACGCCACCACCTTTTGCCCCGCGCCATTTTCACACAGTGTCGTTGGTGTCTTTTAGGGAATCATTCGAGGATGGTTTATTTCTCTAAAGACTAATAAAGCTACTTTAACCTTTTAACAGTTGTGAAATGCTTTAACCCTTTCTCTCCCTGTATTTCTCAAATACAGTGTTATAGTACTACATATGCTCTACAGTGCGTTAAAGGGTTAAAGCTGATGCCCTATGATGGACATAGGGAGCCTAAGTCTCGCGTTAAAAAAAGTTTCTGATTTGGAATTAAAATGACCAATATTACCATTGACCTCCAGACCCACCATATATGAAATTTTTAGGCTCAACTCTCATTCTTTCAAAAGTTATCCAAGGTCTAAAAAAATTCCCCCTATCCTTCAAGCCTGCGGGCGATAATATGCTGAGCTCAGAATCTGCCCGCACTTGACGCGACTTAGCCTCCCTATTATGCATGAATACAGCTCTGGCAATTTGATCATCAAGGCACAATTAGACCCTAAGGGCAGCCTGTTAAGGGGTTGAGACTTGAAGGGTTGGTATGATGCACCAATGCTGGTGAGTAACCCACCAGAACTCATTTGGGGCATCATGACACCAAAGCGACATGAGACATTGAAGCATCATGCTGCCATTAAAACGTTGATACTTTAAAAGCGGTATGATGCATCCAGGTGCACGATGCATGGTCACGATGCACCAATGCAGCTCTGGTATGTCTATTAACTACCGTAAAACCCCGGTCATAAGTCGACCCCAGTCATAAGCCGGGGGTAGAGTTTGAAGAAATATTATAAGCCGGTTTTGGGGTCAAATTTTAACCATTTTCTCTTTATTCTATGTAATAAAGCCCCGGTCATAAGCCGGGGGTAGACTTTGGGATAATTTTAGAAGCCGATTTTGGTCAAAAATAGAAGATAAAATCCGGCTTATGACCGGGGTTTATGGTAGCAGTGCAGGGGTGCATCATGCCAAACCTTCATGACCGTGTCTAATCCATAGGGTCAGGACAATGCATTCATGTATCATGGCAACCAATGAGCATGATGCACTAACGAATTAGCAGCCCTTAAACGTTTTAACCGCTAAGGCCACACCAAAAAAAAAAAAAGTTGGTCTACAGATTTTGGTTTTGAAGAAATGGTGCGAGCAAGCGATTTTTTTTAAAAAAAGATTTTCAAAGAATTTTTTGGCGTCCAATGGATTCCTTGCTGGAAAAGTGAGGCGAGCAAAAAAAAATTATTTTAAAAAGAATTCTGCTAAACATCAAAAAGAGAAAACCTCTAGAAAATGAAGCGAGCGAAATCCGTAGACAAGATTTTTTTCAAAGAAAAAAAAATTTGTATTTCCAAAAATATGGAGAGGGCGATCCGTAGACCAACTTATTTTTTTGGTGTGGCCTAATGCAGGAGTGCACGATGCACCAATGAAGTGCTGGGGAGTCTAGTCGCCATCACTTCATTGGTGCATCATGCAGACCCTACAAGAGTGTATTAAACCCTGTAGGATCGGCATGATGCATGAATGAAGGCCTGGTGAGTAGCTCCCCAGGGCTACATGTATGCATCATGAGATCTGATCGGCACGATGCATGAATGCATCAGCGGCCCTTCAAGTGTTAAATTGCATGGCCTCCATTTTGAGTAACCATCCCCCTTGTGGAGGTGTGGTGCAGGGGGGAGGAGCCCCCTCGGAGCGCCATCTACTGCCAGTCGGTGTGACCTCAACCCCACCCTCATCTATAGGTACATGTAATCCTGCTCTGAGATATCTTTGGGCATTTAGGTGACGATCATGATTGTAGCACCATTTGGTATGAGGTGCCACTCATGGTGGAAAAAAACTGTGGGAAAATCTCTGATATTTTAGAAACGGACCAATTTAAAATTGAAACTGCGAAAATAATGTAGAGACACCCTGTGTAACTTTGCACCAAACGGTTTTGGGAGAAATTTCCCTAAAGAATCCCGGATCCTATACGGATTTAGCAGGTTTAATTTTTAGCCAATGAGAGAGTTCCAATCTATTCACTGCGGTCCTTCTGGGGCCAACTGGTACCCATATGATAGGTCTTATCAGTAGAACTCGCTGGTAACAAGCTATAGCAATGGCCGCGCCAATGGGACAACCTGTATCATGATAGTTACCGGGTAAGTAGATTCTGCTTTACACCGCAGCACCAATGTACTCGCAGTATGATTTGCTTTGGAAATTTGTAAGAAAAGGGCCGCAGTTGTTCTTAGTATTTACATGGTAGAAGCAGAGCTAGGATGGATGACAATCCTCTATGGTGATGGGGATCAACACTAGCGCCCCTTGTGGCAGCCCCGTGTAACATGCCCCCAGGGTAGAGTGCTGCCCTCTAGAGGGGAAGGAGGGACTTTGTCTGCCAAACTCTCCTCTATATTGTGTACATACATACCGGTAGGTCATTTAAACAGTAGGAGGGTCCAACTGGTTGCTGTTTTTCACTGGTAGGCGGGGTGGCCATATTATATCTACCGTAATACTTCACGTATAAGACCCGGCTTATGTATACATGAGGGTTGACCCCCGGTGTGTCTTATAGAACCAGGAAGGGGTGCGCCTTACTTATACCCAAGTAACATATTGTTTATTGGGCATGGCCATTGCTGGAGCTTGTTACCAGCGAGTTCTACTGATAGAGCTATTGGATGGGTACCATTCCCCACCCTGCCCCCCCCCCCCCCCGAGACCTGCAGTGAATAGTTAGGATTATTTCATTGGCTGATAATTAATCCCGCTAGTTTGGTGTAGACGATGAATTCCTTCTAAGGAACAATATTCCATGAGGCGGAGCCGAGTGGTATGTTGCTTCGAGGCTAATGAGTGAAGAGACATTCAGTTTGGAGCAAGTTAAGTGAACCTCTGTATTTATTTCATGTTTTTCGTGGAACAAAAATGCTATAAAATACTATTTTCATAAGGGGTTTGGGACTATTTTGTGACATCACAGTGAAGAACGGGGCCATGAAGAATGGATTGCAGTTTTTTCACGCCCCCGTTGAGAATGGCCTACTCTATGCTTTACCATAGAGGCTGACGTTCTCAACATGAAATAAAGTACTGTACTGAATTACTTAAAATCTAGCTCCAGATGTGCCTTATAGCGACCTTACAGAACAGGCCTGGTTCACGGGAGCAGCCACGGGAAGCACCACTCTTCAAGCAGAGGCGCTTCAGAGAACACTAATAAAGTATAATAAGGGAGTGCGGGCTTATTTACCTCTAGATGGCGCAACCATCAATATCAATATGTATACACCAGATGGCAATACAAACTGGCTTTCAGATGTAAATAAACAATGGTCCATGGACATGTGGCATGTGTATGAATCTATGCATTTTACCTCCATGCACTTTAAAAAAATGATCTACCACATGTGCTGACATAATTAGACATCTAACAGGCTAAGAGATATGTAAACATGACCAATTGATGGAGCATATTGTCTGAATATCTTCATTTGTCCACATGGTCCATTTCACAGGAAGCAGCATGTGCCATGTGGAAAATGATCAGGGTTTGTCTTTGTTTGTTGTGGCACAGGAGATTGTGCCACATTGAAATACTCTACTAAAAAATATGTGTCAACCTAAAATAATCACCATTTAATATAGCATACTCGTATTAAGATCTGGTAGCCCCAGTAAAGATTTCAATAATTTTATTTGAATCTGTTCCAGTCATGGGTATGGGGAATGAAAGTACC
Organism: Acholoe squamosa; assembly: GCA_949317995.1. Lineage (NCBI taxonomy): Eukaryota > Metazoa > Annelida > Polychaeta > Phyllodocida > Polynoidae > Acholoe > Acholoe squamosa. The sequence continues at coordinate 8,381,788 of OX439035.1, forward strand.
AGCAACATGACACAGGAGACTGTGCCACCCAGCCTGCAGACGCTGACCTTACATCATGCATCAGTCCATATGTACCGGAAGTGCTGATGCGCATGGGAGCAGCATGTGCAGGATGACATCAGCGACTTCCGGATCTGATCTCACATGTACATCTGTCCCTGGCATGTCAGGCGGTTTGGAAGCCTTGTACCTACTCAATCTCGCTGGAAATTCTGAGGACAGAACAGTCATGGCCGCACACATACAAATAACATAAATCCTTGCTATAGATGTCTTTCAAGTTTGGGTGTGTCTTATATGCAGGGTGCGCCTGGTTTCATTGCACTGGATTAACCAGGACCCTTTACAAAACCCAGAACAAGGCTGGTTTGGACTGACTTCCCCACGGGCTGCGTCCGTTGTGTGGAGAAGTGTCCCGCGGGTGTGTGGACGATCACAATACAGGTTTAGTGGGTGGGGGGTGGGGGGGTGGACATCTGGGGTTTACACCCTGCTAGAGCCGCAATGCATTAATGCAACATATCCAGTGCTCGCCATGATTCATTTCATGCATCGTACCCCTTACTGAATCTACAGAGGGTTGATACCGAAGGATCGCCATGATGATTCAATGAAGTACTGGTGAGCAGACTCGCCAGTGCATCATACCGACCAATGGGCATACTGCACTGTTGCATGAGCGGCCCTGAAGGGGGAGAATTGTCCCAGGGGTGCAGACAATCCCCTCACAGGCTTATAGTGAGGGATCGATGTACACGCATGGAGTACGGTAGGTATCTGGTGTTGTGGGTGCCTCTAGATAATCTACAATGTTGTAGAAATCTACATATTCTCGCACTCTACACCATGAGGCCATACCAAAAAAAATAAGTTGGTCTACGGATTTCCCTCTCCATATTTTCGGAAATGCAAATCTCGTCTACGGATTTCGCTCCCTTCACTTTCTACAAGTTTTCTCTTTGTGATGCTTAGCGATTTTTTTTTTAAATAAAATTTTTTCGCTCGCCAGCAAGGAATCCTTTGGACATCAAAAAATTCTTTAAAAAAAATTAATTAATTTCGCTCGCTCACACCATTTCTCCAAAACCAAAGTCCGTAGACCAACTTATTTTTTTGGTGTGGCCTGATGTATGGTTTTTGAGCAATACACCCCCAACAGTTAATAAAAGGCCAATTTCCACACTTATAGCAAAGAACCATCACACTTGGGGAAAGGAAGGAACAAAGCAATCGTGGGCAAGTGAAAACATGGTGATTGACTGTAGCATTAATGTATTGGTGCCTAGTATTGTCGATAAGGTGTCTGAATACAGCCTTGACGAATCACCTGCACAAGGCTGCATAAATGTACACATCATGCTGACCATACAGAGTTGATGTAGAAAGTCCCAAATGGGTCGGCATACCGTAGTCGTTCTAATAAGCGCACATGTGCGGAAAATTAATTGTTAGATGCTCAAAACTTTATTAGAAGATCTTATTCTAATAAGCGCACCCTCTAAAGCCTAAAACCATTATTTCTGTCCTAAAAATCTTGATTTTCACACTTCATTTGACTGGTTTTACTCCAGGCTGGGGCTCAAAAATGAGGGGGTGCGCTTATTAGAGAAGGTGCGCTTATTAGAATGAATACGGTAATGCATGAATGTAGACCAAGTGAATAGACTCACCAGGCCTGCATTCATGCATCATAATGACACGTAGGCATTATAGTGCCCTTAGTGGTCCTTCAAGGGCACCAAATGGTGACAGGCGCAGGAGAAACGCAGTATGGACGCAGCACTCCCAGACTCCGGGCAGCATATCGGGTTTCAGTTCCAAGAACTAAGTTTTTGACAAAGGCTAGAAGAGATGCAGTTCCAAGAACTAGGTAACAGCAGCTTATGGTTTTATCTGTTCTGTTATTCCTGGAACAATCCTAGCACTACACTACACCAGTATTAAAAAAAACATTCCCTGTAATGGATGGGGCAAGTCAAGTAGAACTTTGCAAGAATGGACCAGGATGAGAACCCATCTTCCTCTGCCGATGGGATACTTTACTTAGCAATGAGCCTATCCATAAAACTGTACCTCCTAATTGAGGTCAAATCTATGGTATTTCCTCTCGGAAAAAAGACACATCTATGGTCACAAAAGAAAATGTACTCTCATGCAATTTCTTTTTCAGATTGCAGACCCCTGCAGTTGGTAAATAACTCATAAAATTCTGCATTCATTGTATTGACCCCGGGGGAGGGGGGGTACTCAGGTCGGAATAGGCTACCGACTGCCAAACGGGCCCCAGGAGCGGAGGCGGTGAGACGAAAATTTAGGGGGCAGTAACTGTGTGCACCTGAAAAATAGGGGATGGTAAATATCTTCTTATTACTTTACAAATAAGGGTCCTTGTTGCAAATATTTCTAAAAAAAATCAGGTACAGTCCCTTCAAATGCCTTGAAATTAGGGGGCGGTGACTTCAAATGCCCTTAAATTAGGGGGCGGTGGATTACTACAGGAGTCTTATCAGTGGGTTTTAGCTCAACCAGCGAAATTCAAGATGGTGGCTCCACTAGGCCTCCATAGTGAGTACAGAGATGCCACTTACTGACCGACAAAAACCAGGAAAACTGGACTTTAGACACATTTTTCCAGGAATTTAACATAATTTAATATAGAAATCTTAGAATCACAACCAGGAATTCCTGGTAAACCAGGAAAAGTGGCATCTCTGTGAGTACCCCCCCCCCCCCCGTGTATTGACCTTACTGAGCGCATACAGGTCCTCCCCAAGGATTTACACCATGTATCAATATAGGCAAACGTTCATGAATATTGGGTCTGACCAATATTGCTTCTGGTTATCTCACGATGCGAATAACCCTAAATCACACCCCAATACGAGTGAACATTTACATTTTTTTTTCAATTTTTCTTGGTCAAAAAATGTTCACAACTGTTTTAGGAGTATTAAAACAATTATTTGTTGCTCTATTTTGATATGATTGTAGTAATTTTGGGTAGTGTTACTGGCTGTAAGATACGAGGTAAAGTTATTTCACGGGGTGTCTGAGATTCTAGGTCAAACCTATTGGGTGGCGGGCGGGGGGGGGGGTTATATTCCACTGTTCCCAAGATTAAATAAAACCCTGATGAGCAGTCTCGCCAGGGCTGCATTTATGCATCATGACAACTAATGCACCTGATACATTAATGCACCAGCGGTTCCTAAAGGGTTAAAACTTAGGTCCTGACACCTAGTGGTGACCTCTGCAGCAGGGGTCAGTAGGTCAGGGGATCCTTCATTGTTCATGGTGTCCATAGGGAGCGTGTATTGTGCAGTAAGTGTCAGTAAGTGTGAAGGAAGACGTGGGGTGTGATAGTGTAAGGGAGGGGAGGGTGATCATTGATATAAATGGTAGTACTGGTAGGCAGGCTACAGCGTCTGCAGTGACTACTGTGGTCATAGATTTTTTCGCGCTGTACATATTTTTGCGGATTTCACGGAAGTGTAAAATCTGTGAATTTATGTCCATAGTGGCTATATCTATCATATAGAATAGCAATAGCTAATTTTGAAAATCCCTGATTTCAAATACACATGAAATAGGGCCTTTTACCAATTCCGTGAAAATTTATACCAGTGAAAATATCTACGACCACAGTATCTCATGCATGCGGTGACCAATACCACAAAACCCTGTGTATAAGGTGCACCTCGCGAATAAGTTGAAATATTTTTGTTGGCTGATAACAGTGGTACAAGTGTGCTTTTCATCATTTCAATAAGACTCACCTTCAGGCATAAAAAAAGTGTTGAGTTCAGGTAATGCTTTACTAATTGCAGCTAGCTACTCTAATTTTTTGGCCCTACACTCTTATGTCTAATGGGCCTTTTGGGGAGAAAATCTGATTTTTTTTTTGCATTATTTGAGGTTTTTTATGATCCCGCACATCAAATTTGCTTCATGTACGTGCGTAAAATTACAGCTGGCCTTAACAAGAAATGCGGTTGTGACCACGTAAAAAAACGCCTCCTGCCGTTAATGTCGGTATACCAGTGTTTGATGACATGTCTCAAAACAGCAGACATAAAGAAGATTTCACAATTATCAATTTCTCTTCAGTAATTTTGTATTGTGAGACCTCATCACATGGGGCAAATGCAATCATCATAGCGCACTCCTGTACCGCTTCGCGGTACTGCCGCTACGCGGCGTGGGAGGCGCTAAAAAAATCCTCAAAATGCAAATACCCTACTTACCTACCCTTTCAGCCCGTTACGTGAACAAAACGTTTTTTAAGCCTAAGGTGCACCCTGAGTTTAAAGGGAGTAGACACGATCCAGCTGGTTCAAAATTGACCAACAATTTCTCTTAGTAACTTTTAGGGATGTTAGATTGAAGGCATAAAATCTATAGGTCACAGTGTCCATTTTTCCACTGGAAGGTACTGAAGTTTGGTGGTCTTAACTATGGCCGCCTATGAGAATTAGTGTTTTCCTACATTTGATTCCATAGAAAAAAATCTTCTAACAATTTCTTAACCAAACCTCATATATTTAAACCTGCAATCATTTGAATCATTTTGGAACCAAAAAGTAGGGGGTCACAAGCAAATTGAAATTTTCCAGAATAAACTAAAAATATTTCTAATTCCTTTAGTATAGGAGTCTATGGGTACAGAAAATATGAAATCCAGTGATAAGAATGTATAGAATACCAATGTATCACACCTAAAGGGTTGATAAAGAAGGGTTATAAATTAGGAATATGAGCAAATATTGTAAAATTTGGCATTTTCATTTGTTGCCACCAGGAGCCGTGTGAGTAGATCGTGTCTACTCCCTTTAAAGCAGAGATGCCACTCACTGACCGACAAAAACCGAGGAATTTAATGTGATTTAATACAGAAATCGTGGAATCAGAACCAGGAATTCCTGGTTAACCAGGAAAAGTGGCATCTCTGTTAAATTCAAGACTAAAAATCGCATCTAAGGGATGATTTTCAACATTTTAATATTTCTATATCTATCACAAAAAATCTTCCCATGCCTAGCTTTGGCTGATCTTATGAGGCACCGTAGAAACCCATCCTCACGTATAAACCTTATAATATGTGAGGCATTACGGTAATTCTCCAGAGGGATAATCCCAGCTTAGATAAGATTTGTTGGAAGTGGAGTGAGATTATTCTGCTTGTGGGATAAATCTCTCACCATCCCACACACTTCTTATCACATTAGTCCTTACGGGTGTTACACTTTGTTAATTGATTTAACCCTGTAAAGGCCGCTGATGGAGGAGTGCATCATGCCCATTGGTCGTCATGATGCACCAATGAAGTGCTGGCGAGTCTGCTCGCCAGCACTTCATTGGTGCATCATGCCGACCCTCCGGGAGTATATCAACCCTGTAGTGTCAGCATGATGCATGAATGCAGCCCTGGCGAGTTACTCACCGGGCATCATGCATCATAAAGGCATCGTGCGCATGATGCATTAATATATTACTGGTAGTGGCACTTATCAGGCCACACAAAATTAAAAAGTGGGTCTATGGATTTTCGTTTTGAAAAAATCGTGCGGGAGGGCGAACTTTATTTTTTATTTTTTTCAAATCTTTTTATTGTCTATGGATTCTTGCTATCAATGATGAGGAGCGGGATTTTTATTCATTTTTTTTTTGAGTGCTTCAGCTTTCCAATGAGTGGTCTGCCATTTCCGAGTCTTTCTTAGTTCATGTGTTGGTTCAGTATATCTGGCAACAAAAAAAAAAACACGGAATTTTCCAGAAAATGATGCGGGCGGAATCCATAGAATAACAAATTTTCTTAAAAAAATAAAATTTGTATTTTGGAAAATAAGGTGCGGTAAATCCATAGAACAATCCTTTAATTTGGTATGGCCTAAAGAGTAAAAACCATGAAAATAGGAAGTAAAATCAGATTGGACCACTGGAAATACACTTCCCTAAGAGCCCTATTGTGAACCATGATAGGAGGATCTTAGACACTTGGCAGCTAGATGTAATTGATCACATATATACCTAAAGGTATATCCTTGTTAACTGTCAGCGAGATATCCTCGCCCCTTCTATTTTCATCGACTGTTAGACCACGGTTATCACATTTCAAAACCATTTTGGGTACCCAAACTGGATAATCTGAGTGATTTTTATTACAGGATAGAGGCACAGAGAGTTGACACTTGAATATTGACAGTGCTCTTTTTCTATTCTGTTCTTATATGTGACAGCAGCTATGACATAGCTTTGACAGTGGTTCATACTGAGAAAAACTCAGCCCTGCCTGGGTTCAATCCAGGGACCTTTGCATATAAAGTTCTGCATCTTATCCATTAGGCCACGGGGCTTGACAATAGTGTTGGGTTAGATGAGTCATATGTCTGGGAACCTATGGATACCATATATATATATTTGTATGTCAGTGAATGCAGAATGCATTCTGATTCATTCTAATGCATCCTAATGGTGAAGACCTTGGTATAAACGCAATGTGTGATGATTATACTTGCACTAGACTAGTGCCTTTTGATATCTCCATGGGGTTTATATGCACACTAGCAAACACTTGTGTGTACTGTTGTGCATGTAAACTACAGGGAAGCAGAACTTCACATTAGTTTGCTGTACTAAGATTTATGCTATTGTACAATAGACTGGAGTATGACTAATTACAGCTCAGTGAGCTACAAGACTTCAGTCTAAATAAAGGAATTTACATACATAGCTACTGAAATCTCCCGCTTATAAGGAGCATCCTGTGTATAAGGGAGTGGTCATTATTTATCAACAGGGGGGGGAGGGTGGGTTTGAGGGGGGGCGTAAAATTTTCAGACCCCTCCCGACGGGGGGGGTAAAAAAATTTTGACCCCTCTTGAGGGGGGGGCTAAAAAAATTCACCCTCTTTATAGCAAAAAAGCCCGCGCGCTACTATAGATCAAAGAGGGGCGCGAAAACTCTCCGCGCCTCCGGCGCGGGGGGGGCGCAAAAAATTTTGACTGCCGTTGAGGGGGGCCGTAAAAAATTTCCGCGCATCGGCACGAAAACCCACCACCCCCCCTGTTGATAAATAATGACCACTCCCTATGAGACACACCTCAAGTTTTAGAATATGGTCCAAAAAATTAAAATATTCAAGACTTTTCTTCTACTGATTGGAATTTCAAAATTCGAAAAGCTAAGTGTGGCTAGGGCACCCGCCCCCCCCCCTGGACCCCCTAGGTAATATTATGACTTAGGAGGAGTGTAATATATCAGTAGAAAGCTCTTGGTGTCCCCCTTGTGGATCCAGGGAGAACTAAAACCCCACGTATAAGACGCACCTTATACACGGGGGATTAGGTAATGTCGACAATTTCCTGATCACAAGCTGCTCTTCAAGCCATACTGTGGCCCCAAATCTCCGCTTGGAGAGGGGAGATAGTGTCGGAAGTAGATGGCACCACTAGTGGCAGCAGGGGGTACTGTAGCTGGTGCTGGGTGAGTGGTAATTGATGTTGTAGGAGACATACTAGGTACCAGCTTCCCAGCTGCACCTCAAAGACGCTGTCACCCTACTGTCTGGTACTCTGGCAACTACTAAATTACAGATTTTTCCTGAAAAGCCCATAAAAAAGTTAGGGTAGGGCCAAAAAAAATAGGATATGCAGCATTACATGTATTCTCCCTGTCGGGTAGCGATTCCCGTGAGCTACGCTGGGCCCTTGCACCTTCTTATCAGTCTGTGAGCAGAGCAGCAGTACCACAGGCGAGTAGAGGCATGTTCACCATTGCCGCCTATGGCGCGATTGTTTAAATGTTTGATATCTTCAAATATACCAAAGATAGGACTTTGCTGCCTACATATGTTTGAGAGTACATATACAAGTTTAATATGTGTTAATTAAAAGCCATTTTGATGGACACTTTGCTTGCTATGGGGTGTTAAAGTTGGAGCAGGAGGCCAGTGTAGGTTCCCCACTATGCTTCATAGAGCAGAGCACACAGCACCGAGACCAGTGTTTGCAGCAACATCCTGGCATTTTCTTGTGTATTGGAGGTGGCGACCTCTATAAACAGTGGCCATTACCGACAGGGAGATATTCTCCTGTATAAGCGCCGGGGGCTCATAAATTTCAAGTAGGGTTTACGCCTGGCCCTTATTCAAGACCGGCGCTTATTCATTACCGTAATCTCTCGCGTATAAGACACAGTGCGTGTATAAGACGCACCTAGAGTTTTGGAAAATTCTCAAAAAAATGAAAAATTAATAACTTTGGTTCTACTGAATGATTTTTCAAAATTCAAAAACCTATGTGTAGCTTGAGCCCCCCCCCCCGACGCCCCTGGGCCCCCTTATATCTTATTATGACTAAGGGGGCATGTAATATATCAAAAGAAAGGTCTTGATGTCCCCCTTGTGGATCCAATGAGAACTAAAACCCCACGTATAAGACGCGGCTTATACGTGGGAGATTACGGTACTTAAATTATAGTGGATTTTCAAATTTCAATACCCCTGTACCCCCGGCGCTTACTCAAGACCACCGCTTATTCAAATACCCAGCGCTTATACAGAGCAATACGTTACTCAATATTTTCCCACATCTTCCAGCACCACAGGGGTTCCGGTGGGCTTCTAGGACCACATAGCCTTTTGAATTTTATAGCTCTATTCATAAGAAAAAGTTATACCATTTTGAAATTTTTAGAATTTTCCGCAAACTCTCGGTAGACTGGGTGGACCACATAGCCTTTTGAATTTTATAGCTCTATTTGTAGCCTTTTGAATTTTATAGCTCTATTCATAAGAAAAAGTTATACCATTTTGAAATTTTTAGAATTTTCCGCAAACTCAGGCTGTGGCTTATACGAGTGGATTTATGGTACATGCTACCTACCAAGCCTAAGATGTACCATTCATAGCAGGCAAGGAGAAAGGACACTGGTTACCCTTTTTACTGACCTGCTCTCAGTAAGTTTACAGAAATTCTGGCTGCAGTCTCCACCCAGTCTACCGAGAGCCTACTGTAATCTCCCGCGTATAAGGCGCATCCCGCAGATAAAGCACACCCTGAGCAAGCTATAAGACACCCTGATAAAGGTATAGACGCACCTAGGAACTGAATTTTTAAGATTTAGTACTGTTCTATAGTAAAAAAAAATACCCTGCCTATAAGACACACCTTGATATAATAGGGTGATTCTACAAGGTGCAGGTGGTCTCAGATTTGTGCACTTTATGAGGCGTCCTATACGCAGGAGATTACGGTGTATAAAATGGGAGATGAAATCTCTGGTGGTTCCAGCCACTGCCAGGGTCGGGCTGAGGGCCCTCAGGGTGTGATATAGTCTTATCTCATGGTGCCTGGTCCCACGGGTCCCGTCCTCAAACCCTACCTTCACATCACATAAACACACTCGGTCTAAGGGAGTGCTCATTTTTCAACATGGGGAGGGGGGGGGGCCGCAAGCGTGCAGCAAAAGATTTTCCATCACCCCCTTGGTCCACCTCAGTCCCCTCTTTAATTATTTAGTGGCGCACAGGTTTTTTGTTGTTTTTTCTTTGCTCAAAAAGGGTTACCATAATTTTGTTGTCCCCAAACCACATACACACAGTTGATCTAAGGGAGTGGTCATTTTTTCAACAAGATCTGAAATTGTTTATCCCCTACCCAAGCCCACACCCCCTCCCCCTATTGTTAAATGCTCACCTACAATGGTACATAACCTACCATTAGTACCTCCCGTATAAGGTAAGTACGGTACCTCGCCTATGCATAAGATGCACCCAGAGTTGGAGAAAATGCTACAAGGCACAACTGGGGCTTGATTTTAAAGAAGAAATTTAGCACTACTCTAATGAAATCATACAGTGCCAATTAGGCGCACCTACTCTTTTAGAAGTTTCTATACGGTGCACAAAGAATCAGAGCCGAATCAGATTTGTATATAAGCCGCGCAAATTACTCGTCATTTTCTTCAAGCCCGGTACCTGAATATAATTTTCTTTTGGGCTTATAATCGCCCTAATGTCATAATATAGCATCCACAAAATAGCATTCAGTCACAGTCCCCATAAGGCTAAACGGGCCAACACCTCAGTCCTGATGTTGGAAATACACAACCATCACCACAGTGTAGTCTGTCCTACAGGGGCTGAGTTTGGTGGGGGGAGGAGGGGGGGTAGGCATTGTTTATAACCAGTTATACCTATATTCTGCCACCTCCCTTACTGTTATGTTATCCTCTACCAGTACCTTATGAGGGCATATACGACCATGTGCTTTTTTAGATATACTTTTTCTAGGTCAAGTTGGACTTAGAATCTTTTGGGAAATTTATGGCTGACATACAAAATTTCACCATTTTTTCAATGTGAAAAATCGTGCCAACTCAGGAGTATTGAACCCTGGCCGCATTGGAGGTAGGCTAGGGGCGTAGCCATTACGCCACACTGAACGGTGAAGAAATCCAATGTAAACACACATAAGAAGGCTGAAACCCCTACCCTGTAGTGGTACCACTGGCTTTCCACCCCCTTTTCGTATTGATTCCATGCTAGTCATGTCGAGTTATTAAAATGTAGACATCCTTAGATAGTCTAGATGATCCCTCCATGCTTAATATATTCAATATATTCAAAATAAAGAAGAATCCATTGATTTTTCCATTGTAAGCGAGTCGTGGTCCGTCATTCCTGTCCTCCTCCTTGTCCAACGAAATGTGTCAGTGGCCCAGATGTAGGTCACAGGACGCACTAGGAAGACGCTGAGAATGTCCGACCGCGACTCGCTTACGATGGAAAAATCAATGGATTCTTCTTAAATTTTGAATATATTGGACATATTAAACATGGAAGGATCATCTAGACTATCTCAGGATGTGTACATCTTAATAACTCGACATATCATTGTTGGATTTAATACGAAAACTGGGTGTAAACATCAGGAAGGTAATTAATGTTATTGTGGAGGAAAAGGTGGTACAGTCTCTATAAACCGGCCACCTTTGTTTCAGACAAAAATTGGCTGGTTCCTGAATTAGCCGGTTCTCTGAAGCAGCATTATTATAGAACTCAATGGCTGTAATTAAATCTGTGCAGTGAGATATTTGGCTGATAAGTGAATCAACCGACCTATTGAAGACGATATATCGAGACTTGACTGTATAAACGCATTATGGCATAAATATGACAGCCCACAGTTTGGATATTGAGGAATATTGCACTCGCCTTCAGCTCATGCAATATTCCTCAATATCCAAACCTTGGGCTGCCATATTTATGCTATATTGCATTATAGGGCATTAGCATATTAGGCTATGGAGGCCGCCATATTGGTTAGGCCCCCGACTCCTGAGCAGGGCATTCTGGGTAAATTTCTTATCAGTCTCAAGAACAATGGTCAGTGATAAGACTGATAGGCTACAGCCTGCCCCTTATCTCAATCACCTTAAGTACCTCTCTATTGTTTCAGGTGTGAAAGAAGGTGATAACCCAGATAAGAGAAAATGGCCTGATTGGCTTACTTGTTGTTTCAAACAGAATTTTCAATGACCTATTGCTCTTTCATTTCAAATATTTAATCAATTTCTAGATCAGCTAAATAAATCTATTGCTATGGAGTATCCACACATATGATTTATAAAAAAATCCCATGGATAATAATCAATTGGCAGGTTGTCAAAATAGACTGTACAAAGAGGCCAAATGGTGATCTAGCCCCCGACTACATGAGCCACCTAGCTGAACCTCTTAGTACTAGCAATGTGCTAGTCCCGTATATGATCTTGGTCCTCCCAATATTTTAATAACATGGACAATGGCTCCAGGGTGTGTTTTATTGCTGTGTAATAGCCTGTAAACTACACATATAAAAAACAATCTGGGCCACAATACCACTGTTTAACTGGTGTAACCTGTTAGTACAGCATCATGCATGCGCTAAACCTTTTTAAATGACATTTTGTATATCTGTACTTTTGTATGCCAAATGTCACAGTGGCCTGTTGTAGTGCAGGCTCTCAAATTAGTGCAGGTCCCGTTTTATGGCAGGGTAGGATTGTTTGAATTACAATACATGTGTATATTTCAAATAAGCGCAGGTCCCATATAAACACAGGGTAAACATATCACTGCGGTGTTCCCTTTGTAGCATTTTCAGGCGCGGATCCACAAGGGGTGGTCTAGGGGGCACAGAAGAGAAAATTTGGCTGGTTGGGGGGCACAAGCGGGTTTTCGGGCCACATTCTCTTTACCTTAATCTCCCGCGTATAAGATGCGTCTTATACGCCAAACAGCGGCTGGTGCGTCTTATAGATTAATCTCAACTTGGGGGTGCGTCTTATACGAGGGGTAATTTTACTATAGAACAGTACTGAATTTAGAAAATTGTTATCTAAGAGGTGCGTCTTATACGCGAAACAACCATTGGCAAGTTAGGGGTGCGCACCGCGTCTTCTACGCGGGAGATTACGGTAGTAAGAGTCAAAGCCTGGCCCAATTTCAGGGTAGACCGCCCCCCCCCTGGATCCACCCCTGATTTTTGAGTTCATGCATCTCACTAGCCCTGCATCCATGAATCATGTCAACCCTGCATTCCTAAATGCATGGTTAGCTCAGATCCCACGTGTAATAGACTTCCTTCTATACATGACAGCATTTTAAGTGCTAACAAACGTAAGATATGGTGACTTGAGTCTTCTGACCTACTTTTACATCTTAAAAAGCAATCTTGATTCATGGAGATGTGTGCGATCTAATCTGCTAACTCATTTATAAAGATATGTTAATGCACCATTTTTCTTCTCTTTTTCACTCCAGTTCTTTACAAACAGCAAAATGGTAATCCTGAGAATTGCGAACACACGCAGCGTTTGACGCACAGTCATTTGTTACATTCATGCATCATGCCGACCCTACAGGGCTGATACACCCCTGGAGGGTTGGCATGATGCACCAATGCAGACTCGCCAGCACTTCATTGGTGCATCATGACCTCATATGGACATGATGCAATCCTGTTCCAGCGGCCCCAGGTTTGACATATTATGCGTGTTTTAAGGGGTAACGAACTACCGTAAAACCCTGCCAATAAGCCGCAAACCCTAACCATCAGAAGAAAAGCCACAAGCTGTACTGGAGTTTAACCCTTTAAGGGTCGTTGATGCGTTAATGCATCATGTCCATTGGTCGTCATGATGCACCAATTACCGTAAAACAACGGTCATAAGCCGGCCCCGGTCATAAGCCGGGGGGGGGGGGTGAGTTCAGGGATATCCTATAAGCCGATTTCAGGGCCAAATTTTCCCTATTTTCTCTTTAATCTATTGTATTAAAACCCCGGTCATAAGCCGGGGGTAGAGGTGGGGGGAAATTTAGAAGCCGGTTTTGACCCAAAATAGGAAAAAAAAAATCTAGCTTATGACCGGGGTTTTATGGTAAGTGCTGGCTAGTCTTCTCGCCAGCACTTCATTGGAGAATCATGCCGACCCTCCCGGAGTATATGTATCAACCCTGTAGGGTCAGCATGATGTTCCGATTGGAGCATAATTCCAACCAATGGGTATGATGCATTTAATGCACCAGCAGCCTTTAAAGGGTTCAGATTTGCTAGTTTGGTACAGTTCTGTCCTGTTTATACTTGTAAGCCACATCCTGAGTTTAGGAAAACCCTCACACTATATACTTTATCTATGCGGCACAGTGTATATGTAGGGGTTATACAGTAAATGCCATGAGGTGGGGTTTTCCCGCGGGGTGAAACAGGAAGAATTTAGTGTTATGGCTGATAGATCAACTAGAACACCGACAAGATATATCAAGTATACACCAGAAAAAATATATGCCATTATAGGACGCGTCTTATACGTGAATCAGATGACTTATAGAGGCATCCTGAACTCAGGGTGCGTCTTAAAGGCAGGGTATAATTATATTTAAACTGTATTAAAGTGTTCAAAATCAAGTCCCGGGTGCCCCTTATAGGTTTTCCTTCAACTCAGATCTTATATATGAAGGTTTAGAACTATTCTCGGCGCCCTGTTCTCTTGTAAAAGGTACACCCCAAACTCAGGCAGATCCTATAAGGCGCACCTGAAGTTTGATTCATTTTCGTAATCTCCCAGCCCCCGCATATAACATTTGCCTCAGTACAACAAGGTTGTATCTGCATATTTCAAGTTTTGCAGGAGAAGCAAAAGAAGTGTTGCCATTACTATAGCACACAGTTGACACAACCCTATTGTATTGGGGCCTGTAGACAAACATATAGAGCTTAGTATGGACGTCCTGTGTGTCCATCATTTTGAAATTCGCTGGTTGAGGAAAACCCAACTGATAAGACCTATCATGATGGGTACCTTGTCCCTGGGTAACACCCACTTCCAGGGACATGGTGGTGCCATCCTATCAGCTCTTATCAGTGCCTGTCGCCAAGAACCAGCTCCAGTCCCGCTTACAGTCTATAGATAGAGCTTCAATACTTTTATAGAATGTAGATGAGGGTAAATAGATGTACGCCATATCAAGGCGACCCCGTAGCGTGATGCGTGAATGCAGCCCTGGCAAGTAACGCGCACATTGAGCAGACCCTTATTACCGTAAAACCTCCATCATAAGCTGACCCCTGTCATAGGCCGGAGGTAGACTTTGAGGAAATATTATAAGCCAGTTCTAAATTGCGTTCAATGACCTAAATGATCTTTACCTTGATCACTGGTATTATCACTGGTATTATTACTATTATTATCATTAGAAATAAAACCGTAGTGTTGTAGATTTTAATAGAATAGTAGAGAATAGACCTGTGAGACATAGCGCGGCAACTTGTAATCTTGTGTCTAGTGATAGAATAATAGGAAAGCTAACTTCAAAGGCAATTAAAGGTTGTACCATCTGGCTCACCCTGTAACTCTTGTGCTGCCTTGTACTACTAGGTCTACTACCGAGAAGTTCTGCCTGCCCATAGATGACCACTACAAATGGTAGAGGTGGGCATGTTCAATGACCCAGAACCATATGCACCAAGGACCCCAGAATGACTAGGGTTGTGTGTGGCAGTCTTACCAACCCCAACAGCATACAGCTGGTCACAACCCCCTCCCCACCAAACTGGTAACCCCCTCCCCTCTGTAGACAGGGTACACCAAGTTTAGCATTTGTCTCTCCATAGAGATTTATAGAGATTCTAAATAGTAAATATCTTCTTCAAATACAGAATATATGATCCAAATGTACCATAACCCCGTGAGATGAAACCTTTAGTACATATATACAGCAATTTCAGACCACAGAATTATCAGATAAAGCCTACAGAGATGTATTAGTGAATCTTAATTTTGTCTTATGCTAATCTTCCATAGAGCTCCAGGAGCTGAAATGTCTAATCTAATCATAAAACCCAAACTAAACATATATCACAAAAACAAGTTATCTACCATTAGTACATACATATGCTGATAACAATTCCTCAATATTGTGCCAAAATAGTCCATAGGAGAAGAACAGTGAACGAAAATAGAAATCAGGGCTCCCCTATCCCTTACACCGTGGCGACTCTGAACCATTGACTAGTCTACAAGTCTCACTAGTAGGACTTAGAGTCGCCGCGCTAATAACAGCCAATATCAGTATTAGTATTGTTATTGTTATCATTATTATTACTGTTATTATCATGCCTTGTGTATGTGTGAATGTCAGTGTGCCGTTTTCTTTCTTACTTTATCCTTACATGATCCTACTAGTTTGAGCATAATATATTTGTGTCTAGAATTTTGTACATTGTTAACCCTCCTTTATAGAAGCTTTGGTGTGTGTTGTGAGTCGCAATTTCAACAATCCTGTACATTACTGCCTTAGCCTGTGTTACTTTTGTTCTTGTTTGTCTGGCCTTGTTTTGTCTATCATTATTTATCATTATTACATATATTTCTCATGATTCATTGTTGTGTCTATAATTGTATGTATCTTTTATAAAATTGATATGGTGTACAATTTGATATGGTATCTATTTAACCGTATGAATATGATTTGTAGCTTTTTTTTCTTGAATGTATGATTGTGTTTGACATACTAATAGATGTTTGTTTATAATTCCAGTTGTGCTTCATTTACCACGATTCTGTAAATTGTGAGAGGCTCAATAAAACTTTGATTTAAAAAAAAAAAAAAAATTGGTGCATAATATTCCCCACTTTCTATTATCATAAAACCCAGCTCATAAGCCGGGTGTAGACTTTGGTTAGAAATTAGAAGCCGGTTTTAGTCCAAAATAGAAAAAAAGTCCGGCTTATGACCGGGGTTTTACGCTAGTGGCCCTTGACAGTTGTAATTAAAGTGCTGCCGTAAATTCTCTCGTATAAGCCGCATCCCTCGTATAAGCCGCACCCTGCCTTGAGCAGAGAGCTATAAGCTGCACTTTAGGCTTGATAATTGGTAGTTTAGTACTATTCTATTCCGAGGTAGCAGGTTGTCCCATGGGCGCCGCCATTGCTGGAGCTTGTTACCAGTATCAAGCAAAAAAAGTGGCTTATAGCCCCCTCTAAAGTCGGGGGTGCGGCTTATGCGAGAGAATTTATGGTAATACTGTCTGGTTACCAATACTACCCCTAGGCCTCAATAAGGGTACTTCCCTTTCCTCAGCCTCGTTGTATTACTACACACACCTTCCTTTGTGTGGAATGGGGCTTATTCCCAACACTCGGTTCCATCCCTATCACAACCAGCATAAAACAGATAATATGAAGACGCCAACTTGGCGTTGATTAAATCAAGACATGAATGATGCTCTGAGGGCCTCCATACCCCAATGGCTTTACGCTCTAATTATCTTAATTAATCAGAGCATTTTTCAGCTACGACGAGCGCAACAAAGAAGCCAGAAAATCATGCTCACTGAGAGAAAAGTGCCACCGGGCAAAGGCACAAAGTCTAATTCCTGCTGTAGTTTCCCAAAGGGGCTTCATTGTCGAAGCGTAGAGCTAATTACTAACTACCGTAATCTCTTGCATATAAGGTGCATCTTAAACGTAAATCAGAGGCCCCCTTCAACCTATAGAATCAGCCCAAAGTCTGGCTGCGTCTTATAGGCGTGGTACTTTTACTACATAACAGTACTAAACCTTCAACGATCTGCCCCCAGATGCACCTTAGAGGTTTTCCTTAAACTCAGGGTGTGTCTTATATGCGAGATGTGCCTTATACACGGGACATAACGGTACCTTAAAACCTGGTGTATAATTTCAGCTCCCACACAATACTGGACCTAGTTTGAGCCAAATAGGAGGGCATGTTTAATTATAGACCAACACTAAACTGCTCAAAATCAAGCCCTAGCTGCACCCTCTAGCATTTACCATGAATCTCCGTGTACAGGAGGCCGCTCGCATATAGGCCGCACCCTGAGATAGGCTACATCATATAAGGACGCAGATGATGCAATTCTAGTGTATAAACCGCGTCTTATACACGAGGATTTATGGCAATATTCAACTCAGCGTGCGCCTTAGATGTAAGACGGGCCTTATATGCGAGGTGGTACGCCGGGGTGGTGCGATTGGGCATGCAATGGTAGCATTCCCTAGTTTAATGCAATGTTGTCAAGGCTTGATGCTAGGTAACCACATTTTGTGTTCATGCCTGTCAACTTTAAGTATAAATCCATTAATACACATGACAGAAGTGTCAAAGCGACATTATTGCACCTTCGAGATGACGTGGCGATCAATGCGTCGCTACAGTCTGGCTTTTACATGGATCTGCTTGTTTTACAAATCAACCAACAAAAAGGTCCAGGTCTTTATCATACACTGGGTTCCTGTGTTGATAAGGTGTACAGAATATATGAGGCAGAGGTGGGGGGTCAGTTTCCACCCAGAAACACACAGACAAAATGACCACTGAACAAGAAAGGACCAATGATGAGGAAAGATGCAGGACAACTGACCAGAAGAAAGTGGCCCCAAACCAGGTAGGAATACTGTATTCATTCTAACAAGCGCACATGTGCGGAAAATTATTTGTTGGATAATCAATTCCTTAAATAAAAAAATAATTCCAATAAGCGCACCCCCTGAAGCCATAAAATCGTTGTTTCTGCCCTAAAAAGTATTTATTTTTACACATCTTTTTTTGTAAATTGACACCAGGGTGTTTGCGCTCATGGCCCAAAAAAGAGGGGTGTGCGCTTATTAGAGCATGTGCCCTTATTAGAATGAATACGGTAGTACTCCTTTTCTTAAATGATACATGTGTAAGAATCCCAAAACATTTCAGCAAACTAGAGGAATGCGCCATAGACGCAGCTAACTCGGAAGAGAAGGGGCTGGGTGGCATTTGGTCTGACATCAGCACTCCCAGTTACTAGCTCCAAGCAGATGTTTAGTACTGTAATCTGTTAATAAGTATAATCCTAACACAACAAGACATCTGGTTGGAGAGCCAGATATTGGTTAACACATGGGTCAAAAAGGTGGGAAAAAGGGTATCCAAAGGTTTTCAAATGGAATGTATATACTTTAGCATTGGACACTGACAGCGTCGGCTCTGCACAGATTCCACCCACTAATTCGTTATCAGTGAATAATGATAAGATAAGACCTTGCTTCACTAAGCACTTGGAATGCACATGATCTATACAACTTAGGCTACACATACAATGCTTTATTTTGGCAACAATTACAGTTTTTCGTGTCATTTTCAGCACCCTCAAAAAGTCTTAATCCATGGTGGTGCCTATAAAACCATAGTGTTGCAGATTTTAATACAATAGTAGAGAATAGTCCTGTGAGACATGGCGCGGCGACTTGTAATCTTGTGTCTAGTTTCAGTTGGTGAGACAGATAGGGCACACTATCATCTGGGCTTTTGGTAGTATATAGCACAAATTCAACCTAAACTACCCACTGCAGCTAAGTACTAATAGTCTGTAGACTGTCCATTCTGCATGCACCTCACTCAGCTGCCACAGGGACCTGTCTTATTCAATGTTCAATGCCATAGTCAACAGGTGTGTCATTATGAGTGTACACTGTCTCAGATTGCCAGGAGCCTGCTCTGCCCCCCCACCCCACCCCCCCACACACACACACCCAACTGCCAATCACTTGTAATAGTCTGTACCTCGTCACGGGCCAGTGGTCAGCAAACCGGCCAGATCACTCCACCTCTTTAGAGGGGGAGCACAGTGTAAGTACATACATGTTTTCAGTGTTCCACAAAATCGTTTATATAATGAAAGGAGTAATCAAATTAATCTTTCATCACCAATAGTAGATACATATTCTGAGATAGCATTATTTCAATGTAAACTAAAAGTTTTACACAGAAAAGAATGTAGCAGTTCCACAAGGTGGCCTTACACTTCAACCTCCTCTGATTTACAAAAATGCACATATGGCAACACACTTTAGCACTGATTTCTCCATAGAGATCTTTGACAGTGAATACTTTGTTCAAATACAGAAAAAATGATCCAATTGTACCATAACCCACTGAGATAAAACCTGTACTACATATATATAGTAGTTTCAAAACAAACAATTCTAAAACAAAGGCTACAGGGATGCATTTCTGAATCTTAAAATGCTCTAATGCTAATCTGCCATAGGGCTCCAAATGATGAAATGTCTTATCTGTGAATAAAATGAAAAGTATGAGATATATTCTGAAAATCCCTTCACTGATAAGTAAAGTACACACACTGTTGTTATTACATTAGAATAGTGAGCAGGAATAGTCCATAGCAGAGGAGCCACAAACAAAAATAGATTGCAAAGCCTCCCTATCCCTTACACCGTGGCGACTGTGAACCATACACTAGTCTACTCATCTCACGAGTAGTACTCACTAGTCGCCGCGCTAATAACTCTTCCGAGTTAATTATGTAGGCACAACTGGAATAAAATCTATGAGATTTATTGCAGACTGGTTCAAAAGGAGTATGTGAGTAGTAGAGGTTTAACGCCATTTCGGCCATATTCATGGCGAGAACTACATTACACAATGTCACAAAGGAATGTGTCGGTGCCCGCGCATATGTGCACCACACACATCCAAGGGGATAGGAAAGAGGAGAAATAGATCCTTTTAAGTGGGCTAGGGAAGCCCAGGTTCAAAAGGGAATTGAGAAAAAAGGATGTGGGGCGAGTAGGGAGAAGTTGTCACTTGATTAAATGTCTAGTATTGAATTGATCAAAATCAACCCATATATAGATAGCTACACCTTCTAGGTCTGGTAGCAACTCAGGGTAAAACATTCCCTATCAATCCTGGCAACAGATTGGCATATATATTACACATCGAGATAAAAAAAATAGTTCAAGCTGTTCTAAAATCTATTTGTTTAACATTTCCACAGGGCACCAAAAAGTCGGCCATGGTGTGCAATGTCCAGGGAGGCAAGTGGAAGAGCTTCAGCGCACTTCCTCCCATGAAACTACGCACACCGCTAATAAGCATCAGTGAGCTAAAGGTCGCTGACCACGTGGTTTTAACCTATGGAGCTAAGGAAACACATGGTATCATACTCGACAAACAAGATGACACTGACACATTCACACTGATGGAGTTCACTAAGGGAATGCGTCCAGACAAAAATGGCATACTCTACCAGATTATCACCGTACAAGAGACCAGATGTGGGTTCGGTGACAATGTTAAAGTATCTGTAGTGATCTATGATAAAGGGGAGGTGCTACCTGATCCACAGGTTCTTAGCAATGCTAAACATATAAATGCCGAGTTAAACTTTTACGATCTTAGCCGTCGCTGTGAGAGCCTGGCACGCCGGTGTAAGACCGGGCAGTTTGAGTTGGCACGAGTCGAGAGTTCATACAAAACTGTTCTTAAATATTCTTTCTGGCTGTTTGTCGCATTTCTTTGCATGGTGAATCCACTCGGTGCCCTTTTCTTTGCATTACTGTGTTTTGTACTTATTGCTCCTCATGAGGGATATAAATGCTATCAGGATGTGTACAAGATTAAAGCTGAATAAAAGAAGAGCAGGTTCATAGATTTGTATAGAATAAGGGGATAAGCCTATAAATAAGGGAATCAACGTATAAGGCCACTCCAAAAAAGATTGTATATTGATTGTAATACAGCATCACTTGAGATTTTTTTGTAAAGGAACACACCCTGATATCTTTCCCTCTTCTTGAATAAACTTGCTTCACTAACCGTCAGAGATGCCACTTACTGGCCGACAAAAACCAGGAAAACTGGACTTTTGGACACATTTTCCCAGGAATTTTAACATAATTTAATACAGGAATCTTGGAATGAAAACCAGGAATTCCTGGTAAACCAGGAAAAGTGGCATCACTGAACCGTTTATCTGAATGAACCAGTACCACAGAGTTGATCCTTTTAGAGAAGCCGCTAATGCAGGAGTGCATCATACCAATTGGTCAGTATGATGCACTAAAGAAGCATTGGTGAGTCTCCTAACTACCGTAAATCCCCGGTCATAAGCCGGATTTTTTTTTTCTATTTTGGGCCCAAAGCGGCTTCTAAATTTTTCCCAAAGTCCCCCCCCCCCGGCTTATGACCGGGTTTTTTTTTACTATAGAATAAAGAGAAAATGGGAAAAAATTTGACACCAAAACCGGCTTATAGGATTTCCCTGAACTCACCCCCCGGCTTATGACCGGGGATTTACGGTAGCACTTCATTGGAGCATCATGCCATCCCTCTAGGGGTGTGTATCAACCCTGCAAGGTTGATATGATGTGTGAATGCAGGAAGTACACAGCCAAATCTCAACAACAAAAAATTCCCTACTTAGGCCACACCAAAAAAATGAGTGGGGCGAGCGAAAAAATTTATTAAAAAAAAAAAAATTGGTCGAACATCACAAAGAGAAAACTTGTAGAAAGTGAAGCGCGCGAAATCCGTAGACGAGATTTTTTTCAAAGGAAAAAAAAAATGTATTTCCGAAAATATGGAGAGGGAAATCCATAGACCAACTTATTTTTTTGGTGTGGCCTTACCTACCCTGATTTTTTTTCAACCCGAACACAACATTTTATTTTAGGTCTAATGCGGATTACAGCAATGCCATTAACTAAAAGGCTGCTTATATACAGGGTTTTAAGGTTAATGATTTTAAAGCACAGTTAATTTTGGAGCTTTCATGAAAGTTAAAATGGAGGTTTATAGAAAGGGACAGACAGTTTATAGAACACAGACAGGGGACGTCTCAGACTCATTCAGGATTCCGATGTTGATCGTCCAATTAGCATAAGATCAATTCCACAGTTCAAACAGAACCAGAGTTAGCAAACACAGGAAGCTTCACCCACCCCCCCCCCCCAAACTTAACCCTTTAATGGCCGCTGATGCATTAATGCATCATGCCCATTAGTCGGTATGATGCACCAATGAAGTGCTGGCGAGACTGCTCGCCAGCACTTCATTGGTGCATCATGCCGACCCTCTGGGAGTTTTTGTGTCAACGCTGTAGGGTCGGCATGATGCTCCAATGAAGTGCTGGTGAGCAGTCTTGCCAGCAATTCATTTGTGCATCATCGACCAATGGGCATGATGCATTAATGCATCAGCTGGCCTTAATGAGTTAACACTAGCGAACCATCATCGTTATGTCTGACTCCGGCATAGGAAGATACGGTGGGTGGGGGAGAGGCAGGGCAATTGTCTCAGCCAGAATGAAATTTTATGTCATGGCAGATACGACTGTTACTATAGAACAGTACTGGATATGCCGTATTCAATGGGGGGGATGGAATACAATGTGGCCGTATTCAATGGGTGTCTGCCATCTTGGATTCTGAACAGATTTGAGCTGTGTTTCTCTATTTTAAAGCAAATTAACCCTGTAGGGCCATGACATAAATGCAAATGTCAACTCCCATGGAATATTTTTGCATCGCATTCCCCTCGGTGAGTCTGCCGTATTCAACGAGGCCTTATTGTAATGGTCGTTCACATTTGCTTATGCCCTCTGGTAAAATTTAGACCCATGTTCTGTAATGCAAAAATATGGGAGAGGGGGCTCTTTAGGCTCTCAATCAAGAAGTATTGAACACTAAATGGTTTTCTAACCCTACTTCTATAGGCTCAGTACCAATAACCTAGCCCCGAAAGCTGTATAAAATCACAGAACTTGGCCACGGGCTGGATCGACTGCGCATGTACCATGTATCCCAAAATGCATCCCAGATCTGCACGTGACAAGGACAGAAGCGTTTCCAATGGCACTGACGGAAGTGAACAACACTCGAGGACGTCACCGACACCGATTGTGTGATTTATGTGGGATGGTGGGAGTTGCCATGGCAACATGTCGTCCTGGATACCCAACATGCTTAGTGGGTAAGAAGAGGGCTTATGTGAATTCTTTGTCGGGGGGGTGAGGGTGTAAGGGGTAAAGGATTGTCAAAGCTGAAAAATGGGAAGGGCTGGGCTGTTGAGAGATTGTAAATAACCTTCATGACCATTAATGCAGGAGTGCATCATGCCCATTGGTCGGCATGATGCACCAATGAAGTGCTCGCGAGTCGGCTTGACAGAACTTCATTGGAGCATCATGCCAACCCTCTGGGACAATATCAATCAGCATAGGGTCTGCAAGTCGTTCCTGTCTGTTAATTTTGCCAATGCTTGCTAATAGAGTTGTCATTGTTCCATCAGTGGTTACATCATATGACGTTGTACCCCTTTCTCATACCTTCAATGAGACTTCTCATTATTGTCTTGCTATGTCAGAATCAGCTGCTGTTTCTCTTCATATCATTAAAACTATAAGTTCCCCTTATAAGCTTAGAAAGCCCTAATATAGAAATAATAAACTTGAATGAATACTAGGTGGATGAAAATCTGCCATCATAGTAATTTCCTCTTATATGGATCAGTTTCTCTCTGTATATATAGTATACCTCTCTTTGTACATATTGTTTCCTTTGTTATTCTTATACTCTGTGTGTTTTTTTTCATCCTCACCATTTTACATGTATCATTATTCTCATTATCTATGTGTTGACAACGGAAAATTCATTGTAAGAAAGGAAATCAACTATTGTCAGATTTTATCACTTATGTATAATTTTTGACTTGGCAATAAAACCCTTCAAACCTTAAAAAAAAAAATGAAGCGTGAATGCAGCCCTGGGACGTTACTAGATCCATAGTACATGTTGTCTATCGATTATAATCCAGAAATAGGACTAATGTCTTGGGAGATACTAAATTTAATGGTGGGGCGAGAGGAGGGGGAGGGTGACAATTAAATGGTTGCCATTCCCTGGCATCTCCATGCACGACCTTTGTACATCTCCTTGGTATGGGCGGGGGGATAAGTTAGGGGTGGAAAAGGGTGACATCTCATTAGAAAGGGTTCCCTGGGGTGGGTGGAAAGGGGTGAGCGGGGTGATCCTGACATCGGGATCTGTCACAGTTTGATACATTCCCCTCCCTCCCCAACACACAGCTTTGACCCTTTAATGGCTAAATGTGCATTCATCTATCATGTCCATTGGTCGTCATGATACACCAATGAAGTGCTGCAAGACTGCTCGCCAGCATTTGTCGCATCATGAGCATCATGTCGACCCTCCGCGAGTGGATCACCACCATAGGATCGGCATGAATGTAGCATGATCATGATGACCAATGGGCATGGTGCATTAATGCATTAGCTACCTTTATATGGATGAAGGCAGATTCATGTATCAAGCCGTTTGGTTAGCATCATCATTATTCAATACATAATTTAGAAATTCCTAGTTGACCAGGAAATATGGAATTTCTGCTACCCCAGTCCCCCGGGCCCAGTCCCGGCAGGGAGCTACAGTCGTCAGTAGGACAGAACCATCCCTCCCCTACCACCCCCCTCCCTGGGCCTCCTCTACCCACCCCACCCCTACTGACTGATGCACAGCCCCTCAGCCCCTCATGCATCAACACATACTGATCGGTCCGCACTACAAAAGTCAACCCGACAGATCGGTCTGTGCCTCGCTGAATACTAAATCCTCATCCCCCGCCCCATGTGAATAAGTGCGCGGCTGGTCAGGTTCCACTGACTGTATGTACATGTAGCACAGGGTATAATGGAAGATATATGAGGGGCTCATAGATACTGCTACACCGACCGGAATATCTCCCATGTAAGGTATGACTTATATACAAGACCACCCTTAAAAATATGCCCGTTTCCTGTCCAGAGGGTGGGGTTTTTCAGACCCATGAGATTTAGTGGTTGGAAGCCTAGATTCTTGTGCTGATGGGTGAACAAAAACAACTTTTTGTTTCAGAACTCTTTGAATTTAGGCCACACCAAATCAAAATATTGGTCTATGGACTTCCCGCACCTTATTTTCCAAAGTACAAATTTTAATTTTTCAAGAAATTTTATTGGTCTGTGGATTCCGCCCGCATCATTTCCTGGAAAGTTGCAGTTTTTTTTCCAAGGAGCTTACAGGATCAATCAATAAAAGTACAGAAATGGCAGACCACTCACTGGATATGTAAAAATATAGGCCTACTCTGCACTTAGGGAAAAAATGAACATTTTCAGCAAGGGACCCCCCCCCCCCGCCCAGCCTAAAAAAAAAGAAAAAAAAAGAATAGCCCTCTCCACATTTTAGCCATGCAAAATCCATAGACAAATAAATTTTTCTGGAAAAATTAAATAAAAATTTCGCCCTCCCGCCTATATTTCTAAAACAGAAAATCCATAGACCATTTTTTTAATTTGGAGTGGCCTTACCATGATGGAGCTAAAAAAAAATATACCGTTATCACCCGCATATAAGGCGCATCTCATGTATAAGATGCACCTTGGGTTGAAGGCAAAGCTGTAAGGCACATCTGGGGGCTGACTTTTGACAGGTTGGTACCCAGTGCTGTTTTGTAGTTAAAGGCTTTGGGCATATTCTATAAGGCACCGGAGGCCTAAGATATGCATATAAGACGCATCTTATTTATAGGCGGGAGAGTATGGTAGTACTAATCTTCTAAAAATTAAACTCTAATCGTACCTCACAGCACCATCTTAAATTCTGCGGTGTACCTTTTGGCAGGGCGTGCTCCGCAGTAGTTAGTCCAAATGCTGCAGCTTATAAGCTGGGCTTTACGGTACTGCAATATAGAGGTGAGAGGTGAGTGTGTACCCAAACAGTGCCAGGTATGAAGTAGGGGGTAGCCGCCAAGTACCATGGCTCAGGAACCTACACCGTAAATCCCCGCGGAAATAATCCGCATATAACTCATATTTTACAGACCACATCCAGGACCTACTGTGACAGGATAGTATCTTCCGCAACATTTAGACTGAGTTGCAGCTTATAAGCTAGGGTTTGCGGTACAGCTATAGAGGTGAGAGGAGAGTGTGAAACCAAACAGTGCCAGGTATGAAGTAGGAGCTAACCGCCAAGTACCATGTAGCCTCTCACACACAGACAGCCTGCTGATGCCACACCTATGGAACCGATACTGTAAAACACTGCATATAAGCGCCAAGTACCATGTACCCTCCTCTCACACACAGACGGCCCTGCTGGGATCTCTCCTGATATAAGTCGCCATGTGAAATGTGCACCCCACCAGATGCATGTTTTCTTATAAAAAAGTTGGGTTGAATGTAAAATATGGAACCTATTTGTATCAAACGGCCTTTTTCCATGGAACAAAAGACTGTAGCATAGAATGTTTTTCACAGGGTTGCCTTCCCTTTTGGCATCTATCAACTGACCATTTGTATTTAGATTGGGGAGTTAATACTTCTTGAGTCAGCCCAATCCTCATCCCTCCTGCCCCTCAAAAAAAAATGAATAGATTATAGGGGGAGGGAAAATCAAAGTAAGGTGACTCAAAAGACCTCTCTTATACATGTAGTCCTGTTTTATCCCTCCTTTTGGTTGGAGTTTTTTTAAATTTTAGTACCTCTGTTTAGGGGGATCTGTAATGGAATAAAGGCAATTTTCCCATATTTTGGGATATTTCCAGTACCGTAAATCCCCGGTCATAAGCCGGATTTTTTTTTCTATTTTGGGCCCAAACCGGCTTCTAAATTTTTCCCAAAGTCCCCCCCGGCTTATGACCGGTTTTTTTTTTACTATAGAATAAAGAGAAAATGGGAAAAATTTGACACCAAAACCGGCTTATAGGATTTCCCTGAACTCACCCCCCCCGGCTTATGACCAGGGCCGGCTTATGACCAGGGATTTACGGTATATGTCAGAAATATAGAGATGCCCTTTATTCCATTACAGACACCCAGCAGGGATCAATAAAAATAAAATGGGGGTGTATAGCATCAATTGTCTGTGGAGGGATAAAAGTTTTCTCTATGGATACTAAAACAAATACCCCTCCAGATGAATAAAGCTGCGCTACCAAGATTGTAAACCCCAAAAAGTTCCAAGCCCCTGTTTTTCTTTATTTGTCCCCCCTGGAAACCATTTCCCCAAGGGGAGTGTTTTCCCCCATGGATGTTTTAAGTTCCTATCTTATGGTGAATGGGTTATACTGCTACTGTTTTATCCCTCCAATCTGTGGAGGGGTAAAAGTTTCCATCATGGAGGGATAAAACAGTAGTAGTATAAAGGTAACCAATCCATTTTACCATAGAATCTTAAAACATCCAAGGGGAAATAACCCCCGGGGGAAAGGGTTTCCAGGGGGGATCAATAAAAATAAAATGGGGCTTGGCATATTTTGGGGGATATAGCATCCAATTTCTATGGAGGGATAAAAGTTTTCTGTATGGATGCTGAAACAAATACCCCTCCAATACCTATATAACCTATACTACTTACATGGAGGGATAAAACTGTGCTATATACCGGTAGTCACCTTTTATCCCTCCATCCTATAGTCTAGGGGTAAAAGTTTGGAGGGGTAAACCCACATGCTGATACCCTTCCAAAGTAGATGGTGGGGTAAAAGGGGGCCATAGGCTATAGTGAAGCCAATACTGAAATGGAGGGGTAAAAAATCCACTATAAGATATATGTAGACACCTGGCCTATACTTAAGCATTAAATCCCTGTCATTTATTTTACTTCCAACAAGGATTCTTATCTTACTTGTAACTGACTTGGAGGGGTAATCACGGATTTGGCCGCTTGCGGCCATGCCTCAGGAACCGACACTGTAAACCCCGCTAATAACCTGCAGCTCAAATAGACCATATCAGAGAGTGACAGAGACCTACTGCGGCCTACTGATCTTTCCTGGACTAAGGGGACTTATATGTGGGGACTTTCCTAAGGGAGAGGACCATTGCAGACCACTGCTGCGGCTTATAGCATTCCCCCAATGACAAGGTGTGGCTTAAATGCATTTGTTTTTCTTCAGATTCGAAAAAGAAAATATGAAAATGCTAAGGCCAAAAAGAAAAAGGTTTGTTTCCGGTCACCCGACCGACCTCAGCTAAACAGGGCAGACCTGAGAATTTTTTAAAGATTTTTTCAAAATTTTCCTGATTTGTGAAGATTATTTTTGAGATTTTCTCAAAATTTTCGAATGGTTCCTTTTAAAAAATGTTATGTGACATGTATGCACATATTTTTCAATCATTTTCTCATATGCCATTTCTAACACCCACCAGTGAAAACCCAGCAAAAAATGACTATATGTAGACCATGGACCAAAAAAAAAAAAAAAAAAAATCCCACCTACATACCTCAACTTTTTGGACCATGTTACCAGAAACCCAGCTTTTTTTTTTGCCTAAAGTCACTTTACCGTAATCGCCCGCGTATAAGGTGCGTCTTATAGGCCAAACAAAATGCTGCTGGGTCTTATACGTGGGAGGTAAGTTGCCTTGAGTTTGGGGTGCGCCTTATAGGGGGGGGGGTATTTTTACTATAGAACAGTACTAAACTGATAAAAATCTGCCCTCAGGGGGGCGCCTTCTATGCAAAACAGCCCCCCTGTGAGTTGGGGGGGGGGCTTATAAGTGAGCTGCGCCTTAGACGCGGGAGATTACGGTAGACGTCTATGAGTCACCAACAGGAGTCACGGTTTCGACAGGGCTAGTTTAAAAAAAAAAAAAAAAAAACAGTCACGAATCATTGCAGCATCTAAAAAGGTATTACATGTAACACAATTCAAAAAATCTGACCTACCCGACCTAATATATTTTCAGTATGATACCTAAAAGTAAAATACACACCCCTCTTTATTTAGATTTTATTGCTACATTCTTCCCCATAGTTTCCACCACACCCATAAACCTTTGACACTGAATTACTAATCATAAAACTTCCAGACGTGACCATCCATGATCCAACAACCCTACACCCCAACCTACCCCTATCTACCCCCCCCCCCCCAACCTACACAGACACCTCTCTTTCCGCCCTTGGCACGTCTCCGGGCTCCTCCTTCGTGGCATGGCACACAAGGGTGAGGGAGTGGCCATTGCTGATCTACAGAGAGTGGGTGCGTTTTTGTTGTGCACTGTAAAATCTTCTGCACTGCCCCACCCATGCAAGACATACCGTAAACTCCCGCGTATAAGACGCGTCCTCTACGCCAAACAAATACCTTGTGCATCTTATAGGATTTCTTCAAGTTGGGGGTGCGTCTTATACGAGGGGTAATTTTACTATAGAAATGTATTGAATTTACAAATATCAGCATTAAAATGTGCGTCTTATACGCGAAAATGGTCCTGCTGAGTTTGGGGTGCGTCCTATACGCGCAACGCGTCTTCTACGCGGGAGATTACGGTAATACCGTAACTTCCCTTGGTACGAGAAGCACCTTCTAGGTACATCTTGTAAGGTCCTCCTGTACTCAGGGTGTGGCTTATACGAGTGGTTTTGACACCATAAAACAGTACTAAACTGCCCAGTTTCAAGCCTCAGGCGCGTCTTATAGCCTCCTCTCAACCTGCTTATATAAGGGTGTAGCTTAAGTGAGGGAAATTACGGTACTGTGAAACCTCGCATATAAGCCGAGGCTTATATGCGAGGGGTTCTTTTCAGACTCTTGGTGTTAATATATAGTTGAGCCATGAACTCAGGGTGCGTCTTATATATGGATATATAAGAGGGCGTCTAGTTCTATTCCAGTCTTTCTGACTATCATCCTTTAAATAAATGTAGAAAGAAAGCAGTACACTGGATGTGCGCCCAAACGGGATGCAAGTTTCTCTGCACCAGTCCCTTTAAGTCCTTACTTTCCTTATCTAAGTTTGAAAATATTTTGCCATGAGCCCCCTCCCCCGCGAGAAGAATAATGACCACACCCATATATCATTATAACTAGGCATCGCCCGCCCCCCCTCCATTCCCTCCTAGACCTCTCCACCCCCCCCCCCACACACACAACCCCCCCCCCCCCGGAGGCTAACAATGAAGGCCTGTCTGTCTGCCCCATGAAATGTGTCGTAAAATCGATGCCACTGTTTGCGTTGGCGGATCTCCACGTGCAGCATCCCACGTGTGTGTGTGTGTGTGTGTGGGGGGGGGGGGGGGTAGGAGATGGAGGGGAAAAGAAGAGGCACTTGTGTGGATGTAGACAAGTCTAGTAGGGGAGAGACTAGGGAAGGCTGAGATGGATAGAGGATACGAGAGGGGGAGAGACAGACAGACAGACAGACAGACAGACAGAGACAAACAGAGCGGACAGAATAGGGAGGAAAAACAGAAACATTGAAATCTCCCGCGTATAAGACGCAGTGCGCGTATAAGACGCACCCCTAACTTGCCAATGGCTGTTTCGCGTATAAGACGTACCTCTTAAGGCTGAATTTTGTAAGATTAGTACATTTCTATAATAAAAAAAACCTCGCGTATAAGACGCACACCCAACTTGAGAAATTCCTATAAGACGCACCAGGCATTTGTTTGGCGTAGAAGACGCGTCTTATACGCGAGAGATTACAGTACTTAATTATTTTCTAATCTAATATTACTGTTATCTCCCGTGTATAAGGCACATCCCACATATAAGACGCACCTTGAGTTCAAGAATATGGGCAGAAAAAAAAAATTCATAACTTTTGACTTCCTTAATGGATTAAAATCCAGCGTATACGACGCGCTTTATACATGGGAGATTACGGTATTAGAAATTTGTAGATTTTTTTTCGATATCGTACAAATGATGATTAAAGACTCATATTTCACTATAACACTGTAAAGAAATTAAGGGGAAAAAAGATTATTTTCCTACCTATTACTGGCAACACCAAATTAATATCCCCCCTTCTCCATCTTGACGCCAGGACACTATTGCATATTAAAAAACACCTGGGTGGCGGCAATATTGCTTTTCAAATAAAACCGGGCTCAGGAAATATTCACTGGCTTTCTGCACCTGAGCTTGCGGCAACAAACTAATCATGAGAGCGAGGCGGCCATGGCGAAAAATTGACGATTACTTTAGTCGTAGATAACTGAATTAGGTGAAATATGAATCATGAAGCAGAGCAATATGCATGCCCTCCTCGCCCCCTGCCTATCCCTCAGGCTCTCTATGCCCTCATCTTGACTCCAACACTAGTTTAACCGAGGGCATAAAAAAAAAAGTTGCGTTCAGCAGTAGAAAAAAAATGAAGGGATTGATCTACGTAGATATGAAATTTTTTGTAATTTTTTTTTTCTGTTTGAAAACGAGTGAAAATTTCTGTACCTTTCAACACAAAATCGATACACCCTTAGTTCTGAATGGACCTAGGGGCCTGAAATGGTCTATAGCGACATTTGGGGTTAGGTCATGGGCGCAGACATTGCCTTACCCCCGAGGTCTCTGAAGCAATACACCAGGTGGCCACAGGTCGACCAGGGAAGAGAATGTGTCTGCCCAAACTGCCCATGGTACTTCTCATATCTTAAAACTCTCAGTATAGCCTGCTTCTGCATATAAGCCACACTCTTACTTTGGGAGAATGTAGTAAGCCAGAACTGAGGCCTGAAACGGTTGTCAAGCCTTACTATATTCTGTATATGTGAAACCCGACGCATAAAATGCCATATGTTTTTTTGTTTTTTTTTAAATTTTTTTTGTTTTTTTTTTAAAAGTGGTAGCTTAGTGTGAGGAGGACGGACATCAACTATAAAATGCCATATGTGGCACAGAACAGAAGCAATTACCGTAATCTCCCGCGTAGAAGACGCGCTGCGCGTATAAGACACACCCCAAACTCAGCACATGCATTTTCGCGTATAAGACGCACATTTTAATGCTGAAAGATTAGTACTGTTCTTTAGTAAAATTACCCCTCGTATAAGACGCACCCTTAACTTCCGAAAATCCTATAAGACGCACAAGGCATTTGTTTGGCGTAGAGGACGCTTCTTATACCCGAGAGATTATGGTAGTGTATTGGTCTATGACATCAATTGCACTGAAGAGGACTCCAAAAGGAGGCCACACCCCTGACTGTAAGTGGCGCTAGGGTCGACGACAACCCTCGCTATAAGCCATGGCTTATTTGCGGGTTTTACCTTATACACGGGAGATTACGGTAGGAACACATCATATATCGGTATCTGTATTACTATAGTATTTATATTGATCTGCCATCTGGTTAACAATAGCAGTAAATACATTGTACAGGTATGACATAAGACAATCAATAACACAGGTAACTTTCTGTACTATAGTCTTAAACTTTTAACCTTTTAAGGGCCGCTGATGCATTAATGCATCATGCCCATTGGTCGGCATGATGCACTAATGGAGTCTGCTTGTGGGCACTTCATTGGATGGACCATCATGCCGACCCTCCGGGAGTTTATTTATAGACCCCATAGGGTCGGCATGATGCACCAATGAAGTGCTAGTGAGCAGTCTCACCAGCACTTCATTGGTGCATTATGACGACTAATGGGCATGATACACTTGTGTATCTGTGGCCATTAAAGGGTTAACATTTTAAAGGCAAATAACCTCCTTGCAGTACAGCGTATTCAGCAGTGATGCCGACATTAATCCAGCACACCGACCTTTAAATATGTTTTTTTTTTTTAAAAGCATCTGTGTCCTGTTCATTTGTAGACACAAACGTTTACACTAACACGGCCCTTCACATACCTCTACTTACCCACCACATCATTGCTGCATGCTACCGTAAAATTTCGGGTATAAGCCGCACCAACAAGTAAAACGCACCAAGATTTTGAGAGAAATCTATAAGCAGGAACTGGGACCTAAAAAAAGCACAAGGCAGAGAAAAAAAAATAGCTGCAAATTTCTTTATTTTCTTAAAACCCTGTCATATAACTAAGACTATTTATCTTATTTTCATAAAATGCGATGAATATTTTAGGCCATAGATTTAGTAGCTTTTGTGTGTGTGGGGGAGGGGTGGGAGTGGGTTGAGTAGTAAGGTCTGGGGTGCCCCGCCTTCCCCTGAGCTTTGATAAATAAATCAACACCCTTCTTCACACCCAGTCGGCACAGTGCTTCCACCTGGTGGGGTCAGATCTAACCATGTGAACAGCACTTCCACCCCCCACCCCTCCCCCTACACCCTACCTATAGTACTACACACGCCGCACCTCCGCTCTTTTCCTTACTATGCATCTCCCAAGATTTGGCAACTAACATTGGTCTCTGAGATCCTTGGCCAGATACATTAAGATACATCCCACTATCATTTACACATCATAAACGTATCACCTGTCGCTACTATTTTAGTATAGTAGTACTTGCGTATATGCCACATCCCACACATAAGATTCAGACACATCTTGAGTTTACTAACATACCATAAATTCCCTTGTATAAGCCACGGCTATTATCAGAACACACATCAAAGTGCGGCTTATAGGATAAGCCTAAGAGAGGTTGCGGCATATAGGAGGGTATTTGGCACTATAGAACTGTATGTAGAATGAAATATCAATCTTCCTTCTTGCTTGGATGGCAGCTACCGCTATAATGAACTTCAAATGGAGAAGTTCTCAATGGCGTCATAGTGTCAGTAGCTATGGATACCAGTGACATCACAAGTAACCAAGGTGGTGGTTGCTTGGTGAGTGTCCAGTTGTCCTAGTGATCCAACAAGATGATTTGTTGACTTGAACAGGAGTTTTGTTAAATGATTGGTTTTTAACAAAGTCAGCGGTTTCGTCCAAGGGACTCCTCAGGCTGCATTTTAATGGTAGTTTAGAGTTTATTTTATGTGAATAACTTCGTCCCGTAGAGATAGCATTACGGAGCCGATCCGCACACCCCCAGTGGCGTAACGTGTGCCGATCCACCACAGCGGCCGATCCACCACTGCAGCCTCGTTCTGGGTGCATGTAAACATTCAAAATGGCGGACCGCCGCTCGTACGGGGGACTACGGTAACGGATTTTGCTAATTTTCAGTTAATGAGACACTCTAAAAACATAAAATAAATATAGAACTAAACTCCCCTGGTGTCCTCGGTGGCTGAGCCACCCCTCGGGGGGGGGGGGTCTCCCCCTCGTGTTGGATCGGCCACCTCGTACACCACGGTCGTTTAGTTCTATCTATTTATGGATGGGGCCTAATCCCACAAGCAATTTTATACTGGTATCTAAGCTGTTTTATCAAAGGTGATAGAAGACACTATGTCATTTTGTGGGTAAGGAGGCATAGGGTGGATGAGAGAGACTATGACGTGCCTGTTTGGCTAATTTTTAGTTACGTTACTAGGGTGTAGTCTCCTCTCAAACCGAGCCTCGGGATAAATTATTTGAGGCTGGGGC
Organism: Acholoe squamosa; assembly: GCA_949317995.1. Classification (NCBI taxonomy): domain Eukaryota; kingdom Metazoa; phylum Annelida; class Polychaeta; order Phyllodocida; family Polynoidae; genus Acholoe; species Acholoe squamosa. The sequence continues at coordinate 8,416,426 of OX439035.1, forward strand.
CTCCTATATTTAAACCTAGGGGTGCAGTAGTGTGCAACTTCTGAATAAAAGAAAAAAAAAAAAATTGGCACTATAGAACAGTACTTTAATATAGCTGATTCCAAGGTCGGGGTGCGGCTTATATGAGGGTGTGGCTTATACAAGAGAATTTACGGTACAATAAGCCCGATTATAAGACACAGCTGGGCTCGATTTTGCGGCTTCTATTGGTCTGTCCTCACACATAAACCACGCCTTATTCCCAGATAGTGGGATATATAGTGGGCTGACCATTACTTGAGCTGGTACCTTCAGAGATACTGGACTGATAACAGCCAGCATGATGGGTAACAGGTGTTATTTAATGTACCCTAAAAAGTCTGCACTAAATGAAAGGAATTTTCTCATTCGTCAATAAATTATCCTGCTAGGTCGGAATAACCCGGATAACCCTGAAATAGCAAGCACCTCTAGTATCATCTGACTACCTCCAACCAATGGCTATTGTCTCTTCATGGTCCAACAGAACTGAATAGAATTTTTTTTTTTTTTAAATAATAAAGGGACTGTACCCGTTCAGCCATGTTTTTGGCAACTGGACCCACTTTTAGCCATGTGTATTGTAGATCAATGGATATCCTGAAATGTGTATTGCAGGGTTAGGCATAAAAAAAATATTGTTGTGTTCAGGTAACGCTACCTACCCCAATTTTTTGGCCCTACCCGATCTTTTTTTTTTTTTTATTGGCATTGAAGAGAATACTAGTTCCCATGCCAATAATCATATGGAACTGAATATGGATGTGCTCTGAATACTGTAAGGGAGTGGTTATTTATTAACAACTGGGGAGGGGTGGTGGATTTTCAGGTGGGGGGGCATCAAAATTCTTTTGGCCCTCCCCATTGGAGGTCAGAAATTTTTCGCCCCCTCCACTTTTATTCTATAGTATAAATGCGCGAGCTATTTCACTATAAAGAAGGGTTGAAAGTTGTTTACTCCAGTCCTGCCCCCCGAGGGATCTGAAATTTTCTGCCCCTGCCCCCTCCCTCCCCTGTTGTTAAACAAGAAATGCGGTTGTGACCGCGTAAAAAAAACGCCTCCCGCCGTTAATGTCGGTATCCCAGTGTTTGATGACATGTCTCATAAAAGCAGACATAAAGAAGATTTCACAATTATCAATTTCTCTATTCAGTAATTTTGTATAATGTATTGTGAGACCTCATCACATGGGGCAAATGCAATCATCATAGCGCACTCCCGTACCGCTTCGCGGTACCGCCGCTACGCGGCGTGGGAGGCGCTAAAAAAATGACCACTCCCTATTGAAGGTTGATACACTGATGTGTATTGTTTGTGAGTGCAAGGATATAGGGTGATGCCACTGATGAAGTACCGTATTCATACCTAATGATATTAAACAATAATAACAATACACTAGAGTTCAGATCTCTCACTCAGTGACCTGACTGGCTTACACAGTTACTGGATTACAGCTTGGCACTTGAGTGTAATCAGCTGATATCTGTGGTGTACTACCCCATGATAAGGGAGTGATCATTTTTTAATAACGGGGGGGGGGTGGTGGGTTTGAGGGGGGGTCAGAATTTTTTCAATACCTCTGATGGGGGGTCAAAATAATTTCACCTGTTTTCAGTGGAAAACCCAGCGCGTTACTATAGGCTTAAAGGGGACATTCGCGCGCAATTTTTGTCCCTTATGGGGGGGGTCGAAAAAATTTTACCCCCTCAAGAGGGGGAGTCGAAATTTTTTTCGCGCATCCGTGCGCAAACCCACCAGCCCCCCCTGTTGTTAAAACCCACCAGCCCCCTCCCTAATAGGTCCACAGATTACGCCTAGATCTACACAAGTCTAACCAAAACTACACTGATCACGAACCCAGACAATATTTCGTCTATTAATCTCAAATATTCCCTGTATCATGTAGCCTGTCTAAATTTACCCCCCTAGCCCTGCCCTTCCAGTCTAGTAGGATACCCTAGCCTAGGGCTAGGCTACAGTACTGTCAAAAACCTCAGCCTCAGCAGGCTCAGGCTCAGCGAATTGTTTCTGGCAGTGGCAGGGCACTGGAGAGTGTATTGGCGACTTAACTTGTTGATTAACAGGCATATTAAATGTATATCGGCACCTAGTCCAATACAGAAAGGACGGGCTGTAAATACGACTAGGGAACACCCTTTCAAACTTTTCAGTCAAGAAGTCAGCCCTTCCCCCCTCCGCTGACTGCCCCGAGACGTCTGACGGGCACCTGCTGGTTGGATGACAGTGACAGTCCATGCACACGAACTTGTAATAAATCATTAAATCTGTAAAATATTGAGATCCCTTTTTCAAGAAATCACACAGGCTGTGAGTAAAAAGGTATTCCTTACCTCTGATGTCCGTGGTAATCCAAAATATCCAGGAATATTACGGAAAGTCACGCCTCAAAATAAGGAACTATCCATTCCAGCACGACTTGACCCATTTTGCCCATTTTCCTTTTCGGCATCACAACAGGGAGTCGGGCTAGAAGCATTTCTATTGGTCGATTTAATGAGAATTGTAACTTCCTAGGAAATCTTTAATTTCTTTAAATAAACAACGAAATAATTTTACTAGTTTAATTCTCATAAAATATTACTGCTAGAGTCAATAATTAGAAAAGTCGGAAATTCAAGCTGCGTTCCTGTGGTCACGTGAGCAAGCCGCCATCACTGTCAAACATCACGACCTTGCGGACGATCCGGCACAAAACAGTGAAAATGTCAGCAATTCTAAGAGGAGTGATGAGCCGTTCGGCTCCAGTGTTGAAGGCGAATGTGACACACAAGGCCACGTTGGTTTCCGGCCCTCCACGAGTCAAGATTTCCTTTGCGGTGAGTATAAATCTCGAGCTGACCTTGCGGTTAACTGTCAATATCTGTCAGTGTCACTGTAGACTGTAGTGTTGTAGTTGTTCCACAGTGACAGTCAAAATGTCACTTGCACAGTGTCAGTGTGTAGCCTACTGTAGGTCTCCAGTGTGTACTACTGATAACCTGCCATTGTCAAGTATCCCCTGGGAACATAGAGGTATATATGGGTAAATAAATGCGAATTATTACCGGTAGGCACTTACCTAGTTTTTCAAAACTTTATATTATCTATTCTATCTTTTTTCATACTATTGGATAGATCTCAAGAAAAGAAGTGGATTTGCTTTTTGAATGAAGTCTCTATCTTAATTCAAAGTGACATTATGACCATCCAAAGACCACAAAATGACCCCAATATTCTGCCACAATAACCCATACTTAAGAGTTTAATCAGGGTTCAAATTTTGTGATCATGCTAGTTGTGGTCAGAAATGCCTGGAACACTTAAATCACTGTTTCTCAGAAGATATTCACACTAGGAACTTGAAATAAAAACTTGAGAAAAGGTCATTATGGGGTGGTTCTAATGACCTATGGCCTGACCTTTATCTAGGTCAGGTCAAGGTCATTATAAGGTCAAAGGTCAAATTTATTGATTTTTTTTTTTAATGAGTTAACATTTGTTGAGATTTAGCTAGATGAATGACAGAATCAAAGATCAGCTGACTTTTTTTTTTAATATTTCACCAAAAAGGTCAAGTTGACCTATATAAGGTCAAGGTCAAAGGGACATGACATAACCAACTTTTTGACAGTCCACATAAAACCATAACAATCAACCATAATTTCTTGCAAAAATATTGAGATAGGAAACTCAAAGTAAGAATAGAGATCATTTGATATATGGTCTAGCATTTGACCTTGATATGACCTTAACCAGAGTCAAGGTCATGATAAATAAGAGAGGTCAAAGTTCACAAAAATTTTCAATGTTTTGATGTAATGTTAGTGTGAACCCAAAAGTTAAAAGTAAAGATCACATGACATGTCAAAATGTGTGGGTTGCCATTTCACCTTAAAATGACACTCTGACTGATGTTCATACTTCAAAGTATAGCCCTACTGGTCAGTCAGAGAAGTCCTGGTAGTCAGCCCTCCAGTAGGGGCCACCTCCAGGTGGCCCCTCCAGTGGTGGCTATAGGTGTGCTGCAGTGGGGGAGGTGTTAGAGCTAATCTCTCACTCCCCCTCACAGAGTTAATAGGTCATGATTTTGTAGTTGCTTAAAAAACATACTGCTGCCTATTAGAAAGAAGAAAACTAAACATTTTCTAGACCTTATTAAACCAGGGAATATGTGAGTGCCATTTTTAACTATGTGAGATGCATACTTCATACCATAAAATGCTCCTGAACTTAAGTTTTGAGTTCACCTGGGAGAAACATGAACTTTTTCTCTTTAATTTATTAAACAAATACATGCATATTGAAGCCCTCTTCAAGCCTGTTAAAATGATACCCTAATTGTCCAAATCCACCTGTAAACAGCTTTAGAATCAATAAGTAAAAACATGTCAACTTCAGCTGCTCCATTTTTGCTAAATCACACTTTTAGCCTCCGCGCATGGCAGACCCGCACAAGGCAGTTATGTCAGTGCCTATTACCGGTATATAAATTTACATGTAATAGTTGAGATAGCAATAGTTGAGATAACAATCATTGAATGAATGATAGTTGGCAATACTATTCAATACAATTGGCAATAGTACCGGTAAATGGCATAACCATGATAAAGCCATTATCATGTGAATGATATAAAAGATATCTCAGCCCAGCCCAAGGGTAGGTACATCACATGAAAATTAAAGGGGCCCTGGCATGGCGAATGCATGCCCGCATCAAAAGGTCACGTGACCATCCATTGACCAGTCAGGGCGCTCCGCTGGTTCCTGCGATTTTACCAAGGATTTTTGGGTCGGTACCCATATTGTAGTTTGCCATGCTAGCCCCCCTTTAAGATAATGAGTTAGAGCTAAACCCCTGTGTCTTAGTTGTGCAGGAGAGTGCAAGGATTTCAAATCTTTTTGAATCATTGTTGATATCTCAATTCGTTCTCACAGAATCACAGAATTAGTATCTAGAAATCTGACATTTTTGTTCTAAGTATTCAGGCAATTTGTTGTGACCTTCTGGATCCCAATAATGGGCCAATTAGCCATAATAAATGAAGAAATGAAAGGGAGGTAAGTTAGTAAAAAGCTATCTGACCCGGATGTTTACCTGTACGAAATTTTACCTTGACCTAATTTTCCTGTGACCTATATATCTGACCTACATTACTTCATGACCTAGATTATGATATGATCAAATATATAGGAACAGACGCTGTAAAATATGAAGAAGTAGACATTCTGATAACCTAACCACTGGTATTTGACCCTAACATTAACATCTAATTGACCTAGTTTCAGGCCACCCTATATGTTTGACCAACATTAGCTCATGACCTAGATTTTGATGACACGATCAAATAATTTTTTCCTGTGTGGTAGCAAGTTCACATGGTCTGGAAATCGTAAAAAATCAGTTAATTGCTCCCAAAGTCGAGGAGCCTGTGAAACGAGTTTATTGGAACAGGCTCTAGCCTGTTCCATTGCAGTCACATGGGACGTCGATTGCACACGGAATCGGACAGTCCAACTTCCCATGAGTCGACCTGTGCTATTGTATCAGTAAATAGCACTAATAGCACTGACTAACTGCTGATAGATGGGCGATTTATGTCAGTTTACCACAGCCCAGTGCTTCCCGTCAGGACGCACGGTCAATGCGTCCTGCGTCCGGCTGGGTAAACTGCCATAAATCGACCATCTATCAGCAGTTAGTCAGTGATAGACTAATTGCTGATAAATTGTGAGTAAATACTGATATATATTGACTATTTGCTGACAAATTGTGAGTAATTACAGATATATATATTGACTAATATCTGACAGATTTTGAGTAATTACTGACATATATGGACTAAGTGTTGTTATATAATGACTAAGTACTGGCATATATTGACTGATTGCTGACAAATAGTGAGTAAATACTGTCATATATGGACTATTTGCTGACAAATAGTGAATACTTACTAACATATACCGTAAACTCCTGCGTATAAGACGCGTCCTCTACGCCAAACAAATGCCTGGTGCGTCTTATAGGATTTTTTCAAGTTGGGTGTGCGTCTTATACGAGGGGTAATTTTACTATAGAACAGTACTGGATTGACAAAAATCACCCTTAAAATGTGCGTCTTATACGCGAAAATGCATGTGCTAAGTTTAGGGTGCGTCTTATACACGCAGCGCGTCTTCTACGCGGGAGATTACGGTAATATTATTAAGTAATTGCTGAAAAATAGTCCATAGATACTGACATATTTTGACTAATTGCTGACAAATTGTGAGTAAATACTGATATATATGTTATAGAGTGAATAAGTACTGACATATATTGATTAAGTACTGACAAATAGTGAGTAATAACTAGTATATATGGACTAATTGCTGATAAATGGTGAGTAATTACTGACATATATTGACTAATATCTGACAAATTGTGAGTAGTTACTGACATATGTAGACTAATTACTAACATATATTGACTAAATACTGATAAAATGTAAGTAACTACTACCATGCATGACTAATTGGTGACAAATAGTGAATAATTACTAACATATATTAACTAATAGTCCATAGATACTGACATATTTTTACAAATACCAGTCAAGGCAGGATGCACAATTGAATCAATGGCTATTTCTCTGTTATATATTGACTTTTTGCTGACAGATTGTGAGTAAATACTGACATGTATTGATAACTGCTGTTTTAGAGTGACTAAGTACTGAGTGAGTGAGTAATAGATGTTTAAGTACTTTAACGCCATTTCGACAGCTAAGGTCATATTCATGGCGAGAACGACATTACACAATTTCACAGAGAAATGTGTCAGTGCCCGTGCATATGTGCACCACACACATCCTGAGGGGATGGGAAAGATGAGAAGTAGACCCTTTTAAGTGGGCTAGGGAAGCCCACTAAGTACTGACATATATTGACTAATTGCTGACAAATTGTGAGTAAATACTGATATATATGTTATAGAGTGACTAAGTACTGACATATATTGATTAATTACTGACAAATAGTGAGTAATAACTAATATATATTGACTAATTGCTGATAAATGGCGAGTATTTACTGACATATATTGACTAATATCTGACAAATTGTGAGTAGTTACTGACATAGGTAGACTAAGTGTTGTTATGAAATTAGGCGAAATAAAATTTTGGACTGGGATAAACTTTTGTCAAAACCCCAAATAGATGGTCGATTTATGGCAGTTTACCCAGCCGGACGCAGGACGCATTGACCGTGCGTCCCTGTCTTTAATTGGCTGACGGAGTGGCGTGATCCGTCACCCTCATGCATACTCGCCATTTGATTGGCTGTTGGTAGTGGCCTGATCCAGTTTCTTCGCGCCAAAAGCCACGTGTTCGCTGGTACTGCTGCAGTAGCTGCAGCACCAGCAAAAGTGTTTACAGCGTCCTCGTCTTTAATTGGCTGACGGAGTGGCGTGATCCGTCACCCTCATGCATACTCGCCATTTGATTGGCTGTTGGTAGTGGCCTGACCCAGTTTCTTCGCGCCAGAAAGCCACGTGTTCGCTGGTGCATTCGTAAACCCTTCTGTATGGACAGCATGTTAGCCATCTCATATGAGCGAGTAATTCAATTTTCCGGTTTCCTGCAATAAAAACTGATGAGTTGTGACAATAAAACATTATATCTGTGACAATTATGCAGTATTTCATTCATTTTGTCGCATATTCGACGAGTAGTAGACCGCCAGGCTTTCAGGTGTTTACGAACACAGCCAGAAGCCACTTCGCTGGTACCGCTGCAGGACCGCGGTACCAGCGAAAATGTTGTTGTTGCCGATGTCAGTGTTTTTGGCCTAAATGTGTTGTTATTTGAACGGAAACTTGCTTTATTGTCGCAGTACACATGGATTATTATCACAACTTGTCCTTGTTTGCCGCATGGTGCCGAGAAATTGCAGGAAATTGTTCGATTTGAACAAATCATGACACCGCCTGCTGCGCGGCCCCATTGGTGGTCCGATATTGGTGGTCCGAGAACAGGTCTGTATCATTCTTTCATGAATACCCTCAAAACATCGCTGTAGAGGCCAAAAATGCTGGGGAAAGGCCAAAATGGCCTGAAGACAGAGAGACATCGTTGGGCGATAATAGGGTTCCGAGAGAAAAATGATTTTCCAGAGGAGTCCATAGCTGTTTGAATTTTTTTCCTACGACGATTTGGTGGAAAGTTATGGCCATTTTTGTGATGTCATAGCTTTAAAACATTGATAACTTTGTTCCCATTGTGCAGATCTGAAAATAAAGACCGCCATGACGTTCGCCAGCTCGAGCTACCCTTTATCTATAGGTCACACTATGGGAAACTCCTATTATTAAGGGAGATACGATTTATTTTGTAAAACTGCCAGTTCTTGGACCTCTCTGCCAGTGCCTGGACTGGCGTCTGACCCCGCGTCCCAAAAAAGCCTATATTTCACTCCATTCCTTCCTCAAACCTGCCCTTTTTCGCCGGTGACACTTAAAACAGATAGGTTTTGGCAGGAGGTAGGGCGCAGGTGGACCGGCCCAGGCCGAAAAGGCCGCTAGTTAAAAAATTTATTTCGCTTATTCTTTTCCGAAACAAATTTTTTAGGGGGGCATGTTCTTTAGGGGGACGAAACACCCCAGATTGATACCGAATATTCCATATCCGCGCATATTATTTGCATAATTAGCATAATTATCCAGTATCTTCATACTTTTCCATATATATAGATGTGTGTCATTGCTCCCTTATAGAATTCATATGCTTGCAATTATACACTACTGACACCTATTTGGGGTTTTGACAAAAATTTGTCCCAGTCCAAAATTTTATTTTGCTTAATTTCATAACAACACTTAGCCTACATATGTCAGTAACTACTCACAATTTGTCAGATATTAGTCAATATATGTCAGTAGTTACTCGCCATTTATCAGCAATTAGTCGATATATATTAGTTATTACTCACTATTTGTCAGTAATTAATCAAATATGTCAGTACTTAGTCACTATATATATATATATATATATATATATATATATATATATATATATATATATATATATATATAATTATCAATACATGACACTATTTACTCATAACCTGTCAGCAATTAGTCAATATATAACAGAGAAATAGCCATTGATTCAATTGTGCATCCTGTCTTAACTGGTATTTGTCAAAATATGTCAGTATCTATGGACTATTTGTCAGCAATTAGTTAATATATGTTAGTAATTGTTCACTATTCGTCAGCAATTAGTCAATACATGGTAGTAGTTACTTACATTTTATCAGTATTTAGTCAATATATGTTAGTAATTGCTCACTATTTGTCAGCAATTAGTCTATATATGTTAGTATTTGCTCACTATTTGTCAGCAATTATTCAATATATATTAGCAATTAGTCACTATTTGTCAGCAAATAGTCAATATATATCAGTATTTACTCACAATTTGTCAGCAATTAGTCAATATATGACAGTATTTACTCACTATTTGTCAGCAATCAGTCAATATATGACAGTACTTAGTCGTTATATAACAACACTTAGTCCATATATGTCAGTAATTACTCAAAATTTGTCAGATATTAGTCAATATATGTCAGTAATTACTCGCAATTTGGCAGCAATTAGTCAATATGTCAGTATTTACTCACATTTTGTCGGCAATAAGTCAACGTACCGGTGTGTCAGTACTTTGTTATTCCTACACTGTAAAAAATGTGTGTTGAACTTACACTGTCTTGTTAAAATGTCAGTGCCTTATCATTATTTGTTGGCAATTAGTCAAAATATATCAGTAATTAGTCACTATTTGTCAGCAAATAGTCATAATATGTCAGTAATAGTCACTGTTTTTCAGCACTTAGTTAAAACATGTCAGTACTTAGTCACTATTTGTCAGCAATTAGCCAAAATATATCACTACTTAGTCACTATTTGTCAGTAACTAATCAAAATATGTCAGTAGCTCCATACTATCACTGACCACTTGTCAATTGACAGTTGACATTTGACATTGAAGCCTGTTCCTTAGGACTGAGTCCTTTACCTGTGACATTTTCTTAGCAGGTATTGTAAGTGTCACACTTATATGATGTACATGGGTCATGCAGTGAAGCTTTTAAAACTGCCAAATCACCATTTCACGAAGGAAAATGTGATTTTTCGAATTTCTTTTGCAGTCCCCAGCTGTACTATTCAGTCCACATGTACAAACTAGACCTCATATGAAACGCCATGAAACATACTATTACTTTCTTTTAGTTTCATTCTACTTTTTCATTTTGGACAACTTGATTTAGATGACCTTTTCAGTCATCCACTTCAGAAATCTACAAAAATGTCTAGAAATGCACCAATTTCCCCAAAAAATTTTCATATAGTTAAAATAAGCAATGAAATACCAAGATAATTTCTTATATGTGTTCATTTATTCTTTGTTCTGTAAGAATATGCCAATTTCAGTGCAGTTTAATTTCCAGTGCAGAAATTTGTTGGGTCACAAAAAATGCATCACAAATGATGGACACTCCCAGAGGAGTCGTGCAGGCATTGTTTGATGTACCTACCAAGGGCCAAGGGCTTGATCTGGCAGTGGTGTTCTCGTCGAGGGGGGTGTAAAAAAGTATTTCACGTCCGTGTGACCACCCCTCCACCTTTGAGTTTGACTTTGTCTTTGATAAATAGTGACCACTCCTTTACTATCTGGTCCTACCCTCATTCCTTTAGCAGAAAACAAACAGACATACCATAATGGCTTGCTCGTTTAAGCGCCAGGGTCTCAAATAAGCGCCAGCCTCAAATAAGCACCGGGGGTGGAGGGGTATTGAAACTAATCTTAAGTTCTAAAATCAGTATTCAAGTGTAGAGGTCGGCGGAAAATGTCCTGGAGAAACCAGGAGTCGAACCCGGGACCCTCCGACCTGCAGGCGGAAGCTCTACCGCTGAGCTACTTCCCCGTCTGACATTCTCTACCTTCCATCTATATCTGGATCGGTATAATACACACGTAGGGGGGAGCTACCACCGGATGCCAGCCCCTGGGGGCTGGGATCTCCAGAAACGGGGCTGCTGGCCTTACGGCAGAGCTGGCCCCTACACTCCTCCCTACCTACGGGGGGGTAGCTTATACCGGCTGACCAGCCCCTGAGGGCTGGTGCAACCGAAACAGGGACAGATGGCATACCGCCATGGACTCACAGCCAGAGCTGGCCCCTACACTCCTCCCAATCAGCTTCAACCATGGTGGCCAACCAGCACCAAGCATTCCTCCCAACCAGATCAGTTGGGCTTTATCAAGCAGTGTGAGGCACTCCTGACTTCCCAGTTGACCTACCAGTAAACAGTACTGCCATGGTCGAAGCGTATCTTTATTATACCGTTCCAGGCACCTACACTGAGTTCTCGTAGTCCCCCCTTGCAGGGCAGGACCAACTCGGTTTCTCCACCAGTGTAGAGGTCAGCGGAAAATGTCCTGGAGAAACCGGGAGTCAAACCCGGGACCTTCCAACCTGCAGGCGGAAGCTCTACCGCTGAGCTACTTCCCCTTCTGACATTCTCTACCTTCCATCTACATCTGGATCGGTATAATACACACGTAGGGGGGAGCTACCACCGGATGCCAGCCCCTGGGGGCTGGGATCTCCAGAAACGGGGCTGCTGGCCTTACGGCAGAGCTGGCCCCTACACTCCTCCGTACCTACGGGGGGTAGCTTATACCGACTGACCAGCCCCTGAGGGCTGGTGCAACCGGAACGGGGACAGATGGCATACCGCCATGGACTCACAGCCAGAGCTGGCCCCTACACAAGTAAGCACCTGTCTGGAATAAGGGCCAGGAGTAAACACTAAAGAACCTTTGAAATTAATGAGCACCCGGGCGCTTAAACGGGCCATTGGGGTAGCGCCTCTCGTGCATGCAGAGGGCCGTTACCATGCCAACATACTGGGGAGAGCATTAGGAATCCCCTGTGAAGCATTTCCCGATTTGTGCACACTTGTCTTGTTTGTCTTTAACTTTATTGCTGTATAGTATCTCAAATAAACCAGGATGATAAACTTATTCATATACATCTACAGTTGACAAGGCATCTGACACTAAAAACTAAGATTCATCACATTTAGATCTGTAGTACATGTACTAGTACTATTAGCCTTGGGGCCCATCCTCGTGTATAAACTGCACGTTTTGTGCGGGGAATTTGGGTACTCTATAATCACGGCAAGTTTGAAGATATTTGATACCCTCTTGTCAGGGCAACCTCCCACTTCTTTTCACAGGGTTGTCCCCCCGTCCCCCATTAACCATATTACCCTGTTTGGAGTGTTGACTCAAGAAAAAAATCACTTCTCGCTGAAAATTGTCTTTTTCTTTTCTTTTTCCTTCCTCTGAATCTTTAAATGAAACCTTTTTCCGCTACCATAAATTCTCATGCATTATGAACAGCTTCAGGGTGCTGCTTATACAAGGGTGTGGCCTCTACAAGATAATTCATGCTACTTTTTGACTTTTTGTATGCACAGGTCAGGGTTCTCCACAGGATGAAAAAGCATACAGGTAACTTTCGAACACAAGCGCTGTGTGGATCATAGCGGCAGAACATGGGCTTGTCTCATGGGAGAATTTTGAAAAATTATATTGTAAATGGACAAAAGATTGGATTCTTTTGGAATTTTTAGATAAAATTTTACTTTTTCAGGCCTAACTTCTGTTCTAATTGGCCGATTTGCAAAATTCAAAAAAGTATAGAAAGCTTATAGTCCCCTGAGAAGCACACAGGCGGTGCTTTCAGCTAAAGCACACAGGCGGCACTGAAAAGCACACGGGAGCCCCGCCCGTGTACTTCCTATGTGTGGAGAACCCTGCAGGTACAATACATCATATACAGTAAAACCCCACCTCAGTGTTGCCAAAATGATAACGGCACACCAGCTTTTGCTGGCTTAAAATCTTAAAGGGGTTTCCCACCATCTATTCCAACGCCACCTGGTGGCCAAAATTTGAAACTCCCTAATTTTACCTAAACTCATGATATTATGCTTATATCCTTTTTGTATATGCCCTAACTTATTACTATCAAGCTGTTGAATATCCGACTTTTGCATTTTTCCTGAAAAAACATTAAGATTTACTATTGGCCAACTTCATAGATTTCTGTAATTGAGGAAAAGGATTTTTTTTCCATAAATCTGTATCTTCTAGATTCTGCCAGTAATGTTCCAATACTTTGCTCATAAAATGTTCATAATGATTGTATCTTAATCCCTGCAAAGTCTGGTGAACGAATTCCCACCAGTTTTTGCCGATAATGAGAAATGTAAGAAATTCCAACACTTCATTTCGTTGTTTTTTTTTTGCTTAAAATTATTCATGGCGCTTTTGTTTATCCTATGACTACCTATTTTTATTGCTTGGTCATGATACAGATGATGTCTACTAGACATCTGAGAAGTTTGGTTAAGGTATTGCTGGTCAGTTTTTCAATATTTGAGAAAATGAACAAAAGTGGGGTTTCTCCCATAAGCGGCCATAGTTAAGAATTCCCCATCTTCAGAATTCAATAAATCGTAAACTAGCACAATGAACCATGTTTTTATTGCATCAGCTACCTCATAATACATAAAACAATATGATCACAAGAGAGAAACTGCTGGTAGTTTAGGATTTACAGAATAGTGGGTAATCCCTTTAACCCTTTCTATCCCCGTGTTTCCCAAATATAGTGTTATAGTACTGCATATATGCAGTACAGGGAGTTAAAGGGTTTATGGCTGGCATAGGGTCTTAGGACGCAGGCCACAATGGCCATGATATGAGCTTCATTATGGTGAAAGAATTTTTCAGATTGGTCAATTAGAAGCGAAGATAGGGCTATATTTGTAAAATTGTTTATATTTATTATTAGCTATCAATTTTTGCATGGGTTATATTTGAGTTATAGCCAAGGGTATACGGTATATGCCGCGCATCACACATACATGGAGAGACTGGTGTCAAGTATATCTCAGAGATGCCACTTTTTTTGAAAATTAGGATGATTTCCGAATTTTGAGGGATCAGTGAGTGGCATCCCTGGTATCTATTTACTTTCATATTTCTAATATTTCTGAAATATTGACGTTCCACTTACGGGCCTCCCTAGCCCACTTAAAAGGGTCTATTTCTCCTCTTTCCTATCCCCTCAGGATGTGTGTGGTGCACATATGCGTGGGCACTGACACATTCCTCTGAAATTGTGTAATGTAGTTCTCGCCATGAATATGACCTTAGCTGTCGAAATGGCGTTAAACATCTATTACTCACTCACGTTCCACTTACATGAATCGTATATCCAATAGACTTGCCTAACACACTGTGCATGAAACGAAGAATTTTGAGTGAACAGATCGCCACAAAATTTTAAAGCCCCCACATATGCGTGGAAGTCAACTGACCTAAAGTACCAGAACTAATCCTCCTTTTTCACCTTTATATATTCCAGGAGAAGGTCACGACAGGTGTTTTCATGACCATTGCCATCATGGCACCCTCAGGGTATGTCATGGCCAACATCCTAAACTACCGCAAGCGGGACGGAGAACTACCCTCAGAATAAACACTGAGCGCCAGACAAGGGGAATCATTGACATAACGCCTCGATACACAGACAAAATATCACCTCATCCACATTTTGGAGAAACTGTTACCGGACCAACTGACATTCAGTTAAAGTGCACACGAATAAAATAAAGATGTAGTTACAACTGTGATATATGACAGTCTAGTGTGCTAATTGCTGAACAATATGGGGGCAAAGAAAAGAAAATATGTGTAAAAAGGGAATATGAAGGAGCCGAGAATCAGATAAAAATATGAAAATATCTAACTCTTGTGTTTTGATTCATTGAAATGTGCGGAAAAAAAGCACCGTAATAACTCACATATAAGACGCGATTGAGTTCATGGAAGACCTATAAGGCGCATCTGGAGTCATTTTTCTGGGGCATTTCCGTAGTTTTATAGTATCCCCAATTTTTCCTGATACAGAGATGGCAGAGTTTCAGATTTTCTCTGATTTCAGAGGTGATATTTTACTACAGAAATAATAAAAAAAGTTTTAAAATGAATATTTTATAATTCTATATTTCTGAAAGATATACTCAACCCTAAGTGCTTAATTTTGAAGGTATTTGTCACTCTGATTAGGGTAAAACCCCCTTTTTGAAGTGCCCCAATAAGTTTCGCCAAATATCGAACTGACATCTCTAAGCAGTCCATCCTCGCATTAAAGGCATTGGGTATTATGGTGTCAAATCTTCAGGCATAGGATTCTTCAGGAAATTAGAAGGTCAGACAGGTCATTTTTGTGATTTGCTGAGAAAATATTTTAACATTTTTGGGGTGGTCTTAGATATTTGAGGTTCAGCATCCCATGAAATTGCTCTCCAATACCACCCAGAAGAGGAACTTTATCACCCTCTTGGAAATTTTTTCAAACCCCAGACCCATGCCTGAATCTTCATTTTTCCATGGTTTAAGAGATTTTGAGGGTTACTATACGCTAGGGATTATCAGTAAATAGTAATTGGACGGTATTCAGTGACAGTCACGGACAATGGGAAAACCTATTTCTGATTCATTCCCACAGTCGGGGGAAGCCCAGAAAAAAATATTGCATGGAGAATGCCTAGGGATCGTATAAAATTCTGGTCTGTCTGAAAATTTTAGTCCAATGTTATTGGTATTGTCTTGTTTCGTGTTTTGTTTTGTGGAAACTACGTATTGTACGATGGTGTAAGAGAAATCCATAATTAGCGTTTAATCAACGTTATGAGAGAGCACGCGTGGGTCTATGGTTCAATATTCCACGACCGCGAAGCGGGAGTGGAATATTGAACCATAGACCCACAAGTGCTCTCTCATAACGTTGATTAAAGCGTTTATCAAACATATTTCTCCATTTTGTATCAATTTCTTACCTTATAATCCAAGATTTAATCCAGGAGAAGACATTTTGTAAGTACATGCGATCGGCTCGCTTTGGCAACCCGCCGTGGCCATGTTGTCACTCGACGACATAGCTCCACCTTTACACTCATTTTTCGGGTATAATCCAAGCATGTCAAGTTTCATACTTCTAGCAGCGCCAAATATACGATCTCTAGTTGGTGTTCGCTTACATTTTGTATCCATTTTCTTCGAAATAAATAAGAATCCATTGATTTTCCATACCGATCCAACGCACACGGCCCGCTACACGGCCATTTCGTCTTGTTGACATAGCGGGGAGGTGCCCGGATGTAAAAACTAGGTCAGCCACGCATCGAGCAAGGAATGGCCGGACTGGGCGGGTCCCGACTCTTATCGATGTGGAAAATCAATGGATTCTTATTTATTTCGAACAAAATGGAGAAATTAGGCATGGCATGTTCATCTAGGATATCTAAGGATGGTTCTGTGTTAATAACTCCACCAGGATCCATATATTCTAGGCTATCGAGGTGTGTAAACTTCAGGTATGTCGGAAAACTTTTTCAAATCCTCCATGTGCAGTGGTTTCTAGCACCGGTCGGCTTGGTATAGTGAACAGCGAGCTCGCCTCCTGCCCCAGCGGCCGGGGTTCGATTCCCCGTTGAAGCTAAACGGTTTTAACTGGAAACGTATGGAGGAGTTGACATTGTATACTTCTCCAATTTATTAACATGTCCGGATTGAAACCAGCAGCTTCTTGAAGACGAAGAAAAGGTCTCAGAGTGCGTTATGGCTGGATAAGGAACTGGGGTTATGAGCAAAAAAGCACAGTTGAGGCCCAGATAGTTAGATAATGGATAGTAATGTGTGACTAGCAGTACTGACAATGATGGGATATGTAAAGTAATTTAATAGAGAGGCGAAGAAAAAGGCAGTAAGGCAAGACAAAGTGATTAATGTTTATTGACAAACAAAATGAGTTGATGGCGTGTTCTACAGGAATTAAGGTATAAATTGTGATGTTCAGGTCCATAATGAGATTTGAGACGGAAGGCTTGATGGCTCCAGTCGAGAGATTAAGGAGATAAACTTCTGAAATCCCATCTGAAAATGAAAGAGATAATTAGTTTAGGACCAGTAGAACTGGAGGGATTAATGATGAATAATGGGAGGAAGAATATTAGATTAGGACATAACTACTTCACAAAGTTGAATAATAAAAAGGGAAATAAATGAGATGGTGATGTCATGAGACAAATACATGTCTCTGCGCAGGCGCGCCGGGATAACAATAATACTCGAATAACATATTTGTAGAATTCAAGTGGGAGACGGGGAGTTCGTTCAGAGGGAGCATGGAGCATGAAAGTTGGGCACTCATATCTAAGCTTACTGTTAACAGCTAGATACCATTAGAGGAAAGGAAAGGAGCATTATAGTAGTGGAGATTCAACATGCACTTGTTAGTGGTAACATCCTCACCTTTCACAAGCTGAGTAGATCTAGAAGTTACTCAGACATAAGCAGTTGGGACTTATAACAACACTGCCTGGGAATGATAGTATTTCAACTTATGAACTTAATACAAAATGGAGATAGAAATTAATAGTAATTAACATCGACGGACTGCAGGCCTGGGAAGGGCCTCTCCCTCTCCATGCAGGGATCCTCCATGTGAGTACACTGCATTGCTTAATTAGGAGTTGAATTGGGCCAAACTTGCCTGCTGCCTTGCCTACTGTATGATAATATGTGATCTTAGTAAGTGGGAGTTATCACTGATGAGACTTAATATGAAGAGGAGATAAAGGTTATTGTGTTACCATTGTATGAACTAGAGGATATAACGGAGTATTTGATGAACTATTGTACCCTTGTTGTGCTTGACGTCTTAGTAGCCGAGGAGAAGAAGCAATAAAAGTCTTCAGTCAGGAGGTATCTCTCACTGGTTTTATTTGAGTAGGATCACTGCACAGCTTGATATGTGTACTGGGCTGAGGTAGTGGCACACTCTACCATTTATAAGGAGCTAGCTCAAACCCCAAAATGCACTTTACTACATCTATATGCAACGATTAGAAAGCAAGGTCAAAATAACATCAAAATAATAGAGTAAACACACAGTACAGTATATTGTTCCAGTCACTGCTTGCCCAAAGTGCCTTAAAATGATGTGTGTAATCACAACACAATACACTTCACTGGATGGCCCTTGACATTCCTGCTCACCACAGTACCACCTGTTGGCTAGTCTGACAGGCTTTGGGTAGTGTTTAGTACACCTTGAGAATTAGGAATTGCTTTTCATCCACAGGTCACTATAGGAAATTAGACACCTGATTTTTTACTAGGATAGGAATAAATACAGGACATATGTTTTCTTTTTTTGGAGCAGAAATATTTCATATAATCATTAAATATTTTAGCACATGGTTTGGAAAGTTGAAGAGAAACCCCAAATTTCCTACTGTGATAGCGGCCATGCCAACTTTTAAAGTCTTGGGATGGTTAGTTCTCCAGATCCACACTAGGTGGCACCCACCTCTGGCTGTATTTTATGGTAGGTTGGAGCAGAGCTGACCCCGATCAATCTTAGTAATTTGATACAGTCTGTTGAAACGGTATAGTGAAATTCCCATATATAACTAGAAGTGTCTTTTTTACGTGAACACCGATGTACACTGTAGGACTAAAAAATGTTCAGGTGAAGGGACTGAGAAAAGGTATGGTAGCTAGGGCCACACCTTTTTTAAGAACTTTTTTATGTCCAATGGATTCCTTGCTGGAAAAGTGAGGCGAGTGAAAAAAAAAAATTTAAAAATTTTTTTTGCCAAACATCACAAAGAGAAAACTTGTAGAAAGTGAAGCTAGAGAAATCCGTAGAGATTTTTTTCAAAGAAAAAAAAAATTTGTATTTCCGAAAATATGGAGAGGGAACTTATTTTTTTGGTGTGGCCTAGGTAGGAAAAGTTTTTGGGAGTTCCCTCCATAAGCAGCAAACATTTTTTCTCATTCCTACATGCCCATAAAAAGTTGGGGTTGTAAGTCCATTATTATTTTACAGAGATTAATACCGTCCTTTAAGCTGTAGCTTGTTCCTAACCTAGTACCTGCAGTGTTGCCGAAATGACGCCGTCTTAGAATCATAATGGCCGTATAGACGAGGCCAGAATGGCCTGCCATGATCGCAGCTTCGTAATGGTGAAATAATTTTTCAAATCAGCCTAATAGCCTTATAATAATTACCGTAATATCTCGCGTATAAGATGCACCTCGCGTATAAGACGCACCCTGAGTTGAAGAAAAACCTGTACGGCTCATCTATTAGGCCACACCAAATTAAAAAGTTGGTCTATGGATTTTCATTTTGAAAAAAATGGAGAGGGAGGGCGAATTTTTTTTTTTTTAAATTTTTTTTGTCAATGGATTCTGCACATCACAGATGTGGAGAGGCTGATTTTTTTTTTATTACCGTAAAACCTCGCGTATAAGACGCATCCTCTACGCAAAACAAATGCCTTGTGCGTCTTATAGGATTTCTCCAAGTTGGGGGTGCGTCTTATACGAAGGGTAATTTTACTATAGAAATGTACTAATCTTACAAATTTACGCATTAAAATGTGCGTCTTATACGCAAAAATGTATGTGCTGAGTTTGGGGTGCGTCTTATACACGCAGCGCGTCTTCTACACGGGAGATTACGGTACCAAAGATTTCACAGGAAAGGAGTTGAGAGGAGTTGGCCAGTTTTTAAAGCTAGTATCTCCCATTGTAATGATTGTTTGTTCAAAAGTTATGGCCCAAAAAAGAAAAAAAATCAGATTTTTGCAGAAAATGGTGTGGGCGCAATCCATAGACCAACTATTTAATTTGGTGTGGCCTAAGGGCAAATTTTTGAAGGTTCAGTACTGTTCTATAATAAAAATACCTCGCCTATAAGACACACCGAGACTTTGAGATGGCTGTACAAGGTGCTAGGAGCTTCTGATTCACATATAAGACGTGTCTTATACACGGGAGATTACGGTAATATTTTTAAGTTGATGTGGCTGGCGTAAAAGAAAAATGGCCTGCATATGATGCGAAGATGCAGGCCACGTTGAGAGTAGCTGATATCTGTCTATAATGTAGGTACAAACAAGGCTGGTCCTCAGTCTAGTTTCTACATGGAAGTGGGTATTACCATAAATTCTCTCGTATAAGCCGCGGCTTATGCCAGAATCCAAATGAAATTGAGGCTTATGTAGGGGTATGGTATTTACACTTTTATGTTCATGTACCCGTGGGACTCAGACCTAGGTCTTCGGGTGTAGTGGGGGAATCCGGATGGCAGGTGGCAGCACCTGCCTCTGGGTTCATATCCATTACACCAGGGGGCCTACCACTCGTCCGCCACACGTCACGTGGCCGGTCTGAGTTTTGCAGGCTTTTCCCCTATATAAGGCTGGTTCTACCCCCATGTTCTCCAGTAGTGGTTTTACCCACTGCTCAACCAGGTCGTTACCCGAAAGGGTAACCGAATGCCCTAGTAGCATGTAGTCCTCTGAGGCTGTCATCGTATGTAACATAAGCTATGAAATAAAAGCTCGGTTGCCTACCCGGAAACTTTCTCTCTCTTCGTTATGATTACTTAATCTAACTTAACGAGACGAACCACTACACTTATATGAGGTTTCAAAGCCAGGGTGCGGCTTATACGAGGGTATTTGATACTATAGAATAGTACTAAACTACCAATTATCAAGCCTAAAGTGCAGCTTATAGCTCTCTGCTCACTTCAGGGCGCAGCTTATACGAGGGATGCGGCTTATACAAGAGAATTTACGGTACCTAGAGAAAAGGTATATCTTATCAGTGGATTTTACCTCAACCAACTTACATTAGTTCAAAAAGGCTTTAATATGTTATCGGCCATTACAACAAGGTTCCCACAAATTGCACAAACTCAGCTTTTGAGATAAATAGGAGTTTACCAAAATGTATTTATTCAATGATTCTTACACTCTCTACAAGCCAAACTAATGATACAATTGATTAGACATTTATATAACCCTTAAACAAGATGGTATCCTTAAATCAATATGTACCTTATTCAGTACCAAGATGTCACATAGTTTTAATGCATCATGTCCATTGGTCGTCATGACACATGAATGCAGCCCTGGTGAGTGACTCACCATGGCTGCATTCATGTGTCATGACGACCCAACCGGACTGAAACTCTCGGAGAGGCAGCATGATGCACCAATGAAGTGCTGCCAAGCAGACTCGCTAGCACTTCATTGGTGCATCATGCTAACCAATGGGCATGATGCACTCCTGCATCAGCGGTCCTTAAGGGGTTAAAGAAGGGGACAGTTGAGATAAGTATAAACATGGGAACATTAATCATAGCATTGTATAATGACAATTCTTTGTGACACTGGCGTTTGTAAAGTAGATTGACTCTATGGGAAACAATCCCTTGTTTAGACAAAATATAGGAGTGTAAAATACCAGATTGACCTTCAACCATTATGCTTTAATGCATCATTTTAATGCATCATGGCTCTTTCTTAAAAGGAAGGTTTTTCATTTTTCTTTGATTTTGTTAACTTAACCATAAAGCACCCATTATCCATTTTTGGATTTATTTGGTAATATGGAATCACAGCTGAGATCTGAATGTGTAATTCATACTAATATTAGCTGTGTAACATTATCTTGGAACAACAACAGATCCATTTTGACTATCAAGAGCACTGATAACACAAAGTACTCGACTCCCACCAGTTTGTGTACAACATTCATACATTTGTCACAGTATTACGTAGACGTGAGGCGCTTTATGTACATGTATAAGTTATGTACAAATACCTTGTCATCTTTTTAGCTCCCAATGTCCCTTGACTCTTAAATTTATTATGCATATACTGTGCCATCACATTTAACCATCTACGGTTTCCATGATTTCTATGTCGCTGGATCTTTATCGTAGTGGCCAGCTTAAGTGCCGCGTTAATTACAGATTTCACCCTGGCTCTACACCCAGCCTTCATTCAAGGTCAGCGCTTATTTAAGACTTAGGTTTATAAATCATATATTCCTAAATTTTAATGCAACTGTATCCCGGCGCCCATTTAAGATTTAGTTTATAGATAAGATAGAATGTTATTCTGTTTCAATGCTACTGTAGCCAGGTGCTTATTTAAGACCGGCGATCATTCAAAGACCCTGCGCTTAAACAGTCTACTACAGTATTATGTATGGCATTGATTGTGATGACGCATGACACCAAGATCCAGTGCCTAAAGTGTGCAGTACAAGATTTAACAGTTTCCACAGATTCTGTATCAGCGGATGTTATAATATATAGATAGGCGAGACCGGTTTTTATTCGAGACCTCGTGGTTAAATGTGACGCAAGAGCATAAGCTTCTACGCTCCTATACTAAGCCACTACAAGCAGCGATACATGTATTATGCAATATGCATTTAATGTTATAAAGCTACTTTATAACTGATATTCCAACAGCTCAAATACGTACAAAGTTATTGCGTGCATTTGTATTTTAACAATCTGTCATAAAACCAATTGCCGTAAAATAACTTTATAAATACTGGTGCAATATGATATCAATCAATATTGATGACATCTTTGGTTTGATAACATAAGCATTTTTTTCAAGGTAGAAAAAAGTTTAATTTTCTCTAGCGAGAAAACCTTAACAACTACAATTCGATAAAGATACTCCATGAGGTTTCTGAGGTTGCTATCATACATTGCAGATATGACTATAGCGCGACAAAATAATTTTATTCTAGACAATAATGGCACTTGGCATTTGGCTCAATGTACCAATAGCAAAAAGGGGAAAAAAAATATAGCATGTTCAGCTGAAATATAAGTTTTTCCATAAAACATGGAAAGAATACAAACAAATTGCTGATTGAACTTGACAAGATTGAGACACTAACATTTCACTAACAACAATTCATATATTGGACACCGGTATAGTAGGTAGGGAAAAAATAATGAACACATTTGTTCTAAGAACTTTTATAGAAGGATGGTATTTTGTTTTCATTAACACAACATTCTGCGTACATTTCATTGATTCTATATCACAAAATTATAGGATAAGTTGTTTCGAATTGACTAAAAAAAAACATTATGCTACCCTGATACATGTTAAATGCCTGTATCTACATATACATAACATCTGGGTGTATAACCATGGATCAATTCTTAAATACCTTTAATGAAAATTGTTTCAGATCATACAAAGATGATATAATAATAGTTTCGTACTCGTCAAAAAATACTTTCAATATCAGGCAGATCATTTAGGTTAATAATAATATTAATAAAAAAAATATTCAAGATGCAAAAAAAGTATCGAATATAAGGTGTAAAGATATCATGAAAGCTATTATGTCAATGTCACAACACGCGTGGTGTTATGACGCACCTGTCCCACTTATATTAACCATTTAAAGGTCGATAGTCAAGGTCAATCCATCATGGCCACTGGTTGTCATGATACATTCCTGGCGAGTTACTCACCAGGGCTACATTCATGCATCATGACAAACCCTATGGGGTTAATAGTCCCCTAGTGTGTTGGTAAGAAGAACTTCATTGGTGCATCATGCTGACCAATGGGCATGATGCACTTCTGCATTAGCGGCCCTTAAAGGTTTAAAGTGGAGAGAACGACACTGGTACGACAACACAGTGTTTTCATTCAGATCTATTTTCCCACACCAATCTCAAATAACGATGTGCACATTTTGTATTAACCCATTAAGGGCCGCTGATGCATTAATGCATCATGCCCATTGGTCGTCATGATGCACCAATGAAGTGCTGGCGAGACTGCTCGCCAACACTTCATTGGTGCATCATGCAGACCCTGGGAGTTTGTGTATCAATCCCGTAGATTTTGCATGATGCATGAATGCATTAGTAACACATCAAGGGTTAACATTCTGTAATGTTGCATCATGGATGCTACAAGAGTACCACACTAGTGCATCAGGCCGACCCTAATGGGTATGATACTCTCATGGAGGGTCGGCATGATGCACCGATGAAGTGCTGGCGAGCAGACTCACCAGCACTTCATTGGTGCATCATGCCGACCAATGAGCATGATGCACTCCTACACCAACGGCCCTTAAAGGGTTAACCACATTGTTCAAAGGCTGTACATATATAAAGCGTCATTAGGCAGTGTGCTAATTCCCAATGGGCGATAATACACCTAGATGAATACATACAGAATAGTGACAGCTGTGTGTGGCCATTGTGGCTCTCAGACCCTTTGTCCTTCTGTGACAATGCTACATCCACTGAGAACACATCTATACACATGTCACATATGGAATGCTGATATAAATGTGGCAAAATCCCACCATAAAAGAATATCTTGTTTGATGTCAAAAATAGGCTAAAACTTTCAATAGCACCTCTAATTCTTATGAGGCCTAAATTATCTCTAATAAATCTTAATACCTTGTCCGTTTTAAGTGTGTTGTATATTTGAGTTATCCTTAGTATCGTTGAGGTCATAACCAGGGTTCCCTCTATATGGGAGCACATAACACAATTGAGTAAATCAAAAATTTAGATATCAAAGTAAAAATGATGTAATACCAATCACAGGCATGATTTTCACCTGAGGTTTCCTGCTATTAACCATGGAATTCTTATAAAGATATTAATGAACTTGAGGAAAAGAAATCCTCCCTAAATTAATATGAATTTATGTGAAAAATTTCCAGCTATTTCCTTGTCTTTAATCTCAAAGTAACACCAAAATTGTAAAAATAATTCATTGGAAATTGTGTCACTTTGTTTTTCATTCATATAATGGAAATCCTGGTAATTCATTCCTCGGGTAGAGTCTAATATGACAAGGTGTGTGTTGATGAGACCTGTAGGCCTACATATGATACAGGAGACTGACTGGTCAGTCCATCACAATAATTCTGCTAATAGTAATTGTACACAGATCTATATCACACCTTTACCGCAGGTGACTGAGTATATTGCGCATCAATTACCGTAAACTCCCGCGTATAAGACGCGTCCTGTACGCCAAACAAAACGCTGGGGAGTCTTTTAGGATTTTTTCAAGTTGGGGGGCGTCTTATACGAGGGGTATTTTTTCTATAGAAATGTACTAATCTTACAAATTTCAGAATTAAAATGTGCGTCTTATACGCGAAAATGCATGTGCTAAGTTTGGGGTGCGTCTTATACGCGCAGCGCGTCTTCTACGCGGGAGATTATGGTAGTACAACTTTTATCATACACTCCTGACTGGGCATCACGATGCGTCAACTCGGTATTTGCGAGTAATTTGCTGGCATTTTACTGATGCATTAGGCAAAAAAAAATTGAGTTGTGTGTTTCAGGTAACCTGCTGAAAAAAATTAAGTAGCCTAGGGTAGGACAGTTTTTTCTTTTTACTTTGCAATTTTTTTTTTAACTGCTACAATGAGGCACGGCGACTCAGGGACGGCAAAATTGGTTGAAAACTTGCCCAAAGACCTATAATTTCTTCAAAAATGAAGAAAAAGTTTTAGGGTCGGCCCTGTTTGGCTAAGTAGGGGTCGGGTTACCTGAAACAAACCATTTTTTTATTGCCTTATGACCTACAAACATGAAGCCTGAAGCATCATATGGAGGTGTTAATGCCTTGGGTTTCTAATTAGTCCAGCCTCATTAGTGTTACATTGAGGCCACAGCCAGGTCAGGTTCCAGGGGGTCATTATCCACTGTGACACCAACCCTCCCCCGGGTAGAGCTTACATGGACACTGTATAATATTAAACATTCAAGGGCCGCTAATGAAGGATCACATCATGCCCTCTGGCCGGTATGAGGCATCAATGAAGTGCTGGCAAGTGTAATAGCCGGAACTTCATTGGTGAATCATGTCGACGCCCTGGGAGCGAATAAACCCCGTAGGACCAGCATGATGCATGAATGCAGCCCTGGCAAATTGTGCACTAGGGGTGCATCCATGTGTCATGACGACCAATATGCATGATACATTCATGCACTACCGGCCATTTTATATGGTATGGTAACGCTCGCTAACCGTCCTCTTGTATTCACAATGAGGTCATCTTACAAGTACATGTAAATCTATCCATGGAGCTACATTACCCAGGGCCCAGGCTGCATTTTAATGGACATCTCCAATGGAAACTGTACCAAACGATGGCCTTATGGAATGATGTTGAATTGATGTCTTTATAGAACACATTACGCATGTGAAACCAGAGTAAAGCAATAATGAACAAGCCGCTCGCTATTAGCGCATACTGCCTGGGGTATACCCCGGGGTATAAGCCACTCGCTATTAGCGCATACTGCCTGGGGTATACCCCGGGGTATACCGCGGCAATGACATGAAACTGGAGATTTCCAGATGAAATCAGATGTATAGGAGAAACATGGTCATATACACATATAAATGATATTATAGAGGAATAGAATTGGTTACTTGCATCCAGCATGTATAGGCTGGTGTGTACGAACCTCAAACAAGGTTGGCTCTCACCTCAGAATGCAGCTGCAGACCAGGCAGAGTGGAAACATTGGTACCTGCATAAATCTCCCATAGCACGATGGATACCAATATGTGCTGCCTCTACCACATATTCCCAATGATAGCTTTACATTTATAATGCTTCTAAATTTCTCTCACAACATGCCCGTGGTTACAGATGAACGTCACAAGTCTATTTATAGATAGCTGAGTGCCAGGCATGGGGATCAAATACCAACTTATAATGTACATCCTAAGAGAACCCTGCAGAGGAAGTTTGGGTAAAACTGTACATTGGGGGTAAAGTACATGTAAACCAAATATGGATATTCATGATCAGAGTTAATCAAATTTGATGATGGAAAACACTGCATTTTTTTTCTAGCAAATGACCCAGAAACAAGTTTGTTGGTAGTTGGGTGAGTGCGTTTAACAAAGTAGGACACCCGGAAATAGAAGATTTAGATATTTTTGCATAGACGCTATCAGAATAGATAATCTAATCTGTGCAAGTGATTGTTATTTAGCAAGTCGGGGATCTACAGGAATCTGATTTATGGGTATGACAAACATGGTTGGCTGGTTTATAAGGATGGATGAAATTATACCATAGCAACCAAACTTTAAATAGGTCCCCCCCTGGGCTTATTGATATCAAATACTACATCAATATATTAGTATCCATGGTTCATCGTGTGTCATGAATGCTATTCTTACCGACAGCACAAGGCAGAACATTGTAAATTACAAAATTAGAGAATCATATGTATAACTCCAGACCATTATGCCTCTTTTGATAGGCTTAACATTTTTTTACCAGCTTTAAAAACATTCAGATATTTTCAAAAAGTAACACCTTACATTTCAAACCAAATCTAGACTCTGGACATGTTTTACTACATATTTACTATCGACTTTGTGGCGGAATCACCATGGACATTTTTCTTTACTCTGCTACAGCAAGGAAAGGAGAATATAAATCTCCTTTCTTAACCTTCAAAAATAATAAATACACATCCTTGTCCTATACACACTATCAACTTAGTACTCTACTTGTTCTTGAAAATATCACTTTCTCACCTTAGCTTAGTCCTTATGCTGATTAAGAGACAGAAATATATATCGATAGGCATATAACCTCCTTTAATTAGTTTTACTTATATTCAAGTACTAGAACAATAGAGACATATTCATATACTCATAGGATCCCTGTGTTCAAACTATCATTGTGCACAGCAATGGACAGAGATAACTTTTTTCAGAATGACCCTTAACCTTTTACTTGTTCTTTTTGAGGACAAAGGAAAGGAGGCTTTTTGCCTCCTTGATGAGAGTAGGGAGTGCCACCTCCTTGCGCTGTGGATAGTGACCGCCTTTTGTCAGGAGTACCCCCTTCGGGTACTCCTCCTCTGTGTTGTTGTCTGAGCGCTTCACAATGTTATAGTTCTCATCATAAATATCAAACTGATTTTTGTCGATCCCAAGCATGGCTGCCCAGTCTTGGCTGAGATTCAGTTCCACGAGTTTGTCGTTCTTGCTAGCCACATACACGACCGGTCTCTTGTCATTGGCTATTTTGGGCGCTAGACTGCCCATCAGCTGGAAGTTGGTGTTAGCGCCAAACTTGGCGGTAACCATAAGCTGGCAACAGTCATCCGTGTTGAGCCATCCGACAACCTGGTTGAACTTGGGAAGGAACCAGAGGAGGAAGGACCTTCCTGCCGGTGTGTTCCAGGTATGTACTAACCCCTTAATGAACCACATTGGGCGGGAGACCCGGCTCGGGACGTGGAACGATGGGGTACAGATGACCATGGCCGACTTGATGACTGGCGAGGTAGCCATCATTATGACGAGAGGAACGCTTCCCGCACTGTGGGTGACGACCATGTCGATACGCTCCAGCTGCAACTCCTGGGTGAAGTGGTACACAAACTCCGCCAGGTCAGCAGATGAGTTGTCATAGAAATCAGCATCTTCTGCAGTAAGTGCCTTAGTGAAGTCATACCCCGGCATGTTCACAATGACCACCCTATGGCCTTGTTCCTCATATAGAGACTTCACTACTGGAAGCATGTCTTCATGACTCCCTGGTTGACCTGGGATGGCCAATACAGTAGGGGTGACACGTTTTTTGTCATCATGCCAGTCATTACCAGAATCCATGTAACCTACATTGTATGTAACTCCCTGAGGCCTTTCTGGGAGTTTATCCTTGTTCAGCGTTACAATCTTATTTCGCAGTAACCATGGATCTGATTCTGGATGCAGCTCTATATCACCTTCCTCTGTGTTGTCATCAGGGTTAAGTCTGATGCCATTTGGTTCTGGGTCTGTGGGGGAGGGTTGAGCAGCAACATTGACAGCTGGCTTGGAGAAATATGCAGTGCAAAACGACCTAGTGCTGCTTCCCCAAACTCTACTAGAGGATGGTCTACGATACAGTAATCCATTCCTCGTATCTGTTGAAAGTTGTGCGAGATATCTTCTTGTTTCAGATGATGTTAATCGAGCTATGCATAACTGATTTGTGCTATAACTCACTGTGCTAGTCGCCCCAGTGCCCTGCCGACTCCCTTGGATCAGAGGCCGGGCAGCACGGGCGATAATAGATGAACTGAGGCGGTGTGATGACAGTCCGAGAGACATCAACTCCCTCCCAAAGGCCGGTGCGGCTGATCTAAACATGGTTTATCCTAACAGAATCTCCACTATCTCGAATGGTAAGAGTTGCAGAGTCAGTGTAGACTGCACATGCTTAGCTGCTTGATTTTGTGGTCAGTTTGAAGTGAAATTGGCGTTTAACAACAAAAGCCGGTGATGTGTCACTGACAGTGTCGGTGTGTACAGAGTCGTGTGTACCAGCTGAACTCTGTCTGGACAAGGAAGGATGCTGATTGGTGGAGAAGGATGGGGTGGACGCGCTGGGCGCTGTGACATCACAACACGCGGGGACGTTCGGCAACCCCTTCCTACTGGCAGTACTGCCTGATCTACTCGTCTAACCCGCGTTTCTAGGTAAGGGAGTGGTCATTATTTATCAACGGGGGGGGGGGGGGTTGAGGGGGGGCGTAAATTTTTCAGACCCCTACCGAGGGGGGGCTAAAAAAAATTTGACCCCTCTTTAGGGGGGGGGGGGCTAAAAAAATTCACCCTCTTTTTAGCAAAAAAGCCCGCGCGCTACTATAGATCAAAGAGGGGCGCGAAAACTCTCCGCGCCTCCGGCGCAGGGGTGGCCCAAAAAATTTTGACTGCCGTCGAGGGGGGCGTAAAAAATCTCCGCGCATTTGCGCCAAAACCCACCACCCCCCCTGTTGATAAATAATGAACACTCCCTAAGGGAGTGGTCATTTTTTAACAATGGGGAGGGGGGTTGGTGAAATTCCGGGAAAATTTTCTGTCCCCCCTCCGAGGGGTCTGAAATTTTTCCATCGCCCCTTTTATTGTATAGTCGTGCGCTGGCTTTTTCGCTGAAAAGGGGCAAATTTCTTTTTGTCCCCCCCCCTAAGAGTGGTCTGAAATTTTTTTGTCCCCCTCAAACCCACCAACCCCCCCTGTTGTTAAAAAATGACCACTCCCTAAGGGAGCATTGATTATTTATGGCAGGGGTGGGGGTGAGAATTTGGCGAAAAAGAATAGTTAAAAATAAAGCCCCCCCCTAAATACATCCAAAATTTTTGGCCCCCACCTCAAGAAAATAAACGGCGCCCCCCCCCTCAAGAATAGATTGAAAATAAAGCGCCCCCCCCCCAAATGACGATCATCCATGAATATTCCTTTATCTAACATAAATGCCAAAACCATGCCTGATGCAGTGTACATTGTGTGATACATGTAATTATATAGATTGTTATGCAATCTGTACTGATAGGCTATTTACAGATTGTCAACCCCTACCCGGCGTCAAACCCCTACCCGGCGTCGTCACTGATTGACTGCGAGTATGGAACTCTCCAACTGGCTTGTCTATATTTAGCACAGGGGTGCCGCCATGCAGGTTTGTTGATAAGTGAATTCACATAAACAGTGATCATCTGGGCAAAAGTGGGTCTTACAGATGGATTGAATGAACCCTAAATATGGAAGACGCTATGTTTAGGCAATGAATCTGTGTAGGGATTTCTTTGTATAAATGAACATCAACTGAAAGCCCTCTTGACCTAATATGTAAATTAGCTGTAGACATATAGTGCAGTTGGGGCCAGCAAAAAAGCACAGATTTCCGTGCTTTCCAATATGGCCACAGTAGTATAGTATGTATTGGAATGACACTATAGCTAACTACAGGATATTACTCACTGGGGATGCAGCCAATCAGAGTTTTGGTCATGTGACCTGGACCCCCGTGGTGCATGCCCATATATGGTCATGTGACCTTAACCTTGACCTCATTTGCATAATAGGCCATGCCTCCTTGACCTAATTAGGGGATTAGCAACCACCTCTCAGCCAATCAGAGGACAGCATTCTGGTTACCATGGTAACATGACCTGATTAGGAGATTAGTGCGATCACATGACCCCTTGTTTGTAAACAACACATGGCCTAGCCACGTGGCCTAGCCACATGGCGGGCTTCCCTAGCCCACTTAAAAGGGTCTATATCTCCTCTTTCCTATCCCCTCAGGATGTGTGTGGTGCACATATGCGCGGGTACTGACACATTCCTCTGTTAAACTATTAACTTGTGAAGCGCGGGATAGCCACTTAGTGCCGCTAAAGTGCTGTAAAACACAAATCAATTCAATTCAATTCCTAGCCACATGGTCCCTTATTTGTAAACAATGGGGCGGGGCTAATTATGCAAATGAGATATATAATATACAAAAAAAAAATTTATAAAAAAATTATATAGGAAGTAAAACACAATACCATTATGCAAATGAGGGTCAGCCATCCAACTAATCAGAAGCCTGGCTACCACCACCATGTAGTCACATGAAGATAGTTATCACAGTTTCTAACACCTCTGATTTTACTGAGATCAAGAGCACTTTGATGGTATTAAAAAATAATCTTTCCACACCCTCCACAGATACATAGGTTGGGACCGCATGTAGTAAGTCTCTTTTTATCCCTACACCCCTTACACCTGTGAGCCACATTAGTACTTTGATGGACATCCAAGGGTGGTAGGTCAAAATTATAAATGAAAATTTTTTTATTTTATTTTATTTGCATGTGTGTGTGTGTGTGTGTGTGTGTGTGTGTGTGTGTGTGTGTGTGTGTGTGTGTGTGTGTGTGTGTGAAAAAAGGCAAGCTGAAAGCTTGTTAAGAAAAATAAATAAATAAAAAAAAAAGCTGAGAAATATTTGGGTGACCCTTGGGGTGGGGGGGGGGGCCCCAAAGTATTAAGTTATTTTAATATAAGTGAACCCGCAATATATTTTACGATAGAGCACTGCTGTGTTTTTTGCAAGCCACCAAAGTGAGGGGTGTGTTTTATACATGAGGATTTTGTACTTTAGAGTAGTACTAAACTGCTAAAAAAACATGCTTGTTTGTGACACTAGACCATACAACTAATATTAAAGACAAATGCTGGTGGATGAGTGGTAACCCAGCTAGCACAGCTCGTTTAATTTATGTAATTTTTACGTGAAAATCCATCTTATTTACGTAATAAAGACATCATTTGGATGAGTTGTGCTAGCAGGGAAAGAAGTTGTGTTTTTGCCTATACCTCTGGATATCAGAAGTTGTGTTGATTTTTGCCTATACCTTTGGATATCATTAGGTTTATATATAGAGATGAAGGAAATGTAAAAATAGTGATATGTCACCGAGCTTAATTCTCTGGAAAAGATACTATTAGGACCATGAGACCTGCTGAGTGAGTAGGGTGTAGTGAACAAGTAATCAATGGATAATTCATGACGAGTGTGTGTTAGTAAAGGATAATTACAGGAGGGCGTAGCCCGAGTGTAATTATCCTTTGCTAACACACACAAGTCATGAATTATCCATTGACTACTTATTTTATTCCATGAAACCAATAGATAATCAATAGAATACCAATAAATTCAAGTTGAAAACAAAAATTGTTCCCCTTCCCCAGGACTCGAAGCCAGCCATAGTTTGTACACGATCAGAATATACACCTCGGCGCCCGGCAGCGGACAGCTACAGCGCCCGTCTCGGCTTGGCTTGCTTTGAGTGAGTGAGTGAGTGAGTAATAGATGTTTAACGCCATTTCGACAGCTAAGGTCATATTCATGGCAAGAACTATATTACACAAATTCACAGAGGAATATGTCTGTGCCCACGTATATGTGCACCACACACATCCTGAGGGGATAGGAAAGAGGAGATCACCTGCCCCAGTCAAACAGTTTTATAAATCTAGAGCCTAAATTTATGCATTCTGGTGGTTTTTGAGGTTTCCCTATACCCTCTGTTTAAAATTCTACTATAGGGACCCTTCATACAAAATGTTTGAATGGGATCTCATCCCATGGATCTGGATGAATCACAAGATTGATTTCTGTGGTCTTAGTTTAAAGCAAGCAAGCAAACTGTATTTGAGGGATCTTTTAAGTCTGAACCAACTTGCTGCAGACACACATGGGCCTTTATGACTCTTAACTATAGGGAATGGGAGATGGGCTGTTTTAGCACAGCCTTTGAAAATTTTGTTTGGGGGAGGGGGTAACCAAAGCAATCCAAACCTGCAAATCAAAAACTTTACAATTTACATGGGTTGGGGGTTTGGGTTTCTGAAAACGTCTGACCTCTTTATGTATGATGGATATCTTGCTATCCTAATGGAAATTTGAACCCTGGATACCAGAAGACTGCCAAG
Source organism: Acholoe squamosa (assembly GCA_949317995.1). Classification (NCBI taxonomy): domain Eukaryota; kingdom Metazoa; phylum Annelida; class Polychaeta; order Phyllodocida; family Polynoidae; genus Acholoe; species Acholoe squamosa. The sequence continues at coordinate 8,449,749 of OX439035.1, forward strand.
ACATGAATTGATGTGCCCCTAGTCTTTCAGTTACTTGATTCTGCTGTAAAGTACTATCTGCAGATTTGTTCCCCAGGGAAATTTGGAAAATCTAGACAAGAATATCATGTATTCTCAGGTCAATTTGTGAGCGAATGGCCAGGCCAACTCTAAGTATGTGCATACTGCTTTCCAAGAAAAATGTTTAAAACTCTTGGGCATGTTTTTTTTTTATTGTTAGTGTGATTAATGTGTGATAGAGAGTAAGAATCAGAGGGGGGTATGGGGGTATGTCCTCCAGGAAAATTTTGAATATTGAGAAGTCAAATGGTGCATTTTGGTGACATATGACTGGATGGTGCAGGGGGGGCACACATCTCACCTGACCCCAAGGTTTTACTACCCCTGCATCATATACACTGTTTTTGGCTCAGGGAGCCTAGGGGTATATGGAGATGTCCCCCAGAAAAAATCTGAATATCGAGAAGTCAAATGGTGCAATTTGGTGATGTATGACTGGATGGTGCAGGTGGGCACACATCCCATCTGTACCCAAGGTTTTACTACCCCTGCATCATCAATACACTGTTTTTGGCTCAGGGAGCCTTAGGGTATATGGAGATGTCCCCCAGGAAAATTTTGAATATCGAGAAGTCAAATGGTGCATTTTGTTGAGGTATGACTGGATGACCTAACTGGATGGGTCGGGTTTATCCCCGTCGAGTCCATCTCATATGGGTCTGTATGGTCTGGTTCTGTTCAGTCTGGATCCATCTGATTCTGTCCGGTCTGGCAGGGCTGGGCAGCTGTCGCCATGTAGCCAAAATATGGCGACAATGGCCTTGAAAATGGCGACATCTACCTTTCGAATGTTCTTCAGACTCTGGGCTTTCCAATAGTGAAAGAATTTTTCAAATATTCCTAATAGAACCAAAGTTATGAAATGATTCACAGAAGTCACCAGAATGCATAATATTTTGACATGGAAAATTTCAAAATTTTCTTAGGAAAATGGCCCCAACCACACCTCCCTATTCCAATCACTCAGAGCCGCCCAGTAATGAATTCTGATTTAAACTTGAATATTCCATATTTCATGTGATGGCTATATATGACATGTATTTAATTGTAACATTTAATAATGATAATATAATGAAAACTAACCAGATCAGTAACTAAACTGCTGGCCCTACTTTAATGAATTAAAGTTCTGGTTTGAATTTTCTTCATTGTTCATTCAGCACAAACCACCTGTATTATGGAAGTCAATCCATCATAGTGACAATTAAAATGTCATTGCCCATATGTCATGTTGTTCATGATTCAAGCCATGTGAACAAATGAAATACCACCAATCAAAATGGATTTTGCTATGCGGGCGTTTAGGTGAACAATGAAGAAAGAGAGGACCTTCATTCCCACTGACAAGTTTAGTTCAGCATCAGTGGATTGATAAACTGATCCTCCCTAACATATGACTCAACATTCAATTCTTATACTGTCTCACAAATTAACAAAATAATCCATATTATATATATATATATATATATATATATATATATATATATATATATATATATATATATACTCTGTCATCTAAATCTAAATTACATTTATGAGTTGATTACAGTAATATCTTTAGCATTTATAAGAATATCCCCAAGTTTAACCCAAGACTACAGGAACTCCACAGCAAGTAACTATTTAAACAGAGGTAGACACTATCTTTTCCAGCCACTGGCCAGTCCAGCCTGTAGGTTTAGAAATCTATGGGCTTGGAACTAAAGCTGCAGGCCCAGAATAGCCAGTTTATTTTTTTTAAAGAGAAACTGATGATGGTCAATAGAATTAACCTTTATAGATGCCCCTCTGAAACCTTCTGTGGGCCATCCCTGACCCACAGGAAGGTAATTCTTGAGAAAACTATGGGCCCACAGCCAAAAGGCCCATGGCTCCCGGGCCAGCATTAGTGTCTACACCTGTTTAAAGATGTTAAGCTTTCTTTGAAAATATCAATGTCAAAAGATGTATTATGAATTCTGGGAATGACTTCATAACTTTGATTCTAATAGGGATATTTGAGAAATTCTTTTGCTGTTGAAAAGCCCAGAAATTGGAAATTTTGAAAAAAAATATTTTTCATAAATCTGCACCTGTTATACACTGGCAATTGTCACATGTCAAATCTTTGACAGAATGGCATGTCTCTTGTCACTTTCATCTTGTTTTCTCATGTCACATGTCAGTTTTAAATGTCAGAATGTCACCTCAAAATGACCAAATGTCACCATGTCATTTTTAACCCCTTGGGGGCCACCATTTTGTGATGAATTGTTTGAGATATCAGGTTCTCAAAATACAACACAATGCACCAAATGACCTCTAAAATCAAAAATTTTCCTCAGGGGCATGTTTACAGATTACACTAGTTACCATTATCAATTGCGAATTCAGTGCCTTTTTCTTGTGATGAGCCTATCACAGTGTTGCCGAAATGACACAAGCATTGGATCTAAATGGCCAGTGTCGGGCATATATCCCCCCTCTTATGTGCCCTAGAGATTCAGCCCAAAGGAGTGCCACAAGATTGCTTTATGGCTTATAATTAGTGGCGTGGAACCAGGGTGCAGGGGGCATATATATGCCCCCTCAACTTTTATGTTGGGGGATATGTTTTTGCCTGCCCCCAACTTTTTTTTCATATTTTTACTTTTTAGGACAGTATCACTCCACCATTATAGGGCCTACATTATCAATCCAATGGAGCAGGCAAATCATGCTATAAGAACTCATCAAACTGCAATATTTACTTCTAAAATTTCAAAAAATTTCTGTAGGGGGTGGTGGTAGAGAATAATGTTGGGGGATAGCATTGGTGTGGGGAGAGATATGGGGGCCTAGGACATTTAAGGTCCCTGGTAGATCTGGGTTTCTTGGATAAGAGAGAGAAGGAAATTGTGTGCTAAGTTGCATCAGAATGCACCATTTACTTTCCAGACTTTCAAAATTCTTCTACCACCCTCACCCCTAAGTACTATGCTTTTTTCAATATGGGTGCCCTTAGCCTAGACACAACTATCGTAAAAAAATATTTGAATGTAGCAAGTTTTCCTGGGGAGACCCCGCTACGACAATAAGTCTATTCAGTCTATAGTTTAGTATCTTTTGCAAGTATCAGCAGAAATTACCCACCCATCCCCCTTTGCACACCCCCCCCCCAAACTTTCATTGGCTCCAGGATTTTCAAATATGCCCAGCCCTGTCTGGTCTGGGTCTCATTGAAGTCTTGACTGGGTCTGTTGTGGTAGGTTCAGTCCAGATCCATTTGGTCCAAGTCCATTTGGTCCGGGTATTTCCAGTCCAGGTCTGGGTCTGTCAGGGTGGATCCATCCAGGGTGAGTCTGGGGGCAGTCCAGGTAGATCTGTCTTGTCCGGATCAGTTCGGTCTGTGTGAGTCTGTCCAGATGGATCTGTCCAGGGGCAGTCTGGGTGGGTACAGGTCGGGCCATCCGGGTCAGGCCATCCAGGTCAGGTCAGGTATGTCTTGCTAGGCCCACTCCAGATGAGGGGAGAGATTTGGGGAAAGGTTAGGGGAAGAGGAGATGGGAGGAAAGGCTAGGGAGAGAGAACAGACCATGACATATATGCAAATTCCAAATGCGCAAAAAAATCGAGGCATTAAAAGTAAAGACTCTTCTTTGATTTGCTATTGATAGGTTAAAATGGGGGGGGTTATGGGGGTATCTCGCCCAGGAAAATTTGAATATTGAGACGTCAATTAGTGCATTTTGGTGCTTTTTCAGGGTGGCTGATGCCCTTGTATCCAAATCTTTCTAAGACCCCACCATATATATAAAATGGTAAAATGATATCTCATGGGATCTGGACAAAGATTGACCCTGAGATATCTTAGAATAAAGGAGAAAACTGAAAAAAATGAGGAGTTTGCTCACATGTATGCATGAGCCATCTGTAACAGGCGTCACACATACCACAGAGCTCTCATGTTCTAATGGAGCCAAAGAGTGAGACTTTTCCCTGAAGCTCGGAATTTTCTAGATTTCCGAGATGCATTGAAATAAATGCAGTTTCAGGGGGTCTGGGGGTATGCCCCCAAGAAAATTTGCAGAAATATGGAAGTTCATTTGTTGATTTTTAGAGCATTTTGGTACATTAAACCAAGGATAGATGCTCAAGTTCACTATATAAGTATATACTGAAATTACAAAGTCTAAAATGAGAAACAGGCTCCTCCGCGTGAGAGAGTGAGACAACCCCCAAATGTGTGAGAATCACGCCAGATGCATGAGATTCACGCCAGATGCTTGAGTGTTGAGAGCTCTGCATATAATCTTGTCGGAAGTATGATTCCCCTGAAAAATTTAGAAATTTTAGAAAGAAAATGGTGCATTCTGATGCATTATAAAGTTATCAGTATAAACTTTCTCCTTCTGCAAGTAATATATTGAGAAATTATCCCCACTACAAATTGGGTATTTACGGCAAGTCACATCAATTCATGCCTCATTGAGAAGGGTCTAAAAATTTTACGCCCCCCCCTCAAGAGCAGTCGAAATATTTTTCGCACCCCCCTCAGGAGAGGTCAAAATATTTTACGCCCCCCCTTAAACTCACCAACCCCCCCCCCTGTTGTTAAAAAATGAACACTCCCTAAGGTAAAAGTATCACTTCCCAGAGTTATTATCATCAATTAATTATTTTTCTATTGGAATGCAAGAAATTGAAAAGGTGGTTCCACTTCTCAAGACCAATTTCATCAGTAGCTGCAGTGCGAGTCACACACTACTTAGCCTTATGTCTTTTGTTTGGAAAAAGCAGCCAGGACAAGCTAAGTATAGGGTGGTCTGGAGGCATCACCGCCCCAGTCAAACAGTTTTATAAATCTAGAGCCTAAATTTATGCATTCTGGTGGTTTTTGAGGTTTCTCTATACCCTCTGTTTAAAATTCTACAAAATGTTAAAATGTGATCTCATTGCATGGATCTGGATGAATCACAAGATTGATTTCTGTGGTCTTAGGTTAAAGCAAGCAAGCAAACCGTATTTGAGGGATCTTTTAAGTCTGAATCAACTTGCTGCAGACACACATGGGGCTTTATGACTCTTGACTATAGGGAATGGGCTCTTTTAGCACAGCCTTTGGAAATTTTGTTTGGGGGAGGGGGATAACCAAAGCAATCCAAACAGGCAAATCAAAAACTTTACCATTTACATGGGTTGGGGGTTTGGGTTTCTGAGCAAATGGCCAGGCCAACTCTAAGTATTCGCATACTGCTTTCCAAGAAAAATGTTTAAAACTCTTGGGCATATTTTTTTTATTGTTAGTGTGATTAATGTGTGATAGAGAGTAAGAATCAGAGGGGGGTCTGGGGCTATGTCCTTCAAGAAAATTTTGAATATTGAGAAGTCAAATGGTGCATTTTGGTGACGTATGACTGGATGGTGCAGGGGGGCACACATCCCACCTCACCCCAAGGTTTTATTACCCCTGCATCATATACACTGCTTTTGGCTCAGGGAGCCTAGGGGTATATGGAGATGTCCCCCACAAAAAAAAAATTGAATATCGAGAAGTCAAATGGTGCATTTTGGTGACGTATGACTGGATGGTGCAGGGGGGCACACATCCCACCTGACCCCAAGGTTTTACTACCCCTGCATCATCAATACACTGTTTTTGGCTCAGGGAGCCTTAGGGTATATGGAGATGTCCCCCAGGAAAATTTTGAATATCGAGAAGTCAAATGGTGCATTTTGTTGAGGTATGACTGGATGACCCGACTGGTATGTCCCCCAGGAAAATTTTGAATATTGAGAAGTCAAATGGTGTATTTTGGTGATGTATGACTGGATGGTGCAGGGGGGCATACATCCCACCTGACCCCAAGGTTTTACTACCCCTGCATCATCAATACACTGTTTTTGGCTCAGGGAATTTAAGGGTATATGGAGATGTCCCCCAGGAAAATTTTGAATATTGAGAAGTCAAATGGTGCATTTTGTTGAGGTATGACTGGATGACCCGTCTGGATGGGTCGGGTTTATCCCGGTCGAGTCCATCTCGTATGGTTCTGTATGGTGTGGTTCTGTTCAGTCTGGATCCATCGGATTCTGTCCGGTCTGGTCTGGGTCCCATTGAAGTCTTGACTGGGTCTGTTGTGGTAGGTTCAGTCCAGATCCATTTGGTCCAAGTCCATTTGGTCCGGGTCTGTCCAGGTGGATCTGTCCAGGGGCAGTCTGGGTGGGTACAGGTCGGGCCATCCAGGTCAGGCCATCCAGGTCAGGTCAGGTATGTCTTGCTAGGCCCACTCCAGATGAGGGGAGAGATTTGGGGAAAGGTTAGGGGAAGGGGCGATGGGAGGAAAGGCTAGGGAGAGAGAGAACACTGAGCACGTGATCTGACCATGACATATGCAAATTCCGAATGCGAAAAAAAATCGAGGTATTAAAAGTAAGGACCCTTCTTTGATTTGCCATTGATAGGTTAAAATGGGAGGGGGGTCTGGGGGTATCTCGCCCAGGAAAATTTTGAATATTGAGACGTTAATTTGTGCATTTTGGTGCTTTTTGAGGGTGGCTGATGCCCTTGTACCCAAAGACCCCACCATATATATAAAATGGTAAAATGATATCTCATGGGATCTGGACAAAGATTGACCCTGACAGATCTTAGAATAATGGAGAAAACTGAAAAAAGTGAGGAGTTTGCATGCATGTATGCACGAGCCATCTGTGACAGGCGTCACACATACCACAGAACTCTCATGTTCTAATGGAGCCAAAGAGTGAGACTTTTCCCTGAAGCTTGGAATTTTCTAGATTTCCGAGATGCATTGAAATAAATGCAGTTCCAGGGGGTTTGGGTATGCCCCCAAGAAAATTTGGAGAAATATGGAGGTTCATTTGTTGATTTTTAGAGCATTTTGGTACATCAACTGAGGGTGGATGCTCAAGTTCACTATATAAGTTTATACTGAAATTACAAAGTCTAAAATGCGTGAGAAACAGTGAGAGAGTGAGACAACCCCCAAATGTGTGAGAATCACGCCAGATGTGTGAGATTCACGACAGATGCTTGAGTGTTGAGAGCTCTGCATACACTCTTGTTGGAATTATGATTCCCCTGAAAAATTTTGAAATTTTAGAAAGAAAATCGTGCATTCTGATGCATTGTAAAAATATCAGTATAAACTTTCTCCTTCTGCAAGTATTATATTGAGAAATTGTCCCCACTACTTATCAATTTGGGTATTTACGGCAAGTCGTGTCAATTCGTGCCTCATCGTGAAGGGTCTAAAAATTTTATGCCCCCCCTCAAACTCACCAACCCCCCCCCCCTGTTGTTAAAAAATGAACACTCCCTTATGTCAACATCCTTCAGAGTTCATAATCTGTGCCATGTGCTCTGCGGGCCGCCATCGCTAACTAATTTCCAGTCCCGCGATATCACGTCTCTACCAACATCTCCCTTTTATCAATTTTTTTTTTTTAAAAGAGAGATCAAACACATCCCTGCAGACAAGTATAGTCCAACATCAAGTGTTAAAACAGTCTATGCTGAAAGAAAATACTAATTATATTGAGTCACAAAATAAATCATATGTTTGAACATGGTCTGACAACATGAGTCTCTATGCAAGCATATAGTCATCATATCTTGAAGGTCGTGAGATCTCCCTTGTCCTTGTGCGCCGAACCAGAGAGGGGCTCAGGGTAAGGGAGGTACCACCGCCCACAAGAGAGCCACTAGTGGCCCTGGACTGAGATGCAGCAGTGTTGCTGCTGGGTGATGCAGGTGACTTTGGCACTTTCTGTGGGGAACAAGTCTCCTTCGGTTGCACCTCCTGCCGGTTATCAGCTGGTTCTGGTGAAATGTCGGCTCTGGCTGATGGTGTAACTGGAGCCAAGGGTATTCTGGGCTGAGTTGTCTGCCCATGTCTAATGCCAACTGGGGGAGGAGCAGCTGGCACCACATGAACCCGGTTGCGGCTAGCCAGTCCCCTATCAGTCTGAACGGTGTATGATCTGGGTCTTCTGCAGTCAACTACCTGCCCGTAGGCCCATGGTTGACCACGCCTGTTAGGGGGGGGGGCTTCAGGTAAGCATAATCTCCAACTGAGAGAGGTGGATGGTTTACAGTATTCCTATCATATAGTGCCTTGGAGGCCACCCTGCGAGCATTGATTTCCTCCTGGACCACCTGACTGTCCGCCACCTGAGAGTCTAACAGCCTGTCTGAAGTTGGGAGAGGAGTGCGTGTCCGACGGGATAGCATACGCTGAGCAGGAGAGTATGAATATCCAGCCTGGGCGGTGTTACGGTGAAGTAACAGGGCGAGTTTGATGTTCATTGATTTCTTTAGCAACCCCTTAGCCACCTTCACTGCTGCCTCTGCTCGACCATTCCCTTTCGGGTAATAAGGTGATGATGTCGTGTGGGTGAACCTGAACCTGGTCACCATGTCTGCATAGTCTTTACTAATAAAATGAGGGCCATTATCTGTGTGTATTCTTGCTGGGGCCCCAAAAGTGGCTAGGTGAACCTCTGTCTTGTCGACTACTGTAGAGGCCAGGGTGTCTCCCAGCTCGTCTATCTCGATCCAATCTGAGTAATGACACACAGTGACTAGGTAGTCCTTCCCCTCAAATGCACACAAGTCTTGGCTAAGTAGTTCCCAAGGTCTTGTCGGTATAGGCAGTGACAGCATGGGCTCCTTTTGTGATGATGAACCATATACTGTACAGGTCTCGCAGGCATCACACATGTTCTTTATCGCGGCTCTCATTCCTGGCCAGAATAGTACCTCCTTAGCCATCCTGTAGTTTGATTCAGCTCCAAGGTGATTTGCATGGATCTTGGCTAACATTGCGCCCGGAGCTGCTGAGGCACTAACACAGTCTCCCCCTTGTATACAGCCTCATTCAGTACAGACAGCACATCTCTGTATCCCCAAAAAGGCCTGAGATCCTTGGGAACTACAGCACGGTCATCTGGCCAGCCGTAGATAATCATGTCTCGTAAAGCATTGAGTAACTCATCAGCGTTAGTCATTTGCACTCCCTCTCAGTCTCTCCAGTCAACCTGGGACTGCGGCTGACGGATTCACACTGCAGTCTGACCACCTCAAATCCTGTTGTGGGTGTATTGACAGGGGTGCGTAAAGCTGTTCTGGATAGGGTGTCTGCTATGAGAAGCGTGGTGCCTTTCCTCTACTCCAATGTAAAACGGTACCGCTGCAGGGTCATCAACATCCTTTGCAGTCTGGCGGGTGCTTTGTGTAATGGTTTTGACATGATAGGTCCCAAGGGTTTGTGATCAGTGTGCACCGTAACATCAGCTTTCCCATAAAGCCATTGGTCGAACTTGTGGAGACCATGGCAAATGCCAAGGCACTCTTTTTCCATTTGAAATTACAAGAGTGGAATAACACACAAAACCAAACACAGTCAAGTAAAGTTTAAGATTTTATTTAAAGTTGCAGGCAATATGTATACATCATCACAATGTTGGTAGATATATTTTGGTTAGTATCAGTTGATGATCGACGTTTCGGTTAAATTAATTAACCTTCATCAAGAGGTATTTTCCATTTGAGAATACCTCCTTTCTGTGTTACTGAGCCGGCATGAGCTGAAGGCTACTGGCTGTAGCTCTCCCTTTGTGTTTGGTTGCAGAAGTGCGGCTCCTAAACCTGACTCACTTGCATCAACCTGCAATGTCACTGGTTTATCCAGACTGTAGTAGAGGAGTGTAGGTGCTGATGCGATGAGCTTCTTGGCTCTTTGGAATGCTGATTCCTGCACCTTGGACCACATCAAACTGGCACCGTCTTTTGTCAGCATACGTAAGGGCTGTAGAGTCGAGCTCAGATTGTGACAAAACTGTGATAGGTATGTGGCCATGCCTATAAACCGCATCAAACCAGCCTTGTCTGTCGGGGTTGCCATTCCCGTGATTGCCGACACTTTCTCAGGGTCTGGCCGCAAGCCACTATCAGTAATAATGTTCCCCATGAACTTGAGCTCCCGAAGGGCAAACTTGAACTTATCTAGATTGAGGTTGATGTCTTTAGCCACACAATGTTCCATCAATGCCACCAATCTTCTGTCATGGCTGGTCTTTGCTGTTGTGTAGTCTTCACCCTCACCATAAACAAGGATATCATCAGCAATGCATATTATTCCTTCAAGGTTCTCAAGGGCATCCAAGAGTCTCTTTTGGAACTCCTCTGGCGCACATGATATACCAAAAGGTAGTCAAAGCCAGCAATATCGACCATATGATGTGTGCATGGTGGTGTGCATAGACGACTCTTCATCAAGAGGAATGTGTAGGAATCCCTCCCGAACATCAAGGAGAGAGAAACACTTGGCATTACCCAGCTTGTGTAAATGTTCCTTCAATGTGGGGATTTGGAAGAGAGGTCTTATCAATGCCTTGTTGACGCTCTGACTTGGGTCAATACAGACGCGGAATTTCTAAGGGGTTTCTCTGATGAGTGCGTTTGAACACCAGGGAGTGGGCTCAGCCACCTTTGCCATGATCCCCAATGTCACATACCTGTCCAGTGCTTCCTTCTCTTTTCCCCGCTTGGCGATCGGCACCCGGTGATTGGGCATCTGGACTGGCACAATATCTGCCTTCAACTCAAAATGGACAGGTGGACCCAGACACCCTAGTCCCTGAAAGCTGTCCTTGTATTCACGCAAGACTGCATCTTTAGTCAAGTTGCCTGCTGGAGGCAGGCATCTGGAGCGAGGGATCTGAATAGTCTTTGGTGAGGGTTTAGCTTGGTTCAGAGCTGTTGCAGAAACCACATCCGGAGATAGACACAGGACCTCGTTCGCCATAATCTTGATAAGACCCAGATTCTCCCTGTCTTCTCCTGAGAGAAGTGCAGGCTTCTCACCAATGTCACTGTCTGCTAGCACCTGGAATACCAAGTCATGATAATGATCCCCCCTGTCACATAAGAGGGTGATCTGACCAATGGGCTTTACTGGAGCAGTGTTTTTGTACGGGAAGAGCTGGTATGGTGATCTTGATAGACGGAAACACACTCCTGGCCAGGCGTTCTGGCATTGTGTTGATTCCAGCTGCTGAGTCTATTTGTATCTTCATTCTGTTAAACCTGTCACCCTTATCCGACAGAAGAAGCTGTGCAAAGTACTTTCGCCCTTTCCTTGCACCAGCTTGAAAGACAGCTGTGTCTTCCAGGAAGTACCACTGCTCATCATAGTCTACTTCTGAGTAAGGGTCTTGGGGTACATGAGCTAGGTCTTCATCAGTGTTGACCGCATGAATGCTATGTTGACTTCTTCTGTCGTCAGGCGGTAACTTATTCTGAGGCCCATGGTTGACCCCTCTACCCCGCTGATTTTTCCTGGAATGACCCGCACTACGGCTCTGGGTCTGTGGGCGGTGACTGTCTCCTTGAGGTTCAAGACAGACACGGGAGAAGTGATCGTTGCCACCACACTTGCCACACTTCTTTCCATTGGCTGGACACTTCGACCAAGGGTGTGTTCCACGTCTGTCACCGCACCAGTGGCATGTACCGTTCTCACGTTTCAGCTTCATATCTTTGTGAGCCTTCCCTTTTGCCGTCCAATTCACAGCCTCGTCTGTGCCTCTGGTGGCTTTGCCAATAAGCTGATTAGCCCGCTTTGCAACATCTAGCACCTTGGCTTCCGCAACAACATCACTAAGTGTCTTTTTTGTGTTGTCAGCTTTGACATGACATTTTAGAAGCTCTGCTGGAATGTCACTGTTTCGTAAACCAAAAATAAACTTGTCATGGCTCATCTCATCAGTTAAAGTACCATAGTCACACAGGCTGCACTCACGCCGTACATGGGTCTCCCAGTCTTGCACAGACTCATGGGCGCCCTGTGTGGCCATCCAGAAGGTGAATCTGTCTGTCAGCAGCGAGGATGTGGCTGAGCCCGTGTAGTGAGTTCTGAGTCTCTCCAACCAAACCCACGGCTTGCTTTTGTCCCCGGCTGAAATTTGGGGCTCTATGCTGTACCGAATAACCTGCAGTGCCTCATCGGGCATAGATGAACGTAACGCAGCAATTTCCATCAGTGGCTTAGCATAGTACTCAGCCTGATGAGTCTCGGGATTCTTGGACAGGTCTCTATATTCGGACTCGATGCAGTAGTCGTTGAATCTCATTTCAAAATTTTTGAAGTTTTCTGGGATGTTCCCTGTTAGATTTAGTTCTGGCTTCTTGGGTCTAGACATGTTTGAAATTCAAGTCACCACCACCACATTAAGAATGAGAATGTTTGTTGTTGCACTACCTTGTGATTTTGCTTTTGGGTTCCTGACAGCACCACTTCTGACACCAAGTTGAAGTCAGGATGCTTGATGAAGTATACCTTTATTAGGTGATGATACTTTGGTTACTGTGGTACAATACAACTATACTTATGTCAACATGCTTCAGAGTTCATAATCTGTGCCATGTGCTCTGTGGGCCGCCATCGCTAACTAACTTCCGGTCCCGCGATGTCACGTCTCTACCAACAGGGGTGAGAATTTGGCGAAAAAGAGCTAAAAGCTAAATGGTAAATGATTGGGGACCAACCCCGAAAGTAGGTCATGAGGGATGCGTTAGGTTACTAACTTTTATCTCTTACTACGTCTGCCCATATGCCAGATTCTTTGAAGATTCAGAGAAAAGGTGACTAAATATTACAATTTTAGGGGGAATATTTAAAGGTTTATTTTGGGGGGATTTTAGATGCAAAAATTTAAGTGGGGGATGCACCATAAACATTATTTCTTAACTCTATGTCCGTTTTTCAGTGGTACCGAACGCACCGCTCATGACCTGCTTTTGGGACTGGTCCCCTGTCATTTACCTTAAAATCGCGGCCGAAAAAGAATAGGTTAAAAATAAAAGCCCCCCCCTAAAGAATACCTCCAAAATTTTTGGCCCCCATCTCAAAAAAAGGTCGAAAATAAATGGTGCCTCCCCTCAAGAATATATTGAAAATAAAGCGCCCCCCCCCCAATGACGATCATCCAAGAATATTCTTTTATCTAACATCACAGACCTGAAACACTGGATATGAAAGAATGGCCTTCTTTGGGAGAGCTGTGCCATGGGTGTGTTTTCACCATCTGCCACTAGATGGCAATGGCAATCCTTATGCATCACTAGATGGCAGCACAGAACCAGCATGTTAAACATCTTATATTCTATTTATTCATAACTTATTCTTACAAATAATATGTAAATTTTGTAGCTATAACTATAATTAACCATTATGGTAATGCACAGAAAGGTTATCTATGCAATGAAAACAGTATATCTGTAAGAGAGAGGTGAGTGCGCTGCCCCCTGGTGGGCAACTTTGAAAGCCTCCTACAAAATCTTGCAGTCACTGGCCCCTTATAGGAGATAATTTTCTTCTGTCCCTTAAAATTTTCATAGATCCATATTTCAAAAGGATTTGGATAGCTATGTTCTTCATCTAAGTGACCCAACTGATTTCCAATAGAAATCATGAGAAAAAAATTTTCTAGGAGGGGGGGCAATTTTTGGCAATTTTTCAAAAAAAATCTTCAAATTCGGAGCCTTTTCTCAAAAATATCCACTTTTGATATCATGATAAAATAGGGTCAGTCAGAAACTATAGATCAAGTGCTCTCTGATGCTTTTTGAATTAAAGAGCTGTGACAAAGCTAAGTGGGGCAAAAATTATCTTCTGTAGGTCATGTTAAGGCCTACCATTAGTAGTTCCCATTTCTCCCACCAGGGACCCATGGCACAGTTGATAGACTGCAATGCTTTACTGATTCGAATCCAATCCTTCAGGTCCGTGCTAACATAAATGCCAAAACCATGCCTGATGCAGTGTACATTGTGTGACACATGTAATTATATAGATTGTTATGCAATCTGTACTCATAGGCTATTTACAGATTGTCAACCCCTACCCGGCGTCAAACCCCTACCCGGCGTCGTCACTGATTGGCTGCGTGTATGGAACTCTCCAACTGGCTTGTCTATATTTAGCACAGGGGTGCCGCCATGCAGGTTTGTTGATAAGTAAATTCACATAATCAGTGACCATCTGGGCAAAAGTGGGTCTTACAGATAGATTGAATGAACCCTAAATATGGAAGACGCTATGTTTAGGCAATGAATCTGTGTAGGGATTTCTTTGTATAAATGAACATCAACTGAAAGCCCTCTTGACCTAATATGTAAATTAGCTGCCATCTTTGTTTGAACATCTGGGATCTGTCACAATCTCCATGCTGTAGACATATAGTGCAGTTTGGGCCAGCAAAAAAGCACAGATTTCTGTGCCCTCCAATATGTACACAGTAGTATAGTATGTATCGGAACGGGACTATAGCTAACTACAGGATATTACTCACTGGGGATGCAGCCAATCAGAGGCCTCCATTTGGTCACGTGACCTGGACCCCCATGGTGCATGCCCATATATGGTCATGTGACCTTAACCTTGACCTCATTTGCATAATAGGCCATGCCCCCTTGACCTTATTAGGGGATTAGCAACCACCTCTCAGCCAATCAGAGGACGGCATTCTGGTTACCATGGTAACATGACCTAATTAGGAGATTAGTGCGATCACATGACCCCTTGTTTGTAAACAACACATGGCCTAGCTCCCTTATTTGTAAACAATGGGGCGGGGCTAATTATGCAAATGAGATATATAATATACATGAAAAAAATTTATAAAAAAATTATATAGGAAGTAAAACACACTACCATTATGCAAATGAGGATCAGCCATCCAACTAATCAGAAGCCTGGCTACCACCACCATGTAGTCACATGAAGATAATTATCACAGTTTCTAACACCTGTGATTTTACCAAGATCAAGAGCACTTTGATGGTATTAAAAAATAATCTTCCCACACCCTCCACAGATACATAGGTTGAGACCGCATGTAGTACAGTAAAACTTGGTTACAACGAACCCCTTGTTGCAAGCTTAAAAAATTCGTTGTAACCAAATTTCGTTGTAACCAAGTTCAACATTAGGGGGGAGGGGTGACTTTGCTGGTCATGCACATGCATCTCCTAGAGGTGACAGGGGATGTGATAGGACATCCCCCACCTGTCTCTATTGAACTATGGGTGGCAGTGGGGAGGGGGTGTCCTAGAGGTGACAGGGGATGTGATAGGACATCCCCCACCTGTCTCTATTGAACTATGGGTGGCAGTGGGGGGGGGGGTGTCCTAGAGGTGACAGGGGCTATGATAGGACATCCCCACCCGTCTCTATTGAACTATGGGCGGCAGTGGGAGGGGGGGTCCTAGAGGTGACAGGGGCTATGATAGGACATCCCCACCTGTCTCTATTGAACTATGGGTGGCAGTAGGCGTGGGGGGGGGGGGGTCCTAGAGGTGACAGGGGCTGTGATAGGACATCCCCACCCGTCTCTATTGAACTATGAGTGGCAGTAGGGGTGGGGGCGTCCTAGAGGTGACAGGAGCTGTGATATGGCATCCCCACCCATCTCTATTGAACTATGGGTGGCAGTAGGGGTGGGGGTGGGGTCCTAAAGGTGACAGGGGCTATGATAGGACATCCCCATCCGTCTCTATTGAACTATGGGTGGCAGTTGGGTTGGGGGCGTCCTAGAGGTGACAGGGGCTGTGATAGGACATCTCTGGGTGTGCTAGGGGTTCTCCACTGGCCAAGCACTGCATTTTATTTCACATTTTTCCAACCTTAAGGGTCAAAATCACTTCGTTATAAACAAGTTTATGTCAATAGCACTTCGTTCTAACCAAGTTTATTTACTATAGAAATGTATAGGAATGGTTTGTGATTGGGTATTTTTGTTTGTTATAAACAAATTTCGTTATAAGGAAGTTTGTTATAAACAAGTTTCACTGTAATTCTCTTTTTATCCCTACACCCCTTACACCTGTAGGCCACATTAGTACTTTGATGGACATCCAACGGTGGTAGGTGAAAATTATAAATGAAAAAAATTATATTTTATTTTATTTGCATATGTGCATGTGTGTGTGTGTGTGTGTGTGTGTGTGAAAAAAGGCAAGCTGAAAGCTTGTTAAGAAAAATAAATAAATAAATAAATAAAAAGCTGGGAAATATTAAACATTGGGGTGCGGGGGCCAAAGTATTAAGTTATTTTGATATTAGTGAACCCGCCATATATTTTACAATAGAGCACTACTGTGTTTTTTGCAAGCCACCAAAGTGAGGGGTGTGTCTTATACATGAGGATTTTGTACTTTATAGTAGTACTGAACTGCTAAAAAACACATGCTTGTTTGTGACACTAGACCATACAACTAATATTAAAGACAAATGCTGGTGGATGAGTGGTAAAGAAGTTGTGTTGATTTTTTGCCTATACCTCTGGATATCAGAAGTTGTGTTGATTTTTGCCTATACCTTTGGATATCATTAGGTTTATATATAGGGATGAAGGAAATGTAAAAATAGTGACATGTCACCGAGCTTAATTCTCTGGAAAAGGGGTGTAATGAAGGAAGGCCTATAGGAGTCAAATGGAAAATTTATGACCTCATTTTCTGCCAAATTATCATTCATGTTCTGTTGCTATTTTCAAATACTTTAGGATTATGATAGTTGGATATGTATAGAAGTGGAAAATGCGAAAAGATGCATATACGGCCAACCTCACTTTTGTGTATTGGACTATTTAAGTACAGCATGCTTCCAAAATGATATTCACATTCAGGTTTAAAGATATTCACCTTTTCCTTATCTCAACTGTGATATATGGAAAGTATGAATGTCCTGGATTTTAAAACTAGCTTTATATATTTTCTAAGTTGAGGCAAAGTCTATCAAAAGTGTGATACAGAAAGTGTCAGGTGTAGCCCTCAGTGCAGTCCCCTTCAGTGTGGATACTATTAGGACCATGAGACCTGATGAGTGAGTAGGGTGTAGTGAACAAGTAATCAATGGATAATTCATGATGAGTGTGTGTTAGTGAAGGATAATTACACGAGGGATACTTGACTACTTATTTTATTCCACGAAACCAATAGATAATCAATAGAATACCAATAAATTCAAGTTGAAAACAAAAATTGTTCCCCTTCCCCGTGACTCGAAGCCAGCCATAGTGTGTACACGATCGGTACATACACCTCGGCGCCCAGCAGCGGACAGCTACAGCGCCCGTCTCGGCTTGGCTTGCTTTGAGTGAGTGAGTGAGTAATAGATGTTTAACGCCAATTCGACAGCTAATTTATCATATACCATTTTATTATTCCATAAATTGTAACATATTACTGTATTAATCAAAGAATATGTAAGGAATTAATACATTGTACTTCTATGTGAGCGTTCATGCCCCACTGCACACCAGCTAGGGGAAGGATACATAGGTTACAACATCAAAGAGGCCAACCTCATGGTCCACTGCACAATATAATAATCTAATGGTCTAAAACAGCGACCTCATGGTTCAGTGCACAATATAATAACTTGTAAGTGAATGCAAACGGCCGTTAGAGGTGCCTGGGCACCGCTGACACCGTCATGGGTGTCTGAGCACCCAAACACTGAACAATAGATTACATAAGTCACGATGCCATAATCTTCTGGTCGCTCTAGCGTCGCTCCTGAGCGACCTAGGTCAAATATCAAAGCATTTATGGAAAGGCCATAATTAGACGGTCAGAATGAGCCCAAGAACATGGCAGAACTCCTATTATTAAGGAAGTTACACTATGTAGACTAATTCGACCTCTGAATGCGCTACAGACGAACCAGCGCGAGTTAAGCGCCCAGAAAGAGGGCGTTGACAACTTCATATATTCAAGTCTGCGCATGCACAAAATGGCGGTTATAGCGGCGTAAACGACCGAGATATGAGGGTCTGAATTTGCAAAACCGACCAAGACAATGGGGGGCATGGAGGCGTCCATGGGGGTCCTTTGTGCACCCAGTGACACATGAAAGACTCCCCTCAAACAATTGCAGAGTTAGGCAGATGCCACTGGCTCCAGTCAGTCTGAGGTGCAAAGCCAAGAAATGGTACAAATAGCCTGGCTGCTCCTCCTAGAAATCAGAATCTCCAGAACCAGTCCAGAGGTAACATCTCCAGTCATCTCCTGCTACCTGCTATACCTCTACACTATGGTTAAACTATGCTAGACAGGCATAGGGTTCAACCATTAGTGGCCAGAGGCTATCTCCTACAAGACATCCACCAGAGGGTAAAGTTATACATTATTACATTATTCCTCTAAGCAGCAGGTCAGGAGCTAGGTGTGGGAACCCACCTAGAACTATGCTGGACATTGTATTATTATTACCTCACAGGTGGAGTGGAACAGAACATTATACTTTATAAACAATTGTATATTTACTGTATGTGGAAATTACCTGCATATGTTGCCTAAAGCTGAATAAACCAGTGATAACTGGAAATAACACTAATTATGAGAGCTTGATGTATTTACACTATATACCACTAGCCATATGATATTTCTCATATGACAACTTGATCATGCATAATTACTAGTATGACAAATTCATGGCGAGAACTATATTACACAAATTCACAGAGGAATATGTCGGTGCCCGCGCATATGTGCACCACACACATCCTGAGGGGATAGGAAAGAGGAGAAATAGACCCTTTTAAGTGGGCTAGGGAGGCCCGGGGCTTGCTTTAAATGCGTCTTGCCGTTATGTTTGTGTACAATCGTTACATACACCTCGTCGCCCAGCAGCGGACAGCTACAGCGCACACGGCAATAAAAGAAGATGCGTCTCGCGGTTATGTTTGTGTACAATCGGTACATACACCTCGTTGCCCAGCAGCGGACAGCTACAGCGCACACGGCGAAAAAAAAAGATGAGCCGGACCGTGTTTGTGTACGATCGGTACATACACCTCGTCGCCCGTCAGTGGACAGCTACAGCGCACACAGCGAAAAAAAAAGATACGCCCTGACCGGGACTCGACCCGCCTACCTCTGACGGCTGAGCGCAAAGCGCTAACCACTAGACCACCACGTCTCCTCCTCCAGCAGCCGTCTCGGCTTGGCTATGTTTGAATGCGTCCCGTGGTTATGGAAGCGGACAGCCCGCAGTCGTCGCCTCCCAGGGCTTTGTATGATATTAAGACCTGGTTGTAGCGAGCCACTACCTGTCAGTCCCTGTGGCGCAATGCATAGGGAGTTGGACTAGGGATCTGAGACTGCAGGTTCAAGCCCTGCCCTGGCCATGAAATTTCGTGGGTTTTAACATGTAACATATGACATGTAGGGACATGTAAGGTGTGCAGGTTATCCATGGATAATGGCACCGGGTGCCTGTTATCCTTGGATAACTGCGCACCTTACAAAAGTCAGGCTACAGCCTTCATGGTGTGCAATATCGACAGGTATGTGCATGGGAATATCCAGGAAAAGCACTCAGAATCCCAGAAATCGTGGAATAAACCTACCTATGTATATATCCCCAGGTGTCACCAGGAGGGTAGCCCTGTGGATAAGTTCTCCAACTTAACTCTATATTGGTAGCGCCGCTGTTCATATGCACAGACATGGACACATGTCCTCATTTGTGACAGTGATGTCTAATCAGAATTTTCTCGCAATGAATATTTACTCTAAAAATATCCACAATTCCTATCATGCATTCTCGTTAAACTGAACAATGAACCACTGTTGTTGCATTATAGTGAATCAGTGTAGTTTCTACATTGAAGCAGTACAGTACACACTGTGGTACAGGAATCTCTGGACTTTTCTAACCCACTTAAAGGATCTATTTTCTCCTTTTTTCTATTCCCTCAGGTGTGTGTGGTCCACATATGGGCAGACATTGACACATTCCTCTGTGAAATTGTGTAGTGTCGTTCTCGCCATGAATATGACTGTAGCTGTCGAAATGGCGTTTAACACCTATTACTCACTCACTCACTCACTCACTCACAAAGAATCTGTGCGAAAATGATGATGGTTCTGTGGCAATGATGGAACAAGGATTTTACTCTTTTTTTGATAGTTTCACCTACCTTACACAACTTTAAAATTTAGTCACCCACGTTTAATTTTAAAGATTTAGAGAATTTAAACTATACAAAAGTCATAAAGACACATTCAAAAATTTTCTCACCGACCAAAAAACTGATAGAGCCAGTGTATCAGCTGGGTCCAGCATGCAACGACTGTGGTTATAGTGAAAATAAGTTTGAAAATATCTTCGAGAACACACTTCGCTACCCGCAAAGTAATGTTGTTCCCATTTTTACTGTGAAGTCCAGACATGGCACACAGCCGATGTGAAGGCTTGACTTTTGTGTTTATAAGAAGTCAGTAAAAAAAAAGATCTTTGGTGACCATGTGAAATTGTGTAATGTCGTTCTCGCCATGAATATGTGAGCCAGCAAGTAGAAATGGGGGTTCCTGCGGGATTTAGTACCTACAATTACAGGGTACTTTTCTATGGAGAATTCAATGATTTTTGATACAATGTTATATTTTGGGTGAAAAGGTTCCAAATTAGGCTAGTAAAAAGAACATTTTGGGCCTAAATAGGTATTTTTGTTGATTTCTGTTACCATGTAAACATGATTTCCATTCTAAATAGGAATTTAGTTGGTTTCGGTTTATGTGGGATCGTCCTTGGTCCAGCTAGTACCCCGACAGCGTCAGATAAATTACCGGATAATTCAGTGAGAATGCTGATGTGGGAATCCCCCGTTAGACCCCCTTGCCCCCACCGTGTACCCCACACTCTACCGCCATCCCCCAGTCATATCAGTTAACACTTACTACCTAACCAATTAGACTAACATAAGGTTACACCATAAGATAACGTTAGATAACATCATACAATAACCCAGCCCTATGTTTATCCGACAAACGCTGGCCACGGCGTCTGTGCTAACACTTTCCCGCCAGTCACGGCACCCCAGCGCCATCTTGAATTTACATCGTTTCGTCGAAATTGACGTCCGTCACAGCCGTCACCATGGTAACCCACCATTTGGTGACGTCCAAAATTGTTACATGTGTCATAACAACAACACTGACACGTGTTAACACAACAATCTTGCTCAGTAAACTTCCACCTACCTGCGCTCAATACCCATTTTGCACCACCGGTGCAAAATGGGTATTGAATCTCTACGATGCTGAAATTGAAACAATCGTCCTTTAGATATCACACCTAAATTGGCAGAATTATAGAATTTTCCAAATTTAAACACAACTATGGGTCAAACACCTACCTTCCAGCAGACATCGTTACCACCAAATGTAAAACGACACCGTTGTGGAAAATAATTTCTATGCCGTAGATCTCCATGGTTGCGTGTTATATAACCTTTGACCTTAAAAAAATGCCAGTGGTCCCTTTTATAGTACCCCAGGCCGAGTGTCGCGTCCGAAATTTTTGACACATTTTTCATTTTTTTCCCCCTATTAGGCCATTTAATTATAATAACTTGGATTACAGATCCGCCGCTGGGATTTTTAGCAAAATGGAAAAAAAAATTATTTTTATTTTTTTGCCTCTGGCCACTGGGATTTTTCAAGAAAAATACTGGAAAAAAGGAAAATATGTCCATGTTCAACAGCTAATTACCTATAATTTCTCCTTGCCTTCCCGTAAACCTATCAATATTTGACCTTTGATGGTCTAAAGGTGAAATTTGGTGGCAAAAATAGAATTTTTCATGCCCTTGTAGTGTTCTACCGCTCGATGTTCAATCGAATCTTTCGATAAACAACGAAGAACAACTATTCAGGTTCCAGTTAAAACTTTATTGTCTAATAACACATAGGCATCAGCCGTTCTCGATCACAGTTACAGGTGGCAGAGTTTGAACTCTAAATCAGGTTCGACACTAGGCCTTCTAGTGTCTACAGTTGATATTCCACATACACCTCCTCTGTGCAGCAGCACACAGGAGTACTAGAATATGGTAGCCGGGCAGCCGCCAACCATCGCTCACAATGGTCAGTCGGGGCTGGACTGACCCCGAGGAAGGCCGTACAACGGCCTTATATACACTGGAGTCGAGGGCCACGTGACCAAGTGGTGACGTGGCGCCGGACTCCAGCGCCCCCAGGCGTCGGGTAATAGAGGTGCTCTCGACGTCGCCCACGAGGACCACGAAGGTACCTCGAAGACGACGCGGGACCACCACACCACCCCCCACTAGACTGAAACGAGGTCTCTGAAAATTCAGAGACCCCGGATCAGTCTAAACAATTAGATTATAATATGAACTACTGGATCTGTCGACATAGTCGACAGAAACAGTAGAGGAATATATAGAAATATAGTTTCTACTGTACTGTAGAAAAAAAATTATTATCACAGTTAAATTATAAGGCGTTGCTCCATCCAACGTAGGAGACCAGTGTCGAAACACTGCTTCACGACCTGCTCCTGGTCGATCCGAGGGAGGCACGACCGGGTATGGCAACCAGGGTCGTGTCGTTTCCTCCCTGTCTCGTTGAGAAGCTCCTTCCAGCGTAGGAAGCCCATCGATAGTGTACAGTACTACTATGATGGTCCTTCGACCGTGAGGCCGAGGATGTGTGGCACCACCGGGCCCTAAGACCAGGGTGGCGTCAGATCCACACAGCTTCGCAGGGAGGTCCGGGGACAGGAAAGGTACCCCCACTCGTGGAGGGTACACCGTCGTCCGGGAACGAGTTCCCGGGGGTTCCGTGCTGACATCGAGACTCTGTTCGATGTCAGCGATCCAAGCCAAAGAGGAGGAGCAGTATTATCATACTACTGATCCTCCGAGATGGACCCTGTAGCGGCATCGATTTCAGCCTGCTCTCCGTCAGTGCGCTCCTCCTCATGTGACGCGCTGGCGGCTAGCTGGCCCGAAAACGTCGGCGACTCCGGCAATGGGGCCTCACGGTCCATTGTCATACTCCAAGCCTCGTTAGAGGTCTCGGGTGCATCCCGGGAGTCCCCCTCAGCATCTGAGTGGAGAACGGCCGAGTCTGCTGAGTCGCTTCCGTCGTCGTCGTCGCTCTCCTGACCTTCACGGTCGTCCTTGTCTCCCTGGTCAGGGGGAGGCGTTGGAGATTGATTGACGACATCGACGTCCCCGTCTATATCCATCGACTGTTCCGCCTCGGCAGGTTCTACTGCTTGGGCGGAAGCCGACGGGTCCGGGCAGACGGCTACATTCGCCGGGGCCAGAGGTGTGATGCCATGAAGATCCGGATGGATCCTCGGTGACACCACTCTCTGGACCGGTGGCGGTGTAGGCTCGGTGGTTCCCGAGAGGGTTATCAAGGGAACCGAGGAGGAAGACGGGGCTGCTGGTGGGTAGACGGAGGCACCGAGAGACCTACCCGGGGTGTCAGGCTTGTCCTGCACCACCTGCTCTCGGCCCAACATCGTCATAGCCGAGCTCAGACTGTCCATCTTTGGAGACAATTCTCTCAACGGATTCGTCTGAGCCGCCAGCGTCCTGACGTCAGGGACCACTCCACCCTCGACGAGGTACCTCTGCGCTTCGCGAGAGGGCTCGGTTCGAACGGGCTTCAGGGTTCGGACGCCATGGTGCTTGTCCTTCATCCATTCCGAGAGTTGGACCCCGAAGACTCTGAAGAATTCGCGGTCGATTTCCTCCCAACCTTCTATGATACTATCCCTCTTGGTAATATCATATTGGGCTTGTGACTCAAAGTTATTGAGACGCGTTCGGACATCGGTCAGACGAGAGTCCATCTCCATCTGAACAGTCTGGCGCGCCTCATCCCTAAGAGCCGGAAGGAGCTCGTTACGGATGGCCATGTTTGTTCTATCAAACAGGCCGAACAAGTAGGCACTCGCTTCCTCACGAAATGCCTCACCGAATTTGTCGATAGCAGTGCTGCCCGTCATCTGTAGAAGTCCCTTACAACGTTCCACGAACGTCTTCGGGACCCCACGTTCGACGCCATTGCCGTAGGCAGGCTGTGCCAACTCCCAACGCAAGGTTGCTGTTGGGGTGTCGGCGCCTGTCACGACGTTGGAGAAGCTAGCTCCTGCTGCCGAGGTCAGTGTCGCGCCTCCCACGTGAACACGCGGTGTGGCAGCTGGGGTGCTGTCCTCCGCCGCCGCAGGGGGTTTGACAGGGGGAGACGAGTTGGTGGTCACCTTGGGTTGCCGATCACGACCACTACGGGATTCCACCGTCTTGCCTCCAGTTTTAGCACCACTGGTGCTTGGTTTGGCTGAACCGGTCGAAGCAGTCTTCGACTTTTTAGGAGCCGGGGCCGGGGCGGCTTTCGATGCCTTTTCGGGCTTCGAGGGAGCAGCCTGCGGCTTAGGCTTCTTAGGTTCAGTCGAACCGGCAGACTTCCCAGCTTCTGTAGAGTGGGGCCTCTTGTTCCCACTCGTAGAAGCTGTCGGTCCTGGGTCCCGAGGACGACTGGCCTCCCGCTTCTTCCGTTGCTCTACCCTGAACTCGGGGTAGGCACCGTAGAAAGCGGGCATCAGTTCCGGTCTGATATACAGGCGTTTCGTAGACGGGGGTGCGGGGGCCATCCGCATCCAGTGTCTAGTCGGCGCGCCTGTCTTTTCATTCCGTTCACACTTTCCAACCAGTGTCTCCACTAGTTGGATAGCGCCCTTGGCGTTGTACTTATGGGGCTGCTTGTATGACTTGAGATGACGCGCCATCAAGCCCCTTCGTGAAGTCACGAAAGGAGGAGAGGTCGGGTCATCAGGGTCCTGATAACATGGAATGGTCTTTTCCACCTTAACACAACCGAACTGCGGACGGATGGCTCGATGCTCTTTAACCAAGTGTCGAGCATACCTGCCGTCTGTCACATATACGCGAGGGGGGAACCCCTTACGTGTGCAGTTCTCGAAAGCACACTGCTGCCCCGGATTGAAGATGCGCCATGCGAATCCAATCCGCTGTCACTCGGGCAGCGACACCCCCGACGAGTCTGAGGCATTCGTGATATTCTCGATCATCGAGACATACCAGTCAATGGCATGACTATTGTCCGAATACCATTCCTCGTCGTCACTACCATCCTTCCCGACGAGACTAGGGAGTACCACTTGACCGTTCTTGCGGTAGTCCTGAAGCTTGGTCAGTGGCCTGTCATCGACGTACTCAGTACGTCGTTTGGCAGTGATCGCTGACAGCCGCTTCCACTCGTCGACAGCCTTGGCCGTGTCTGGGGGTGAGGATACGGTGCTCTCCACGGCACCGGCATCGACCTCCGACGGCTCGGTTCCAGGTTCCGGTGGTGCAGTAGACTCGCTACTCCTTTCCCGGGCTGGAGCCTTCTTGGCTGCGGATTCCTTCTTGCTACCTTCCTTCTTGGGCACCTTAGGGATCTTGAAGTCTTTCAAGGTACCCTTGGATGCCTTCAATTCCGTGGGCTTCTTGCCCTTAGAACCTGAAGGGGTAGCACTTTTCGATGGAGCAGGTGTCGACGGCTCGTCGACCTCCATCTCGTCGGGGGAGGAGTCCCTCGAGGCGGCAGCAGCTGCGACTTTCAAGTCGCGCTTCTGCTACTTAGATGCCTCTTTCGCCTTCCGGCGGAGCTCCTTCTCCCGCTCCTGGGACTCGGCCAAGGCTTTCTGTGCTTCCTCGATCTGCTTCTGAAGGGCAGCACTTTTAGCCGAGGTAGACTCGAGCTCTTGCTCGGGTCTGGTCCTCTTGGACTTCTTCTTCTTCTTCTTCTGCGACTTGTGGCTCGCCGAAGAGCTGTACCCTGACTGCTCGTCGGACGAGGACCCCATGGTTCTTCCTGAACTGCTGGGTTCCACCAGAGAGAGAGAAGACTCCGGGTCTCGAACCGTACTCAGACGGGACGAGACGACGAAGAGAATCTTCGAGGTATTTCGATCCGCACTCTGGCGGGTCGAAGCCTCGAAGGTGCCTTCGATGTACCTCGAACCGCACTCAGGCGGCTCGAGGGACCGAAGACTGGAGCCTCGAGAGAACACGAATCCTGCGCTCACGCAGGTCGTGTCCCTCGACACTTAGGCAGGGGAGACCTCCTACACTCAGGTAGGAAGTCCCCGGGGCGGAGTATACCAGCTGGAATAAGCTAGGCTTAGTCCAGCTAATCTGGGTTGTCTCAAACTAAGAGGCAATCGTATGACTTCTCGTTGTGTAATTTTTTATTCACCGTCGGCTTCACGTCCACAGACAGATTTACCCAAGAACGGCACCTGTTATTTTAAAGCCTCGTTAAAAATACAGGTTAGTAAAGCTGCTGCTTAGTATTGTGCGAATCATCGATTACTGAGTAGGGTTTAATCTAGGACTTTTCCTGATTCTAACCTTTACTATAGGAACGAGTGTTGAGCCTCGGGGCGGGTTACTATCACCCCCTCCTAGCCCGCCGTCCTTTGATGTGGCCGGGCCGACCGGGCTATTAACCCGTTTCCGTCGGCGTCTGCCTCCCATCACTTGTGACGGTGTGGATGTAGGAGCCAGAGTGTTTGCTCTGGATTTCCTTTCATCCTCGACACTCGCTGACCGTTCCTTTGATGAGCCTTGGCGCTTAAGCCTCGCTCGAGTCATAGGTCCGGACTGGAGTGACTGATCTTTGACTTCAATCGAGACGTTTCGATGTGAAGTTTGTTCAGTCGTTCGCACCTTCGAGGGGGGGTCGGGCTTCCGACATCCCTTCAGAGAACCCCGGGATGAACTCTCGGTAGTAGGAACAAAAACCAATGAAGGATCGAATTTCCTTCACTGTAGTGGGCCTAGCCCAAGTCATTACATCGCTAATTTTCCCCGGGTTGGCTTCTATACCCTGTTCAGACACGATTCGGCCGAGGTACTCGACTGAAGTCCTAAAAAGTTGACACTTTTTAGGTTTCAACTTCAGTCCCCATGCCCGAATCCTGTTGAAGACTTCTGCCAGATTCGCCATTGCTTCATCCGTCGTTTTGCCGAAGACGATGATATCATCGAGGTAAACCAGGCAACTTTTACCTAGCAAACCTCTCAACATCTCCTCCATCATTTGCTCGAATGTGGCGGGGGCGTTACACAAACCAAACGCCATTAGATCGAACTCGTAGAGCCCCCTCTGGTAGGAAAAAGCGGTTTTCTCGACGTCGTCGGGATTCATCCCGATCTGCCAATATCCAGATTGGAGATCGAGACAACTAAACCACTTGTTTCCTCCTAGGGCATCCAAGGATTCGTCGATGCGCGGGAGGGGGTAAGCATTTTTCTTAGTCACTCCATTCAGACATCGATAATCGACGCAGAATCTCATGGTCCCTTCTTTGTCACCATCTGGACGGGACTGGACCAGGGACTAGTACTTGGCCTAACTACCCCCGTATCCAACATCTCCTTAAGTTGTTCATCCGCCGCAGCTTTCTTGCTGAGCGGAATCCTTCTATAAGGGACTCGGATAGGTTGTGCGTCACCCGTGTCGATGTTATGCAGACATCGATCGGTGCGCCCTAACGGTTCATCTGGGGATTTAAAGACATCCACATGCTTACGTAGTAAGGCGGACAGTTTCAGTCTTTCTTCTGGCTGGGTCAGGTGGGTGTCGCCATACATGTCTAACAGCCAGGTAGGGAGCTCCCCCGTGCGGGTGCTCGCGATTTCCGCCGTCTCGATGTCTGCAGCTTCTTGCTCGAGACGCATGATCACAGATCCTACCTCCGGTGAAGAAAGTTCACCGTTTCTGTCAGCGTACTGTACAGTACCGACCACCTGGCCTTTCTCCAGGACAATGTCTCGATTCAGTGGATTACAGACGGGAAACGGACATTCGACGGACATTGCTGACAAGGGCAGCCTCACCAACCAACCCAAAACTTCTCAGAGTTTTCAGGTCGGGTTCGACTATGCCCTGTCCGTCTCTTTCCAGACCGTCGGATTTTACCAAGACATCGCACCGATGTCTGGCAGGTATCCTAGTGGTCTGTGCTACTGAGGCTATCGATGACACTCTCTTCAGTTTACACTGATGGTGCTCTTCTACCGGCTCGGTCATGACCAATTGACCCGTCCTTGGGTTCAGGATCATACCGTATAATGCCGCGAAGTCGAGCCCCAGAATGCCATCGTCAGCCACATCGGCCACTATTGGGCTAAACACATAGTGGGTTGATGCGACCTTAAGAGGTAGAACCAATCGACCATAGGTCCGCATTTCGGCTCCAGACGCAGTGCACGCCGTTATTCCCTCGTAGAGATTATCTGACGGCACTACTAACGTTTTCGCGAGTTCCCGAGAGACAATGGTGTGGCTGGCACCAGTATCTATCAGGAAGTCTAGAGAACGCCCTCGAATCTCTGCAGACAGGTACCATCGTTTCCCCGACAAGGGGGCGGTTCCTGCTAGCATTCTCAACCCTACGTCAGTACTCAGATCGATCCCTCTCTTCTTCAAAAAAGAGAGACAGGGATCATCTGAGGGAAGCTCTGTTGTGCAGACTCTGGCCAGCTGCCGCATCAGGGCTTCTCTCCCGGCGTCGACTTTCACTTTCGATCCAGTCGAACCCTTGACCTCGGAGTTCGGGCTGCCAGCGCCCTGTTCCTTGGCCATTGAGGCTTTTTCTACACCGACATCTTCGGAACCCGACCGGTGATCAACCGGTGCCGCTGTGGTAAAGGGCTGGGACGGCCCTACCGGGACCTTACCTAGTTCCCTCGAATCTACTGTCGTCTGATCAGGAGTGCCAGAGGTGCTGATACCTTGGCTTTTCGATGGTCGGGCAGCTCGATTGCCACGTCGAGCCGCCCGCCTCAGTTTTCCGTCGCGTCAGGTGGCAGACCTTTAATCAGCTCAGGGCAAGTTCGTGCGAAATGCCCCTGCTTCTTTCAGTTCCAACACTTGGCGTTGGACGGAGGGGTACTCGGCTTCTCCGAGCTAGTACCAGGGACATCCCCTCCCTCGATAACCCTGAGTAAATTCTTCAATTGACTCAGCGAGAAGGTCTGTTCCTGTACCTTGGGTTTGGAGGCCTTGTTTGGTGTTTTCGATTTACCAGCGGATTTCTGACTTTTCTTAGTCTTACTCCCCGCCCCGGGCTTCGAGTATGAGGACACTTCCCCCTGTCCCTCCTCGACCAAAGCGGCGTCGGCCAACGCCGACAATGCATTTGTCGAGGTAGGATTCACCAACTTCGGCAGGAGTTGTCATTTCCGCAACAACTCGTCTGCCAAGTCCATGAGATCCTTGAGGGACATGTAAGTGCGCCACTCCCGAAGAACGTCTTGTTGTAAATCAACGTCATACAATCCTCCTATGAACAACTGGTTGACTTTGGTTATGAGCCATTCAACCGAGAAGTCCACACCTGGATAGGCATCGCCGGCAAGACGTCTCAAACCAAAGCCATAGGCTCTAATTCTTTCGTTCTTGCCTTGGCGTCTCTTCTCCATTGTGACAATGGGATCTTGAAGGCTAGAAGTCATGGCTTCCGTTACCATGTCGACCAGTCCATCCAAAGTCCCATCTCCATGCTCCTCCCATAGCCACACAGTATCAGCTGCAGGGCCATTCTGGAGTAACATGAGGAGTTGAGCTAATGCCATACTCGAGGTCCATACATTTACTCGACGGACGTGATTGAATCCGTGGTACCAACGGAGCCAATCGTCCTTCCATGTAAATGGAGGGCACTCGACTGACCTAGTTCAGGCTGGTTCATGCCCGATAGAGGGCCTGATCAAGAGCGAATGTTGTACCTCTTCTAGGTATTTGATGGTCCATCCCCATGTTTCTCATAGTCATGTCTGCACGACTATGATTCATCCCCCAGGGATTACCAGAATCGGCGTCACTCAGGCGCGAAGCCTCGAATCTGATATCCCTATATTTGGGTGGATCAACATGTTGTTGGGTCGTGGTAGGGGCCGAGAACTGTCCGATCACTCCACTTAGACCATCGGTGCGTGGCATCGAAGGCACAGGTTGGGTCCGACGTGACCTCGAATCAACTTTCGAGATGTCGTCGATTGCCCCCACCATTCTATCTATCTCAGCCTGCTGTTTTGAACGTTCCGCCTGTCTTAATTCCGACACTAGGAATTCCAGGCGGGTATGTTCGGGCTTCAAGAGATCTCGTTGCTCGCTGATGGCAAAGAGCTGCTTGACCTCCTTCATGGCACGATCAAGCCACTCTCTGTAGTCAGGGTTTTCGACTAGGTCCTCTTGAGTAGCAACTCTAGTAGTGCTGCATTCACTACTTTGTTGCTTATCTCGAAGTCTAGCGGCACGCAATTTCGATTCCGTCTGCTCCTTCAGGCGTTCCTCGAGTGCGAGTTCATCACGAACTTCTTTATTCACCCTGGCTTCATCAGCCTTCCTGCGAGACAATATCTCTCGTCGGAGCTCATCGATTTCTCCACGCATGGCTCCCAGAGTATCTGAATCCTTCTGATCTTTCAGTGATTGGGCTACTAGGGATTCAGACTTCAAGGAATTAAGCTCGGCCTCGTGTCTCGCTTTTTGTTCCATCAGAACCTGATATTCCGCCATTTTGTTTGCGTGTTCGATTCGTTCCTCACAGCGACGACGCATTTCTGCCTCGTCCCTGGCTCGAGCATCCTCGTCAGCTTGCATCTGACAGAGTAACGACTCCCGTTCCTGACGTAGCTGTTTCACCTGCTTTTCATAAGCCGTTAGGTGCTCAGCTGCTTCTTCAGTATGCTCGGCTGATTGTTGGTTTAACTCATGCCGCAACTCTTGCAGTTGTTCCTCCAACATAGTCTTTTCTACTTCTTGTAGTTTCAACTTATGTTTAAGGGACGTCTGCTCGTGTTGGGCATCCCGAAAATCGTTTCGAGCTCTCTCGACACATTCTCGGCGGCTAGTAGCAAGGCGATCGATCTTCGCTTTTAGGGATTGACAATCCATTGCTGTCAACCGACTACGCTCGATCTCCGACTTCGTTGCAAGCAAGGACTCCTTTTCGCTAGAGAGCTGCTTGACCTTCTCCTGAAGATCAGTAAGTTCTCTATTCGCGATCTGAGTCTTGTTCCAAGCCTCTAGCGCTTGCTGCCTAAGCTGTTCCAATTTCAGCTCTATTTCTGTACTCTTCTCCTGAGCTTTCGTGGTGTTACTCGCGAGAGCATCGAACTGCTGGCGACCCTGGCGCAGTTGGCGTTGCTGCTCTTGCAGCAACTCCTCGTTGAGTCCCCTGCCACTGTCAATACTTCCTTGTATCGACACGGGCGAGGGACCCTCGAAGGACCAACTGCCAAGGCCCATTGGAGTTCCCACGGGCGAGGCTGATTTTTCTACATAGGACAAACTCTGTGTCCTCAAGGAGTTCTCAGCCGCCGGAGAGAGTTGAGTCGATACTCGCCAATTGAGTAGTTGGCTCCTTTGATACAGGCCCAACGGGTCAGACGATGGACCTAATATCAGAGTGTGGTTCAAACCACCACCGATTAGTGGATCATTTCTATCCACTAACGGGCCTGTAGTCACTTGATGTTGGTGATTGGGGTCATCACCTTCATCCAAGTGACCCTGCATGTCGAACTTAAGCTCGCAGTACCTATGCGGACTAAAGTTAACAACTGGTCACGGCACCAGTGTAGTGTTCTACCCCTCGATGTTCAATCGAATCTTTCGATAAACAACGAAGAACAACTATTCAGGTTCCAGTTAAAACTTTATTGTCTAATAACACATAGGCATCAGCCGTTCTCGATCACAGTTACAGGTGGCAGAGTTTGAACTCTAAATTAGGTTCGACACTAGGCCTTCTAGTGTCTACAGTTGATATTCCACATACACCTCCTCTGTGCAGCAGCACAGAGGAGTACTAGAATATGGTAGCCGGGCAGCCGCCAACCATCGCTCACGATGGTCAGTCGGGGCTTGACTGACCCCGAGGAAGGCCGTACAACGGCCTTATATACACTGGAGTCGAGGGCCACGTGACCAAGTGGTGACGTGGCGCCGGACTCCAGCGCCCCCAGGCGTCGGGTAATAGAGGTGCTCTCGACGTCGCCCACGAGGACCATGAAGGTACCTCGAAGACGACGCGGGACCACCACACCCTTTTTAATTTTAATTTTTTTTTTTGCCTCTGGCCGCTGGGATTTTCAGGTGTAATTTGGGAATTTTATTTTTATTTTTTGCCTCTGTTCGCTGGAATTCTGGACCTAAAAATTCCATAATCCAAGTAATTATAATTACATGGCCTTACTCGAAATTCCAAAAAATCGTCCCGGTCCCCAATGATCATTATCATCCGCATCAATATTCCAAAGTCTTAAAATGATGTGAGCTACAGGCAAAAGCATACCTGAGCAGCTAGTCTAATTTAAAACCCATAATTGACATATCGATTTCGCCATCACGGCACAGCACCAGCTCTGTACAGCCACCTGGTGTGTTACCAATGAACTAATCAAAGTGTCCTTGGTAACCAGTCCCGCTCCTTACCATTCATTCCAACACGTAATTTCCGGGTTAGCTGTAATCCTGGTACAGGGGTCAGTGGTTGAGTGTTTTTGGGAGAAAAATGGGGGAGCTGGACAGGAATAACTAGGGGCAGGGGTAAAAGGGAAAGGATACTCCTGGTCACTGCATGATAAGATGTAAATAAATAACCACCATGTTTATGCAAACCATTTAAAACCCTAGAATAATAACATGTGGAGAAATAGCGGATAGATATTGGATTTTTAGACATCTTTCTATCATGATTTTTCAAGACTGTTAATTATAAGCCTGCTTCAAATACAATTCTACCCGTTTATAACCCTGGTCAATTTCCCATTTGACAGATATTCGTACTTTGTAATTTACAAGTAAGTCAAAAAAAGAACACATCAAAATAATCTCCAAATTCCATTTTAAAAAACTTTTTTTTTTTCCTTTTTTTTTTTTACACCCCAAAAAAACCACGTAGTTAAATCATGTGTTGTTTACAAACAAAAAGGTTGCATGGTTAACCAACCCCCATTTATAAAATCGGGTCATAAATGAAGGCCTCTAATTGGCTAAGGGGGTGCAGTCTATTTTCCAAATAAGGAGCTCACCATGTGGGGTGTAGGTCACGTGGCCAAAGGGGGCGTGGCCTATTTTCCAAATAAGGAACTCACCACGGTGGGTCCAGGTCATGTGACCAAATGGAGCACATGACCATATATGGGGATGCACACCACTAATTAGGTCAAGCTGAAGGTCACATGACCATATATGGGCATGCACCATGGGGGGTTCAGGTCACGTGACCAAATGGAGGCCTCTGATTGGCTGCATCCTGTGGTTAGCTATAGTCCTGTTTCCCTAATTAGGTCAAGGGGGCATGGCCTATTATGCAAATGAGGGGTCACGTGACCAGGGTAATCCCCTAATTAGGTCAAGCTCAAGGTGACACGACCATATATCGGTATGCACTACGGGGGTCCAGGTCACATGACCAAATGGATGGCTGCATCCCCATGCAGTGAGTAATAACCCTGTAGTTATATAGCTATAGTCCCGTTCCGATACATACTATACTACTCAATCATAATGAAATTCAAAACATACAAAAGATGTCTCCTTGAGGTAATCTTTTCTTCCAAGTGTTAAATGGCTGTATACAACTAGTACCCTAGACATGAGAGCTAAAAGGCCTTTTACCCAAAAGGGCATCTTACCCCTTCCTACCCTACTACCTAGAATAACTGACTATAAAATCCCAGAAAAACGGGTTAATCCAGGTATGAAGCTGTTAAACCTGGAATAGCAGTGTGAATCCAGGGTAAAGGAGAGTAATTCCAGGTATAACTCTGTGAAACCAGAAATAAGTAAAAAAAAATCCTGGTATAAGGGAATGGTCATTTTTTTAACGGTCACAACCTCATTTCTTGCATACGAGGGAATTTATTTTGGGGATTCTGTATTGTGACACCTCATCACATGGGGGAAATGCAATCATCATTTTCCGTCCCCCCCCCCCCGCTCTGAGGGGTCTGAAATTTTTTCATCCCCCCTTTTATTCTATAGTCGCACGCGGGCTTTTTCGCTCAAAAGGGGCGAACATCTTTTTGTCCCCCCCCTTAGATCTAGAGGGGTCTGAAATTTTTTTGTCCCCCCCCAAACCCACCACCCCCCCTGTTGTTAAAAAATGACCACTCCCTAAGGGCAGTAAATCCGAGTAAATGACTGTGAAACCTGGTATAACTAAAGTTTACACCCTGGGTTTACACATTTGGCTTGCCATATGGGTGTGGACCACTAAATTTGACATGGTGACATCGCAATTTTTAAAATCGACATGTGACATGAGAGGTCCTTAGAGGTGACATGGGACATGGGGATTTAAGTGACATGTGACATAACCATTTCTTAAAATCGACATGTGACATGAGAGGTTCTTAGAGGTGACATGGGACATGGGGATTTAAGTGACATGTGACATAAGGGAGTGATCATTTTTTAACAACAGGGGGGGCCGGTGGGTTTGAGGGGGGGTCAGAATTTTTTCAATACCTCTGATAGGGGGTCAAAATAATTTCACCTGTTTTCAGTGGAAAACCCAGCGCGTTACTATAGGCTAAAAGGGGACGTCCGCGCGCGATTTTTGTCCCTTATGGGGGGGTCGAAAAAATTTTACCCCCTCAAGAGGGGGGGTCCAAATTTTTTTCGCGCGTCCGCGCGCAAACCCACCAGCCCACCCCCTGTTGTTAAAAAATGATCACTCCCTAACCATTTCTTAAAATTGACATGTGACATGAGAGGTTCTTAGAGGTGACATGGGAAATGGGGATTTAAGTGACATGTGACATAACCATTTCTTAAAATTGACATGTGACATGAGAGGTTCTTAGAGGTGACATGGGACATGGGGATTTAAGTGACATGTGTCATAACCATTTCTTAAAATTGACATGTGACATGGGGGACCCCCCATCCACACCCCCTGCCATACTCATTGGGAGCGCGCGAAATCCCCGCAAAACGACTTGTACACTTCATGACGTCAGTAACCATGGTTATTACTGTGACGTCACTGCAACGTCGTGGCGGGGCTTTTTAAAAGCATCAACAAGACAGCAAGTTGGCAAGAGAGACACGTTTCCACCCTCTTCTCTGCCAAAAAGCGAAGATATTATCAGTCAAATATGACGGATTCAGAGGAAGAATACATTGGGAACAGCCAGATTCAGAAAATTTTGCTGGAGGCAGCATCAGACTTGGCCAGGAAGGAGCATCACATGGGACGTCATGGCGGTTGTTACGTCCAGCCATGTGGGTCAGCAAGTTCTCATCATTTTGCCGATAGAGATTTTCCAGAGGCCGACGATCCTTACTGTTTGAGAAGGGCTGTTAGTTCACCTGCAATACCAGAACTTGGACGTCAAATCTTTTTCGACCCAGGGCCAACGTCTGAAGGTGAATGATGGCAATTTTGAATTGAATGACTTGCAAAATTTAAAATATTGAATGTACACATTCAATTCATTGATTTATTTAAATGATTAAAATGCGCCAACTATCACAGAAGCCACCTATACTACGTGCATGTGTCCTGGGTAACCCTGAGAGTAGGGGGGCTATGCATTTTCCCATTTGTTGAGTTGTTTTTCTATCATGTCTAGTTTGGATGCTGTCCTTTTTAGTAGGGTTAGGTTGTCAGTGATGATGCAGGGCTGTCAAGTCTCACGCCTTGGGCGTGAGAGTCACGCATTTTGACACTTTCTCACGCATAAACAAGGCTTTCTCACGCATTTCTGGCATCCTGGGCATTCCAAAACTGAAAGAATTTTTCAAATATTCCAACTAGAAGCAAAGTTATATAGTGATTCTCAGAAGTCGCCAGAATACATGTTTTGACATAGAAACTTTCAAAATTTTCTCAGGAAATTAAAATGCCCCAACCCAGGTGGCAAAATATCAAAAGATTCAAGATTCAAGATGGCTTTATTGACTAATGTACAGGTACACTTATGTCAGCACTGTTGTAGACAGATTTTATATATGAGTATATATACAGTTCACAGTTCCTGGCCTTTTAGATGATTTACAATATGGGGCCACTGCTAGTATTTGAGAAAGTTTTCTAGTGTCATTGTGTCTTTTATAGTAATCAACAAACTTGAGGTATTTTGTTTCAAACACTGACCGCACGTCTCTCATCTCGGGCATGTTACAATGACATGATTGACATCTTGCACAGTATTACAGTATGCGCACATAGAGTTGACATGTTTCTTTCCTGTATATCTTCTTGACAGGCTGTCAATAGGGAGGTTCGCGCAGGGAGAAAATCGATCGGGACATTCGTGACGCAACTTCGCCGCACTTGAACGTGATCGTTTCTGGGCTTCTAGAGCCAAAACTCTTATTCTAATCAACTCACTTCTTTGTCAGGATTATTCTTGATGGTTTTACAATCATGTGGTTGTTTTCCTGGCTCAAATCGGAGTATTTTAAGCCCTCCAGTGACGAAAATATCTGGAGGGCTGTTCAACTTTCTGCTGCTGCTGCAGTTTTACAGAAGTGGCACAGAAAATTTGCCTGAGACACAGCCTGATCACATGATCTTGGTGTCCATAAAAAAGACAATAGAAATCACATGACCTGGCTGAACCAATCAGGGATGACATGACTTTCACGTAGCGCCAAAGCAGACTAAAATCCGAGTAAGTATGACGTTTTTACCAACTTCTCCCCATGCTTGAGTGAATAGTTCTATGGTATCATTTTTATTGTCAAATGACTCAGCCATCATCTAATACAGTTTGAAAGTGTCTTCAATCTGGTACCATTTGCATTGAGGTCAAAGGATTATTTCTTGCTTGGAATTGAGTTGGAAGTTGGGGTGGTGGTGCTTCTGGCACTGCCAAGCCTGAGTCTATGGCAGCACCATGCTGAGCTCTGGTTGCTGACAAACAGTCCCCTCAATTTGTTCTTATTATATAAATATAAAATTGCTTTTAACTAATGACTAGGCAGAAATAAGATACTTGGGGTCCTAAATAATAGAATGGGAAAAAAAATTGGAGTCATTGATATGTTTTGAACAGTTGGAATTGACATTTATTTTGATGAAGGCTCATTCAGTGATTCACTCAGTGCACAAGCCAGTGTCACAGCCTGACCCAGAATAGGCTAGGTAAGGGAGTGATCATTTTTTAACAACAGGGGGGGGGGGGGGCTGGTGGGTTTGAGGGGGCTCAGAATTTTTTCAACCCCTTGACCAGGGGGGTCAGAATTTTTTTTTGCCCACATTTTTTTACTACATCGTTGGGCGATAATAGGTTTCCGAGAGAAAAGCGATTTTCCAGAGGAGTCCTTAGCTGTTTGAATTTTTTTCCTACGACGATTTGGTGGAAAGTTATGGCCATTTTTGTGATGTCATAGCTTTAAAACATCAATATCTAAGCCTATGGTATCATTAATACCCTCAAAATTGCTTCAATTATCGATAACTTTGTTCCCATTGTGCAGATTTGAAAATAAAGACCGCCATGACGTTCGCCAGCTCGAGCTACCCTTAATCTATAGGTCACACTATGGGAAACTCCTATATTAAGGGAGTTATGATTTTATTTGTAAAACTGCCAGTTCTTGGCCCTCTCTGCCAGTGCCTGGACTGGCGTCTGCCCCCCGCATCCCAAAAGACCCTCTATTTCGATCCATTCCTTCCACAAACCTGCCCTTTTTCGCCGCTGACACTTAAAACAGATAGGTTTTGGCTGGGGGTAGGGCGCAGGTGGACCGGCTCAGGCCGAAAAGGCCGCTAGTTAAAAAAGTTATTTCGCTTATTCTTTTCCGAAACAAATTTTTTAGGGGGGCATGTTCTATAGGGGGACGAAACACCCCATATTGATACCAAACATTCCATATCCGCGCATATTATTTGCATAATTAGCATAATTATGCAGTATCTTGGTACTGTTCAATATAATATAGATATGTTCCATTGGTCCCTTATAGAGGGTAAATTTTTTTTAGCCCCCCCTCAAGAGGGGTCAAATTTTTTTAAGCCCCCCCCCCACGAGAGGGGTCTGAAATTTTTACGCCCCCCCTCAAACCCACCACCCCCCCTGTTGATAATAAATGATCTCTCCCTAACTAATGACTAGGCAGAACTTCTCCCCATGCTTGAGTGAATAGTTCTATGGTATCATTTTTATTGTCAAATGACTCAGCCATCATCTAATACAGTTTGAAAGTGTCTTCAATCTGGTACCATTTGCATTGAGGTCAAAGGATTATTTCTTGCTTGGAATTGAGTTGGAAGTTGGGGTGGTGGTGCTTCTGGCACTGCCAAGCCTGAGTCTATGGCAGCACCATGCTGAGCCCTGGTTGCTGACAAACAGTCCCCTCAATTTGTTCTTATTATATAAATATAAAATTGCTTTTAACTAATCACCAGGGGGGGTCAGAATTTTTTTTTGCCCACATTTTTTTTACTACATCGTTGGGCGATAATAGGTTTCCGAGAGAAAAGCGATTTTCCAGAGGAGTCCTTAGCTGTTTGAATTTTTTTCCTACGACAATTTGGTGGAAAGTTATGGCCATTTTTGTGATGTCATAGCTTTAAAACATCAATATCTAAGCCTATGGTATCATTAATACCCTCAAAATTGCTTCAATTATCGATAACTTTGTTCCCATTGTGCAGATTTGAAAATAAAGACCGCCATGACGTTCGCCAGCTCGAGCTACCCTTAATCTATAGGTCACACTATGGGAAACTCCTATATTAAGGGAGTTATGATTTTATTTGTAAAACTGCCAGTTCTTGGCCCTCTCTGCCAGTGCCTGGACTGGCGTCTGCCCCCCGCATCCCAAAAGACCCTCTATTTCGATCCATTCCTTCCACAAACCTGCCCTTTTTCGCCGCTGACACTTAAAACAGATAGGTTTTGGCTGGGGGTAGGGCGCAGGTGGACCGGCTCAGGCCGAAAAGGCCGCTAGTTAAAAAAGTTATTTCGCTTATTCTTTTCCGAAACAAATTTTTTAGGGGGGCATGTTCTATAGGGGGACGAAACACCCCAGATTGATACCAAACATTCCATATCCGCGCATATTATTTGCATAATTAGCATAATTATGCAGTATCTTGGTACTGTTCAATATAATATAGATATGTTCCATTGGTCCCTTATAGAGGGTAAATTTTTTTTAGCCCCCCCTCAAGAGGGGTCAAATTTTTTTAAGCCCCCCCCCACGAGAGGGGTCTGAAATTTTTACGCCCCCCCCCTCAAACCCACCACCCCCCCTGTTGATAATAAATGATCTCTCCCTAACTAATGACTAGGCAGAACTTCTCCCCATGCTTGAGTGAATAGTTCTATGGTATCATTTTTATTGTCAAATGACTCAGCCATCATCTAATACAGTTTGAAAGTGTCTTCAATCTGGTACCATTTGCATTGAGGTCAAAGGATTATTTCTTGCTTGGAATTGAGTTGGAAGTTGGGGTGGTGGTGCTTCTGGCACTGCCAAGCCTGAGTCTATGGCAGCACCATGCTGAGCTCTGGTTGCTGACAAACAGTCCCCTCAATTTGTTCTTATTATATAAATATAAAATTGCTTTTAACTAATGACTAGGCAGAAATAAGATACTTGGGGTCCTAAATAATAGAATGGGAAAAAAAATTGGAGTCATTGATATGTTTTGAACAGTTGGAATTGACATTTATTTTGATGAAGGCTCATTCAGTGATTCACTCAGTGCACAAGCCAGTGTCACAGCCTGACCCAGAATAGGCTAGGTAAGGGAGTGATCATTTTTTAACAACAGGGGGGGGGGGGGGGGGCTGGTGGGTTTGAGGGGGCTCAGAATTTTTTCAACCCCTTGACCAGGGGGGTCAGAATTTTTTTTTGCCCACATTTTTTTAATATATCGTTGGGCGATAATAGGTTTCCGAGAGAGAAGCGATTTTCTAGAGGAGTCCATAGCTGTTTGAATTTTTTTCCTACGACGATTTGGTGGAAAGTTATGGCCATTTTTGTGAACATTTTTTACGCCCCCCCCCCTCGATGGCAGTCAAAATTATTCTGGGCCCCCCCCCCCGGAGGCACGGAGAGTTTTTCGCGCCCCCTCTTCGATCTATAGTAGCGCGCTGCTTTTTTGCTAAAAAGAGGGTAAATTTTTTTTAGCCCCCTCTCAAGAGGGGTCAAATTTTTTTAAGACCCCCCAACGAGAGGGGTCTGAAATTTTTACGCCCCCCCTCAAACCCACCACCCCCCCTGTTGATAATAAATGACCTCTCCCTAACTAATGACTAGGCAGAACTTCTCCCCATGCTTGAGTGAATAGTTCTATGGTATCATTTTTATTGTCAAATGACTCAGCCATCATCTAATGTTGAGCGCTTGCGGAAATTAGTCTGAGGCATTTTAGGTCCATCCGGTACATTCTGAGGAAAGATGAGCACCTGAGGAAGTTAGTCTGAGGGATTGTAGGTCCAATGTGTACATTCTGAGGTTAGACGAGGCAAAACTCCTGGCAATATTCCTGCAGTTCTATCAGCAAAGTGGAGTCATTCAAACATTCCCTTGAATATGGTCATCTTTTTATTTCATATTCAGTAACTACTCTACTACTCTTAGGACCGTCAGCCATGGACTCCATGGAATCTATTCCAGAACCAGTTCGGTATGGCTTCCCTCAGAATACCAATTTATTTTCATGAATTTAACCTGTGGTTGTACATGACCAATAGTCATGAGGCATCATCAAATGACTTGTCTTTGCTTAACCTTCAGTAAATCTTCTTGGGATCAAGTAAAGAGAAATATGGCATGAGTAATACAAATCTATAGTGTTGTCAGTATTCGGCATGGCATAAAACATGAAGCACTCTGCTACGGTGCTTGAATTTGGGCAGGAAACCACTCAATCAACTTGTCATCAGAATAATCAAACAATACTCCTATATCCTTTCTTGTCAAGTCAATTCATGATGATTTGTGACTATTTTGTCATATTTCAATTTATAGTTCAGTCAGCATCCTCAGGTCAATGATCCATTCAATGTTATATGAAATTGATATGAAGCATTCAATAACAATCTGCTGTACCTAAAGTTACAACAAAATAACTGTTTTTAGGGAGAGATGTGGATGTGGCGAAATGATAGGACATGCCGGGGGTCAAAACCCAGTGTGCTTAGGGATGACATCCTTTTATGAGGTATAAACTTTAAGGCTTTCAATCAAATATCTTTTACCATACATGTATGTACAGCAACCATGCTATTGCACAAGAGTACTACCATAATGACCTCATTAAGCACAGGTTGTCAATTGAGTGCAGGATAGTCTTCTACACATGTGAATATTGTCACAGATGCCTGCATTAAGACAGCTAGCTTTATGCACTGAATAGTTTGTGCAGGTGTTGGTTTTGTTGAAGGGCAAGTCATGGGTCTAGACTGCCACATTTGAAATGACTTCACATTATTTCCCCTAAAGCTTTTTATCTCATTTATGGGCTTGACATTATAAGCACAGGCGCTCGAATAAGCATAGGTCTCATAAGTGCAGCGGATGGTATAGATATGCAATTGATAGCATAGATGTGCTCAATCAGGCCATTACAGTATTGATTCAGTGCTGATAATTTATCAGTCATCATCATTTGATACACATTCTTAGTTCTCTGGGGTGATTAAAGGGTTTCCAAGATCTACATTGACCACATCCCATCTGGGTCAGACTTTAATGCATGTGTGGTTACTTTCTAGGACACACAAGAGCCCTTCTCCCCTCCCTTCTGCCAATCCTGTGAAAAGTTGAAAGAGGAAAATACACACCTGCAGCAGGAGAACAGAACTCTCCGAGAGCGAGTGAAGTTGTTGGAGGGATTGTGTGAAAGGGACATAACTAAAATCAAAGATGATTTAACTAAAGTTCAAGAGAAACTCAAACATGTGAAATAAAGTTTGGGTGGTTACCCCTCTTGATGATGGCATTTTGACTTGCTTGTTGTATATATACTTTCAGTGGTATATAATTTTCCTTGTAGTATTATCTATATCTATATTTGGTTTGGTCGATTTTACCTCCAGTAATAGTGCTTGCTCAACACAGCAGTGACTTAATCTATGGATGACCAGATCTATGAGATGAATCATCACAGTGAGAAGTCATGAGGGGGAAAACTACTACCGGGGCTTCAATCCCCTACTCTTCTCGAAGGATAGCTAGTGTTCGTTTATTTGCATTTTCCCATAGACAGGGCCAGACAAAACAACATCCTTTGATCTCTCAGATGTGGTTCAAT
This sequence comes from Acholoe squamosa, assembly GCA_949317995.1. Classification (NCBI taxonomy): domain Eukaryota; kingdom Metazoa; phylum Annelida; class Polychaeta; order Phyllodocida; family Polynoidae; genus Acholoe; species Acholoe squamosa. The sequence continues at coordinate 8,491,931 of OX439035.1, forward strand.
GAGGGAAAATCGACTGATAAGAGAAAAGCATGTAGGCCTGGGTCCACGCATATGGACACCAGCTGCTCACATGCTCAACCCAAGCCACAAGGAACCTCACCTTTGTTGCCTTTAACGAAGCTGGTATGCCCACTGATAGAACGGAAGGAGAATTCCCCCTTCAGGACTTCCAATGATGTTATTCTGTTCCCTCATCCCCACTCCACAGGGGGACATGTACAAGGGAATAGGGACCTTAATGCACCCTGCACTAAGGGCCCTTTTCGCATATATATATATATATATATATGTATATATATATATGTATATATATATATGTATATATATATATGTATGTATATATATATATATGTATGTATATATATATATATATATATATGTATATTTGTATATATATATATATGTACTATTTGCCCCCACTATCACAAAGAGGACTGTTTGGGTTGATGATTACTATTGTAAAGCCCAGGTCAGGGTTCCCACGCATCATGCAATGTCCATGTGTAGTAGATGTGATCATAGTTTAGTATACATTTTGCTTACCATGTTTTTTCCAGGTTTTTTATGAAGATATTTCTGCTTGGAAATTCATAACGGAGAAGTAGTATTGAGTGGATTGTTATAATTGAATTATTGTTTCTTGTTCTAGTTATTTATCATACTAATTGCCCCTTGCTGTTTGCTTGGTCATTACATTATGGAGGCTGTCAATCCATTAAAACTAACTGGATTTCAGTCATTTTCAAAGACGCTTGAAATCACATCATCGGCCATTGATTCAATACTCAATGGAAGATATGATTCTTCAGTTGTAGTGGGACTGAACAATGGAGCTGTCTTGGAGATCTTTGACTATGTCAATGAATCAAAATTAGAGTTGCATAAGGTGATCAGCACATTCTCACCAGACTTCCAGGAGACTCTCTCCAAAACACTTTTCAACAGGGCAAAACGGCTGAAAAGTAAATGTTCAGAACTACGTACAAAGAGGAAGCCACAGGTTCTTGCAGAGTTTTTAGCTGCTGCTTTTACCATGGTCAAAGCACCACTGACTCCAGCTCAAAAGTTGCAGAACGAGAATGAGACATTGAAACGCAGAATAGTTGAGCAAGATGAAGTAATGGATGCGAAGATTGAGAAGCTCAGTGGGGATATCCAACAACAAGTTGAGAAGAAGGTGCGAATGGCAACAGAGGAAATGGCTGGGCATCATTCAATGGAGGTTGAAAATCTAGAGGAAAAACTCAAAGCTTCGAAACATAAGCAAGAGAGTACAACTCGTAACTTGAACAAGCAAGTAAGGCGACGGGACAAAAACATTGAAGTGCTCAAGTCCCAGGTGAGAGACACCAAGAAGGAAACGAAAGAGAATGAGATAGCTCTGAGGAAAGCACAAATTGATTTTGATGAGTGTACCTTAGAACTAGTAGAAATGGGGAGAAAAATGGAAGTTATGAGAAAGGCCAAACGCGCTGCTCAGAACCGGTGCTCCTACTACCGCAACAAAGGCAAGAAGGAGGAGGAGAAACGTGAAGAAGCTAAGGATGCCATAATTGTCAACTTAGAACAAAAGATCACAGATCACGTGGCAGACCTCCGTTACTATGAAGACCTGGTAACAGTTCTTCAGAGTGATGTCGTTGAGACCTTCGAAGATGGTAAGTATGTAAATGAGTTACGTGAACTTATAATGATTCTCCTTACCACAGGTAGTGTGAGCATGAGGCAAATTAACTTTGTGATGTCTCAGGTGGTGGAGAAATTGTCAGGTAAGACATTGAGTCGGTTACCATCGAAAGCTGTTTTACACAGACTGTTGATGGAGGCAAAAACAATTTCAGATGTTCAAGTCTGTGAGGCCATGATGGCTTATGCTGATCCCATGCAAGATTCAGGAATCAATCTTCATTCGGATGGAACATCAAAGTTCCACCGGCACTATGAAGGTTTCCAATTGACAACACCCAGTGGACAGACAATGACCCTGGCAACAGTTGAAACCAGTGGAGGCTCAGCAGAAGAACTTATCAAGGCATTCACAGACTCTGTGAGTATGTTGGCTAAGAGCATTGAGAGTGAGGAGACAGAGGAGGACCTTGTCGCCAAGATGATTGTATCTATCAAGAGCACAATGTCTGACCAAGGATCTGTCAACCCCTGCTTTAACGCTCAACTCAAGACTCTGAGGGATGGTCTTGTGGAAAAGGTAGTGCCCAACTGGGAAGCATTGCCTTCAAAGACACAAGATCAAGTCAAAGAGATGACTCATTATTTTTGCAAGATGCACATTGTGGTGAATTTTGCAACAGAGGCAGACAAAGTGTTGAAGATGTTTGAGGACAAGGTGACAGAGGGGGGAAATCCTTATGCACTCAACAACAAAGAAAGTGGGTCTGTCCGCCTGTTGAGGTTAGCGAGCAAAAGCTTTACCTCTAGAGGTTGTGGCATGTCTGGTATCCACAGTTACTATCAATCGGAACTTGTGGATAAGGGAAAGGAGAATGAGATTGTGACATACAAAGGGAACCGTTTCAACATCACGTTCTACAATGGAGCTGCTGTGTACTATCACAAGGATGATATACAGGACTTCCTCGAATCGATACCTGACCTCAACAGATTGCTGAAGACAGTGGCCTTTGACATTCATGAGCCTGCATACCTTGCAGGAATCAGGGCTCTAGGTATTATAGATAAGGTCATCACTGGACCGTATTGGAGGCTGTTGGAAGCAGATGGTGGCATATTGACCCTCAACGATCACCTTCACCAGATGAAGATCACAATGGAGCAATGGTCAAAGGATGCTTCAGAGCTGCTAACACCAGATACATTCCTGTTCAAGGAGGATGTAGCCCCTATTCACAGGGACAAATTGTATGAGAAGCTTCTCGAGCCATCAACCCCTGAAATTGACTCTCTAACCCAGCTAGCACTGGAGGTTATGATGACCAGTCTGCAGATGATCCTGGAGCGACAGGCAAAAGACAACCTCCCTGGTGGCAAACACTGGAATCCAACTGCAAAGCAGATGGCAGCTGTGAACCACATCCCTAAGACCAACACAATCTCAGAACGAGATTTTGGGATGCTGGACCACATCATCAACAACAAGCCATCCGCCAGTGTTCATGTGTTAGAAGTCATCATCATGTGGACAAACAATGGCACTGCTAAGTGGCTAGCAGAAATGGATAGGACAAAGAAAGATGAGCTTCTTGACCGGGCCAGAAAATTCCAGCCACAGATGAAGAAGTTGCTCAAGGAGAGGAAGGAAACTCTGCGGGTAAAGAAGTTGGAGAGGTTAAAAGATAGGCAGGCCAGGAAAGCGACGATTGAAGAGAAGCGACATGATAACCATGTTGAGTTGACCCAACAACTGACAGCGATGGGGGGACTGTGGCAAGCTGGAGAAATCGATGAACGCCTTCAGTTATATCAAACAGATGCTGCCAAGATAACGGCTTTGTACACCCAGCTGACCTTTCGTAAGTCTATCCTTTCAGCAAAAGGTCCAAGGACTCTGTATCAAAAGCAGTGTATGGGTGTTTCATACAGTGTAGCTGAAATGACTGTGAACTTGAAGCAGGTGTTGGAAATTAACACGTCAGGTGCAGCACCTACTGCAGAACCAGGGCTGAGATATGTAGCAGCAAATGAGCGTGCGGCCAACGTAACCAGTCTGAAACTTGCCCTTCGCAAGCGTCTGTATGATGAACAGATGAAGCGAAGAGCCAACGCTGCTATGTCAAAGCTCCCGGCATACCTGAAGGAACCATCAGAACTTGTTGGTAGGTTAATCCTCCACCAGTGTCTTGATCCGGTGAGTAAAAAAGTTGAATGGTATGATGCAGAGGTTCTAGAGATATACAAGGCCAAAGAAAATCCCATTTTGACAGAGTATCATGTACGATATGGTGGGAATCCAAATCCAAATGCTCCCGATGGGAATGACGGTGATGAAGATGAGGAAAATGTCTGGCACTTCCCTCTACTTGAGGATATGAGGAAAGGGGATGTCATCCTTTTGGGATGAGCTGTTTATCATTCCATGTGTGAGTAATACCAGACCTTTTTTTAAGTAAGTATCCTCTCTGGGTGAGATGTTTAGATTGTCAAACAGTCAGGTTCTAGTTTGGATTTAGAGAGCTTGTTAGTTGTTTGTTTCTTGGTCAGAGGACAAAGAGATCTTTTGAAGTAACTCTACCCGTTCTGGATGAGCCCTTCATGTATAGATTCTCAAACAGTCAGATTCTAGTTTGGATTTAGAGAGCTTGTTAATTGTCTGTTTCTTGGTTAGAGGACAAAGAGATCTTTTGAAGTAACTCTACCCGTTCTGGATGAGCCCTTCATGTATAGATTCTCAGTCAGCTCACATGAGTGCTTCATGTATAGATTGTGAAGTAGGCTGGTGCAAGGTAGGTACATAGAGTAATAGATGTAGGGAGGTCTTAGGTCAAATGATAGGTATTAATGATACTGTTGACATATTTCAGGTTATGTTCATATCCAGTTACACCTACTGTATTCCACCTATCATAAAACCACTCACAAAAGCAACAAAAGCTAACTTCCCTTATAAGCAAACAACCTACTTTTGAAATGATATGTGAATATGATTTTATTGTGATCTGTTTTGATTGACTTTAAACCATCACCAGTGGAATTAAAAGCTGACTTGTCAGGCAAATTCCTGCCTTTGAAACCACTAGTACTATCTGGGTCCCAAATTTCACAATTTATTTGACTTATGGTAGAGGTTTTGTGTCAATAGGTAGCTACAGTATAGTTTTTAGAGTCACATACATAAATCACACAAAAAATCTTCCTTTGAATCAACATGCCGGTCATGGGAAATCTTTTGAAGTAACTCTACCCGTTCTGGATGAGCCCTTCATGTATAGATTCTCAAACAGGCAGACACTATGTTGGATTTAAAGTATCAGTTGTCCTTCCCCAAGTGGAAGAAGATCTTTTGAAGTAACTCTACCTGGTCTGGATGAGCCCTTCATGAATAGATCTTTTTCGCTTGGGTTTTATGGTAAATGTGTGTACTTTTGTGTGTGAGAATGAAGAAAAAGGATGTGTGCTAATGCTTTGTTACCAATCTGTTTTCCAGAGTCATCAGAAGCGCCAAGATGTCCGTCTTCCTACTTGTCGACAGCCAGGGCTACATCATCAACGCCCCCGCCAACTTCACGGTCTGGCCACGCTCCGGTGCTAAGGTGCGGAATCTTCATCGGATGCTGGACGACTACACTGGTGATCTGGCTGAGTTTGACTACATTGCCATCTGGGTTGGGGGCAATGATGCCCACCCCCGTGATGATAGTGTTTTTGAACCTGGTAAGTTTAGGAAAGATGTGATTGGCTTTTGCCGTCGAATTCAGGTCCAGAGCCCCAGGGCTCAGCTCATTATAGTAAGTGCCACAATGCGTCAATCACCTGCCTTCTGGGTTAACATAAGCAGGGTCAATGACATGCTAAAACAAATTGCAAACAAAGGAAATTACCTGTTTGCCAACGCTTTTAAGGCCGTGCACAGAGCTCGTATGGAAACAAAAGACACCCCAAAATTAAGGCCTTCTGATGGTGTTCACCTCACTCCAGAGGCTGCTGTATTTGCTGTGAGGTGCATTGAAGACGTTATTCTTCATGCCAGTCACAGACATCTTCCAAATTCTCTTCAAAAGTCAGAGCAGGATGTCATCTATGTGAAGGGAAAAGATCACATCCTTTCCATGATGTACCAGGCTGATCTTTTGTATGATGGAATACTCTATCCTACAGCTGAGCATGCCTACCAGCACCAAAAGGTGCAATATTTTGGACATATCAGAGCAGCCGAAAAAATTCTTGCGTCGCCAGACCCCTTCTCTGCAAAGGCAGAGGGCAAGATTGCCAACAAGCAGGCTTCTCGAGATTTTAAAGTCAAGCTCATGAAGGAGATCCTGGCTAAAAGGTGGCGTGATCAGCAATCCTTTAGGGATGCTATGCGCCAGATCTGGGGCTGTGTAATCATTCACAATGTGAATGATGACTTCTGGGGTCAAAACAGCAAAGGCGAGGGGACAAACGCCTATGGCCGTTGTCTCCAACAACTTCTAGATAAAAAAATGTAGACAATATTTCCTTTATAACTATTCCCAGAATCTTTCGGCCTCATATTAAAATATATATTAGGATAGTGTAAAATAGCTTTGCAGCGGGGAGAAAAGATCTTTTGAGGTAACTCTACCCAGTCTGGATGAGCCCCTCATGTATAGATTCTTACCTCTCCCCTGCTAATTTGTACATGTAAATTCTGTTTTAGAGTTGATTGTAGATGAAACAAATAAAAAAAAAATATATAGTAAAAAAGCCTAGGCGCCAAGGCTGCCATACTGTAAATATCATGTACATATGTATATATTCTGTTGATATGTATATATTCACTTGATGAATAGAAAAGGCAAAAAAAATTGAATATAGTAAAAAAAAACCTAGGCGCCATGGCTGCTAATCTGAACATTTCATATTTATGAGTTTTTCTGCTACTGTTAAACTTCTCATACAAGCCAAGGATGTTTTGACATTTGAGGCTCAATTTGCCTTGTAGATGTGTTTGAAATTGGGAGGGTTTTTTGACATTTGAGGCTCAATTTGACTTGTAGATGTGTTTGATATTGAGAGGGGGAGTGGGCTTACAAGGGAGGTTTTTATTCTTGGTATTACAGTCCAATACAAATTCAGTTGGTCAAAATTTGGTATATAAATTGCTTACAAGTTAATGGGGTGGTTTATAGGAGAGATAGGCTTGTGTGAGAAGTTTTACGGTAATGTATCATTGATTGCAGGTTCTATTCGGAAGTGATGCACAAAATGGTGCCCTTTTTTTCGGCTTTTAATTTTTGTCTGCAGATAAGGAAGGCTGGGCTTTTTTCCATCAAACATTGCACTTGGCACTAGAATCTTTCATAAGCCAACATCTTTCAAATTAATATGGAAATCATATTGTGGACCAGTTGAAGAAATCTCTGAGCATTTGAAAACAAAAGAATTAAGAAACAAATTTAAATGAATACCACTAGATCTTCAGTGTTCCTTTTGCTATTTCTATTAGTCAAAATTGTGTAAACCCCTTTACTGTTAAACATTCATATAGGCTGCACCATGGGTGTGTATCAACCATTGTAGTGATTTGGATTTATTTGAAGGAACAGGTATTAGCAACAGAGTATTACATAAATATTTTGTGTGAGTACAATGTCATGGAACAGAGTATGGTGGTGGCGGTGGCTTTTTTTTTTCCTTTTTTTTTTCTTTACTTGCATAGGCAAATTTACTTTTTGCATTTTAGGCATTGTGTTGAGTGAATGAATATTAGCTGTCTGGAGCCATTTTGACCACTAAGGTTATATTCTTGGTGAGAAAACTACATTAGTCATCTGGTTGATGGATACATGTGTGCATGTTCATGGATATGGCACCAGACACACTCAAAAGGGGACAAAAAAGGGGATATGACTGGAAAACACAAAGGTAAGTATAGATTGGAGTCATCCTTTGATAATACATTCAATAGCGTTGATATGTGAGACTAAGTGTTAACAGTTCAATCCTAGATTTTCAGGTAGATTTCCTTTTGATGCATTCAGCAAACTAACCTATAAAGTATTATGATCTAATGTAAATTTCTTTTGTTTTAAGGTTAATCCATGCTGCGTTTGGGTCCTCGTCCTGGTACTGATGACTGCATCACCTGCTTTTCAAAAAAGTGTTGCTGCTTCATGATTTCTTACTGAGAATATGTGACTTCAACAAACTTCATTCTTCTCTGGCTGACAAGAGCTAAGCAAACTTTCAATCTATGTTGACAATGTTCATTTTAAAGTTGAATTGTTGAAGTTGAAGATGATTGACAGAATATTCAAATGAGGCACTCAAAACCGTTTATTTGTCAAGTGCATACATTGTACAAGATGGTATTGATGGTTGGCTTCTGAAGTAGTATCCATGGTATTCTTGTGTCATTCTGTTATCTGTGTTCTTCAAGTTGTGTAACCTGAAAAGCAAAATAATTGTATGATCATATTTCTCTCATCAGCATTGATGGAGATCATCTCTGCATACTCAGACCAACCAAAATAGTGATTTTTTTTAATTATGCTAGGACTTGCAGTCTAAGTACTGAGTTGTCAATTACTTTTTTCTCAAAATCTTAAGAAATTGGAGAAAGAATTTTAGAGCCAGCATATATACTAAGTAGGGTTGGGTTACATGAACAACACAACATATACTGGCAAAGGGGGCCTTAAGGCATCCTGCACTCACAGATCACATTACACTTTATCTTGGCCTTGTATGTTTATCATATCAAGTGTGATATTCCCAATAAATAGCAACACTTACCAATTATCATAATGAAACATGGCAAGCGAGCAACTGCAAACTGTAAATCCAACGATGACAAATAATGCAAATTAACAAGGAACACTTATCTATGTTAACACTTAGCATCCAGTAGGTTTTAAATACCTTCTATTGTGGTAGACAAATGTCACTCTTAGGCAGTGTCTGGAATAAATATTTATATATAACTCATAATTTTGTGAATATCTGTCATATATAGAAGTGTTTGTATGTCAAATATACATGCATAAACACTCTTATGTATCTATGAACACTTCAATAATGAAAAGCACTATGCACATCCGGAAATGTTTTACGTTGCGATAACGACGCGTCACGCATGTCCCAACGCTCGATCTCCATGCGCAACCTAAACGGGAGGGGGGAATATGGTATTTTCAGTTGAAATTTGACTGTTTAGCTAAGATTTGACCTTGAACTTACTACTGGCTTTGAATAGTGTATTAGTCATTATCACCATGCACCTTAACAAAGTAGCAGATGTTATAGAGCTCATCCATACAATTTTAACGCACTTGAAATCATGTCTCTACTCCAATTATTTGCAGAGTTATTCAGAATTGAAGTTTAGATAGCCCACTCTCCTTGACCTTGCAGATGACCTTGACCTTGAATAAGGCAGTTATGATAATTCAAGTGGTAGATGTCCTTAGCTGTACATGAGACAATGCTATGACATCTAGAAATATGATTTTCCAGAGATTTTAAGCAAAAATGGGCTTTTGACCTTCGCCATAGCCACCATAGCTTTTTTTGTGACCTTGACCTTCATAAAAGGTCACATGAGGGCAGTATTCAATTAAATACATATTCCTAATCACATTGCATCATAATAGACAATAAATAGTCAAAGTATTTAGAATTTGGCCCTTTTGACCTAGAAACCCAGAATATTGACCTCATGACCTTGACCTTTCATGAAGGTCACCTTAACGTGACCTAGATAAAGTTGATAGTAAGCCGGGTACACACCGAAAATTTCAAGGCCATATCTTTAACGGTTCTCTAGATATACCCAATCCAATAGGCCATCTATTGCCAATATGAGCACTTCCCATCCATATACCCACCCAGAAGGCAGTCTACGTGCCATGTTTGGGATGCCCTATGTATTGGCAACCTGTCCAGGAATAGAGCCCAATATCCGAACTTCAACCTGAAATATCTCAGCGAATAATGGGAGTAGAGACTTGATTCCAAGTGCGTTGAGATTGTATGATTGTCCTTTACACAATGCACTGGTTATCTAAGAGGAATAGAGCCTTTAAAAAAATGACCTAAAGTCCCTACTGTCAAGTGCACAGTTATTGTCAGTTCAGAGTTTAGCAATAATGCTTCTAATTTTAGGTGATTCTGTATGTGTTAGGTATTCACGCTCTTCATAAATGTCATTAAAATCATCTTTACATGTCTTAATAATTCTAGACTTGCCAGTATTCTCTGGGCTATCAATGTACTGGTTGTATTTCTGAATACGTGCATCATTTAACCTTCTCTTTATATTGTTTTTGAGTGAGGACTTTGACCAAACATAACAGAGCGTTCATTATTTATTCGCAGGGGGGGATGCCCAAATGAAGGGGGGGGTAATTTTTTTGGAGGTATTCAAAGAGGGGGGTCATTTTTTCAACCTATTCTTAGAGGGGGGGGTCGCTTTTTTTCAACCTATTCTTAGAGGGGGGTCATTTTTTTTCAACCCATTCCCGAGGGCCAGGTATTTTCCTGTTGGGGAGTATTTGCCAATGTGATGCAAATTTTATGACAAAGGAACAAAAATTTTCGCGACACCTCGCAAATTTTAACTATTTGGTTTTCAGTAATAATTCTAGATATAATTCTGCCCAACATTTTGCTACCAGCTACCTCTAATTCATATCCATTTGATTATGTTATATGATCGGAGTCTTACTCCTTTGTGTGTCAAAGGGCGGTTAGCACGGATAAGATGTACCTGTACCTGTGTTACCAACTCACATGACCACTCCTTGACCAATCGGGGCATCGGAATTTTTCCGCTGGGTCCCACAGATTTGTAAAAGATCTTTTGGCAGGTTCCCATATTAAAATTTGACATGATAAGCCCCCTTTAAAACATGGATGAGGCCAGTCACTACCACTATGGTATATGTACACAGTTTTCCCTGGGGTGTAACACTGTTCAGCTCTTGAGATTGAAGTAATTGGCCCAATTTGTGACACAATGTTCCTTGTTCTTTTGCTCGCCCTGCTGATTGTTTCAAAAGATGTCATCATGAAAATAAGTACTTTCCTTTAAAGGGGTATTGGGAAGGGTATGGTACACCACAAACAGCACTTTGTGGTGCTACACCATACACCTCACGAGAGTGAACAGGGCACCAACAAGGTTGTCAGTAGTAAAAAATGTTATATTCTAAAATCACCGCAACTCGCAATCAGATCTTTCCAGATTTAACTCTTGTTTTCACCCATTGATGAACCCTGACAAGAATTATGTCTATAACACCCTTCAAATTGATATAAAAACTGAGATTACAATGAAATCTAAAGAGAAAGACAAGCTACAAAAGTTTATTTCTGTACCGTATACAAAATTTTTGAAAAAGAAACCAGAACCAAGTCCCTCAATCAGAACAATTTTTCCATTGGCAGAGATGTCAGTTGATAATGGGCTCAACCTCTGAAAAGTTTTGGGTGTTAGCAAAGCACTCATTCCCCCATATATTATGCTAAAAGCACCCATCTTGTCTTCATTTCAACCTGTTCCCATCACTCAAAACTATAAAGACCATTCCTAGAACGGATGAACATAAAGACAATTAAAAACATTAAATAAGGATTTCAGCCAATCAGCAGCCAGCTAAGATTCATGTCCTCTGAAATGAGATCAGAGGATCTGTGAAAGGTGGTTTGTCTAGAAAAGGCTAGAGGGCAGCACAAGGCATGATTAATTCCACCTGCTGAAGCCTGAACTATGCTCAGCCTTAGGCTCCCTAGAAGTAGAAAGGATATGCTGTAAGGGTATCTATGTTCAATGTAATTCTCTCTATCTATATCATGACCACAAGATGAAATAGCCTCTGAGATGTATGTTTTAGGAAAGTTTGAACCTCTGAAAATAGACCGACCTCTGAAGGTCTGACATCTCTGCATGATTGGTCAGGAGTAGGTCACATGGAATATTTTACTAAGACATACCTATTTTAGCTGCATCAGTAGTAGCTCATGCTAGCCGGCCCTTAAAGGGGGGCTAGCACGGGAAAAAACAATATGAGTACCTGCTCAAAGATCGTTCACAAATTCACAGAAACCAGCTAAAAAAATGTGACGCTCTGATTGGTCAAGGGGTAGTCACGTGACCTGCTAACGCAGGTACGTCTTATCTATGCTAGCCTTCAAATTGATATTTTACCTAGAGGTGAATCAATCAACAGCAGTGTATTCACAATTTGACTGCTCAAAAGATGACACATAACTGAAATGGTTCAAAAGCTGCTAATATCACCTTGTAAAATGAATGGGCCTGATGTAGCCTCTGTTAAACGTAGTTAAATGTGGTGGGAGTCATTTTCTTTCAATTTATTCTGAGGGGGGGGGGGTCATTTTTTTCAACCCATTCCTAAGGGGGGGGGTCATTTTTTTCAACCCATTCCTAAGGGGGGGGGTCAGTTTTTTTCAACCCATTCCGAAAGGGGCGGGTCATTTTTTTTCAACCCATTCCGAAGGGGGGGGTCAGTTTTTTCTGACGTATTCATTCTGACAGATTGTCGTCCCCCCCTGCCATAAATAATGAACGCTCCCTAAGGATCGAGCCAGACATTCTTACAACCAATTTTAAACAGGAGGTATTGGATATCTTTAAGCCATTGGTGATTTTCAATCTTCATGGTAGAGAAGGCGTCATTTAGAATAGGGATTTTCGATCCATGTTCAAGCCTCAGCCAATATAGAATGTTCAATATGATTATTTTGTATTCAATAGGAAATCACCCTAAAAAGAGGCTTAGAAATCAATTTATAAGGGACAGAATGTTAGGGAGTGGCATATTATGCCAGACTTGTAGTAGGGCATATACTGATCAACTTGGATGACACGCAGTTCTAGGTTTCCCTCCTGGATATTACATGTAAATTATATGGAATAACTTGAGTGAGATGGGGGATGGTAATTCTCGGGTGGAAAATTTCTGGAGGGGGATTCGAGTGGGGAAATTTCTGGTTGGGAGATTTCTAATTGGCAAATTTCCGGGTGGGGGGGGGGGGTTAATCTCTGTGCACCATGCTATGCACACAAATTATTTTTCTCTGAAATAGGACCTGATAAAGGTAGCCATTACCGAAATTCCTTTCTTTTGCCATAACTTTGCAGTCAGTGATGCTAAACAGTCATATGATTTATCTACTAGAATATTTTAAAGGTCTAGGAGCTCATTGGTGGCATCCTGATTTTTCCACATATACATGTACACTACATCTATTTTCTAAAAACAGCTTCAAAATGCTTCAGAACACACTATTTGGCATGTATATTTTCAAAATTTTCTGGGGGGGGCATGACCCCCCTACTGCTGTTGGGTTAATTCCCTTGCGATTCATGTCGCTTTGCACTGCGATGCGGTGCACCGCGCAATATTTGTCCATTTTCTCAAAATCTCACTCATGTCCATTCTCAGAACTTGACAGCCCTGAAGATGTCTTCTAGTTTGATTTGGGTTGTGGAGTCTTGGTTGTCATGTATGGTTGGGCACATTTCTAGTAGGTGTTGTTGGGTTTCTGGAGTGTGGCCACACCCCCTACATTCCTGTGTGCGGTGCATTTTCCTGTAGTTGTCTTTCGCTCTTATCATTTTGGTTCTGGCCATGAAGATTCTCCTTGCTTGCTCTTTAGTTAGTTTGGTCAGGTAGCCATGGGATTCACAGCTGTATTTCCTTTTGTTTTCAGTCAGGTAATTGAACTTGCTTTTTTTTGCGCCGGTTGTGTTCATGCAGAGCGCTTGTTTTGCCTTCACTGCTTTCTTTATGGTCGTTTTGCGCTTGGTGGTGGGTAGGTCTGTTAGTATATTGATCGGGGTTTGGAGTTCTTCAGATGCTTTTTTGGTCTTCTGTATCCATGAGGTTGGTCTTGCTCTCGTGTTTGCTATTGTGATCTCTTCGCCTTGGGATTTAGTTATTTTGGTCAGGTAGTTGACCTGTAGTTCTAGGATTCTGTGTTCTATATCCAGGATTCCAAGCTCATCATATATGCATTCCCTTGGGGTTGCTTGGGGTAGTCGTAGGATTCTTTTTAGTTGGTTGTCTAGGATTTGGTTGAGGGCTTCAGTGTCTTTTTTCCTTGTGTTCCATGTCTCAGCGCTGTAGGTTATTGTCGGGATGATGCAGGTCTCCACGAGTTTCCAGATAGTTTCAAGCTCTATGTTGTTGTAGTTTTCATTGCCCGCTATGTATAGGACCGTTTGTAGGGCTCCCTCTGCTTTATTCTTTACCGTGTCTATGTGGTCGTCTAGGTTATTCTTTGAGTTGAGCGTTTCGCCCAGGTACTTGTATTTGTCTGTTTTCTCTATTTCTATGTCGTTGATTTTGGGGTTGTCAGGGTTAGGCGTTCCAATTTGTAGTATTTTTGATTTGTCTTTGCCGAATACTACTCTTAGGGTGTTTGAGACTTTTTCTGTTATCTTTAGCACTGTGTGTTGGTCCTGGATATTGTTTGATACAATAGCTACGTCGTCTACCCAAAGCAGGCATCTTGTGTATTCATCAACTGTGATTTCACCTGCATGTTTCAGGTTGTTAATTTTCTTTGCTATTTCGTCCATTAGTAAGGCATACTGTGTTACTGCTAGTACTCCTCCTTGTCTAATGCTGTCGTTTATGGCTATCGGTCGTGTTGGGCCGTGTTTTGTTTTGATGGTGGCTGTCAGGTTTTTGTTGAGTTTTTCGGTGAGTAGCCATGTGTCAAGGGCACAGCTGTTTGATGCCATTACATCCATGATTCCTTCTAGCCATGCTTTGTCATATGCCTTTGTGACGTCTAGAAATGAGATGTATGTTGGTTTATTTAGGCTTTTGTTGATTCTGATGGTTTCCTTGAGTTTTAGTATGTGGTCGACTGTTGCTTGGCCTTTCCTGCCTCCTCCTTGGGCTGGTGTCATTCTTACTTGCTTTAAGATTCTAGTGTTAAGCATTCTTTCAAATACTTTTCCAGCGTTGCTGGAGAGGGTTATGCCTCTTTCGTTACTGCATTTGCCCTTCTTTCCTTTACCCTTGTAGATGCTTATTACTTCGCCTCTGCTCCATTCTGGTGGGATGTCTTTGTCTCTTGCGATTTTGTTGAGTGCATCTAGGTATATTTTGCGGGTGTTACGGTTGGCTTCAATGAAGATGCTGTTGGGTATATTGTCGGGTCCGTTGGCTTTGTTCCTGTGTAGTTTGTTGATGGTTTTGTTGAGTTCTTGTAGGGTGAAGGGTTCAAGGGTGTCTGGGTTGGCTGAGCGTCTTGCTTTGTTGCGGTCTAGGATGGCCTTGTTGTCGGTTAGGCATTCTTCTCTTGGGGGTCTTGGTCTGTAGAGGTTCTCGTAGTAGGAGGCTACGTGTTCTTTGGCTTTGTCGGGGCATTTCAGGACGTTGTTGAGTTCGGTGGTTGCGGAAATCAAAACCTATCAATTGTCCTCTTTCAACTTGATTCCTTATTCCGACTGATCTAATCTACCCGTTCTACCTACGGGAGGGAAACGGGAGTAGAGTAGAGATACGAAAGTGGCAAATCTACCCTGGAAAAATATTTGGAGTCAATTTTCTGATTACTATCCCTCTGTAAAATGGGGGAGGTATATATAGCCTCATAATAGGATAGATCTATATACCGTACGTCTAGGGAGTACGGTAAATTATAATTATTGGTTTAAAGGGGCCATCCATAAATGACGTCATGCAAAATTTGACCATTTTTTACCCCCCCTTATCACTCTTCAAGCAGATATACCTGTTGGCATTGGATTAGAGGTTAAGGAGTCTGTTTGGAGAATAACCGACCAGATTTCGCATGGACCAGATTTTGCATGCGACACCGGGCCTGACACCCCCTCCCCCTTCAGCATGACGTCATTTGTGGATGTCCCCTTGTCTGAATATGTATTGGATCCTATAGTAAAGGGAATAATTTTTGTAGTTGCAAGCCCCATCAGCGGCCGGGAGTGTAGCGACTGTAGCAACTCCATAATGTTTTCTCCCTGTCACCTATGACGTCATTGGTGACGTCATGCTGCCTCTGTGACGTCACCCGCGTCCCCCACCCCCGGGAGCTCAAGAAAAATGTGGCTAGGACCACGGAGTGGCAACTCCTATCTGTGGTCCTTGCCACATTTTTCTTGTTATTATTAAAAATTCAGAACTTTTTCAACCGTGACCTCTTATTTTTCTCCTTTAAAAATGTTTGTATAGATGTCCTTTATATGTCCAGATAATCTTAAAGATAAATCAGTAGAGGGACCTGGCTTAGATATATAATATCATAGAAAAATACATTTTCCCCATTCGTCTCTATAGTTAAGCTATTTACACTTAAAATGCCCATACAATAAAAGTTTGCACCGTAACATATGAATTATTTTGCATTTTACATGTGGTCACATTTGTCTTTAAAGGGGCCCTGGCATGGCGAATGCATGCCCACATTAAAAGGTCACATGACCACCCATTGACCAATCAGGGCACTCCGCTGGTTCCTGCGAGTTTACCAATGATTTTTGGGTCGGTACCCATGTTGTACTTTGCTGTGCTAGCCCCCCTTTAAACCTCTACTGATGTAAAATATGATGGTTTGGCTAGATCGAGGATGAGGAATATGAAGCCTATATCTTCTTGTTATTTACTTAATCTTGGTGTATTTTAAGAGGACTTAGGGAGCGTTCATTATTTATGACAAGGGGGTGAGCTAATTAAAGATAAAGAAATAAAGGCTATTTCTTTCCATTGAATAAGGCATAATGGAGAGACCTTTACTTATTGAAGGAAGAAATATTGCCTGTTTAACTGATTTATAATTGATTAAGCCATCAAAGGCAGTTAGATAACGAAATAAAGGTTATTTCTCTCTTGAATGAGTCATAAAAGGGAGTTAGACAACGAAATAAAGGCAATTTCTCTCTTGTATAAGTCATTGTTCACAATTGGATAATGTAATAAAGGCTATACATTTGTGTATTTATATGGTTCTTCTCAGTGGGCTGTATTCAGTGGCATAAAATATGTTAACCCTATAGACACATGTAATACTGGTTTAGGTCGCCGAAAATGTGACCTAATGAATGAGGTCACCCCTAAAGATATAGGTCGCCCAGAAAATTGTAAATGAATTCAGTATCTTTTGGGTTTGGCCTTCCCTAAGGCTATATGCCACTACCACTTTAGGTCGTATTTTTGTGCTATAATTTTGATCCCCCGATATTCTAATAGTATCATTTCAAATCATTGAAAAATTGATCAAAAAGATCCAAGCCCCTATTTTATATATATAGGCCCCATAAGGAAAACCCCTTCCCCTGGGATTCCTTTCCCTTGGATGTCTTTAAGCTTCTTTTGAGTTTGGGCATTCCCTATTTGATACTACCACTTAAGGTCGCATTTTTGTGCATTAATTTTGATCCCCCCTAATTCAAATAGGTCGCATCATCATTCTTTAAGCTCCTTTTGGGTTCAGGCTTTCCTATATAATTCTACCACTTTAGGTCGCATTTTTGTGCATTAGTTTTGGTCCCCCCTAAATCAAATAGGTTGCATAATCATTTAAAATCGTTAATACCAAAAATTATTTTAGGTGCGACCTATTTTTTTTTGCTTTTTCAGATTTCATATTTTACATCCAATTGTATAAATTGACCACTGCATGAACTACAATTGCCTGGTGGAATGCCATTGCTTGATTAGGTACCTGATGGGATCAGCACTGGTAACAGCCAGCATGATGGGGAACAAATATATTGTGTCATCAATAGAGGAAATAATCTGAGCGGTTGATAGTTCATTCATTATTTCTTTTAGCCGAGGACACCAGCCTGCCCTACCTCTGCCAGGAGAACAGAGTCAACTTGGACAGCTATACAGAGAAACACGGCTTCCTCTCCACGAGGGGGCGTGAGCGTCACCGGCGGGTGCCCAACCAAGCCTGCCCAGACCGAGATCTGAGCAGTGATGGATCTTATGAGGTGATCGACCTTGACACCATGGAAGAACAGTACAAGGATGGTGCCACTAGACAATATAGGTGAGGGGTATGATACATGTTTCTCTTATTTCTGCACAGCTACAATTTACAAAATTAACATTCCCCCTGGTGCGCTGAACTTTGGACAAGCTACAATTGGTACCATAGAACCTTGGTCATAAGCCGATTTTATTATAGGATTTGAGATCAAAGTCAGCTGATAATCTAATGCTTTGCAAAATCCTACTCGGGTTTACGATATGGGTATTATCAAAAAAAGAATGAAGAGAATACTTTTCGGACTTCCAGACTTCTGTGGACTTTTTCAGAGATTTGGGATCTCTTAGACTTTTCGATACTTTTCCAGATGTTTGAGACTTTTTTTGGACTTCTAGGCAATACTTCAGGATTTTGGGACTTCTTCAGACTTTTGGGACTTATACTGTCCAGTAACATCTGGCGTTACTGGACAGACATATGCCGCAAAGGTGAATATCACCTGCCTTTGCTCCAATGTCATTTACTGCATATCTTGCAAGAAATGCAGTAAACAGTATGTGGGGCAGACCAAGCAAACCCTGAGGCAAAGGTTCTACCCTCACATTGGTAACATCAGGGAGAAGAAGTTGAATACCGACATGGGTATACACTTCAACACTGATGGACACCAAGGCCTCAAAGATGTGGAGGTCCACATTGTGGAATTCATAAATAAGAATCCACACTCAGATTATGCTGAGAAAGTCCGCAACAAACTAGAGAGGAACTGGATACTGAAATTACACACCCAGGTACCTCAAGGTCTGAATCTAATTGATGCACCAAACTTTTAGATCATAGTTAGACTGAGAAACATGGATACCATCCCTAGGCTCCGTTCGAAAATTATTTTGAATACCGGATGGAACCAGACACCTTTATTACTTATCAAGTATCAATTCCTGGTCTTCTTGGCTATAAGGTTGGATTTAGAATCACTCCATTGCCAAAATAACCACCACCCATGCAGTCTAACATCACCTAACCCAGATATATTGGGACAATAAAAATATTGTCAATATAAATATATCCAGTCTCCAAAAATCACCTTATGTGTGGTCCTTCTCCACACACAAGGAAATTTACCCTCACTGTATTTAGTATTACTTTGGGAAGTAACTGTAACAAAGATTACATGCCTTGAATAACCTCTACAACACCTGATGAGATCTTTGAAGGTCGAAACCTTGGTAGTCACCCATAGTACTCAATGTACTGCTATTCTCAAAACAAATGTTTAGAGTTTTAAGTCTAAGGCCTGGAGAGTGTCACTCACCAGCACCTGGAGACACCAGTAACCAGCACTGGTGTCAAGGTGACAGTGCATTACTGTGTATGACATCACTGAATGCCATGGAGACACACCTTACCAACGGAAGTTGATAAGGTGAGGCGAGCATGGCAACCGTGCCAGTAGCATCAAGGTAGTGTTGAGGTGTGGATGCACAGACAGCCGTCTCCCGGGACTTATACTTTTGTGGACTTTTTCGCTTTTGGGACATCATTGGGTTTGGAGACTTCTCCAGATTTTTGTGGACTTTTTCAGAATTCTGAGGTCTTCTTTAGGATTTTCGGTATTATTTTAGACTCTTGGGGTCATATTCGACCAAAGCGCCCAGGGCGCTTAAAAAATTGTATTTATGGCCCTCCAGTAGTTAAGAGTTTAACTGACTCTGAAATCATGAGAAACTGGCCTTTTTCTAATCTGAAAAAAACCCAAAAAGAGGGAGGGGTGCGTATTACGTTGAATATGGTAAAGGTAAAATGGCAGCAGATTACTTCAATGAGTTCTTTGCCAACATTGGGTGTGACATGGCCAACAAGATGGGGTTTGATATGGCCAATGCCACTCTAACTGTATATGAGGCTGACATGCAGCAGCAGTGTAATGAATTAGTGACGAGCTACAGCATGGTGGAAAAGTTAATCTCTAGAACAATATCAATAAATCCAATGGGATTGAAGAAATGAATGCCAGAGTTCTTAAGGATATGCTTGAGATGCCAGTACCACACCTGTTGGGTATATTCAATACTTCCAGTAATATGTCAATTTTTCCTGATGAACTGGCCGTGAGCACGGTGGTACCCATAAAGAAGGGTGGTGACCCAAAGCTCATAGGGAATTGGAGACCCATCAATCTGAGATCATACACAAACAATTTTGGAATTAGACCAGGTTTAGGCACTTCTGACGCACTTTTTGAATGCACAAAATATATTTATGAAACACTAGATGACAACAATATATCAAACCTTTGTTACGTCGATTGATCCAAGGCTTTCAATAGTGTCCATCACGTCCTTTTACTACACAAATGTGAATCACTAAAACTTGAACAGAAAACTGAAAAATGGCTGAAATCATATCTAAGTAACAGCTTAATAATGAGTGATCAGATGAGCATGCTGTACGGTATGGGCTACCACAGGGTAGCAGCTTGGCCCCAGCCTTGGGTCCGCTTGTGTTTCTCATTTTAATAAATGATTTTCCAGCCTATACAGAGAAAAGTAAGGCCACACCAAAAAAATAAGTTGGTCTACAGAGTTCCCTCTCCATATTTTTCGGAAATACAAATTTTTTTTCTTTGAAAAAATCTCGTCTACGGATTTTGCTCGCTTCACTCTCTACAAGTTTTCTGTTTGTGATGTTTGGCAATTTTTTTTTTTCAAAATAAAATTTTTTCGCTCGCCTCACTTTTCCAGCAAGGAATCCATTGGACACCAAATAATTCTTTTAAGAAAAAAAAATTGCTCACTCGCACCATTTTTTCAAAACAAAAATCTGTAGACCAACTTATTGTTTTTGGTGTGGCCTAAGGTGTTTATGTACGCTGACGATATATTTATTATAGCCAGTGATGCTGACATTGTTGAATCTGAATACTATAGTCAAGCCGTGAGGTGGCTAGGACTAGTTCATGGTGCCATAAAAATTGTCTAACAATCAATACCCGGTAGTAACAAAATAAGTTATGAGAATCAGCAGAAATAAAATAGACAATGACCTTCCGGCTCTACAAGTCAAATTTGGGGACACAACACTAAAACCGGTAAAAGAGTATAAATATTTAGGAGCATTAATTGAGTCCAATTTCAATTTTAAGCCACAAGCAAATAAACCTTAAAGTTGAGGCTTCAGCAGGTGGAATTAAGCATCTCTTGTGCTGCCCCCTATCCTTTTCTAAACAACCCACCTTTCAGAGGTCCTCTGATCTCTGAAATCTCATTTCACAGGACGTGAATCTAAGCTGATTGGCAGAAATTCTGATGCAGATTTTTAGATTGTCTATCCATGACCATCTGTTCTAGAGATGGTTTAAATGGTTGTGAGCAAGGGGAACAGGTTGTAATGAAGACAAGATGGATGTGCTTTTAGCATTATAGATCAGGGGAATGGGTGCTTTGCTAACACCCAAACTTTTTCAAAGGTTGAGCCCATACCCAACTGACATTTCTGACAAGCATATTATGAGGGATTGGTTGCCCCCAATATTGTAACCGAATTATCATATATGTGAAGTTGCAATAAAACACTTCAAAATCGAAAATTGAATTGAATTGGGACTTTAGACTATAAATTGCACTGTAGGAGTGCCATAATTAAAAATCTCTGACGCTGACCATTTTATATATACACTAGTACAGTATTCACTATTTGTCATCTATCAGAGATCGAGCCCCAGCTGAGAAGAATAGACTGGCTTACTATCAGCAGTATGATTCTGATGGCGAGGAATCGTACCTCGAAGACTCCCCCGTGTGCTCTAATAGGCCCATCATAAGGATCTTGGACGAGGGAGACAATGGAGGTGAGACACACCGCAGTGATCCAGGACCTCTTGGGTATTCCCGCCGCCACCAACTTGAGTCTACAACAGGTACTTGAGCATTTATTAAAGAAAAGATATATTGTGTCTAGGTAACTAGAGGTTCGGAAAAAATGTAGGTAGGATATTTTTCTAATAATTTTAAGGTGAAATTTGATGTACAGATTCCTAGATAATTTTCCAATTTTCTCCACTAGCATGAAAAAACTTTTTTTTCCCCAAATGGTACATTAGAAATATAGGGTAGGGCAAAATAAAGGCCTTTTTGCTGTTCAGTTGACCCTCGATCTGTTCCTCCACATTTACACACTCGAATCCCTCACTACCTCAGAGAGATTTTTAAGCATTTGATTTCCTCCTGGTCTTTGAGGAAATTCTCATTGAATTAGTTAAGTAATAAGACCTTCATTAAATAATCCTAGGACTGGACCTTAGCAAGACTACGGTATTTGTCCTGATATAGAACATGACTGGCATATTAGCCATAAAGCCTGCCACAGTTAATTCTCTTTTCCCCTTTAGACATCTTTCAGTACCTAGTTTGGATAGTAAACCTGAAAATAACTTAGGATTTGGTACATGTCCCAGGATGCCAAATCACTTTGCTAGATATTTGGGCTGCCCAGCTCAGCCTCAGAATCCTGCAGCACTGACTACTGGTAGCTATTGGCAATACTACCAATATCCAACACCAGGTGGCAGCATTATACTGACAGGCCACCAGGTTATTTTCAACATCTGCCAATGTTTCAGCATTGGCAGGCTCTTACATAACTGAACGCCGCTCTCTCGCGTAGGCTCCAGTTTTGTTATGCACTCTCTCCCGACTCTCAGAGCCTCAAGAGAACTTTTCTCACTCTGGAGGCCCTCCTGTCTTTAATATTTGAACTAGAGGGATGGTTTGGGTCTTGTTTTCACCACAAGGGAATGGTGGTCAATCTGAGTATGATCATACTTGAGGAGAGATATATAAAATGTACACTTCTTGTTGGTATGAGCAGACATGTTACAGGACATAACGAAATAATGTGATTTGGAAAAATTTGGAACTTGTGGGTAATGGATATTATGTTGTAAACTGACCCTGCAAAGGACTTGAGTGTAGGACAATGCGGAGCATTGCCCAAAGAGACATGAAATACTCATGTATTTTCCTGCCCAATGCATATGAGTGGGCCTTCGATAGGGTAAACAATGACTGCACTGCCTGTCCGTGCAGTAGGCTGTGATCACAGTGGTGAATATCTCACTATCCAGCTCTACTGTGTAGTTCTCTGGGTCCATGCAAGATAGGAAGATAATTCTGAAAGTGTTCTTGGAAGTTATCAAAAATATCTATTATGGCCAAGATAATTCTATAAATTTTGAAACACTTTGAGAATTTTATGTAAGTGCCTAACATTGGCCTATTATATATTCTCCTAGTTATGCTAAGCTGGGCAACCCAGATGTCTATCAATACAAAGTAATTTGGGTTCCCCGGAGATGAAGCAATCCAAAAAGTATTGTGTGGTTTCCTGTTCTGGATTGGTACTCAGACACAATAGAAGCTCATTTGGTCCCAAGGACTACCGCAAATTACCGTATTTCCCCATGTATAAGCCCGAGCTTGTATTAGAACTAACTGGCAAATTGACCAGGCTTATACACGGGCCAGGCTTATACACGGGCCAGGCCTCTATTCCTATACTTGAAAAATCAATCTGGCACCTCCTAATTATTTCCTAATAATATAACTTTAAAGGCGCTCTGAATCGAGGACCTACGTCCGCCGACGTCAGCACTGTGGCGGACGTAGCTGATTCAGAGCTCCTTTAATGTCAATATTTCTGATGACTTTTATTGTCAATTACCGTAATCTCCCGTGTAGAAGACGCGTCCTCTACGCCAAACAAATGCCTGGTGCGTCTTATAGGATCTACTGAAGTTGGGGGTGCGTCTTATACGAGGGGTAATTTTACTATAGAACAGTACTAAATTTACAAAATTGAGCCCTAAGAGGTGCGTCTTATACGCGAAAATGCTTCTGCTGAGTTTGGGGTGCGTCCTATACGCGCAACGCGTCTTCTACGCGGGAGATTACGGTAATGCTTAGTTTATCGTTACAATGGGTTTGCCTTCATTGTGGTCTAGGGCCATAATGAAGATAAAGTAAAAGTAGAAACCCAAAGCACATTGCAGCAAGAAAGGCCATGCATATTGCAGAACGATAGACTCCAAGCCTTTATCCTGTTCTTATATCAGCTAATGGCGTAGTGTATTTAGACCTATTACTTCTGTTTTCTCTTATACTTTTCTTTTCATAGCAAATTGTGCAAGAATTGCATTTACACAGTAAACTGGGTATGATAGCACAAAAAATGTGCTCAGGTATCCCGACCTACCCTATTTTTTTGGCCCGACCCTATTATTATTTTTTATTATTTTTTTTTTTTTAGTCAACCTCATATAAACATCTGGAAAATGACATAACTTTGGTTCTAATTGACCAATTTTCAAAATTCAAAAACTCATGTGTAGCTTACGGGACAGGCAAAAAATGTTGACTGTTGTGAAAGAGGGGGGGGGGGCATAAAAAATGTTTTAGGCCTTATGCCGACACATAATCATGAGTTTTACACCCGGATCGCTGATGCACTAATGCATCACGCCCATTGGTTGTCATGATGCATGAATGCAGCCCTGGCGAGTAACTCACCAGGGCTGCATGAATGCATCATACCGTCTCTACAGGACTGATACTCCCCGAGAGGCTCGGCATGATGCTCCAATGAAGTGCTGGTTAGTAGCCTGGCCAGCGCTTCATTGGTGCATCATGACGACCAATGGGCATGATGCAGTAATGCATTATGAGTTGTCATTGAAGAGTTGATTAACGAATATCACTCAATAACCTTGTGGGCATAACACAGTTAGATTATATAAATACATCCATGTGGGAATTGGGTTATTTGGTTCACGTCTGCCCAGGCAGGTGCCAGCCAGGGGATTAAAACAAAACATACTTTAATATACACTAGGTTAGACCAACAGTATCATGGTTTGTTTCAGGTAACCCGACCCTACCTACCGTAGCTAAACAGTGCCAACCCTAAAAAGTTTTCTACAGCCAGATCCTACATAGTTAAACCCTAAAAGATTTGACAAGTTTTTAGGTCATTTTTTTCTGTCATCTTAGAAAAAAAAATATCCGAACTACCTAATCTAATATCTTTAATATGTTACATTTTTTGGCCTTAATCCAATGTACTAGTGTCTGGGAACACAACTCTCCCTGCAGCACCAGTACGCCTACTACAAGTAGGATTAAGGCCAATACTCAGGTTGACAGGCCAAATTTCTCCCAACTGTATCGACCTAGAAGCAGCTAATCATCAGCAGTCTAACCAAATCCCTTAATCATCTCAGGTAGTGTTATTTCACATGTACTAAAGTCTTAAGAAAAAAAAAAAAAGATGTGTTTTCAGGTAACATGCTGAAAAAGGCCCCTGGAAAACATTACTGTAATGCCTTGTGTATAAGGCGCACCGTGAGTGGAAGGAGGACTATAAGGCATGGGGCTTGATATTGAGCACTGTTCTAAGACTATAAACTCCTGGGGGGGGGGGGGGTAAGCTGCACCTTAACTTTGGGTGAGAGCTATAAGTCGTACTTTTGGGTTTACGAATTGGTACTGGTAGTCTAGTACTGTTCTATAGTGCTAAATGCCCTATTGTGTATTGTCAGGACAAGTACTTGAAACACCCATATTCAATCTTTGGGGGCCAAAACGCAATACCTTCTGTGTGAAGGTTTATCAGTTTCGCCCCTCCCCCCAAATACCCCCAACCCCCCCTCCCCCAAATCTAACAATCCCCCCCCCCACCTGACAATAAATGAGCCACACCCCTTTTTTTGAATTTTTTTCTGGCCTTTCGGGTCATGTATAAGCCACGGCTTATATGTGGGAAAGTACAGTATTATCCTCTCACCTATAAGGCGCACACCTAACTCTTGATGTCCATCCTATAAGGTGCACTACAGGGTCGGATCTAGGATTTTGAAAAGGGGGGCACGCCCCTCATTTAGCCCCTAATTTTTGCTAAATTCTAGGGTAAAAAGAATTAGGTAAACTCTTAAGTACAGGGGAAAAATCCGCCACTGCACTAGGTGTACATTCTAGCGGATAAGCTGCAATTTTATTTGGGGATTTTGGACTAAAATCATATTTTAAAATTCTAACCCCGCTAATGAACAGGGGTTTGTTACAATAGAATATAGAGAAAGTTGTAAATTAGGCTCCAATATCAGCCTTTAGCCTTTTCCCAAAGTCTACCTTTTACTTATGACTGAGATCAGCTTATGAGCAGGGTTTTTACAGTATTCCAAATTAGAAGAAAAGAAAATCTAGGGTCGGCCGTGTTTGGCTAGGTATTATGTCAAGTTCCCTGAAACAAACAATTTTCATTTTTGGTCCACTTAGAGTACAGAATTATTTGATCCATATTGTTTCTCCATGTTGTACTCTGCCAATAAAGTATTCAAGTTCTTTGGACATGGATTAACTTAACCCTTTAGTTCAGGTGCCACATAGAGCAGAACATTATTTAATTTGGATGGCATGATGCATAAAAGTAGCTTCAGTACCTTGAGTGCATCATGACAACCCTATGGGATTGAAAGGCGCCCGAGACACGGTGAACGAAACGCGCCTGACCTGATTCATTCACGATAACTAAGATGCATAATGCGTACATGTGTGCTCTGCAGTCCTTGATGTGTTAAAGGCACAATGGTTCAGGATTCTTGCCATCTTAAGCTGCAATCAATGCATGCTGTGTAGTTAACCGGTCGTTGCTTTGGAAGCTAAGCTCTCCAATGTAGTACCTGCTGGGGTATATAAAGCAGCATAGACCAGATCCACATCACTCCAGCACCTGAGGACCTTTATTCTACATCAACAGGTGAGTGCACACATTTCAGCTGACCTTTGCTTATTGATATCAATGGTTGATTTAATATGCATATATGTCCTCCATCGCAGGCAATTTATAGCTATATGTGTGTTCCAAGGATTTCATCAAGACCTTTGTCTTTCCATGGCAAATTCAAATAAGAATAAGACACATTTTCAGTGTTAAGGTTTGATCGTCAAGGTGCAGAAATGTCTGAGATTCTTGGTACTGACCTGTTGAGAATCTGACCAACATTACGAATTAGGAGGATCCCAAGGATTGCATCCGGGTCACCAAGGTCAAATGTAGCCTCACAGGAGTATGTTTTACCTTGTTGACCCAAATACAGTTAAAACATTGTTGCACTGAGACAACAGACTAGCTGTTTTTAGGCAGTGTATCTTAGTGCCAGTACTTTGAGTTGTCACTTGCAATTATAATTTTTAACGAACATTTCTCTCAAGAATATCTCCAGTACCAGGTATACCCTCCCTTTAAAATCCATGTTTGTGGTATTGGAAATCACAATGACTATCCAGGGTTCCAGCAGAAAATATATTAGTAAATGTTTTGTGATCTAAAGTACTGGTAGTAGTTATGCCCTCACACAAAATTCAATATAAGACCCATATGTAGCCTAACAATAAGGTCTAGTATGATATATCTTCCTTGATTTGCAGACTCCAAAGTCAAACTACAACCATCAACATGAAGGCCATCTTTGCCATTGCTCTTATCTTCGCTGCTCTGGTTGCCTGTAAGTGTTTATTTTGAGAACGGTGGTACATGTATGCTATGTATTAATAGTTAAACATAACAGTAAGACAACGTAAAAGATAAATTTTTTTAAATGTTGAAAATATGACAAACACCATGAAACCCCTCTCATAAGCTTAATCTACTGTAATAAAACCCACCCGAGTAGACTTTTGCAATAAATTAGAAGCCAATTTAGATTTTACCATTATGATTTAATATTTACATCTTATACAATACGCAATATCTAATTCAGCCTCTCACACAGAATGTAACGGTAACTACAATAATTTGAAGGGACCTGTATATTGCGAGGCCATCGAGTAAAAGGGAAAGCAAATTGGAAGAGAAATTATGGCTAATATTGAACTTCCTTTTCTAATTGCACAGACTCTGAGGCAGGCACTACCACGACAGCGTCTTCAGCTACAACAACAGCTGCAGCAACTACAACAGCTGCAGCTACCACTACCGCTGCTGCCACAACCACTGTAAGTAGAATAAGACTACTTGTACAATTAGGTATTGGAAAAATGCAATAACACACATATATATGTATGTCCATTGGACGACATGATGCACCAATGAAGTGTTAGTGAGTCTGCTTGCCAGCACTTCATTGGAGCATCATGCCGACCCTCTGAGAGTATACGATGCATGATGCAATAATGCATCATCCGCCTTTAAAGGGTAAAGACAAGACATATACGGGAGGCCTGTCGAACAAGGATTCCCTCGTGTACATCATTATAGTGACTCCTTTAGGTTGCCCTCTGCTCTAATTGGTAAGGTTATCCCTCCTGGCCCACCCTTTTTCCATACCACTGAAGCTATAGTGGCCAATGCTTTTGCCTCTTGGATGTAGCTATTGTTTGACCTGGCACTGATATGAGATAAGATTGAATAGCAGCTAGTGATGTACATTGTATATGGACCCTAAGAACTCAGCAGGGAATGGAGGGAGTTCATTTATTGGTCTAAAATCCATCCTGCCGGACCCCTGTGGCTGGAAATAATCTCATAAACAATTAGATATGTATTTAAAGTATTTATGCATACATCATGATAGTGAAGGTTAATCATATGCAGTATAGTTTTGTGCAATTGCCCTGGAGCTTTATCAAAACACCATTGAGTAAAAAGAAATGTTCTTTTTTTCCAGGCTGGAAGCGGAGCTGGAGCTATCACCGCCTCTATGGGAGTCCTTGCCATGGCTGCCTTCATGGCATTCAAAAACTTGTAAACTTCTCAACACCACATAATGATGATGCTCAATAACTGATATTCATGACGTAATTGAAGCTCTCATTATCATACATATAACTTTTAATATTAAGTTTTTTAATTGTTCTCTACATTTCTCAAAGGCAGGATAGATGAGCAGTGGGTTTAAAGAAGCACTGACCAGATCTTAAAGGATCCTTATGATGTGCAAACACATTGCAAATATTCAACCTTTGATGAATGATGTGAACATGCCATCTTTTGTATAAATATAATGTGGAATCAAATAAACAATAAAAACACCAGTCCATGTGTTAAATCTGTGTTCATATATGCTTTAGAGAACAAATTCTTGCTGCAATGTCTTAAACTCTCATTGGAAACCGTATCTTATTATAGATGGCAGGATGACACATCCCCATGCTCATTTTAGGGGGAAAATCATACAAAAAGAAATAAAGTTGAAGGAAGTAATTGAAGTGTGTTTATGGGTACATTATGTGAAAAAATTGTACATGTTCCACTCAGTTGGCTGTAAGATCCAAAGTCCAATATGCCCCAGTCATCATATCTTATACAATTTAGGCCACACCAAAAAAATAAGTTGGTCTACGGATTGCCCTCTCCATATTTGTGGAAATTTTTTTTTTTTTTTCGTTGAAAAAAATCTTGTCTACAGATTTCGCTCACTTCATTTTCTAGAGGTTTTCTTTTTGTGATGTTTGGCAGAATTCTTTTTAAAATAAAATTTTTCCACCAAGGAATCCATTGGACGCCAAAAGATTCTTTGAAAAAAATAGAAAAAATTGCTCGCTTGCACCATTTCTTCAAAACCAAAATCCGTACACCAACTTATTTTTTTGGTGTGGCCTTATATGGCTTTACATCTGATGACAGACCTAGTGAAATTTTGGACCAAGACTGAATTTTGCACAGGGGCAGGAACACATTGTAGGAGAATTGCAGTCATTTGTAATGCATGATTGTTTTGCCCATCACTAAAGGGCCAGTCAGACTGGTCATAGAATATCTACGACTACGACGGGAAATCCACGATTACGACGCGATTTCCCCACAATTTCCAAAGTTGTGCATACCAAACTTTCACGATTTTAAAATCGTGAGATTTTGGGCCATTTTTTCTGTCCTAGGACTATGCCACACTGGATGATTTTATCCCCGATTTTCCGGCCGAAAAATCGTGTCGTACTTCTTATCTTCCTACGACCAGTCTGACCGGCCCTTAAGTAACCTTTTAAGGACATGACAAAATGTTCCGATTACTTAAGTAATGATTTAGGTACAGCTTGACATTAAACTTTACTTAAGAGAAACATTACATAGAATACCCCCTTACCTAATTAACCATTTTAAGGCAGTGACGAATACGACCTAAGTGCTGAAACACACTGACTCATAGTTGACATGTAGTGAGTAGGTGTCGATTTTTTCTGTCTAATGGCAGACATGTTCTGACTTATTGGTGACAAATAGTGACTAAGTGCTGGCATATACACTGAATAAGCCTGATAAATAGTGACTAAGTGCTGACATACTGACTAAATTCTGACAGATATTGCCTAGTGCTGACATGTACCATACAATCAAGCTCATAAGCCGACCTCAGTCATAAACCAGGGGTAGACTTTGATTTCTTTTTTGTTTGTTTGTTTAGTTTTACGTCCGGGGGCCATCGAGGAACTCAGACAGTCAATGCTAGACTTTGAAGAAATAATGTAAGCCGATTTTGGGGCCTAATTTAAAACAGTTTCTCTTTAATCTATAATAATAATAAAACCCCAGTTATGAGTGGGGGGGGGTAGACTTCAGGAAGAACTTAGAAGCCGAATTTGACCCAAAAGCTTATGATCGGGGTTTTTCAGTGCTCAGTAATAGAGCACTAAATTTGAAATAAACCAATTTCATCACAGCTATGCTGTGGGTCCCTTAAACAAACAAAATTTCCTAGAAATATGCCTCCTTTTATATCTTCCTTGGATCTAAAGATCTGAAGATTATATATTCATACATGGTTTATATTATGTTATTATGTAAATTAGTCTACTGTCCTCATTTCTCAGTTGAGAAGAGTTTAGGATGGTATCAAGCATATATTGATGCAATTCTGAAGTCCCTACTACTCCTTTGAGCCAAAATCACCTTATTAATTAAGCCAAATTTTGGAGTATTTCTCCTGTTATCATAATTCTATTTTTCTTTTTTCAGCTGAACACAGAGAGGCACTTTATGAAGCAGAGAAGCACATCTCTTACCTAAACCAAGCGGTGTACAGACTGAAGGTAGAGCGAGATGACCTGGTGGTAAGTATAATGTGTGAAACAATCTACTGTAAATTCTCTAGTATAAACCACAGCTTTTACTAGAACTAAAGCCAAGGTACAGTTTATAGAATGTGCCCAAATTCGGGGTGCAGCTTAGGCCACTCAAAAAAAAAAACTGGTTTCTCATCACCACCCCCTGAAAAATATGACCGCGATTTTTTTTTCTTTTTTTCTTTTTTTTTGCTGTGGGCTATACTTGGTGCCGCGGTTTACAGCGTCCCAAATATTTCAGACCGAAAATTTTGATTTTAGTATTTTAGTAAAATTGTGCAAATGCACCCAATCTCTAGTACACTGCACTGCTGGCATCAGTAGCTTTAATTTGATACCAAATATGCTAATATTTCTTCTATTTTCACCATGTGTCTGACTAAAAATCTGTTTAAAAAAAACAACACAATTTTTTGATGCACGCGGTGATGAGAAACCAGGATCTTTTTTTTTGAGTGGCCTTATATGGGGTATTTGGCACTATAGGCTAGTACTAAGCTGTCAATATCCAAGCCTCAGGTGCAGTTTATAGCTCATTCCAAAGTCGGGGGCCACAGTTTATACGAGGGAATTTACAGTAGTAAGTATAGAATTTCACCCAAGCTGTTTTTAGCTAGAAATACCTAGAATTTCAGTCTGGAATGAATTTATCTTTGTCTATAGTTCTTTGATGTTTAAGCCATTCATTTTAGGAAGTGCACAATTTCCGGACGCGAGAGTGGATGGAGGTGAAGGACCGTCTCCAGGCGGAGATTGTAGAACTACGAGAGCAGAACACCACCCTACTCTGTGACAGACTCAATAAAGGTAAGGATTGAATCAAGTTAAATAAAGGTTCAAAAATCTCTACTCTACTATCAGTAGCATTACCACACTCCCCACTCGTGTGCATTGGAGTATATCCAGTGTACTATTGGTACTCCAACATGGGCCACTTTTTGCACTGCCCTCACAGATATTTTCTTCAAATCCTGTCACCTGGGGTTTCTATATGATGTCATAGGTTATCATAAATATTTTTGCCAATGAGATAAGGTCTCTGGCATCATTTTAGTATACTTGCTTTTGAGGAGAATTTAACCAAAACTGAGCTATAAAATATAGTAAGCAGAGAAAGTCAGATTTCTTTAAATTGCTCAGAGACTTGTGCTTGAGACCTCTTTCTGCAATATCCATGTGAATATATATACCAATGAATAGCTTTCACCTTATATAAAAAGTGTTTATGTAAGTTGCTATTAACCCTTATGGCTTTGCAAGTGTTTGTAGAAAATGTTTGCCCACAGGTAACCACCCTGTGATATAGCTATATATAGTGCTGCACTGCCCTACCACCCCACTGCAAGAGGGGGTCTATGTATGGGAAGCCTCCTATGGGGATTTTCCTCCTATACATGGCACATTCTCAGGGTCAATAATCTTTACTAATTTTGGTTCTAGTTGGGATAGAGACAAAATTCCAACGGTTTTATTATCCCTGTAATGTTGGGCATCAGTGCAAAGAGGTATCAAAAAGTTGAGATGCATTTGGAAATTCAGTGTGGTAATGCTACTATCAGAGATGCAATGTTTCTTTCTGATTTCTGTTCCGGGAAATTAATTTGTCACTAGTTATCCACTGGAGTTGGTGATGTAACACTGTATTCATTTGTTCTCCCCATTTCATTCATAAAAACAAGGGTAAGGCCAATATTATTCAATCGCAATGGCATACAATAGCATAGAAAGCTGGGGCTAGCTTTACTCTTTCATCAATCAATTCAGATCTGTTGCATTGTTTCATTTTCATTTTCCCCTTTCTCTCCTCAGGTGGACGGTTAAACAAACGCCTTGCAAGCACGCTGATCAAGGCTAAACAAGAGTCCGACCGGGCCCTGGCCACCACACTGGAAAGGCAACAAAAGGTAATGCTACCGTGTGCTGCTGGGCTATATATGCTGAAACGCTGATATCAATGGTTTTAATGCTTTCCAGGACCATTCCTGAGATCTGTGCAAATCCACTGAGAAAAGGAATTAGAAGTTATGAGGGGGTCTTTGAATTTTGTCCAATGTTGGATCTAATATCAGCCAAAATAGAGATATTAAAGCATCCGAATTGTACTAAGCTCCCAATATAAATATAAGGTGGTATGAAGTGTCCACTTAACTATTTTAAGCAATTCCCTATAATGTGAAAATATAGACTAAAATTCCTGGGGAGATGGTACAATACGCTTCAGAGGAAATGGGTTTCAGGATTTCACATCCCTGTATATAACTCAGAACTTTTGTTACTTGAGAAAATTTCTAGTTATTTGTCTTTTTTTAAAAGAATTATTTAGATTTCAAACACCGCTTCAACATTGGAACTCAAGTTGAACGATTTCAACATAGCTCCTCAGTTTTCTCAGTTTTTATTTGTTCTAAGATCCACCTGGGTCAATCTTGTGATTCATCCAGATTCAATAAGATCCTATTCATCACTCGCATGAGGGAGGTTTGGACTGAAAAATATTTGAGAAGCTCTTTTTTTTCTTTCTTGGAGTTTGCAGGTATGATCAAACATTCTGGCCCTTATAACCTTACTGGAAACCCTTGTTTTCATTGATGTAGAAACTTGATAAAATGGTTTGTATTCACAGATTAACGAGTTGCGGTTACTCGTAACGATGCAGCAGCGTTATATCCTGTCCATGGAGGACACTATGGGGGAGCTACAGCGTGCCTTGCTGCAGGCGCAGACAGAGGGAAATCAGCAGCAGGAAATACAACCTGAACAGGTGAATAAACTCTAAATATCAAAATCTCATGTATGGATGAATATCTAAATTTCATGTATAGATGTCAAGAAGGGTAGTTTTATACTTGCAGATGTACCTTTGTACCTTACTTATGAAATGCACCCAAAATATTACAATATTACTCAATCCTTGCGTAGTAGTATATACACATTGTATAAGGCGCACCAGGGGGAAAGTGTTTGTGTGCCATATAGAGCAAATTAACTTTTCCTCAAACTCAGTTTTGGCTTACTTATCAGCATCTTGGTGGGGATTCACAGTAGTTATTTGCTCTGATTCTATGGGGAATACTAGAGCCATTGGTTTAACCAAGGAGGGCCATATGTTATATCCCTGTAAGATGACCACCCCTGTATCTCACGGACAGTTACAGCTTCTGAAATGCTTATTTCAGCTTAATAAATTCAGTTCTATCATCATTTAAGTTCTACGGTCAGGTTATTTGTCAGCAAAGGTACACTCGAACTGGTCACAATTTAGGATTATTTCACTTGGCCAAGCCACGTGATATAACCCTCTGTGGTGACTGGTTCTCATGCACCTTTGTCTATTTACCAACAGGTTGAGAAGCTATTGGAGCTGCCAATGCGGCACCCGGCAGATGCACAGGTATTCAGTGGGTACCAGGAGGTCATTGATTGTGACCGCGGAAACTACATCCCCGGCACTACAACCGACCCCGAGCTAGCTGCCGTGCAAGTCTTTGACTTTCCAGGTACAAATTAGTCCTAACTGAGCCAAGGGAATATATATTTTTTGTTAGGCATCAGAAAAATTATGCATTTTATATTCAGGAAAATAGGGGGAGGGAAATCGGTTTTTATACAAAAGACTATGTCTTCTGGCTCTGTAATATAAAGCCATGAATAGTTTCTGAGAAGTTGCTGTCACAAAGAAGTAGAGATGTCAGACCTTCAGAGGTCCGTCTATTTTCAGATGTTCAAACTTTCCCAAAAGTCAGACATCTCAAAGGCTTCTTCCATCTTGTGATCATAATATTGACAGAGGGAATTACATTAATCATAGATACCCTTACCACATGCCCTTTCTACTTTTATGGAGCATAAGGCTGAGCAGAGTTCAGGCTTCAGCAGGTGAAATTAAGCATGCCTTGTGCTGCTCTCTAGCCTTTTCTAGACAAACCACCTTTCAGAGATCAGAGGATCTCTGAAATCTCATTTCAGAGGACATGAATCTAAGCTGCCTTCTGATTGGCTGAAATTCAAATGCATTCTTTTAATTGTTTTTCTATCACCATCCAATTTAGAGATGGTTTTAAAGGTTTTGAATGAGGGGAACAGGTTGAAATGAAGATGAGATGGGTGCTTTTAGTATAATAAATTGAGGGAAATGGGTGCTTTGCTAACACCCAAAAATTTCAGAGGTTGAGCCCATACCCAACTGACATCTCTGAAGAAGCCAAAACATGAGTTTGAGGGGAAAACTTTGTTTATAGGAAAGATTTGTCTGGATCATTATATATTTGTAAGCTCCTCCTTTTTTTCAGTTTCTGAGACTATCAGCCATATTCAGAAATCGCCATTCGGCATTTTATAATGTTTTTAAAAGTTTACTGGATTACACACCCCCCCTCTAACATGCATAGGCAAGAGACACTTTAGAATGAATTAGAGCTCTGTTTTTTTTTTAAGGCTACAAACTTTTGAGCTGGAAGTTGATTAATAATAATTAATCCAAGAACTTTGTAATATTTTCACTTACACTTTATCTTGTATTACATATATAATTTTTTCATTTTTACCAGGTGAGTCCGAGCTGCTGACGGAGCTGCAGGACATCGAATCATTCGACATGACAAAGGTTCCCTACGTCCGAGGTGCACTGTCCATGGGGCAGAGTAAATAATTACCGTACCCCACAAGATATACTCACAGGACTGGGAAGATGAAAAATTTGTGGTATTCTTCGGGATCAGTGGCACATGTATTCCAATTGCAGAGAGTTTAAAATCTCATGAACTTCTATGATGGAAAGAAGTAGTGTGCTAGTCTATAGACTATCGGATAAAATTCCGAAGGTGGCAAATCATTCACCAAATATCAGTTTATGTTGACTGGTGCATTGATTTGAGAACATAGTCATATAACGTGTTAAATGCTGAGTCAATATGTTTACTTGGCAAGTTGTGATATATTTATTTATTTACATATCATACAAAATATTGATGAAGATCTTGTGATTTGTATATGGATGTATATATATATATACCATTAGTTTACTTTGTATTGATTGTTATTTGAACATCTGAAATTGAAAGATGCAAGTTAATTAATTGTTTTTATTGATGTCAATTGTAAAAAAGCCATTATACATTTGTTATCCTACATTCAAGGACTGTTTATTACTTCAAAGTTCATGTGTGTTTTGGGGCATGATGCACTAATGTAGACTCTGCGAGTAACTCACTGGTGCTTCATTGGTGCATTATGCAGAAGTGTATCAGCCCTGCAGTGTTAGATGCATGAATGTGCCCCTTGGTGAGTAACTCACCGAAGAAGAAAAAATAATAAAATATGTTAATTTAGTGAATCACTATGCAGCTCTTAAATCATTACTTTACCATCCTGGGTATATAGGCATGACTTATAATACACTAAGAACTGAACTTGGTAATAAAGCCTCTTTAAACAAGAAATGCGGTTGTGACCGCGTAAAAAAACGCCTCCCGCCGTTAATGTCGGTATACCAGTGTTTGATGACATGTCTCATAAAAGCAGACATAAAGAAGATTTCACAATTATCAATTTCTCTATTCAGTAATTTTGCATTGTGAGACCTCATCACATGGGGGAAATGCAATCATCATAGCGCACTCCCGTACCGCTTCGCAGTACCGCCGCTACGCCGCGTGGGAGGCGCTAAAAAAAATTCGACCAAGTTATTTAAAATTTAAATTGAAGCTTACCCACTCAAATTTGTTACAGAACTACCCAACCCCAAAAAGAGCCTGAAAACCACCATATGTGATGATCTCGGGCGAACTGACCCAACTTGTTCTTTGGTACCATTATTCACGGTTAATTTTATGGGAGGTACAGATTAGCAGTTGGTACCTTCTACCCTCTAAGGGCCGCTGATGCATTAGTGTACCATGCCCATTGGTTGTCATGATGTACCAATAAAGTACTGGCGAGACCCCAGGAAACAAACAAAAAATGTTAAATCACCTCAGAATAACGTTTCCTGAAGGCTTAAACAACGTTTGATTAACGTAAAAATGTTATAGTTAAACGTTTTTTTGGAACATTTAATAACGTTTTATTCTGACACCAATCACCCCTATATCAAGTTTCCAGACTCCCCAATATATATGCTTTTCTGGACATTTGATAGCGTTACTTTTTGTATAGATTCTTGCAGATTGTTATCTTATGTGGGTGTTTCTTTATTGAAACAGGGCATTACAAATCTCGCCCAAAGATGTCACGGTACAGGGTATATATCTGTACATGTACAGCCAGAACAAGTTATTTGGCAAATTAAGTCTGTATGCTGAGTGTAAGAGATTGGACATACTTATATCCAAAACAAGGTGTTCATCAACACTATCTAAATACCTAGATAACACAATTGAAGAAAATTATTAATTACTGTGTAGCTGTGCAAACAAATGTTAGTTCTATAATATATGCTGGTATCAGATTGAACAGACGCACGTCATTTCAAACATCTCCAAAAGATGGGATCATTGATTTATGTTGACTGGCGCATTGATTTGATATAATGGGGTAGAGTCTCCACCTAAAAGGATATGTAGAAAACATTGCAAACGTTTATTTACGTTAAGATTATGTTGAAACAACGTTTTCAAATGTTTAAATTTAGTATGGATAAAAACATTTGTGTTAAAAACGTTTCTAAACGTTTTAGATGCAAACGATTTTATTTAAAACGTTTATAAACGTTTTAGATGCAAACGTTTGGATCCAAACCATGTAGGAACGTTTTTAAACATTTTCAAACATTTGTTGTTTACTGGGACTGCTCACCAGCACTTCATTGGAGCATCATGCTGACCCTCCGGGAGTTTATGTATCAACCCTGTAGGGTCAGCATGATGCACCAACGAAGTGCTGGTGAGCAGTCTTGCCAGTACTTCATTGGTACACCATGAGGACCAATGGGCATGATGCATTAATACATCAGCGGCCTTTAAAGGGTTAATTCTATGGGAGGTTCAGATTAGCAGTTGGTACCTTATGAAACTAGAACACTGCAATAAATCACAGTGTCAAAGTGACAATCAGAGTGGTTGTATTGTAATTATATACAGCCAATTGTTTGTAAATAGGTCAATATGGATTATTCTTTCCATATGTAAATCCCTGCGTATAAGCCACACTCTAGTTCAGAAAGACTATAAACTGGAGAATATATGATTTTTACCCTATATATAAAAATGGGTTCCTAGGTCGCTGGTTAGAAATGTTGGATTTATGACTGCTTCAGCCTAGAGTATCCTTGAGGTACCAGATGAAGCAAAATTTTTAGGCTGTGAAGCAGGTAGGAAAGTGCCAGCTAACTCAACCTGTTATATACACTATTCTACAAAAATATTTCTAGACTTGTGCAGCACTTTTCCTACTTGATACACTCGATCCAAAGAGATCGGCGCTGTTATCTCAGTTGCACACAATGGAAATTGCTGTATGATCTAAATTGCATTCTTTGAGACCTTTAATTTGATAGGTTATATGTTAAGATGTGCTGAATAGATCCAGAGATTTTATTAAAACTCAACCCCCAAGAAAATCTGCTGGGAGAGTGTAAATTTGTTGTATGTTGCTATGATATTGTTGCTAAGCGCTGCTAAGATAAACGCCTCTAATGTAAGACACCAGGGGGCAGCACTGAACCATACTTTGGTAGGCTAAGTAAGCTTGGGGGGGCTATGTCCGACTCAGATGGGGGGTACAGTAGCTTACAGTCAATGCCATGAGGGGTATAATTTGCCCCACTATCTAGTGGCGAAGCCACTAGTTTGGTATAAATATGAAGTCTGGATATCTAGTGGAGGTTAGAATCTAGCGGGTATAGGAGTGTAGAATACATCTGACATTTTTTAAAAGTGTCGATATCTGACTGGGGTTTAGACTCTAGCGGGTGTAGAATAAAAATCTAGCGGATATCAGACTGAATAGAGATAACTGTTATAGAAAATAATAGAGATAATCTAGTGGGCATAGACTGAAGGGCGTTAGAAAGAATGTCCTCTCGTCCTGGTGGCCATGTGTACGCTGCTTCGCAGGCTTCTTGTCAGGTGGCCATAAATCCTGAGGCCCATTTGTCTGAAGGCCTCTCGCCCTAGGGCCTCTGGTCAGGGGGCTACCAGTCCAGGTGGCCATTTGTCCTGATACCAATTTGGTTATAATCTTCTCACCTGTATCTACTTTTGTATGTAAAGCTAAATCTAAGGCTTTATCATCGCAACACAGCAGTTCAGTTTTACAAGTTTCAAGAAGGCTTGAGCTGATTGACCTAAATGTTTGCACAACTTTTGCAGCCATTTGGCAAAAATGTGTAATTTTTGACAAATGTTAGATATGGTTTGGACAAAAAATGTCTTTTGCACATTGGAATATATTTGGGAAGAAAAGATTTTCCAAATTCTTTTTTTTTTTAATTAAAACAGTTTTATTGAACACCAAAAATAACTTCTTTTTGAGTGCAGACAACGACAGTTTCAACATTTCTAACAGTACAATTAATGTTTGCAGGACTTGGAAATCTAATGAAGTTGATACTTATTTA
This sequence comes from Acholoe squamosa, assembly GCA_949317995.1. Taxonomy (NCBI): domain Eukaryota; kingdom Metazoa; phylum Annelida; class Polychaeta; order Phyllodocida; family Polynoidae; genus Acholoe; species Acholoe squamosa. Next base: position 8,531,189 of record OX439035.1, read on the forward strand.
CGTAAAAAAAAAAACGCGTTTTTTTTTCTGCCTATTGGGAGGCCTACATTAGCTTTATAACACTGTGTTTCAAAGTTTTGACTTAAAACTTTATGATGAAATAACATATGTATACATCAAATCTTACAATTTGCGAATCATAACAACAAATCACATTACGTTAGCAACTGTCCAAAAAAAATCTTCCATTGCTACTGGACCAGAACAAAAATCCTTAACTCCGGAGGGGTGGTATGAAACTCAAATGAAGTGCTGGCGAGCTGGCAAGTCTGCTCGCCAGCACTTCATTGATGCATCATGACGACTTTGATACACTCCTGCATCAGCGTCCCTTAAATGGTTAACCATCACAACACAGACACTGTCTAATAATCTATCATGGTTGTAAACAATAGCAGTGTGTCATTATAGTTACTGACTGCTTGTCCATGTGAACAAGATAAGGCCATGTATCCTATCCTCCAAGGGTACTATAAAACATTGAAGCTAATAAAGCTGTCACTTCAGGGGGTCTAGATGGGGGGTCCCCATGTCACATGTCGATTTTAAGAAAAGGCCATGTCACAAGTCACTAAATTTCTATTTTCCCATGTCCTTGTCACTAGGCTTCATGTCACATGTTGATTTTAAGGAAAGGCCATGTCACAAGTCACTAAATTTCTATTTTCCCATGTCCTTGTCACTAGGCTTCATGTCACAAGACGATTTTTGGAAATGGCCATGTCACCCTGTCGAATTTAGGGGTCTAGACCCATACTTCACCCTTTAGTAGACATGAAGGTATCATGCCCATTGCTAATCATGATGCATGAATGCAGCTCTGGGGAGTAACTCACCAGGGCTTCATTCATGCATCATGCCAGGCTAAATGGGTCTATGTATACACTCTTGAAGGTTCAGCATGATGCACCCATGCAGTGCTACATTGGTGCACCATGATAAGAAAGGTACTGTAAAACCTCACGTAAAAGGCGCACGCCACATACAATGAGTTCTTTTACCACTCTAGTACTCCCAGCCAACAAAAAAAAACGTTTCAGAACGTTTCCCTATGGCTCCTTATCATGGCAAAACGTTTTAAAACGTTAAAAACGTGGTTGTTTTTTTTTACGTTTAATAACGTGTTTTTTTTTTGTTGAGTGGGCTGATCTACTGTCATTAATCCCTGCCTATAAGGTGCACCAGGGGTCCGTCCTATATGCTAAATATGGTCATTTGGGGCTCTTGATGGGGGTAGCCATGTCACATGTCGATTTTAAGAAATGTCTATGTCACTGCAAAAACCCATGTCACTTATGTCAATAACATAAGCAACACCTTGAAGAAAAAAAATCATTGGAACAAGAAAAGTAGGGGGTATGGGGGGTATCCCCTAGGAAAATTTTGAAGACTGGGAGACCAAGAAGTGCATTCTGAAGCTTTTTAAGGATAGCTGAGACCTCTCTTGGTCCTATTTCTGATGTCACTAAGCCCCATGTCACATGTAGAATTTAAGAAATGGCCCTGTCACATGTCACTTGCATTAGCATTGACATGTGCCATGTCGATTTTAAGAAATAGCCATGTCACCATGTCGATTTTAAGAAATTGCCATGTCACCATGTCGAATTTAGGGGTCTATAGGGCCATTCATTTGCTCATAAATTGACCTAAAATAACAGAAGAAATGTCCAAACTTTCATAATGGTCCTTGCAGAATGCCCCACCCCCCAATCCCTCTAAAAATGTCAAAATGGTTCATTTGCTGTGCTTAATATTGTCAACATGGCCCACATGAGACACTTTGGCTCCGAGTGCTTTGACCTGAAATAAGTCATTCCACCCAACAAAAAAACGTTATTTAACGTCAAAAAACCGTTTTTAATAACGTTTTGCAATGAGCCATAGGGAAACGTTCTGAAACGTTTTTTGTTGACTGGAATGTTACTTCCGACACCCCTGTGAGGCACACCTCACATGCGAGGTATTATGGTTCATGAAACTGGAGGCTATAAACAACCCTTGAAGGGTTAACATTATTCCATCTCAACATTTCTTCCTCCTGGCTCACTCTGCCATCCCTAGCTGTTAATGAACCACTGTCACATACCCTTTAAAATACCTCACACTTGAACACGGCATCATGGTTTGGGGCTCCCAGAACTATGCCTTTACAGGCACCCAGGATGAACTTACCTTTACTGACAACATCCCCAATGTCAAACTACAGAGGTTTAGCTCCGAAACAGGGGGCACAGAGCAAAATCTGGAAAATACCTCAGATAAATCCCCGGAGAATGATTCTAGCAAGAAGGATGGAGAGGGTGAGGAGGATGACAGTGTTCCTACGTTTAAGTCGAGTAGGTTGATCATCATCGAGCCCAGTATGATTGTGGGGTTTATGTTTCATGTGGCCAACTATAGCCTTATTGGACAGTACATCTACTTTGCCATTGGCGAGAAATACAATCTGACAGCGATAATGGCAGACGAGGCAAATAACAATGCGACTGGCGGAGGTGGAGGTGCTGGGTGTGGCGGAATAGAACCGAACAAGAACTCCACCGCCTATGTTTTACAACAGAAGACGCAGGCAGAAGCAGCAAGGTTTAATTTGTATATTGATATAGTAACTGACGTACCTGGATTCATTGTCATACTCTTCTTTGGTAAGTTTCTGATTTGGATACCACATTGAAAAATGCCCTGCATAGTTGTGATTAGGGTTGCCTGTGACTGGGGTTTGATCATTTCTGGTGCCAAAATTATTTCTCCAGGTGGTATATAACTTGTGTTGTAGTGACCTGTGGTGGGTTCCCCTGTAAATTGAAGAACGCCCTGCCTCCCCTCTTCTAATAATGTGATAAAATCCTCTCAGTTCACCTTTTTCGCTTTTAACTGCCAAATTTGTTGACACTTCTATGAAAGTCCAATGTATGTGTTCCTGATTATTTAACTGGTCTTTTTTCACTCTGCTGAATATGCAATCTGACTATAATTTCACCTATCTGAACAAGGGGAACCACCTGGGTCTGATCATTGACATAGTATTTGTTCTTTTTGCTGGAGAATTACTAAAATAGATAAATGATAATGCCTATATTGCCAAGGAATTCCATGGGGTTATTCATAACATAATTTGGCAATGCTAGATGTCAGCTCTTTGTGTTGTCTGCAGGCCGCCTGATGGACCAGATAGGGCGTAAGATCACATTAGTGATGCCACTTGTCGGTCTCACCCTCCGTGCTCTGCTGTACATCTTACAGCAGAAAGCAAACCTCCCTATTGAGGTGAGGAATGTTTTCACTGGCTTCATGTGAATATTGAAGTATAATGGAAATTAAATAAGCCTTACTCACAATACTAATTCTTCAAAATTCTTATTCTTTACTCAACAATTTAAAGTTTCCCTCTAACATGAAACATAAACAATTTCAAACAAAACCAAATTAAAAAAAAAAAAATTAACAAGAAAAATGTGGCAAGGACCATGGATAGGAGTTGCGCTCATAGATCATGGCAACATCACTATCATCATCAACATCATCAATGACGTCATAGGTGACAGGGAGAAAACCGAAAACATTATGGAGTTGCTACGGTCGCTATGCTCCTGGCCGCTGACGCCCCGGGGGGGGGGGGGCACTTCAATTTTTTTTGATACGGGTGTGTGGCTGAACCCCCGACTACCCTTACCCTTGCTAGGGCACTTGTTCGTGGTTTTTTTTTCTTCCAAACCCTACCCTTGCTAGAGAAATTTGTACATAATAGTCTTAGATTTTGCTTAAAATATCTTAAAATGAACTTGTTTGGGAGAAAATTGTATTTTCTTTATGCTATTTTCATGAAAACTTGGAAAATATTCGTGAAAATTTCTAAATTTCCACGTGAATCAGGGTATTTCGCCGAAAGTTGAACCTTGCTAGGGACATTTTGCTCAAAAGTAGACCCTTGCTAGGGACATTTGTGGCTGAAACAGGAGGCTTGCTAGGGACTTTTCCTTGAAAAAGTACCCTTGCCAGCCGCACATATGTGTATACATTACATAGAGAGTGCCCCCCCCCCGGGCCCCGGGGGCTGACGCGGCTTGCAACTCCAAAAAAACATAGTTACTGTGAATTCTCTCATATAAGCCACATCCTTCTACTATAGGTCAAAAGCGCGCATTCGCACCCGATTTTCGGACCTTTCGGGGGGGTCAAAAAATTTTGACCCATCGAGAAGGGGGGTCGAAATTTTTTTCATGCATCCGCGCGTAAAAACACCAGCCCCCTCCCCCCCTTGTTAAAAAAAGATCACTCCCTTAAGGGACATTCTATAAGCCACTTTTTTTATTTTGGTTCTGGTAATAGGTGTGGCTCAAATGAGAGAATTTATTGAAATAATTTGTTTGTCCTCAACTTTAATGTCTACTTTACCCATGATAATTCATCTCTTTCTTCATGTAAAATAACCATTTTTTTAACTATTCTGTAGGTGCTCTTACTCAGTGGTGTTGTGGAGTCCAGTACTGGGGGCTTTACCACGTTCATGACAGCAGGCTACGCTGTACTTATCGACACAGTCAGCAAACGGGACAGGGCGCGACGGTTAGCCGTCATGGACACCAGCCTCGTCTTTGCCATGGCCATCATGGGTTTTCTGATGGGACTGATGATTCAACATCTTGGATTCTTTTGGCCTTTTGTTGTAATTGTGGGTGCACATTCATTGAATGTGCTCTATGTCATCTTTTTTGTGCCTGAAACGGGGAAGAAGACAGCAAAATGTGATGCAATATCACCTCGATACATATTGGATTCATTTAAGGTAAGGTGTGCTTACCCCTAATAGCTTGTGCATTGTTAACAAACCAGGCTGAAAAGGTCAAAGGGTAAACAGAATATTAGAATATGTTTGAAGTCAGAATGCACATTATGGACAAGAACTTATTAGCATAGAACAACACTTAACTGCTTAAAATCAAGATTTGCTCAAAAGTAAAAGTTACTACTCATTTAATCAATTTTTGTTTGAATAATGAATTTTTATTGTTTCTGTTTTAGGTGGTGCTGAGTTTAATTGTTTCTATTTTAGGTGGTCTCTAGGACCATATTACCGAAAATTTACAATTTTTTTAGCCTAATCAATTTTTGTTTCATGAATACATTGTTTCAATTGTTTTTTTTCTAGGTGGTGCTTAGGAAGAGGGAGGGAGGTAACAGACGTTTACTGTTCATAATGGTGGCAGCCTGGATTGTCTTGGGATTTGGTTTTGCTGTCTACACCCTCGACTCGCTCTACAAACTCAACTCTCCATTCTGTTGGACACCACAACAATTAGGTTAATATAATATGCGATTTTACCCTTCAAGAAAGAAGAGTAATTTTGAGATATCCATGCCTATACATGAGTCATGGGTAAAAAGTGACACTCATGACGCTGTGACGCAGTGTTTTTAAAAAGTGACGTTCGTGACGCAGGAGTTCTAAAAAGTGATGGATGGCGACACTATCAAAACTTCGCAGTACATTGGCACATACATGTACATAAAAAGTGACGGAGTGATGCGCCATCCTTCCTAAAAAGTGATGGCGTGACAGCCTGAAAATTTTGAGCACCCATGTATAGGCACTTAAACCTTACTGGCCTTTATTATCACCAGGTCTTGAATAAGAGCAGGGGTATTGAATACACTATGAGCCTAGTCTTTAATAACCATCATTATGTCATGGCAGATCCAATCGTTACTATAGATTACAGCCGTATTCCATGGGGGCATGGAATACCATATGCTTGTATTCAATGGGATCCGCCATCTTGGATTTTAAATGGAGCTGAGCTGTTTTCCTTTCTCTAAAAGCAAATAAATCCCCATAGGCCATGACATAAATGCAAATTTCCACTCCCATGGAATATTTTTGCAGCGCATTCACCTCAGTGAGGCCTGTCCGCATTCACCTCCGCCTATAAGGGGTCATTGAATATGGACAGCCTCAACTCGGTGAATACGATGCAAAAATATTCCATGGTGAATGAATGAAGGCATGGTATGTAACTTGCACTGGTGCATTTAGGCATCATGTTTACCACACAATATTACGGTTAAACCCAAGGTCAGGGCATATAGATCATTTACATATTTGTATAATTTATCTGGATATTTGAAGTCAGGGTTGTCTTAAACGCAGGGTGAATTTACATTTGATAAGTACATTTTGTACTGATTACCTACTGAAGGCAAGGCCCCAGGAGTACCTCATATACTCATGGACTCATTGCATCCCTTATATATGCAATGCAGGTTCAACACAGATTTATGGTCATTTGAATATCATTGACTTATTATTATAGGTACCTTCATGGCTGCCTCGTCACTGGTGCCTGCATTCCTACAGATGATCTTTGCCCACTTCTTCTTAAAGAAGCTAAACGACATCTCCGTTATCCTCTTCTCCCTGGTTTTCATGACTGGCAGTGTCATCATCACTGGGCTTGCCACCAATGACCTCATGTTGTGGATAGGTAATGTCCTTCACTATTAAAATAAAATAGATATACTCTTTAAACATTTCACAACTCTTGGCAAATCAAAGATATATAACATATTTTAGAGCTTTTTCAAACATTTGACTGTTACATGCCTTCCAAGCATTTTTGACAATAAGAAAAAGTTTGTGATTGATTGTATATTTAATCAACTGTACCTCAAATTTGAAAGGATTTTAAGACTTTAAATGGTATAGAATATTTTAATAAACTGCCTAATTTCTCACCAATATGCTTTATGTAATGCTTTTGGCAACACAGAGTTTTGACCATATCGAATGATAATGTTGCACTTTTGGTCCAAGAGGCCTGACATTTCTTTTTCTTTTTTCTTCTTTACCAAAGACTTTTGATGGGTATAGGCTACCACAGAAGAGATTGAATAAAATGTATAATGTCCAAATATAGACCTGAACAATGGTCATCTTGACAGAATTAAGAGCTGCGTCACATCTGTGAAACAAGGTAATCAGTATATTTCTTCCTTTACCTTACAGCGCCCCTGGTAGGTGCCCCTTCAGGTCTAAACCAGCCCCTAATGAGGTCTGCCATCTCTAAACTCCTGCCTCCAACTGAACAAGGTGAACCAACTTATTGTAGCAAAAGGGTTTTGATTCTTAATGCACAATCTCACTATTAACGTTCTAATTGGCAAAGCTCTTTTTTTTTCTCACTGTTCAGGAACATTTGGAAAAGAGTTGGGTAGAAAATGTTTTAAAATTTTCAGACATTTATTAAAGTATTTTATGTAACATTTTGATATTATAATTGCATTTTTTAAACTAGCAAATATTTTCATGCTTTTTTTAAACATTAGCAAAACTTACAAACTTGAGTCATGTTGCCACATATAGCCTGATTAGACAGTATAATGCTGGTTTTTCTTTTTTGGTTTTATTGATGTTAGAATTAGTATTTTTTTTTTTTCTGTCAAGTGGGTTTGCCCAATTACAATTTGCGGACAACTCCTGAAGAGCAATTCTGCCAGGAGCATGCAGCTCCACTCAATCACAACCATGGTGTGGCATTCATTTTAGATTTGTGAACTGGGAGGCTCCCCAGTCAAAAGTAAATTATTTGATATAGCTACATGATACTCCAGATCTCTTTTGCATATCTCTCAATTTTACCAAATTTACAATATCTGGGGGAAAAAATCAATATATTTTGTCTGACTTTGAAAGTTTGTTTTGTATTTTGGCTTTTTTTTTTTAAATCTAGGTTCTGTGTTTGCCTTCCTGATGTCGATGCAGAAGATAACGGGTGTGATGGCATCCATGATGTACAGTAACGTGTACGCGGCGACACTGTTTGTGTTTAAGGGCACTGTGTACATGCTGATGGCTGGCTTCATTATGATCACCTTTTGTCTACTCGTGTAAGTATAAGTAATGTAGTAGCCAAATTATGTTTTCAAACTTTGATGAATGTTTTTCTCTTCTTTTTTTTATGAATAAGGCCATCTTATTCTAATAACTTTGATGACAGAGTTTTTCACCTACAACATTGGTCGGCCAGAGGAAGAAAAAAGCTCACATTCAACCTCATCTGGCAGCCAAAATAAGCCAGTGGTAGGTGCAAAAAAAAAATGTAAATCTCATGTTTCTAGTCATCTTACGGGGAAATGTGAAGAAATGTCCTTGTCCTCAGGGCAAAATATGACATATTTTTGGGTGATTACTTTTTCTTCAAGTAGTATGTCTTTTGGGGAGAGGCAAAAATAATCTCCTTTTTTTTGGAAAATGGGAAAAAATCTTGCCGCCGGATCCATAATCCAAATTATTAGAATAAAGTGGCCTAAGGCCATGTAATGAACATGTGTGGAGTGAGAAAGTATGCCAGGGGGGTAAAGCGGTATGCATAGGGGAGAGAGAGTTTGCTTGGTGCTCTAAAGTATGTTTGTCAAAAGGTTTGACTAGAGAGTATGCCGTGGGGGTCAAAAAGTCTGATTTGCTGGTTGTACATTTATGTGTTGAGGTTCAGATATTATGCCTGGTGCTCCTATGTATGTTTGGGGTCAGAAAGTGTGACTAGAAGAGGATATACCTGTGGGTCAGAAAGTATGCTATGGGGTCAAAAAGCAGTCCTTTGGTCAATAACCTTTTCTCAGGATTGAGTCATAATTGTAATTTCTTCATGGTTGCAGGGCCTTCAAGATCCTGTCTGTAAAACAGATGAAAATCGATGCTGCAGGAACTCATATGGGTGATATCACAGAGGATAAACAAGAAAAAACAAATATTTAGTACAGAAAGGCCTATGTTGGACTCAATGTACATGGATTAAATGACTTATAAGGAGGGCATTTCTAAACGTGATATGACTGCCAGATTTCAAATTGCAGTGGGATCCATCGCTCTATAAATGTCATAACAGTCCTGATAATTACCTTGGTACAACTGCTCTTCCAAACCACATTAGGTGCTTATCACACAGAGCAGTCGGAGGGCATTACCTCCCCTCCCACTTCACGTTAAAAAGAATATACAAAATAAAAACATATACTAAAAAAACACGTTTTTTGGCATTCTATAAAAGCGTTTTTATTTTAGGTTTAAAAAAAACCGTTTTTTATGTGAAAAAAAAAACGTAACTTAAAATCGTTTTTGCAAACCTTTTTTAACGTTGAAAAAGAGAATGTTGAAAAAAACGTTGAAAGCTCATTTCAAACTTTTTTCGACATAAGAAAAACATTTTACACTATTTACCCAAACCTAATAGAAATATTTGCAAACTTTTTTTGCCAAGTGGGCTATGATCACCCACTCTAATTTTGTGGGTTTCAAGTCGTATCGTCTAAGCAAAGTTGCACCATGTTGAGAAATGTCCTCCTGAGACTTCCTAAAGTGATCTAATGGTGTTTAATCCTTTAGGAACAGGTAGTTTGCTTAACCTTTTTATATTTCCTGGTCTATGGACAATGAACAAGGCTAGTATAAACTACTCAGTGTATAAGCGCTCAGAATAAATGATAAATGACTTCAGTCATCAACGTCAAGGAGAGCTGGTGCTGCGCGATAAATTATAATCCTAACAACATTTCCGTTGGGAGTGGTATTTTTTCCACTATGGGGGGGGGGGGTAGATTTCCGTGTGTATGGCAACCCCCCCCCCCTTGAAATTCATTTGCTCCCCCTATTTTATTCTAAATTAACATGACGGTTTTTTGCTAGTAAGGGGTGAAATCTTTTTCGCCTCCCACTTGGAGGGGCCCAAAATCATCTCCCCTGTCTTCTTAAAAAGATGACCACCCCATTACCTGCTATATAGGTGTAGGGTTGATAATGAGCACTCCCTAGAATTGACCTATTGTAATTGTTCTGCCTGTTATTGGATCAATGGGTTGTAAATATCCATTAGCCATGATAACTAGACTTCTATGCACACATTGTAATAGAGAATTGATTTTATTACATGCGTGTATCTAAGTTTATAACCAAACCGTCTGATTTATATCACTGTTTTTGGAGCTTTATTTCTTAAGGTGCTAGAATCCCACACAGAACTACCAGTGCTACTCCTATGGCAATTTTGATAAGACTTTAATAGGGCAGTCTTGTGACCTTGGACTACCTTTTGGCCTTTACTGCTTGCAAATTGGACCATTATAAGTTCTGCGGGAACGAATGGCCTGTAGGGGGAAACTTTTCATATAGCCTCTTCATCCTGTGCAGTGTGCCCCTGTTGGCTGGTATAAAATGGCCATATCAGGGTTATGGTGTATCCAATATTTTGTATTGCATATAGACTGTATATATATAAATGTGCTTATTCAGAAATTTCCAAACCTGCAGTTTCTTGACTTGACTATTTTTTGTATCATGTGAATAAATGCTCAGTTAAATACATAACATACATCGTGCTTCTCCTCTTTCTTTATTTCTACAGGTTATGGCTATGTATACCATGCCAGATCAACTAATTCCAGTTCTAATAAAGAAGCTATGCCTTTATCTACTTGAACACTGAACTTACTAAACCCAAATGAACTTTGAATGCCTGGAGGGCATTTCTCAAGATGGTACGACTGAAAACAACCACTACGATTTTTAAACCCTCAAAATTAAAGTAGGTGATTATAGGTTATGCACCACGACTGCTCTGTACGCTCAGCACTTAATGCAGTAATTACATAAGGTTTGGTAGTTTAGTTGTACCAGTGCAGTCATAAGTGACCATTTAGATGCAAGGCTCCCACTACCATTTGGCAGTTGTTTTGTCGTACCATCTTGAGAAATACCTTCCTGGTCCCTTGGACTTTGTGGTGAGTGGTCCGTGCCTGAGTTTAGAGCGGACCCAATAGCAGCTTTTGGGGTTACGTCATGGGCGCAGACATAGCCTTACCCCCGAGGTTTCTTCAGTGATGCACCAGGTGGCCACAGATCAATTAGGAGAAGGAATGCTTCTATCCGTGCTGCCTTTGGCACTTCTCGTACAAAGTAAAATGTTTTGTAGTTATGGTGGTAGGTATGCCTCAGTTGTTTTATTGAATGAAAATTCTACTAAGGGACGAGTCATTTATTGCCAGCTGGGAGGGGGGCTAAATGGATTTTGGCGGATCGGCAGATTTTTTCCGACTCCCCCATCACTATGACAAAAATAATCACGACCCCCCCCCCCCCTCTTTGGCTGGTCCCCGTCTGTATACGCTTGGGCGATTGATACCAGGGAACAGCATACCCCCTACTAAGAGCTGATTTTGCAAAACGACCCCCAAAAAAATCGGATACACCCATGGAATGAAAATTGAAGAAAATGCTAGGGTTGCCTCTGTTTTGCTAGGTATACAGGGTCGGATTATCTGAAACACAACTTTTCTTGCCTTGCTTATTAACTTTATGTAAATCGTGCCTCTGATTACATTGACAAAGAGACAATAGCAACCTTTCATTTGAAACTAATTGATCTTTTCCGAACAAGATAAGCCCATGTAGATACAAGAGCAAGATACCTCTGTTTAGGTACATCCTCTGTGAATTCTGAATAACAATACGGGATAAGTCATTCATTACCAAGTGGGGAGAGGAGTGGTGGGGGGGGGGCGCGGGCATTTTGAAAAACAGGCCTCTGATGGAGGGGATGGGGCAAAACTGAATACGTCTTCATAATTGGGGGATCAAAACTACATAGGGACGATTAAGTACTTATCGCAAGCAGTCATTCCACAAGCATAGGTGATTTTTTTTTTTTTATAATTTTTTAATTTTTTTGGGGTGGGGGGGGGGGGCAAAATGACTCATCCCTTAAGTTGTCATATTGTTGTGTCATGCCAAATACGTATATTTCAATTGTGTCCTCATTGTGTGAAGGGCTTTACAGCTGCCATAAACTCCTTTGTATAAGCCACACCTCTGATTTCACAGGTTTAACACACGCAGCTTTAACACATAGCTGATATGTGAGGAGAGACCTGAAAATACTTCATGATATCAGAAATATTGGGGGGTTGATTTTATAGCAAGGACTTTTTATCTTAGAACGGTACTATTAAAGTACCTTCTAGCTTACTCTCAAGTTTGGGTGTGTCTCATATACGTCTAGTTATAAATATGCGAGGTATTGTGGTATTCTATGGGACTAAATACCTGCCTATTGATTAGACTAATCGAATTGGCCACACTTAATGGTATATGCAAGACTTTATGGTATTATCAGCATCCTTGGTCATCGCAGTGCACTTTTATGCCACCTCATGCTACCATAGCCACCTGCATCACCCAGACTCTTAATACTAGCATCATGGTGTGGGGCTCCCAGAACTATGCCTTTACAGGCACCCAGGATGAATGCGCCTTTCACAACAGCACCCCTAATGTCAAACTACAGCACCCCTAATGTCAAACTATGTCTTACAACAAAGATCCCGTGCAGAAGCAGCAATGTTTAATCTGTACATAGATAGAGTAACTGATGTACCTGGATTCATTGCCATATTCTTCTTTGGTAAGTTTTTACTGTGAATGTACTTTTATCAAGCTTATTGGGGCTATGGTTCCCTGACATAAAGTTAAACTCCTGTGCCTGGATTGTGTTGGGTTTTGCAGCACAAGCTCCCTGTACAAACTGAACTCCCCATTCTGTTGGTCAGCACAACAATTAGGTAAATATGAGTTTATATTTCATGAAATAATCTCTTGTCTTTTCTTACAATATAAAAGAATTTTTTACATCACACATATTTCTTATATATTATATTTAAAAAGGGTTCTTGGCTGTTTTTTTTTATCGTCTACATTACTGTGCTATAAAAATGTCTCTTAAACTGGATGCTACTGTAAAAGGTTTCATCATTTATCATGACTATTTCATACTAGGTCTTCTGAACAAATTCTCTTTATTACAGAAAGAATATAACAGTTACATTTGTTTTCATATTCATTATGATATACCAATTTCACTTATGTAGTGACAAAGAACGTCGCATTTCAGTTCAGAGACCCTATCTTTGAACCGGTTTTGGGCAGCAACCCTAACCATATATCAACGTATCAACTTGTTTCACAAATATAGGTAGATGGATCGCCTAGTCCCACTTAATCTAGTAAACCGTTGGACAATAAACATTATTGACAAGAACTAATTATTCAGTAATCAAACAGAATGGGTTTACAATGTGTATTAGTAAATAAACAGTATATTAAAACCGTATTGGTTCTGTGTCCTGATTCATTCATATATTGATTATTATACTTCGATTTCTGGGTTACTCAGTGCTTTTTGCTGGATATTCCCATTCACATACCTGTTGATATTGCCCAGCATGAATGCTGTAGCATGAATTTTGGAAGGCGTGTGGTTATCCATGGATAACCTGCATGCCATGATGTTATCCATGGATAACCCGCATGCCTCTCATGTCCTTCCATGTCATATGTTACATGTTAAAACCCACGAAATCTTATGACCTGGGCAGGGCTCGAACCTGCAGTCTCAGATCCCTAATCCAACACCCTATGCATTGCGCCACAGGGACTGACGAGAGCAGCTTGGTTAGAACCATGTTTCTATGATATAAAGCCTTGACCTATAACCAGGCCAGTCACGCACAGGATCTATCCAATGGCTGCCGGGCGCAGAAGGAGGCGACGTGGTGGTCTAGTGGTTAGCGCATTACGCTCAGCCGTTAGAGGTATGCAGGTCGAGTCCCGGTCCGGGCGCATCTTTTTTCGCCGTGTGCGCTGTCGCTGTCCACTGCCGGGCGGTGAGGTGTATATCTAGTCTAACACGGTCCGGGCGCATCTTTTTTCGCCGTGTGCGCTGTATTATACACAAACATAACCACGAGATGCATTCAAAGCTTTAGCTGTCCGCTGCCGGGCGACGAGGTGTGTGTACACAATTTTTCGCCGTCTGCCGCTGCCAAGCCTAGCCGAGACGGGCGCTGTCGTTTTCAACTTGGATTTATTGGTATTCTATTGATTATTTATTGGTTTCATGGTATAAAATAAGTAGTCAATGGATAATTCATGACTCGTGTGTGTTAGCAAAGGCTAATTACACTCGGCCTACGGTCTCGTGTAATTATCCTTCGCTAACACACACTCATCATGAATTATCCATTGATTACTTGTTCACAATGTGTATGTATATTGTAATACCCATAACAACTGACAGTTGACAGGTGCAATTGTTAAAACTACTTCCTATCAACATATACAACAACATGAGTTAGTCATTAAATACAGGTATTTTGGCAGCTAACTGCTCCCTCATGTAGGCTTTAAATTGCTCGAGGGAGGGATTAAACGTGTCATTGGATCCAGTGCATGCCACTTGGTAGCAAGTGTATACTCAAGGCTATCCTGGTAGAGTTTGAGTTTAGATCAGTCCACTTTTCATTGGGCCGTCCCAGAATCTCGTGCGCAATTGTCTATTATCAATATATTTGTCAACTCGTGACCGCTGGTATGCAGCTATCAACACATGAACATTATGTCTATCAACAATTTATTTATATGGGTCTGGGCGTGAACCAATTCTGTAGATGTAAGAATTGGTCGCTTAAGGCTGGCAAGAAGGACATTGCTTTATACTTTACAAAATAACATGACACAGGTGTAAGTCATGGAGTTCATTGATAATTCTATGGTAATGATGGTGGTGTAAGTTGAATTTAGTTAATTTTCTATTGTTGTGTCTATTTATATAACATTTAATGAAATGACACTATGATGAACAAGACGTTTGAGGACGTTTGCTCCCTGGTGTGGATTTGACACCCAAGTATCTAAACATATTGATGTTTGAATCTAAACACCTAATATTCAACTGTTTAAACTCTAAACATCTGAACATGTTTAGCAAAAATGTTTATGTATTTAGAATAAAAGTGTTATTTTCCTAAATGTGTAGTCGATGATACACCTAACTGATGTATATGTTTAGGTTTTAAACATGTTTAGACCTAAACATGTTTAAAATCTAAACACCATTTTTGCAGTGTACGATACCCCCCTGTCTGCCAAACAGTACAGTATAGTGGAGGCTCCACTGCGCGATTTCCTTTACTATTCTCACAGAAAGCTACTCAGACAGTGCATAAGGTATAGGGTGTTGATAGTCCTAAATTGTAAACATGAGATTTAAAATGATAAACATAAGATTTGAGGGGTCACTAATATTAACAGTGAGTGTGCTACCTATAGTTCTGTTTATATTTACTCAACACCTCAGACTGAGATGTCACACTGATCAAGTAAGGGTTGGTGCCCCTGTTCTGCTATATAAACAACAACAATATAATTATGTTATAAATAACAACACAGCAGTCTGACAAAAACTGCAGGGTCTTATCCTGGAAAAATCAAACCTGTCTGATATGGAATCGCAGAGACTCCCAAATGTGAAAGTCTGCAATATTACATAACACTGGCATGATTTAGTAAACAAAAACATCTTTTTGAAAACACAAGCATGCCTGAGAAAGCACACAATAACACCCCCAGATAAACAAATACTTCCCTGAACATACAATTTCTACCTTGCAATGATAACAAATCCCACTTTTAGTATGTGTTTGTGTCCTAGTTTTTGAGAATAGCTGCGGTTCTGTGCAAAAATCGCGTAGTGGAGCCTCCACTAATATTATTCAAAAAACTCAGATATATGTCTATGTGCTATTTTCTCAATTAATTTGCCTGGCAATGGCAGGAGGGAAATCGGTCTATAATTACTGACCATTCTAGGGTCACCAACCTTGGGGATGGGTATAACCTTAGCTATCTTCCAAGATCTAGGGATAACCTTTATCAGCGAAAGATTTGTTAAATAATTATGTCAACACCCCTGGGATCTGCACAAAGGTTAATTTCAAAACTTTTGAACTTAAGGTTTCTATGGCACTAGCCGTGGAAATGTTTAAGTCTTTAACCAGGGCAGTGACCTCTTCAGCAGTCGTACTGCAGTCATCAATATCTACATCCACTGCGTTTCCATAAAAAGACCATGGCAGAGCAACTAGCAGTATCATCTGGCTCAATACCCAAGTTACCATCAATAAGGTGTACAGTGTGACCTTTATCTGGTCCTATGGTAGCAGCTTGTGGATTCCATGCTAAAATGTCTTGGTGTTGTCCTTAGGTGCCTCTGTCAGGCCAGTAGTGTGCTCTTGTCTTGCTTTCCAGCAAGTCACACTAATGGCTCTCTTTGCTCATTCTGCTTCAATCATATCATCAGGGTTTTTGGTTCTCCTAGCCCTATTTATCAATCTGTCCTTATTTTTGATATTCTTCAAAAGATGGTTGGAAACAGCAGACCTGTTTTTCTTTTTTAACATTGAAGTCAGTATACGGGCACAATTGATCCATTATATCTCCAAACTTTGCTTGAATAAAATTCCATTGCTCATCTACAGTGGGTAAATTACAATAATCATTCCAGCCTATTTGTTTGACCATATTCCAAAATATTTCTTCAGAGAAACTTTTCATCTGTCTTCCTCTAAAACTCACTTTGGGGGTTTCTGCATTTAGACACATACACTAAATCATGGTTACTAATACTTGGGCGTAATATCCCTGCCTCTGTTATCTTATCATCAGTGGAGAAGATCAGATCCAAACAAGATGGATTATTGCTGTCTCTGGTTGGTGAATTAATCCAGGATTTAAAGCCAAAACTACTTAAACCATGGAGTAGTTCAGTAACATTATTATCGTTTTTATCAAAAATATTAATATCCATGTCACCCATGATGTACAAATTTAATTTACTCTTCTGAGGAATTGATCTTATTTTAACTTTAAGAGCTCTCCAGAATTCATAAACTGTACCTTCGTGTGGTCACCTGCTGAAATCAGAGCAACTACTGATCAGAACTTCCAGTTTCTAACCCTTAAGCTTCACATCCTTTTGAAATCAATGCTCTTGAGATTGATATCCATCACACCTACTAAATCAATAAAAGAAATGAGATCGGAATGAAATTTAAACACTAAGAGAATCTCAAACAGTTTGTCTCCAAATGTGAAAATTTTGAAAAAGACTACTGTAAGTGCCTCGATCACAACAGTTAGTGAGGAGTAGGTCACATGGTATAGTTGGCTAAGACATACCCGCTTTAGCAAGTTTCAAGTTTCAAAAAGGTTTATTGGCCAATAGTTATCACAATGCACTGCCACTGGAACTTTTACAAATATTAGCCAGGGAGCTGCATCAGTAATGGTCCATGCTAGCCCCCCTATGGAGGAGCCTTGAAAAGAATATTTTACTATTACAGACTTAAACCAATCAATGGCAGGATATTCACATTTCAATTTTTCAAAAGACTGGAATCATTTTTGAAGGAACAAAGATGTATTTACATTTACGTGAAATGAAATGATTTACGTGAATTAACCTGGCATGCCTGTTCCGTTTCGCAGAACGTGTACTCCCCCAAGTATCATCTGCCTCAGTGACCTTTACACTACAGCCCGTACTTGTGTATTATAGCAAATATTTTAATGAAAAGGATCTGTTTGAAAACGAGTTGTGTGTTCCCCAGCCGCCCTCCCACCCCATTTATTAGTACAATACACATAGCGCGGACATGCATCTCCTGAGCCACACTAACCGCTACCCCCTTATCTGACCAATGAGCATTCAGTCCGGTCATTCTACTAAGGACCCGTTCATCTAGGGATGATAAAAGAGGAGGTGATACCGATTACAGCTGGCCCTAGCGGTCGTTTTCCGAACCTTCCAAAAACCCCCTTTATCGCTCTACCGTTCGTGGACGGGAGGCATTGTGTAATGCTATTTCAATGAGAGTAGACCAATGTTTATAGATCTAGATCTAAATCAAAACTTGAGTCTCTTTGAGTCTCTACAAGTGAATTTAATGGATAATATCCCATTTTATCAGGGGATGCATGCCAATTAATTTTGATTTACCAGATTTATTTGAAAAGCCAACTTTGAATTGGCTAATTATGGTATTTTGCGAACGCCATTTTTGCAACTGATGAATCACTGCTTACATATTATCTGGGCATTGACACTGACAAAATATTCCATGGCTATATAAGGAGGGAGTTCTCTAACATGACTGCTATCATATTTTCATTGGATGGTCTTACTTTCTGTCTGTAATCTGTCAATTTATTTGATCGTCGGGAAATGTCTGTTTCCGCATGCGCGCCATGTTTACGTTAGCGAACGCAAGCCAAACGCCGTTGCTTCGCGGAATCGGTATCCCCTCCTCTTGGATGATAATGCAGTAGCTGAGATCTGTCTGTAGTGTAGGTATGGAACGTAGGCACATTGTCAGTCAATGAATGAATAGGCCTGATGTACATAGACTCTGTTGAACATGTTGAACATGGTTAAATGCATTTATCAACGGGAGGGGGGGCGGTGTTCTTTTTGCCCAGATGTGCCGAAAATTTTTTACGCCCACCCTTGATGGCAGTCAAAAAAAATTTTGCGTGACCCCCCCCCTCGCACCAGAGGCGTGAAGAATTTTCACACCCCTCTTTGATCTATAGTACTAGCGCACAGGCTTTTTTGCTAAAAAGAGGGTGAAATTTTTACACCTCCTCAAGAGGGATCAAAATTTCTTTTACCCCCCCCCCCAGGGAGAGGGGGGTCTGAAATTTTTACGCCCCCCTCCCCCGTTGATAAAAGCTATTATTATTTGATAAAGAATGACCACTCCCTAAGGTTATGTGTTGGGAGTCATTTTCTTTCAACCAGTTCCGAGAGGGGGGGGGGCATTCTTTTTAACCCATTCCTAAGGGGGGGGGCAGTTTTTTAAACCTCCCATGGGGGGGGTCATTTTTCCATGTATGGACTTGGTGGATTTTGCGAATTTTTAGGTTTGACCTGGGTGTGAAGTGTTATTTTTACCGAAAAAGCCCACCCTTTAGTATAGAATAAGAGTGGGGAAGGAAAATGTCAGACTCCTGGCATCTGAAATTTTCTTGCCCCCCCCCCCCCACCCACCCACCCCCTCCACTCTGCCCCCAGTTGTTAAAATATGATAACTCAGTGAGAAATCCTTGGCGGGAATTTTTAGTTCACCCATTCAACACCAGGCGGCAGCATTAAACCGGAACTGACAGATGGCGCTGCACGCGGACGAACCGGCGCGCCATATTGGGAAAACTCGACTTGCATGCGACTTGAATTCACGCCGACAAAATGTCTTCGTACACCAAAGATAAACTCAAGAGCATCCTCACAAATCACAACATCGCCTTTCCAAAGGACGCCAAAAAGGATGTGTACCTGGATTTGTACCGCACGCACGTAGAATCACAGGAGCGATCCGAGTTCTCCAGCGACGATGAAGTGTCCATTCATCTGGACGAAAATCCAAGATTTGTTTATAGAGGGCGCCACCACGCACCTACACTAGGTTACAGCAGACATACTTTGGAGGTGAATAACAAAGCACTACTCGGCACTGGCAGGCTAGGGACCATTTGTGAGGGTGCAGAAAATGTTAATTTTCTCAAATACTCCTCCATCAAAGTAATTGAGACTTCTAGCGAAAGATCTTCAGATGTTGATGAATATTAGGCGTGAATATGAATTAATTTCATTGAGAATATTTTAAGAGAATGGATTTTGAAATTATTACTCCAGTGCACCTCTGTTCTGCCTCTTCCGCAGGGCCCAAACCTAAAGTTAGATGATTTCAAAATGGCACTTCTTCTCATAATACCTGGACTAAACTTTCAGCGAGTCATCATTGCTTAGGAAACTAACTGTTTGTGAAGTTTGAAATCATTCTGACCAGGGGAAATATATAAAATTACAGTTTGAGCTTGTGGTTAGTGTCAGCCTTGCAGTTCCGCAATGGGAGCCCTGTGCGAGGATTCACCTCCTTTTAATGGAGGTGCTACCAGTTGCAACGGACTGCAGACAACTTTCCCTTACTTTAGCTTGATTTTCGTCCGTACCAATCTCCCGTTCTCCAACCAAACGCAACAAGGTGCGTACGAACGCCGTCCGAAACACTCATCTTAAACACAGGAAATCTCCCTCTTCTGTTTAAGATATAGAATATTTTGTGCTAGAAATATCCTCCTTATTTATTCAGGAATCCACATGTACCAGATTGTATTTAGATCACGCTTTACTTAAATCAGAAACTGTAAATCATCTTGGTAGCTTCCCGTCCAGTGGTAATTTTGGCATGGGTCCAGCTATTTTGAACTCCAATGCTTCTCCAAGCAGATCTTCTGTCTCCCGCCTCTTACGTAACATGACGTGATCTCTGCCCTGAGATTGTAAGATTCTCCCTGACCCGACCTTGACCCATGACAAGGTCATCAGGTCGGGATTCCCGCTGTTTTTAAAGGTTTTTTTTTTTTACTGGTGACAGTTACTTCCAAACGTGGCCCAGGCGTTTTCTCCCCTCCCTTTCTCAGAGTAATAACTCAACAAAAGTGTCTTGGGTCGACCGTTTCTGGACTGACAACTTGGAACAGGTGCGCTTCAGAGTCTCATAATTCTATGACATGTTTTTATTGTGCACGTAAATTTCAATTCTTCTTTTGCCATGGGAATTTTGCCATTGGCATTGTATTATACCACACAGTTTGTTCTTTGACGTTGCTGTCAGTCTCAACAGTGTGAATGTCATGATTTACGCAGGTAAGATGTCTCTGCTAATCTCGCCGATTCTCGGTGTCAGAGACTGATAGAGACTGATAGAATAGAATCTAGATGTTGTGAATAGAATTATTGTGAAATGAGTCTAGTACACTAAAGAAGTCTAAATCATTTGAAACTGATGTCAGTCAATGACTCTGAATGAGTCATTTAATTTTAGGTAAGTGCATATCAGCGTTTCCATATCTTTATGGCCATGAGTAAGATGGGATATAAAGATAATATAGTTCTAGCTTTTAGGATGATTAGGAAAATGCTTTCCCATGCGTTGAGAAGCAAAAGTCCAGTAACCTTGGTAACGTCCCGACGTCGGCAGACCGGAAGCCGGGGATAAAGTGTTTCTCAGATCTCTGCGTTATGTACGATAATAAAGATGTTACACGTGAGCCCTGCTCCTACTTCAAAAGACTCTGATGGCCATGAAAACGCCCCAATCTCTTCATAATTCCTGGGTGATTATCTTCTCTGTCATTGTATTCTACTCTCTTACTGGATTTGCTTAAAATCTCAAAACCTTGGAGAATTTGAACCTTGATGGGCGCAATTCTGAAACATACAAATCTGTCCCCCGGACAATATGGCGCGGTCCGTGTGCACATGACACGTATCCCTGGCGACATGCTAGGCATCGTGGTTACCATCTGGAAGAATTCACAGCAGGAGGCCCCCAACCCCATTCCTCTTCATGTGTGTTTCAATTAAACAATATTGATGTTCAACATTATTTTCAACAGCAAAGAAAAAATTTTCCTCCCCAAGGGTCTAAAAGAAAAACACCCCTGTGGACAGGAAACCGATATGGCCTCATACAATAGATTAGAACTAAAATTGTCCTATTGAACCCCATGTGCACCCTATAGGATCCCTCAAGTTTGGGGTGCTCCTACTACCTAAGGTATTATGGTACTACTAGGAGATGTACTGATAGGTTTAATACACTAGGGTCACTATAAAAGGAATACCTACATATGCATCAGATTTAAAAAAAAAAAAAAGAATTTTATGTTGATGAACCAATTGTTTTGCATTCCGTAGAAAAAGCCGGGGTTGCCCAAGAAATCATCTACATTGATAATTGACGAGCCAGTCATGAACGGAGGTACGATGGATGTTAGTCAGATGTCAGACGAGGAACTGAGGAGCCAGCTGAAGAAACACGGTGTAAACCCGGGTCCTATCTCAGGTCAGTTTGTGTGATTGGTGTTTTGATGTGTTATCTATGAAGTGTGCTTTATTAATGTAGTCGGCTGTTAACCCTGTGAGGTCTATATGATGCTTACAGGAACATGTATCTTTGTCATCATTTTGCACCAGAGCGGTACTGGTACACCTGTTCTCACCAACACTGCATTAGTGCATCAAGCTGACCGTGCGGCAGTGTATCAAACCCATACGGTCATGATGCATGAATGAAAAGTGACCAATGGACGTGCCTTAAATTCTCATGTAGAAGCCAGGCCCAAATGTAAGATGCACCCTGATTTTGCACACATTTTTTTTTTCTAATGAATGCATCTTTAAAATTCAAAAGGCTGACACATACTACCCAACACTGGTATTGGGTACATGTCAGAACTAACCTGCTGATCCCTAACCCCCCCCCCCATCCTCCCTCCACACCCTGGGTCTGATTAAGGTACAAGTTACGGACTATTTTTTGGTATTTACAGCAGTCGTATAGGGTTAATGTTATTGAATTATTTTCATTTAGAAAATAATTCATTCACATGTAACACCACGCGCTAGAATTTTGTCCACGCCGTACTCAGTGACCCCTAGCCAGTCATAGATTTGCCAAGGGTATGGTTAGCACTTTGGTGTATTTATAATTCAATTCAATAGGTTATTGGGAGTGCTCAGCCATGACCAGGCAGTACACACGGCCTCCATGCACCTGAGACGTAATACAAGTATATACTTCAACTTGATAGCTTATTGGGAGTGCTCAGCCGTGACCAGGCAGTACACACGGCCTCCATAACCCCTTACAGGCAACAGGATTTTTTATTAGTCATGCCATACAATAACCCCTTACAGACAGCTTTGCATACATAGTTCTATGGAAACTATGTTCCTTAACCATAATAAAATAATTAATCACAGCTATGCTGTGAAAATGTCCTTAAAAAAGATCCTCAACTCCTCAAATTTGCGCCTCCTCGTCTTGATAGCACATTCAATACCAGGACAAATATCCACTCAGGTCAGGTGCATGTTGATGTCATGCAGGGTACTCCGCAGACTGGAAACAAAATGAAACTTGAGTACATCTCATCATCAAGCAGTCAGAAATTGAATTAGATGGACATCATTTCTAATTTATTTAGACTTATCAGTGAATTTTTGAGGGTAGCTTTAAATAGAATAGCGGTGATTACCATATTCTTTCTTATAAGCGCACATGCTCTAATAAGCGCAACCCCTTTTTTTGAGCACACCCCTCCCTGGTCTCAAATCATTCAAATGAAGTCTAAAAATCAAGATTTTTAGGACAAAAACAACGATTTTAAGCTTTAGGGGGTGCGCTTATTAGAATTAAATTTTCTATTAAGGTTTTGAACATCCAACAATTATTTTTCTGCACATGTGCGATTATTAGAATGAATATGGTATGGGGGATACTCGACTCTTAGCAAAAAATAATACGGGTAGCAGTATCAGTATATAGAAAACCCTGGTTGTGTATATGTGTCTGGTGCATCGGGGTCGGGTGTCGGCTTTGGATGCAGCGTTTCCTGATGTATAGACCTATTATTGATAAAGTATCAGACCCATGTACCATAAAACCCCGCTCATACGCCGACCTCAGACATAAGCTGGGGTAGAGTCTTAGAAAAAGTATATAAACATCGACTTTTGAGTGATTTTATCACCCGCTTATAACCCATGGGGGGAGTAATTTTAGGATTCTGCCATCCTCATACTCCATCCTGTCCAACGATTTCTACAACTTCCAAGCGTGCTCTGACCATTTTAAACAAGTTTCAGGGATGATTTATCAGAGCCTATGTGCATGATCGTTTGTATTCTGGTACGACTATGTACCATGCTGAGGAAAATTGTAAAATATCATGTTTGATTTTTCTTCTCTCTTTTCTATAACAAAGTCATCG
Organism: Acholoe squamosa; assembly: GCA_949317995.1. Lineage (NCBI taxonomy): Eukaryota > Metazoa > Annelida > Polychaeta > Phyllodocida > Polynoidae > Acholoe > Acholoe squamosa. The sequence continues at coordinate 8,554,911 of OX439035.1, forward strand.
AATAGGAAATAATTACCGGGGTACCCCCTTCAAAATGTGGGGGACTTTGAGGGGACTTTTGCAAAAAAAATAGAACCTTAAGAAATAGAAAACCTTGTTTTGAACAAAAATAGCAAAAGCTCCCCCCCCCCCAGAAAAAAACCCAAAAACAACAAAAAAACTATAGACAGAAAGGGAAATCCACTTATGACGGTGCTTTTGCAGTAGTTGATGTATGATATTAGCTTGTCCTACCGTAGGTGTGGTTTACAGGTGTTGTAGTAGTTACATATATTAGACACCATGCAAACCCAGATGGGGTCATCTCAGGGTAATAGACTCTCCTTACATACAACATGCTGTGTGCAGCCGTAGGGCAATCACAGTCAGTGTGTGGTAGTCTCCTCAGGGGTATAGGGGAAGATATTAGGAAGGGTCAGCAAAGGCTATTCAATGCTGAAGGATGTTTTCTTGTAATGGTCAGTTGTTGATATCTACTGTACTTCTACCGCAAGACATCGCATCTACAGTTAGATACAGCCGGACTCTCTTATGTATGGGTGCTGGTTATATATGCAGGAATTTATGGCAACAGAACTAAATGCCCAGTATAATGCTTTAATATAACTCATGTTTTCCATTAACTCAGGATGCGCCTTTTGGGCCGACTGCAACTGTACAGTAGTATACGTGTGAATGTGATGGGGCATGGGGCAGATACTTTGGATTTCAGTGAAGTTCACCAAGCCGATTCTAGAATTTGTTTAGAATAAAAGCTGAGACTGACCATCTGATCAAACACAGAAACTCTTCATACTATCAGTGCGGGTAAAATCAACCAAGCCAAACCAGAACCTGGACACCACGTGTGGGTGGGTGGGGTGTGGGGGAGGGGGGGGGGGCAAGTATACAACTTCACTTATGAATCCCCCCCCCCTCCCCCATACTGACCTACCAGTGGGAGTAGATGTGATTAAATGGATTAGTTATGTAGGCCATGTAAACATGCAGTAATACTGTTTATACACTGTGTGCACAGATCAGTGGGTACATAGAAATAGTGTAAATTTATAAAGCTTTACCCTGCACAGGTTTATGCCTGTAGTATATGTACTTAGCTACTGTAGAATCCTGTGTATTAGGCGCACCTCGCGTATAAGACGCACCTAGAGTTTAAGAAAATTGTTCTACTGAATGGATTTTGAAAATTCAAAAAGCTATGTGTAGCTAGGGCCCCCGGATCCTGCTGAACCCTCGATGTCAAATTCTGACATAAGGGCAGTGTACCATATCATGTCTTGGTGTCCCTTTGCTGATCCAGGGAGAACTAAAACCTTGCATATAAGACACGCCTTATGCTTGAGAGATTACGGTATGTGTACTTGACTACTGTAAACTCCCGCATATAAACTGCACCTGTATCATTACAGGCTGCTATGTACGACATCTGGGGCTAGAAATTATCTTTAATTCTCTCGTAAAAGCTGTACCCTTGTGTAAGACGTACCACAGACTTTGGGAGAAACTATAAGTAGAGATGACACTTTTCGTGGTTTACCAGGAATCCCTGGTTTTTGTTTCCAGGATTTAATGAAAATTGTGTAATATTGAGTATAGAAAGCAAAAGCAAAGTTAGGTGCTGGGCATAGAACTAGTCCGCTGAGCACAACTTCTTTTTGCCTTTGTGCCCAGTGGGCTCAGTCTTCAAACTGATTGGTCGAGCCCTGCATAGTTTCAAAAACTTGGTTATACAGACAAAGCCCTGTATTCACTGCCTGGGCCCCAAATTTCGTGGACACAACTTCTGTTTTTAAGTTGTGCCCAACGGACAGCTACCAAAATTTAATTTAATAAGGGCAACAAAGAAACACAAGTTTGGAGAAAACCTATTAACTTTCTGCCTATGTAATAGAGAATGTAAATGTAGACATAATATACATGAGAGGTGGGTGAGTGAGACAGGAGGGGCTGAGGTCACTGGGTCATGTGTACAGTCTGGTTCTGTGTGTGTGTGTGGGGGGGGGGGTGGTCACTGAGACTGGGTGAAGTCAGCAACGGGCTTCATGTATATCCTCTCATAGCCGTGCTTTATACTAAAACCACAGGCAATGTGCCCAAGTCAGAGTGAGTCTTATATGGGGGTATTTAACCTGACAGGACAGTATAAAAGCTTCACTTTTCAAGCCTTGGCTTGGGTGTGGCTTATAGCTTCTGCCAAAGTCTGTGGTGCGGTTTATACGAGGATGAGCCCAAAGTGAGAATGCATCTTATGTGCAGGGTACTTTTACTCCAGAACAGTACTACACCTTCAAAAATCAAGCCCCAGCTGTACCTTATAGCATTTCTTCCAACTCAGGGTACGCATCAGGCACGGGATAGCAAAGTATCTCGATACCCATGTATAAGGTGCACCCTGAGTTCAGCGACAGTCTAAAAGGTGCCGGCCACGACCATCCTCACATGGAAGCAGCGCTTATTTGCGATTTGTTTAAGTCTGAGTCCGTTTTGTGCATTAGTTAGCAAAATAAATAGCCCTACCAGATGATACCGTAACATCGGTATGCACCTACTTAGATAGACGGTAGAGGAAATACCGGATCATGTTAATCCCATTGTGGCTATCAGTGTTATCAGGAATCGTTAACGTTATCACCCTGAGTGTCACCAGGGTTATCACCTGATATCTGACTGATGTGTAGGACAGGCCAGGTGACTATTGATAAGTGCTGTGTTATGCACTAATAAACTGCTGGTTTGTCAGCCCGGTGTATGAATGGCAATTACCGTAATATTCTGTGTATAAGGCGCGTCTTGTACGCGATGTAACAGGTTTTAGTTCTTCGTGGATCCACAAAGGGGATACCAAGTCCTTTCTTTTAATATATTACACACAGTAGAATTCCTAACAGGACATAAGGGGGTGCACTGGGGGCCCTACCTACAGGTTTTTGATTTTTTTAAATCCATTCAGTAGAACAAAAGTTCTACTGAATGTTGTCCATATTCTTAAACTCTTGGTGTGTCTTGTATTTGGAATGTGCCTTACACACGGGAGATTACAGTAATAAACTGCCGTTTTGTCGGCCGGATGCACAAATGGCAATTGTGGTTATATCCCATGTATAAGGCACATCCAGCTTATAAGGCAGAAAGACGCACCCTGACTTGAAATAAATGCCATGAGGTGCAGTTGGGGCTTGGTTCTAAGGTTTAGCACTGTTCTATTGTAAAAGCATCCAGCCTATAAGAAGTTCTGTGAGTTGCAGGGGGCCTCAGATTTGCATATAAGACGAGCCTTATACGCAGAAGATTACGGTTCATTCTTGCATTTTGTTAACTACATTATACCAGGAAAGGGAAGTAAAAAATGTTTGAGTATAAAACAATTTAACAAAATTGGCCCTATCTTGAATTCTAATAGGCCGATTTGAAAAATTCCTTCACCACTAGAAAGCCATTCAAAGACCATACGCCGGCCACTAAGATCTTACACCAGCAAAATGTATGCTCCCAAGACACAGACTGGCCTACAGGTGTTCCAAAAAGTTTTTAGTAACAGTAACAGTTAAACACTGATGGTCCACCTGTGCAGGTGTGACATGATATGGAAGGTGAGGATGTGGTATGTGAGATCAGATGGGGGGGGGAGGTGGTTATATTTGCACACCTAACAACTGCCATTAGTTTTATGGTCCTGTATAATAAGGTCAGTTTTCTGTCTGCGACAACTCAACAGGCCCACGAGCCATGTGTTCACGCTATAATGGCCTGAAGATGCCTCGAGGCTTTGTGCATATGGCCGCCTTAGTGCAAGAAGGTTGTAACTGTAACTGGTCAACAAGGTAAAAGGTATCTCTGTAAGGCCTCAGGCAGGTACTGCTTACCTTCATGACCCAGATGCACTTACATCCTTCTTGTACTAAGGTGACTCTCCCTCTAAAGTGGGGGGGGGGGGGGTGCGGCTCGTAAGAGGGTGAGGGTATACGAGAGAATTAACAGTAATGGCTTTGTGGGATACTCCAGTCCCACCTCGGGGAATACAATACAAAAATATTCCATGATCAGGGACATCTGCTTGCATATACAATACAAACATTGGCCAATCCTAAAAGACGCAGCAGGGCTTCCTCCTCGCGTATCAGCTGCGCCACATACGTGTGGTACATTTTGTTGTATTAAGGTACCCTATCCCCTCTGAAAACCTACCTGTAGCCCACCTGCCCAAGTGAGAATCTCCCTGCTGGTCTCTACCCCTACCCCCCTCTCCACACACACACACACACACACCTTCACTCCCCACTGCTACACCTGTTCCTACTTTAGCTGCCTGAGAAGGGAAGGGGCTGGGTCTGAGTTACTCAGACTTGGCTGATTACTGCTTACATGCCTACCCCACTTACCACCTCTACCATCCATCCATACTCCTCACACCTAGTACCATCCTTGACAGCTTCATTGGCTACCATAGTCTCCCATGTAGCACTCCTATAAGGCACAACCCAAACTCAGGCCGATCTTTTAAGGTGCATCTCCGATCTTATTCGCTTATAAAACGCGTCTTATACACAGGATTTTAAGGTACCATAATCTCTCGCGTATAAGGCGCGCCTCGTGTAAAAGTCACACTACTGAATGGATTTTCAAAATTCATAAAGCTATGTGTAGCTAGGGCCCCCCACACCCCCTCGAATCCCCCTACCGTAAAACCCTGCCTATAAGTCGATTTTTTAAAAACGTTTTTTCTTGTATAAGTCGATTTTTGATCCCAAGTTGAGGGGGTCGACTTATAGGTGGGGTTTTTATATAATAGATTATAGTGTTAATATTTCTCAAGCCTTTTTTTCTATAGGTCGATTTTGTTTCTCAAAGAGGGGGGTCGACTTATAGGCGGTGTTTTACGGTATGTTATTTTTTGAGTTGGGGGAGTGTAACATATCAAAATAAAGCGCTTGGTGTCCCCCTTGTGGATACAGGAAGAACTAAAACCCCTCGTATAAGACGCGTCTTATACGCAGGATATTAAGGTAGTATCCTAAATCCTCACGTTTAAGATGCACGCTCAAACTAAGGAATTCCTATTCTCGGTTAGGCCAAAAAAGAAAAAGTTGATTTTCCGGTAACATGGTCCAAAAAGTTGAGGTAGGTAGGTCGGATTTTTGTTTGTTTGTTTTGTATGCAAGGCTTCATATATAGTCACACATTGCTACGTTTTCACTGGTTATAATGGGAAATTATGGTTTCCTGCATAGCATTTAATGAGATGATGGAAAAATATGAGTACCGTATTTGTTCTAATAAGCGCACATGTGCGGAAAATTAATTGTTAGGTGCTCAAAACCTTATAAAACAAATTAATTCTAATTAGCGTACCCCCAAGAGCCTAAAATCGTTGGTATTTTTCCCTAAAAACTTTATTTTTACACTTCATTTGATTGATGATTTTACACCAGGGTGGGACCCAGAGAGGAGGGGATCCTATAGGGCGTACCTGACGCTCAGTTTGGGCCAGTTTAGTTCTAATCTGATGTATACATGTATATATCCTCACCTTTAAGGGTCACCCCAAATTTTTGCTGCTTTTTTTATGGTGCACCAGGGATCCATCACTATGGTCTATTTAATGAGAAATGCAAGGGTTCACAAACTCTCTGTGATACTTAGTGAAGTTGTCCAAGGGTGGTCTGTGTGTAGAGATGTAAGATTTATAAATACATGCTGTGCTGCTAGGTCATTTAGGTCATTAGGGTGGGCCTCGTGCCCTAGATACCCACCCCCTACTACTGTAGACACCCTAGACCTAGGGCCAGAACCTGGACATACCGTAAACTCCCGCGTATAAGACGCGTCCTCTACGCCAAACAAAATGCTGGGCAGTCTTATAGGATGTACTGAAATTGGGGGTGCGTCTTATACGAGGGGTAATTTTACTATAGCAATGTACTGAATTTACAAAATTCACCCCTAAGAGGTGCGTCTTATACGCGAAAATGCATGTGCTGAGTTTGGGGTGCGTCTTATACGCGCAGCGCGTCTTCTACGCGGGAGATTACGGTAGTTCTAAATGCCAGAGACGCTATCTCTTTTCCCTCCCTCCCCCCCCCCCCCTCTGACAGTAACCTAGCACACATAGAAACACTGCACATCCTGCAGGACCGAATATCTCGCTGTGATTTTGGGACCTTGGACTACAATTTATCTTTATGACTTGCAAATTGGACCATTATGAAGATTAAACAGCCTAAAATAAAAGGCATTACTGTTTGTTAAGATTTAAAGAGAAAATAAAGGATTAATTTTTGTTTTCTTCCCTGATAATAATAATCTTGAGGTGTCCGGTCCTGCTAAGAGCAATCCAGGCATGCAGAATGATAAAATCTGTGGGACCAAATGGCCTGTGAGGGAAAAAGCTTTCGTATAGACTGCCGCCACACTCCAACCATTGAATAAGCGATAAGCCACACTTTAGGTTTGAAAAGGTTGCCATTACTTTCTATGGTCTACATGTGTAAAACTGCGCATGTAAGCCCAGCCCTGAGGTTTTTGAGACCCTAGACACTGCATTGATGTCTGGTATATAAGCCTCAGTGCTGAAAATCAGTCTGTATGGGGTAGCTGTACTTCGATTTGTTTCATTTTGGCAGGTTTGTTAAGTTCAGAAAAGGTGAATGAAAGATTTTAGAAAATGTCGCACAATCCAGCGCAACACCGATTTAGGGAGGGGGGTAGAACTTTGGTTCTACTAGTATTTACAAAATTCTTTCCGCTTTGGAGAGCCATGCATGAGAATGTTCTCCAAATGCATGAGCGCAAGTAAAATGGTCAGAATGCACGAGTCTCATGGTGTGACATGACAGCCCTGACTTAAGCTGTGCCTTATATGCAAAATGCGCCTTATGGTACGGTTTACGGTAGGATGGAGGGGCATTACCGTAAACTCCCGCGTATAAGACGCGTCCTCTACGCCAAACAAAATGCTGGGGCGTCTTATAGCTTTCTCTCAAGTTGGGGGTGCGTCTTATACGAGGGGTAATTTTACTATAGAAATGTACTGCATTTACAAAATTGAACCCTAAGAGGTGCGTTTTATACGTGAAAATGCCTCTGCTGAGTTTGGGGTGCGTCCTATACGCGCAGCGCGTCTTCTACGCGGGAGAATACGGTAGTTAGGACTACTACGACAGTAGTGCGTTAGTAGGGTTGAGTTAGATCAGTGGCCAGGGATCAGGGGGAGAGTGGGTATATGTAGTGAACATTACAGATGTAGACCGACATAATACATATACCCGGTACTGTAATCTTTCGTGTATGAGGCGCATCCTGCCTATAAGGCGCACCTAGAGTTTAGAGATTGACCAGAAAAATAAAAAAAATTCATGACTTTTGTTCTACTGAATGGATTTTGAAAATTCAAAAACCTATGTGTTGCATGGACCCCCCAGACCCCCCTGGACCCCATATTCAGCTGATGAGGTTATATGGGAGTGTAAGATATCAAAATGAAGTTCTTGATCTCCCCCTTGCGGATCCAGGAAGAACCAAAACCTCTCGTATAAGACACGCCTTATACGCGGGCGATTACGGTACATACATAGCCACCTGCACACTGTGCCTGTTGGTCATATACAGTCAGTAACGCTGTGTGCACAACCCGGTTATAAAAATATACAAACAGGACCAAGTGTTTACCACCAGCTATTTGTAACACGATCCGATGGGGGCAAATAAAGTTTAAACAGGCCGTTAAATAGACTCAATGATCAAATTTTTACTGCTGTATACCGCCCCCCCCCTCTGCATAGGACGCATCTTATACGCAAGTGATGCTTCCTGGAATAATACTAAACTGTTAAACTGTTCAAAATCAGGCCCAAGGTGCACCTTATAGTATTTTCTTCCACTCATTGTGGGTCTTATACGGGAGATGCGCCTTATACAATACTCTAAACTTAGGTGGAGGGTGTTTTCTGAGGTTAAAAGCCTTTTCCCCAACTCAGGCTGGTTCTGTAACCCTTTTACGGCGCACATAGGATCTGATTTGGGTATAAGACATGTCTTATAATACATAGGGTACAACAGAAGCAAAATTGTATCATTATTAAGGAAATACATGGTAGAATGTTATCGCAGATTTTACACAGGATAAACAGTATTGACAGCATAGTTTGTAATGGTAAGGAAGTCATAAGGTTATCAGTTAGTCTGTGCCCCCAGACGCCCCTATCCCACCATGTAATATAACGTCAGAAGTATGAATACTTGTTTAATAATATTGTAAATGCACCATCAGGGTACATTCAACTCTAGATGGTCTTATTTATCAAGGGGAAAGCCCCTCCCCCCCCACCTCCCCGAAAAAAAAAAAGGAGGTTAAACATGAAACACTTGTTGGGCCTTAAAATGTAGGTTGGAGGTTAAGGTTAGGAAGCTAGGTTAAGCTCAGCTGTCTAGATAATTGCGAAGGATGAAGAGAGGTATGGGGTTTGTTTCATGGGATAGGGGGAGACTGTGCCAAACATAGCCCCCCAGGGTAAAGATATACCATAATCTCACGCGTAGAAGGCGCAGCTCGCGTAGAAGGCGCCCGCCCCAACCCACAAGGAGGGGGTGTTTCTCATAGAAGGCGCCCCCCTGAGGGCAGATTTTAGCAGTTTAGTACTGTTCTATAGTAAAAATACCCCCCCTACCGTAATCTCTCGCGTATAAGGCGCAGCTCGCGTATAAGGCGCAGCTCGCGTATAAGGCGCACCCCCAACTAAGAGAGGACTGTTTAACGTATAAGGCGCACCCATAAAGGCTTAATTTAGTAAGATTAATACTTTTCTTTAATATAAAAAAGTCGCGTATAAGGCGCACCCCCAACTCAAGGCAATTTTAGTCCCACATATACCGTAATCTCCCGCATATAAGGCGCAGCCCGCATATAAGGCGCACCTAGAGTTTTGAGAAATTCTCAAAAAAATGAAAAATTCATAACTTTGGTTCTACTGAATGAATTTTCAAAATTCAAAAACCTATGTGTAGCTTGGGCCACTCCGACCCTCCTGATCCTCTTTATTTCCTATTATGACCAAGGGGGCATGTAAGATATCAAAAGAAAGGTCTTGGTGTCCCCCTTGTGGATCCAATGAGAACTAAATCCCCTGTATAAGACGCGCCTTATACACGGGAGATTACGGTAAGACCCAGCAGCATTTTGTTTGGCCTATAAGACGCGCCTTCTACGCGGGAGATTACGGTATAAGGCGCACCCCAAACTCAAGGCAATGCCCCTCCCACGTATAAGACCCAGCAGCATTTTGTTTGGCATAGAAGACGCGCCTTATACGCGGGAGATTACGGTACAGACACTTTGAACTATACTTACACTGTGATAGTTGTGGGTGGTCAATTTACCAGCATCTTCCGCCTAATAGTTGACAGGTTGACAATAGGATGTATCAGCCTAGTTTTATGGCCTCTTTATGTGTTTTACAATTGCCATTTACAAAAAGGTGTAGATTCGGTACCGTAAAACCTGGTATATAAGCCACAGCTTGCGTAATATGAGCCGCATTTCTGGCTGATCCTTTAGCCCCACCAGGGTGTGGCCTATGCCGCAATTTACCGCATATATATAATATGCATCTTATATGTGACTCTGAGCTCTACTGTACCCTGTAAAAGTAAAGTAAGGCCATGTTATCATAATAACTTGGATTACAGGATTTTTTAGCTGAAATTTCGGCGGACGAAGGTAAGAAAATAAAAGTTAAGTTTGATTTTCAGACCTCAAAATCCCAGCGGCCACAGGCAAAAAAAAAAAAAAATCACATTGATTGCCCCCAAAATGCCCTTTTCCAGCTATCGAAGTCACCTTTTGGCAATAAAAAAAAAAACTTTTTTGGGGAAGTAAATGTTGGAAAGGTCGAGAGTTGTTGGGTGTTTGCATATGCCCATGGATCTTTTTTATATTTTTTACCAAAAATCTTGAAAATTCCCAGTGACCAGAGGAAAAAAGAAATAAAAAAAATTTTTAAATTTTTTTTCTGTTTTGCTAAAAATCCCAGCGGTGGATCCGTAATCCAAGTAATTATAAGTAAATAAACCTCCAAAAAATTGGTGAGTGCCTTACAGGCAGGGTACTTTTACTTTAAAACTCAAGCCCCAGGTGCGCCTTACAGCATTTCCTTTAAGACAGGATGTGCCTTACTTGAGGTGCACCTTATATGCTGGAGACAATACGCAGGTTTTAACGGTGGAAGGACCCCTCAGACGCGCCTTATACCCTATTGGGCAGTATAAGTGGCGGGTCTCTGAATAACAGCCAGTCTTGAATAAGCGCCGGGGTACAAGGATATTGAAAAATTACGACCTGAATAGACTTATTCAGATCAACAATAGCTCTGGCGCTAAGACAGGAGAATATATTTGATTTCTAATTTCACAGTAGAAATTCAGACTGCGGCTTATATGCATGTTTTTACAGTGGTAGGACCCCTCAGACAACCCACTTTACCCTATATACCTGTATCCCCCCCCCCCCCACCACGCACCCCTGCTGTGCACTGAGTGATTTATGAGACTGAGGCTGTCAGATACCAGAATAACCCACCGTGGACTATCACACTACTCCCCCACAACTGTCTTCAACTCATCTCATCAGCCGGAGTACCGTAGAACCATAGAGTGTAAAAGACCCTGGCATACAAGACGCACCCTGAGTTTCAAGCTTTACTTTACTTGGGTGTTGCCTTTCTCTACTGACTTACTGTACTTAAAGAATTATCAGCCCATGGCATCTGCAACTTACAGTATCACATTGATTTGAAGCCTGGGCGTGTTTTACATGAGACCAAGAAACAAGATACCGTAATCTCCCGCGTATAAGGCGCGTCTTATACGCCAAACAAAATGCTGCTGAGTCTTATACGTGGGAGGGACATTGCCTTGAGTTTGGGGTGCGCCTTATAGGGGGGTATTTTTACTATAGAACAGTACTAAATTAACAAAAGTCTGGCCTTAGGGGTGCGCCTTATACGTGGGACAGGCCTCCCTTAGTTGGGGGTGCGCCTTGTACGCGGGCTGCGCCTTATACGCGGGAGATTACGGTATTGGTGTACCTTATTCTCTCACACTGTGATAACCCGAATATAAGGCACCTTTTTTGTTTTTACCAAAATATGACAACATTCATCTCATGTGCCATGCAAATCTTACAAAACCCCACGTATATGGCGCACACTACACCAGCCAGAGGGGATAGGAAAGAGGAGAAGTAGACCCTTTTAAGTGGGCTAGGGAAGCCCGCCCGGAGTTCAATGTCAAGAGGGGGGGTGGAGGTGGTGTTGAGGGTGTCCGATGTCTCTGTGCACATCTTAGTGGGAGTTTGGCTAGGTAAATTGTATATATACATATAATTTATAAAAAAAAAAATCGAAAAATGGCTGGTCCGTCGGTGTCAGGATAATGTGAGCGACCGGGTGATGTGTCTACAGTTTGCGACATGTTACCTGCGTGAAGCAGCACGATAAAGAGGGGCCTTGAGCAATGAGTGGTATTTCACCGCTACGAGCCGTGTTCTACTGATACAAGCAGACTCATAAATATATGCACACGCGCACACACCCATCCACTCATATGCGCAAACCCGAGGTAGGCCCGCAGCCTACCATTACTATTGAATAGTTAAAAATTCTTGAATGCCTGAGTTCCTCGATGGCCCCCGGACGTAAAACTAAACAAACAAACAAACCACTTGTAATTCTGAACTCCTTCATAATGTGTGAACCAGTAGAGTTTTCAGAAATAAACCTGTAGGATCTTCGTAAAAACACAGCTGAATAGTACTATAAAGGCCAAATCATATTAGGAGTAGTAACAGGTACATTAGGGTGCGAGGACACTTAGGGTGCAGACACTTAGGGTGCATAAAAAGGACAGGTGTGGTGCAGCCACTGTAGATGACCATATCAAGACATTTAGGGTGCAGTGGCACAGTGGGCCTATGACTATGGACACGGGCTATTTAAATGAAAAGGACGGAAATATTGAAATGTGGTTGACGATATCTTTGTCTGAATGAAATAAAATTGTATAATCTGTAAAAACATATGTGTAGCGAGAATCATTCGATTTAGTTAGATCATTCATGTGAAATATGGCTCATGTGAGACTTTAATATAAATGTCAGAGATCGCAAAGAAAATGAAACGAAAGCATGTATTGACTTTTGTCGCACAAAGATTTTAAAAAAGCAAATAGAGGGTATTACCAGTCCTAAAGATGGATCCGCCACTTGTATTGACAACATCCTTACTAACTGTGATATCATCACTCATGCTAATATCTGTGAATGTCTCATCTCTGACCACTATCCCAGGGGTAGACATTCACTTTTTGGGCCATGGGTCACCCGGGCCCATAGCTAGAGAGATCTATGGGCCCACACAAACATCTCAGGTACCAGTATTCTTAGGAGTACCGGTACAGTATATACTGGTAATATGTTGAAATGAAATGAAAATTAAATGAGATCCATCAGGATTAATTGTACAAAATTAGGAAAAATCATTTAACTAAGATTTTATTTTTCCATTATTACAGAGACAACACGTCGTGTATACGAGAAGAAGTTACAGCGTCTTTTAGAACAAAGTGTACACAGCGAGGCCGCTACACAAGTCACCAAGGCTGCACCCGCCACTGCTGCACCCGCCCCTGTGCCGCCACGGCGCTCAGAACCCGCACCGACACGGCGCTCAGAACCTGCCCCTGCACCCACACGGCGCCAGGAACCTGTACGTTATGTGCCACCCCCTGCACCTCCCGCAGAAACAGAGTTCAGCGATCAAGATGGTGAGTTTGTCAATTATTGTAATTAGATTTTCTTTTGAATAGAGTTGGACTTAAAGTCAGAGAAAACCAGGGCTTGAAATATCAAATTGAAAGTGGATTTATTGTGTCCAGGGAATTGAACACTCGGATTTGTATATGTTTTACGAGGTACGAGGGTACGGATTATATGAGAGAATTTATGGTACTCACAAGGTATTTTGACATAACCGGTGTGCACTGGTAACTTGAATTCTATGGAGTCAGTACCACCTACTATGGGAGCAGCGAGCGGAACTAACGCCAAACTCTTTCCTCGTCTTTCACTACAGACTTACAACAGTGAATAGAGCCTTTATACACTCTGTGATCTGTGACGTTGACGTAACGGTATGACAAGTCTTACCAACTCATGTTAACTCCTTTAGAGATGACATTATGACTACTGTAGTCTACAAGTTCTTTTACCATACTATTTTTTGTCATGGATAATCATGATGACCCAGGAGGAGTTAAATCAACCACAGCAACCTCAAAGCAGAATTTGAATTTGTGTGTGACACAGTGTCCAATGGCAGGTTTCTTACTTGTCAGTTAAAAGTCAGTTTGACACCTGTAGTTTATTTTTTTTCAAAAGTCAGGAGAGACAAGAAAAGTTGTGCATCGTGAAATCTTTGTGTCACTCAGATACAGGGTTGGCATGATGCATGCATGTGGCACAGGTGCATTAATGCACCATGCTAACCAAGACGCATGTATCGTGCATTCTTCCAACAAAAAGAGGAGAGTGTAATAGAGTTATCTGCGGTCCTTGTAGAATTAATCCCATGTCATAATACCAAATTAAACACCTTGCTACACCTGTATACATGCGCACTCTGCTTTGTTAGCTTCCTGTAGTGGCCACTTTAACAATTACCACCTGGGCTTGTAATTATTAAGCCTAAGAAAAATGCTGTTTAACACTTTATCCAACCTTTATGGGGTGTCCATGCAGGCATGCATCGTGCTATTGATCGACCTCATGCACCAATGAAGTGCATTTATCATGTTTGTGGAGTCGGCATGATGCATGAATGCAACCCTGGCAAGTCACTCACCAGGGCTAGATACACAGTTGCTCCCAAATATAAACATAATGCCTCCCAAGGCTCTTTCGAACAAGAGACCATTTCACCCTTCCCTTTGCCTGTAGGTTAAATGCTTCATGAATCTTAGACAACGTTTGATTTCTAAGAGAGGTAACACCAAATTTTGGACATTAGCCAAAAGTAGTCCCACAGGGCTACCTATTTAAATGTAGCCAAGTATATCGGGGTGGCTAACTTGGCACCTTCTACATATATAAAGTCTCACAAAGATCACTTTTGGCAGAAGTCATGACAAGCGAACTGTGTCTGGTGCATTCCCTGCTCTATGAGAGGGTGTGGAGGACAGACAGTAAGGGCTTGATGAGTAAGTGAGAAATAGATGCTGAACGCTATTTCGACAGCTAAGGTCATATTTATGGCGAAAGAGCTACATTACACAGTTTCACAGAGGAATGTGTGAGTGCACCACACACATCCTGAGGGGATAGGAAAGAGGAGATACAGACCCTTTTAAGTGGGCTTGGGAAGCCCGTCAAGTGTTGGTAGTCAGCTGTAGAGTACACATACTCACAGACCACAACATGCACTCTACATGAGAACAGCTACAAGAACACGATATCTTAAAAACCCACATTAGAAGCAGTAGACCTCTGAAATAGTTCATAGGACGCGGCTTCCTTCTTAGCAGTGCTTATCATGCAAGTACCAGCTTCAGTGATGGCTGTGGCCACTCCACAATCAAGTATGGCCCCTTAGGTCCTATAATATCCAGCAGACCTCTGAGAAGGCTTATCAAAAACATTGAAGGCATGGGATTCTTTAGGGTATATCCAAAATCCTGGATATTTGAAGGTGAAATGGGTCACCTTTGTGATTTGCAGATCCAATAAGAAAATATTTGAACATCAAGGAGGGGGTGGGGTAATTTTAGACTCTTGAAGAAACCAATCCCATTTATTTCGTCTCAATTACGGTGCCACCTAGAGAAGGGATGTTGGAGCCAACTTGTCTATTTCCTGAAAATCCAGTCCCGTACTTGTAGGTTACTTTCTACGTTACTTTCTCTATCCTGGCCCTCTCCAGAGAGAACAACCCCCAAAGTGGTGTGTGAAGTGGATGTTTGAATGAGTGACCCATTTTGGTGGTTTTGGTTTGAAAGAGATAAGAGTGCAGAAGTAGTGTGATAATAAACAAAGATGGTGTGTGTTTGACCTCCTATTGACTCAGTGTGGCACGCACTAGGGACCTGCTAACCCTTTGGAAGCCGA
Organism: Acholoe squamosa; assembly: GCA_949317995.1. NCBI lineage: Eukaryota > Metazoa > Annelida > Polychaeta > Phyllodocida > Polynoidae > Acholoe > Acholoe squamosa. Next base: position 8,570,059 of record OX439035.1, read on the forward strand.
TAGGGCCTAAAAAAGCAACATATTGTTGTGTTTAAGCGCCTGGATTTGAATGAGCGCTGGTCGCAAATAAGCGCTGAGGGTACAGGGGTCATGATATATTTCTTGAGCACTGAAAGTACCGTAATCTCCCGCGTATAAGGCGCAGCCCGCGTATAAGGCGCACCTAGAGTTTTGGAAAATTCTGAAAAAAATGAAAAATTCATAACTTTGGTTCTACTGAATGAATTTTCAAAATTCAAAAACCTATGGGTAGCTTGGGCCACCTTGGGCCCTCCTGGGCCCCATTTTGTCCTATTTTGACCAAGCGGGCATGTAAGATATCAAAAGAAAGGTCTTGGTGACCCCTTGTGGATCCAATGAGAACTAAAACCCCCCGTATAAGACGCGCCTTATACGCGGGAGATTACGGTAGACTGAATAAGGGCCTGAATTATATGAGCACCAGTGGAATTAAAGCTGCCAAATCAAAGACAGGGTGCTTGAACATGACGGTATAGTAGTTATGTTCAGCTAATGCTACGTACCCTATTCTTTTGGCCCTAGCCTGAATCTTTCATGGATGTTTCTGAAGAAAAAAAATGTTCATGCTTAAGGAGACAAGCATTAAAGAATTTAGGATAAAAACATTTCCTACCTACCTTCCCAGGACTTCATTCAGTCAGTGGCAGATTTAGAGGGGGGCGCACCGCCCTTTTTCCGAGTACTTAATTTAAGAGTTTAATTACATATTTTAGACCCCAAAATTTGCTCATAAATAGGGAATGAGCCCCCTGCTTTTTGGCCGCGCCCCCTCCTTTCCAGATCCTGGATCTACCACTGTTAATTCAAGCATCATGCCGATCCTACAGAGTTGATGATGCACTCCCTAGGCTTGGTATGATGCCCAATAGGCATGATGCACTCCTGCATTAATGACCCTTAATGGGTCCACCATCATATCCACCTCAAGGGCGGGCCTCCCTAGCCCACTTAAAAGGGTCTATTTCTCCTCTTTCCTATCCCCTCGGGATGTGTATGGTGCACATATGCACGGGCACTGACACATTCTCCTGTGAAATTGTGTAATATCGTTCTCGCCATGAATATGACCTTAGCTGTCGAAATGGCGTTAAACATCTATTACTCACTCACTCCCACCTCAAGGGACAGATAGGATGCACCAATGCAGTGCTGGCGAGTTATGCACCAGGCCTGCACCCATGCATCATAAATGAGACTGTTGGTTAAAGTGCATTAATGCACTGCGCAGCCCTTTATGGAGACCAAACCATAACATGCCCCTTGGGTTTGGGGTGAGCGGGAGAGATGTGCTGATAAACTTTTAAGCCCTCTCCTGTTTATATAGATCAGAGAAGAACAGGACAGGACTCTCTCCAGGAAAGAACAAAGGGGCAAGGGGATTCTGAGGATAGGATCAAGAAAAGTTAATAATTTATGCCTGATCTGGCGAGTTAGTACCGGTTGTCAAGACAAAAAGGCATCAAGCATAGGCCGTCGCCTGAGTGCAATATGGAAGTGGCTGCATCGTGGTCAAAAAGGTAAAAGCTACCTCTGTTTAGGCTCCAATGGCCGCCAATACAGTCAGTAGTATATCATTCAGGCTATTGAGGTTTCCCATAATACACTCTGTTCGTGGAGGTTTCCTGTTAATCCTGAGTTTAGGGTGCGCCTTCTACGCGGGCTGTGCCTTCTACGCGGGAGATTACGGTAGTAAGGGCCACGCCCTGCAAACCCATATATCACCCCAACACTCACAGACCCCCCTCCCCCCCCCCACAACACAAACACACACTCACAGATGCACAACCCGACGCCCCTACTACCCCAAATGTGTTCTTAATAATTCCGATTTTTTTTTTACTCTAATTCCTGTAGCAGGGATAGGGGGTGGGTGAACCCCGCGTTTTAACCAGTACTTAAGAGTTTAATGGTATATTTTGGTTTATAAAATTTGCTCAAAAATAGAGGGTTCGCCCCCTCTTTTTGGACCTCGCCCCCTCACTTTCCAAATCCTGGATCTGTCACTGCACCATGGGGATTTGCAGTATTAAAGCCACTCTTTTTTTTTTAATTATTTGGGTTACAGGCCTGCCGAGGTGGAAAAGTCAAAAACCAAAATAAAAATAACATTTGATACCAAAGAAAAGCTTATCATGTCAGGAATGCATCCAACATGTTATCATCTGTATCAACGACTTATTCAGACCATAGATGAGGGTAAACAAATTGAATTACCTACATCTAAAAGTAAAACAATAAAAACCGACTCATATAATCAAGCTGCACCCCAACTGTTTAAATTATTTCATAAGCCGAAAGTAGCTGGAATGCTGCGGTTGTAACTTTTAATTCATTTTCTATCTTTTTTATTCCGTCCTCTGACTTTAAATTTTTATTTTGGGTGGCCGTAACCCAAATAAATAAAAAAGTGTGGTCTAAGGGTTCTAACTTTTCCTTACAGTCAGTTGCTCAGCCTTACCCCATCTTCAGGTCAGAATAGGACCACCAAACACCATAAGTTATTACCCCTAACTTCGAAATGAGGGCACCCACTCCACCCTGGATGGGGCAACCCACTGACAGCCTGCATAAAGTATAGAAAGTACCGTAATCTCCCGCGTAGAAGGCGCAGCTCGCGTAGAAGGCGAACCCCCAACTCAGAGATGGCTTTTTCACATAGAAGGCGCACCCATAAGGTTGAATTTTGTAAGATTAGTACTTTTCTATAATAAAAGAAACCTGCGTATAAGGCGCACCCCAAACTCAAGGCAATGTCCCTCACACATATAAGACCCAGCAGCATTGTGTTTGGCGTAGAAGACGCGCCTTCTACGCGAGAGATTATGGTAGGACTGACTGGGGAGGGAGGATGAGGTATAGTGTTTCCGAATTCATTTCCAGCATCTATATCTATCTGTGTCTCCCCGTGTACCATACATTAAGAATGCATGTTCAAACCCAAGACTACAATCATGGCATGCTCTAAAGTTGTTGTTTACTTTTGCCGCCCACATACATTGTATGAATCATTGTATGACTGCCCGGAGATTTTATCTTGGCGAGTAAATCACCAGGGCTTCATTCACAACTGCAAAAGGACAGCGGCGAAAAGTAGAATTTGGCGCCAAGAAAAACAAAGAGGTGTGGTCACCAAAAGTCTGGCCAAAATAGAAGTATTTAGTCAAGGAAGGAAATGATAACTTGGGGATTTTCTGATGTTAGAGATGGTTCCTGGCTTAGATTCTCACCCCCTCCTATTTGTCTACCTAAAATAAACTTAAATTATAGCAAGAAGATGGAAGTTGACACAGAATTATCTTGTCACGATTTGCTACCTCTGGTTATGTGGTAATAGACACAGTAAACTGTTAAATGGAATATCACTTCATTTCTGGGCGGAGTTTTCCACAGTTTGGAAAGTGCCTAACCATGCAAGAGGTGGTATTTTAAAATCGCGAACTTCCCATTTCTAACAAAGCTCCCATATCCAGGGTCCCGATTGCACAGGAGAAAAAAAGACAGGTAAAACGCAAATAAAGGAGGGGAAAAAAACACAGGAACTTTGAAAATGCTGCCAAAACTGTGAAAGAATAATTGATAATGATACATTGAAAGAAATTGAGACCCAATGCGAAAAACTCTCAATGTAAAATGATCAGAAAACCTGTGAGAGATATCATTTTTGCATCATCATGATTAGGACAACTATATCAATGTGACTGTGTATGCTACCACGACTATTGTGATCCACAGGGGAAATCCAATTTGTGATGGAAAATTAGAATTTAGAATTATTTTTTTTGTATCTAACACAAGTCCAAGAATACTCATGCAATATTCATCATGTAATATCACCCGTTTTCTTAGCCGTGCAAAAAGAAGCTCGCAAGAGAGGTCTGAAACGAAAAGGCAAGTGATTTTTGATATTGACACGTTCCAAATTACATGTTGGCAATACCTTTTTAACCATTTAAGGGCCACTGATGCTGGAGTGCATCATGCTGATTGGTCGTCATGATGCACCAATGAAGTGCTGATGAGTCTGCTCACCAGCACTTCATTGGTGCATCATGATGACCCTCAGGGAGTGTAACACCCCCATAGGGTCGGCAGGATGCATGGATGTAGCCCTGGCGAATAACTCGCCAGGGCTGCATTCGTGCATCGTGACGACCAATGGGCATGATGCATTAATGCATCAGCAGCCCTTAAAGGGTTAATTCCTTGGGAACAGGGGACTTTTCTTATCTCTAAGACGTTCAATACAGATAACAGGTCCACCTTTTCTGGTTGATTAGTGTTCTCTAACTTGTTTTTAGAAACTAATATGACACTAATGTTGATCAATACAGGTTAAGGCAGGTTCAGTTTAACGTTCACGGTTCTCTTTAGTTTAAGCTCTTGTTTTAGCTCGGTAAGGGACGCTATTGCGTTATTACATCGTGTGCATCGGTTACCCTTCAGGAGTGTATTAATTTTGGTAAAATTGAAGTTCCTTTAATATCTACCCACTGTGAAAGTTTTCTGTCCATGAAATGTCTGCTGCAATAATATTGTTGAACCAACTTGGGACGATGATGAAAGAGAAAAAGAAATACCTCCAAAGTACCTTAGGGAGTGATCATTTTTTTAACAACGGGGGGGGGGGGGGGCTGGTGGGTTTGCGCACGGACGTGCGAAAAAAAAAATTCGCCCTGGTGAGTTACTTGTCAGGCTACATTCAAGTTCCCTATGGGGTTGATACAGTACTCGAAGGTCGGCATAATGCTCCAATGACCTGCGGGCCAGCAGACTCGACAGCACTTCGGTGGTGCATCATGACCACCAATGGGCATGATGCATTAATGCACCATGAAGCCACTAAAGGGTTAAGTCTGTAGTACAGAGTATTAAGGGTTACACCTGGAGTGGGGAGGTGCTGCCCCCTGGTATCGAGCTGAGTAAACACACCCTTATCCCTCATCACCACCTGGAAGCCATGTTAAACCCAAACCCTACCACGTGTCTACCAGCCCAGTAATAGACTAACTACGCCGTACCCCTACTCTATCCCCAACCTGGTACCAATGTTAACCCCCAAACCCGACCATGTGCCCATCAGTCGGTACCTCCTCTATCCCCATCCCATGTTAAACCCAAACATGACCGTTTGTTCATAGGCTAAGTCTGATCCTTTTTGAACCGCTAAAACCAGATAAAAAAAAAGAAATGAAGAAAAAACTAAGAAGATGAGGAGGAAGAGGAACAGCGTTTTAAAAGGTTGCCCTCTCTCCCATTCGAGGTACATAAAGATCATTTCCTTTCCCCTGCTCTATATCCCACCTTGAACCTATGTTAAACATAAAGCCATTCCACAGCCTACCCGGTACTAGGATCAGCCCCATAGGATTGGATCCAGGGGTTTAGACTGCCCTGGATGGCAGCCTGATTGCTAATAGTGCTAATACCAGAGTGTTTGTAGAGATGCTCGTCAGTCTACAAGATGGGATGGCTGGTCTCCTCGTGTAATAAATCTATTACATCTTATTCCATAGTACCCTGTGTACCCGTGACCGTAAATCCTTGCGTAGAAATAGCTGATTATACACCTAAATTAGACTCTCTACGCCCTATGGGATTTATCACAACTCAGGGTGCGTCTTACAGAGATGTCAGAACTTCAGAGGTCCGTCTATTTTCAGAGGATTAAACTTTACTAAAAATTAGACATCTCAGAGCCTTATTCAGTCTTGTGATCTTACTTTGGATAGAAAGAAATTATACCTAGATACCCTTATAACATTTTCCTTTCTACTTCTTAGTTTAGACCTCAGTAGGTGGAATTAAGCATACCTTGTGCTGCCCTCTAGTCTTTTCTAGACAAACTACCTTTCAGAGGTTAGAGAATCTCTGAAATCTCATTTCAGAGGACATGAATCTAAGCTAGCTGCTGATTGGCTGAAATTCTGATGCATTTTTATAAAACTATCTATGAACATCCACTCTAGAGATGGTCTTGATAGTTTTGAGTGAGGGAAACAGGTTGAAATGAAGACGAGATGGGTGCTTTTAGCACAGTACATTGGGGAATGGGTGCTTTGCTAACACCCAAAAGTTTTCAGAGGTTGAGCCCATACCCAACTGACATCTCTGGTCTTATATGCAAGGAATTTGCACAATATAACAGTACTAAAATGACCAAAGCATGACCCCAGATCCATCCTACATGATTTTGCCAAAGTCAGGGTGCATCCTACACACAAGGATTTACAGTATGTTGATTGGCAGATCGCACCCGTACCTCCTCCCCGTATTGGCCCAGGGTCCCCCTGGGTCATTGGCGTCGTCTTTTCGGCCGACAACTCACGATCGGGAATTTAGACTTTAAGTCAGAATTTCTTGTATAAATTGCTGGATAATAAAACTATACATTATGGAAATGTGTGCTCTAGGTTCTAGTCCTTCATTGCACATGTACAATTCCCGAGAAAAAAGTAGTTTTATTAATGAAAAACAGTGTTGAAATTACCGTAATCTCCTGCCTATAAGACGCACTGCGCGTATAAGACGCACCCCAAACTTAGCACATGCATTTTCGCGTATAAGACGCACATTTTAAGGGTGATTTTTGTAAGATTAGTACATTTCTATAGAAAAATTACCCCTCGTATAAGACGCACCCCCAACTTGAGATAAAGCTATAAGACTCCCCAGCATTTTGTTTGGCATAGAGGACGCGTCTTATACGCGGGAGTTTACGGTACCTTTGAATATTTGAGCTCTTCACCAGGAAAATGGAGGCATATTAGATTTGTACTGAGTGATAGGTTTTGATGATAAACATAATACACTGCTTCCCATGGGAATTTACATTTTAAGAAACTTTTTTCAGCATGAATGTCAACTGTAGTGAGAAGAGCGACGATGAATATAACACAGGGGCATTAACTTACGAGGAGTGGAAACCTTAAAAAGCTAGCTTAGCCAAAGCCTCTTAACCTTTCTACTACGTTACCCCTCTGACTAAGTTAATATCCGTGAATCTATCGTTCGAGTTTGCCCATGCGCAGAGAGTTGAACAGCCGTGGCCGTGCTTTGTTTTTAATTTTACACTAAAATTGAGGGGCCATTCTTAATTCAAATCTATTAATATTGCCAAAAATGCATGGATTATAAGGGGAAACTCCTTAATTTTAAGTTAAATTGATTGAATTTATCAAGTTTTTATTTGAAAATGCCATTCAAGAGCTTTTATGGTAGTGCATTCATACATCATAACATTACTGCAATATTTTGTAATTAATCACAATATTAAACACGGAAATGAGGTGAAACAAGAAAACACCTGACAGCACAAACAGAGCTGCTAACACAATGTACCGTAATCTCCCGCGTATAAGACGCGTCCTCTACGCCAAACAAATGCCTTGTGCGTCTTATAGGATATCTTAAAGTTTGGGGTGCGTCTTATACGCGGGGTTTTCCGACATCTCATTTGGGAAAATGCGCCGATGACAGCTTGAACTCATAGCGCCAGCACCGCGGCAGACCGAGAGGTGTCGACGCGCTCGCCGGGGATAAGGCCCACCATGCGCCGATGACAGCTTGAACTCATATAGCCAGCAATTCGGAGCCCGGTCGGTGTAGATTTGCTCGGCGGGTTTGACGCCGACCGTGTGCCGATGACAGCTTGAACTCATAGAGCCTGCTCCACCACGGCAGACCGGGAGCTGTCGACAGGCGCTCGGCGGGTTTGACGCCGACCGTGTACCGCTGACAGCTTGAACTCATATAGCCAGCAATTCGGAGCCCGGTCGGTGTAGATTTGCTCGGCGGGTTTGACGCCGACCGTGTGCCGATGACAGCTTGAACTCATAGCGCCAGCACCGCGGCAGACCGGGAGGTGTCGACAGGCGCTTGGTGGGTTTGACGCCGACCGTGCACCGATGACAGCATAGACTCAACAGGTTGACAATGCGGTGTGGCTTGCCGGTGGGTAGGGAACATGTGGGCCGACGACAGCATAGACTCAACAGGTTGACACTATAGACAAAGCGGCATGGCTTGCCAGGGTGTAGGGAACACGTGGGCCGATGACAGCATCGACTCATAGCGCTAGCGCCGCGGCAGACCGGGGAATGGTCCGCACGCCTGCCGGGGTGTAGGGAATGCATTGGCCGATGACAGCATCGACTCAACAGGTTGACACTATAGACAAAGCGGCATGGCTTGCCGGGGTGTAGGGAACGCATGGGCCGATGACAGCATAGACTTAACATTTTAGATTTGGGGGGTGGGGTGGGGGGGGGGTGCGTCTTATACGCGAAACCCCCCCTGCTGAGTTGGGGGGGGGGCGTCTTGTACGGGTTTTTTTTTTACAAATTGATTCAGAGGGGTTGGATGCGTCCTCTACGCGAACCAGCATACCTTGAGTTTGGGGAGCGTCTTCTACGCGCACCGCGTCTTCTACGCGGGAGATTACGGTAGTGACTGTCAACCCAATGCGTCCAGGTGTGAAACAGACAAGCAGAAAAGGTTGCCAATTGCCCCCTTTCACTGACATACATTTCTGCTTACCTTCTCATGTCTTGCCAGGACCAGATAAAGCTATGGCTGTATCCAGGGGTCAATTCTGTCAACCCTTATATATCTTTTATTAAAAACACACGAAACACTGCACAGCTCTCCTGACACCTGTCTACCCACTAGCCACAGCCGGTCCCCCAGCTCCTGTGTACTGCAAAGGTCTAGATTTCGCTCTCCTGCCACCTTATACCCATCTGTCCATATGACTGGTGAAAAGTTAGTAGGTTTTAGGCAGGAAAGGATCAAACAAGGGTTTTCTCTTGTGGGGGGGGGGGGCCCTCCAGGAACTGGCAAAAAAATTGCATGAACTGGCATTTGAAATCCGTTCTCCCTTGATAAAAAGACTTTTCACATCATGTGACCTATAATTTTTGGGTAGCTCATGATGGCAAACATTTTGCAATACCCAAATTTCACGTTTGACTAAGATTAGAAACATTAGATGATAAATGCAGCCCTAATGGAACTTGCATGATGTTTCAAAGCTATCACATCACCTAAGCGATAATTTATTATTTTCCAACCAAGTACCACACTGTTCATCTATCTAACATGGCTATAACAATGTTTAGATTCTATTACACCAACTTTGCGATAATTTTTAGCAATTATTCAGCATATGTCAGCATCTAGTCATCTTTTTCCTATGCTTCAACTCATATGTGCCAAACCCTGGGCCATATTTGATATATATCACACGTTCAATCTTTTAGATACAGTACAGTCAAGTCTTGATATATCGGTCTTCAATAAGGCGGTTGATTCACTTACCAGCCACTCATACCACCAAACATATTTGATTACTGCCATTGAATTCTATTGTAACCATGATTCAGAGAACCAGCCGGTTCAGCATCCAGCCACATTTTATCCCAAATAGAGGTGGCCGGTTTATAGAGACCTGTCTGTAGTGTAGAGATGTTAGAGCTTCAGAGGTCCGTCTATTTTCAGAGGATTAAACTTCACTAGAAATTAGACATTTCAGAGGATTATTCCATCTTGTGATCAGACTTTGGATAGAAAGAATTAAATTATACCTAGATACCCTTATAACATTTTTGGCCCAGCCCCTGCTGGGTCATTGGCGGCGCCTTGGCGGTCGTAAACTGATGGTCATGAATCTGAACTTTAGATGGGAATTGCTCATCGAAATTGGGGGATAATTAAACAAAAAATCATGGAAACATGTTCTTTAGGATCTAGTCTTTCATTGTACATGCACAATTCCTGGGAAAAAAATTTCTTTAGGTATGAAAATAGTTGAATAAAAAACCTGACATATTTAACCTACCTTCTCACGAAAACGAGGCTCCATAGGATAGCATTGTGCGATAGATTTTCGCTGGATTATAACAAAATGGAGGAGAATTACATTGTCTCGTGCGTTTGTATGATTAATATGTATCCTTATTCAAGACCTGCTGGTATTGTGCAATGCTTAACTCGCCAGGAGAGGAGTTATTCGCCAATGAAACATGCGAGCGATAATGGGTGCATTCTCCATAGCCTTAAGCATTGAGTCTTCGACACACTGTCACTATATTGACAGTCCCCTACGGTAGATGGTGGGCGACTGGGCCAGTCGTGCATGATTGCACGCATTAAATTTTCCTTTCTACTTCTAGAAATTATGAGGTTGAGCCTAGTTTAGACCTCAGTAGGCTGAAATTCTGATGCAGTGTTGTAATTGTCTTTCTATGACCATCCATTCTAGAGATGGTACAGGCTTATACCATTATGTAAGGTACCGTAATCTCCCACGTAGAAGACGCGCTGCGCGTATAGGACGCACCCCAAACTCAGCAGAAGCATTTTCGCGTATAAGACGCACATTTTAAGGATGGAATTTGTAAATTCAGTACATTTCTATAGTAAAATTACCCCTCGTATAAGATGCACCCCCAATTTCAGTACATCCTATAAGACGCACAAGGCATTTGTTTGGCGTAGAGGACGCGTCTTATACGCGGGAGTTTACGGTAATCCACACTGTTGACTTACACTGGTAGTTATTGTAATACATGGCTACTTGATGATCTGATCAATCCACCTAATTTCACGCTAAATACTTATCGGTAACCCTATAAAGGCAGAATCACACTTACGCATCATGCCAGCTACTCATGCCCATATTGTCATTATGGGAATGAAGGAAAAGCGCAGCTGGAGCATGATTTTTGGTACTACTGTTCTATAGAAAATATACCCCGCCTACAAGGCACCTTTTATAAGGTTAAATAAGGTGCTGGAGGGGCTGGAAGACTCAGATTCAGGGATAAGAAATGATTTAAAGTCTTATATGCGAGAGATTTTAATACTTTGTAGTTGTTTCGATGTAGCCCACCTTGTCCCCATCTTCCCCACCCCCTCCCCACCTCCCACAGTCCCCTTTCTAACATAAAACAACACGTGTCAGTGTATCCACTCTGTGACTGATCTGCCCTTGTCTCCCTGAGGCTTGTTTAACAGCTGATAACAACCACATGGCCTTGTCAGCAGCCTCTTTGTGTGTCAGTAGCTTCTGTGTTGGAGGCTCTTTAACCCTTTTAGTGCCGCTGATACAGGAGTGCATCATGCCATTGGTCGTAATGATGCACAGATGAAGTGCTGGCGAGTCTGTATCAACCCGGTAGGATCAGTATGATACTCCAATGAAGTTCTGGCGGGTTGGTGAATAATGAAGACCAATTGACATGATGCACTCCTGCATCAGCGGCCCTCTAAGAATACAATGATGCCTGCAGCGGCAGGGCCCCATGGTAATAAAGCCCCCAAAATGTCCCCCTACAATGGCCTTCAACCACTTTGGAATTCATGGGACACCTTGCCAAGATTTTACCCTCAAATCTTCCTCCTATAAGGCGCGCCAGGGGCATAACCTTGCATAAAAAGCCTTTCATGGGCGTGCCTTATACGCAGCGTATTACGGTACTTATAGGGATGCGTATTTTGGGGTTTGTGCTGTATGCGTCCCAAGTAGCATTGCAGGGAGGATGTTGATGCCCGCAAGGGGAAAGTTTTGTTATGGTTTGTACTTTGTGTTCAGCCGCCCCTGTTCTTTACCATTTAACCCCAGGCTTCCCCAACCCACTTAAAAGGGTCTGAATCTCCTCTTTTCTATCCCCTCTGGTGTGTGTGGTGCACATATCTTTGAAATTGTGTAATAAAGACTAAGTTTTCTTGCTATGAATATGACCTTAGCTGTCGAAATGGCGTTAAACATCTATTACTCACTCACCAGTTAACCCCTTAATGGTAAAAGTGTCCCCTCCAGCAGGGAATGATAAGTGTGTTTTGGTAAGTTACCAGGCCATGTACTCTATCCCTGTTACATTTACCCTACTCCCTACAACACTCACCCCACCCTACTATGACTCAGCCTGGGGGGGGGGGGGCACTTGCCCATGAAATGGATATCAACTGCAGCCAGACTCTCGAGAGCGGTGGCAATGTATGTTACTTTCTGTCCCCACCCTCCCCAGACAAAATAGAGAAATTATCCTTGATCTTTTTTGAAGTCTCTCTGCCCATAGTATGTGCACAGTTACCCTGTGTCGACACTCGGGGGTAGGCCTAGCTCACAACCCCCAGTGATCACCTAATATACCGGCGCGATACGACACCGCTCCAGTAAGAGGACAGAATACACATCCACTAATTACTCCAATTAAGGGATTAAAATTTTATTGGCCCTTTGATACAGATAAAGATGTCTGTGATGCTGGATGTGTATTGAGAGTAGGTGAAGGTCACACTGTCGTATATCATGATGTTAGTGGGATATGTTATACGTCCTATCTCGATGGCCTGGTGTAGTGTACAGATCACTTCCATCATTCCGTCAGTCTTCACCCCTCCTAACATTAAGTTAGGAAACTATCTACTGTAATCTCTCGCGTATAAGAATCGTCTTCTATGCCAAACAAAAGCCTGGTGCATCTCATAGGAATTTCTCAAGTTGGGGGGTGCATCTTATATGCAAGTTTTTTGTTGGTTTTTTTTATTAAAGAAATGTACTAATCTTACAAAATTCAGCCTTAAGAGGTGCGTCTTATGCGTGAAACAGCCATTGGCAAGTTAGGGGTGCGTCTTATATGCGCGCTGCGTCTTATACGCGGGAGATTAAGGTAGTATAATACCCCCTGATTGAAGAGACTTTGGGCTGTGATGTAAAGGGTGGGAACCCCGTGGGGACAGTTCTGTAGCCAAAAGACATTGAATATCCATCTTATGCCTGTTTTCACCTAAGATTTCATTCCAAGAAAGTTCATTTTGTTAACATTTTGTTCTAACATTTTCTCATGTTGATATTATGGAGAAAACTGACACATTTTGAACTGAAGTATAAGACTTTTACTAACAGTTGTTGATTTGAAGAGTTAAAGGCTGGGGGACAAGGACTTAGAGATAAGTGTAATTGCCACGAGGGGGCAGCACTAACTGGTTGTTGGCCATGATTGCAATGTTGAAACTACACCGGTACTCCCCCCCCCCCTCAGTAGGAGCGTATAAGCCACACCTGTCGTCAGAGAAAACAGAAAATATTACACTTTTGCACGCGTTTAAGTGTACAATGTATCTTGAAAAGTGGACCAATTTTGGTGCTAAGTAGCTCTCAATGAAAAACTGTGGCTCCAAATTGATGTTGTGTAGTGCACTCACGTGTTGATTTTTGCTTACAACAGAATTAAATAGATGATCCGATTGCCATATGATCCCATGTTGACTTAAGATATTGAAGTTTAAGTTCCAGTTTGTAAAAACTTTGATGGAGAGAGAATATTAATGTGATTCGTTAAGTTACAGGTTCAATCTACAATTAAATACTGATATCCCTAATTTTCCTTCATTGCAGACTACGAGCCAGAGCCCGAGGACGAGCCTGAGCCAGAGCCAGAGCCAGAGCCCGAACCAGAACCAGAACCAAGACAGTAAGTTACAATCTTTGATAAAAAAAGTTTTTCGAAAGAAGAGAAACTACATGAATACGCCTGCTATATTCATTGTAATTACGTCATGTTAAAGTACATTAATGTGGTCAAACATAGGATCTAGGAAATTAAGCCACGCCCATCTAGGTGAGGTGCCCTGAACTTTGGAAAATGTTGCAACCCTCACCTGGGGTAAAAATTACTTGTTGAGTGTAAATATAGTTCCTGAGATCTGTGTAAATCCACTGAGAATAAGTTTTACCATTTATGGTGGGGGGGGGGGGCTTACAACATTTCTCATGATACATTACAAATTATAGACTTTTTACTATCCAAATGTCAAATTGAACCCCCGGACACTATATGATAGTTAGAAATAGATTAATGCACCTCTTTCAATTGCTCCTTTCTGTTGTAAAATACTACCGTAATCTCCCGCGTATAAGGCGCGTCTTATAGGCCCAACAAAATGCTGCTGGGTCTTATATGTGGGAGGTAAATTGCCTTGAGTTTGGGGTGCGCCTTATAGGGGGGTATTTTTACTAAAGAACAGCACTAAACTGACAAAAATCTGCCCTCAGGGGGGCGCCTTCTATGCAAAACAGCCCCCCTGTGAGTTGGGGGGGCGCCTTATACATGAGCTGCGCCTTATATGCGGGAGATTACGGTACCGTAATCTCCCGCGTATAAGGCGCATCCCGCGTATAAGGCGCACCCAGAGTTTCAGAATATGGTCAAAAAAATTAAAAATTCATAACTTTTGTTCTAATGAATGGATTTTCAAAATTCAAAAAGCTATGTGTAGTTTTGACCCCCGTGACCCTCCTGGACCCCAAATGCAGCAGATGAGCTTATATGGGAGTGTAATATATCAAAAGAAAGGTCTTGGTGTCCCCCTTGTGGATCCAATGAGAACTAAAACCCCCCGTATAAGACGCGCCTTATACGCGGGAGATGTTTACGCGGGAGATTGTTTACAGATATTGCTAACCCCATTTTCTGAGAGTTTTCTCTTTGGTATACATGAAGGCCGCTCAATGCGCTGTTGATAGTTAATAATTTTTGCATCTTATGTGTACTTTATCAACTTGCAGGACGTTATTAAGAAAGCGTCCAACATCAGCCGGCGTGCGCCAATCACCACGACGACCAACACCTGTCCAGTAAGTCCACATGATGCATGAATATAATGTCAGATAAGGCCAGAAAAGGGTAACCCGACCCAACCTAGCAAATCATGGCCCACCCTAGAAATCTTTCCTAATTATTGAAGAATTTATACTTTTTATTCAATTTTTGTTGTCAGTAAGTTATTTTAGTAAAATAACAAAAGAAAAAGTATGAAATGAAGATTACCCACCCTACCTAATTTTTCCAGCATGTTAAATACCTGACACACAACATTTGGTGGAATTCACAATAACGAGGTCTAAATTCTCTCGAAACCAAAAAGTTGACCTTCATGATAGATTGGGACAACAACAACATTAATTCTCTGGACCGTGACTGTGTCTTGTGAACCTTATCTGATTTGGGTGTGTTTCTTAGAATGTGTTAGGATAACCATCATCTAGTAGTGACAAAAGAATGTAGGCGTAGGAATTCCAGCTAATAGAAGAGTGAATATTACAGTTAAACCACATATATCCACCTTGTTTTGGTCTTTGATCACACTGAAAAAAAGATGGTTATCTGTTGTTAGAAACAAATGCTGATGTGATCCTTACAAATATATTTTCCACTTAAATGAAAAAAGGTGTCTTCAGAATAAAAATCGGGCTTCCCTAGCCCACTTAAAAGGGTCTGTATCTCCTCTTTCCTATCCCCTCAGGATGTGTGTGGTGCACATATGCGCGGGCACTGACACATTCCCTTGTGAAATTGTGAAATGTCGTTCTGGCCATGAATATGACCTTAGCTGTCGAAATGGCGTTAAACATCTATTACTCACTCACTCACTCAGAATAAAAATAGCGTACAATTCTCAATTTGATTTGGTTCAGGTATAAGCTGCGGATTATACCAGAGAATTTACGGTAGTCTCTTTAAAGTTCTAACTTCAATTCCTGTCGAAAAATGTGAGCTATTTTAAATGCACTAAGCTACAGTGAGGTGTGAGTCTATGCTCGTGTGTACATGCTAGCAGCAATATTTATTAAGTGAATGTGCAAGTCATTGTTTGCACTGAATGATACAATTTCAGAATTTTCTCAGTGTGTATTTACTGAAACCTCTGTTTTTCAACGTTTTGTAATCCTTTTGGCTGATTTCAGAGATTCTTCATAAATTTCCATGTTAAATTTTGGATATTTGAAGATGTCCATTCGTGTAATTTTTACAGATCTACAAATAAAATTTTCTCTCTTTACAGGAGATACGAGGCCGCAGCACCACCAAAGCCCCAGTCATCTACCCAGATCCTCAACAATGATGATGACGATGAAGATTTCCAAGACGGCAGCTTAAACCCATCCATCCGTCCATACCGCAACGGTCCTTCCGTCGCCCCCGTCACTGTCCCCAAACAGGAGACAAAGACCCCTGTAGCACCGCCAAAGCGCCGATTACCTGTCTGGGTACAGATCCTTCTGTTTGTTTTGGTCGCAGTCATCATCTACTTTGTAATTCAGAATCTGGAGCCCTCTGCCGGCAACTCGATCATCGGGAAACTGCCCAGCAAATAATAATGCTGTTGTTTTCTAACTTTGCTCTCTATGCTCTCCTCAGTGTATCATAATAGGTGAAGGTTGTTCCTTAAATATTATGGGCTTGCTGTGTTAAGGCATCATGCCCGTAGGGTAGACATGTTGCATGCATGCAGCCCTGGTGAGTAACTCGTCGGGGCTCCGTTCATGCAATACGCGGCCCTACAGAGTTGCTACACACCTGAAGGGTCAGCATGATGCACCAATAAAGTGCTGGTGAACAGACTTGCCAGGACTTCATTGGTGCATCATGCGGACGGATGGGCATGATGCACAAATACATTAGCAGCCTTTAAAAGGTAAACCAAATATTCCCATTTTCTCTTGTTACTTGTTTGTCGTCATTATCAAATTAGTAAATGATTAACATCTCTTTGTAAATGAGTCTAATACTGTATACTTGCTGTCTTATTTTCTCATTTTCATTTTTATTTAAAAGAGAAAACATCAGTTATCACAATTTTCTCCACCTTTTTTGACGAAGTTACTGTCTTTCCTGTCAGTCTGCTTAACCTGTTAAAAATATATTAAAGAGATTGGTAAAGATATGCAATCCAACCAAATCGGATGAAAATCTTTTTTCTAAGCAGTGTGCATAAAATTAAAACAAATCAAGTATTAACCCATGGCAGCGTATTCCGCGAGAAAACCGATATCGTTCTTGAACATTGTTGAAGGTCGAAACTGGTGTGTCTTATTTTCACATAGTCCTGCAATAGTCTAACATGAATTCTGGAAATCTCCATATTACAATTTGTATTGCAAAGGGGGACAAATTACATAGCAACTATTTGTCCTGCCTGAATAAACAGTGTGACTTGTAGGTAGGAGGGGAAGGGAGGGGGAATCCACAGTGCTTATGTAGTTGATGTTTAAATGGGGGCCATTTTTCATAAAGAGCAGCTAAGTTTCACATTATGTAGCTCGTTGGCCTAACATTCTAGTTGAAATGTTGAATGATATGAAATTGGAAAAACAGAGTATAAGATATGCGACAACTTGTCTTCACCAGTGGGCTATGCTTAGAAAAATTGTCACTTGGTTTATGCCCATTTGTCATTTGCCAGGTCACGGCGAGAGACACTCCCCGCGTCCCAGTTATGGTTGTATCTATAACATTTATATGATCTATTATTGTACAGAACTGCCAATAAAATGTGTATAAAAAAACAGTCAATTTTAGGCTTGGAAATATTCACTCAGATATTCTAGTAGTGATACTGAATTTCTGTATCCTAAAAAGTAGAATCCAAAATGATTGTGTACGCCTTAGTCATGATATATATATTTTGCAGTATGGGGTAATGAGGGAAAAGCTGCATCTGACAAATTTTTCAGGGTGACTTGGCAGAAAATGAAAATGTATTTACTCGCATCTTCAACGTAAAGTACCGTAATCTCCCGCGTAGAAGACGCGTTGCGCGTATAGGACGCACCCCAAACTCAGCACATGCATTTTCGCGTATAAGACGCACATTTTAAAGCTGATATTTGTAAATTCAATACATTTCTATAGTAAAATTACCCCTCGTATAAGACGCACCCCCAATTTCAATACATCCTATAAGACTCCCCAGCATTTTGTTTGGCGTAGAGGACGCGTCTTATACGCGGGAGATTACGGTATGTTTGAATTAGCTGTATCTAGAATTGTGTTCCTTTATCTCTTAAAGGGCGGCTAATGCCGGAGTGCATCATGCCCATTGGTCGTCATGATGCACCAATGAAGTGCTGGCGAGTCTACTCGCCAGCACTTCATAGGAGCATCATGATGAACCTCCGGGAGTGCGCCGACATGATGCATTAATGCATCAGGGGCCCTTAAAGGTTAACCCTTTAACTCCCTGTACTGCATATAGCACTGTATTTGGGAAATTCAGGGATGGAAAGGGTTAACCCTGATGACTTGTATGATTCGCGTCTTGAAACAAGTGTCTTTATCCATTACGAGAGGCAGCACTATGAATTAATGTATATTCATGTTGGCATTAGCCCCGTACGGGTCGGTAATGCAGAAGCGCATCATGCCTATTTGTCTGTGTGATGCACCAATGAATTGCTGTCAAATCTTCTTGTCAGCACTTCATTGGTGCATCATGCCGCCTTTCAAGAAGTATCAACGCTGTATTGTCAGCACGATGCAAGATTGTAGCCCTAGCTTAGTGAATCGTTGAGCGAAGATTTATTTTCTGTTTCCTCCAAGGGCGCAATTTATAATGATGACCAATTGGTATGACGCATTAATGCACTCTCGGCCTTTAAAGGGTTTAATATTAATCTCCAGATCTCCTTTTTGAATTTGTATCACGATATTCAGTGTGATTTGTACACCTTATTGTGATGACAAAAAAAAAATACTTATCATATGACTCAACATTAGAATTGTTATGGTATCCAAGAGACCGCATACAGATGCAATAACATAAGATTCCTTGTAGTATTACTGTGATGCAATGTAGCATGCATACTTGCTTTTGAAATCAGAAAATTAGAAAAAAAAATATTCAAAAAATGTCATTGCTGATGGCAGTTTTAGCAAGGGTCAAAGTTTTGATCTGTCAAATATTTCTCTGATCTATATAGAGTGAATCGATATGAATTTAACCAAACAGATTTGTCACAGACTTGCCTTTGTTTGTTTCAATGTAAACAGTTGCCCACCAGTGTGTTTCTGGCCCCGAGCCCTACCCCATCGTCCAATGTACCGTAATCTCATGTATAAGGCGCATCTCGTATGTGAATCTGAGGCCCCCTGCGCGTCATAGAATCAGCCTAAAGTCTAGATGTGTCTTATAAGTGGCATAGTTTTTTACTATAAAACAGGACTAAACCTTCAAAATTTAAGCCCCAGTTGCACCATATAGCATTTCTTTGAGCGTAGCGAGCGACTTATATGTGTGATGCACGTTATACATGGGAGATTACGGTGGTATGCAGATTCCCATATTTACAGGATAAAGTAGCGTTCCACGCCATCCCTAAGCAAATATATAGTGTGGTTTGAACGATTATAAATACTAATTGTTGACTTTTGAATTGTTTGCATTTTGACACAGTGAAAAGGGAAGAAAATGGCTCCACCGAATCAATATTATTGTATTTCATCTGTTGAGAAATATCGTAAGGTCTCTTTCACCTGCTTCAGGATAGAATTTCTTTTTCAAGAGAGTTAATTTCTGTCACAGCATAAAATAGTTATAAATGCTTACTGTATATATTCTAATAAGCGCACACCCCACCTTTCTGGGTTCCACCCTGGTGTAAAATCAGTCAAATGAAGTGTAAAAATAAAGATATTTAGGGCAAAATTAACAATTTTAGGCTCTTGGGGGTGTGCTTATTAGAATTAATTTTTCTTTTAAGGTTTTGAGCACCTAACAATTCATTTTCCGCACATGTGCGCATATTAGAACGAATACAGTACTTGGGAATAGAGAATGGATAGAATCTGATAGAAACTTGTGTAAAAGCTTTAAGCGCGACAGGGAGCTCAGGGAGTGGACATTCTTCAACAACAGCGGGTTTGGGGCAAAATATTTGACCCCCCTCTTGGGAGGAACAACCCCTCTGTTAAAAATGACCACTGCAGAACGACGCTCCCCCTCAAACAGTGTACATAGAGCTTAAAAGACATGATGCGTTCAGAATGTGTTAAAACAATTGTAACAAATTTCAAATAAAGTAATTTGTAAAGAGGCTTAATCAATAATATGATGAATGATTTGAAATGTTTTCTTTGAAGTTTAGTAGTAGTAATTGTTTGCGGTATCTTTCCTTAACGAAATGCCGTAAATGTAGATATAATGGGCGAAAAATGCTGAAATGTAAGATTGTGTCGCAAGAGACGGCCGTCCTAAATAACTTCCTCCATTGGACTATTTTTGCGAAAAAAGTGTTTGTCAGGAAATGCCCCTGTTAAAGTGTTTGATGATAGTCAAAATGGCACTCACTAAGTTTAAGATAAAAACAGATAAATCGGATATATAAGTTTCTAAATACCAGAATTCTTCTGAAGTTGTGGGACCCCAATATCCTCTTGAGTAGGGAACAACGAGATTTTGATATACATGTGTTACAAAAGTTGTATAAAAGTCTTGATATATGTTTGAGAAGTTGTCATCACTAAGTTTGTTTTTATGACTTTGTGGAGTAATGAGTGCCACTTGTTTAGATGTTGGAATACCAAAGTAGTCATGTTAATAAAACTTGTATAACCAAGACAATGTGTTTGTCTTCTCTTCAAGAGTGGCCAAAAAAAATCTTTGCGGCCAGAGGCAAAAAGAAAAGAAAAAAGATTCCACCTAGATGACCCCAAAAATTCACTTTTCATACAATCAAGTTCACATTTTGGCAGTGAAGTCGAATTTTTGGGGAAGTTAATCTAAGAAAGTTCGAGAGTTGTTGGTTGTTTGCTCATCACCATGGATTTTTTTTTTCAACCTTTTTAAATTGATTGCCAAAAAATCTCGGCGGCAGATCGGTAATCCAAGTTATTTGATTAAATTAGCCTTACGGGCACCCAAAATTAAACTTTGAGGACGAAATGTAATAAAAATAATACACAGCTTACTACCGGTATATGGTATTGCCATCTCTTTCTTAAGAAATGAAACAGTATTTGCCTATAAATAAGGAAAAATGAGAAAAGTGTTTTTCACTGGCTTTTATTTTTACATTTCATTTACAATTCAGTCACTATTTAGTGAATTGATATATGATATATGCATATCAGGTTGAATGACAAAACGGCCAAATCCGTTTTCACTCTAAGCACAATTGGTTAATATCTTTGGTTGAATATGTGAGACCACTTAACACTAATATTTATAATGCTGAACTTTTGCACACAATGGTATAACTACAAACAAGGGTGTGAAATCTCAGATGAATTCTGTGGTTTTGATGCTTTCCAGGACCATTCCTGAGATCTGTGCAAATCCACTGAGAAAATAAATTAGCATTTATTGGGAGGGGGGTCTTTGAATTTTGCCCAATGTTGGATCTAATGTCAGCCAAAGTAGAGATATTAAAGCATCCAAATTGTTGTTCTAAGCTTTCCTTTATGAATACCAGCGCCTGTGGCGCTGCAATAATGATGGGCCGCGGGAAAGTGCCGCCAGCGTTCACAGCGTATATCTGACTTTGGGTGAACTTTCAGTTGCATCAGACTCATGATAATGATACATGCTGGGACTGCCTCAATGAGCATAAAGTGAGACTGACACTTCGGCCCAAAACCAACTATCAGGCTGTCAAATACCTGTTATTATTTCTTTCCTCTTAAATAGATGTCAAATTCAGATAGAAATACATGCAGGGTTGAGAGAAAAGAAGAATGGGTGGATTGACAGTGAATAATTATAGAGATGTCTTGATAAAAGCAGTCATGTCACTGCATGAAAATAGCAGACGAACAGACAGACTCGAGTCCACATCAATCTGAAGTGGGGGAGGTTTCATAGATGAGGGGGGTAATAAGGTGCGTTGAAGTGTCTACTTAACTATTTCAATCAATTCCCTATAATGTAAAAATATAGACTAAAATTCCCGGGGAGATGGTACAATACGCTTCAGAGGAAATCGGTTTCAGGATTTCACATCCCTGTACAAACTAGTATGTACATTTTCCACGACTTTTCAAGACGTTCTTATTGTACTGCATTGACATTAAGGGTCTATTCCATCCCAGAAAACAAAGTAAGAGACTACCTAAATTATCAAATTGTCACGAGTAAGCATTAACAGGGTATCAAAGTGGGGAAAATCTCTCAAAACACAACTAAATTTAATTGTGAAACAATGAAAATAATCTAATTCAAAACAAACAAATATGTTTCAAGTTCAAAATAGATCTGCACAAACTTAAAACATGAACAAATATGGCTATACAATTCAAAATAAATATATTCATATACATATAAATGTTATATAATGTTTACTAGTTATGAACATTTGTATTTCTTCATGCTGGGCCTGCCCGGGAAAAAGAAATTGGTTCGGATATTTTTTTTCATCACAGACATGCGAAGGAGGGAAAACTTGTAATAGGGTTATAAAATGTTAAGCGTATACAATGTACATTCATTCACCGGTGAACTCTCATTTGTCATTTTCCCTTAACAATGAAAATGCCCAAATCAATTGCCTTTAACGAAGAATCTTAGTGTCCATCTCATTCCGTCTCAGCTGTCTAATTAATAGGGTTAATATAATATGAGTGAGTTGAAATCTCAAACACTCTACAACATGCATCAATCTTATAACCACCCTTTAGGGCCAAGTCATCTATTGCCAGGGTTTTTAAGACTTGGGCGGGGGGGCATTTCTCCTCGGTGGGGAGGGGGAGGCGGGCAAAACCCAATAAACCTTCACACTGGGGAGGTCAAAACTAAATATGAGCGATTCAAGTATTTTATCGCAATGCGTCATTCCTCACACTTGTCTGATTTGGGGTGGGGTGGGGGTGGGGAGTCATTTTGCACATTCAGTTTTGAGGTTGGGGGGAGGTCATTTTAACTTTTATCACATTGGTGGAGGCAGTGGTCGAAAAAAAAATTGCTGTTCTGCAAAAGTCCAACAAGCCCCCTCTCCCAGCTGGCAATAAATAACTCGGCCCTTATTCTCGCCATAAGGTGAGGCTCCACTACGCGATTTTTGCTGAAAATCGGAGCTATTCTCACAAAAGCAAACACAAACACAGATTATAGAGTGGTTTTTGTTATTATTTCAAAGTGTAAATAGAAGATTGAGAGAGCTTTTTGTTTATGTGGGGAAGGCTTTGTGTACAATCTCAGGCACATTTTTGTTGTCAAAAGATGTTTTTGTTTACTAAATCAAGTTGACCTAATGTAAATATTGCAGACTTTCACACTGATGACTCTGCAACTCAATATCAGACAGGTTTGATTTTTACAGTACAAGACCCTGCGATCTGTGTGACTGCTGTGTTGTTATTTATATTTTGCTGTGTTGATGTTTATATATTGACCTCCCACCCAATCACAGAGTCTATGCAGGTACAGGTTAGTTGGTAAATATGGCACACAAGGAGAGAGATTACCCATAAAATAACCCTGAAATCTCATGTTTACAATTGTGAATCTCATGTTTACAATATAGGAATGTCAACACCCTATACCTTAGGCACTATAGGGATAAAATTAGGTGAGAATGTACCAAAAAATCGCGTAGTGGAGCCTCACCTATACAACAAAATCTTTACAAGAAAATCAGAGGTCCTCATGATTATGCAATCATATGCATTGTGAGATATGATGAAAGAGATGTTTCGAAAAATCTTTCATTATATACAATTTATATACAAGGCCACATAACATCTACTGTAATCTCCCGCGTATAAGGCGCGTCTTATATGTTGTTTTTTTTTTAGTTCTCATTGGATCCACAAGGGGGACACCAAGACCTTTCTTTTGATATCTTACATGCCCCCTTGGTCATAATAGGACATAAGGGGGCCCAGGAGGGTCCGGGGTGGCCCAAGCTACACATAAGTTTTTGAATTTTAAAAATTCATTCAGTAGAACCAAAGTTATGAATTAATCATTTTTTTGAGAATTTTCCAAAAATCTAGGTGCGCCTGTGCGGGCTGCGCCTTATACGCGGGAGATTACGGTAGTTGGTTCATGCAATTACCACTTGGGGGGTCGGAAAAAGATTTGCTGTTCTGCATAAATCCAACAAGCGCCCCCCCCCCCACAAGCTGGCAATAAATGATTATTTTTGCACCACAACAAAATCTTTACAAGAAAATCTGATTTCTTCTTGATTATACAATCACCCATGTTGTGAGATATCTCAAGAAGAAAGAGATATTTTAACAAATCTTTCATTAGGTACAATTTATAAACAATGCCACATAACATAAATCACATCAAGTTGGTTCATGCAGACTGTACATTCTGTAGAATTTTGTTTCTATATAAGTGTGAGGCTAAATTATACCAATTGAAATCAACTACCCAAATTTATGTTGGCCTACATTGTTTTCACCCTTTAGTTTGAATAAACAATATCCTTACCGTATTTACAACTGATACAAACCGTATTACCTGCGTATAAGGCGCGGCTTATGTGCAGGGTAAAGTGGCTAAAATCACACTGGGTGAGCCTTATAGCTTCTTTTGAACCCAGAGTGCGGCTTATAAACAGTTTTATCATTTTTCAAGTTAAGTATACACAAACCTCTTATTTAAAAGGCTAAGCACCAAATACTTTCTTGACATTTTGATCATGTGGAGGCATATACTACGTATAGTCACTTAATAAGAAATTCCATAACTTTTTTTTTCATTCTCCATAAGATTTCCTTGAAGTACCATGAACTTGGGTTATCTACACCTGCATATAGAGTTTTACGAAAGTCCATAATTCGATAACTTGCCTTATGCAGTCTTTGCGAAAACGTGTCAGACATCTGCTATCGCTGGCTCTCGGGCCGGCAGAAATTGTCAAGACTGCCAGCACAAATGTAACAATTGTTTTATCTGGAGTATATGCATGGTATTATACAATTGAAGATCGATTCATATTAGGATAACCACTGGGACATTTGTATATGTATATTATAGACCTAACCAACACCAAATCAAATTTTAGAAACTAATTAAATGAAAAAAAAATGTGGTTACGTCTACAAAAAGTTGGTGGTCAGAAACAAAAAATGTCTGACCAGATTTTCACACAAATGGCACGGATTTACCAAAATGGTAAAGGAAACATGTTGCTTCCGAATAAAAAAGAAAAAGAAAAAAATGCAATATGGTAAAGTATCACTTTGAAAATGGTTATAAATCTGTTACTGGGTAGTTCATCAACAGGGTTCTCCACAGATTAAAAGATGACACACCAGAATCAGGTTTAATGTATGCTAAAACATTAATTCTGGTATTTGTAAAATTTGAAAAGAAAACCTCAGAAATTTGATCACAATAGTACAGCTTCCGTTCTAATATGAGTCTTCACGAAAGTTAAACATCCTTCCTCACATCGACAAGATTGACTGTAAATTCTGCCTGCGTACTTGCAATATGTGGAGCGACCTGATAAAGTTGTCCGAAAGGTCACTGGTCGACCTCCATCACAGACGCTGTAGACCAGTAGTTTGCGCCTGATTTAGAAAGACAAAAATACATGCACTTTAATGTAATAAAGATCTTGTATACTGTAGCACCTTAGTTGAAGACTTTTCATGTGATTTTGGATACAATGTAAGGTTATAAGGCGCACCTTTGGCTTGATTTTGAGCAATTCCATACTAATGTCATATGACCTAGTCTATTAGGCGCATCAAGACTTTTGAGAACCATATAAGGCACAGCTTCGGTCGCCTTATAGGTGGGGTAAAATCACATTAAATTGATACTTTACTGCCCCAAAAACTGCCTTATAGAATTTTCTGTCAAATCAGGTTACATCTCACCGTAGTACCTCTGAGGCATCCTGGGCCTTATAGAAAGTGCCCAATTCAGGGTACTTATTTATAGAGCAGCACTAACTCTTCAAAAACCAAGCCTCAGGTGCACTTTATAGCATTTCTGTCAACTCTGGGTGCACTTCAATCCACTAGGTGCACTTTAGAGGTGGGATTGGCCTATACGCAAAGTACCATCAATTCTGGCGTAATAGCCGCCGCACCCTTGTATAAGCCACACCCCTGACTTTGGGAGAAGCTATAAGCTGCAGCCAGGCCTTGAAAATTGGCAGTTCAGTGCTGTTTTATAGTGTAAGATACCCTCGTATAAGCCGAACCATGACTTTGGTCTGTTCCCAAAAGCCACATTTTTATTAGTCAAGGACGGATTATCCCTTTATCCCATTTTTTTTTACCTTACATGTCCTTGAAAAAAAAAAAATGTCCTTGACTAGTTCACAATACTATATTACCGTAATCTCCCGCGTCCTCTAGGCCAAACAATTGCATTGTGCGTCTTATAGGATTTCTTCAAGTTGGGGGTGCGTCTTATACAAGGGGTAATTTTACTATAGAACAGTACTGGATTTACAAAATTGAGCCTTTAAATGTGCGTCTTATACGCGAAAATGCATTTGCTAAGTTTGGGGTGCGTCTTATACGCGCAGCGCGTCTTCTATGCGGGAGATTACGGTACGTCACCTCAGAGCAACAAGGTTGTATTCGCATATTTCAAGTTTTGCAGAAGCAAAAGAAGTGTTGCCATTACTATAGCACACAGTTGACACAACCCTATTGTATTGGGGCCTATAGACACACATATCACAGACAGAGGTTCAATACTTCCATAGTACCGTAATCTCTCACGTATAAGGCGCATCTCGCGTATAAGGCGCACCTAGAGTTTGAAGAATATTGTCAAAAAAAATAAAAAATTCATAACTTTGGTTCTACTGGATGAATTTTTAAAATTCAAAAAGCTATGTGTACCTAGGGCCCCCCACACCCCGTTGAACCCCCCTATGTTATTTTTTGAGTTAAGGGGAGTGTAACATATCAAAATAAAGCTCTTGGTGTCCCCCTAGCAGATCCAGAAAGAAGTAAAACCCCTCACATAAGACGCGCCTTATACGCGGGAGATTACAGGTAGGTAGATAAGGGTCAATACATGTTAAAACAGAAGAAAACTCAATTTTGCCAAAATGTCAGTTACAACCTTGTTGCACTGAGGTGACGATTAATCTTTTGGGTTCTGGTACTAGTCACGGCTTATACCAGAGAATTTAAGGTACCATAAATTCTCTCATAGAAGCCGCGGCTAGTACCAGAGCCCAACTAAAAATGAGGCTTATAGGAATTCCCCAAAGTTAGGGTGTGGCTTATACGAGGGCATTTTACACTATTAAACAGTACTAAACAGCCAATTTTCAAGGCTTAGCTATGGCCTATAGCTTCTCCCAAAGTTGGGGGTGCGGCTTATACAAGGCTTATGCGCCTTATTCATTCGGGTATTACGGTAATGGTTAAATAGGACTTACCAATACTTTCACTGCCTGCAGTGGTTTCCTGGGCAAAGAGCTGATTGTTAAGTTGTTGCTGTTCTGCTGGTGGCACTGGGGTCAATATCTGTAAATAAGTGAGTGAATATTGGTTATTTATGGCCACTTTGACAGCTAAGGGAGTGTTCATTTTTTAACGAAAGGGGAGGGGTGGTGGATTTGTTATGCGCATGCCAAAATTGTCAGAATTCTTCCCCCCCCCCTTTATTTTATAATACCATGCAGGTTTTTTGCTAAAAAGGGATGATAAGTTTTTCCCCTCCCACCAAGAGGGGTCTGAAATCTCCCCCCCCCCCCAATCCCTGTTGTTAAAAAATAACCACTCCCTAAGGTCATATCTATGGTGAGAAATCTACATTAGACATTGAATGATGGATGCATGTTTTTCTTTCACAATTTACGCTTTGTTTATTTCACATCCTCGTTTGAGGTATAGGAAAGTAGAGAAGAGATCAGGTTTAGCTGACAGTTACAAGTGCATCACCAATGTACATAAATAAATATAAAACAGTCTATATTCATGCAGTGTCATCGATAGATACCTTAATTGTTGGCACCCCCCATCCCCCTGCCCGCAGTACAACAAGATGACTATTACTAGCTAGTATTAATACAATATGATGGTATTAAAAAGAAAGTTCACTTTTATTTCACCATGTAGTGTGAGCGAGGTATGCCTAGCAGTATCTATGACTATATACAATGGGTGTGGACCACTAAATTCGACATGGTGACATGGCCATTTCTTAAAATCGACATGTGACATGGGCCTTAGTGACATGAGGCAAAAAATTAGTGACATGACATTAGTGCTTTCGTAAATTCGACATGGGACATCATAGGCTCTTAGAGGTGACATGGGACATGGAGATTTAAGTGACATGTGATATGACAATTTCTTAAAATTGACATGTGACATGGGGGACCCCCCATCCACACACCCTATACATATCTGTGGAAAATATATTTTCCCATGTATGTCCTTGTGAAAATCCACCTAATTTTTAACAATGATCACTCCTGAAGGGCAAAATGGGTCATCGGTATCAAGGATGTTATGTAAAATGGGAAGTCAATCTTTGGTATCCTACCTTTCCTCCATTATTAGCATCCAGATCTGCCAGGAAATCTGCGATCTGGCCCATGGTGAAAGTGGTTCCAGGTATCTGACTGTCAAGTGTGGCGTATATCTTTCCCGAGGAGCTACAAAAACAGAATATTTCAAATCAGATGTAAATCGACATGATTTATCTTATCATACAGTCTTTGTAACAGGACTTGATGATACTCCTACCCCTCGTACTTACACAACACCGATGTGTATTTAAAAAAAAGGGTTCTTAAACACAGAATACATTATATATGGCAAACAGGCATCCAGTATTAAATCTGAATGAAGAAAGCATATAAAAATATTTAAATACTATAATGTAGTAAAAATCTTACTTCACTACTATCCCATCATTATCATCATTTTCAAGCTTCCTTTTTCCAAGATTGTCGTTGGGCAGGACACTCTCCATGTAGTCCATGTTGAGTTCGACCATGGGCGAGGTTTGTCGGTACGTGCTGGTGTTGTACATGTTCTTCATGGAGGTGCTTGGCTCACTCTCCATCATTCTCAGCATCTTGAGCTGCATGTCAGACTCCTGTTTGGGCAAAGTGGCCACTGTCTGTGCCTGCTGAGGGAACTGATGCTGCAGAGGCTGTGGCTGCTGCTGCTGCTGCTGCTGCTGCTGCTGCTGCTGCTGCTGCTGCTGCTGCTGCTGTTGTTGCTGCTGCTGCTGCCTCAGGTTCTGATGCTGTGGCTGGTACATCATCGACTGCTAGAGACAAAAGAAAAAGCTATATCTTTAGGCCAAAAACATAAAATTGTTTACGGTAATTTTAGGAATTTTCAGGAATTGAATTTTTTCTTTAGGCCACATCGAAAAACATAAATTGGTTTACCATATTTTCTGGAATTCAATTTTTCACATCAGTTTTCTATATGACACAGAAATAAATTCCTATACATGTAGTTGTCAATAAGAGATTTTGTTTATACATCCTGGAGAAGAGGAACTTGTAGGTGAGAAAATTAACCAAAGTTCCATGGAGATTTATCCAAATGTGCTGTAATTGATACCTGGCTCTGTTGTAGCTGGGGTACAGATGGAGTCAGCTGGGCTGACAGGAGGTTCCAGTGGTTACCGCCTGGAGTTGGAAGGACAGGGGTCCCCTGTGGGTCTACTTGAAAGCCGTCCTGTAAAATAAAAATTAAGAGCGGTAATCGAAAGGAGCAAAATCCATTTCAATGTACTCATATTGATAGAAATAACAATTGCAGAGGAAATAAAGCCTAGGGTGGACCTTTTGATACTATATATCTGCATCTGCACTTCCTTAATTTATTGTGAACAATGGTAAAGGTGAACGATGATTAGTTTGAGCCGACCGTTTCTTCATGAGCGCTTCCTGCCCGTTCCGCACGAGGCCGTTAGGCCAAGTGCCAAGCGGGCAGGAAGCGCGAGTGAAGAAACAGGAGGCTCAAACTAATCAGAGTTCATCTTCACATTTATGTCAAGGTGTTTGAGTGGAAAATCAATCGATATTTCATCAATTTCCTTCAAAATTATCTCTTAATTACCTGTCGTCATCGGGAAATGCTGACCGCCGCTATCTTGGATGTTTATGTTTCAAAAAGGTTGCGCATGCGCAGTGGGTCTATGACGTCATCGTGCGGATCTGGCGCTGATTATTTAACGCAGGGGTGCAATACGGGGCTTAGTGCTTATCTATGGGGCATCGATATTCACCTTGACATAAAAATCCGAAGCTACACTGCATTGCTAAGAAAAAATGCAAGGACAGATATTATTAACCTTTAATAAAAGACTTCAAATCAGGGTAGAGGGGAACCTCTTCCCCATCCACCTTCCAAATCCCTAGACTGGACAAAGGGGTAGGTTTGAGTAGCTACTGACAGAATATATGTCTTTAAAATAGTGAGAATCCATTGCTTAGAATAAAAGGCATGTCATTTCCACTTTTTTTTCTAGTAGGGCTAATAAGTTTGTGTGCATCCTATACCATAAATTCCCTTGTATATGCCTCACCCTCTTATAAAACGCCCCCTGAGTTTGTGAAAAATTCTAAAAATTTTAAAATTGTATAACATTTTTCTTATGAAAGGATTTTAGAAATACAAAAGGCTAAAAGCTGTGGTAAGAAATCTTTTCGGATTGCAGGTATCAAACATCATCTCACCTGACCCGTGTAGCGCTCGGGTATGTCTGTGGACACTTGTTGTACTGAGTTATCCCTTGTAACCACCTCGTACTGGTCTGAAATGATAGTCAGAAATGGAGAGTCTGACATGAAGACAAAATTTGGGCATAACATGTTTTTAAATTGCAGGGAATTCAATACAACCAGAACAGGAGTCATAGTATGTGAATTTTGATTTTGTTTGATTAGTATGTATACCATCTGTGTTGTCTACTTGGTCATTATTTCATGAATCAACGCACCATATACTGGATAAAGTTTGTCGATGGTGGTGTTGCAATCAAATCTGTCCCGGAGGAGTGCTTCATCGATACACTTCTGGATGGCGTTGCAAAACTCGGCGAACAGGATCCGCATCCGTTCCCCCTCAGATGCACGTTCAAACAGGGCATCCACCACTGAAGTAGAAGCAGAACAAACTCATAAAATGAAAGACTACTTTTATAATCAGAATTTCCAAACACTTTTCTTCTTCTTCAAATTATTGACACAATGAAATTTATCAATACATGACTCTGTCATAAATCTAGCATCCTAGGTCCATCATGGAAATCATGAAATAAGAAAGAAAGTTATACCATTTTGAAATTTTTAGAATTTTTCACAAACTCAGGGGCTGGCTTGTAGGAGGGTGTGGCTTATATAAGGGCATTTACGATATGAATAACCAACTATTTTCTGATTTTGAAGCCCAATTAAACTCTGAACTACTAATGTAGGTGTACATTTCACATACCTTTTAAGCGCACTGTGAGCTAATTACGTCGAATATGGTATAATCTTATTGCACAAATAGTGAGACAACGATAGCTCAAATACTTACAGTCTGATAGCTTGGCTGTGATACTCGACTCCGACACGGCCTCCAGAAGGACCCCCTTAGTGCGAAGGTAGAGCAAGATGAGACGCTCCCTATGGGGGTCGATGGTGCTGGAGGAGCGCAGGGCAGTTGGCAGATTGTTCATATACTCCTCCTTTCTCTTCAGTATGTCCTCTTCCCTCCTCTGTGCAGGGAGAAAAATAGTAGTTGTAAAAAAAACGCGATAGTTTGAAAAAAAGAGTACTACAACACCCCAATTATAAACGACGTGAGTCATGAGCCTGGGTAGACTTTCAGTGACTTTAAGCTGATTTTGACCCAGAAGCTAAAGTGCAAAATTCAGAAAAAAAACACTTGTTTTTTCTTATCATAAATAAAGATTCAATTGTTGTTAGTTGTGTTTATTGATAAATCTATTTTTCTTGGTAGAATTCTTTGTCTTCTGTCCTTACCAGAAACTCTTCTCGGAGATAAGTGTACATTTTGGTGAGGCCACCTTTGCGCAGCTTATCATTCTTACCATCACTTGCAGCCCGCTCTTTCTCTGGAAGAGAAGACGATATAACTTGATATATAGATGTTATTCCCCCTCGCTTCTCCCCACAGATTAGACCATTTATACCATAGTTGTGGTTACTGCTATGTCAGGAAAGTAACATGTAAATACCTGTCTAGCTCTGGACAAGTAGCTTTTAGTCCAGGGATGTAAATTTTCAGAATTTTGCCTGATTTTAGAATTTTCTAATTTCTACATGACTTTAGGGTTTTAGGACCGAGTGTCTGATCAAACACAGAAACTCTGCTAACTTCTGAGTATTATTAGCGGAGGTAAAATCAACCAAACCAAAATCCTGTAGCTTAATGAAAACTTCTCCATTTAACTTGCCAATATAGCATAAATATAGGACTAGAATAAAGTATATTCTAATTCTAGAATTCTTATAACCTACTTGTTTGGCTTCCATTGTTGGGATCTTCAAAGGGCACATTAGCAGGCCAACCAGCCGGTTTGTTTTCCAGAGCCCAAGTCTTCTTAACTGGAAGTAAAATGATTCACATAAAAAGTGTCATGTAGCTTTTCCATTCTTTTTATCTATGATTTCATTCCTTTTCAAATGCTCATATCCCGCTGCTAGTGAGTACATGTGCATGTGGTGTAATAAACGGTCACTTATGTAGAGGTATGTATATAATATATGTTATGGTCCTTTGGCGCAGTGGTCAGCCAGCCGGGCTCCGCCCTCCACTTGTCGGATAGGTGAGAAGGTAGCACGGTGTGGCGCCACTGTCTCAACCTGTAAGGGGGACAGGGCCCAGCCGCCGCATCAGAGTTGGCTTGGCTGTCTCTAGGCTAACATCTAAGGAGCTGCTAAAAGCATCCAATACATGACGGAAACCTTTCTTGCTACCTCCGGGTAGCCGCAATCTGTGTGTGGCAATAAACCCTGTTTGCATACACCCGAATCACCTTTTTGTTGACTCATTTGTCTAACAGAAAAGCGAAACCACTACACTTACTTGAAAAAAGATGCTATTACTGTTTGAATGATTAAGATTTCCACTTTAAATGAGGATAGGTATTGCTAAGTAACAACTTATATATGAACAGGCATCACACAAAATTTAATAATAAGCCCATAGTGAAATACCCAAACTTACTTTTAGTTGAGCCCTTGATCATTTCTTCCATGTGGAAGAGCAGTTGGACAGCACGGGGGTTACCGGAGCGCATGTCCTTCACAGTTGGGTTACCATTACGCAGGAAGTCTATGGTGCTATTGATAAACTCCATTACTACAAGTACAAAGGGAATATATCTGTCACAAACTACCTTGGAAGAAAAGACCACCTTATGTTCATGGTGACTTCTTTTGGTAGACTTTTTAATGAATAAAATTAATCTGGTATATTTAGTTACTCATCTGCTGTTAAAAGAGTAGGGAGCAGGCCTATCCTATGCATCGTATGACATCATAATTGGTCAAGTGTATCCCAGTGTTGACTACACAGCACTGATCATCTAATCACAAATGCTATCTATACTTGCTATTTCGACACTGATTGCTTATTTCTTTTGATATTTAGCATCAAATAACCAAACTGAGGCATCCTACATCAAACTTCAGTATTGTGATAAGGAACATGTTTGCAGCAAGCCCCAAACTTAACCAATTTTGATTACTAATAAAAAGGGTTTGCCTTTTCTTTTATTGAATAGAATGTAGTGTAGGTGTGAAAGTTAATCCTCATGTATATTTGTATTCAGTCCTTCCTTTCTTAATTTTCCTTGGAAAAGTTGAAACTTGGCAGTTTGGCCTTGTGGAAGCATAATCAACCTTTCTGGCCTGTGAAATAACATTTTGGCTCCTCAGTTTTAAGATTTCACGTTCTTGTGTCTATTTCCTTCTCAGGCTTCCCTAGCCAACTTAAAATGGGTCTATATCTCCTCTTTGATATCCCCTTCAGTGTGTGTGGTCCACATATGTGCGGGCAGTGACATATTGCTCTGTGAAATTGTGTAATGCAGTTATAGCCATGAATATGAGCTTAGCTGTCGAAATGCCATTAAACATCTATTCCTCACTCACTTTCCTTTTTTCATCTCAGATCTGTATTAACAAGGGGTTTTTCTTGGTCAGTATGAACAGTATAAATATGTTAACGAGTATGAGAGTCACCTTTCTTGGAGTCGACCCCGCGACCGTCAGACTTGTGTACCTCTAACATGGCATGCTTGACCATCTCCACGCTCTGCTCCGTCATTTTGTTAATGTAGTGCTGACCCTCTGAAATATGGACAATATGACAATTATCAGGGATGTAAGTTTTCAGAATTTTGTCTGATTTCATAATTTTTTGAACCAGACATGTCTAATAGATTTAACCAAATTTTCTTTCTTCCATCAAAGTTTTGATAATGTTTTACAATAAATGCAGGATGTGTCTAAATGTGTCTTCAGAATTTTACATCTCTGTATTATGACCCTGTCATTTTGCTAATTCTGCCCCCTATGGTTTATGAACAATATGGGAGTTATAACTCTCTGTCATAGTGCTAATGTAGTTCTCTCCTTCTAAAATATGAAAGATATGCCAGTTTAAACTCTGCTTTGTCAATGTAGTGGTGACTGTCATTCTGTTAATTTTGCCCCTATGGAATATGAACAATATGATAATTATAACTCTCTTTCATTTTATTAATTTTGCTCCTCTGTAATATGAACAATATGGTAGTTTAAATGTTTAATTAATTAATTGACTTTAGATCTGGAGAAGACTTCAAGACTTCAAAGGTATATCTGAATGTACAATTATTAATAATATAATTACTGACCTATGCATCTAGAGATGATATTTTGATATGTATGTTTTCCTGAGTTTTCTACCTTCTCATGATGCATTTATTCCATTTTTATGTCTTCCCTAGATCACTTCAACTTGTTCATTCACTGTCTAAGGTTTATTCAGGGCTACTTGTGTGTCTCATAGTGTCTCATTATATTTCGTCAAGTGACCCAAGAATATTTCTAACATGACTGCATCGATTAGGGAGTGTTCATTATTTATTTATGGGATTGTCAAGGGGGAGGATTCATTTTTGAGGTATTCATGAGGGGGAGGCGCCTCATTTTGGATCATTCATGTAGGGGGGCAATTCATTTTGCGGGTTTTCCCGTAGGGGGCGCTTCATTTTTGGGTATTCGTTTTGGTGGCTTCCGGTACTTTTTATGGGTGAAATGGAGAAAAGGCCTGAAGGAATGATCCCTGATGCAAAGAAGCCCTTGGACTACTAACATTTAGTAAGAATCAGCTGAAATGAGTGCATGAAGCTTTGCTAGCAATTAATGTTGTTGGAATATCTCATTAACATCGTTGACTACAACTGGCATAGCAACAGTTTATTCTTTGGTAACACATCCATTTGAGCCTGACATTAGACATTTTTGATATCACTTATTACATCATAATACTTATGGTAGGCCTGGCTTTAGGCATTCTACAGACTTTGCCACAGATCATATAGTAATAGTCAAATCGGGCCTGCACAACTTATTGTTTGTAGGTTGGCAATGTGTAAGTGTTTACTGTTGGTTGATTCCTTCCCTCTGAACGGATCGTCACTGCCTTACTGACTGCATTATCAGGCCTCACGATGGCCTATGAGCAAGGTGACGTTAAACTGGTAACATGCTCCAGGGCAGTGATGACAGCTGACCACTCCTCTCTCCATATAGGCGAGTAACGGTGGCTGCCCATTTGCCAAGGGTATGCAGTGGTAATGGAATTCATTAGCTTTTGGGGGTGAAGTAGGAACCAAGATAATAAACTCGTAACTCCAATAGAACTAGAGAAAACAACAACCCTATTGATGCTGTTCCTATGCCGTCCATCAGTGACTGACAGCCATCAGTTTTACTTTTTTTATATACAAACAGGAGGAATGGTCATTTGACCTCCCACCCTCGTCACTGGCATATTGCTACTGTAAATTCTCTTATATAAGCCATGGCTTATACCAGAACCCAAATGGAAGTTAGGCTTATAGGATGAGTCCAAGAAAGGGGTGCGGCTTAAAGAAGGGGTTTTTACACCATAGAACAGTACTAAAATGCCAATTTGCCACCTTGCTCATAGGCTGTTGTCAGGCCTGGTAATGCAGCCAGTAAAGGCAGTGATGACCTGTTCATATGGGTCTTGATTTTTTAACATTTATACCCAGTACTTGATGTTAAGGACGGAGCAAGGTGTGTGCTTCAAGAATTGTACCAGTGACCGCAAAAACAGTCTATGTCTTCATCCATGTTGCAGCAGTTCTGGGTGAATAGATGGATCTATCCTCAGATATCTGGGGCTCCTTGCACTAAATGTGTGTGTCAAGGGGAGTCCGAGGTCCTGGATTTGTGTTTTATTTTATTTTGTATGCTCCACTGGTCCACTGCCCACTGTTTGTGTGTGGGGGAGGGGGGATTGCTTGGCGCGGTTTCCCAGCTGTGCTGGGAGGGTCCTATGTGTACCCAGTACTGGATGAACCACAATGACACAAAAAGATTGCACTTGACGTTTTACAGCTGTATCTCAGTATGGCAGTATATTTTAGTGCACAATTTAGACAGAGAAATGTCTATTAAAATAAATTGTGGAAAGGGACATTCCCTAGTAAGGTATTCTCAAAGGGGGGGGGTGCTTCATTTCAGATTATTCCTGAGGGAGAGGTGCTTCATTTTGGGGTATTTGAGTAGGGGGGGATTTCATATTTGGGTATTTGCGTAGGGGAGCGTTTCATTTTGGGACATTTGCATAGGGGGGCCCTCCATTCTCAGGTATTTGCCAAACGAAAATACCACCACCCCCAGCCATAAATAACGAAAGCTCCCTTAGCTTTGACGGCTGCATCCAGATGATGTAGCCTTAAGGGAGTGGTCAATTTTTAACAACAGGGGAGGGGTGGTGGATTTTCAGGCAGGCACATCAAAATCTATTTGGCTCTCACCCTCGGAGGGGTCGGAAATTTTTCTCTCCTCCCCCTTTGTGCTATAGCAATGCGTGGGCATTTTCACCTGAAAGGGTGAAATTTGGTTCCCCCTCACCCCAAGAGGAGTCTGAATTTTTTTGCCCTCCCCCAAAAAACCACCACCCCTCCCCTGTTGTTAAAAAAATGACCTCTCCCTAAAAAAGAATGTAGGAGTCTGAGATTCATTGACACTATCTAGCCTGTACCTCCCAATGAGACTATGAACTCTAACTATGTGAGCATCCATATCAGTCATTTGATGATTGGGTCGAAGTTATCAATCATGTCTTTCATAGGCCCTACCACATAGAATGCCACGAGATTGGTTCATAACTACAGCATTCTAGGGGCCATCCACAAATAACGTCACACTTGAGGGGGAGGGGGGTCAGTCTCGGCCTGATGGAATCAATTTTCCATATACCTTCAGCATTGCAAATTTGGCAAAAAACGTGAAAAAAATTTTGCGTGACGTCATTTATGGATGGCCCCTCTAGAGTCTAGTAATACAACAACCATTAGACTCATACTTAGTGCCATGTATAGGCACTAGTGACTGCCACGATGTCCCTGAACATGGCACTCTTCAACCATATGTTTCAGACTAAAAAAATAAAACCTATGCTTGAAGAGTGAGTAGTATTTCCAGTTCCCATCAGGTGGAAGAGGGGCATAGAGAAATATAGTAAACTACCACTATGCTTTGCTGCTTCCTATATTACTTCCTGTACGGTGGTTCCCTGAGGGTTTATACCTCAGGGCACCAGAGTAAACAACCATAGGGGTGAACATCAGATCCTATAACCAGGGAGTTTCCAGGTCTATTTATAGCCATGACTGCATATACCCAGCCAATGTCAGTAACACTTTAAGGGAGTGGTCATTATTTATCAACAGGGGGGGGTGGTGGGTTTTTGCGTGGATGCGCGGAAATTTTTTACGCCCCCCCCTCGATGGCAGTCAAAATTTTTAGCGCCCCCCCCCCGCGCCAGAGGCGCAGAGAGTTTTCGCGCCCCTCTTTGATCTATAGTAGCTCGCGGGCTTTTTTGCTAAAAAGAGGGTGAATTTTTTTAGCCCCCCCCTCAAGAGGGGTCAACATTTTTTTTAGCCCCCCCTCGGGAGGGGTCTGAAAATTTTACGCCCCCCCCCTCAAACCCACCCTCCCCCCCCTGTTGATAAATAATGACCACTCCCTAAGGACCTCTAGGCACCTTGATGGAGAATGCCCATCGGAATGAATTCATTCGTGATGATTCTACTCATCTGGGGGACTAGATTTAGGGAGTGATCATTTTCTAACAACAGGGGGGCTGGTGGGTTTGCGTGCAGACTCCCTCTTGATCAAAATTATTTTGACTCCCCTGGTCAAGGGGTCGAAAAAATTCTCACCATCTCCCCCCCCTTGTTAAAAATTGATCACTCCCTTAGTGGTCATTGTAACAGCAGTGGCGGACCCAGGATCTGGAAAAGAAGGGGGTGTAATCCCTATTTTTGAGCAAATTTTGGGGCCCAAAATATGTAATTAAACGCTTAAGTACTGGAAAAAGGGGGGTGCGCGCCCCCTCTAAATCCGCCACTTTAACACCAAGTGATATCTTGATATGTCAGTATTAGTCATAATACTCCTCCCCCCCCCAAAAAAAAGCAGCCTAAATTACATAGGAATTTTCCACTCCCCTCTTTAAACCAGAGGAGTGGGATTGCATTTACGCCCCCCTCTCCATAGAGGTCAACATTTTTTGCCCCCCCCCCTTGACCACTCTTTTCAATCATATCTCCTCGGTATTTATCATCATCAATAACTCAAAGATCAAAGGACACAAATGTGCACATGCATAATGGCAACCGAAGTGTAAAGTAAATTAAAGCATTAAGAGGAAATTAAAGCATTATGTGGACCATGCATGTAAGATTAAACGGTGTAAGGCATAACTGGGCCAGTGTAGGTCTAGACTGTGACCCATTTCCCAAGATCCTAACACACTATCTATATTATGGGGAATCCCTCTGGCACAGGGCCAGATCAATCTGAGTCAGTCTCTCCTTTAAGCCCTTGTCAATGGAAAGGTATTCACTCTATAGCCCCATCGAAGCATCTCTGTAGCCCCACTCTCTGAACACACCATCACGTGACTCCCCAGCATCCAATCAGAGCTCAGCTCACCATGGTAACACTTGCCCCATGGTCATGTGACTACCACGAGGCTGCTGGTGTCACAATTAGCAGCAGTCACTTTTTTTCATATCTTTGCCAAACTTATTTTTTTGAAATCAAATCCATTCAAACTGCATTTAGCCTGAATTACAAAGATCTTCCTAAATTAAGTCATTTCCTAATACCGGTACAACATCATGGCCTCAATCTATGCGATAGCCAACACCCTGGTCCCTTAAAATGAAAGAATGATGCAAAGGGATATTTTGACTAATCAATTTCGAATTTGAATAATTAAGATATGTGAAGAAAGTCGCCAAATTGACCCTATACCATTATCCCAAGCAAGCATGGATGATTTTTTGTGGGTTATCTCACCTTTGAAGACGACCGACTTCTGGCCCGTCTTGTGGGACTTAATCTCGGCCCTAATGGTGGCATACTGCTTCTTGTCAATCAGCATCTCGGTATCCTAAAAATTGACAAACACAAGAATTATTTTGAATTTTCAATATTCAACAGATTATCAAAACCGAAAGGCTGATAGCGATCCTGGAGTTTATCTTGATATAGCTGACGATTTCAGATTTCACTGATGCTTTCATCTTGGGCCGAGTCATGCATTTATTGTTGGATGGGGTGTTGGGAGTTTGTTGATGCTCATTAGCAATGTACGGTCATTGTGCACTGGTTTATTTAGTACCGGTATTTATTACCATATCATGTTAGTCTGTATTCAAATCTAGTCTTAAGATAGTTGGTGCTACCTTGGCTTGTATTAAAACATGATTTTTGTAGTTACTATTCAGTTCATTATTATGGAATTTTGTATCTCATCTGTGTATCTCATGTACATCAATGAAGTTTAGAGAATACAAATCATTGTCATTGTTAGATTTAGGGGAGGGAGGTGTATTTGGAAAAAAGTAAGCTTCAAGGTGGGTAAGGCCAGAACTCAAGAAACCTTACCCTTTTTTATTTAGTTGATACTTCCATTATCAGGGTCTACAAGGTCATTTGATTGTCCAAAGGCACCCCCCCCTCCCACCTCCAAAAAAAAAAGAAAAAAGAAGAAAAGATCACTGTCATTTTGGCAACTATGGAAATTCAAATGGCTCTATTGATTTCATTGACTTTGTCATGTAGAGGTCAGCGAAAACATACTTGGAAACACCGGGTTTCGAACCCAGGACCTCTCAACTTGCAAGTGAGTGCTCTACCACTGAGCTACATCCCCAGACCTGACGTTCTCTACCTTCCACCTACATCTGGATCGGTATGACACAAGGGGCAGTGTTCATTGGCTGACCAGCCCCTGGGGGCTGGTGCAACCAGGGAATGGGGACAGATAGCATACCGCCATGGACTCACAGCCAGAGCTGGCCTCTACAGTCAGAAAGAACTAGGTTCATATATTACTATCTTTCTGACTCTGTTTATATCATCGACAAACCTACATGGGCCATTTTAATATCTACTTAATCTCCCGCGTATAAGGCGCACCTCGCATAAATGGCGCACATAGAGTTTGAGAAAATAGTAAAGAAAAAAAAAAAAGAAAGAAAAATTTAGCACTTTTGTTCTACTTAATGAATTTTCAAAATTCAAAAAGCTATGTGTTGCTAGAGCCCCCAGGACCCCATAG
Source organism: Acholoe squamosa (assembly GCA_949317995.1). Classification (NCBI taxonomy): domain Eukaryota; kingdom Metazoa; phylum Annelida; class Polychaeta; order Phyllodocida; family Polynoidae; genus Acholoe; species Acholoe squamosa. The sequence continues at coordinate 8,610,651 of OX439035.1, forward strand.
ATCCTATTATGACTTAGGGGGGAGTGTGAGATATCAAATGAAAGGTCTTGGTGTCCCCCTTCTGGATCCAGTAAGAACTAAAACATCTCGTACAAGACGCGCCTTGTATGCGGGAGATTACGGTATAAGGGTCTCACAAAGGTGTTATAATTAGATTCCAACTCACGTCCATGTCCAGAGTGATAACACTAGCAGGACTTCCGATCTGCTCCAGATCGATACCTGAAAATATAAAAAAAATTATAGTTTTATTCCTGGGATTTATAAATTCTTATACCTTAATCATGCCATCACATTCATCCTTTTTTTTTGTTTTAGCCACCATAACGTTGTGGCTGATGTCCAAGACCTTAACTGAATTAGGATTTGTAACATGATATGCGTGAGAATCCGGAAGAAAGAAAGGTAATATTGATTTTTTTAAAAAGTAAAATAACACCTGAAGGAGGAAAGTGGGTGTGATCCAGGGGTATATGGATATATAATAGTAGCATCTAAGTGTCCACACATAAGATGTTAACTTTTAGTTCTTGTGGATATTCTGTTTACTTTATTGTATATATACATTGTGGTTATGGTTGAAGCATCCATTGGTGGCAGGATCAACAAGTGTACATTGAATCATACTATAGGTATGCCCCCAGGTGTTACCTAGGTAGTAATCTTAAACACCCCTCCCTCTTTAAAAAATGTCAATCCCAGCACCAGGATCTCATACTTTCTGCCCCCTCTATCAATAACTTAGCTGTGTGTGGGCACTACTAAACACATTCATCCATCAATTGATGCCTGGTGTAGTTTTCTCACCATGAATATGACGTTACCTTTCAAAATGTTGTTAGTAATTTTACATAACCATTATTCACTCCCTCCCTCCCTCCCCCCCTCCCTCCCTCACTCACTCACCCACTCACTCACTCCACCATACCCACTTTGCCTGATCCCTCCAATCCGTTGTCTGTCTGCCTGCCCATTCCCCCTTCTAATCCTCATGAATCCATCCCCTCTACCACACATATCAGTCACAGGCCTGATTTATGTCCAATATCCATCACTGATTCAGTTGGAGTACATATGAATTTCCCCCCCTCTCCATAGAGTAGGGGCTTGGCAGGTAAGAATGGCCAACAGAGTATGGTAACTATAGGGGGTGTAGACTTCCCACAGGTGAAAAAGTACCAAACTAATTGCGTTGACAAATAGAGATAGGGCCTAAAAGAAAATGGTGTGTTTCCAGTAACCCGACCGTCTCTAGCAAAACAGGGCCGACCCTAAACCTTTTTTTTTTATTTTGAGAATTTTTAATATTTTTTTTCATATTTTTCTCAGGGTCTCTTTTCAACAGTTCACATATACATATTTTAACACATTTTTCACATTTCTCAATTCTCAATTGCATTTACTGCCGAAAAAGCAAAGAATCTGGCATATCTACCCATAAATTTCTATACAAAATTAAAAAAAGTAAATAAAAGAAAATCCAACCTACCGACCCTAGCTCTTTGAGCCATGTTTACTGGAAACACACATTTTTTTTGGCCCAGTGAAATGTTTCTATGCTTGTAAATCGGATACATATCTTCATGAAACGTGAATTATTTGTATATCAAAATAATGATGATTTGTATCTGGTCCATTATGATTGTGGTCTCGATTAACGAACTGAAACTAGGAGTACCGTAATGCGCACCCCGCCTATAAGGCGCACCTAGGGTTTAGAGATTTGACCCAAAAAATAAAAAAATTATAACTTTTGTTCTACTGAATGGATTTTGAAAATTTAAAAACCTATGTGTTGCATGGACCCCCCAGACCCCCCTGGACCCCATATTCAGCTGATGAGGTTATATGGGAGTGTAAGATATCAAAATGAAGGTCTTGATCTCCCCCTTGCGGATCCAGGAAGAACTAAAACCTCTCGTATAAGACGCGCCTTATACGCGGGAGATTACGGTAACATTAAATGCGAGAACAATTAGAAGAAAAAAAAATGAGGAAGTTGTGGGTGGTATTATAGCTATGACTAGCATCCACACAACCACGTACCCTCCTCCTTCCTGACTGGTGCCATGAACCTTTTAAGGACCGCTAATGTAGGAGTGCATCGTATCCATTGGTCAGCATGATGCACCAATGAAGTGCTGCCGAGACTGCTCGCCAGCACTTCATTGGAGCATCATGCCGACCCTCCAGGACTGTATCAACCCCATAGGGTCGGCATGATGCGTTAATGCAGCCCTCAGTGGCGGATCCAGGATTGTCTAGAAGGGGGGGGGGGCAGGACTTGGTGAAAACTGATGAGGTACTATATGTGGCTCCGACCCGGGGGCTCCGAGTACTGCAGGACCCCTGTTTGGGGGCCCCTCTACTCTTTTCTTTTCCCTTTTGTGTGGTGGGGTTGGGGGGGGGGGCAGGCCCCCTGGGCCACCCCATCGATCCGCCACTGGCCCTATAGTGTGTAACACGCAAGGGCTGCGCCAGGACAACTGATAGACATGATACATTAATGCATCAGTGGCTATTAAAGGGTTAATATACTGGTGGTGCATTAGGGAGTGGGGGGCTAAAAAAATTCACCCTCTTTTTAGCAAAAAAGCCAGCGCGCTACTATAGATCAAAGAGGGGTGCGAAAACTCTCCGCGCCAACGGCGCGGGGGGCGCAAAAAATTTTGACTGCGGTCAGGGGGGGCGTAAAAAATTTCCACGCGTCCACGCGAAAACCCACCACCCCCCCTGTTGATAAATAATGACCACTCCCTTAATGCATCATGCCCATTGGTCGGCACGATGCATTAATGCAGACTTGGTGGATGACTTGTCATGGCTGATACCTCACAGGGTTGATACACTCCTGGAGGGTCGGCATGATGCACCAATGAAGTCCGTGGCGGATATAGGATTTTAAGAAGGAGGTGGGGCACGCCCCTCACTGAGCCCCCATTTCCATGTATTCATGACACTAGTCAGAGAGTTTAAGCAGGGACAGAGAGGTTTAAGCTGAGACGGTTTAAGCAGAGACAGAGTCCTATCTTTACCCATTTCATGATTCTACGGCGTAGGGACAGTATCACTAGGGTTAGGGCTACCATTCAAATTCTAAAAGAAGAGAGGGATGTTATCATGGTTTTAATCGTTTTCAATGAATTATTTGTTTTCAATGATGTCTCAGACAGAGATAGGGGGCCTACAATGTGTCCCTGCTTCAACCACATCTCAGCTTAAACCGTCCCTGCTTAAACTCTCCAACTCACGTCATGGACCACTCCCCATTTCTGAAAATTCTAAGGGAGTGGTCATTATTAGGGGGGGGGGGTTGAGGGGGGGCATAACAATTTCAGACCCCTCCCGAGGGGTGCTAAAAAACATTTGACCTCTCTTGAGGGGGGGGGGGGGGCTAAAAAAATTTACCCTCTTTTTAGCCAATATAACCCGAGGCAGCCACTATGAACAGGCATAATGTCTTAGCAGCAGAGAAAAGGAAAGCCATCTTAAATGCTGCAAAATACTTTAATACTCTAAAGGGATTCCTATTTATGAGCATGAATGCATGCAGCATTGAGTTAAAAATGAGTGATATCAAGCTGTTTAGTGATGAGGCAGACATTATATGTGTACAAGAAACCTTGTTGGATCCCTGTATGGACAACTCACTAATCCACTGGTCTGGTAAGAGGGCCTTTAGATGGGATAGATTTAATGATAAAGCGGGCGGCCTGGTCTGCTTCATCTCTGACAAACTAAGCCCCTATTGTGTTCAGAAAAAATAATCTATGTGTCATGAATGGTAATATAGAGCTACAAGTGCTTCTTATTGATCGCCCTAAGCTGAAAACCGTGTATATTCTAAACATCTACCGCCCCCCTACAGGGGATATTGAAGAATTCTTTAAAGATTTACGCGAGTCCCTCAGTAATATCAACCATCTTGAGATTGAACTGTGGATAATGGGGGATATCAGTATCAATACCAGAATGTGAAACAATGCAGCTAGCAAGGAATTATTTGACCTATGTGGAGAAAAAGGCCTCAGGCGATTGATTGATGGTATTACCAGGCCCAAAGATGACAGTGGAACATGCATAGACCACATTATGACTAACTGTGAAATTGGTAGTGTAAGTGATATTGGTAATTGCCTAATTAGTGATCATTATCCTGTATATGCCTGTTGTAAAAAACCCAAAGAAATCCATGAAAGCGCTCAGTACACTGGGCGCTCTTACAGGAATTTTGACTTAGAGGACTTCCAAGAATACATTCTTGACTTAGATACTTCAACAATTAATTATAATAATGACGACCCCAAGCAACAATGGAAAGCAATTTATCTGCCTATCATTGAATACCTTGACATTTGCTGTCCCGTAAAGTCGTTCACCCTAAAGAAAGTGGCTGACCCCTGGACTGATAGGGTAACTCTAGAATTAATGAATGACCGCCAAAGTCTTATCAAAGAGAACAAGAGTAATGGCAGCAAGGAAAATAACCTTGCAATTGGTAGGCTGAGAAATAGAATCCAAAAAATGTAAAACAGTGAAAAAAAGACTATGGGTAATAAAGGTACTTGACGAATGCAGAGGCGACCCAGCCTGTTTCTGGCGAGAGCTTAACAAGCTGATAAACCCCAGTAGCAAAAACTCTGCTATCCAGCTCAAAAATCACGCATCAGGTCTTCCTGTCGAGTTTGGAAAAACTGCTGAATATATAAATAAGTATTTTTCCCAAATTGGTGATGATCTTTACCAAGATCTGATACGAGGAACTGTCCCAAATCTGCCAGCTGACCCTAACCTAACCCTAAACATTATGGAAGATGCTGCCCCTCTTGACATACGCCATCTAATATCTGAAGATGATGTATTGTCCCTAGTTAAAGGTATTAATGTAAACAAATCCTGTGGCCTAGATGGTGTTACAACCAAAATAATGAAAGAAGCCTTACTATAACTTGTGCCACAGTTGACATGTATTGTTAGAACTTCAGTCAGAACAGGCATATTTCCAAAATCATGGTCAACTGGCCTATTGGTCCCCATACCAAAGAAAGGAGACCTCATGGACATAAAGAACTGGCGCCCCATCTCATTACTGCCCTTACCTGGGAAGTTATTAGAAAAAATCATTCATAAAACAATCTCTAGTCATCTTGAGGCTAATAAGGTACTAAAGTGCAATTAATATGGTTTCAGACCGAATAGAGGTACCAATGATGCAGTATTCGAGGTATTAACTGACCTTTATACATATGTGGATCAACACGGTAAAAGGTACGCCCGTGAGGGGGTGCGCGGGCGTACCTTTTACCATGTTGATCCACATATAGAGATGATGGTCATGTGACCACAGCCTGTTTTATTGACTTCACAAAAGCATTTGACAGTGTACACCACCCGACCCTGATAAAAAAAAAGTAAACCAACTCAATATCCACAGTACCCTAAAAAAATGGATAAAAAGATCTATCTAACCAGGCTTATATTACTATAGCTAATGGAATAAAATCTACAAGAGAAAGATTTAAATTCGGGGTACCTCAAGGGTCTATAATGGGTCCACTGTTGTTTGTTGTTTACATAAATGACCTTCCTGACATATTACAACATTGTAACTGCATTATGTACGCTGATGATGTATTAATATATGTTAGTCATGAGAACGCTGATATCGCCAATCAACTCCTCCAAGATGATATTAATAGGGTGCATCACTGGTGTAAAAAGAACTTTATGACGGTAAACACCCAGAAAAGCATGGTTATGTATTTTGGTTCAGGCCCTAAAACTGACCACCTGAATGGTCCAGTAATCAAACTAGGTAATCAACCGTTACCAATTTGCAAATCATATACCTACTTGGATGTTGATCTGGACTGTAAACTAAGCGTTCAAAATCATGTCAATAAAACCAAGAAAAACTTGGGAAACAAAATGTACAAACTTAACAAACTCAGGAAGTTCATCCCATCTGAACATTGTATAACGATTTACAAATCATGATTTCATCTTGCCTGGAATATTGCTCGATCTACACAGGCAGTGGTCACCAAGCTGAACTTATAAAGCTACAACGGATGCAAAATCAGTCATTACGAATATGCCTAAGAGCTCATATCAGAGACATGTCTATATTAGCCTTGCATCAAGCTTGCTCAGTGGAGCTGTTAAAAGAAAGAAGAAATGTACAGTTATTAATAATTATGTGGAAAAAGTGTCAGAATGGAGAGGGTATCATAATGGAAAATGTCAGAACTAGAGGCGATAGAAAAATCAGAATTAACAGAAGCCGAGCATGTACCTCCTTCTATCAAAAGAGCCTGTACTATAGAGGGGTTTCCTTATGGAATGAACTATCGCATACAGAGCAGCATGTAACTGACAAAAGAGCCTTTAGAAACATAGCACGTACACATTGCATCTCCTGACTATGTCTAATAATGTATGGCGCGCAAAAAAGGTTCCTTGTGTTGGAAAGAAAGTGCTAATAAACAAACAAACAAACAAAAAACCAGCGCGCTAGTATAGATCAAAGACCTGCGCGAAGAAACTCCCAAGGGGAAAGCGTGTGCCCCCAGCCCCCCCCCCCCCGAATCAGCGCACCCTAATTTGGACCGCAGCCCCTCCAGGCTCCTTGTCGAAATCCTGGATCTGCCACTGGGGGCTGATGCAATCCCCCCACATCCCTCCCACTTGGCAGAAAAACGTTTTTTTGACGTCAAAAAAACGTTTTATTTTGGTTCCTAAGTTTGCAAAACGTTTTTTCTTTTTAAACGTCAAAATAACGTTTTTACATGTACTCAAAAAAACGTTAATTTGACGTTTTTATAAAACATTTTTATATCAGGTTAAAAAAACGTTTTTTCAACGTAAAAGAAACGTAAATAAAAAGTGTTTTTATTTCTATTTGGTTGAAAATTGATTGAAAAAACATTTAAAAACGTTTTTTCAATGTCAAAATAACGTTTTTTAAAAACGTTTTTTCCCAAAACAAATAAAAACGTTTGCAAACGTTACAAACACGTTTTTTTTTGCCAAGTGGGAGCTAACCCATGGCAGTGCCTCCAATCAATAGAGACATTTCAATCTCCACCTTAGTCGAGGATCTCATCTGATGAGTCATGCCAGAGTCACACTACCGACAGGAATGTAAACACCTCTATTGGTAGACTTTGTTATGTTGGCACTGTGCCAAAATAGGGAAGTGGTCCCTAGATCATGCATTATTATCAGAAGTTCGATGTCTCATCTTCAATTCTATTATCTTGAATTATCAGTCAATTAGGCCACGTAGTCTTATATTCACCAGATATGCAATCCCCATACATGACGTACAGATAAGCGCCTATTTCCGGTATAGGCTCTATGGAGAGATTGCATATTCCCTTCGTCTTACTATAAACCACAAAAAAAAAAAAATTCCCTTCATATTTGAGACATTCTAATTGAAATACCTTTCTATAATATACTATTTGGATCTGAGACAAGGTCCTTCTGGCACCATGATTATCATGAGCACCGTAAGATTATTACTTTGGGATGTCTATCTACTCATAATGGTCATGGCCAACCTCAAAAGAAACAATTTATGAGCGAAATAGTAGCAGAAATGCAAATGACCATATTAGGAAGTCAGAATGCATGCAAACACGAGAAAGATTAATTCCACATCACTGATGCAAATACTGCTGCGTGCTGCCCCCTGCCTTCTCTTCCCTTCCCTAACTTTCTCAGATGGGAGTCACATACAGTCGTTTTAGCACCACAACTATCGCATGTCAAATACAAAGGTTAAAAAAACACAACAAAAAATGAATAAAACAGAAAAAGAACCAAACAAACAAACGATAGGCTATAAACTCCCAAAAAATGAGTGCCAAAGATGCACGTAAACGGTAAAGAGAATGTTAAAGTATAGCTCTACCTTTGCCTTTTCCTGAAGTTTCTGAAGTGGCCATGACTGTACTTATACATGTGTTGCTACAGGTCCCCTTGTATTGCGTGTTCCCTCCTTGGATAACGATGTAACAGTAGCTGTCTATGTGTGAACAATGTAATGATATGTGTCTTCTCAGTGGCGTTGGATCAGCGTCTCAACAGCGTCTACTTAAGCAGCTGCTGTTTCTGTGTTACCGCTAGGGGAGCCAACTGTCATCTGACGCTCGACCCCGCCGTGCTCAATGGCTATATATACTACTGGGGGATTTTGTGGATACTTCTTAATAACCATTAGGCCACACCAAATTAAAACATTGGTCTATATGGGTCTAGACCCCTAAATTCGACAGGGTGACATGGCCATTTCTTAATTTCGACATGTGACATGGAGCTTAGTGACAAGGACATGGAGGAGTAAAAAGTTAGTGACATGAGACATGGTCTTATTTTAAAATCGACATGTGACATGATGCTTAGTGACAAAGACATGGGAAAATAGAAATTTAATGACATGTGACATTGCCTTTTCTTAAAATCGACATGTGACATGGGGACCCCCCATCTAGACCACCGTCTATGGATTTCCCGCACCTGATTTTCCTAAATCGAAATTTTATTTTTATTTGAAAAATATTTTGTCTATGGATTCCGCCCGCATCATTTTCTTGAAAATTGATATTTTATTTTTTTGCAAAGTCCTTACAGTGTCAACCAATAAAGGTACAGCAACAGCAGACCACTCATTGTCTATGCTGCATTTAGAAGCCAAAATTCTAGTAGACATAAATTTGAGAAAAGGAGCAAAAAATAATAAAAAAAAATTGCCCTGTTCACATCTTTGATATTAAAAATCCATAGACAAATAAAAAAATTTAGAAAAATAAAATAAAAATTTCGCCCTCTTGCTCCAGTTTTCAAAAAATGAAAATCCATAGACCAATTATTTTATTTGGTGTGGCCTTCCTATGGTGATAGTGTCTAGACGCAGCCGCTAAACTTCACATGGCCATTGAGAAAATGTCCAATGTTCATTCCTGCGACGTAGTTTTGCAGAGGAAGGAAGCTTTAGTACATGGGATGAGGGAGTGGGGGTGGGGGTGCTAGAGGGGGACTGCAACCCCCAGACTGGCAGAGTCTATTTTCTTTCCATTTTTCTGAAGGGAGAGGGTGTCCAAACTGTCCAGACTATAAATTCGTAACTGAAAGTACACGCTAGAGAATTATCATGGGACCCACGCCCACCTATAGGACACTATTCCATTTATCTACGGGGGCTCTTTCCGCCCATCCTCATGTTTCTTTTTTTCTACCATTGGTTAAAGTGCATCCTATTTTTAATATGTATGTTTATACAATGTTGACACAATCATGTGTAATTCCCCCAGATCTACCACACAGATTCTGACCTTGTTTGAGTCACACAACAGCTCCAGGGGTTATCATTGAGGGGAGTCATTTATTTTCAGGGGGGGGGGTGGGTCGAGGGAATTTTGCTGGCCGGCCTGCATTAATATGATCACACCCCTGCTAAGAACTGATTTTGGAAAACGCCCCCCCCCCCTAAAAAAAAAGTAAGAAAGTAGGGATATGCATGTGGAATGACACATCGTGATGAGTACTTGGATATTTAGTTTTAGCCCCTCCCCCAGTGTGCAGGTTTTGGACCCCCACCAAATTTTCTATTTTTCAAAATACAGTAAAATTCCTTTACAACAAATACTGTTACAACGAATTTTCGTTTATAACAAACAAATCTCATTGTCCCAAATCACTCCCATACATTTCTATAGTAAAAGAATTCCTTTACAACGAAGTTTGGGCACCAAAATTCGGATATAACGAAGGAATTCTGATACAAAAAGTATTCCTTATGCTAATGTAAGTCCCCCAGTGTGGGTTGGAGAGGTGCCATGAGGGGTGGGCGACATCAAAGAGCAGCTGCAGTCACAACCTTTGCACAGGACTTCTCCCACTGCCGATCTGGTCTCCAGTGCGGATACAGGGGGGGGGGGGGGTGGAAGGGTGTGTGTGTGGGTGGGGGGGGGGGGGTGGGAGACATCAGAGAGCATTCACGGCCTTACCACAGGGCTTCCTCTACTGCCTACCTGCTCTCCAGTACGGATACATGGGGGTGTGGGTGAGTGGGAAACATCAGAAAATATTCAAAGCCTTTGCACAGGGCTTCTACCCCTACCACATGCAAAGGGGGGGGGGGGTCCCTTTGCACAGGGGTTTCCTGGTCGACAATAAAGCACCCCCCCCCCCTAATATTAGGGAATGGTCTGTCCTATTTGGATATTACGAAATTTGTTTATTACAAACCTTTTGGCTTCTCCCAGACAGTTTGTTATATAACGGAATTTTACTGCACCCCCCCCCCCACCCCACCTAGCAATAAATGACTCGTCCTTACACCAGTGCACCATTTTTAGGGAACATTTTCTTCTTTTTAGGAAAGGATCGGGTGAAGGGTGAAAAAAGTGGCGTTGGCTTTTCCAGAAGGCAGACAGGAATGATGGACCATTAGGGGTCCATGGGTCATCCCTTTCCTTTGTCCGATCACAAATAACACGCTCACTGATCGTATGACGATTATTTCCGATCATATCAGTAACCACAAGAGAGATGTAAGCTACATATGATACAATTATAAAGGATGCTCTGTGGACAGTCTCACGGGTCATCTTTTCTGCTGGCCTGTCATCATCAGGGGCGGATCTAGGGGGGGGGGTCCTGGGGGTCAGGACCCCCCCCCTTTTGGTCCACCCATAACATGTCCAAATAGGGGTCCCCGAAGGTGGACCCCCCCCCCTTTGGGACCACCCCAGATGTCCACTTTGTATGCCCCCATTCAAGACTCTTCAATATACTTTTCATTGTTTGCAAATTGTACAATTTATGACTCTACAGCATCTAAAATATATAAAATTTCCTCAAAATTTTCTAACATGAGCCAATCCAGAAAAAAAGTACTGTTAAATTATACATATAGATAATGCTTGGCTTAGACCTATATATATAATAGGCATAGCTTATATCTTAAACCCATCCCGGGTGAGCCCTATAGGTTGAGTTTGAGTGGTAAAGGCAGGGTAAAAAAGAAAAGAAAGGACTTGATGTCTGCAAACCACAGAAATGTCTGCTAACTTTTAAGTACAATTAGTGGATGTAAAATCAACCAAACCAAAGGCAGGGTATAGGAATGGGTCAGCGATGTAGGGTATAATTTACATTAGATTAGGGGTAATCCACTAAAAACTACCCCTAATATGCACCAGTGACCACATAGGCATCTAGGCATTGGGTGTGCCTTATGCATGGGATATTATATGTGGGGTTCCCCGGGTAATTTTCTATCATATTTACATCCCATTTATTCATCACTTACGGTGCATAAAAATACTTTAAACAATAAGTTGACATCTTTTTTCCAAAGTTTTCTTAAGGGCAGGCTCCAAATCAATTTCAAATGAAACTACTAGATTCACACCCAATGATACAGTAATTCCTTAGACCCTTAGACTACAGTGATTGACACCAATATGATTCAATCACTTCCTTGGGTGACAAGCTGTCCAAACCCTATCAAAGAACAATGTATGGTATCAGGACATGAATTTGCTCCCTTGCTGAAAACGCTTGCCTATACCAAAATGCTTTAAATATAAGTTTGATGATTATTTTATAAGGTTTTCTTTGGGCATGATTTCCCACACCCCCTTTCACAACAATATCGAAAATTACTAGATTCACATCTAAGGCCAGTTGAATACCTTAGACTAGACTTTGACATCTATATTACAACATTTTTTCTAGAGGACCAGCACCCATAACTTCACAAAGAACAAAGCATTACCACATAAGATTTGCATCCCCTTTATGTAAACCTTGCCCATCCCAGGTTTACACCAAAATGCTTTAGAAATTGGACTTCTATATTTCTGAAATTTTCTAGGGGACATACCCCCAAGCCTCCCTAAAACACCATAGTGGAATCAAAATCTAATCAGATTTTCATTCCCTGTTCATGGGTTTATACTGCTGATGGATTGGGGTCTAGAAATGCATCAGAATGCACCATTTCATGTCTAAATTTAAAAAATTTCTTGGGGGGGCCATGCCCCCAAACACCCTAGCTTCGTCATGGCGCTGCACTTGCGACATCGCGACGCTGCACTTGCTACATTGGAGTGATAGGCCCTAGGGTTGGACCCCCCCCTTTTCAAATTCCTGGATCCGCCCCTGATCATTTTATCATTAAACCTGATGTCACATAGAGCCGCGCGACTACTGTAAAGCCCCGGGTATAAGACGCACCCTGAATTGACGGCTTTGCTATAAACTGCATTGTCAAGAATTACTATTATTCTGAAATAATAGTAATTCTTGACTCACTAGTCTATAGCCTAGGGATGTAAATCCCTGCTTTATGCCACCCACTAACTTCATAAGCTGCAGTAGGCCTTATACGTGTACCGACTTACTAAGCTAGTAGCAGGTTTGGATATCAACCAATAAAATACTCCTGACTCTTCACTGCGGTCCTCTCGGGGGGGGGCAGTTGGTATCCACCAGTAATCAGCTTCAGCAATGGCCGCGCATGTAGGACAATCCGATACCTCGGTAGATGCACATCATACGTTTGCTCTTAGGGAGTGGTCATTATTTATCAACAGTGGGGGTGATGGGTTTTCGCGTGGACGCGCGAAAATTGTTCACGCCCCCCCCCCCTTGGCGACAGTCAAATTTTATTTCACGCCCCTCTTTGTTCTATAGTAGTGCACAGGCTTTTTTAGCGCCTCCCACGCCGCGTAGCGGCGGTACCGCGAAGCGGTACGGGAGTGCGCTATGATGATTGCATTTGCCCCGTGTGATGAGGTCTCACAATACAAAATTACTGAATACCGACATTAACGGGGGGAGGCATTTTTTTATGCAGTCACAACTGCATTTCTTGTTTGCTAAAAAGATAAATTCTTTTAGTCCCCCCCCCTCAAGAGGGGTCCAAATTTGTTTAGCCCCCCTCAAACCCACCACCCCCTGTTGATAAATAATGACCACTCCCTTAATGTGTTCTTTGGTAGCTGCGGTCTGTCATTGGTATCAATCTTAGTGATACAATGGAAGCCCCACCCATAACTCAAACAGATAAGATATCATTCTCTGCGTACTAAACAAATTACAGATTGTGATGCAGATAGCACGATCATTGCCCTACCAACAAGGCAAAAATTAGATTCAGAATCATGTTTGGTTGCATGTATCAACATATAAGGATGTGATTGACGAAGGCATTTTTACTAGAGAAGATATACGTGCACCAGACAGGACCAGACATACCAGACTTAAAGAGATGATGATGAACTTTTAACCCCCCCCCCCCCACACGCACACAAGGGAGGAATAGCCCCGAAAGTCCCAAAGGGACGGGCCGGATACTACTGAGGGGCAGAGAAACTACAGCCCCCCCTTTTGGCAATTTCACATCCCCTTAAAATATAGCAGAATTTTACAGCCCCCTTTTTTTGAAGAAGCCTTGATCATCCGAGAGGAATTTCTGTACTACTCTGACACCTAGTATCAAGGGCTTACTTTTCACAATCATGGTATGTAAATTAATTGTATATCAATCTTATATCTAAGGGAGCGATCATTTTTTAACAACAGGGGGTAGGGCTGGTGGGTTTGCGTGCAGAAGCACGAAAAAAAATTCTACCCCACCTCTCGAGGGGGTAAAATTCTTTTGACCCCCCTGTAAGGGCAAAAATCGCGTGCGAACGTGCCCTTTTAACCTATATAGAAACACATGGGGTTTTCCACTGAAAACAGGTGAAATTATTTTGACCACCCCATCAGAGCGGTTGAAAAAATTCTGACCCCCCCTCAAACCCACCAGCCCCCCCCCCCCCGGTAATTAAAAAATAAATCCCCCCAGTTAGGAGGCTATTTGCAGTCCTACTGGATTATTTTTTCCCAGGGTGGCGGGAAGCCAGCGATGACTCAGAGTAGTGGCCGATATGTTGGCCTGACTTGTATAACTGGATATAACAACACATCTTCAATGTAAGACCTACTTGAACAAAAGAATACTCCTTATCAGACAATGTCGTCTCTAACAAAAGAACATCCTCAAGAAGTTTTCCTCTTTAAAGGAACAAAATTAAAGGGTCCTCTGGAATATAGAATTGCTACTATCTTCAACATCATGGCATCTGTACAAGATCAATGGATGTTCCCCATCAGCTAGTTCAGTACCATAATATATCTCAACTTATTATATGTATACAGATGGGTAACAACAATTAACAAATCATGATGACTTGTTCAAGTCTACTTGACCTGATAAAAAAGAAACTGCCTCCTCTCTATAAAAGAATTGATATGAGCTTTGCATTGACGGCTGACCAGGCCTAAGGCAATTCTACTATGTGAAGAACATTTTACAGAGATGAAAGGGACAAAAATCCCTGAAATGATCAAATAGAACTTTTGGAACATAGGTTTTGTATAAGCCATTGGAACTTAAAATCCCTGAAATCAGGAAAACCAAGACCTCCACCCCTAATTCATGACCTATTAGATTTAAGAACTTAATTTCTGAAAAAGACATTAATTAATAGACATATTTCCTGTAACTTTTAAGCAAATTTGATGGAGTTTGTGTTGTGATATTCAAAAGTTCCTTACTGAGGAAGCTTCCAGTCACACAGGTATAATATAACTTAAGAAAATCAGCAAAATTTGATCAGCTTCGAATCACCTAAAGTCAGTTATTGTAAAGCGGATCCCTCTCTACAATATCAGGATATGCAACATTAACAATGTACAATTCACCACCCACCTGACTCCCCCTCTGTGTAGACGCTGATGACCTGAGTTGTTGTCGCCTCAATGCGCCCTCTTCTAATTTAACTCTTTATTCAGGTTACATGGTCTTTTATTTATAAGCTACGCATGCGCCGACGTCCCTCCACGTGCCCAGCCACCACAGACTAATAGTGAGGCACCTTATATTTCCCCCCTCTCACATGAATGGTTTTTATTTCAAATCCACCGATCACCATTCATATAAGTCATGTAGGCGGCAAATCTGGTAAATGATATTTCCAAGTGTACATTCGACATGTTAATGCATATTCACAACTGAAGGTGAAGTTGCTCTTTTGTTGGGTTAAATGTATGTACGAGTTATGAACGATTAAATTAATCTAAAAAAAGTAAAAAAATAAAAGCGTGGTCTTGCATATAGAGTTGTAATAGTGGGGGTTAAGAATGTGGTTAGCCCTGTGATGCAACAAAAATGAAAACTAAGCATTTTTGTTCTCTGACTTCAGTAGCTCTTTTTCTTTTTCCTGACAGTATGCTCCCTCACGGGACTGGATTCCCATCTAGGTTGCGTCGGGTCCGCGTCCAGTCTGTACTGTTTGCGGCAGGCTTTAGTTGCCTTTTCCCCGTTAAGGGCCGCGACTGCATTGGTACAGTCTTCATGGTGCATGATGCAGATTTATTTTGGTAAGCCTACTGGAACTGATACAGTCCCACCAGTTCATTGATGCATCACGCTGAACAATGGGCATGATGCATTTCTGCATCAGCGACCCCTAAAGGATTAAAAAAAATGATTTTGACAATTTACAGCCTTCATGAGATTCTCACTTTGACGCCACACATGTGCTGTTATGTTGGGTATTGCCCCAACTCGTGCACGCACACGTTAGAACATAGGGAAGAGTGGATACTTGCATTTAGCCATTGACGACGTGCCCATATTTCTTTTGACACCTTTTGATGATGTAATACAGCAATTAAACGAATCATTGCCTATACTACAGTTTTCACACGGTTATCTATAGCGTTATCGATAATAATTAGAGATAAGTGATTTGGGGGTCAATAACCTATCAATCATCTCGGCACATCACCCGATGACCATGTTCACATCACTATCACCATACAGCAGAGATCTGTTCCCACCGTTTTTCTTTTTCTTTGTTTTTGTTCTTTAATTTACCATTGTATTTATTTATTATCATGTAGCAATATGAGCTATTGGTCACCACATAACAAGCAGCGTGCTGACAGATACTATATACTATAGATCAATATGACAAGAAAGGGTGATTTTGTCAGAGAAGTTGTTTATTATACTTGTTTCTTTTACTTTTCTGAGAGGACACTGTACAAAGAATTGTTGGCGAAATAACGACAGAGTCCTAGCCTCAAAGTGGCATGGGATCTGTCATTATTTTCACAGATTTTCTGTGTGCATTTGTGTACCACCGTACAGCCACCTGGGCCTTCTTGTAACCACTACACTGGTTCACTGCAATGTAATTACGGGGTACTGTTCAGTTTTACAAGGATCACAGGTAGATTCAACCAGGGGTAGACACTAACACTGGCCGGGTGGCCAATTGCCAGTATAGTTTTGAGTTTTGGCCAGTATTTTTTTCAAAAACATCCTTCCTACTGGCCCGGGTGGCCAGTGGGTTTCACCCCTACAGTCTACTGCATCTTATGGGAAAAAACACATCTAATCATGAGGGTTCATTCATCAAGTTTGATAGGCCTAGTTGACATATATCACAAATGACTCAGGGGATCATTATTTTTCTGTGTAAGTAGGAAGGAAGTATATGTTGTATATCTGAATAAAGAAAAGGTGTCTATATGGGGATTAAACAGGGATTTAATTAGAATTTTTTTACATCACATTACACAAATCCCGGGCCAACAGCTTTAGCTGCGGACCAATAGATTGTTGAGGCTGTTGACCCGGATGGCCATTGGCTAAAACATTTAGTGTCTACTCCTGTCAACAGTTATATTTTTTACAGTGTAACCTAGAGAGAATGCAAATATTCACTGGTAGGGCCAACTAAAAAAAAGGTACCCGACTGACCCTAGCAAAACAGGGACGAAAAACTTTTTTTGTGTGATTTGAAGAATTTGTCTCATTTTTTTCATATTTTTAAGACATTTTTGATTATTTTTTGAGTATTTTTCCTGTATCCTTTTCGTGTTCTTCCCCTCTCTCACAGTTGTCATTTTCCCATCATTATTTTACAATGGAATCAAATGTAAAGAATTCTTTTTTTTTTATTTAAAGTAGAAAATCCGACCTACAGACCCTACCTTATCAAGCCATGTTACTGGAAACACACCTTTATTTTTTTGGCCTAAGCCTGCTATGTACAACTCATTTGGTATATGGTTGTTTTGTGAATCTCCTAATGTATATATATGTGGACATTATGAGCAGTCCACCAAAAATGAACACAACTTATTCATGAAAAAAGACACCCTTTCTTGCCAAATGGTTCTATAGTACATGTACATTAGGCGAACACGCATTAAAGGTGCACCCTGACTGCATAGAAACTTAGAAGCCTCCACTGGGATTTTTCTACCAGTCTGCTCTGCTCGCCAGCACCTCATAGGAGTACCATCCAGACCCTATAGGGTTGGAACAAGGCATAAATCTACTCCTGGCGAGTTACTTCCCAGGGCTGCATTCATGCATCATGATGACCAATGAGCACGATGCATGAATGCATCAGCAGCCCTTAAAGGATTAATACCCTTACAGATCTGAAGTGTCCACAGTTCAAGTAACTGGTGTTAGGCTTTGTCTCATACAGAAGACCATACCTGCGCCCAGAGCACACATTGTTCCCATTGATTCACTACAAGAGACTTCCAAAGTCCCTACAAAGGGTTTAGTGCCTTTTATTGAAACATCCTAAAGGCATTACAGCAACTGGTGGAGCTTCTACTGTAATGGGAACTGTGGCCACAGCCCGGGGCCACATGTTTACAAATGTAATATATGATGATATATGCCGAGTGCCTCTATTAAGTACCTAAAAGGCACGTGTGCAAGCATAGTCATCACACATTGCATTTATATCACGGTCTGCACCTTTAGGATGCATCAGAATGCATCAGAATGCATTCTGCATTCATTGACATACAAACATTATAGGGTATCCATAGGGTCCGAAACATAAGATTCATCTAACCCAGCACCATTGTCCCGTCCCTGGCCTAATGGATAGGATGAAGCACTTTGGATCAGAAGATCCCTGGATCGATCCCGGCACATGCTGAGCTTTTTCAGTATGAACCACTGTCAATGCTATGTCATAGCTGCTGTCACATATAAAAACATTATAGAAAAAGAACACTGTCAATATTCAAGTGTCAACTCAGTGCCTCTATCCTATGATATAAACACTCAGATTATCCAGTTTGGGCACCCAAAATCGTTCTGAAATGTGATAACCGTGGTATAAACCTTAGTATGGCAAATGGGCCTGAACAATAGGCTGCCAATGCGTCACGTCCATCAGTAGTCATGATACATGAATGCAGCCCTGGTGAGGAATCTGCCAGGGCTGCATTCATGTAACATGCTGACTCTATAAAGGGTTCATATTCACCAGCACTTCACTGGTTCATCATGACAACCAGTGGGCATAATTAACTATTGCATCAGTGACCCACAAAGGGTTAGCGACAAAAGGGTCTGTAGGGTCGGTATGAGGCATGAATGTAGCCCTGGCGAGTTACTCACCAGGGCTACATTCATGCATCATGGCGACCGATGGCCATGATGACTTAATGCATTAGCGGCCCATTAAGTTTTAATATGGTGTGGTTTTACCCAGGAGAAGGGTGGGTGCTGAGTAGATGTCGTGACAGGGACTAGAAGCTGATGGCGATGAGGGAGGGAGGTAGGTATTGAGGGGTGGGGGAGAGAACTGCTTCTCAGAACTGGAGACTGATGCAATGTATATCAGATTGATACCACCACTTGGGAGAAAAAAACAAACAAAAAAAAAAACAAAAAAAAAACAACCAAAAATCGTTTTGTGCATGTGTGTGTTTTTATTACATAAGCTT
Source organism: Acholoe squamosa (assembly GCA_949317995.1). Classification (NCBI taxonomy): domain Eukaryota; kingdom Metazoa; phylum Annelida; class Polychaeta; order Phyllodocida; family Polynoidae; genus Acholoe; species Acholoe squamosa. The sequence continues at coordinate 8,629,488 of OX439035.1, forward strand.
TTCTCTGTATTAAAATGCATATCTGCTGATCTATAAAGCAGTTACATTGTCATTTTTGGAAGAGGCTCTAGCCTCTTCCATTGCATTCACATGGGAGGTCGATTGCACACGGAATCGGACAGTCCAACTACCCTTATGTCGACCATTGCTCTTGTAGCACTAAATAGTACTGAATAGCACTTAATAACTGCTGATATATGGTCGAGTTATGGCAGTTTACCCAGCCTGTGCTGTGTGCACCAATTCAACCCTCCCCACTCAAAACTCGCCTACAGCTAAGCAATTATAGCCTGTACACGGTCCAGTCTGCATGCACCAATTCAACCCGCCCTCCCCTCTCAAAACTCGTCTAGAGCTACGTGATAATAGCCTGTACACTGTCCATTCAACATGCACCAATTCAACCCGCCCTCACCACTCAGAACATGCCTAGAGCTACGTGATAATAGCCTGTACACTGTCCAGTCCGCATGCACCAATTCAACCCGCCCTCCCTCTCAAAACTCGCCTAGAGCTACGTAATAATAGCCTGTACACTGTCCAGTTAACATGCACCAATTCAACCCGCCCTCACCACTCAGAACACGCCTAGAGCTACGTGATTATATCTCGCCTATAGCCCCCATAATAAGCTGGAAATAGCCGACTTTTGATTGTCCATGCTGTATATAATACCTCATACCTCCTACCCACTCAGATCTCGCTAGGAACTCATTAAGACTGTATATTAATTTGTAGGGCCAGACTAATACCCCTTTACCTTGCTATAGACGTGCATTGACGCTAGGAACTCAATAAGACTGTATATCAATGTATAGGGTCAGACTGATACTCCTTTACCTTGCTATAGTCGTGCATTGACGCTAGGAACTCAATAAGACTGTATATTAATTTGTAGGTTCAGACTGATACTCCTTTACCTTGCTATAGTCGTGCATTGACGCTAGGAACTCAATAAGACTGTATATTAATTTGTAGGGTCAGACTGATACTCCTTTACCTTGCTATAGTTGTGCATTGACGCTAGGAACTCAATAAGACTGTATATTAATTTGTAGGGTCAGACTGATACTCCTTTGCCTTGCTATAGTGTTGCATTGACGCTTGGAATTCAAAATTCCCTTCATGGCTGCATTTTTCTTATGCTTGAGCATAGGTGAAAATGAACATCACCATGACGATCGCCAGCTCGAGCTACCCTTAATCTATAGGTCACACTATGGGAAACTCCTATTATTAAGGTAGATACAATTTTTTTTGTAAACCTGCCAGTTCTTGGACCTCTCTGCCAGTGCCTAGACTGGCGTCTGCCCCCGCATCCCAAAAAAAGCCTTTATTTTGATCCATTCCTTCCTCAAACCTGCCCTTTTTCGCCGGTGACACTTAAAACAGATAGGTTTTGGCTGGAGGTAGGGCACAGGTGGACCGGCTCAGGCTGAAAAGGCCGCTAGTTAAAAAAATTATTTTGCTTATTCTTTTCCAAAACAAATTTTTTAGGGGGGCATGTTCTTTAGGGGGACGAAACACCCCAGATTGATACCAAACATTCCATATCCGCACATATTATTTGCATAATTAGCATAATTATGTAGTATCTTGGTACTGTTCAATATGATATAGATATGTTCCATTGGTCCCTTATAATATTCATATGCTTGCAAGTATAAACTACTGACTGCACCTAGTCACTAGTGGAATCTGAACAATAGAAAAGAAAGACCCCTCCCCTACCTTTGTATAGCATCAAACAAGTTGTTCAATGGAGGCAGCCATTGCTTGATCACATGCTTAAACCTTTTAGATCCAAATGCTAGTTACCAGTGCATTATCATTGCTGATCAGCTTTACACATCAATACCTGCAGCCACCCAGGGCACATGCCTGTTTGCACTGAATGGATGTCTTTCCATTTCTCCATTCTCTGGTGTTTGATTGAAAATTCTGACGTCATTCTGTGTTTTAATCTATGTTTAATCTGTGTTTTTATGGTACATGTATTGAGTTTAAGGCTATAACAGGTTAGTGTTAGTGCTATGGTATGTTAGTATTTATTCACTATTTGTCAGAAATTAGTCAAAACATGGTAGAAATTACTTACATTTTATCAGCATTTAGTCAATATGTTAGTAAATAATGAGTAATTACTTACATATATTGACTAATTGCTGACAAATAGTCCATACACAGTGACATATTTTGAAAAAAAAGTGTCATAGGTGAAGGACTCAGTCCTAAAGAAGAGGCCTCAATTTCATGTCAAATGACACATTTTCTAGGGTGGACCGACAAATATACTGGTATATATATTGACTTATTGCTGACAAAGAGTGAGTAATTATTGACAATGGATCAACATGGTAAAAGGTACACCCGCGCACCCCCTACCGGGTGTACCTTTTACCATGTTGATCCATGACTAATTTCTGATAAATAGTGAGTAATTACTGACATATATTGACTAAAATTGCTGATAAAGTGAGTAATTACTGACATATATTGACTAATTGCTGTTATATAGTGACTAAGTACTAACATAAATTGATTTATTTTGACTAATCACTGACAAATTAGTCAAAATATATCAGTAATTACTCACTTTTTGTCAGCAATTAGTCCATATATGTCAGTTATTACTCACGATATATCAGAAATTAGTCAAAACATGTCAGTATTTACTCAGAATTCATCAGCAATTAGTCAATATATGTCAGTATTTATTCGCATTTTAATGAATAAATGTTAGTAATTACTCACTAGCAATAGGTCAATATTTGTTAGTAATTTCTCACTATTTGTCAGCAATTAGTCAATATATGTCAGTAATTACTCATTATTTATCAGAAATTAGTTAATATATGTCAATAATTACTCACTCTTTGTCAGCAATTAGTCATAATATGTCAGTAATTAGTCACTTTGTCAGCACCTAGTCAAAACATGTCAGTACTTAGTCACTATTTGTCAGCAATTAGCCAAAATATATCAATACTTAGTCACTATTTGTTAGTAAATAGTCAAAATGTATCAGTAGCTCCATACTATCACTGACCACTTGTCAATTGACAGTTGACATTTGACATTGAAGCCTCTTCCTTAGGACTGAGTCCTTCACCTGTGGCATTTTCTGTGTATTGCTTTCGAGGCATTGGAGCTCAACAGCTGCTCAGAGGGTATTTTCCATTTGGGCCAAATGAAAAGAGCCACTGCAGTACCTCACATATCACGCCCCCACTTAGTTGATGTTAGACTTATAAGGTGCACCTGAGGCCTGACTTGAACAGTGCCATGCTAACCTAATGGAGTAAGCCTTTAGTCTCACCTTTAAGGCACACCCAGGCTTTAAGACGCATTTGTAAGCCAAACCCCACTTATGGTGCTGGAGGGTCTGCAAATGAAATGAAATTCTGAAAATCCACCATTTTGGCTATATTATTTGGGTTATACAGTTCGTTATTTGGACAATCCTTAAGGATTTTATTAGGTAAAAAGCAGTTTTATTGTTTTTTTTATCTTTGACGTCACGGAATGATTTTCTGAGGTGCCAGTAACCCAAAGGATGAAAAAGAAGTCTAGCCTTACCCTGGGCACTAATTTCAGGCTTTAATTTACTACCTGTTTGCTAGGAGTTCATGACTCATCAATGGAAGTTTTAGTTTCTGTTTCTTTCATTGAATCCCATTCCCAGGGACCCAGGGTTGTCCACAAACCTAGAACTGTGGTTCATCTTGATAGTGTATCCCTTTAGCCCTGTAATGGCCGCTTAGGCCAACTAAAAAAAAAAGGTTTGTTTCCAGTAACCCGACCGACCCTAGCAAAACAGGGGGGGGGGAACCCTTTTTTTGTGATTTTGAATAATTTTGTCTCATTTTTTTCATATTTTAAAGAAATTTTTCATTACTTTTTGATGATTTTTCCTGTATCCTTTTCGTGTTCTTCCCCTCTCTCACAGTTGTCATTTTCCCATAATTATTTTACAATGAAATCAAAGAATTTGATACATCCATTGATATGTGCCCTAACATTTCCTATATAAAAGTAAAAAAAAAAATTAAATAAAATCCGACCTACTGACCCTAGCTCTTTGAGCTATGTTACTGAAAACACATCTTTTATTTTTCTTGGCCTTATAATGCATTGATTCATCATGCCCATTGGTCATCATGATGCACGAATGCAGCCCAGGGCTGCATTCATGCATCATGCCAACCCTATGGGATTGATACAGTCCCAGAAGGTTGTCATGATGCTCCAATGAAGGCAAGCAGTCTCACCAGCACTTCATTAGTGTATCATGCAGACCATGATACACTCCTGCATCAGTGGTCTTTAAATAGTTAAATGCCAATATGTAGTGCATTGGTGAACCCTTCCTTGCTGCAAGAATACAGCTCTGGTGAGTAACTTGCCAGGGCTGCATTCATTCAGCATGTCGTCCCTCCCGCTAGAGTGTCGACACGATACTCTAATCAATTAGTGGCCCTTATAATGAAATGCATCCCTGGTGAGTGTCTCATTCACACATCACTGGTGTATCATGCCATTTATTTGGAAGTGCCCATATACATGTGGGAGTGCCTACTTATAGGGTCTGCATGATGCACTTGTAAGCACAGCTTTGGCGAGTTACTCGCCAGTGCTACATCCATGCATCACCATTGATAAAGGACATACAGCGCTGACAGACAGTGGAGGGTTGATTAATTCTCTCATGCATTCATACATCATGCCCATTGGCCATTATGTTTCATGAATGCAGCCCTGGTAAGAACGTTGCCAGTGCTGCATTCTCGCAGTGTGCCCACAGAGTGAGTGAGTGAGTAACAGATGTTTAACGCCATTTCGACATCTAAGGTCATATTCATGGCGAGAACTACATTACACAATTTCACATAGGAATGTGTCAGTGCCGGCGCATATGTGCACCACACACATCCTGAGGGGATAGGAAAGATGAGAAGTAGACCCCTTTAAGTGGGCTAGGGAAGCCCGGTGTGCCCACAGAACTAGTATGATGTATATATAGGCAGTCCTGAAGACTTGACTTGATGCAAATAGATACATGAATGCATGCCTGGCGAGTATAGGTCCACCAGTCACCTGGAAGGCATTCCTCAAGATGGTACGACACTACTAGACCCCCTCAAATCGTAGTAGGACCCCCCCCCCCCCCACTTTAAGGCCATGACGTCACTAATGATTGCACTGGTATGACTGCCCTATACCACATCCTATGAAATTACTACATTTAAGTGCTGATCATAATCGGAGGGCACTTTGTCTACGATCACCCATTCTAGGTTTTGAGTATTCAGATCGCAGTGGATGTGTGCAATCGTACCATCATAAGAAATACCCTGCTGATCCTATGGTAGACAGGATGTTAGGAAAGTGATCATCATCCAATATTTAAACATAATTCCAAATGGATTACCAACCTGCTTTTTCTCCTACCATTTCATCAACTTATGACATGAATTTGGATTTCAATAATGTTTTCCAATGTCATTGAAAGAAAATGTGTTCATGACAGCATTTCCATGCTGACACAGGTACAAAAGGATATCAGGCGGAACGACCAGGTGTCTTAGTGAAAGGGTGAGAGGTTGGGAGGGTCGGGGGTGGTAAGTTGATATATCCATCATATGAGGGTAGGACCAGAAGGTGGAAACTTTATGCTTAGCAAAGGCTGACTTTAAGTAAATTTATGCCATTCTTTGGAGTTGACATTGCAATTCAAAAATAAACACGGGGCTCTTTTGAAGTTTCACTAAAGTAAAGAGACAGAACTGAACGGAAGTGGGATACATTTTCATCAATTCGCCCAGAAGGAGACGGCACCCTGAGAAGTGGATCAATGAAAATGTGTCCCAAGGAGTTCAGTTCTGTCTTTATTTCATGTTATTTAGATATAAAAAATCAGTGCTTAAATTCAATGAATCTAGCATGTAAATAAGCGATGTGACCAGCGGTAGCAATCAAGTGATATTTCACTGGGTGTGTGGCGATCAGCCCTGTAACGTTATCTCTATGGGAAGTTGTTATTAGTATAAAATGAATTGCCTTTCCCCACTTTAGCCAACAGAGATCAGGGGCGTAGGAAAGAGGGGGGGGCAGGGGGGCTTGCCCCCCCCCAATCATGAAGGAGGTGGGGCCTGAATATGTCTGGGCCCCCCAAAACTTTTCCAAGAACTCATATACATATTGGAAAAGAAGCTAAAACGTTGCATCTCAAATTAGATTTATATGGTAGGGTAAGTGGGGTCTGAGCCTAAAGTCAGATCCAAAATTCACCAAATATTACTTTTCTATACAAATTCTGTATACATATGTATAGACGTCATCGCGCTTCAGCCGACAATTCAAGGTGGTCTTGACGGGGCCCTCGCTGGGCCCCTCCAATGAAGATTTGCTTCCTACGCCTCTGGAGATTCAAACTCAAGAACATATGGAACAAGAATCGCATGATGGTAGGTGTCCTTGGTAAACAAATGTGGAGGTCATTAGCTTGATGGACCTTAAGTTAGTGGGGGGGGGGCATGACCCATTACTCCTCAGGTTCTTCTGCAACTGGCAAAGGATATTGGTTTCTTGATAAGGGAACGTTCAACAATGATGTCACTGTTATTTTTTTCAGGACTCACCCACCCCCTTGTCACTGTTTTTGTATGGAACATATAGAGGAACCCAAAGACCGCCCCCCCCCACCCAGCAAATTGTCGTGACTCCTCGTCAGCCTGTGTGAAGTGGCTCACACATGTCGCTAGATGGAACACGACGTCGCTATAGCACAAGATCACCAGGAATAGCAATGGTGGGGATCACATGGCCTCACCTCAGGTGGCGAGGATGGTGATCACTCATCCTCACCAGGGATGGCAACATGAGTGATCACTCATCCTCACCAGGGTTGGCGACATGAGTGATCACTCACTTCGCTAGATGACATGCACGTCATAATGCACGTTCACCACGGATGGCAAGGATCGTGATCAATTACACTCACGGGGGATGGTCACTCGGGTGATCACTCACCTCGCTAGATGAAACGTGTACCTCGTGATAGCACAGGTTCACCACAGATCGTGATAGCACAGGTTCACCAGGGATGGCAACACGAGTGATCACCCACCTCGCTAGATGAAATGCACACCATGCCATAGCGCACGTTCACCACGGTTGGCGAGGATCGTAATGACTCACACTCACCAGGGATGGCAAGGCGGTTGATCACTCACCTCGCTAGATGAAACGCGCACCACGTCATAGCACAGGTTCACCATGGATGGCGAGAGTGGTTATCACTCAGACTCACCAGTGATGGCGACGCTCGTGATAACTCACCTTGTTAGATGAAAAGCTCATGATTATCGACATTGGTAATCATGCAGCCTCACATCTGCCAGATCAAAGTATGTTTTGCCAGAGAAGGTATTGCCATATGTATCTTCCCTCTAACCACAGACAAGGTGTTCATGTAGATATTTCCCTATGTATTTGACTTGGAGTGACACAAATTCACGCATTGAGTGAGACCAATGTTGGCAATGGTGGTGATAAGTCGCCATTTTGTGTGAGAGTTGATGACAGTGGCACACACTCACATAGCGAGTGACATCCATGTCAGCGATGGTGGTGATAATTCCCCATTTTGAGAGAAGATTAACTAGGAGTGACACAAACTCCGCAGTGAGTGAGAGCCATGTGGCAATGCAGGTGAAAAGTCGCCATTCTGAGTGAGAGTTGACTGGGAGTGGCGCATACTCACGCAGGGAGTGAGATCCATGTTGGCGATGGTGGTGATAAGTCACCATGCTTTGTGAGGGATGACAAGGGGTGGCGCATACTCACGCAGTGAGTGAGATCATGTTGGCGGCTGTTGTGATAAATCGCCATGCCATGTGAGACTGACACACAGTGGCGAAAGATGACGCAGTGAGTTATCACTCAAAAAGGAGTCACCATTGATGACCAATCATGGCGACAGATAACGACAATTTGCTGGGTAAGCTTTCATCTGTATCCATGTAAGAACTCCCCCCCCCCAATCACATACACACACACACAAATTTAATAACCTAAAATGATAGGGCTTATCTTTAAAAGCTGAGAGCATGCTCACGGTCTGGCAATGATTGGGCAGTCCACCTTCCAATCTCCATAGAAGTATGTAAATGGAAGAGGCTGTGCCAGCTTGGGTATACATTCCAATTGTCTGACATCATCATGGTACATTGGTTAACAAAGAGACAGAAAGGGCGAGGGAAAAAAATTTCCCAATGGAATGTGTATTCTCTAGCATTGGAGACCCAAAGGGTCACCTCTCAGCACATTGTAGACAACATTTTGTAATCCCTGAATTTATTCAATTAGTTTTTACAATATTCATGATCTAAACATATTACTCAACCAAAATATGAATATATTTTTATACAATTCAAATTCTTTCATGGTTCATAGCACATTGCCATTTTTCCTTTGTAGAAAAAAATACAGATCAAGCTAAAATAGGGTTATCCAAAAAGAATCCCTTCTGCCCCCTCTTACCTGCTGCTCCATATCACCATTCAGCAATTTTATACATGCACATGCCATAGTTTACCCTCTCCTCGTTCTAATCAGACCCATCTGAACCTTTGGAAAAAAAAGATTAAAAATGCAGCCTTTTTGCCCTCTCAGTGCAGATGGTAGTACCTGGAGGTGACGTCTCTGGGAGACCAGGGTGAAGGGGTGAGGTGGGGGGTGGGTGGTGGGACTGGAGACGGGTCCACACCCGTCTTACATAATGACTAAATATACACCTGTCTGGAAAACAAGCTACACATGTATTTCTACATCATCTCTCAGAGGTACATCGTTTTCTACTTTACAATTACCTAACCCTTTAAGGGCAGCTAAAGCAGGAGTGCATCATGCCCACTGGTCATCATGATGCACCAATGAAGTGCTGGCGAGACTGCATGCCAACACTTCATCAGAGCATCATGCCAACCCTCCGGGAGTTTATGTATTGACCCCGTGGGGTTGACATGATGCTCCAATGAAGTGCTGGTGAGTAGTCTCGCCAGCACTTCATTGGTGCATCATGACGACCAATGGGCATGATGCACTGCTCCATAAGCGGCCTTTACAGGGTTAAAGGCTGATAATACATGTACAGTAATGCATCATGCCAATTTGTCATCATGATGCATCAATGAAGCCCTGGTGAGTAACTCACCGGGCATTATAATGACCCTATGATATTGAAACACTCCCAACGTCAGCGTGATGCGCCAATGGGCGTGATGCGCCAATGGGCGTGATGCGCCAATGGGCGTGATGCGCCAATGGGCGTGATCCGCCAATGGGCGTGATCCGCCAATGGGCGTGATGCGCCAATGGGCGTGATGCGCCAATGGGCGTGATGGGCCAATGGGCGTGATGCGCCAATGGGCGTGATGCGCCAATGGGCGTGATGGGCCAATGGGCGTGATGCGCCAATGGGCGTGATGCGCCAATGGGCGTGATGCGCCAATGGGCGTGATGCGCCAATGGGCGTGATGCGCCAATGGGCGTGATGCGCCAATTGGCGTGATGCACCAATGGGCGTGATGCGCCAATGGGCATGATGCACCAATGGGCATGATGCATTCCTGGTCATGCATATATACATGTAAAAGGGTTATAAAAATTAAATGTTGGGAAGTCCCCATCTCAACATCACTTATTTTACCTGTAACCTGAGTTGATAATATTGAGGTAAAAGACAAAGGTGTGGGAATCCCCCAGTGGTGATGCCTTTTCCACTTCTGTACAGATTCAGCTCCCCCTCCACCCCACCTTACCTCACGCACATCCAATCTCAATGATTTAAATCATTCTACTTTTACCTATTATTTCCAGCCCCGCCCAATACCACCTGTAGAACTCTGCACTTCCTTCCTATATCTCTAGCCCTTTAAAGGCCACTGATGCATTGATGCATCATGCCTATTGATCGTTATGATAAACGAATGAAGTGCTGGCAAGACTGCTCACCAGCACTTCATTGGAGCATCATGCCGACCCTATGGGGGTTTGTGCATCAATGCCGTAGGGCCGGCATGATGTACCAATGAAATGCTGGTGAGCAGTCTCGCCAGCACTTTATTGGTGCATCATGACGACCCATGGGCATGGTGTACTCCTGCGGCCTTTAAAGGGTTAAGGAGCTAGCCAACCTTTTCTCCAACTTCCTATCTTCCCACCCCACACTCTCTCTTTGGGGGCTTCCATAAAGTATGTACACACCCAGGGGGTGGGTCTTGGCAAATGCATACAAATGCATACATGAAATACAGGGGTGGGGGGGGGTCTAGAGGCCTCAAAAACAACCATCAATGCATACATAAAGAGTATGCCAAAATGCCTCTAGACCCCCCCCCCCCACCCCTGAATTTCATGTACGCATTTGTATGTATTTGCCAAGAACCCCCCACCCCCTGGGTGCGTACATACTTTATGGAAGCCCCCTCTCCTCCAGGCATACATAATGCAACATGGGGGTAAATTTTCTGGGAAAAAATGCGTACATACTTTATGGAAGCCCCCTTTACATAGTGTCATGTCAGGGGAAATCTACAAAGAGCAGCTGGTCACACCCTTACATTTTTGTACAAGCACAAATGGGATGCAATTCAGCAATCGTGACGTCATTAGATGCATCAGTATCTATACTCAAAGCTATTAGCCGCAATTGGGGATTGAAAATTGTGATTTTAGTACTGTTCTAAAGTGTGAAATCCCCGCCTATAAGCCGCACCCCTTGTTTATGTCAAACCTATAAGCCGCACCTGGTGTCTGAAATGATCCATAAGCCATGGCTTCTACGTGGGTTTTTTTATGATACAAGTATTTCAACGCTAGGTGTAAGGGATAATTAGAAGAATGATCTCCCACCCACCTTAGGCCAAAAATAAAAGTCTGGTTTCCGGTCACCCGACCTACCTCAGCCAAAGTAGGCTGACCTTAGATATTTTGAGGAAAACTTTATTTTCATATATTTCTTTTCAAATTAATTTCAGATTTCTTGCATTCAAATATAGAATTCAGCATTTCTACCTAAGATCCTACGTTTTGGCTGCATGGTGTTAGAGATGAAATCAATCATCTGTGGGCCAATCATCAATGATAGTAATTCAATACATAGGCTAAATGTGGTTCAGTAAAAAAAATGAAAAAAGAAAAAATCCGACCTACCTACCTCAACTTTTTAGTCCATGTTACCGGAAACTTACAATATATCTTTTTGGCCTTATCCAAAAAAGAAAATTTCATTTCAGCCTGTTAAACTTGAAACCCGGGTCTGAAGCACAACTCTGGTCCAATGTAAAACAACCCGTGTACATCTGAAATATGTCTGCGAACTACACAAAATGGGTGCTCTCTATACAGAGAATCATTATATATTTCCGATTTATTTCATCTACGCCTTTGCAACAAGCTTGTAACTGCATTTTTCAAGTTTTGCTGGAGTGGAAAAAAAGAAGTGTTCCTATTACACCAAGTTGGGACAACAATATTGTACTGTGGCCTGTAACATAGACAGTTTTCAATGTCTGTAGGCACCCAATATTGTACTGTGGCCTGTAACGTAGACAGTTTTCAATGCCTGTAGGCACCCAATATTGTACTGTGACCTATAACGTGGACAGTTTTCAATGCCTGTAGGCATCCAATATTGTACTGAGGCCTGTAACGTAGACAGTTTTCAATGCCTGTAGGCACCCAATATTGTACTGTGACCTGTAACGTAGACAGTTTTCAATGCCTGTAGGCACCCAATATTGTACTGAGGCCTGTAACGTGGACAGTTTTCAATGCCTGTAGGCACCCAATATTGTACTGTGACCTGTAACGTAGACAGTTTTCAATGCCTGTAGGCACCCAATATTGTACTGTGACCTGTAACGTAGACAGTTTTCAATGCCTGTAGGCATCCAATATTGTACTGTGACCTGTAACGTGGACAGTTTTCAATGCCTGTAGGCACCCAATATTGTACTGTGGCCTGTAACGTAGACAGTTTTCAATGCCTGTAGGCACATAGAGCTTCAGTGCTTTCTTAGTAGGTAGATGACGGCAAAGGTCCACGAGAGTCAGGTATGACTGACGGTTATCTCATGAGACGTAGCCAAGTGAGATAACCCTCAGTCATACCCGACCCTCGTGCACCTTTGCATTTATTTCATGTTATTGTGATAAGAAATGTTCAAAAGTACTTGAAAATTACACAAAAAGATGATTGTTTACATGTTTCCTGGTCATTTTTGGTGCTGTTACTGGCCGTGAGATACGGAGTTGGGTTATCTCACGGGGGTGTGAGATACGGAGCTGCACTGTTAAACCTATGGGCTGTCAGTATCTCGGGCATGTTAACATGAAATAATAAAACAGAAGAAACCACAGTTTTGCCAGAATGTCCGTTACAACCTTCTTGCACTGAAGCTATATCTTTCCAGTGGAGACCTACAAATTTACGTTTCTATGATTATAGTGATCACGAGCCGGTTTGTTTTAGCCCATTGGAAAGCCCGGCTGTGACATGGTATCTACGCAGCACCAGATTTATTTATGATATTGTGAGGGGAGGAGTTGGTGGTGGTGGGGGGGGGTATAAGGTGTAGGAACACAAAATGTATATACAAATATAGTTAGGCCAAAAAGAAAGTTGTGCTTCAGGTAACCTGCTAAAAAAAGGGTCATTTAGATAAAAAATTGTGGGGGGGGGGGTATTTTTGTTTACTGGTACAGAGACACTTTCGACTTGTGCCAATGACATGTGACTCATTGCGATGATCCGCAGATGATTTACTCGTCAACAAAAAGCACCGAAAAATAATTCATTTCAGGATTGAAGAAAAAAAGCTAAGGTCAGCCCTGTTTTGCTAGGTAGGGTCGGGTTACCTGAAAGACACAATTTCTTTATTTTGGCCTTACTACGTTTGTGGGCGTGGTCATGGTCTGTTGGATCCCAGACTAAACATACCTCCTATGATCTGCTAACTAGGAGGATTTAGCTTTTCTAAAAGGATCACTCTAAGGCAATCTGCGTTATCATATATTGCGATTTTACAGGTGTAACCACAAGTAGACAGTTGTGTTATACAAAAAATGCGCAGATTATGATGTACAGTGTTGCATATCTATCTGATTACCATCGTGAATCTGAAATTGTCCATTTTACATACCCCAAACATAGAGCTAAATTGTTGAATTGCATTATTAGTTCTGAGACCCGTTAAGTTAAGTAAATTGGTATTACGTACGAGAGGTAAGTTGCGATATGCTATGGCAGAATTTTACCCATTGTTAAATAAAAAAAGGTTTCGTAATTCTGACTTGTGACCTATTATAAAGTCTGATTTACAAGAGGTCATTATTTAACGACCAGAGTAAGGGTATTGTAGAAGATTGGTCATTTGTAAGGGGTACTCTAACTCTTTTATGAGAAGAAGGGTCTTATATATTAAACATGACAAGAGGGAATAGATAGTATGTACGAGAAGCTTGAAACATTCTAAGTCCAAAAATGACATATAAACCTACATATGAATTATACTATTCGACATAGACTTACATAATTTGGTGAATACAATGTCCAATCAATACCCCACACCCTCCAGTGTTTTTTCTATATCATATATATTTTGTCTTATTTGTGTTTTTCATTTTTGGGTGAGATAAATATCCTTTATTTAACACGTTTTAGCCTCTCCTTTTGTAAGTTAAAAAAAGTGGGTACCGTATTTCTTTTTTTATTTAACATAGAGAGAAAAAGGGTATCGTACATACTATACCCACTTTAGGAGAAGCAAAAGTTAAAGACCACTTACAGTGGCTTTTTTACAATACGATATGGTACCTCTGGTATCGTAACCATTCTTTATTTAACAGGTCTCTGATAATGCAATTCAACAATTTATATATTTGAGATGCATATAAACTGTACCCCATACTGTACCTAATTTCACAGGAATCTTTATATCTCCTGGGATTTTTCTGTTTCAATTAGAAATGAATTGCCACAGAGGGGGAAACACGAGAGAGAGAGAGAGAGAGAGAGAGAGAGAGAGAGAGAGAGAGAGACAGACAGAGACAGACAGACAGACAGAGACAGAGAGCAACTTTCGAGCATTACAAGGGATGGGCACTCAGAGCATCTTATATTCCTATTTCTGAAGATTTGTAACATTTTTGTGACATTTTATAGATAGTAGTGGGACCATGAAAAAAAAACAGCGAAAAGACCATGTATTATGCCGAGAATGAAAACAAATGCCCTCAGTACAGGGGAGGAAAGTTTTACTTGTCCCGACAAAATGCCACCACCTCCCTGAAGCCTTTTTCGTTATACTCATACAAATTTTGCGTACATTATACCCCAAATTGGTCATAGATAATTCCTATGTTATATTTCTATTTTTCATGCTCAGAATTCCTATTTTATTTTTCGCGACAAAAGTGACACCCTGTAATTATGATCATTATAGTATCCCTCCGACATCAAACTATCCCTCATGTGCTTGCACTCTAGTGGGTGCCACTGTTTGCTTTGGTACCTGGCGAGATAGAAGTTGTAGATACCTTTAACACCCTAAGATAGTAATAGTAACAACTATGCAGCTAATGGAGGGAATTGCAGTGACAGATTTGATCTAGATGGGGGGGGGGGGCACTGGGGTCCAGCGCCCCCTCCTTTTCGCCAGTAGTTAAGCGTTTAATTGCCTCTTTTTACCCCAGAATTTAGCCAAAATTAAGGTTATATATATGAGAGGTCACCCGGTGTGCCCCCTCCTTTTAGAAATCCTGGATCCGCCACTGAAATAACCTCATATAAAGTAGAAAGGTCTCAGTGGGTGAGCTATTCACATACATAAGGTATGAGGGAATGAACCTATCGGAAAGTACATTCACTGCATTGATAGCAGTAGGGAGAGCGACCAGAGAGAGAGAGAGAGAGAGAGAGAGAGAGAGAGAGAGAGAGAGAGAGAGAGAGGGGGGGGCATCTTCCTGGATTGTCTAGACAATCAGACTCCACCTACAACCTACAGCACCTGGAGGAGGGGGCAAAGTACATGTGTCCTCGGACAGACACCACTCCTTAGTTAACAAATAGAAGTATGTTTTGGCTTGTTCTGTATATATAGGAACTATCAATTTGATTTCAATGCGGAAATTCCAAGAGAGATCTTTATTTCGGGTAAGCACATGTGTACTTAGATGTCCCCTTTATAATGTAAACATTACACAGACAGGTGACGTATACATTTTTGTATTCATATTCATAATCAAAATACCATCAACCCTGGTGTATATAAGACGCCCCTCGCGCATAGGGCCCACCCTGAGTTTACCCCAATCAAAAAGTACGCAGCTCGGTTCTCAGATTCTGATGGTTTTTTTCTGGTATTGCTTTTTTAAAGTTTAAAATATTCGCATTTATAACACACCTTTATTTCGGCTCTCTCCTAAAGGGCACAGCTGAACTCAAATGTTGATCAATTTTTAGCTCTGCATATAGCTAAAATTCTTGTGTATAAGACGCACATTCGCACCTTAGCTCAAGTGTCGGTCATATTGCACCACATTCTAGTCTAAAATCCTTGTGTATAGGATGTACCCTGAGTGGGGCTCAATCAAAAAGAACGCAGCTAGGTTCAATCCTCGCATTTAAAACACACCATTAGTTAGGTTCTATCCTAAAGGACGCACCTCAGCTCAAATTTTAGTCAGTTTAGCTGTGCATTATAGCTTAAATCTTCGCATACAAGACACACCTTGAGTTGGGGCTAGATCTTATCAGACACAGAATTTTTTGTCAACCCCTTGACCGGGGGGGTCAGAATTTTTTCAATACCTCTGATGGGGGGGTTTAAAATAATTTCACCTGTTTTCAGTGGAAAACCCCGCGTGTTACTATAGGCTAAAAGGGGACGTCCGCACGCGATTTTTGTCCCTTATGGGGGGGGTCGAAAAAATTTTACCCCCTCAAGGGGGGGTTTAAAATAATTTCACCTGTTTTCAGTGGAAAACCCCGCGTGTTACTATAGGCTAAAAGGGGACGTCCGCACGCGATTTTTGTCCCTTATGGGGGGGGGGTCGAAAAAATTTTACCCCCTCGAGAGGGGGGGGGTCGAAATTTTTTTCACGCGTGTCCGCACACAAACCCACCAGCCCCCCCCTGTTGTTAAAAAATGATCACTCCCTTACTACGTATCGGAGTTGTAAATATGTACCTTCTCGGTTGAGGTGACACAGACCACCTTATCCACCTTAGGCAGAAAGTTTTAACCACATTACAGGAAGACGTGCATATATTGTCTGTTTGGGTACATGTGCACTAAGGGAATGCCATTAAAAATGTAAACAAAGCCCAGACAGATACCACGATAATAATATTCATTTATCATTTATTTCTGCATGAACCAAGACCACTACCGTTTTTCTCTTCTTGAGGTACTGTGAGAAGGAAACTTCCATGTGTCAGATTATCAAACCAATGTCATATTTAAAAGGGGGTGTCTAAAATCCAAAATATTATACTGAAAAAAAAGAAAGAATTTACAATAGCACCCCCCTCCCCTCCATCCAGTGAAGGGCATGTAGGCCTATGTTCCTTGCACTTTTGCATCATGAATGACAACAGAGGGAACTGAATGATAATATTAAAGAAAAAAAAAATAGTAGAACCGCATTCTGTTTATTGTTCACTCATGTATCCCTTCACTACACCATGAGTAAGCCTGTGTCTTGTTGGTGTATATAATTTATTATGTTTCAGCCTTATTAACATACAGGAGTTGCTATCCCTCCACAAAGATATCCACACACATATTCATGTCATAGCTGATACGATCGTTACTATAGAACAGTACTGGACACGGAGTGTTCAATGGGGGGGATGGAATACAATGTGCCCGTATTCAATGGCTGGCGATCGCGTGACTTATGCTCAATAACAATTGCTACTTAACCATGTTTTGTCTGATTTAAAAGCAATTTAAGCCTGTAGGCCATGTCATAAATGCAAATTTCAAGGCTTCATTGGCCTCGATGAATACGGGCAGAATCACCTCTCGGAATACGATCCAAAAATATCCCATGCTCGTTGACATTTGCTTATGTAATTACTGGATCCTCTCCAGCCACTCTTTGAGGTATTCAAGTCCGCACAAATCAAATTGATATGGACAGGGGTGGGGGAGGGGGGTGGTTTGGGCGGATCAAAAAATGTTAAAATGTCAGACCCCTCTGAGGGGGAGGGGGGGTAAAAAAATTTCACTCATTTTCAGCGAAAAGGCCTGCACAATATTATAGATTATAAGTAAATAGGGTGCAAAGGGTTTTGGTTGGAAAATGTTGACACACACATGAAAATGCACTACCCCCTGTTGTTTGATTGCCACTCCCTTAGGATCAAAGAATGTGATTTATACGAGTTACGGGTTGTTTTACTTGCTAGTAATTAATAGTATGCTACTTTAATTTTTTCAACTCCAAAAGTTACAGAAACATGTTTGGTTCAGGCTTCTAGTTTAGAGACATATCATTGTATTAAACGTTGATTTCTTTTTCGTTTCTTCTGTTTTGAACGACTTCACTTTCAATAGTGTATCCCCTGTGAGGGAATCCTGTGATCGGCAGTGCAGGATCGTATTAATTTGAGTTTTATGGGTTAACCAATGGATACAACATATGTAATTTCATCATAGAGATTCCTTGGTTTTATCAATATTCATCCAGAATGGCATTGAACTTGCCACCAGACGGTGGCGCTGACCTCAGTGACCTGGGGTGTGTCTGTAAGGAGTGATCCTATTGGTTGTCTGAGAACACTACGGAGTCCTGGAAAGGACATCTGTTTTCTACACATTTATTTCTAGAGTTTGTATACGCAAGAAGTATTTTCGTTTCCGCAAGTAGTATTTCCGTTCACGCAAGTATTTTTTTCCGTTTCCCCAAGTAGTATTTCCATTTCCGCAACTTTTATTTTCGTTTCCGCAAGTTTTTATTTTGTTTCCGCAAGTTTTATTTTTCGTTTCTGCAACTTATATCTTTGTTTCCACAACATAACATCCACACAATTGATTGACCATGCACAAAAAAGCTACTAAGTTGTGCAACCAAAAGTATAAGTTGCGAAAACGAAAATAAAGTTTGCGAAAACGAATATGAAACTTGCGAAAACGAAAATAAAACTCGTGAAAACCAAAATATAAACTTGCAGAAACGAACTTAAGAAAAAACAATGTAGAAAACGGATGTCCTTTCCAGGGCTCCGTAGTACGCACCCCTGTCTGGGACGCTGCTATTTTTAGATCTCTTCTAATGCCTCAGATATGAAAGGGGAACAGATTTGTCCATTGGGATATGCGCACATTCCAAGGGATCGTCATTGCACAGGTGTGCTAGGTCTCTAAGGGTTGCCGATGCATTAATGCATCATGCCCAGTGGTCGGTATGATGCATTAATGCATCATGTCCAGTGGTCGGTATGATGCATTGGTGAGCAGGCTACATTTATGCATCATACCACCCTACGGTGTTTATACCCTCCCAGGAAATAATAGAAAATTTAACCCACTCTTTACCAAAATGCTAGAAATTTACCCATAATGCTATGTAATGGCGGCCAAAACAAAAATTCTTAGTAAATACAAATATTAGTTTATTCATCCTGATTAGTTTATTTATCCTGTGAGGTTTCATATCTCTGTGTTTGATGGTTATTACAGAAAAAAATCTCAAACTTGAAACATGGGTTCTAACTTTAAGTTGAAAATCAGAAAAAAAAAATTTACTTTTGAAAATTCAATATAAAAAGAAATAGCATGGTATCCCCTATGTTTCTTTTCAAAAGTCGTATTCTAGATGATCTAAAAGTACATCTGACAAAATTGGAGAATTTCTAGTGACTTGGATTCAATGGTAGCGACCCACCTTAAGTGTTTGGAACGAACCTTATTAGTGACTGGTACAGGCTATTAAAGTACGCATATTCCATGTTCACTCATGAACAACCCAAACACAGACCATAAGTGATCCAGTCTTAAATTGTGATTTTTTTCTTTAACATGTATGTGTCCTTATTTGTAAGGGGAAACACCTACCCCAACCCAGACAATCCAAGCCCCCTCCCTCTCAGCTGGGTTGCATCCAGATACTCAGAATTAGGGAGTGGTAGGTGACACGGCTTGGCAGATAAATATCACTCAAAGTAGCAAGCAATTATCCCCACGTACTAAGTATATAAACCTCTTAGGGCCTCTGGTGCAGGAGAGTATCATGCCCATTTGTCGTCATGATGCACTAATCAGGTGCTGACAAGTCTTCATTGGAGCATCATGCTGACAGTGGGCATGGAATCGCCACTATAAATGATCAGGGTCCAACTAAGGCATAATCTTGAGTTGTACAATAATTAATAAAATATATATGCATTAATCCGTGAAAGCGGCTGGGTCGGTCGTATCTGACTTAAGTTTTATATACATAACCATATATGGTAATAAGGTAAAGGTGAAGCTTCATGCTTTGCGTTTATGAGGGGATTATCCGTCTGGCTTTCATAGAATTATGCTGGCGCTGTGGCGTCAGCCTAAATGATGGATTAATAAAGTCCATATTCCATCTGTTACATGTTTCATATAAAACATCATAATGTGTATGAGTATTAATAATATAAGCAAATGTCCACGACCATGGGATATTTTTACATCGTATTCCCCGAGGTGGGACTGGCGTATCCCACGAAGCCATTATATATATATATATATATATATATATATATATATAAATATATATATATATATATATATATATATATGGGTCATAGAAAATAAGAGAGAAATTTCTCAAAATCACAAAATCATTGAAAGATTAAATGGAAAATGAACAGGAAAATCGAAAATAAATCAGCAATTTTTAAACCTTAGGGTATGTAGAAAAAATACAGCCAATTGAGTAAAAGAAATAACTCCTTTATGAAAAATAGAGAGATTTGTAAACCAGGGGTCAGAAGTAGGAGGCCACAATTGGACCTTTATCTTATCTCTTATCCCTGCAGTCCTGGCGAGTTACTCGCCAGAGCTGCATTCATGCAATATGATGACCAATGGGCATGATGCATTCATGCATTAGCGACCCTTAAAGGGTTAATAAGAACATTTGTATACAATGCCTAATGTTGTACATGCATATTTCCTTTTTTAAAGAGACTCATTTCTTTACAGAAATATATAGATAGAACTAAACGACCATGGTGTACGAGGTGGCCGATCCACCACGAGGGGGGAGGTCTCCCCCGAGGGCGTTAGCCCGAGGGGGAGACCTCCCCCGAGGGGTGGATCAGCCACCGAGGACACCAGGGGAGTTTAGTTCTATATTTATTTTATGTTTTTTGAAGTTTAAATAAGGAAAAATGATCAAAATCCGGTACCGTAGTTCCCCGTAAAAGCGCCGATCCGCCATTTTGAATGTTTACATGCACTCAGAACGAGGCTGCAGTGGTGGATCGGCCGCTGTGGTGGATCGGCACACGTTACGCCACTGGGGGTGTGGCGATCGGCCCTCCAATGCTATCTCTATGGGAAGAAGTTATTGACATAAAATATTCTGTATTGCTACCACCCTGAATACATGTGTTCACTGTCTTTTAGGCTTATACATGTGAATTTTTATAATCATTCTATATGTGGAGTCTATATGTAATTCAGAGGGATATAAAAAATCTTTTCTTGGGTAACCTCAATCTTGAATATATTGTGTTGACCGACTGGAGAGAGGGATTTCTGTATAATTACTGCTGGGGTTTGAGATTTCCAACCCCTGGGGTTGGAGCAAAAGTTTCTGTGATGGGAGGGGGGGGGTATCTTTGTCATACATGTATATCTTTCTTGCAAGTCTGTTTTAAGCTTCACCTATTCGCCCCTGTTGCTTTGAAGAAAGAAAGACCATTCTTTTATGCTTTGTTCAAAGGAATTAAAGGGTCTATTACAATTTTACTAAAATTAGAGGCACACGTGTTTAATGTGTGTTTAATGAAGAATAAACACAATAATTAGATATAGACTCATACTGCCTTCTTCTTCATTGTCTGCCCCCCCCCGAATTTATTTTTATTTTGCAATTTTTTTTTTAACTGCTACAACGAATCATGATGCATCACAGCAACTTAAGGAATAAGGTCGATTCGCGACTCACGGAGGAATAAATTGACTGGAATATTGTCCATAAACCTACAATTTCTTCAAATGTGGAGAAAAAATAGGGTTGGCCCTGTTTTGCCTGGTAGGGTCGAGTTACCTAAAACAAACAAATTCCTTTTGCCTGAGACCACACCCAATCAGCTAAGTCATGAACCCCCCACACCAAATATATGAAAGTACCGTAATCTCCCGCGTATAAGGCGCAGCCCGCATATAAGGCGCACCTAGAGTTTTGGAAAATTCTCAAAAAAAATGAAAAATTCATAACTTTGGTTCTACTGAATAAATTTTCAAAATTCAAAAACCTATGTGTAGCTTGGGCCACCCTGGACCCTCCTGGGCCCCCTTATGTCCTATTATAACCAAGGGGATAAGACGTGCCTTATACGTGGGAGATTACGGTATATCAGGATAGCGCTGGGTATAACATTTCTATGCAGAAGTGTGATAATCCTTTAAGGGGCGCTTTTGTAGGAGCTTATCATGCCATTTGATCGTCATGATGCCAGCACTTCATTGGAGCATCATGCCAACCAATTGGGAGTGTATCGATCCCATAGGGTTGGCATGATGCACGAATGTAGCCCTGACGAGGGCTATACTCGTGCATCATAACGACCAATGAGCTTGAAGCATTAATGCATTAAGGACAAGGGCTCCAGTGTGACCCAAAAATTAATTGACAAAGGATTTTCTTGAAATATTTGTTCCTTACATGATGTGTAATTGAAATGTGGAATAATAAGTTGGGATAGCAATGCTACTTTCTTCGGTACTAGCCATCTTTTGTAGGATGCTTTCATGGGCATGTACTAGTTACCACGTTGGATCTGTGTAGTTGTTATCTATATACTAAGGAGAGGGTGTGACACTCTATGAATGATGCTGCCCTCTGGCAGCTCTATTCCTATGCATAGCCATTGGTGACAGAGGTGAGGGGGGACCCCCTCACCTCTGTCACCCCTGGCTATATGTATAGGAAATAGTTCAAAGGGTACCTGCCAGAGGGCAGCAAAGGCCCTCTCTTAGTATATATGGATAACACCTACACAGACTCAACTTGGTCACTAGTACACGCCCATGGATGCTTTAGCATTGAGTCCAATGGGCTGACAGTTAGATATTTTGGGATTTTGGAGGAACTTTGGTGACTAATTCCCAAACTGGACAAACAAATGTTTTTCAAAAACTACAAATATGTCCATTGATATGTGTTGTTCAAGATAGAAATGTAAAATCATATGGTTTCAACGCTACAGGCCTAGGAATAACTGCTCTCAGACCATCCTGAACCAGGACGGTCCTACATTCCAGGGCCTAGATTACATCAGACATCCTGTGGTGTTGTGTGTTTGGTGACCAGGAGGACACATTATAAACACCTGGGGCTAGTTGTCTGTCTTCCCACCCCAATGTTAAAGGGGATGCACGAAACTTTCCACTTCTTTTTTTTCAAATAATATCTCTGCACACTCTACATCTGTTGATTTGGTTATTTTTGGAATTTTTTCTTATTGGTTGTTAACAAAGTCATAATTATGACACAGATATTTATTTTCTCTATCATACCAGCCACACTGTAAAAATATTGGAGTCCCATGACCCACTAAGGCCATGACCCCGGTGTCAGATGGCTATCTAAGCAGAATCTAAACACTAGATGTGACACCAATTAAGAGATGGGGGGGGGGTCTAATACCACGGGCAGAGGCCCAATCAGTTATTTGTGGGACTGACTACTTTTTGCGCAAGATGTGTGTGTATGAAAGGGGGTTGGAACCCTAATGCATAAGCCTATGGACCACAACCAGAGTGGGGTAGGGGTTTGTAGTCTTTTGGCAAAGTTTCTTCAAACTTGATAAAAATGCACATTTGTATTATTAGGGATAATAGGAGAAGAGAAGCAGGTTAGGAGAAGAGCAAGCAGGATTTAGAGAAGGTTACTCCACGCTTGATCACATATTTAACTTGCACTGTATAATTGAACTATTTCTTTCCCAGAAAAAAAGGTTATTTTGTGCCTTTGTTGACTATAGGAAGGCATTTGATACTGTGGACAGGTCATCAGTGTGGTTGAAACTCCTTAAAACTAATATTGATGGCAAGGTACTTACTGTTATTAAGAACATGTACAAGGCTGCAAAATCTTGCATCCGGGTTGACAACTGCCTATCTGAGTATTTTAGCTGCAACATTGGAGTAAGACAAGGGGAGAATCTTTCCCCACTCCTTTTCGCAATTTACTTGAATGATCTGGAAATTCATTTTCAAAATCACTGCAAAGGTATTAGCTCCTTAGGTACTGATCCTGAATCTCAAGCGCTTCTGAAGCTTTATATCTTATTGTATGCCGATGACACAATTCTACTTAGTGAGTCAGCCCAGGATCTGCAAGACATGCTTCATGTGCTGCAGAAGTATTGCCATGATTGGAAACTTGATGTAAATACCTCAAAAACAAAAGTAGTGATTTTCTCTAGGGGAAAGGTAAAGAAACTACCCAAACTGTTTTACCAGAATGAGCAGCTTGAAGTACAATATAGTTACACATATCTGGGTATAGAATTCAATTTTAATGGAAAATTCACCCAAGCTATAAAGAAGCAAGTCACACAGGCTAAGCGGGCCTTGTTCAGCCTACTATCAAAGTCAAGAAAACTTCAACTACCAGTTGACATACAGTGCCACCTATTTGATTCTTGCATTGTCCCAATACTATTGTATGGCTGTGAAGTATGGGGTTTCTCAGACTTAAGTGAGATTGAACGTGTCCAGAGCTATTTTTGTAAATTTATTCTAAAATTGAATGGCCGCACAGCCAACTGTGTTGCACTAGGAGAGCTTGGTCGCTCCAGGCTAAGTTGTTTGGTAAAACAGAGGGTAATTAATTTCTGGCACAAGATTGTTACAGGGAAAACAAGCAAGATATCTCTTATATTGTATAATATTGTGCATGGTAAGCAGACTAATGGTAGCCTACAGTCACAGTGGCTCACATATGTCCAGAAATGTATGGATCAAAATGGACTTGGCAATCTTCTTGGGCATGCTGCTACTAATATACCACATAACCTGTTAAAAGCCAAAGTTAAAAGACGACTCACTGACATAGAATATCAGGATTGGCACAGTAGTGTAATGGGCTCTGGACACTGTTACAATTACAGAATTTTCAAAACTGAGCTCAATCTTGAACCATATCTGCTTAACCTTAATCAAAAGTATTCAATCCCTTTGTGTAGATTCCGGTGTGGAAATCACCGTCTTCCGGTGGTAACTGGGAGATACACTGGTATTGAGTATTCCAAAAGAAAGTGCCCCCTATGCAAGAGTGATGACATTGGGGATGAATTCCATTACGTTTTCCATTGTCCAGCTTTTGACCATGATCAAGCATTACTTCTTGCCAATAATATACCACCACGACCAAGTACGGTGGCTATGGTGGATCTTTTTAATAACAAAAACCCCTTTGTTCTTACACACTTATCCAAATTTTGTGCAATTGTCATGGAAAAATTCAGACCCACAAAGAGGATAGCCCCAGCAAAAAAAGAACAATAAAAAGCGGGCAAGAAGGAAAAAGTCTACGCAATAATAGCCCAAAGCATAGTGTAACTGTTTCATCGCATATTGACCCGTCAATCTTACCATGGTGGATAGATAAAAGTTGGATAGCTAGAGTTGTGTACTGTACTTTATATTGTCATTAGGACACACTAGTCAAATTAGGTAGTTTGTGTGGTGCTCCTATACCTCATACCGTTTTCACACCGTTTACTAGTTAACATGGTGCTCATCGGTGCTGGAGACCGAGAATCTCAACTTATTTTATTGGTACTGCCAGATTGCCTGGCCCTCACATCCGCTGGATGAAGTATTATCAGTAGTACTTTTGTGTCCTACTTCAAATGTATATAGTCAAGTACTAAGTTGATCTTTTTCTGTTTCAAGTATTTGCATTCATTTATATGTAAACTTATTATCACACTTGTAATGTTTATACACTTGTAACTCAGTGAAGCCATTGTAACTATCGGCTAGAGCTGATTTCTTTTCTTATTTTCTTTCCTTTACCTCTGATGAGGATGTGAATAAATAAAATTGTAATTGTAATTGATAATTTTTGAACTAATAATGATAGAAACTTGCTTCAACGGCCGCTAGGCACCTGCCGCTCTCGTCCTTAAAGAATGTGGCTAAATAGTATATTTACATGGAGAATTACAGCTCACTTCCAGCAGTCCTGCCTGATTTTAAGAATCCACGAGTATTTCCTCCCCAATCCCAGAACCCCCAGCAGGCACCCAGACCCCGGGCACTCAGACAGGGAGTCGTTCACTGTTAACCCTTTAAGGGCCGCTGATGCAGGAGTGCATCATGCCCATTGGTCGTCATGATGCACGAATGAAGTGCTGGCGAGCAGTCTCGGCAGTACTTCATTCGTTCTGGTGATGACAACCAATGGGCATGATGCATTAATGCATCAGCGGCCTTTAAAGGGTTAACACGGAAATCTACCTCATGTTCTGGGAGCATCAATATTGATAAAACCTCGCATTTTCACTAAACCCAGGTATAATTAAGCAGCACCCTGACTTTGAGTACTATAAGCAATAAGCCATTCCCAGTACCTGTAATGGTCTAAATGGGGGGAGGGGCCCCTCATGACACATGTCCATTTTAAGTTATGCCCATATCACATGTCAATAAATTGCCATTTTCACTACACTCCATGTCACATATCAGTTTTAAGTTAAGGCCATGTCACATGTTATCAACTTTCTACTTCCCCATGTCACATGTCGAATTTAGATAAGAAAGGGCCGTGTCACACTGTCGATTTTAAGAGTCAAGACCCATTATATTTTCTCCTTCAACTACGGATGCGCCCTCCACTGTAAACTATGCCAAGAGGTCCTAATTGAAATGTCGTCATCACATATACTTATCAAAATAATGCAAATCCTGAGAAGCCTTTGGTTCAGATGAACTGCACGTCCGGGTCCTAATTTTCCCATGACGTCATAGGAAAGATTCCACTACAAACGTTTGCGATACAGTTGGGGTACCCTCCCTTTCCCTGGGGCCCTTGATGGGGGGTCCCCATGTCCCATGTCGATTTTAAGAAATAGCCATATCCCCATGTTGATTTTAAGAAAGGTTCATGTCACCATGTCGATTTTAAAGAAAGGTTCATGTCCCATGTCACTAGGCCAAAAGAGGTCCATGTCGTCATGTCGATTTTAGGGGTCTAGAGCCATTTCCCTATAGCCATTTCGGAACTAATAAAACGAGTTTTGCCATTTCCACTGTTGAATACCTTGGCAAACATCCATAGATAATACTTATGCGTTGTTGAACTCACACAAAAAAAAACGAAAAAAAAAAAGAACAGAAACTGTCACGTAATGTTTAAGGATTTATTGACAAAACAGACTCACTGATCAACAGTAGGACAAAAATATATTACAAGAAATTCATGAGAAGGGATCAAAAGTTTGGTTATTTCCTTATACATTCAAGAGGAACATTATATAATTACATGTATATGTATGCAGAAATGAACTATATGTATGCAACTATGCAGAATTGAACTACACAACATTATACAGAAATGAATGATATGCCATTACAATGCCCGCGAAGTCAGAAATCTTACACAGGCCAATTTGGTTCAAAATTTGATATAAAAGTTTGGAGTATGCCTGATTAGTGCCAGTACTACCTTTGCGGTTGATAAAGCAATTTGTGAGTTTTTAATTTTGTAGTAAGACTGTAAACACATGCATCTGATGTGGTGTAGCAAACCTAGTATGGCCTGTGAGTGATAGCCACAGGTTTTATGATTGTTGTACAATCAGGGAAATTAATCACTGGCCAAAGTGGCCTGTGTGGAAATTGTCTACACCGGACATTTTTGTCTTACGCCCAAAATGTCTGGTGTGGCAGGTGTATGTACTTCACAGACACTGCTATGTTATGTACTGACACAATACATAGTTTTAAAGAAGAGTAAAAATAAACCACGCATATGGGGCATGGTTATACCGATGTTTCAGGTCATCCATACAGCGACCGATCCAGGATTTAGTAAAGGAGGGGGCGTGGCCCTAATGGAGGGGGTGCATCCCCCATTTTTGAGTATTTCCTTGGGTCGAAATATTCAGATAAACTATTAACTACAGACAACAAGAAGGGGGCGTGCACGCCATCTAAATCCGCCACTGGGCCATATAGGCCCCTACTGTACATGATTTTATCCCGATTTTATCCATCAATAAACAACCTACCATTGTATATCAGTGATATACATGCTATTGCCGGCATCAATGTACTATACATGTTTCTATCCGTCAATAAAACATAATTAATAAAGGGGTATCCCCAGCGCTTAAGACCGGTGCTTATTTTAGAGCCTGGCGCTTAAACGAGCCATTCAAAAGGCCTATATCAATTAAAGACAAACGCTACCCGGTACACAGAAGCCACCTGGTGGCAGAAAACAGAACCCATCAGTTATACTATCTAAATGGGGTATCTCACTGTAACTGGACCACTTTACCTGTACATAATATTTTTCAGTTCATTTCTGATCACCATAGATACATTAAAGATATTTATATGCCATTTGAATTTCCATAGGACCTTATAGCTAAGGGAAAACTAAATTTTTGAAAAATACACAACTTTTTTATTTCTACCATGACCCCAATTTTTCTTTTTCTTTTTCAAAATGTTTGTATTGATGTCCTCTTTCAATCCAGAAAGTCTTGTAGAAAAATCAGTAGAGAGTCAATATGTTTGGGACATGATAGGAAAAAATAGTTTGTTTTTTTTACCATATTTGTTTCTATAGTTAAGGCATTTTGCACTTAGATTGTCATAATGTATGTCCCGAAGAATGTCCACTTTCTGGACCTTTTAAAGGTGAAAGAATTTCTCAAACATTCGTACTATAACCAATGTTATGAAGTCATTAAATTGCGAGCACCTCGGCAAGATTAAGATCCTCTGGAGAAAAAAAAACCTGCAAATTAAAGATGCTTCAAAGTTTTGTCATATAATTTGGTGAGTGAATTTACCTGTCTAGTAAGTTATTAGAAATGACCTGCTGCTCATGATGTCTGTTAGGATGTGGTCATTTTTTTAACAACAGGGGAGGGGTGGTGGTTGGGGGGGCAAAAGATTTCAGAGCCCTTTTGGGGGGAGGGGGAAACAACTTTCACCCCTTCTTAGTGAAATATAGCCAGCGCATTACTATAGAATAACGGGGGGGGGGCGAAAAATGTCTTTAACCCCTCCAAGGGGAAGGGCCAGAAATATTTGGTCATGCCCACCTAAAAATCCATCACCCCTCTCCCATTGTTAAAGAATGACCACTCCGTTAGCTGACCGAGGGCTTAAAACAGGTCAGGGCTTTGGCTCACTGAAGCAGAGCGTGGACAGAACAATTTCTTCACATACCGCCTGAATTTTCTGCTGCGGCCAGCATAAATAAAGGGATTAACCCACCGGTTTATTCGCCATATATTTGATGCAGCACGGTCAATCATTGGTCCGAGATGTTCTGGGAGGATTTGGCTCAAAACTACAGCTACAGCCAAGGCAAGGTTACAGATAACATACACAGTCAAAACAGTGAACATGACTTTGGTTATCTTAGACTCTGGAGATTGAGGTGGAACCAGGTGATTGGGAGGGGCGGGTTCGATGCTGCGCTTTTTCTTCCAAGCTACTATGCCAATTTTGATGTGTACCCCAATTGTGGCTAGAACGAGTAGGAAGCAAGGAAAGATGATGAAGAGCTGGGAGATTCCGTTCACACTGTGGCCAAGATTACAAATGTCATGGCCATCATAATCTCCCGCGCCATAATACTGGTAACCAAAACCAATATCAGCCGCTACGTACACGAATGCAAACCCCCAAATACCATAAGCCAAATACCTAGCCTTGGTCAGTGGCATCACAGTGTGATATTCTAACGAACGTGTGACAAATAGATGTCTATCTATTGCTATTACAAAAATTGTAATAGTATTGATCAGAAAAGACCATGTGACTATCAGCATACATATAAAACAACAGGCTTGCCATGCTTTTCCTGTTGCGAAGCGTTCCAAACTGATGAGGAAAGGCACAGCGACCAGAGATATCAAATCCCCCAAAGTAAGGAAAACGATGAAGATGTTCTCAGGGATTTCGAGCAGTTCATTGCTGACAAGAACAAAGAGAGTGACACCATTGGGCAAAGCGACAAGCACAGTGTCAACAATGTCCCATGCCAGAGATATCCAACCAAGAGTACCAGTGAGCCAACAGTTGCTTTTGGCACAGTCGCTCCAAATGAGGTTGCCTTGGGCCCAGCCATGGGAAAAGTCTGTTGAGTTGCTCCAAGTAGAGTTCATGGAAATATTCATTTTGACCAGTCTTTCCCACAATGTTGGAGATTGATCAAGATATCTGAAATCTTAAGCAAGGGGTCACTCAGGATAGAAAGCAGCCTGACTAAGTTTTTTTCAGGGTAAGTCCTGATTCAGAGATGCCACTCACAGATGTCCAAAAATTCGGAAATCCTCCTAATTCTCTCAATTCCTTATAGAAAATACCTCTGGGGATGGAAGTGAAAAATTCGGAATTCCTGGAAAGTTGGGAAAGGTGGCATCTCTGCTGATTGCCTTTGGGCTAGTCCTTATGAGTCATCCTAAGTGTGTCAGAGGCAGATTTAGATGGATGGGGGCAGCCCCACCTTTTTGCGAGGTCATCTGCCTCCTTTTGGCCAAGATTTAGCAAAAACTAGGGGCGTGCCCCCTCCTTTTCAAAATCTTGGCTCTAACTCGGCTGTGTCTAGCCTTGGTTAAAGAGTTCATGTTTGTTGGTTTCCTAATATATATGTGTTTTTGTATTTACATGCTCCTCACCAATGTCCTCCACTTGAACATGAAATGTGCAAAAGTTTTAAGATGTTTCAACACCTCCCAACAGCTCAGTGCTATAACCTCTCATTAGAGTTCTGCGCTGCCTGTGATGACGATGCTACAATCAAATAAGTAATGCAGCATCTTGTATGTGGCGTGTTTGGATGGAAGGAACTGTGTGAATACATGCACAGGTATCTATATGACCAACATCTGAATCCTACCTTGGCTGGGTGCTATTAGGATAGCAGAAACTGACCAATAATTGCAAGGCATTGTCAGCAAGGATACGCCCCTTATTAGTAGTCAGAAGCCTCCCATGGGAGGGTATTCATGCACCGACCAACAGGCTTTGTGCATCTACACCAGAGTGATAAGATTTTATAAAGGCCATTTCTTAGGGTTTGCCACTTGAACACGATGCACTTTGTTACAAAGACCCTTGGATCTGATATACGAGGATCTCATTTTGCCACTAATGGATACTAATTAACCTTTAAGGACCGCTGATGCAGGAGTGCATCATGCCCATTGGTTGTTATGATGAACCAATAAGGTGCTAAGGCGTATGTTCACCAGCACTTCATCAAAGCATCAACGCCGTAGGGTCATCATGATGCATGGAGGTCACCCTGGCAGGTTCCTCACCAGTGCTGCATTCATGCAGCGTTGTCACCCAGGGATATGATGCCTTGGCAGCTGTTAAATAGTTAATGGTTTGCCTATTGTCCACGTACCTATTTGTAATAGTTATACATGTGGCCACAGTGCCTGTTAGTTCCACCTGTTGCTATAATGCCTTTTGGATATTTCAGTAAAAGGAACCACAGGACCCTTTCAAAATTACCTGAACCTCCAGGAAAGGTGTAGGAAGTCTCTTGTAGTGAATCTGTTAGGGACAATGTGTGCTATAGGTGCAAAGATTCAGGTATGGTCTTCTGTATGAGACAAAGCCTAACACCAGTTACTTGAACTGTTCTCCCTTCAACCCTGTAAGGACTGAGAGGAGCGGATGGGTGAGTGACTAGTTGGGTGGGTGAGTGGGTGAGTGGTTTGGTAGGTGAGTGAGTGGCTGGGTGGTTGGGTGAGTGAATGGTTGGATGGATGGGTGAGTGATTGGGTGGATGAGTGGTTGGGTGAGTGAGTGAGTGGGTGGGTGAGTGAGTGGTTGGGAGAGTGAGTGGGTGGGTGAGTGGTTGGGTGAGTGGTTGGGTGGGTGAGTGAGTGGGTTGGGTGAGTGAATGAGTGGGTGAGTGGGTGAGTGAGTGGTTGGGTGAGTGAATGAGTAGGTTGGGTGAGTGAATGAGTGGGTGAGTGAGTGGGTGGATGGGTGAGTGAGTGGGTTGGGTGAGTGAATGAGTGAGTGAGTGGTTGGGTGGGTGAGTGAAGGGTATGATTGAGTGGGTGGTTGAGTGAGTAGATGAGTGGTTGGATGAGTGAATGATTGGGAGGGTGAGTGAGTGAGTGGTTGGGTGGGTGGGTGTATGAATGGTTGGGTGGGTGGGTAAGTGAGTGGTTTGGTGAGTTAGTGAGTGGTTGGGTGAGTAGGTGAGTGGTTGGGTGGGTGGTGATTGGGTGAGTGAGTGGTTGGGTGGGTGGGTAAGTGAGTGGTTGGGTGGTGGGTAAGTGAATGGGTGGGAAAGTGAGTGAATGGGTAAGTGAATGGTTGGTTGGTGGGCGAGTGAGTGGCTGGATGAGTGAATGTGTGAGTGATTAGGGAGTTGTCATTATTTATCAAAAGGGGGTTGGTGGTGAGTTTTTCATGCGGATGTGCAAAAATTGTTTAAGCCCCCCTTCGACAGCAGCCCCCTGCCGGAGGTGTCTGGGAAACTTTCAACACCCCTCTTTGGTCTGTACTAGCTTGCGGTGCTTTTGCAAAAAGGAGGCTAGATTTTCTGCCCATCAAGAGGGGGTCAACATTTTTTACGCTCCCCAGTTTTATGCCCCCCCCCCTGTCAAACATACCACTCCCTGTTGATAAATAATGGCCACTCCTTTGGGTATTATTGCACCAGCACCTGCAATAGGACGCTGTAAAACCTAGCTCAGATCAGAGGCTACACTTGACCTACAGGCCTTGAAGAGAATTTAATGTGGCTTCTAACATTGATATGAGCTCAAAGTGTGGCTTATATGAGGGGTTTAATGTGCTTTATCTAGTTTTCTGACACTAGGTGTGGGTGGATTATGGCTTTATCCTGTTAGTGTGGGTGCAGCTTATATGCTGAGTTTTACGGTAATACTGTGAAACCCGGTGTATAAGCTCTGGCTTATAGACCATTTCAGACACAGGGGAGGGGAGTAAGGTAGCAGTACAAGCCTTCCAAGCACACTAACCCCAGCGGCTCTGTTATAAGTAGAGAACTCAACCGCTCTTACTCTATTAATATATTGTACATTATACCATTCATACGACATCCATTATCGCTCACTATGCTATACTCGCCTATAATGTATGCAGTAGTACCACACCCTGCCACTAGGGGTGGTACACCTGATGGTCATTATGTATATACAGCCAGGTGCTAGTACACCTGCCAGCATTACCAACTAGCTATTCGCTGAGTTAACATCTCTTCAGCATGTACTTTTGTACAATAAAGCTATCATCAATTATCCACTAATCGCCAGCTTCTTGTTATCACTATGTTTATATAGTAGCTGTAATTACCCAGAGCTAGATATGACATATGGTGGAGAACAAACAGTTTTTGAGTGCTTTCTCATGGACCTAGCAGTATTACAGTATTGATCAGAAGACTCTCTGATGGTATAACCATTAAGCAATCAGTGCATATAGGAAGATAAAAGAGAGTAAACTTCAAAAAGGTAGATACTGAGATCAGAATCTAGATTCATTTTAATTAACCACCAGATCAGTCATTCACAGAAATGCCAGATGTTTTATGGCCCACTTGAAACACATGCTGTGTGTGTCTGATCTGTATAGTGTTGATACAGTGAGTCAATATAATGCTTTGAAGTGTTTAAGTGCATTGACATATCAATCAGTGACCAACAAAGTGAGTGAAATGATGACATGCAGAAATTATTCAAGATATCTGATATCTAAGCAATGAAATCATCCCTACTGTGCCCACTTCGCTTTGGTGCCCCTTCCTTTTTGTCAGTACTTTGGAGGTTATCTACCTCATATTGGCTAAATTTAGCCAAAAGCAGGGGCTAAATAAGGGGTGCGCTCCCTCCTTTTCAAAATCCTGTGTCCAGCCTTGGTTAAAGACTGCACTTTGGTTGGTTTCTAATATACATATTATGTGGTTTGTATTGTATTTATATGCTCCTCACCTATGTCCTCCACTTGAACATGGAATGTGCATTTTTTTAAATGTTTCAACACCTCCCTACAGCTGCTGCTCTGCCTATGATAGCAATGCTACAACCCAATCAGGGATGTAGCATCCTGTATGTGTCCTGTTTTGAAAGAAAAGGAAGATCAGGAACTGTGTGAACATAATGTGCATGTTACTATGACCAACCTCTGAATCCTACACAGTACAAAATAACTTTTGAATCTATCAGGGATCCCTGTAAAACTGAACAATGAATCACCATAATTATATAGCAGGGTGCCAGTGTAGTTTCCACAAGAGGCCCCAGGTGGCAGTACAGTGGTAGAAAGAATCTCTTTGAAAATAACGAATTCTCTGTGAAAATAACGACGGATCGCTGACAACTTTGGGACGATGATTCAGTGTTATTTCAACATATCTTTTTTTTACAGTGTACCTGTGTAGGGTGCTTTTGAGATACCACAAACTGACCAATTACTGCAAGGTGGCCGCAGTTCCCAATACAACAGAAGTCCCACTAAGAGCTTCAATGAAACATCTCATTGAAGCAATAAAAGTCACCACAAAACCCTTTCAAATACTACCTGAAGTGTCAGCAAAGGTGTTGGAAGTCTCTTGTAGTGAATTTAAGGGAACAATGTGGGCTATAGGTGCAAAGATTTAGGTATGGTCTTCTGTATGAAACAAAGCCTAATACCTGTCATCTAAACTATTGACCCTTCTTGGCTGAAAATGAACATTTGTATTTTCGCAGTTTGCCTTATATATTGTCATTTGAGGAATATGTGTATGATCAAGTTGTCATATGAGAAATATCATACGACTAGTGGTTATATTGAGTAAGAATATCAAGCTCTTATATGGATTCCAGTTATCACTGGTTTATTTAAGGTTTAGGCAGAACTTATGTGTCAGTAATACAAATGTCAATACACATGTAGTTCACACACGGTAAAATGTTCCACCCATATATAATATAATAATAAGACAATGTCCAATATAGATTCTAGGTGGGTTCCCACAACCTAGCTCCTGGCCTGCTGATAGAGGGATAATATAAAATGTAGGTAATTTTACCCTCTTGTAGATGGATGGTAGACTAGAGCCTCTGGTCACAAGTGGGGTCTAGTCCTATGTCTGACTGACATATTCTAACCCAGCAGAGTGTTCTTGTGGCAGGAGCATAGCAGGCTCAGGAGAGCTGGACTGGAGATGATGTCTCTGAGGTGACTCACTGGATACTTACTGGATGGAGGCTAGGGCTGAGCTTATAAGGCCTACCCTAGCTTTCTCCTTCAAGACTAGCTGGAGCCAACAGCAACTGCCACTGCCATTGTCCATTAGTGCTGAGTCTTTGATATCCCTGGGGGTACATAACACGCCCCTATCATTAGTGCGGCGTCCCCATTGTCCTGGTCAGTTTGGCATGTTCAATGGCCCGTATCTCGGTGATGCGTGCGCCTGTGCACCTGTAACTGTGCATGTGCAGAGGGGTAACTGTCAGCTACCTGTAGCCCGTCGTCCATTAATATTTATATGCATTATTTTACATGTTCAGTGAACAATGAGGTTGGTCACTTTGGTCCCCTACATTATATATTCACATAGCTGGTGATCAGTGGACCGTTAATGCTCATATGGAGGTATATGTATTCATGCCTCATATTATGTGCATTAATATAATTATATTCATGGCATTAATAAATACTTGGTAACAATATGCCGGATGTGCCTTGTGCGGGAGTACGGCCTAAAAAATTGTGAAAGGTAGCTTACTGTGCTAAGAGAATCTGGAGTCAGGGTGTACCATAGAGAATCTGGAGTCAGGGTGTACCATAGAGAATCTGGAGTCAGTGTGTACCATAGAGAATCTGGAGTCAGTGTGTACCATAGAGAATCTGGAGTCAGGGTGTACCATAGAGAATCTGGAGTCAGGGTGTACCATAGAGAATCTGGAGTCAGTGTGTACCATAGAGAATCTGGAGTCAGGGTGTACCATAGAGAATCTGGAGTCAGGGTGTACCATAGAGAATCTGGAGTCAGTGTGTACCATAGAGAATCTGGAGTCAGTGTGTACCATAGAGAATCTGGAGTCAGGGTGTACCATAGAGAATCTGGAGTCAGGGTGTACCATAGAGAATCTGGAGTCAGGGTGTACCATAGAGAATCTGGAGTCAGGGTGTACCATAGAGAATCTGGAGTCAGTGTGTACCATAGAGAATCTGGAGTCAGTGTGTACCATAGAGAATCTGGAGTCAGGGTGTACCATAGAGAATCTGGAGTCAGGGTGTACCATAGAGAATCTGGAGTCAGGGTGTACCATAGAGAATCTGGAGTCAGGGTGTACCATAGAGAATCTGGAGTCAGGGTGTACCATAGAGAATCTGGAGTCAGTGTGTACCATAGAGAATCTGGAGTCAGGGTGTACCATACAGAATCTGGAGTCAGGGTGTACCATACAGGCAACTTTTGTTTCTATTCAACAGTACTGAGCTATTTAAAATCCAACCCTTGGTGCACCTTATAGTACATGTAGTGACCCCAACTCCTTTTGAGCCCAAAATGAGCCCAAAATTACGTATTGCATATCATTAAAACGAGGGACAAAAATAGAAATTCACATAGATAAGTTTGTTTCCATTACTTTCTTGTAATGACTGGTAGGGTTGGGGTGGCATAAAAAAAAGGAACCCTCTAAAGGGCATATACCCAAGAAAAGAAGCTTTTTAAGCGAAAAAGACCACATGCTACTACATGTGTAGAATAAAAGTGGGCATGGAGAAATATCATACCCTTCCAAGGAAGTGGGGGATGGAAAGAATTTCGACGTGCACAAAAATCCACTCCCCCCCTTTGACCACAAAGGGAAAGTGAAAGTAGTATAGTGGAACTACAAGGTAGTATGTGCTGCCGGGCAAACGTCAGGCTCGAACCTTCTAGCCTGAGATACTACAGAGGGGGGGGGGCATCAACAAATGACGTCATGCTGGAGGGGGGGGGGGTCAGGCCTGGCATGACAGAATTAGTTTTCCGTATACCTACAACATTGCAAATTTGGCAAAAAACATGACGAGGGGGAGGGGTAAAAAAAGGTCAAATTGTGCATGACGTCATTTATGGATGGCGTAAGTTTCGTTGGTGCACCTACGAGCTGAAGGCGTGCTGTGCCCGTACAGCATGTCTTATACTGCATCTACATAGAGGTGCTAATGTTATGGCCCTATAGAGGGTCCTCTCTGAAGTTTAGCCTGGTAGGAGTCATTAGGGTTGGGGGTGGTGTCTGGAGCAGCTCCACAATCTGACTAACGACCAGACTGTAGTGTGTGGGTGCCTACTGATGGAACAGCATGATTCTAAAATGTTGGGGAAAATAAAAAAAAAACCAACATTTTCTGATTTTTTTATTTATCAAATAAGATTCATTTAAGCCATATCTATTGATTAGGTATTTCCACACATTCTATGCATCTCAGAGAAATCAACATTCAGTAAAGACATTGATATTAATAATAATAGCTTTTATTGACAACAAAAAGTGAGGTCATTGCTGACCTATGTGTCATACAGTAAGTCGACTACAATAATGTATATGCTCTATGTTCTATAAACTACATGCGTAGTATACAGTACTACAGAACTAAATCTATGAAAACAGATACGTCTGTATAACACAGATCACTCACACATTCACACACACAAGCACGATTACAAGGAATCATGTAGACAAAGAAAAAAAAACCAAAAAAAACCCACAGAGATACACAAATACAGACATGGCATACATAACCTAGGTGGGCCAACTGTACCATACCTATAACTCATATATTTATATATATTACATTTTATGAATGTGATGATATAATACTAGGTGAAACCCTACAATATACCATATGAATATACATAGTACCTAGAATAATAGTTGGATTCCTCAGAGGGTAGTTTAAAGCTGCTGCTGCCT
This sequence comes from Acholoe squamosa, assembly GCA_949317995.1. Lineage (NCBI taxonomy): Eukaryota > Metazoa > Annelida > Polychaeta > Phyllodocida > Polynoidae > Acholoe > Acholoe squamosa. Next base: position 8,666,905 of record OX439035.1, read on the forward strand.
CTGCTTAAATGCAGTAGACACAAACTTTGCAAATGCATTTATTATACTAGGGTCATTTTCTTTCATAGCCGTAACAAACTTATCCATATTTGACATATCCTGGTAATTACAGATTTTACCATCTATATGATTTTCAAGAGCTGCCTTATGTAGTTCACATGTTGTCAGAAAATGTACCTCATCATCAAATAGCACCAGTAGAGCAGTATAGACATACTCTGTCACATTCAGGTTTAGGGGGCCTACAATGCCTCCCTATTTCAATACCAAGATTATGGGAACTAAGTCTGTATTGCGCTAATGCTGTTCTGTGGTTTTGATTGCTAATTTTAAGTAGATAGTGTTCGAGCCTGAACTCGCTCTTGAATTTTTTTAATGTTCTTAACTTTTTACTCTCTCCAGCAAGCGCAATCTCATTCATAATTTTCTCAGAATATTTACTAAAAATTGGTTCAGTTGCACTAGTTATGATGTTAGAGTTATTAGATGTCGACTGGTTTTCCCAAAGCTGAATAAATTTTCCACCAAGCGAATATAGCAAAGCATTTGTACACGAGTTATCCTGTCCTTGCTGGTCAAGATGGTGCAGTTTCATGCAACATCTATAAAGAATATCCGATTCCTCAAAGTTAACAACCCTTTCCCAATATTTTAGTGCTCTTACTTCCCATTGAGCCTTCAGAGGCACTCTACCCATAACTGCATATACTGCAGCTGAAGTTGTCTTCTTCCTTACACCAAGCATAGACTTCAGGTATTTAAGATGGATCAGTTCAAAATTATCTAGTTTTCTACCTTTATTCAGGCCCCATAACTCGCATCCATAGTCAAGGCATGGTCGTATTTGGGTGTCAAAGAGCTTAAGGGGTAGTCTAGGATTTGGTTTCCCAATATTCTGATAGCAACATAAGTATGATTGGTAGATGGCTTTCCAGCCTTTATCACATAGTTGGTCATAAGTTTCAGAAAATAGATCTTTATAGTTGGAGTTTAGTGTAAAGCCCAGGTATTTATATGAGTCTACTCTCTCTAATATTCTATCACTATATTTGAAGGTCACTCTTCTATCTTTATCTTTTCCATTGAATATCATTATATTTGACTTGACCATGTTGACTATTAAATGCCATGTTTTGCAATACTGAAATAACGTGTCAATTTGTTTTTGAAATGAGGTAGCAAGTAATCCAAGTTGTCTGCATACAAAAGATATGCAACGGCAGAACCATTTATGTTTACTCCACTCGCAGCAACTAGGTATTCATTAATATCTCCTAAGAAGGTGTTAAACAACTTTAGGCTCAGAACTCCTCCTTGTAGTACACCACATGTACTACCTATGTCCTCACTTAAGATAGAGTTTACTCACACTTTAGAATGGGATTTCTCATACAGGTACATAAGGATTTGAAATGACTTTCCTTTGACCTTGTTACACATCAGCTTGTAGAAAAGAACTCTTCTATTTATATAGTCGAAAGCTTTAGTGAAATCGATAAAGCAACAATATAAGGGCTTACACTCAGCTTGCACTGTCTTGACAGCTGTGTACACTATAATACATTATCAGATGTCCGCCTTTCTTCAACAAATCCATTTTGCAGTGGATCATCCTCGTTTAGCATTATTGAACTTAAGTCTATTATTGATGATGATTTCAAACAATTTACAGGTGCTGTTCATAATAGTAATTTTCCTATAATTATCAGGATTGCCTGTGTCACCTTTCTTGTGTAGAGGACTAATAATGCCTTCTACCCATTTCGTTGGGAATGTCCGTCTCCCACACACAGTTGAATACAGCATATAACACCTCTGTGAAAGTTTTCCCTCCTTCTTTCAGAAACTCCGATAGTATGCTATCAGTTCCAGTTGCATTTTTAGTTTTTAAGGCTTTGAGGGCAAATTCAAGTTCATTCATATTAATTGGGGAGTCAAGGAGAGATTCAATTGATTTATCAATACAATTTGGCCCATGTCCAAATTCGAACTGGTTGACATATTCTTCAACAGTATTCATATTATCATAGTCAAAATATTCAGTGTATAGAAGAGTTTGTTGTTTCTTAAAATATGCAACAGAGGTATCAATTGGGATGTCACACTGTTTTGATTTACTCTGTAATTTTTACCAGGATTTCCAGAATCTTTCACTGTTTTCTTTTTCAATCATGTCCTCAAGCTCTTTAGCCTCATTCCTTTTAGCTGTTCTTTTAGATTTTCAAATTATTCTCTTGTATTTTTTCTTGAGTTTAGAGTATCTTTCCCTGTGGACTTGAGAATCAATGTCATGCATTTTACTATACTCATGTACCATTTTTCTAGTTGTTTTGCAGTCTTCATTAATCCATCTATTGTGCCGGAAGCTTGATTTTGTTATTCGTTTTCATTTATCTCCAGGTATAGCTGTATCTAGAAATCTATAATAAATTTGGACTATTTCATTAATGTTAGCTTGTGCATCTGATGCTAATTCAAAAATATGGTTTTTAAGCTCTCTGCACATATTACTCTCAATTTTATCTTTATATGTTTCTCTCTTAGAGCGATCCCATTTATATGCCATATATGCATTACCTTTTATCTGACTAGTTGTAACACAAGTTTGTACAGCACCTTTTAGTGTAAAAGAAATAGGTGTATGATCTGATTCAGGAAGCAGTTCTAGTATTTCTAGCCTTTCACAGACCCCTACAAAGTTTGATTTACATAGTACATAGTACTTTTCGACCTAAAATTTTTCTAAAAAATCGGGGTAAATGGGGGCCAGACAGGAACCAAATATGCAGCTGCTCTGCAAGAGTAGCCTCTGTCAAGGAACTCACAGAGCGTTACTCACACAGAGGAACCTACCATTTGACACTCAGGGCATGGTTCGGTGTGGTCGGGCCCAGAGCTCTGGCCAGGTCTGACAGTGGGGGAGGTGTTAGAGGGGTGATTTGGCAAAGTCTGGCCCTGGAAATTTTCGGGTACCTGCGCAGAGGTCGACCACGTGCCCAAATTACCATGAGGTGGGAACTCATTTTTCGGGTCTGGCCCTCGTTTCTGGCCCTCGTTTGAGCAAAATGGGGCTTTTTCACCATGACTAAGTGCATGTGCCAGCCAGCCACTTCTACACCTGACCCAGGGGCTTATCTGACAATTTGGCCAAATGATGTCTCAGTCCCTTTGCACGAGTGCTAATTTGGCACCATGCCAGAAAGTTCCTCCCATGCTAAGTCCTAGTGTCTATCTAGTACATGCTCAAATGTTGACTCCCAAGCCTAGCCCAAGTTCACATCTGGCACATTGGCAAATGATGTCCCAGACCCTCAGACTGAGTGCTTATTCTGATTGATAAGTCTGCCACAAAAAAAAGTCTGTTTACTGTATTTCTCCCAAAATTCTGCTTGGTATGTCCACACCCAAAAGAAAATTATTTCATGTTTTTCCTAAAATTTATGCATTATGCCAGAAGGTCCCTCCCATGATTGGTCCTAGTACTTTTTTGGCACATGGCCAAAAGACGACTTCCAAGCTTATCAAAGGAGCCCATCTGGCACATGGTCAAATGATGTCCCAGACCCCAAGACTGAGTGCTTATTCTTCTTGATATGTCTGCCACCAAAAAGAAAAAAAATGTTTGATATATTTCCCCCAAATTCTGCTTGGTATGTCCACACTCAAAAGAAAATGATTCTATTTCTAATTTTTCCCAAAACTTCTCCACCATGCAAGAAGGTGCCTCTTATGATTGGTACTAGTGTCTATTTGGTACTTTGCCAAAAGCTGACTTCCAAGGTTATTCAAAGTGCCCATCTGGCACATGGTCAAATGATGTCCTAGACCCTAGGACTGAGTGCTTATTCTACTTGATATGTCTGCTACAAAAAAAAACTGTTTTGATATATTTTCAAGAAATTCTGCTTAGTATGTCCACACCCAAAAGAAAATTATTCTATTTTTCCCAAAATTTCTCCACCATGCCAGAATGTCCCTCCCATGATTGGTCCTAGTGCCTATTTGGCACATGGCCTAGCGACGACTTCCATGGTTATCCAAAAAGGCCATCTGGCACATGGTCAAATGATGTCCCAGACCCCAGGACTGAGTGCTTATTCTGCTTGATATGTCTGCCACAAAAAAAAAGAAAAAAGTTTGATCTACAACACTTTGGCCATTTGGTGTGAAACAAGTAGAGCCGCTTGTGTTTCTCATATCTCCAAATCTACCGGTCATGATTACCATGTCACTGTCTTTGCATACCTGTATAAGTTCCTTACTACTACTATTAAGAACTTTGTCTCTTGAGATTCGTTCAGTGGGCAATAGCCCCTCAATACCACTGAGATCATTTGCAATTGATGTCCGAGCATTAAATTCAACACATAGTAATGATTCACAGTTTTTGTGTTCAAATGTCCCTATCTCTTCACATAGGATATTAAAATAGTTATTATTCTCAGCTATATAGGTTGACCCCTCTGGTGGAATATAGACAGCACCTACCACCACATCACGAGGAAGGCCCAAGTATTTTGAGTCAAAGTGAATCCATTTTAGGAAATCAGAGTTTATATACTGAACCTGATTCATATTTAAGAGACATATAGGAATAGTATAGTAATGTTAAAGATATGGATGTAAGGATATGATTTATGAGGAAATTTAGGATAGTGATATATTTGCCCAGAACTCTTAACCCAACCATATATGTACAAGACCCCCTGTGGGTTCACAGGCTGTTCCGTCTTATTTATACCCTACCTTCCCCTTTAACTCGATATTTGCGCCAGGTTGGTGGTGCAAATTTGTGTATTGTACACAAAAAGGGCTTGAGCTTCAGTGGATCCGCCATTGCTTTATCTCAGATCTGGTGAGAAAGCACTGCAAGCTGGCCCGAACTCGGAATGACCTAATTCACTCGCTGGCTTGGGACTGGCCATTTTTTACTTGACCTATATATGACAAGATTTTTATTCCTATGCCGCAGTGCTGGGGGTATGGTGAAAGTAGTTCCAGCCAGCTATCCCACAGTTCCTCCAAGCTAGTGGTGGGGTTAGCAGAATTGAGTCGCTGGGGTTAGTGTGAAAGCACTGATAACAGCCTGCATAATGGGTACCAGGTGTTACATAATGTACCCTAAAAAATTCTGGCTGATAATGTATCCCGGGTCAGCCCTACGCAGGACAAGACCCAATACACATCCCACTTTAATCAGATTCTTATAACGGGCCCTATTAGCGGACAGTACCAGATAGCGGACACTCTGATGTAAGGGGGTGATTAGATTGAATAGATACAATAAATTGAGGAGATAAAATAAATGATATACATATATGGAGATGCAATTATAACAAGGGGGTCTGATAGACCGTCTGAGGTCACGGCTGTTAGCTACACAGCTAAGCCTTACACGAACCTTTGACTGACAAGAGTGGTCTTTAAAAATAATTCAATTAAGATAAATCAGTAATAATGTGTTCATTTGAACAATATACTAGATGTACATAATGCTTTTTAAGACTCCACAATATTTATACTAATTTTTGATGCAGGAAGAATTCACATGTACTTTTCATTGTACACGGACACCCTCAAAATATCAAGTGTCTCTTGCAATAGTTCTAGCTATGGACCTGCATATCTTCTGGTAACCTGCTTACATATTATGTGAATCCACTTGTGCAGTTTTATCATGTGTATTCCCATGACAATGAAGAGAAACTCCATGGACGCTATGATCCTCACGAAAAATATGTGACCTTTGAGTTTATAGACTGAACCTGATTCATATTCAAGAGAAATATAGGAATAGTGTAGTAATGTTAAAGATATTGATGTAAGGATATGATTTATGAGGAAATTGAAGGATATTGATATATTTCTTGCGTGCTATCCACTGTCCGCTATTAGGTGCCTATGTCTGCTATTAGGTGCTACACCAATGCTTTTCTTAGCCTACATTTCACATGAATAGACAGGAAAAATTTAAGAAACCCCCATACCAGCAGCTGGACATTTATTAAGTTCATCTCACATGCAAGTATGGGCTTGATCAGACTTTTACTTTCTAAGGTTTTGGGAGATAACTCTTAACTGTCCACCTATCGGGTCTTTTACTCTAGTTCAAAGAGGGCAATAAAATAATTAACTGAAATACACATCCAGTGAAATGTAGAGGTAGTCCCAGGCTATTATCCGCTATTGAACTGTTATCAGTAGCCACTGGGTGGATGTGTGAGTGGTTGGATGGGTGAGTGAGTGAGTGAATTGATGGGTGAGTGAGTGGTTGAGTGAGTGAAAGGTTGGGTGGGTGAGTGAGTGGTTGGGTGAGTGAGTGATTGGGGGGATGAATGGTTGGGTGTGTGAGTGAGTGGTTGGGTGTGTGAGTGAGTGAGTGGGTGTATGAGTAAGTGAATGGGGGGTCTAGATGGGGGGTCCCCATGTCACATGTCGATTTTAAGAAAAGGCCATGTCACTTGTCACTAAATTTCTATTTTCCCATGTCCTTGTCACTAGGCTTCATGTCACGTGTCGATTTTAGGGAAAGGCCTTGTCTCATGTCACTAACTTTTTCCTTTCCATGTCATTGTCACTAAGCTCCATGTCACATGTCGATTTTAAGAAATGGCCATGTCACCCTGTCGAATTTAGGGGTCTAGACCCATTGAATGGGTGTGTGAGTGAGTGAATGGGTGGGCAAGTGAGTGGTTTAGAGGGTGAGTGACTGGTTGCATGGATGAATGGGTGGGTGAGTGAGTGGTTGTTTGGATGAGTGGTTGGGTTGGTGGGTGAGTGGTTGGGTATGTGAGTGAATGGTTGGGTGGGTGAGTCATTTGGTGGGTGAGTGAGTGGGTGTTTGAATGAGTAAGTGTGAGTAAGTGAATGGGTGTGTGACTGAGTGAATGGGTGGGCAAGTGAGTGGTTTAGAGAGTGAGTGACTGGTTGCATTGGTGAATGGGTGGGAGAGTGAGTGGTTGTTTGGATGAGTGGTTGGGTGGGTGGGTGAGTGGTTGGGTGGGTGATTGAGTGGTTGGGTGGGTGAGTCGTTTGGTGGGTGAGTGAATGGGTGTTTGAATGAGTGGATGGGTGATTGAATGGCTGGGTTGCTCAGTGGTTGGGCCGGTGAGTGGTTGGGCTGGTGGGTGAGTGGTTGGGTATATGAGTGAATGGTTGGGTGAGTGAATGATTGGGTGTGTGAGTGGTTGGATATGTGAGTGAGTGGTTGGGTGAGTAATAGGGTGTTTGGGTGAAGGGTTGGGTGTATGAGTGAGTGGTTGGGTGAGTGAATGATAGGATGTGTGAGTGGTTGGGTGATTGAGTGAGTGGTTGGGTGAGTGAATGATAGGATGTGTGAGTGAGTGTTTGGATGTGTGAGTGGTTGGGTGATTGAATGAGTGGTTGGGTGAGTGATTGGGTGTTTGGGGGAAGGGTTGGGTGTATGAGTGAGTGGTTGGGTGGGTGAGTGAGTAACTTTTTGGGTGGGTGAGTGAGTGAATGGTGTGGGTGAGTGGGTGAGAGAGTGGTTGGGTGAGTGAGTGGTTGGGTGGATGAGTGAGTAACTTTTTGGGTGGGTGAGTGGTTGTGTGGGTGAGTGGTTGAGGGGTTGGGTGGGTGAGTGAATGGGTGTTTGAATGAGTGGTGGGTAATTGAATGGTTGGGTTGCTGAGTGGTTGGGCGGGTGAGTGGTTGGGCCAGTGGGTGAGTGGTTGGGTATATGAGTGAATGGTTGGGTGGGTGAGTAGTTGGGTAAATGAATGATTGGGTGTGAGTGAGTGGTTGGATGTGTGAGTGAGTGGTTGGGTGAGTGATTGGGTGTTTGAGTGAAGGGTTTGATGTATGCATGAGTGGTTGGGTAAATGAATGATTGGGTGTGTGAGTGAGTGGTTGGATGTGTAAGTGAGTGGTTGGGTGAGTGATTGGGTGTTTGAGTGAAGGGTTTGGTGTATGCATGAGTGGTTGGGTAAATGAATGATTGGGTGTGTGATTGAGTGGTTGGATGTGTAAGTGAGTGGTTGGGTGAGTGATTGGGTGTTTGAGTGAAGGGTAGGGTGTATGAGTGAGTGGTTGGGTGTGTGAGTGAGTGGTTGGGTGAGTGAATGGGCGTTTGAGTGATGGGTTTGATGTGTAAGTGAGTGGTTGGGTGAGTGATTGGGTGTTTGAGTGAAGGGGTGGGTGTATGAGTGATTGGTTGGATGGGTGATTGGTTGGATGGGTGTGTGAGTGAATGGGTGTGTGAGTGAGTGAATGGGTGTGTGAGTGAGTGAATGGGTGTGTAGGTGAGTGAATGGGTGTGTGAGTGAGTGAATGGGTGTGTGAGTGAGTGAATGGGTGTGTGAGTGAGTGAATGGGTGTGTGAGTGAGTGAATGGGTGTGTGAGTGAGTGAATGGGTGTGTGAGTGAGTGAATGGGTGTGTGAGTGAGTGAATGGGTGTGTGAGTGAGTGAATGGGTGTGAGTGAGTGAATGTTTGTGGGAGTGAGTGAATGGGTGTGTGAGTGAGTGAATGGGTGGGTGAGTGGTTTGATGGTTTGGTGCGTGAGTGAATGGGTGTGTGATTGAGTTAATTGGTGTGGGTGAGAGTGGTTGGGTGCGTGGTTGGGTGAATGAGTGAGTAACTTGTTGGGTGGGTGAGTGGTTGTGTGGATGGGTGAGTGTATTTCTAAGTATGTGGATGTGTGAGTGTTTGGGTGGATGGGTGTGTGAGTGTGTGGATGTGTGGGTGAGTGTGTAAGTGTGTGGATGTCTGAGTGAGAGGATTGATTGAGGGGATTAATCTAGGAGATAGCATCAACCTTAGCACTTTTAGCAGAAAGAATAAAAGTTTTCTTCTAGGTGTTTTTGAACGTGCTGAATCCTTTCCTAAGGGAAACATCATTTTTGAGAAACGTTTCCCCTTCTAAATTGACTTTGTAAAGAGACAGTTAATGATATATAATAAATTATCAGAATTCATTGAGGATTTAATGGGGTGGGGAATAAACAGAAGGAGAAAAAAAAGCCATGTGTTACCCATTGAAATATGAGCTGAGGGAATTGATGAGTGACTGAGTGAGTGTGCCGGCTAGTGAGTGAGTCAGCGAACAAGCGCGTGAATGAGTGAGGTGAGCCAAAGTATGACTGAATGGTGACTGCCAGAGTGTGAATAACTGCTATAGTAGACAAATTATGGTAAGGCCACACCAAAAAAATAAGTTGGTCTACGGATTTTGGTTTTGAAAAAATGGTGCGAGCGAGCGAATTTTTTTTTTTAAGAATTTTTTAGCGTTCAATGGATTCCTTGCTAGGAAATTGAGTTGAGCGAACAAATTTAATTGTTTTTTTAAATTTTGCCCAACCACCACAAAGAGAAAACTTGTAGAAACTGAAGCGAGCGAAATCCATAGACAAGATTTTTTTCAAAGAAAAAAAAACTTTGTATTTCGAAAATATGGAGAGGGCGATCCATAGACCAACTTATTTTTTTGGTGTGGCCTTTAAAATGATATCATAAATAACCCACATTGTCTTAAGAAATGCGATGTAATTTGCTCCATGCTTCCCATGCCATCCCTAGACTGCCTTCTGACCTCTCTCCTCCAGTATTTTACATTACTTTAGAAGGTTTTATATTAGAAGAACATAACTATCAAGGAAACGTGTTTTTTTTAAACATTTTTGAAACGTCTTTTCAAACTCAAATTGTTTCCCCAAGCCTAGATTCTTTCCTAATGCTGCCAAAGGTTATAACACGACGACACACGACGACTAACACCCAACACTATACTATATTATACATGCAACTGTTTAATATCACTTGCACCTGGCAAAGATTGGGTAAGTCCCAGGGTTTCATCTTGTCATCTTGGACTCTTTACCCTCGTCCTAATCCTACATTGTCGGCCTGATACATTAGGGAGTGGTCATTATTTATCAACAGTGGGCAGGAGGTGGTAGTGAGTCTTCGCGGGGATGTGCCAAAATCTTTTACGCCCCCCTTCGACAGAGGTGTCTGGAAAACTTTCACACACCCCTTTCTAGTAGCTTGCGGGTGTTTTTGCGAAAATGAGGCTAGATTTTTACGCTCATCAAGAGGGTACTGAAAGCCGGTGCGACACGCCAGTTTGAAGAATTTGCCATTTCCTATTTTTTGCCCTTTCAGAAAAATTTGCCTTTTTCAAAAAATATTTGCCCTTTTGATAAAATTTGCTCTTCTGAGAAATTTGCCTCTTTGACAGAATTTGCCAGTTCACCAAAGTTTGCCATTTTGTATAGAATTTGCCCCACTGAAATATTTGCTTCTCCATGATAATTTGCCTTTTCAATAAAATTTGCCCTTTTGACAAAATTTGCTCTTCTGATAGACCAATATATGCCAGTTGCCTATAATTTGCTCATCCAAAATATTTGCCCTTTCGAGCTTATTTGCCCCATCTATCATAATTTGCCTGTTCAATAAAATTTGCCCTTTTGATCAAATTAAAATTTGCTCTTCTGAGATAGATTTGCCTCTTTGAGAGAATGCAGGCTTTTTCACTAAAAATGGATGAAATTATTCTGAACTAGCTCAGAGGCGTTGAAAATTTTTTGACCTCCCCGGTTATTTGCGCACCCCCACTGCACCAGAGGAAGAGAATTTCCGCGCTCCTCTTTGATCATAGTAGGTTTTGGTAAATTTTGTACACCCCCACTAAGGAGGGGTCAAAATCTTTTACACTCCCCCTCAGAACACAGTTTATAGGGGAGGATTACTGTGGAATTTTAGGGAGTGATCATCTTTTTAACAACGGGAGTTGAAAGGGAAGGGTCAGAATTTTTTCGATCCCTTGACCGGGGGACGAAATATTTTCGTTCCCTCTGAGGGGGCGGGTAGAAATGATTTCACCTGTTTTCAGTGAAAAAGCCAGCATGTTACTATAGGTAAAGGGCACGTTCACTCGCAAATTTCGTCTCTTATGGGGGGGTAAAAACTTAACCCCCTCGAGAAAGGCGGGATCAAATCTTTTTTGTGTGCATCAGTGTGCAAACCCACCAACCCCACTCCCTGCTGTTAAAAAAACGATCACTCCCTAATATCCATGGAAAATGGGGTGGGCCAGGCCCCGGGGGCCAGGCATAAGAGCTAGATTACGTACCAAACAAAAAACCTGCTATAACCTGTGTGGACTGAAAACAAGCAAATAATCTGAGAAGAGGCAAATTTTTTTTACAGGAAGAGGCAAATTCCTTAGAAAGGGCAAATTCTGTCAAAAAGGCAAATTTCACAAAGGGGCAAATTCTTGAAACTGGCGTGTCGCACCGGCTTTCCGTAAGAGGGTGATGAGCATAAAAATCTATGGGGGGGGGCACTCACTATGTGTCAGAGACACGGGTGTGCTGCTGGCAAGGCCACTTTTTGGCCAAATTCCCTCTCACCAAGGGTCTGCTTTTTGCCAAATTCCCTCTCATCAAGGGTCATTTTTTGCCAAAATCCCTTTCACCAAGGGTCACTTTTTCCAAATTTCAATCTCACATGCCAAAAGTTGCGTTAATTTTTGGAGATTTCACAAAAAAAGCCTGCCATCAATGGATACTTTTAGCAAAAATCCCTCTCGGCAAGGGTCACTTTTGGCAAAAGTTCCCTCTCAGTAAGGGTCATTTTTGATGAAAATCCCTCTCACCAAGGGTAAGGGTAGTCAGAGGTCCAGCCGCACACCCGTGTCAGTAAAAAATTAAGTGCCCCCCGGGGGTCAACATCCCCCCCCCACACCTTTCAAGAGGGGTCAAACGTTTTTACGCCTCTCCCCTCGCACCTCCCCCTATTGATAGATAATGACCACTCCCTTAATAATAATAATAGGCTGTATGGGTATTCCCCAATTTGTGCAATAGGACGCTGTAGTTTTATGGTAATAAATGATCAACTAATCCATTGCTGGCCTGGCCACTCTCAGTTGGTGGGGGGGGGGGGGTAGAAGAGCCAACCAGGGCTAGGCACAAGATGTCATCATATAGGAATGTACCACTGACTGTGATGCTCACGTGGACCATAGGTTAGGATTTTTAATTTTTTTTTTTAATCTATTATCATATTTGTCGAGGCAGCACAGATATAGACTCCAGTGTGAATGACAAAGCAAAAAGATGAGATATCATGAACATACAATTGTATTTCGTACTTGCTAGTGTGTAAGGAGGCGTATGTGGGGATCAGAATCCTCTTGTATAAGATGCCCCTTATTATTGGTTGATCAGGGGGTCAAAATATTTTCACCTGTTTTCAGTGAAAAAGCCAGCACATTTATACTAAAGGTTAATAGGGTGCATTCGCACGCGATTTTCCGCACTTCGGGGGTCAACATTTTTTCGACCCCGAGAGAGAGGGGGAGGCAGAATTTTTTTTGCACAGTCACGCGCAAACCCACCAGCCCCTCCTCCTGTTAAAAAATGATCACTCCCTAAACTGTCCTGAATGCTACCCTATTGAGAAACTCGTCAGGGCTGCACGATGCATGATGGCGGCGAATGGAGATAATTCAGTGAGTGAGTGAGTGAGTGAGTAATAGATGTTTAATGCCATTTCGACAACTAAGGTCCTATTCATGGCAAGAACGACATTACACAATTTCACTGAGGAATGTGGCGGTGCCCGCGCATATTTTTTTTCGACCCCCTCCATAAGCAGGGATGAAAGTCAACAATGACAAAAAACCTTGAAAAAGGAAACAACTTTAAATACACTGTATATGCCCTCCAGTCCCATCTATAAGTGTGTTACGGGGTTTGTGTGGTTGGGGGGGATGGGGTGCAGTAGGGGTTGTATAAGGGTGTAGTTTGTCCTCAAATAACAGGAAAAGCTGTTTTTCAAGATGTTGCTCGGATACTATACCCAAAATGTGCACATTATGGCCCTTTTGCAGAGTATGACCTAGGATCCCTTTAGAATGCTACTGTATAGCTGTTTTCTAAGGTCTTGTTCAAATAGCATACCCAAAATATGCACCACCTGGTAGTGGTGCTTTTGCATAACATGACCTATGGTCCAAGTACAATGCTAAATGGTTGGAGATGAGTCAAATGGTGCTGGGAATATATGACCAATATAGTTACATGGTGAAAGCATAACGTGCAGAAAAGGGGTATACTATCCGACACTCTTCTAGCATAGGAACTATAGCTTGCTACTAAGACTACACTGAAGAGGGGAACAAACACCAATATAGAGGGGAAAGTTTTCAAGGAAAATCTTGAGAATCCTTGAAAACCTTTAACTAAATACTGGCATGCTGCCACTGTATGCAGTGTTGTGGGACCTGACTGTGTGCTTGTATGCAACATCTGGGGGTAATTTGTGACTCCTTTATCCTGTTTTCAGAGGATTTTGAAGAAAACTTATTTTTCTTAAGTGAGTGAAAAAAACCTTGAAATCAAGGAAAACCTTGAACTCTTTCATCCCTGCATAAGGGACAAAAATCATGCGCAAATGTCCCCTTTTAGCCTATAGTAATGCGCTGGGTTTTCCACTGAAAACAGGTGAAATTATTTTGACCCCCCCCCCCATCAGAGGTGTTGAAAAAATTCTGACCCCCCCCCCCGGTCAAGGGCTTGAAAAAATTCTGACCCCCCTCAAACCCACCAGCCCCCCCCCCCGTTGTTAAAAAAGGATCACTCCCTAAGGGTCATACTAATGTGTACTAGCAACATAGATTATTACATGTATGATAGATAATGTATAGACTGTGGAGGGTAATACAGTATGTAGACATATGATCAGGTTGTAGTTGTTGATGGAGTTAACTACTGTACACCGGTACACAAACAAAACAATGACACACAAACATCTGAACTCATCATAAATAAACATGGTAGACCCATATTATACACTCTAAGGCACACTCAACTTAACACACAGACACACAATACATCTATAATCTCACCTACCTTCTATAACCTTGTCCATTTTATCCATCTTGGGTTGAAATTCACCTAAAATTCACCAGGGAGGCTATCCTAAGTTTGGTAGTTTCACTGACCTACTTTTTTTTTTATTTGTAGGTGGCTAACAGTTGCCGCCAACACACATGTAAACTTCCCGGTTCTAAGGTGAAAAAAAAGTCCTGCCCTATTTCCCCAAAGTGTCCGTGGTTATAGAGTTATAAGTACACACTAGGTGACAGCACTAAAATAAAACCAAGTGCATGCCACCTACTGGTAACAACTGAAACAATATGCACCCCAAAAAGGTTTCCCATTTATAATATATCCTTTGGGTAATCTTTTTATTATTTTTTTTCATTTTTAAGGGGATGGGAGTCAATTTGTTTCAGTTTTCCACCTGCCATTCTCAAATATTTGTGCAAAAGATCATTTGCAGGAGCATGCTTTCAAATATTCTGCAATGCCCCGCGTATAAAAAGCGGCTTATTCAAAGGATGGAGTTTCTTAGTGTGCCTTAATTCAAAGATAGGGGTGTGTCTTATAGGGCCTGTAGATCTCGTACTGGCTTCAAAAGTTCATCATCATACATTATTTCATAACAATTACAAATATCATGAGCCCTGTTGAAAGTTTTTTTTTCTTTTATTCAAATCGATGTCTCCACTACCGCACAGTGCAGATAACGCACTTGGCATGACCCAGTGTTTAATATATAATCAGAGATGTCACCCCCTGGCCACCGAAACCTGGCACTTATTTCAATATACCTGACAATCTGAATATTCACTTTCTATCTGTAATTAGCCCTTTAAGGGCCGCTGATGCATTGTCATGATGCACCAATGAAGTGCTGGTGAGACTGCTTGCCAGCACTTCATTGGTGCATCATGACGACCCTCCGGGAGTTTGTGTATCAATCCTGTAGGGCTGGCATGAGGCATGAATGCAGCCCTGGCAAGTTACTCACCAGGGCTACTGTAGTCAGAGATTTCTGCCTAACATTGCTCCCTACGTATTCATACACATAGGATTTAGTAGAGCAGTCGTAGCAAGTGAAGCAAGTCCAAGTACAGCTTATGATCATGGACACAATCTTTTTCTCAGGAAATTAACATGATTAGATATACATAAAGTTCTAAACAAAAACCGAGGAATTCAAGAAAAATGGCATCTCTACACAATGCATGAACACAAGCGGTTTTACCTATATCTACTTTCTTTTGTAGATATTAAAATAACAAAATAACTTAATCTCAGAACCATCATATTACAACGTTTTTCTTAAGCACTTAATGAGTACACAATCTCACCAATACCCTCTCGATCTTTGAATAACATACTCTCCTACTGGAGTAAGGATAGTGCTGTTAATATCAAGTACGATTATTCAATAATACAATTAGCGTAAACTCCCACATATAAGTCTCATCTCATATGAGATGCGGGTTATATAAACGTAAGGTTATACGATCGGTACAAGTACTACGGGTATGAGACATTCTGTCACGTTTAAAGGTTTTTCATGTTTCATCACAAAGAAGACAGGGTTCCCTCCCCCTCCACTGTAATGACACTGGTGAGCCGTCCTTTTTACTACCACCGGTTTCAAATTACCCAAAAATCCAGCCTGTGTCATTTTAGCTATCTTGAATTTTGAAAATCCATCAATTAGAACACAAGTTGTGCCTACTTAAGTCCTTTTTCGGAAATGTGCGCTTTGTTTCTAAAACAATAGGCAAATGTTCTAATATAAGTATGCTAAAGCAATGATCATAAGTATTCAAGATATGAATCTCTTATTAAGATAATATTCCAGAAATACAAAAGTGATCTCAAGATCATTTGTCCACACACGAGGTTTTATTGTCCAGTCAATGGTCAGTCGGGAGAAGTTTTGAGAAGATCAGGGATAAGAGATAAGATAAGGGTCCAATTGAGGCCTCCTACTTCTGACCCCTGGTTTACAAATCTCTCTATTTTTCATAAAGGAGTTATTTCTTTTACTCAATTGGCTGTATTTCTTCTACATATCCTAAGGTTTAAAAATTCCTGATTTATTTTCGATTTTTCTGTTCATTTTCCATCTAATCTCTCAATGATTTTGTGATTTTGAGAAATTTCTCTCTTATTTTTTTATGACCCATATGTTTAGAGCCCCACTGCCCATGCCCACATCACCCTCCCGGCTGGGGAGGTTTCAGAAACGACTGATGACTGACTGTGTCTGACTTTCAGTCTGCGGAGAACCCTGGAAGGCCGTTATATCACTGCATCCCGACATGTGTTTATGACTGAATAAATACTACGAAGCAGAGATCAAGCGTTTTGTGTGCGGTAATGTATACCTAAACGTTAATAAATATTAACCATAAACCCCCGCTCACAAGCTCCAGCTTTGGCCCAAAAAAATCATTTGTTTCAGGTAACATGCTGAAAGAAATTAGGTAGGGTAGTCTACGGATTTCCCTCTCCATATTTCCGGAAATACAATTTTTTTTCTTTGAAAAAAATCTCTTCTACGGATTTCACTTGCTTCACTTTCTACAAGTTTTCTCTTTGTGATGTTTGGCAATTTTTTTTTTTAAATAAATTTTTTTTCGCTCGCCTCACTTTTCCAGCGAGGAATCCATTGGACGTAAAAAAAATCTTTAAAAAGAAAATTAAAAATTTGCTCGATCGCACCATTTGTTCAGAACCAAAATCCGTAGACCAACTTATTTTTTTGGTGTGGCTGTAGGTTAGATTTTTTTTTTTTAATTTTGTAAATTTTTTCTAACTGGTAGTGACAAGCGACAAAGCGTGGTGACTTGGGGACGAGTTGCCGTGAGTCGGAGATGACTAAAAATTGCTAGGAAATTAATAATTTCTTGAGAATTGAAGTATAAAATTCTAGGGTCCGCCCTGTTTACCTAGGTAAGGTTGGGTTTCCTGAAACAATTTCTGTTTGGCCTTACCATTACTGCTTGTTGAAACTCACCTATGCTTACAAATTTCAACTATGTTACTGCTTCCCTCCCCCCCCCCCCCGTGGAAATAGAAGACACTCATTTGGGATTTGGGTTTCTGTGGGGTCCTAACCATGTAGTGCTTTAACGAGACCCGCGTTCATTTGAGACTTCTTTGCTTAAAGATATGCATTACAATATATCCCAAAAGTTAGGCCGCGGCTTATACCGACTTAGCTTGTTCTGGTTGTGCCTTACACTGGTTGTAGGGTGCAATTACATAATACCTGGTGGGAATCCACTCTGTCCCACCCTGCCCACAGAAGTACTCTTAAGACTCATCAATACGCACATAGTTGCTTAAGAATATAATAATAAGTCAAAGCAAACAAAGGTATGGTTAGTATGGGCTATCACTCATTACATCTGTAGGTGTTGAGTTTTGATAACTACAGGTGTGGGGAGGCATCCAAGTATAGAGTGGCCTCTGACCCCTGTTAGGTCAAAATCTCGCGAGAATGCACGTTAATTAGGCCTGAGCTGGTAGCTGCAGTGCAGTCACACCTGTGAGGGCTGACTGTGTACTAGCGCCACAGGACCTCATGCAACCTCGGTAAACATCTTGTGTATATTGCTCCATTTTAATAAACCTGTTGAGAGTTATTGACCCCGTCGGCTCGGCATGGTGGATTCATGCACTATGATGCCCTTAGAGTCTTAAGGGACGAGTCATTTATTGCAAGGTGGGGGGGGGGGGCTTGTTAGATATAGGGTGGGGGGGGCATTTTAAAAAAGAGCCCCTTGGACTTGGTTCTTAGACTTAGTGGGTGGCGGGCCGTGATAATTTTTGTCAAAGTGGTGGGGGGGGGGGTTGAAAAAAAATCTGCCGATTGGCCAAAATCCATCTACCCTGGTAGTCCCCCCCAGTTGGCAATAAATGACGTCCCTAATACTTGAGTTTTGACAATATGAGATATTTCATTCACGTCAATAACCTGATATTTTAACCATACATAATGTAAGTCACATTGCCATGTCAATCTCTAATGGCCTAAGGGAGTGATAATTTTTTAACAACAGGGGGGGGCAGTGGGTTTGCGTGGACACGTGAAAAAAATTTCGACCCCCCCTCTCGAGAGGGTAAAATATTTTCGACCCCCACCCCCCCGTAAGGGACAAAAATTGCGTGCGAATGTCCCCTTTTAGCCTATAGTAACACGCGGGGTTTTTCACTGAAAACAGGTGAAATTATTTTGACCCCCCCATCAGAGGTGTTAAAAAAAAATTCTGACCCCCCCTCAAACCCACCAGCCCCCCTGTTGTTAAAAAATGATCACTCCCTAACTTAAGTGAACCATCTTTGCACCCTTACTCTTTGTTACTACTCACAACATGATGATGACTTGTCCAAAAGTACTCAGTATTTAACAACGGGGGGCGAGCGGGGGCAAAAAAAAGTCCTTGCAAGGGCAGGGAACAGAAGAATTGTCAGCGAAAATTACTATATAAAAAACTAATAAATCAAAGGGGTCTATATGTCAAGTTGTGGCTCCACCACCATCCCCTGTTGTCAAATAATGAGCACTATAAAAATTAAGAAACGTATACAATAACACAAAAATAATTCAAGTCTGATCTACAGTTCTAATATTAATTTAAGTCATACTTTATACAAAATATAAACCAACAAATTATATATCACTATATAAAATACACGTCACTATTTCTATCTCTCTGATACCCTACAAAGATACCATGATAATCCCATATCTTTAACATACCGGTAATTATAATCTCTCCTTTAAGCATCTCTTTGAACATAATTTCTGAAACACTGACATGTTCAATATCATAATAGGTGTCTATAGAAAAATAAGCATCTGTTTTTGTTCAAGGCGCTCTTGACCCCCCCCCCTTCCGAAAAAATATACCCAACGTACATCTCTCATCTTTGCCCCTTTAAATGTAGATTAGGCATTAATGCATCTTTGACATTGGTCCTCATGATGCATGAATGTAGCCCTGGTGAGTAACAAGTGAATCACCAGGGCTACATCCATGCGTCATGTAGACCCTACCAAGCTGATACACCCTCACAGCATGATACACCAATCAAGTGCTGGCAAGTCTGGTCTCCAGCGTTTGATTGGTGCAGCATGACAACCTATGGGCATTACCTGTTACATAATGCAGCATGCACTTTTTCTGTCTGATTCATTATACAAAAGTACAGCCCTGGTGAGTAATTAACTTAAGTTTGCTTATTTCCAACTCTTTGGGTGAGAATCAACCCTGTTAGTTTGGTATGGCGCTTGAATGAAGCATGGCGAGTTACTCACATGGGCTGTATTCATGCATAAAAACAACGATAAAAAAATGCATTCATGCATGATACATCAAAGTATTAAGACACTCTGGTTTTTGTTTCATCGCGGGGTGAAACTGGAGAAACTTCCGTCTCTGTGTCGATCTCAGAGTCGCTGCTAAACTCTGTCGTGGTGGTTCCCGGGTAGGAAGAGTATGAGCGTTCCGACTGAGAAGTCTCAGGGTATGAGGAATAGGAGCGTTCAGACTGCGATGTATAGTACGAGAGGGAAGACGATTCTCGGTCAGTGCTCCCACGGGAAGACTCAGAGAGTGCCGAGGAAGCAGGAGACGGGGGATCTACATTGGTCGAACTACTCACACCGCCATTTTGAATTTCGTTGCTACTGTCATTGATTTTGTTGTCAATGGGTTTTTCCTGTTGCAAGGCCTCTTTGTCTTTGCTGCTACTTTTGGTTTTAGCAGCTGGAGGTTTGCCATTAAGTTCAGTTGCCTTGTCCTTCTGGCTAGTATTAATTACAGGTATCTCATCACCACTAGGTGCTGATTTATTACTTTTGCCTACGCTAAGCTTTAATACCCCCTCCCCCTCTCCCTCTGCAGCACCATTGCTAACAGAATCCTTGCAGGATGGTTCCACCAATCCCTTCCCAGCTCCATTTTCCTGTGTCTTCGTGGTTTTTGTTTCAGCAGCGGCTACGTCTTGTTTCACAAAACCGTCTCCGCCAGGCCCCTTCACACCCCCGTCTACAATCTCATTTGTTGATGTGTCTTTTGATTCTCCGCTGCTGGTGGCATTTAGTTCCATCTCAGCCTCCTCTGGGACCGTGTCCATGACTTCATCCTCTTCTTCATCTGCACCGTAGCCCTCGTCCAGTGCCTCGGGTACGTAGAACTCATCCTGCTTGGCAAGGGGTGCCATGTAGTATATGGTCTTACCATCGTACACCTCCATCCATGGGTGGGCACACAACTTGTTTATCTGAATTGATGAATATGAGAATAAACCATTTAATATGCACTTATATATCCTTATTTTACAACAGATTTATATCTGAGCTAAGATTTTTGCTAGAGATATCCGTGAAAAAAGTCAATTAATACTAAGCGTAGCTGTGAGAATCAGCATTATCTTAAACGGAAAGAGCTAACATATCAGATTATTGATTAAAATCGGTGTTGCTGAAATGACGCCGGCGTAGAATCTAGATGGCAGGCGTAGTGCTTTTCAAATCAGGTGATTTAGAAGCAAAGATATAGGTAAAATTACCATCAATGAATTTCATACCAGAGGCATAAAGGTCAATTGTCATTTGGCCTGCGTTCGAAGGAAACGGCCTGTGTAAGTTTCGAAGACAATTTCGGCAACACTGTTAAAATGGTCATATATAGTAAAGCATGATAATTATGATAGATATCTAGTCAATGGCAGCTCCAGATTTCTGTCTGCGGCACATAAATCCACAAATTATCTTGGCTAGGGAAACTCACCCTCACGTATTCCCCAAGGAGTGGGTACACCTTGAAGATGCCGATGAGAATGGAGAGTGAGGTCCTGTCAGGGAACGATGTACGCACCACATGACTGACCTCAGGAAGGCGGAACATCTTAAAGCCGTTCTTCTCAAACAAGGCTGTAACAGCAGGGTCAGCAGTCTCTGTCCCCTCGCACAAAATGGAGCCCACCGCCCAGCGCAGTTTGTGAGCTGGTACCTGTGATAGAAGAACAATATCAGAATACCTGGTGTTTTTAACACTCACGAACCAGTACCGGTATATAAGCTGCGCCCAGATTGAGGATTTGCCTTCCCCCCTTTCTCTTTTCTTTTTTGGTGAATTCATATTAACAGGAGTTCTCATCAATCTCCCTCGACCCCCCCCCTTCCCCAAGTGATATTTATGTACTCGGTAACACTTGAGAAACACTGGCCATTATTGCTAGCCCACCACTGTAAGGTGTACCAGGTAATTAGTTATTAGAATATAAGAAAGGAGTCATGTCACTTCTCCAATTTCAGACATTTCCCTGCACACAAAATTGGATTAAAGCCACCATCAATGCCAATAGTTATAAACAATAGTTTACAGTATAATTAGGGGGTGATCATTTTTTAACAGGGGGGCTGGTGAGTTTGCGTGCGGAAAAAAATTCCGACCCCCCCTCCAGGGGTGGGCAGCTGTCGCAAAAGATGTGCGACAGAGAGCTTGGAGAATATGACAGTGACACTGAGGATGATGTGGGCTTTCTAAAACTGAAAGAATTTTGTCAATATCCCAACTAGAACGAAAGTTATGATTTGGGAGAAAAATGCTCAAAATACTTTAATATAATCAAAGATGGATTTCCTACTTTTCCTTGTGGTAGAGGATCCCACAAGCCTTTAAGTTTAATACACAAATTTAGTGAGAATGTAAATATTCCTTACTGTTTCACCTTGAGGTCTAAATATCTTATGATTGAACTCTCACTG
Organism: Acholoe squamosa; assembly: GCA_949317995.1. Taxonomy (NCBI): domain Eukaryota; kingdom Metazoa; phylum Annelida; class Polychaeta; order Phyllodocida; family Polynoidae; genus Acholoe; species Acholoe squamosa. The sequence continues at coordinate 8,688,523 of OX439035.1, forward strand.
TTATCTTGGAACAATATAATTATTTGCTCCCAAATCTTCTGGAATTGATACCTGTTCAGAATGGCGCGTAAAGACCATATCAAGTTTAATTGCAGAATCTGAAGAATTTCCTGCAGCACTTTGCCACTTAAATCCCTAAAACACACAAATGCTTTGAGGTAGAATCCAAAAGATTTCTTGAAGTAATATGGATATTTGTCTCTTAACCAGTTAGAACACACCAATTTTGATCTATATCAACCTATAGATAGAATCTGTAATTTTCCCCAAAAAAATGCTGCAAACCCATTAATTTTAAATGTAAAGTTTGAAAATTGTCTGACTCCAATTTGCCAACCTGTTCCTCTAAAGCACCAATCATGTTTTATGTTAAAATCTGGAAATTTTCCTGGTGTATATATATTCCTCTAGAGGTACAGCCTAAAATGTTTTGGTGCAGTGCCTCCTCCCCATCCCCTACAATACCTCAATTTAGAAGACTTCAACAGAGAATCTGAACAAATTTTCAAGAGCAATTTGTCCCTAAATCTCCCATAACACACCTATTTCAAAGATCAAATTTGAAAATTTTCTTGCAGCAATTTGCCTGATTTTGCCACCTAAAGTAGGAATGGCAGTGTCCTGAAGAGGGCGCCCCAGGCACTGTGCATGCAGCAGCAGCCATTTCTGCCCGAGTTCTTCTGTCTGGGTATGGTCAACTTTGCCCCCACCTGGAGGAGAACCTATAGAGATATTTGAATAATACCAAATGCTATGATTGCCTACAACACCTCTAGTTTTAGTATCAGGCTATAATTTTAGTAAAAACAAATTATCAATGATATATATCAGAGGTTCAAAGTTAGGTTATGCTGAAAAACTGACAAAGTTGCTGATACTCTCTAGCCACTATATAAGTGATGGAAAGTCATTATTTTTCTATATAAATCAGTCTTATGTTCGTCGATTTGTGCATGGCAGTGTTTGTGGGAAAGTAAGGTGTAGAGCAAGGTTGACCCTGAAATTTTGGCTCTGTCCACTTTCCTGGTCTTCAAAATTAGGAAAATGTCACAGAATATCTAAAATGAATCAATGATGTGATTATATAATATTTTCCCTACAAGGAAAACCTAACGGCATCAAAATCCATTGACAATTCAATAACTTATGACCATTTATATTGAAGATGCCAAGTGTGCTTTTTTATCATTTTCTGTGAAAACTCCCTCTGACAGCCTGTACACAATCGCCTCTTGTACAAAAACTACTGACATTAGGAAGATAAATCTAATTGATTCATAGAGGGAAAATGTTGGGCTTTGTTATGACCAGTGATAGATAGCTCTGTGATGACATTTTCAATTTCTTAGATTCTTGCCAGTACCCCATGTTCGGGCAGATTCAGGACAATTCTCAGTGAAAAGCCTGTTCCAAACAGCATCTCAACATGATGGATTTTGCTATCAAACCCATATCAAACCCTAATAAAAACACACTTTTACTAGTTTTAGCATCCTAAAGTATTGATAAATTTTGTTTTTTGAATTTTTTGAAAAACAATTTTTAACCCCCTGGCCCTGCCATGTCTACCTAAGGGAGTGATCATTTTTTAACAACAGGGGGGGGGGGGCGGTGGGTTTGAGGGGGGGGTCAGAATTTTTTCAACCCCTTGACCGGGAGGGTCAGAATTTTTTCAATACCTCTGATGGGGGGGGTCAAAATAATTTCACCTGTTTTCAGTGGAAAACCCCGCGCGTTACTATAGGCTAGAAGGGGACGTTCGCACGCAATTTTTGTCCCTTATGGGGGGAGTTGAAAAAATTTTACCCCCTCGAGAGGGGGGGGGGTCAAATTTTTTTTCGCGCGTCCACGCGCAAACCCACCAGCCCCCCCCTGTTGTTAAAAAAATGATCACTCCCTAAACTTAAACCTAGTTTAACTTAAAGGCTTTAAAACCCCAAAAACGCACTAATGCTTTGAAGTTTGAGGTTGAATCTGAAAATTTCAAGGGGTCGAAAAAATTCTGACTTCCTCTACAATTTATCATTATTAAAACTTGCCTGGTTGGGGTCGTCATAGTAGATGCCGACACACCGCATTTTGGGGGCGATGGACGTGACATCGGTGAAAACATACCCAGTGTCCCGGTACGGCCCCCGTCCAAACTTATAAGCCACCAACAAATTCTTGATGGCCGGCTTCCCTGCGCCGACTACCACTGTAGAAAACAGTCCAGAATAGATGATATAGGCCACTACAGTCAGAAGAAGTACCAGTGTTAACAAGAGCACCAGAAGAAAGATTGTTCCGACCTCCATCTTGAAAGTGTGTAGATTCAGAGTCAATCTCACAGCAGGTGTTTGGCAGCGATGAAAAATGGACTCAAAGCAAAATCTCTGCTTGGAAACTTAATGGGAGCCACACATAGCAAAGAAAATGAATATTTTTTTTTTCATTTCATCCAAAGATATTACATCGTTGATTAATAATAAAACTTCACATGAAGACATAATACACAATAAATGTGAAAGACATCACATTTGAGATGTTTTATATTATTTGAGACGTAAGTGGTCATTATTAGTTTTCTCTTCGGAATATAGAGGGCGCGTTCACATATCTATTTGCTTTCCCGCGCTGGTGATTTATCACCTGCTGCTAATCATAGGCCTACCTCGAGTATAAGACACACCGTGAGTTGAGAGAAAAAGTGTAAGGCGCACTTAGGGTTGTTTGGGTGCAGTTTAGTACTATTCAACTGTAATTTTACCCCGTCTATAACTGTAGTCTACAAGATGCCCCTTCTCTTTTGGGAAGTTCTATGTAATATACCCATACATGCCAACATTTCATTGGCCCAAACCGGGAGACCCTGGGAGATCCAAACTAATTTACCCAAATTTACCTGTAGAGAAAAGGATCGCGTGGTCTAGTGGGCAAAATGTCTATACAAAATTGAACATTTTGTAACTTTTTTGTGTCAAAAAATCCTGAACACTTCAAAATCCAGGAGAATTTATAGACTAAAAGTGCATTATAATCCCAAAAACTGGGAGATGGAGGAAAATCCGGGAGATTTAAAGGGAGAAATCAAAACCGGGAGAATCCATTAAAAATTGACAAAATCCGGGAGTCTCCCGGCAAATCCGGGAGTGTTGGCATGTATGTATACCGGTAGATGTAAGCTGAGGAACACTGCCTCTCTCACTCACGCAGGTACGGAGATGATAGTTTAGGTTCCTAGGTAGATGTAGCAATACCTTGGTAGGCCTCACATTTGTGTATTATTTTTAAAGTTTATTTGATAGTTGACAGATCAGAAACTCTCGTGACGTGACATGACAATTTTAACAATTCAGGTAAAATTCACACCATGTGGATATCCTTCCCTTGTATAATTTGAAAGGCAACCAAAACTGCCCCTACTCCACAGAATCATGGGATGGGACAAATCTGTTTGGTCATTCAAATCTACCATAACCTCTCGAATTATCCAACAAAAAATCTATCCAACAGTTCTATCAAATTCTGTCCAGTTGTCCTGGTGAACCGCCGATCTGTCAGTTTCCCTAATGACCATTTTGCTTCATTTCTAGGCGACTTTACGTCCAAGGGACTCGACTCTATAACTTTTAGTGTTCAACATGGCGTGGCTCAAAGTCGGAAGGTTAGTGCACGAGTGGGAGGAAGAAGCACCCCTTATTAGTGTAAAAAGATAACATTTTTTTTCAGACCCTTCCGAGTGGGAGGGGGAGGAGGGGATGGTGCTGAAAAAAATGCACCTGCACATGAAAATCCACAATCCCTCCCCTCTTGTTAAAACAAACCACTCTTTTACAACAATGAAGGATCCAACTATGAATAAATAAGACAAACACAAAGCGACAAGAACATATATTTTCCCATAGGGATGTTTTTATTATTGTTATCATTCATCAAGTGACATACAAGCACACAATGCCCATATATAGAGTGATAACTACACTACTCGGTACAATACGAAGCAACAGTAATACCCAATATGGGAGTCATGACTGTGGTATGATAAGCTCCTTTAGCCCTTGAAGAGCTGCTAATACAGGAGTGCATCATGCCCAATGGTTGTCCTGATGCACTTGCAAGTCTGCACTTCATTGGTGCATCATGCCGACCCTCCAGGGGTTATCAACCCCAGAAGGTTGTCATGGCTTATGAACGCAGCCCTGGCGAGTTACTCGCCAGGGCTGCATCCATGCACCATGAGAACCAATTGGCATGATGCATTAATGCATTAGTGGCACTAATAGGGTTAGTAATGCACAATAAGCGACATAGTTTGGTAAACGCATGCTGGTCGGCATAGTAACACCCAATATGGGAGCCATTACTATGCAACTGCCCTTAGTAACGCACACTGAGTGAATTCAATGTACGAGAGTGATCAATTAATGATCTTCCTCATCACTTCCTCATGGTTAACATTTCACATTTCATTTTTTTCTCTTTTTTTTTTCAATGGCAAATGTACTTCAGCTAGCAGTAAAGGGTTATTAAACCACACAGAAATGCCCTGATAAGAACATATAGTGCCATTTCTTAACCACCACCAAGACTACCTACCAAAAATTACGTTATACGACAGCAAAGACGTCACCCCTTATTGGCAAAAAGTGGGTAAAATGTTTCTATGTGAATTTATCATGATCTAGATCTAATAGGGAATTTCTACTGGAAAAAACTAGGAATTTTCAGAAAAGGGAGAAAATTGTAATAACTCCTAGGACGATGATGCACTTCCTTAAATTACAGTCAATCCATGATTTTTACTCAGGCGGTTTTGTCTTAAATTCATGCAAGCACTGCAAGACCTGGTCATAAGCCTATTTCTTTTCTCTTCTTTCTTGGGCAAACTCGGCTTCTCTTTTTAGCCAAAGTCGACTGCCGGCTTATGTCTGGGGTTTTACTATAATAGATCAAAGAGGAAATAGTGTAGATTGGGACATAACCCTCAACATAGATTACCTCAAAATCTATCGCCAGCTTATAACTGCGGTCAGCCTATGAGTGTGTATTTTTTACGGTACTGCTTTTCTTTATTAGTGCTTAAGAGAAATACCGTAATCTCCCGCGTATAAGATGCGTCTTATACGCCAAACAAAAGGCTGGTACGTCTTATAGCTTTCTCTCAAGTTGGGGGTGTAACTTATACGTGAGGTATACTTATTATAGAAATGTACTAATCTTACAAAAATCACGCCTAAGAGGTGCGTCTTATACACAAAACAGCCTTTGCTGAGTTTGGGGTGCGTCTTATACGCGCACCGCGTCTTCTACACGAGAGATTACGGTAGTCCTGAAAGGCTTATCATTTAAAAAAAAAAAAACTTCTATGGTCACAATATGATCATCTATGGTCACAATATATTACCAATGTATCACAGGCTTCACGTAGTGAAAACCTTTACAGATCATCTCATACAATAAGGTGAACGACAATAAGAATAAAATGATAAAATGTAAAAGACCTATTCCGTATGTATATACATAATTATATTCTATGTAGTTAATAAAATTCAACCACACCAGTTTACAATGCATGAATAACCATTCATAATATATGAAAGACTCTTCTCATTTTTTACCTTTTTTATTTATTTATTTATTTATTATTATTATTAATTATTATTATTATTATTTTATTTTATTTTTTTTTTTTTGGGGGGGGGGGCGGGCTTTGGGGTAGTTCTTGCACCATGCCCTTTTGTCGTCATGATGCACCAGTAAAGTGCTGGTGATGCACTTCATAATCATTGGTGCATCATGACGACCCTTCGGGACTGTATCAGCCCCGTACGGTTGGTATGATACATGACTGTAGTCTTGGCAAGTTACTCACCAGAGCTGCATTCATGTATCATGACGACCAATGGACATGATGCATTGATGCATCAACGACACTTAAATGGTAAAGTGATCGCTATTGGGTGTTTGTATGGTCACAAATCATAGAAAGTGTGCATATGGGGCCTTACATGTCATTCGCCCAGACATGTGCCCAGGAAAATAATTCTTATAATTATGCTTCTTTTACAATAGCAAGGGCACATCTGACATAAATGATAATGTGATTTTCTTAATCTACAGGTCAAAATAATCTGGACCTGAGATTTTAATGGAGATATGAAGATTGTTTCTGTAGGAAATTAAACCCTCAACATGGCTTGTAACTGAAATGTCATTCTCTCAGACACAATTTCGCCCAGACAATTTTGGTCATTTTTGGGCACATTTTACCCCCCTGGAGCCCAAAATATGCATATGGGACCATCAAAACCCATATGTAACATGAAGATCTCATCCAGCATGACACTTTGAGCCAAAGAAATAAAGGGGGAAATTAAAATTCGAAGAGTAGGGGCTGGAATACCTCCAAATTCGTCATATGCAAACCTTCTATGATTTTCGACCGTATATAGAACTACACAACAAGGTCTATAGATTACATAGTGCAACTAAAGAACACATCATTTCCAAATTGGAAAAAAAAATTGGTGTGCAGCACTATAATGAAAGCTCATACCGCTTTTTGAGGACTGCAGAATTTTTTTTTGCTGAGCTTTTTTCTTGTGACAAAGAGAGCGTTGTTCGCCCATAGTATGTAACATGAAGGTCGCATTCCAGGCCAATAGGCATTTTTCCATTCGTTTTATGGTGGACCTCTTTTGCTATGTGAGTGAGTGAGTAATACATTTATAGATGTTAAACGCCATTTCGACAGCTAAGGTCATATTCATGGCGGGAACTACATTACACAATCTTTTGCTATGTAGGGTCAAGGAAACACAAAACACAATAATTTTAGGTATAAACAACGGTATGATTAATTTTGGTCTTGGCATGATCTTCATGATTCTTCAATTTACACTCATAGATTTTATGTAACCCAGGAACGACTGAGAAGTATTTTAATGTAAAATGTCCCTTCTCAAAGCCATGATGTATGAATGCAGTCCTGGCGAGTTACTCGCCAATGATGCACTCATCACTTATACCAGCCCTAGGAGTGATGCACTTCAAAAGGGGTAGGAATAATATACACTGATTTAGCACCAGAATGGTGCTAAATCATGCCACGTGTCACAATTTGGACAAACCTGAAGTACCGTTTATTCTCTCGTATAAACCGCGGCTAGTACAAGATGTTCCAGCATCATAGGGGGCTACGATTTTGATTTTGACGATCCATTCATTGGGAAAGATATTGTGCCATCTTTTCTGTTACCTCTTGACAAACTCGGGGAGCAGTTTATACGAGAGTGCGGCTTATCTGAGGGAATTTATGGTAAACTTTGAGGGAGTTAGTGTCACATACGTAGTACATGATCACATAGGTCAACACATGACCTCAACAAACCTTATATGTTATCGTGACTGAGAGGGCGAGTTATACACATCATAAATCCTGCATATAAGCCACAACCTTTATGCGAACCAGAGCCTAGGTGCGGCTTATAGGGCTACCCCAAACAAATGGAGCGGCTTATATCCGGGTATTTAGCACTATAAAACAGTACATAACCTGCAATTATCAATCCACCCAAACGGCTTTTTAGCTCATTCCAAAGAAGGGGGCTATGCTTATATGTGGGTGCGGCTTATATGCAGGAGACGACGGTAGTACATAATTCACTTATATGTCAACACACGCGTGTGCGACTTTGGTAGAACTTATACCACAATAGTATTATAGGAACAAATTATTATCATATACCTAGTTCACAGACTTTTTCAGAGGGCAAAATCTTTACAATAAGAAATGCCAACAATGAACAATTATGTGTAGAGATTAGCATTGATACAAGTCAGAGAAATGGTTTACTTGAGTAGAAACAGAGCAGTACAATGGAAAAAAGGGGAGTCAAGATACCGTAAATTCTCTCACATAGGCCGCGGCTAGTACCAGAACCCAACCCATATTCCTTATATTTCCCCAACTGTCCCAGTACACCAGGAGGGTCCAGTGGGCCCCTAGGACGCTGTAGCCTTTTGAATTTTGAAGATCCATTCACTATTCAAAAAGTTAAGCTATCTTGAAATCTTTCTGTATTTTCAACAAAGTCTGGGTGCGGCTTATACAGAGGTGTGGCTTATACGAAGGAATTTACAGTAGCGTCAATGTGGCATTTCCTTGCTTATAAGGCGCCGTTTATAATTTACACATCAATTGACCAGCAGACCCTTGCTGTGCCTTAAGAGGATCTGTTTCCGAGGTAAGGTGCACCTTATAGGCCTGGATTTTTCATACTATAAAACAGTATCAAAATGACTTAAATTAGCCCCAGGTGAACCTTATAGGTTTGCAAAGGTACCCTTTATCCAAGTTACCGTAATCTCCCGCATATAAGGCGTGTCATATACAGGGGGGTTTTAGTTCCCATTGGATCCACAAGGGGGACACCAAGACCTTTCTTTTGATATCGTACATGCCCCTTGGTCATAATAGGACAGAAGGGGGTCCAGGGTGGCCCAAGCTACACATAGGTTTTTGAATTTTGAAAATTCATTCAGTAGAACCAAAGTTATGAATTTTTCATTTTTTTGAGAATTTTCCAAAACACTAGGTGTGCCTTATACGCGGGCTGCACCTTATATGCGGGAGATTACGGTATATGAAAGCTGTGCCTTATATGCAAGGTACTGTAAATTCTCTCGTAAAAGATGTGGCTAGTACCAGAACCTAGCCCAGGACCATAATTTTAGTTACTATACCTATATCCACTTTGCTCATAAAGGAAATGCACTTATTTACCACTTTTAAGGCTCACTAAATGTACATTCATGCTTTATAATGCCGCCCAAATGGACTTGATACACTCCCAGTGGGTGGGAATGATGCACCAATGAAAACAGGAAAGTGCTCGACACGCTAGCACTTCATGGCCCATCTCACCTAGAAACAGGATTGGAGTTCTAATTACGGTAGACTTAAAGCGTTAACGGGTATGTATTTAGGGGCCGTACACTCATCTTTAATGAGAAGATCTTGCTCGAACGGCTTATGGTCGTTACAATCAACTCTCTCACAGAAGGTTCACCTTCAACCAGTCTCATAAGGAGTCTCCTCTTTGATCGGTATCATTCTGTATCAACTATGATCCAGTTTCACTATAAGGAGCCTTCTCATTGGTCGATACTACTATACCATTTTTAAAAAGCCTCACTGTAAGGAGACTTTTGATTGGTTCATTATGCATTGTAGATTAAATTGACGTAAATATCACGCCACTTATTTTCATTGCAAATGGCAGGTTGTTGACGAGTATCATTATTTCTAATCACTTAAATTGATTCAATGATTAATGCAGTCATTTTCTATATCACTCGACAGGTATTCATAGAATCCTGTTACATAACATTAAAGTATTCATGCTTCTATGACCGACCAATGAAAAGACACCTTATATCGAGACGCTTACACCTTGCATAGTCACGGCCCAATATTTAATATCGAAATACCGTGTTGAACTTAACGTTTCACAACTGGCGAATAATTTTGACACTGCTTAATATAAGTATGTCTTTTTTCCCCTTTTTTAAATACAAGCTTACATCGACCTTCATTCTAACTCTCATTCTGTTGCCCCCAGCCCCTTGTGACCTTGAACCGCCATTCTTTACCACTCAATAAGTAAACAGGTTCTTTCAAATCTGTCAAAATATATCTAACATAAAATAATATCCATGGTCAAAATCCTCCCCTTTGATAAAGATGAGCCCTGAAAGTCTTCCTTCAATTAAAGTGTCTATTCACCTGGCACGGGACAGAGCTACGACGAAATATCCGCCTCTTAACTTCCCTCTTGTGCTATAATATGAGATGAATATTTATAATACATGACTCTTCCAATGTTAAAAAGTTCCCAGCATGTAAGAAATATACTTTCTCAATGGATCCATGCACATTTCACCTTCAAATATCTGAACTCCGGGAAAAGTCCTATGCCTCATTCGCTGGGCTACCTGTATTTTCACTCACTGCACATTTTGCGTGCCTCTTCCAGGACCAGTTTCTGCGCTAGTTTCCGATCCTCTTCTTCCTGTTTGCATTTCTCCTTCACAGCCTTGGCCTTCGCCGCTCGCGCCTCTTCCTGGTCGTCCTGTAATAAAACCAAGATATCAATCAAGTCACTCAACCCTTTAAGGGCTGCAGATACAAAAGTGCATCATGCCCATTGGATGACATAATGCACAGAGTCGGATCATAAGCACTTCATTGGAGCACTATCCAGAGATGTATCAGTCCCATAGGGTCGCCAAACATTTTTTGAGGCTACTTTAAGTCTTCCGGGAGTTACCGTGACTCATAGAACGTCTTTGAAGTCGGTGAAATCTCTTTTTACAAAAAAAAGGAAGAAATTCCGACCTATCCTACCTACTGTTTTTTTCAGTATGTTACCTGAAACACAACTTTTTTTTTGGCCTTTAAATATTGATCCCCTAATACTCACAATCTTGAGTTGTCTCTGGGTTTCCTGTATGTTAAGTTCCACAGCCTGCAGTTCACGTGCCAGACGCTCATCTTCTGACATTTTCAGGTTCTCGATCTTGTCGTTGAGCTTGACGAGCTCCGAACGAAGATTCTCCTGTCCTTCTGACTGTTGTCCCCCAGGTAGATTTAGGACTCTGTATTAAAGCCACAAGTAGTGATTGAGTGAGTGATATCTAATACCATTTCTACAGCTTAGCAGTGGCAGATTCAGACGGGGGATGCCGGCGCACGCCCCCTCCTTTTTTTCAGATCTTAACTGTTTGTTTGTTAGCTGTTTGAAATTTGCTTTAAAAAAGGGTTGTGCCCCCTCTATTTGGCTGCGCCCCCTCCTTTTCCCAATCCTGGATCCGGCACTGCCAAGGTCATATCAATGGCAATAAAACTACATTATACATCACTATTGTATCACACATACAACAATGTGTCTATGTCTGCGCCGCAGCTTATACTAGAACCTAAGCAAAGGTGTGGCTTATAGAATGAGCCCAAAGTTAGGGTGTGGCTTATACGAGGGGGGGGGCGGCTATTTAACACTACAGAAAAGTACTAAACCTCTATTTATTAAGCCTCAGACGCAGCTTATAGCTCATTCCAAAGTCAGGGGATGTCGCTTATACAAGGGTGTGGCTTATGCGGGAGCATTGACTGTAATACAGAAATATTTCCCCTACCTCTTCTTGAGTTTGTAGATTGTATTGGGTTTGATAGTAACCCCTGCAGTAACCACACTCGACTGCATGAGTGCCGTGGGTAGACTAGTGGCGACATATAGCCCCTTTGGGTCGATCATACACCCGGGGTTCTGGCGTTGGGATGGCACTTGCTGGGTGTTCTCGGGGGGTTTGGGGCTGTAGGGATCAAAGCGACTTGGGACCTGGTAGGAGACGGGGACTGGTCGCTGGAGTGGAGTGACGGCCGTGACAGGTGTGGTATCGTTCGGCTAGAATAGACATTAGTTGATTGAACGATTGATATTCGTTTATTTGTACTGAGTATGTATAGGCAGTAATAACGTGGTCTGTGGGAGCTCTGGCAATTTGGAAGGGATTATGGTGTATTTAGGAAGACATAGGGAGGAATCACAAGCAGGGTCAGTGTAGAAAGGAAACAGGACACTATAGGTTAAGTTTTCCACGAGGGGAAACCCAAGGTTAGTCTGTATTTCCCAGTAGTTCTTCTCAGTGTACACAGACTGGAGGCTGGTTGTCAGGGACTCCATTGTCAAGCCCTACTGGTATACATAGACTTGCACTACCCCCAACACCTATTTCACTATGGCTGGCGACAGAGGGAAGAAAGACTCTGATGAGGGAAATAAAGCTGGTAAAAGGAATCTTAGGAGCAGGGCAAATGAGACTGATGATGACAATATTGACAATAGCAATATAAACAATGTTGGGTCTGACATTGAGGAAAACGAGGTCAATAAAAGTGGTAGCTCTAACTACAATTCACTAGAAGAGAGTGATAGTGAAGATGAGGGCCCCTTAGATGAATTAACTCTAGAAACCCCAACCATAGGCAACAATCAGCTAATCATGTTGCTAGACAACTACTTCATAAAGTTAGAAAAAAAACTGCCCAGCAGGAAAATGTTCAAAGAGTTAGATAGCAAGGTGACGAAGGGTAACAAGAAGATAACTAAATTACAGGATAAGTTCAATGAGTTTGAGAAGAAGGCAAACTCCAGAATGGATACCATTGAGAAGGAAGCCAGAGAGAGCAGTAGGGCTAGGAAGAAGGAGGTTGAAGATTTTAAGGAAGATTACAATAAACTGATAAAAGAGGTGCAAGATAGGTGGGATAATGAGAGGAAGAAGGACAAGGAGGACTACCAGAAGGAGCTGAGGGTTAGAGATGAAGCTATAGAGAAGCTTAAGAGTAAGAGGGGCTCTTATTCAGCAGCAGTTGTAAATGGACAGGAAGCTGAAAATGATTTCACAGTATACACACACGCTGACAGGTCACGTACAATAGTTGTGACAGGTATCCCTGAGAGGCCAAATGAAGATTTATCCAGTTACCCAAGGCGTATCTGTAATGACTTAAAGGTGATGCTAACTAGATCAGATGTAATATCAGTCACGAGATCTGAAGTGCAGCCCCAAGGCAAACCCCCCCAAACTACTAAGGAAGAGCCAAAGAGCAAACCTCTAATCAAGATCGCATTCTCTAATCTGAATATATACAAGCTAGTTCTATCGAGGAAACATTGGCTCCGTAAATCAGAAGATGGCTACAATGTGTTCCTAAATCCTGATGAGGATGAGGGAACCAGGGTGAATAGAAGACTGCTCAGAAGGGTGGCTCTCAAAAGCAAAGCACTAGGTAAAACTGTTAAAACATTGCCTAATAGCATTGTTGTTGATGGGGTTGAATATGGGCTAAATGATGTAGATAAAATTCCGCCAGAGCTAACCCCAGCTGAAGATGAGCAATTAAACAATATTCAGGGAGACCGGGGCCAGTCTACTGCAAAGGGCAGCAGGAGACAGGGTGGTGTGGGGCCCCATGCAGGCTGTGGGTGGCAGTCAGCAGTAGGTCACAAACAGAAGGTGAAACGCAGTGGGGGCATTCGGAAAACAGCTGCAGGGTTAACCTTCCAAGGTGCTAGTGCCTTCCTGTCTAACTTTTATCCCACTACAGTGAAATACAAAGACGATACTGGCACTGAAAATATTTACAAATCAGTTGAGCAGGCATTTCAACACCAGAAAGCCAAGATTCATAAAGACGAAGGAGCTGCCACAAGAATAATGGGGGGAAATACGGATTTGGGGGCGGGGAGTCTGGGGGAAATCCCCCCAGGGTCCAAGAAATTTAGCAAATCTAGAGGCCAAATCTATGCATTCTCTTGATTTTTGAGAATGTTTTATACCTTCTTTTTAGAATTTTATTGAGAACCCCCCATATAAATGTTAAATGAGATCTCATTAGATCTGGGAGAAATGAATCACAAGATCGACCCTGGTGGCTCTTTAAAAAACTGAAAAAAAACTAAGGAGTTTTCAGGTATGAATAATACAGAAAAAAAGTTTGTTAATGGCAAAAGAGTTTGGTGATTTATTAATCCCCATTGGAAAAGCATGCCTTATGTACTTTTGTTCTTGGTATATAATATACATGTAACAATATTTTAGCGGCCATCCATAAAAGATGTCATGCCACATTTGACCATTTTTGACCCCCCTCTTCATGGTTTTTGCCAAATTCACAATGCTGAAGGTATATGGAGATGTAATCATGTCGTGCCGGGCCTCACCCCCCTCTCCCCCACTCCAGCATGACGTTATTTGTGGATGGCCCCTAAACAGAAGTGGGGAGACTATTGTTTATAGTATTATATATATAAAAAGGAAGTACCTGAAAAGCCTGGACCTGCACCGGGTGTGATTCCTTCAACTTGGCACGTGCTGTTCGTGATATTGGCCCAAAGCGGGACACCACTGTATGTTCAAATGGGATGAACTCGTCCTCATCTGCAGACACCCACAACCTATACGGAAATCAGAGCAAAGCAATATGAATTGCTGGAAACTAAAAAAAGTATTGAAAAAAAAATCTCTATCCTTTTTCAAAAAAAAAAAGTCTAGTTTTGTTAAACAGGGATGACAGTGAGGTCTAGAAAAAAAGCCTGAACTTTGCGGAGGCCTTGTGGGAGTTGCCACATGTCACATGACCCCACCCCCAAGAAGAAATTTTTGAATTATAGACAGGAATTGATGAGTTTTAGATCAATTTAATACACACTTTTGAGGTTAGATAAGATATAGTCATTGGGTATTTGTAGCCATGCCCCCAAGAGAATTAATGTCAATGGTCTCAACGCTTACTGGCCTGGAATCGTCTCGAGGAATATTACCTGTATCGTAGCATGCCAGCCAATCTAGTGTATGTAATTAGAGATAGATATTGGTTTTTCAAGTCATTTTGGGATATAATTTTCAAATTTTTGGTGAGTGAATGGGTGTATGAGTGAAAGAGCCAAGGGGGAGGGTGTTGGACCATGCAGTAAATCTATAACGTATAACTGAACATACCGTTGAAGAAGTCCTCTGTACACCTGCACACTTATGTGATGTATAGTCTTTGACTGGGGACCTCACACCTTTCTTCCTGTGCCACACATAAATTTACTACACAATACATTGTTATGTGTCAGAGTAACTAAACCAGAATAGGCACTGAACCAGAATAGTAAAAACAGGGGATTGGTACAGTCGACCCCACCCTGTTTTTGTATGTGGGTGTATGAGAGAGGTATGGGGTAATGAGGGTGGTTGATGACAGCTATGGTCTGGTGTGTGAGTGGGGGTGGGGGGTGTGTGATGGTGATATCAACAGAGGTGTCAGTTGGGTGTTGGTCCAACCTCTGAAGATTTTAGGGCCCTTGAGCAATTCACCAGTGAAAGGAGTTTTCAACATATAAAACTACATTAACGTCTAAATTTGAGGGGCCTCTGAACCTCTGAAAATCTACGAACCTCTGAAGGTCTGACATCTCTGTATCGTATGGCAGGGATGGGGATGTGGTGTGTCTTAAGGCCAAGGGAAATCATGGTATAGTCTGGCTGTATACTGAAAGTTGGAGCCATAAGTTGAAGCTACAGTTTGCCTATCCAGTAATACAATCATGAACTAGGCATTCACTTGCAATCTGAGAGTTGATTTGACCAAAGATTTTTTTTTAATTTTTTTATTTTTAATTTTTTTTTTCAAAACCTTAGAGATTGGGTCAAAATGTTGGTTTTATAACACTTAAATATTACCTCTTTGTTTGTAAAGCTCTGAAAATTAGCAAACTCTTAGGTCTACATCAATTCTGTTTTACTAAAGAGATTGATGTTAGGCGAAACAAAACAAAACCTTTTCCAAGCCTTCCTAGACCTGCTAGGTCTGAACACCCCTGACTACCCTTATAGAGAAGGTAGGGTAGGAGACTTCTGGACCTAATAGGTCTGAAGTTGGGAAGGGAAGGGCAGTCAATATTGCAGTCATGTTTGTATCAGGTATTCCCAATAATGAGTTACACTAGACTACTGTACACATGGCTGTTTTTTTTAAAGCAAAATTAAAAATTGATTTTTTTTTTTTTTTGGTGGGGGGGTACATTTTTGACATTTAAAAAAACTCTGAAAGCCTGAAAACTGTCATCCCTGGGTAAAACACCAATTTTCTTGTGAATAAATAGAATACAGATTATACTTGTGCTGGCTATGTTCCTGGTACCTTAGGCCAGATGTAAATAGCCTTAACCCTTCAAAGGCTTCAGATGCATGAGTGCATCATGCCCATTGGAGCATCATGCCGACCCTCCAGGTCTGTATCAACCCCACAGGGTAGCATGATGCATGAATATAAACTATTACTCGCCAGGGCTGCATTCATGCATCATGACGACCAATGGGGCATGATGCATTAGCGGCTCTTAGAGTAGTGTCAGGGCGGAGATTTTGAGTGAGTGAGTAATAGATGTTTAATGCCATTTCGACAGCTAAGGTCATATTCATGACGAGAACTACATTACACAATTTCACAGAGGAATGTGTCAGTGCCCGCGCATGTGTGCACCACACACATCCTGAGGGGATAGGAAAGAGGAGAAATAGACCCTTTTAAGTGGGCTAGGGAGGCCCTGGAGATTTTGAGCCCAGAAAACAAAAGTGAAACAAGTGCCTACTTGACATTGTTGCTTGTCAGTTCATGGTAGGCGCTATCCTTCCCACTGTCTACATAGTACCCTACGTCATGGACTGGCACACAGCACGCTCCCGCCTCGCGCATCGACATGAAGTGGGCCGCCTCCGCCTCCCGCACGGGCACATAGGGACTCATCGTCTCTCGGACTGGCCCCTCCTGACATCAGTGATGTATGAAAATGCAAAGATGTAGAAGAAAATTCTGAACTTAGCCCTTTAAGGTCCGCTGATGCATCATGCCCATTGGTTGTCATGATGCACCAATGAAGTGCTGGCGAGACTGGTCGCCAGCACTTCATTGGTGCATCATGCCAATCATCTGGGAGTTTTGTGTATAAACCCTGTAGGGTTGGCATGATGCTTTAATGTAGCCCTGGCGAGTTACTCGCCAGGGCTGCATTCATGCATCATGACGACCAATGGGCATGATGCAATAATGCATCAGCGGCACTTAAAGTGTTAATCATGGAAATTCTGATTTCGTTGAAAATTACTCAAAAACTTTGATAATCCAGATACCGTAAACTCCCGCGTATAAGACGCGTCCTCTACGCCAAACAAAATGCTGGTGCGTCTTATAGGATTTTCTGAAGTTGGGGGTGCGTCTTATACGAGGGGTAATTTTACTATAGAACAGTACTAGATTGACAAAAATCACCCCTAAGAGGTGCGTCTTATACGCGAAAATGCTTCTCTCAAGAAGGGGGTGCGTCCTATACGCGCAACGCGTCTTCTACGCGGGAGATTACGGTAGTTGAATTTTCAGCATTTATTTTTGATTTGTACCAGGAAACGTATTCAACCTAATAAAATCCCGGCCACTAAGGCAAAGTCTACCATAAGTCTACCCCGGCTTATGAGCGGGGTTTAAATACTATAGAGTAAACAGAAAATGTTTAGAATTAGGCCCCAAAATCGGCTTATGATTGAGGTCGGCTTATGAGCGGTTTTTTTTTTTAACGGTATTTCCTCCTTATGTTATAACAAGTATCCACCCCCTCCTTTTCTGAGCTTTTGTCATACTAGAAAAAGACGTAACCCTCAGGATATTTGAGGTAGTTAAACCTTAAGAACTAAACTGCCAAAAGAGTTTTTAAAGTGCCCTGGGAGCTACCGTAAATCCCCGGTCATAAGCCAGATTTTTTTTTCTATTTTGGGCCCAAACCGGCTTCTAAATTTTTCCCAAAGTCCCCCCCCGGCTTATGACCGATTTTTTTTTACTATAGAATAAAGAGAAAATGGGAAAAATTTGACACCAAAATCGGCTTATAGGATTTCCCTGAACTCACCCCCCGGCTTATGACCGGGGCCGGCTTATGACCGGGGATTTACGGTAATAGTCAAATGCGGTCTGACAAACTCTGTAAAAAATCTGAAATCGAGAAAATTTCGGACTTACATCTATGCGACGTGAAGGCTCACGTACTGGTACAAATCTGGTCGGGACTTCCTCTAATTGGAGATATTCACCGTGATTCTCCTTGACCGGTCTGATATATGGCCTCTCGGACATGGGGGCGTAGCCGATGGTCTCCCGCTGCGGGACAACTCGATTCATTGCCTCCATTCTCTCCTCCAGTGTATAGTTGGACGTCACCTGTGTAGGCGACAAAAAGAAGTGATAAAGGCAGTTGCTTATACTTTATTTAGGGGACGATGCACTGATACGTCTCAATATGACCTATATCCTTAGTTATTTATGACGACTGCATGTTTATTAATTGAATATTTCCTTTAATAGGGAAGAATTAAAGGATGATGTAAATATTTCCCGTCTACAAGGTGGACTCTTCACACTAGGGGGGTCCATTCTCGCATATAAGACCTGGCTTAATATAGGTATTATGACAAGTCTAAACATTGCTTTAAATTTTACTGAATAACCTCAAAAAAATATATATGTACATATATATACCGCAATCTCCTGCATATAAAGCGCATCCTGCGTATAAGGTGCACCCTGAGTTGAAGAGAACAATAAGCTCACCCATTGTTCTATAGTAAAAGTACCCCGCCTATAAGAAGACGCACTCTGAGGCTGGGATTATTCTATAAGGCAAAGGCGGCCTGTGATTCATGTTTAAGACACGCCTTATACGCAGGAGATTACGGAATTCTGTAAATTCTCTCGTATAAGCTGAACCCTCGTATAAGCCGTACCCTTGGTTGAGAGAAAGCTATAAGCGTTACATAGGGCTTAAAAATTGGAAGTTTAGTACTGTTTTACAGTGTAATATGCCCTCGTATAAGCTGCACCCAGACTTTGGGCCATTCCTATAAGCCTAATTTTCCTATGGGTTCTGGTACTAGCCGCGGCTTATACGAGAGAATTTGCGGTACTTACAACGTTGGTGCTGCTGCGCGTGGGGGTGGCCGCTGATTGGTAGATAATGGGTTCATTGGCCACCAGGGAGGAGTAGATCGTCCGCTCGTTGACTTGTTGTTGTGCTGCGCTACGATCATACTCAGCTGTACAGGGGCAGAGTGAGAAATGATTATGGTATAAGGAGTGTCATCGATACCTATGGAATTGATGCATCAGCATTTTAGGAATCGGGATTCTTCTAAGAAGAAACGAATTATATGGATACAATATTGTGTCAGCAATCTCCAGTCAAACCCTTTCCAATCAGATCCAAAGTTATGGCCAAATATAAGTCTAGACTCTATTGATAATTTGTCTAGATTACATTGCGATTTCATGCAATATAAATTAGCCAACCAAAACATCTATATAAAAAAGAACATTACCCTAGAACATAGATTTACCCTTCCCATAGCCTTTTCATGTTTTTGCCCTTTAAAAACAAGGAAAACTTGGAGTTTTCGACACTTTTTAAGAAATTAACATACTTTTGGGAGAAATCCTAGAGAACACTTACCAGCATGTACGGCGATGGTGTTTAGGGTTGTGGCCATGCTGTCAGCGACGCTCTTACTGACTCCTGTGTCATGCCCAAACTGGACCTTCTCCAGGGGTGGCGTAGACGTCTGCGGGGGGCCCCCGGGTGTCGTCAGTGTCTCGTTGAGTTGAGTGAGGAGCTCAGACTTACGGCGGTGGAGCTCCTGCAGCTGCTGCGAAGGTGACTTACCCTAAACGAGGAAAGGTAAAAATTCCAGCCAATTTCTAGTACCGTATTTATCCAAATAAGCGCGCTTAAAAAAATTATTTTTATGGTAGTTTAGTACTTAAGAGTTTAACTGCCTTCAAAATCGTGAAAATTTTCAAGTCTCTAAATGGCTCCAAGAAGGGGGGAAGGGCGCTTATTAGGCGTAGTTCGAATACGGTAATATTTTCAGCTTTTGGAATATATATATTAATGTCAAATTAAAAAATGATCACAGAGTGACACAATTAGACTGGTAAAACACGGGTCATAAGCCGGCCTCAGTTATAAGCCAGGCAAAATTACAAGAGTTTCTATCTATAATCTATAGTGATAAAACCCCGGGCTTAAGCTGGGCAAATGGTTATATTAAGATGATTTTGACCAAAATGATAAAAAAAAAGATTGGTTTATGAGACCAAAGTGTTTTGGTAATAAGACTTAACCAGGAAGTTATAATTTTCGTTTTATAAAAGGTATGCAAATCCTCTGGGCCTACAGGTTTACGGTATTCCATGTATATATAACCGCATATTTCACATGAAAATATGACAATTCAATTCAGAACCTGGATGTTACGAGAGTAAGTGCCCATACCAAAATGGAATAATTTTGATTAGTTCTAGTGTTATTTCCTGCCACAATAGAGGGATGTTGACTTATTAGAGTATGTGTGGTACTGTAAACTCCCGCGTATAAGATGCGTCCTCTACGCCAAACAAATCCCTACTGCGGATTTCCTTAAGTTTGGGGTGTGTCTTATACGAGGGGTAATTTTATTATAGAAATGTACTAATCTTACAAATTTCAGCCTTAAAATGTGCGTCTTATACGCGAAAATGCATGTGCTGAGTTTGGGGTGCGTCTTATACGCGCAGCGCGTCTTCTACGCGGGAGTTTACGGTAATTACATTGGATAAAGTAAATGACAAAATGCCTGTAGATCTCTCAAGCTGGACAGTGGCAGATTTAGGATTGGGAAAAGGTGGGGTCGCAGCCCAAAACGAGGGGGGCGTATCAGATATTTTTTAGCAGATCTTCGGGTCCAAAACTCTAGTACTGACAAGATGGGGGGGGGGGGGGTGGCGTGTGCCCCCGCATTCCCCTTCTAAATCCACCAATGCCCTGAAGCCACTTGGTTCCATGACTAAACAAGAAAAATGTGGCAAGGACCACGGATAGGAGTTGCCACTCTGCAGCCGGCGTGTGACGTCACAAAGTGACCGTGACGTCACTGACAAACCGAAAACATTATGAAGTTGATACGGTCGCTGCGCTCCTGGCCACTACACGGCAAGCAACTCCAAAAAAGTACAAAAGAGCATCATTTTGGTGTCACCTACCCGTGTGTTTGCAGTTATGTTGACACTGAGGTAGTAGTGTGAGTCAGCGGTCGGCTTTGTCGGGAGGTTGGGTTGAGGCGGCATGTTGGCGCGGGTGCTGCCGGTGTAAGGGTTAGCAGGTAGAGACAGGACCTGAGTCCGTGTCGGTGTCGCCTCTGGTGGTGGTGCCGGGGGCGCCTGGAACACAGGCATTGAAGACGGCCGCACGACAGATGGACTGGAGATTGATTGTGGTGCTTTGACTGTACAGGGAAAATCAAAACCTACTGTTATTTAAGAAGACGACCTTCTTCAGAAGCTGACCTATGTAACCATATTAACCCCTTTATGCCCCCATAAAGATGGCTTTCATTCACCCATTACCTTGGTCACACCATGGAGGCTTTTCTTCTTGGTGTGTTGAGTAAGGTTTGAATCTGACTGCCTAGCCACTCTACTCTTCAAGCATACTGGTTTACTAGGCTAACATAGCTCCAACACTAACCATGTGATTGGAGAGTGCTATTGTCTTATTTGGACTTCCTTTGGTTTCCTAGAATTCTACGACAGGTTTACCCAATGGGAGAAGGGCTTGGAGTTACCTATTTTTCTAGGATGCCTAAGAGCTGGCAAGACAACAAAGGGGTACTAGCTCTACCACTCACATGGGTGGAGGCAGGGTCCAGTGGGCCATGGGGGTGCCTCTGCTGTATCCAGTATCCCCTAGAGGGTACCCCTGTTTTTAACATGTCTGGTGTTAGTGCATCGAAGAACTTGAGCCTTACATTACTATATAATCATTAATGGGCAAAGTGCACCGAAGAGAGAGATTCATCTTTGGGGGGGGGGGGGAAACATAGAATAATTTTTCTTTTTATCTCAGGAAACTGAAAATCTAGGAATTCCTAGGATTCTAGGAAGACTTCCATCCCTGAATTAAGCCGAATTTAGGCTCAAATATAAATTGATAAAAAACCCTCAGAAGCCGACCCCCCCCCAATTTGAGGTTCTCCTAAAATCAAACAAAACATGGAAACACCACTTACAATCACTGAGTCCGATATATTTCTGTAGAGCCATTCACTTGCAAATACCACTAGAGTAATTACTTCTCCCTTAGGAACTTGTAGAATGGGGGTCCTACTATATAGATATATATAGCTACAGCGTTACACTGACCGTCCCCCATAATAAATACAAATGTCACCTACCGCCTCCCTTGATGATGATGTGTGGGGGCGGGGCGCGTTGTGAGGTGGCCAGGGGGCGCGGGGACAGCGGTTCCTCCCGGGCGTGGATCGGGGATGTGTAGATGGTTTGCTGACAGACTGCCTTCTTAGCCTGAACTGGCATGATAGAGGGTTTACCCACCGGCACTGGAACGCTGTGCTTGGATGTAGACACCACGACTGACGACCTGGTGGTTTGATATACATGTACATCACATCACAAAAATCTTGGGATTCATGCTTCCCACAAAAATCTTCCAAGGATTCATGGTTCCGACAAAAATGTTAGATTCATGGTTCCGAGAAAGATTTTGGATTCATGGTTCCGACAAAAATCTTGGGACTCATGGTTCCAACAAAAATCTTGGATTGAAATTATTCCCTGCATGGTTCCCACAAGAATCTTGGATCGAAATTACCTTTTATATTAACATAGGCAAAAATGTTGAAGGCAAAAATGTTGAAATTCTGAGATTTTTCAGTGATTTCATACCCGTGCTTACCTTGATATCTGCAGGAGGCTGGCGTTCTCGTAGTCATCGTCAGTATCCATGTATTCGCTTACATCATCGGACATTATGCTCTCTGCGCCCCCCATCATGGACCGCATCTTTCTCACCCCAAACTTTTTATTCTGATTACGGAACCTGCACCGACAGAAGAAACATAAGGTGAGCTGTCTTTTTTTGGTTAAAACTCGAAAAGATGTATCTTGGGCAACTGCAGTTCATAATAAAACCATAGTGTTGTAGATTTTTAATAGAATAGTAGAGAATAATCCTGTGAGAAATGGCACGGCAACTTGTAATCTTGTGTCTTGTGTAAGTTGGTGATAGAATAATAGAAAATATGTAAATATTCTTTTTATTGTACCTTTGAAGTCATCTCACATTCAGGTGACAACTGGTAAGGTATTGACTATAGTTTGTTGTTGTATCACAATGGTGATATGGGCTATAGTTTGATATAATCAAGGAGGCATTGGTCCATGTTACTCATAAGTTTTATACCACTTACAACAGCGTACCAACAGCGGGGGTTACAGTTGCTAATTGTTTTCTGTGGGCAAACAAACCGGTGTACTGATTTGACCTTTGGGTGCACTGAAGGTAAGACTCAGTCATAGGCGGCGGAACAGGGGGGGGGGGGGGCTGGGGGCCCAGGCCCCCCAACTTTGAAGTTGGGGGGGGGGCAAAGTATGTTTAGGCCCCCCCCAACTTTTGGTATAGAAAAGAAAAAGATTTAACGTGTGATATATATCACATATGGCCCAGGGTCTACTACCCCCCCCCCAATATAAAAATTGTGCATTGAAGCACAGAAGGCTCAGGGTAGGTACCATAAAACCCTCTATCAACCCTGTAGGGTCACAGGAATCAGCACTTGCTAAATATTGACTAACTACTTACAAATAGAGACTATTATCTATACATGTACTGACACCAGTCTGGCATAATCTTCTCTTACTAAACCCCTTGGACCGCTGGCCCCCTGGTGTGCTGGCCCCCCGGACACCTGGCCCCCTGGAGACCTAGCCCCCGGAAACCTGGCCCCCACAGAAAACTTTGTCCTTAGCATGCTTAGTTTATTGCTCAGTCCCCAATGTGTTATGTGTATAGCTTGGACACTGTAAACATTTCCTGCTGAAAAAGAAGTGTCTCACTTGGTGATTACCCATAGGACTCCATGTGCTAATTTCATTGCCAAAATCTATCTGACCCATAGACCCAATGGTTAAAGAACTTGTAGTCAGTATAGCTCCCAAAAACATGACGTAAGTACAGCAGCTTTTTTTGTAGAGAAAGACATCACTCACCATAAAGGACAAAATGTTGTCTAATAAATGAGATTTGAAACTGTCCTTTGGCTTTTGAAAATGTGTAAACTAACAGTATATCACTGAATGATTACACCCTAAAGTTGGTGATTACAAATTTGTGGATCTGACTGAAAACCCGGCTCCAATAGCCCAGGGGATACCCTAGGCCAAAAATGTTATGGAAGTAACTCAAAATATCCTAAAATGTGTGAATATCAAGGTAAAATTCCAAAAAATTTCTCAAACATATTCCCATTTCTTCAAGAATACAACAACTTTTTTGGGGGGTAAAAATTCCAAAAGTTTTCGGGCGTAGGCCCAAGGACCTGACGTATATATTTTTCAAACCCATACCCATTATTGGCGGGGGCCCGCCCCCCCCCAACTTCAAACATGTTCCGGCGCCCCTGGGTCACTGTGCTACTCAGGGTGTTTATAAAATGTAATTGTGACATGTACTGGGAATAGGGACCTTAAAGCACCCTGCTCTAAGGGCCTTTTTCGCAGATCCTGTCACAATTACCGATCTGTGGCTGGTGGTAGGAAGGCGGAGGGGGGAAAGGCAGCTATAAACTTGTATATGTAATCAAAGAGGCACAACCCCCTCCCCCACACCGGTCACACCCCTACCTCCCTTTGCATACAGAAAGTTTAGCACTAATCTCTCCATAGATTTATAGAGATTTTCAATGGTGAATATCCTCTTCAAACACAGAAAATATGACATAAATATACCATAACCCCCTGAGATGAAACCTGTATTACACAAAATAGCAATTTTTGAACAAAAACAAAGCCAACAGAGATGTTTTCCTGAATCTTAATTTCATACAATGCTAATCTGCCATAGGGTGTTAAATAATGAAATGACCAATCTGTGAATAAAATCAAAAGTATGATACATATTCTGAAAATTCCTTCACTGATAGTTAAGTACATGCAATGCTGTTATTACATTGGAATACTGTGAAGGAATAGTCCATAGCAGAGGAGTGAGTGAGTGAGTGAGTAATAGATGTTTAACGCCATTTTGACAGCTAAGGTCATATTCATGGCGAGAAAGACATTACACATGTTCACAGGGGAATGTGTCAGTGCCCGCACATATGTGCACCACACACATCCGAGGGGATAGGAAAGAGGAGAACTAGACCCTTTTAAGTGGGCTAGGGAAGCCCTCTATAGCAGAGGAGTCACATACAAACATAGATTATTGGACTTCCCTATTCATTACACCGTGGCGACTCTGAACCATACACTAGTCAACTAGTCTCACTAGTAGCACTTAGACTTAGAGTCACCGTGCTAATTATTGGATCATTCATAGGACCACTACCATAATATCTCGCGTAGAAGACGCAGTGCGCATAGAAGACGCACCCCTAACTAGCCTATGGCTGTTTCACATATAAGACACACCTCTGAAGCCTGAAATCTGTAAGATTAGTACTTTTCTATAGTAAAATAACCCCTCGTATAAAACGCACCCCCAACTTGAGAGAATGCTATAAGACGCAGCAGTCTTTTGTTTGGCGTAGAAGATGCGTCTTTTACGCGAGAGATTACGGTGCTACCTCCATCAAGGTAGGTCAATACCACTGAATTTGAACCCACTTTGCAGGTATCTGCGCATATGACTTATACTTATCAGAATAAGCTGGTATTTGGTATGTTCATGGGGATACATCACTGCTATTCTTACTTTTGAATATAGAGCCATTTAGACCAAAATTGGGTATCTTGTAAAAATCAAAATCCAAACACTTCCAGAACTGTGCTGTTAGTGGAGCATTCATAGGATCCTTAAAACTGGAAAATCTCTTGAAAAATAGGGAAAATTCAACTGAAAAAGAGGAAGATGCCTAGGCACTCAAAATAATCAAGGCTTACCGTTCCATCTCATCCTGTGAGTGTGCGAAGGTACAGCTTGTGCCGCGAGGACAGCGCCCTTTCTGCATCAAATCGCGACACATAGACGTCTTAAACTTGGTGTTGTGGTGTGCGATGGGGTCAGCCTTCCCCGTGTTACGAGCGTGCATAAAGTCGAGAAGACCTTCTACCACTGTGCCAACTGACCGCATCACAGCCTCGAGATTTTCCCACGACGGTACCGGGCTCTCTGTCACAACAATGGTAGACATGATATTTTCCCCACATCAAAAATTTTCCGGTCCCCTTTTGTTAATTTTTTTGTCTGCTCCTCCCTACACAGTAACACTAGAGGGGCCTGGAATTTTTGTCTCCACCCGTTCCTAAAAAAATGACCACTCTTAACGTAAGTGAGGCATGGACAAAAATCAGGAAACCATATATTTATTTAATTGAAATAAAATCCTTCTATTTTTCCAAAAAGCCCTCCTTACCACTCATATAAGGAAACTACATGTAATTCAATATTTCCAGAAATTACGAAATCCTAATAAAACCTGAAGACTTACATCTCTGTGATGGGTCTTAAACAGATCTGTCCTGGTAAAGCTAAAAATCTCAAACATCTGAGATTTCTCAAAAAGGATAATATTGGAGCCAAATAGCATACAAACCGCACAGGAGCAAGGTTTCCACTATTTTGTTGGTCATGATTTAAACTGATTTTATCTGACACTCATCGACTTTTAACTTAACAAGAATTGGATAATATGTATGGCTCATAAAAAGATTCACCCACGCTCGAGAGGTTGTAAAAAATAATTTTGCGCATTTTGTGGTAAATCATATTGAATGTATTTAAACACCTACCTGGTGTTGGGTCTATGTTGGCGAGCAGATCAAAGTGTAGCTTCATCCGGGACAGGTCGCCGGGGTCGTTAGTCCGCTGCAGTGCTAACATTAACTCGCTGACGGAGAGGAAGAAGGACTGAGGGGTCTGTAACTGGATGCACAGACAGAAAAACTGTGAACTATGATTCTCTTGTGCAAGTCGCGGCTAGTACCGGAACCTAACCAAGGAGGGTGGGTGGGGGGGGGTTAGATCTGACATATACCTAAAAAGTTCCCAACTGTTCTAGCACCACAGGGGGTCTGGGGGCCCCTAGAACCCCCTAGCTCTTTGAATTTTGAAGATCCATTCATGAGAAAAAATATTATACCATTTTGAAATTTGTAGAATTTTCCACAAACTCACAGGGTGGCCTATAGAAGGCTGCAGCCTATACAGGGGAATTTACGGTAGTGTAGGGGTTCGTTCCCCGTCGGGTGCACAGAGCCTTCAGAGGGACTATTCACTTGATTGTGTCACTCCCCCTATGTATACCATACCGATCCAGGGTATTTGGAAGGTAGAGAATGTCAGGCCAGGGGAAGTAGCTCAGGGGTAGAGCTTCCGCTGTATGGATTAACACACACACAGCATCAAATACAGTACACGAAATTATGGTCAATTCTGATTTCTTTTTAAGTTGAAATGGCCTATCTTACTTTTTAAGTTGATACAAATTTTTAAGTCGATATGGCCTGTAGGACAGAAAAATGGCCTGTGTACAATGCCAAGGCGTGGTGCCTTTTTAGAATGCCGTGTGTAGCTTTGAGTTTGATGTCATTCACGACAGGGTGTTTCTCTCTATAATAGAGGCTAAATTTAGTAAAAGTCTAAGGCATCAGGCTTGTAAGTCGTCATGGGCATTAATATGCACTGCTGCATCAGCATCCCTTAAAGGGTTAAAGGTTGATTGGACTCCTACCTTGTCTATAATAGATTGCATGTAGGACTTGTGAGCAGCATCCCCGTACAGTAACGAGGACCACTGTTCAGGAGAGATGCGCAGTCCAGCCTCGGTGGCGATCTGCACGATCTGAGAGTCGTGTTCCCTGCGTAACGCCTCGTAGGTGCGGAACTCTTCCTTGAGCTGCATGAGGGACGACTCCTCCTCACGCTTTGTCACCTGCATTACAAGGGTTAAGATTTTATTTTATATTCACCCTTTAATGACCATTGATGCAGGAGTGCATCATGTCCATTGGTCGTCATGATGCACCAATGAAGTGCTGATGAGACTGCTCCCCAGCACTTCATTGGACCATCATGCCAACCCTCCGGGAGTATATGTATCAAACCTGTAAGGTTGGCATGATGCACCTTAATGCATCAGCGCCCCTTAAGGGGTTAAGGACAACACTCCATAGCCATAACTGTCAGCAGGGTTCCCAATATTTATGAGTCATGGCTTTAACTGACTTTTAACTAACATTTATCGACTTTTAACTGACCAAAGATTGGATAATTTGCATGGCTCACAAAAACCGATTCATCCAGTCTTGAGCGAAGGTGTTTAAGAAACTTTGCAAATTTGCAAGAATTCTTGACGCTCACCCCCCCCCCCCTTAATTCATCAAAATACCATCTTTAACACTTTTTTTTTTCAAAAATATCTTTTTACCTGACTTTAAATGGAACTTTATTAAAAAAAAATAGGTTGAACTGACTTTTATAAAAGAAGAGTGGTGACCCTGTTCATAGCTTGTTGAAGCTTGCACACCGATTGAGCAAGATAAATGATCAGCCAATGAGATAATCCAAAACTATTCACTGTGGGCCTCTCGGGGGGGGGGCAGTGGGCACCCATCTGATAGCTCTTATCAGTAGAACACACTGGCAACAAGCTCCAGAACAACGCGCCTATAGGACAATCTGCTACATGTACCTCGGTATGTATGCACTTACCTTAAAACAGGAGGCTCTGTAGAGAAGTTGTACGACGTGTCCCACGGCCGTCTTGGAGGCCTGCGTGTACTGACACTCCAGCCGCTGAACGGCAAATAGCACGAGAACTTTACGTGACAGTGCCGACCCGTCTTCTAACGCAAGCAGCACCAGCTTCAGCACCTCCTCCTGCATGGCTGAAACACCAATAAGAATCCTGCTATATCCCTATAGAAAAAAACATGCTGAACCCTTCTATGGATACCGCCACTTCCTGCAGGGCTGAAACACCAAGATGCATCACGTTATTTCCCTATACAAAAACATGCTAAACCCTTCTATGGATAACGCCCCTTGCTGCATGGCTGAAACACTAACACACATCCTAATATATCCCTATAGAAGAACATGCTGAACCCCTATATATACAACACTTCCTTCTGCTGAACCCTGAA
Organism: Acholoe squamosa; assembly: GCA_949317995.1. Classification (NCBI taxonomy): domain Eukaryota; kingdom Metazoa; phylum Annelida; class Polychaeta; order Phyllodocida; family Polynoidae; genus Acholoe; species Acholoe squamosa. The sequence continues at coordinate 8,717,300 of OX439035.1, forward strand.
AATTTTAAATCACTGAGGTTCTGTTTCGTGTAAACCATGAGTTTAGCATCAAAGCATTTTACCGTCAGAAGCCAATTTTCCTTCATTTTCTTTTTCTTTTGCTATTATTGGTCTAAATCGGCTTACTACTTTTAGCCTCTAGATCACGAATGGGATTATGAATGTGAAAAATAATATGTTTCCTCAAATTTTACGACTGGGGTCGGCTTTCGAGCGGGACATTATGTTGTAACCTACCTGGCCCCAAAAACTGACATCCGCGTGCCCTGACAGCGGCCCACAGGTTGGCAGAGAGTTGTTGTGGATTCTGGTGTTGTAGGATGAGCTCGGTTACCGTGCGCTCGCCCAGGGAGCGTGCGGCGCGCATAGCGCGGGTACGTCCCTCCTCCTCCAAGAGCTGACAGTTGACGAGTGTCACCAGTTTGCGCTGCATGGGACGACTGAGTACCGGTATACTGCTGGTACTCGCTGTCTGTCCCCCTGATGCTGTAAATGTATGTAATGATTTATTACCGAAAACTCTTGTGTATAGGCTGCATAGGTGTATACACAAGCTGCACCTAGTTTAACATCCAAAAGTGGGATCCTCACTTCATGGGACTGCCTCAGTAGTTTACGGACATTCAGTCCTTTCTTTCTCAGTCCGGATAGGTATTTAAAAGCTGCTTGTCCAAAACAGCTAGACAGGTATTTATATGCTGCTTGTCCATCACAGTGGTGACTGCATCTATGGATGACTGAATCTATGAGATGACTGAATCTATGAGATGAATGATCGAATCTATGAGGAGGGGTGATGTAGAAAAAAGCTACTGGGCCTTCATTCCTACTCTTCTTGAAGGATAGCTAGTGTTCTTTTATTTGCCTGGTCCTATAGGCAGGGCCAGACAAACCACAGCCTTTGATCAATCAGACCTGGTTCACTTAGGGGGCATCCCATAATTGAAGAACATATAAATTAGGGCTCTAGAGTTGTTGTTAGATTTACAAGTGGTTAAAAACTGGGATACAGCCACTTATTTCCTCATTAAAGTTGAGCAAAAATATGATTGCACGAAATATTTCCTGGGTGCTCAAAGATTTATTTGCACAGTAATATCTACTTAGATGTACAGTACAACATAACAATTTAATTCCAATCACTTGAACTTATTGTTTGTTCACCCCAGCTTACCTTGAAACATAGGTTTGAGATGTACTGCTAGCTCTTCGATACATGATTTAGCCGAGAGGTAGAACTTGAAGTTTTCAGCGAGGCAGTTGGCGGCCTGGTTAGCGTCCTGTCTGGGTTCGGGTATCGCAACCCCAACTAATTGGAGTAAGGCGAAGTTCACAGGCAGCTCATCGATGTCCCGTGAGATGAGGTTCTGATCAAAGGGGCATCTTTTCTGTTCTATCTTTCCAAGGCACGCCTACATACAAAAAAAACAGCACTCATGGAATTATCCGTCATCTACTGAATTTTTTTTCTTTCATCATCAATACATAAATACCGTAATCTCCCGCGTATAAGGCGCGTCTTATATGCCAAACAAAATGCTGCTGAGTCTTATACGTGGGAGGGACATTGCCTTGAGTTTGGGGTGTGCCTTATAGGGGGGGTATTTTTACTATAGAACAGTACTAAATTAACAAAAATCTGCCCTTAGAAGTGCGCCTTATACGTGGACTTGCGTTCTCTGAGTTAGGGGGGGCGCCTTATACGCGAGCTCCGCCTTATACGCGAGAGATTACGGTACCAAAGATACGGTGCCATCCCCTGTATAAGGTCAACCCTATTTTAGCTAGAATCATAGAATTCTGAAGTCATCCCCCCAAAAAAGATCAACAATAGGGCTACTGAAATCTCTAGAAATTTTTAGCCCATCTCTCAACACTATTTTCAACTTCTGAGTGGCACGGCCCGAGGCTGTTCTCCTATCACTCCCTATAACGCCGCAATTACATGATGTGATAATAAAGGAAATGGTTGATTTTAATGTGGATTAACATATCGTAAAACCCTGTGTATAAGGTGCAGCTTATATGCTAGAACAGAGGGAATGCATCTTATAGGCGCCGATATTATCCTAGAGAACAGTATTAAGGTTGGTCGCTACTCTTTAGTGAAAAAGTTTACTTGTACATAGAATTTCTTCATTTTTGGTGTGTAAGTACCTTAAATCATGCAAAATCGATACATGAAAGGGAAAATGGGGGGTCCCATGCTACTTTTTGAAATATGGAATTTTGACAAATAAAAGTTTAATTTATTTTCTCTAAAATGAGGAAAATAGGTGTAAGATGTCTCAATTTTCCTTCATGTTAACTACTAATCACAGAAACATAAGACCTCACACATAGAAAGCCTATTTATGCAAGATAATTACAATTCTTTTTACCAATGGCATGGCATTCTGGGTAAAGTGCAATTTCTTAGGAACGTGAAGGAACACGTTTTGCATAAAAACAATATTCAATGTACATAGAATTTTTTAAAATGTTCTCAGAAAATACCTTACATTAATATCTTTCATATGAAAATAATTTTGACATATGGTCCCTCGCATATTTTTAGTGTTTGGGACCCTTGAAATAAAAAAGTACTCCAAAAACGAACAAAATCTCATATTTGTAGCATTGCATTATGGGTAAAATGGAAACAAGTATAATATGAAATGGTTTCTAGCTATACCTTTGGATATTCTGAGTATCATAATGACTTCCACAGTTTTGTTTAGAACATTTGAGTGTTATAAATATAAGTCACAATAAAAAGTGACTTGGAATTTCTTGTGGGTATTCAAGGCTTACATATTTACACGCCTACCAAAATTCCGAGCAATATAACCTATATGAGCGGAGACCTGCGCAGTACGTTAATTTCCAACAAGTAGCGACCAACATAAAGGGGCTCTGGCATGGTAAATGCATGCCCACATTAAAAGGTCACATGACCACCCATTGACCAATCAGGGCACTCTGCTGGTTCCTGCGAGTTTTCCAATGATCTTTGGGTTGGTACCCATGTTGTACTTTGCCGTGCCAGGGCCCCTTTAACTTTAAGTTCTCAAAATCTAGCCCCAAATGTGCCTTATAGTTTTCTCTAGAGTAAGGGGTGCATCTTATATATGTGGGATGCGCCTTACACACAAGGTAATATGGTACATGTATTATGGTTGGTGGTCCTACCCTGCAGATGGTGTGTCCACAGCCGAGACTGATGGGGCGGTACTGGGTCTCTCCAAACACATTGTAGCAGATGGGACAAGACAGGAACTCGGTCCACTGCGGCGCCTGCTGCACCGGCATGCTTCTGAATTATAAAATATGTTATTATAGTCACAATGTGTGGTACTAGTTACCGTAATTCCTTGCATATGAGACGTGTCTTATACACCAGAATGTAAGTCTATACCATTTACTCAAGGTGTGTCTTATATGCGAAGATTTTACACTATAGAACAATATCAAAATGACCAAATTTTTACCTTATGTGCGTCTTATAGGATTTAACCTAAGTCAGAGTGCGTCCTATATGTGAGGGGCGTGCTATACGTGAGGATTTACTGTAGTCCCAATTACAAAAAAAAATCAGAACTTCCCTACATAATTTTTTTGGGGCTTTTTTTTGGCGTGCCAGAAGTCTTTGATGGCGGGGGGGGGGGCTAGTAGAATATTTTATATATGGGTTTATGCTAAGGACCACCCCATTATTTCTTTGGAGTGGGTTGGGGCGAAACCTCTTTGCGCTCGTCAAAAATCATATATACATGTATTGATATTCTAATGCATTTTGACACCCAGGCATTGATCTCATTCTCCAAACAGATCCAGTACGAGTAGTCACCTAACAGATGTTGGAGAGAGAATACACATTCAGGTTCAATCAGATTCTTATCTAGATCAAAGGGGTAATTAAGTAATAAACTGAGATACACATATTGTGGAATGTAGAGGTGATCCCAATAGCCGCTGACTGGGACTCCCCCCCCCCCCATCTATATGTACCCGTACACATTTTGCTAGGGTCCTTCTTTGAATTTAAAGCCTAAGGAATTGTTCATCCTTTAACAACATGGGGTTGGGGGGATTTCAGACTCCTCGGAGACTGAGGAGGGGGTTAAGGGACATCTAGAACGGCTAAGACTGCCTGTCTGTAAACAGTAAGTCACATGAACACCCCATGACCAATCAGGGCAAACTTTCCAGGAATTTATAAATGAGCAGGTACTGGTACTCATATTAGGGAGTGGTCATTATTTATCAACAGGGTGGGAGGGGGGGGTGATGGGTTTGAGGTGGGGCACAAAAAACTTTTGACCCCTCCTGAGCCTGAGGAGGGGAATTAGCCTCTTTGGCAAAAAAAAAAAAGCCTGTGCTATTGATCAAAGAGGGGCACAGAAATTTTCTTCTCCTCTGTTGAGGCTCTGGCCTGGGCAAAAAAAAAAAAAAAAAAAAATTGGCTGTCATTGGAAATGTCAAAAAATGTTCCCGCGTCCAGGCGAAAAGCCACCACTCCCCTGTTAATGAATAATGAACACTATCAGTGACTAAGTGAGTGTCCCTAACCTATAGGGCTGACCCAGACTACATTATCAACCAATGAGATAACTCCCTCCCTTCACTACAGACTTTTTTGAGTACATTATGTAACACCTGGTACCCATCATGCGGGCTGTTATCAGTGTTTTTCTCGCCAGGTCCCAGATTAAGCAATGGCGGACCCACTGGACCTCAATACTGAGCCCTATAAAGTGTCCATCTCAGACACTGGCACCCCCCTCCCCAATAATAAACACTTGTCACAAACATAGTTGTTTATCAGCTTTATGCACGTGGACAAACGGAGACCTTTCTTCTTCACCATGACTCAGTGGTGTGAAATCCTGAAACCAATATCCTCTGAAGCATATTTTACCCCAGGAATCTCCTCAGAAATTTTAGTTTATATTTTGATTAAAATAGTTAAGTGCACACTTCATACCTCCTTATAAAGGGGAGCGTAGAACAATGATTTGGATGCTTTAAATTAAGTTTAATATCTCAACTTTGGCTGACATTAGATCCAAAATTGGGCAAAATTCAAAGACACCTCCCCCCTTAAATACTAATTCATTTTCTCAGTGGATTTGCACATATCTCAGGAATGGTCCTGTAAAGCATCTAAAACCATGCAAGTCACTTGACATTCTCAGATTCTGTCAGTCTCTGCAGTCTGTAGGGCCAGGGCTCGGGGTAAACAAGAGAGTGGTAATTTTTTAACAACAGGGGGAACAAACAATTTCAGACCCCTGTTAGGGGGGGGGGGGGCAAAAAAAGTTTTTGCCCCATTTGAGTGAGAAAGCCAGCGCGCCACTAAAGTAAAGAGTAAAAGGGGGGATGGAGAAATATCAGATCCCTCGCAGGGATGACCACTCCCTAACTACCGTAAACTCCCGCGTATAAGACGCGTCCTCTACGCCAAACAAATGCCTTGTGCGTCTTATAGGATCTCTTCAAGTTGGGGGTGCGTCTTATACGAGGGGTAATTTTACTATAGAAATGTACTAATCTTACAAATTTACGCATTAAAATGTGCGTCTTATACGCGAAAATGCCTCTGCTGAGTTTGGGGTGCGTCCTATACGCGCAGCGCGTCTTCTACGCGGGAGATTACGGTAGTTAGGACAGCCTGTCAGACAGGTTTAGTGTGGGGGTTACCACACCGTCTGCCGCTCAGGGAGCTCTGTACAGTGAGGGATACTTATATTGGCAAATGTTTGTCCTGCGGGAGCACTCTCCGTGCACCTCTCATGCAATCGATCCTTAATCAATCCTTCTAAAAATTTAGATATACGTGCATCCAACCCCCCTTTAGCTTCGCTGAAAGCCTTCTACGATCAGTTAAAGTTAGGGAAAAAGAAACATTTTGCCGAAGCTACGAAAATGACATTTCAAAACAAGATGGCGTCTGTCGCATACGCAAGGCTTTACCGGGTGAGCTTAAAGGGGGCCTAGCATGACCAATTACAACATGGGTACCGCTTCAAAGAGCGCTCACAAATTCGCGGGTACCAACTAAAAAATTGCAGCACCCTGATTGGTCAAGGGGTGGTCATGTGACTTGCTAAGGCGGGTATGTCTTAGCCATGCTAGCCCCCCCCCCTTTAAAACTACAATATCTCAATAAATAAGCTGTTTTTACTTTCCATTTCATTAAATGTAGACATGAACATAATCTATAACTCATGTCTTCTACAGAACCCAGTTTTACCTCTAAATATATCGGCTGGACATATATAAAGAAACCACCTCAAACTTCCAGTTGGAGCAGCAGGCAGAACCATTAGCTGAAAGGTATCATAATACAGAGGAGCCGGTCGCTAAGGGAGTGGTCATTATTTATCAACAGGTGGGGGGGGTGGTGGGTTTTCGCTCGGATGCACAAACATTTTTTATGCCGCCGAGGGGGGCATAATAAATGTTTGTGCGTTCGAGCGAAAACCCCCCCAAAAAAATTTTGTGCCCCCCTTTCACGCCGGAGGCGCGGACAATTTTCGTGCCTCTCTTTTATCTATAGAAGGCCGCAGGCTTTTTTGCTAAAAAGAGGGTAAATTCTTTTAGCTCCCCCCTCAAGAGGGTTCAAAATACTTTTAGCTCCCCCCCCCTCAGGAGGGGTCTGGATTTTTTATGGCCTCCCCCCGTCAAACCCAGCAGCCCCCCCCCCCATTGGTAAATAATGACCACTCCCTAACATCATATGCCTAGGGACCGGTTGGCTGGGTATGGCCCCAGAGACAGTTGGCACCGGACTGATGGCCCCAGAAAGTGAGACTGATGGCCCCAGAAAGTGAGACTGATGCCCCCACTTTTGGGACTGATCACCCCACTTTCAAATTTGATGCCCTATGTATAATCTGAGCAAATAATTCACATATATATGTTATAGAATGATTGTTCAGATGTTGATGGCTACTCATAGAGCATGTCTGTTGTATTTTAGCTCAAGTTTGGAGGTGTTAGATCCATAATAACAAAGGCCTACCCACTCAGGCTATTGCCTACAGTGCGGGCAGCCCAGGTGGTGGGTGCCTGGGGATTAGCTATGACACCTTTCAGCTTCCAGCACTCATTGGGCACACTGTAGTCAGTACATAATAATTCTTCCTTATTTGAAAAAAGAGAAATGGAATTGAAAAAAATAAGGCTTTTGCTAATAAATCATGCAAAAGGGTGCATGTTTGGAGAATCGACCTGGCCATGTTGACACCCCCAGATGCATAAATCATAGTATATATGGTTAGAACATATGTAAAACATGTGATTTACCTGTGTTTATGTATGGATTCAACATAGAAAGTATATCTGAATTTTCTTTTATTTCTTTTTTAATTTTTGAATATCTTTTCTTTATAATTATTATTTTTTTCATATAATTTTCAATCAAGTGTAACATGGAAAGTGTTATTAAGGTCATAATCATGTATGTAAGATAGGTGATAGATGTGGGATGGACCCTGGTTTAAAAGTTGGGGCAGTCTCACTTTATGGGGCCATCAGTCCCACTTGGGGCCAACTGTCTCTGGGGCCATCGCTCCCACAATCGGTTGGCTGGTCTAGACTAGGTGGAGAGCCCCAACCCACGGAAAACTGCGCCCGTAGGGGTGGGGAGCAAGTCTGTCTATTTTAACCAATGTTACTCTGCCAAGCTGGCAGAGTAATCTTCCCACCACTGCTGTGAATAAAGTACTAACTGTTTTGGTCCCAATTTTGGCCCAGCATATTGTGAAGTCTTTGTCTTGTGGATTATCAAGTTGTTTTGAACAAAATCAGTAAAAAATACAAGAAATCCAGACCCTTTCTTAAGTGTGCACCTCAACTTAAACCTCTAACTGCCATTTTTTAGCGCCTCCCACGCCGCGTAGCGGTGGTACCGCGAAGCGGTACGGGAGTGCGCTATGATGATTGCATTTGCCCCATGTGATGAGGTCTCACAATACAAAATTACTGAATAGAGAAATTGATAATTGTGAAATCTTCTTTATGTCTGCTTTTATGAGACATGTCATCAAACACTGGTATACCGACATTAACGGCGGGAGGCGTTTTTTTTACACGGTCACAACCGCATTTCTTGTTGGCACTGTGCAAGAGCAGAGCTGCACTGGGGATCTACCACCTCCTGTAGCAATATAACTCTGGATAATTTAGATTTCAATCAATTTGAGAACCCCAAAATCTATCTTAGGCAAAAGTAATATCAGATACAAGAATTTTGAGTTTTTGGTGCACAAGAGGTAAGTAATTCACTCAGAATAGCAGATTGCTTCTTGACATTGTAAGAATTCTACAGACTTGCTCTCGAACTGAGGGGACCCTCTATGATCTAGTCTAGACAGGTTCTGAGGTTGGGATGTGTGTGTCACTCACAGGGGGGGCCATTCCCTATATGGCCTATACAGAGATGCCACTCAAAGGTCGACAAAAACCAGGAAAACTGGACTTGAGACACATTTCCCCGGGAATCTAACATGATTTATTACAGATATCTTAGAATCAAAAACCAGAAATTCCTGGTAAACCAGGAAAAGTGGCATCTCTGCCTATTGGTCACTAGCTGGTCTGGAGCTGGTTCCAGCGACACACACTGATAAGAACTGAAAAGATGGGACCAGCATGTCCCTGGAAGTTGGTGTTAACCAGGGACAAGGTAGCCATCATGGTATGTCTTATCAGTGGGGTTCACCTCAACCAGCGAAATTCAAAATGGCGGCTCCACTAGGCCTCCATACTGAGTCCTATAGTAACCATGTACATACAAAAACTAGAGGGAAAGGGGTACTTTTTTCAACCTGGTGCAGGATCTGGCCGGATCCTATATTAGGGGAGAGTTTTTGGGCATTTTAGGCCAAAAGGGGTATGTTTTTGGGCCTGCATAATTGACAAAATTTCCTCTGAAAAGGGGTATGTTTTTTGGGCTGTATGAGAGTGGTCTCAAGCCGATAGGGGTACATTTTTCATCATTTTGATTAGAGAGGTCCCAGAAAAGGGTATCATTTTTGCCATGATTCAACCAAAAACTTTCTCTAAAAAGGGGGTACATTTTTAGGTCCAAACGAGGAGTATCACGTCCAAATTATGCCGAAATATCTGCCTGCTTACTTTAGAAATGGTAGAAATACGTGTCAGTTTTTTGTGATGGCAGTGCAGTCATGCAGTGGCCACTGCCAGTGGCCCACCTGCTTGGCCACCACTTACCCACTATTGTATGCTTCCTTTTCAATTTGTAAGTGTCTGGGAAAATAGGATCTCAGGATCCATCCTTCACAAACTATAGATTTCTAAAATCTTTGGAATCTAAGCTGTTTGAATCTGTTATTGAATTCTTTCCATGACTATTTTAAGTGGGTTTAAAACGCTAAAAAATCGTAACATGACGGCAACAAGCATGAACATCACTTTTCTATTTTTTTTTATCTAGAGGTACAGGTGCATAGAAATATAGGTTCTAATTGTCCCATCTTAAAAAACTTTACATTTCTGAAACCACGGAACCTCAGCTGTTTGTGTCTGTTATTGGATTCTTTCCAGGACTATTGTAAGTGGGTTTAAAATGCTCCCGGGAAAAGCTATCATGACAGCAATGAGCATGAACGTTACTTCTATTTTTTTATCTAGATGTTTAGGTACATAGAAATATAGGTTCTATTTGTCCCAACATAGAAAACTTTACATTTCTGAAATCTTTGGAATCTCAGCTGTTTGAATCTGTTATTGGATTCTTTCCAGGAATATTTTAAGTGGGCTTAAAATGCTCTCGGGAAATTGTAACATGACATTGGCAAATCTGTAAAATGCATCATATTTTGGTCCTCCTAAAAGTATCAGTGGGCAAAGTCATAGAAATATGAAACTTCATATCCTGGGAGATTATTATGCCCTGAAGCTGTGTCTGGTGTTAGTTTTTTGTTGTCTCCATTGCTTATGTTTTTCAAAGCTTCATTATTACCTTCATATTCAATTTACTGTAAAATGGTTAATAATTGGAATTTTTTTTCCCAGATCTCGCTGGTGGATAGCTTAATATCTATACTCTAGGTAGGCATGGCAGCTTAATTTTTAAAATCGGCCAATACACTATTGTAATACACCAAAATGTAGGTTTTGGTCCCAAGAAGCAATATCCAGCATCAGATTTTAGAAAAAAATAATTTAGGGGGGGTGTTGCTATGAAAATGATACATGCGAATTTAAGCGAAATTGGCGGTTTTCGATGCTAGATGGCCCCAGGTGAATAACTCCTGAAATAATTGTCGTAGGCACCCAATTTTTTTTTTAGATTGAAGCTAACTTCACCCCGGAGCTATAGGAACAGGTTTCACAGAGCTGTATAGTGTATTCTCCTTGCAGATCTACAATGAAGTTATCAACCAATGAAAAAAAACTTCTTTCTTTTTTCGTATTTCAAAAAAATCTTTAAACAACTCTGCTTATCTCTTTACAGGTTCACAGATACTTTGTATTCCAGCAGACCAGCACAGCTGTCTTAACAAAACTTGTTTAAAGCAATCCTGGTTGACAAATATAGCACTTCCAAGATATCCACATGAAACAATAAATCAATGCTTGACGCACACTATGAACCTGACCCGCAATCTACTTTGTCATGAGGGATCAAACCCAAGGATCAAGGGTCGAATTCATGATGATTGTTTGAGAGATTCATAGTACCATCAACATGTTGCTTTACAATAATGTTCAACAATAATATCATGAGTAAATAATCCCCCCCCCACCCCCTAGGATATCGACAAATAGTGGTCCCCTTCTACATGAACCTGGTGGCCTAAACAATCACAAGGTCTAGAGTCTAATGCATGCTTATCCATATACCCCTTGACAGCTATTAATACATTAGTCAATTTAGTGCATCATACTTCTTTGTCAATATGATGCACCAAGGAAGTATTGGTAAGTCGCTCACAAGCATGTCATTGATGCATCATACAGACCCTATGGTTGATGAGTTGACTCGGCCAGGATTCAGCCCATTAGAGATGAGATGAGTAACTCAAAACATGTGTGTACAATGTATTCCAACATCATGCAGACCAATGGGCATGATGTATCAATACATAATAAAAAATTCCCATTGATTCACTTGATATACCGAAGTTGCATGTGGTCCTGTGGGCGCGAGTACCATACAGGCAGGCCATACAGGTGTGCCTACTCTGCAGCTACCAGCTCAGGCCTGATTAACATGCATTCTCGCGAGATTTGCAGCTACAGGGGTCAGAAGACACTCTATACATGGGTGACTCTTCACACCTGTAGGTGTAAAGACTCCACACCTGGAGGTGTCCTGAGTGATAGCCTACAGTTATCATACCTATAAACTTATAATTATACTCTTAAGCCACTGTGTGCTACTTAATGAGTCATAATAATAGTTTTGTATGTAGGGAGGGATAGAGTGGATTCCCACCAACTATTACATAACTGTACCCTACAACCAGTGTAAAGTACATGCTGATAACCAGCTACAGCTAGACAGGCCAGCGCCACCTACAACACGCCAGGTCGGAATAGAAATGCACCCTTACCCAATGGCCTCAAATCTCATTTGCTCAAATGTTGGAACGGTGCACCATAGATGTAATGTGGTAATGGAATATTGATATAACAGTGTAAGTTATGCTGTGTTTTGGTACTTTGTGAGCTGAAAAAGATCATGCATTTGTTTGGCTGGTTCTGGGGCCAGCCCCACTGCCACTCCCCAGTCAGGACTGTCACTTTGACAGTCAGGTGGGAGGGGCTAGCCTAATGTGTATGTGAATGTACATGTACATATTAAGGGAGGGGGGTCATTTTTTTCATTGGCTGGGGGATCAAACCCAGGGATCAAGGGTCAGAGTAGATTGCAGGTCAGGTTCAGAGTGCCTTGATCAGTTGATTAAAGATTTTTTGGAAATATGTGCATGGACTCCCCCCCCCCCCCCCAGCAAAAAAAAATGGCCAAAAAAATGACCACCCTTTAATACATGTACATTCACATACATATGGTCAATGGGCACCCCTTGTCGTGATTTGGCTGTTTTGACTTGTGTGCTCAATAACTCGTTCAAAATGGATCATATATGTATCATCAACACTTATTCTGATAGTACTGGCTTAGAGCTATGTGGGGAACCCTGGTTTTACATCTATCCGAGGCATATTTTGGGAGTGAGGGGCCTTGAACCACCCCAAAATACTCGTTTTTTTTTTGCCAATAAAATGTAAAATGCATATGAGGAGAGTAATAAAAATGAAGTACAGGACTTGACATGCTTGGATTCTACCCGAAAAGTCGTTGGAAAGATGAGGGTATGACGGGTGGAGTAAAAACAATGGCTACGGTGGCTTGGCAAACCGTGCGGATCGCATGTACTTACTAAATGTTTTCTCCTGGATTAAATCTGGGGTTATCAGGTAAGAAATTAATACAAAATGGAGAAAAATGTGAGATAAACGCCTTAATGTATGTTATGGAAAAGCACTGGTGGGTTTAGGGTTAATAATCCACTCCCGCTGCGCCGTCGTGGATTAATATTAACCCATAAACCCACTTGTGCTTTCCCATAACATACATTAAACGCATATCTATTTTTTGGTCCAATCCAGGCCAAATCACGACAATATGATATTAGCCCCCCCCCACACACGCAAACAACCCAAAATGACCACCCACCCCTATACATAAATGTGGGTTTACGTGCATGGACCCCCCCCCCCAGCAAAAAAAAAATGACCACCCTTTAATACATGTACATTTACATACATATGATATTAGCCCCCCCCCCCACCTTCTGTGCCCCCCCACACACACACATTCAAACAACCCAAAATGACCACCCACCCCTATACATAAATGTGTGTTTACGTGCATGGACCCCCCCCCCCCCCAGCAAAAAAAAATGACCACCCTTTAATACATGTACATTCACATACATATGATATTAGCCCCCCCCCACCTTCTGTGCCCCCCCCCCACACACACACACGCAAACAGCCCAAAATGACCACCCACCCCTATACATAAATGTGTGTAAATGCATGCCCCCCCCAGCAAAAAAAATGACCACCCTTTAATACATGTACATTCACATACATATGATGTTAGCCCCCCCCCCACCTTCTGTGCCCCCCCCACACACACGCAAACAACCCAAAATGACCACCCACCCCTATACATAAATGTGTGTAAATGCATGCCCCCCCCCCCAGCAAAAAAAATGACCACCCTTTAATACATGTACATTCACATACATATGATATTAGCCCCCCCCCCCACCTTCTGTGCCCCCCCCCCACACACACACACGCAAACAACCCAAAATGACCACCCACCCCTATACATAAATGTGTGTAAATGCATGCCCCCCCCCCCCACCCAGCCAAAAAAAAAAGACCACCCTTTAACATTCACATACATAGTAGCCCCTCCCCTAGCTACCTCCCCCCCCCCCCACCACACAGAAATTTATATGTGTGTGTGTATGTGTATACATGCATGCCCTCCTCCCCCCCCCTAGCCAAAAAGAAATGCCCCCCCCCCCTCCCTTAATATGTACATGTACATTCACATACACATTAGGCTAGCCCCTCCCACCTGACTGTCAAAGTGACACTGACAGTCCTGACTGGGGAGTGGCAGTGGAGCTGGCCCCAGAACCAGCCAAACAAATGCAAGTTTCTGATCTTTTTCAGCTTACAAAGTACCAAAACACAGCATAACATACACTGTTATATCAATATTCCATTACCACATTACATCTAGGGCCATGGGTGGGGTTAAATACATCATTTTTGCATGTAAACCCACACAGGAAAGCCTTTCTACCACCTGCCTCCTCCTCCATGTGTTTAGATGTCCTGGTTGTAGGTCAGAAGGGGTGTATCCACTGTCTGGAACAGCCAGCACACTCTCCCTGCAGAGAGTGGTGTAGTGCTGTGCCAATATGGAGGGGCTGGTGGTTGCCTGGAGAGTGGCTGTACCAAGAAGTGCCACACCCCCTCCAATGTTTTTGGCTGTATTTTGGCTGGCCATGGACCAATCAGAATCATTTCTGGTTTGAACATGACCCAAATGTTGTATGACTAGATGAGGCTAGGTTAGATTTAGGTATCTCTTCCTGGGAGTTTTTGGTGGCTGTTTACAGAATATAGAGGCTGATTGCACACCATTTTAGTCCCAGGAGTGGAGAAAACTTGGAGGATACAATGACTTGAGGTGTTGGAAGGTAATGTCCTTTTGGAATCATCAAAAAATATCTAAATGTGACAGAGTGACAAGCCAGCCAAATTTAGGTGTTTTGGACTGACAAAACTGGGCCATGCGATGGGCGGCGGTGGTGGCGCTACCGTCGGTGACACTGCCGTGCCTACTCTAGGGACAGCTATCGAACTCCCACATGAACAAAGTAATGATGGCCCAAATCGGCAATACCCCCAAGGCTGCGAATGACTGCCACACTGAGACCTGATCAAAAGTGTCAAAGCGGTTACTGGAACGATGATCCCACGGGAACGATGATCCCATTTTCTCCTCCCCAGGAACGATGATCCCATCTTAAGGAACCATGATCCCACATTAGAATATCTCTCATTGCTTATATTTACTGACCCATCTGCACTAGTATTCCATGATTTGTTGGTGATTTACACATGGAAATTGATAGAAATGATGAATAATAATGATTAAATGCCCAGAAATGTCTGAAAAGGATTTTTCCACACTGCAGGCTACTTCTCCAGGCTACTTACATACCCTACACAGTAATATCTAATTTTTAATGATTTGTTGGTGATTTATGCATAAAAATAGATAGAAATGATGAATATTACTAAAATGCAAAAAAAAAAAAAAGTCTGAAATTGTCTGTACCTATAGAACTAGATCTATCATTGGAGTGATTTTTTTCATAATTATTTTACATACCCCCGGTAGAAGTAATTATTTTGTATATATTTATTTTTTTTTACTTATATTTCTTTTGATTACTGGGGATACATATCATTTACATGGATTCATGGGGTTTCATGGATTAATAGACAAACTGTGAGTACTTTACCTACACACACATTAGCATATTGTCACTCCCAAATTCTTCCTAGATTTCATGGAAAACTCATCTAAATACCACTTTGTCAATTAGATGTTCAGAGATAAGATACAAACACAATATAGCCATATTTGAAAAGTGGGGCCATCATTTCGTTACGATGGGATCATGATTCCTCAAAAGCTGGGATCATCGTTCTGGGATCATCGTTCCTTGGGATCATCGTTCATGTATTTGTCAAAGCTGCCTGCCAGCTTTTCTCACCCTCCACTGTGTGGATACCAAAGGCTTTGGTCTCTGAGGTTCCTTCAGAGTGTCTACGGAGTAGTCCACAGGGGTACCCTTTATCCAAATTTTGGGTGTATGCCCCTCCAAAAGAGGTATGTTTTTGTTTCATTTTTACCCGCTAAAAGTAGACCTGCAAACCAGTCCCCAGGCATATGATGTTAGGGACCGGCTCCTCTCTATTATGAGACCTTTCAGCTACTGGTGCTGGATCCGGCCCATGCACAGTTCGGCCTGGGTTAATAAATTTCAATTTTTCCTATCTTAAAATAATTGTAGGATCCCCAAACTTCCAGCGAAGCTAAAGGAGGGTTGGATGTATGTCTAAATTTTTAGAAGAATTGATTAAGGATTGAATACTAGAGAGGTGTGCGGAAAGTCCTCCCGCATAGGCCGAAATACCTGCCTGCTCACAGGCAGGATCCAAGATGTATACAAGTCTATAGTGGCACAAACACATGGCTAGTCTGAACTAAGTACTCACTTTCAGTTCCTGGAAATTGTCCCTCCTATTCACAAACATGTAGTTTTCATGTACATCAGCTTATATTGACTGAAACATGAGATATATCCAATAAATCTGACATGTTTATCTTGAGCTTAGATATCACTACCTCAATGGCCTCCATTGTCAACATCTTGTGCTGCTACCTTGTGTTAGACTGCTCTTGAAACATAGGGCTAACCAACCAAGAATAGTGTAGTCTTTTTGGCACTAGGTGGCTACACCTGGCTTCAAGATGGCCGACAATGATTTGGAGTTAGGGAGGGAGATTTGAAAATCACCTGGATTATTAATTATTACAACTATTTCAAGTGCTTTGTGTATTGTGAATCTTTGGATATACATTGAGGGAAGTGTTGGTGGAAGCATTGGACCTGACAGTAAGTACTTCTGTGAGAAATGGCCACTCTGCCAGATTGGCTGACCAAACAGACTACAACAGACACACTTGGTCTCTGAGGTTCCCTCAGAGCGTCTACGGAGTACTCCCGCAGGGCCGCAAACATTTACTATTATAACTATCCCACACCGTACAGAGCTCCCTGAGCGGCAGACAGTGTGGAAACCCCCACACTAGCTAAAAGGGATATGAAATTGAGGGCTGTGCCTGTGACTATGTACGCACATGGTAGCCATAAATTCGGGAGTGCCCCCCCCCCCCCCACCCCCGGGTGTCACTGTTACTTCAAAGACTTGTGTCAAGAGCACGACCGACGTTTCAGAATGGCTGTGTGGGTATAGCTAGATCAGAGTATGAACGGTCTAACTAGGTCAAGTTGCAGATCTGCAGTGAAGGGCAATAAAAAAATATTTTTTACTGAGAATGGCTGAAATATTAAAATCTAGTTGACACATCCTCCCTAAAAATGAATATTTTGTATGTCTTATATTTTTCCTTGCATGCTTTAGTCTAGAAAGTGGGCGGAGCCAATGTTGTTGTGCTTTGTTGTGGCCATGTGGTCACTGAATGATCTTCACACTAGATGGCAGGGCATTTCATGGGGAGAGTTTCCCTACAGGTTCTGTCCTTAAACTAGTGAAAGGTTTGCTACAAATGGTAAAATGTAATTTATCTTAATGTATACAAAACACAATAGCATCAGCACTCTTAACTCCAGTGGAATTATATATACAGTATGGCTACTAACAAATACAGTAATATGTAAGGTGTTGCAGGATGTAGTTCCAATGACTATTACACCTCTTTTGTGTTCACAGAAAATATATTTATACCCTAGCTCTGCTTGGGTCTGTTGCAACAGCGGATTTGCCTGTAGGTGGTATATAGGCCCAAAGGCTTGTCTGTGATTAGGCTTACAGGGCAAAGAATCATGTGACCTACCCAGAATACTGGCCTCATAGATCAAGGAGGCCCCTTAAGATTTTTTGGGAGGGAGAGTGTAGATCTATTGCCCCTCCCACCCCCCACTGCTATCATTTATGAACAGCTGGGGAGGTGGTGCATAAATTTAAGCAGGCTATTGAAAATGTTATGCCCCAACAGTACCAGTAGGCTCCCGCCCTCGAAGGTCCAAATATTTGCGCCCCCCCCCATACCTGGTACTGGAGGCACATTCAAAGTTTTTGTTGCTAAAAAGAGTAAGGATTTTTATAGGAGTGGTCATTATTTATCAACAGGGGTGCTGGTTGTTATTTGCACGGATGCGCGGAAATGTTTTACACCCCCCCCCTGAACGCAGTCAAAATTTATTGCGGCCCCCGTCCCAGAGGCGCGGAGAAATTTCGCACCCCTCTTTAATCTGAGAAATTTCACACCCCTCTTTAATCTATAGTAGGTTGCTGGCGATTTTGCTAAAAAGAGAGTAAACGTTGTTAGCCCCCCTCAAGAGGGGTCAAAATCTTTTTAGGCCCCGCCCCTCCGGAGGGGTCTGAAATTTTGATGCCCCCCATGAAACCCACCAGCAACCCCCCCCCCCCCCCCCCGTTGTTAAATAATGACCACTCCCTTTAAATAACACTCCCTATTAAATGACCACTCCCTACTGGTGTGGGGTAGATGGTGTCATTCTGTAGTCCTCAGTCTTGCCACAAGACCTTTTTGTTAGGTGCATCGTTTCTAGACAATGTCACCCAAAATCATTTACACATACCATCCAAAATATCTCATGGGAAAGAATCATATTCATTTTTCTCAAAGGGAATCATCCATTCATAGCTTATTTTCCTTAACCACAAAGCATATGTCAACAAGGTCTATGTTTACATTCAGGTAAAGGGGAGGAGCTTGGCCACTGAGCATGTATACCAGGTCTGCAGTCAGACACTTCCTGGATTCCAGGTGAGGGGTAACTGGTGTCATTGGTGTTGGCTGGAATGAACACCTGCTTTCTCCCTAGTAAATGCATGTCAGCATGAACAGATCACTGCAATATCTTTATTGAATACTCAGCTTCAGGCCATAGCTTATTCCCCATCAAATTCTCATGATACCTATGTGTAAATCATCAATCTGCTGGGGTGAGGGGTAACTGGTGTCAGGTTTACCCCTGAGCCTGCTCACCCTCTTATTAGCCAGTGCATTAGTGATTATCAGACCGTGGCGCCATCTAGGTAGAGCCCATGACTTGTGTCGTGGGGTGGCAATTGCGTATCACTCTAGCGTATTAGTTCAATAAAAGAAAGCCCATCTAGACTTGCTGCTTACTTGGTCTTAGTTATCCTGGAACCTCAAGGCTATACATTTTAACAGTCTGTGAATAAACTGATTCAGAATCGTGATCAAAACATGATCCTGGCAGCCAAAACTAGTCAAAACCGGAACTCTCCTTTGAGCTCCACTGCGCCTGCGTCACTTGAACTACGATTAGGTATCCTCAACCCAAATTAATACGGCATGGATATTAATAGCTTTTATTAGTAGAAAATACCTATAGAAAAATAAAAGAACCATTAAATGAATGCAAACAGCAAATATTAAACTCATTTCAATATATAGCATCGTTAAGACTTTCGAGTAATCATAGATGAATTTCATTTTTCTGTTGCCGACATTTTTGCCCGGAATTATAAATGGTAAAATAAATCAAATGACAGATACTATCTAATATTTGTAATGAAAATGGAAATCAAATAGATGTTACAGTATCGGTGTTTAGTTATAAACGTTTTTTTAACGTTCAACAAATTATAAAGTAGTGAAATATGAGAGTGGCCTCAATACATATCGAAAACACCGCTGCGAGACCTAAAATTGTAAAGCCGAGAGCTTTTGTGAGCAAGGTGAGGAATCTAATAATCAATTTGTTTTGGTAAAAATCGCTGTAAAGTGTAGTAGTTAGGCAGTCAGCACAATTATATCTGTAAGAGTAGATCTAGTAGTATGAACAGGCAGTGATTTAATGGCCGTCTATGCGTTACTTTACCAGAAAATTTGGAAGAAATTAAGTTTGATTTGGACGATAATAGGGCAACACCCGGGGACGCCGTCGTCCCGTGCCGACGGCTTCCTTTGTCGCTACCAAAGTAAATCCCCTCCCAATCGCATTTATACGCGACAAGTCACCACAAATAAGTGCATGTTTGGTGAATGCACACCTCTCGATCAAACTAACACCACAATACTAGTATATTTGGGGTACTTGCGTTATAATTGAGTGTCTGCGGCACTGATTCCGGGTGATCGCCCAGAGGCACGCGTCTTGGCCGGGAAACCTTGGCCGGCTGCTTCCAATCCTTGAGTCTGGTCCGGTTGAGACATCGTTTTGGTATTTTGGGATGAATGTGTATTCAAACTCAGTATCATAAATAGAGTGGTCTGAGTTATCAATTGGCGTAGATGAGGTAACTGAAGTAATGATTCTGGGTGATGCTCGGGGAAGAAATTATTGGACTAAAAGCTGCAGACTGTCCCAGTCTTCACAAATGAATGAACGAATCGGAGCCAATTTTTGGGAAGTTGGTCCAAAACGGATTAAACCATTCTGGGGCTTGGTAAAACCAAAGTGTCTACATCACAGCGTTGGTTTTAACCAAAAAGCCTAAAGGTCTATCCGCAGGCCTTTCCGCTTTGATTCATTTGTGAAAACTGGGTGTGGTCATATTTAATTTGTTGAAAATTTGTTTTGGTCTATGCTTGTGAGGCAGGATGAAACCGGCAGGATATCGTTAAGACTAAAGTTTATATTCTTATGTCTCAGAGTCAGTAAGTGAAATTCTAACGAAGATCCTGTGTTACAAATTCATAGGTACCCGATATCAGTTAAATAGGTTGTTGGTTCGGTTATTCTGACATTTTTAAATTTTAGCTTCAATAGTCACCTGCATAGCCATAAACCCTGTAAGCCTGTATACTATATAGGCACTTACCTACCCTTAGTGCATTGGTCTGCTGCAGTAGAGGTGATAAGAAGACTACAGATAAGAAGACTACAGAGCACATAAAAATAAATGGTTCCCACCTGTTCTATGTTTAAAAATGGTGTAGACAAGAAATGCCGTTGACAGCGTAAAAAAACGCCTCCCACTGTTATTTTGTATTGTGAGACCTCATCACATGGGGCAAATGAAATCATCATAGCGCACTCCCGTACCGCTTCGCGGTACCGCCGCTACGCGGCGTGGGAGGCGCTAAAAAATGTAAAGCTCTTATTTTTCTAAGGGCCTGCAGGATGTTTGACAGACCCTGCAATTTTTTTGGGCGAGATTACTTTTGTAGGGGCCAGCTCTGGCTGTGAGTCCATGGCGGTATGCTATCTGTCCCCGTTCCCTGGTTGCACCAGCCCCCAGGGGCTGGTCAGCCAATGAACACTGCCCCTTGTGTCATACCGATCCAGATGTAGGTGGAAGGTAAAGAACGTCAGGTCTGGCGCTCGCTTGCAAGTTGAGAGGTCCCGAGTTCGAAACCCGGTGTTTCCAAGTACGTTTTCGCCGACCTCTTCATTGGTGGAAACACTGAGTGGCCCTGCCCGTGTAAGGGGGGGCTACGGAACTCGGTGACTGGGCCGGTGTGACACAGTTAACGTTTCAACCTGCTAGGGGTAAACTAGTCACGTGCTGGAGGTTGGGTTGGAGGGGTGGGGGGGGGGGGGTGTAGGGGCCAGCTCTGGCTGTGAGTCCATGGCGGTATGCTATCTGTCCCCGTTCCCACTCATACAAGGAAAATACATGTTGTTGAAAATTTTCATTAATCAGGAAATTCTGATAAAACCTGAAGACTTACATTCCTGATCAATTAAGACTTGATACTATACATTTTATATAATGGGACATTGATAGATATGATGAAGATAAGTAATTTTGCTTTTTGAATGAAGTTGTTATGACAATTAGAATGGAAGTTAAGATCATTTAAATATCCTGAGTCAAAGACAATATTCTGCCATGATTCTGTCAGAGCGCGCACTTCGCAGGATAAGATGACATTAAAAATTTCCTTTTAGATTGTTTGATTATAATGAAATGTATCATCGTTTACATTCTTGGGAGTAAATCTTGCTTTATATCAAAAGAAACTTGCACAAAATAATTATTTCAGTGATGTAGTTTACATTTCATTCATCTTGCTTGATCACAGAATTGGATCCAAATTAAACTCTTAACTATGGCAGAATTTTGGGTCTGATTTGATACCCTTGACTGGTCATACTTCCACTTTAAATTGGCATAAAGACTTCATTTAAAAAGCAAATCAACTTCTTTTCTCAAGCCCTATCCATTGCTCATTAGATAATCTTCATGAAATAAAGTCTTGAAAAATTAGGTAAGTCCCTATACTGTAGACATCAAATTGGGATGCTGATGCATTTATGCATAAAGGTCATGATGCATTTAAATGCAGCACTGTTGAGTGACTTACCAGGGCTGCATTCAAGCATGATACCGACCTTACAGGGTTGACATAATTCCCAGAGGGTTGGAATGATGCCCTGATGAAGTGCTGATGAGCAGTCTCGTCAGCACTTCATTTGTGTATCATGAAGACATGATCCCCTGTATAAGCTACACCCTGTGCCCCTAGGGACCCTATATTAAGCCACAGTACACTATTGTAATGGCCTGAAAGCTGCAGCTTTTATACGAGAGGTATTACAATCGATAGTAGGGGAAGGCAGAGCGAGGGGTGGCCCAATGTCTCCTCAAGGCTGCGTCCAAAATCCACAGGGTTGATGCCCTGCGCTCTCTGATGGGCCCTAGATGAGCGCAGGTCCTTGGATTTTGACAATCCTTTAAGTAGAACAAAAGTTAATGTTTTACCAGAAGTGTTCATTGACTGCTCCACTACGCGAAGAGGCAATAATAATGAGGTTAACTAATTTTAGGTTCAGGTTTTCATTTGTGCTTTAGTTATTATAGGATATAGTCAGATGAAAACGAAAAACACATTTATAAGTATTTAGAAATAAAGAGAACAGGACAAGCACTGTCATTGTAAAAGGTTAAGGAAGCCCTCAAATTTGGGTGCTTCCTATGTGTGAGGTGAATCTTATATCCATGGATTTACGTCCTGTAATATTCTGTGTATTACTAAAGACAATGTTATAAGGCACACCTAGGGCCTTAATTTGGAAGGTTTAGTACTGTTCTATAGTAAAAGTACCCCTCCTATAAGATGCACCCAGACTTAAGGCAGATTCTATAAGGTGCAGGAGTCCTTAGATTCACGTATAAGATGTGCCTTATAGGCAAGAGATTACGGTATAAAACAAAATCAAACACTAGTTGACAGGGAAAGACTTATGTGAGGTTTCAGAATGGCACCCACAGATCCTGAATCAATAACTACAACCATTTCTTCCTCTCCATTTTCAGAATGGCTACTACAGACGAAACCTTCGTCAAGGACGAACCAGTGGAGGGGTTCACTACTGAAGAACCGGCCCAAGGTGTCAAGCGCCCTGCTGATGCCCCAAATGAAAACCAAGATGAACCTCCTTCCAAAGTCGCCAAGGCCAACCCCACGGCCAATCCAAACTCATTCAAGAACGTCTTCAAACAGCTGAGCCTGATGCGGCCGGGGCTTTTCTTCGAGATGGAGAAGGAGGTGAATGAGGAAGAGGGCACCACGACTTTCACAATGGTCGTTGATGTGGATGGCGTCAAGTTCCACGGCACAGGGCCCAGCAAGAGAAACGCCAAGGTAGTGGCTGCTGAGCAGGTCCTGGCCCACTTAGAAAGCCTTGGTGTGAAGCCGAGGGAACCAAAGGAAGGTGAGGTCAAGCCGAAGGCAGAACCAAAGCCGAAGCCGGAAGCACCTCCCGCCAGCAAACCGCTAAGCGAAGAACAGAAAGCCCTTCAGATGACCGGAAAAAACCCAGTCATGATGCTTCACGAAATAAGGCCAAACTTTGAATGTGATATTGAGTCTGATGAGCGTAAAGGTGCACACAGGAAAGTAGTGATGTCTGTAACAGTCGAGGGACAGAAGTTTGTAGGTTCTGGGCGGAGTAATAAAAATGCCCGAGCGCGGGCGGCTGTCTCTGCCTTAGAATCCCTGTTCGGGCTATCATTCACCGAGTTTGGAGAGAGTAAGTATTAATTTGATATTTTCTATGTTATTTAGGGATGATTTCCTGATAATTTTATGATAATATCAAGGTATAATAAGATTACACAGAGGTTAACACTAGCACTGGCCCTGTAGCTAATACCCAGTAGTTTTGGCTGCAGGCTTGTGATTTCCTTTTCAATATTTGGCCATGTAGCCAGTAGATTAATTGACAGTACATTGCTTATATAGTAGACTGTCAGACTGTCAAGGGGGCCCAAAATGTGAATGTCTACCTCTGAGGTGTATTGAATATTGCAGCCAGTAAGGCAAACAATATTTGTACCTGATGCAGTAAAAGAATGTTTTCAACATAATCTGTAAGCCATATCACTCATATAAGCCGCATCCCCGACTGTGGGAGAAGGTATAAGTCTCATCCAAGGCTTGTAGAGTGAAGGTTTTATACTGTTCTATAAGATTAAATACCCCCCTATAAGGCTGATCCTATAAGACTAATTTTGATTTGGGTTCTGGTATACGATAGAATTTACGGTAGTACATGTATATGTGTTGTTTGGACAATGTAAATGATGTCGTTTGGGTGAACAAAGTTTTACTCTTTTTTTTTCTTTGGGGTTGGATATGGAAAAAAAAAGATCCTAAGCAATATACTACATGTAGTACTTCGTCAAATTTACTTTCATTCATGAAAAAAAAAAAAATTAGAAAAAAGAATGAATTAGATTTTCTACATGCATTTCCTGTGATTTATACCCAGTGTCATTTCTTGAAAAATTGTGCACCTCCAAATAGATTTGAACGTGCACCCCCAAAATTGATTTGTACAAAACATTTTCTGTAGATGAAGGCTATTATAACCGTATAATATTATCTCATACCTGAATAATTGGCCATTCTGATAGATATTATGTCTACCATTAGCAGTTCATGTTATCATCAGACCCAATATGCTTAAGTGCCTATTTCACTGAGGATCATCCACTCTGCCAGTAAATGGGAAATTGGGTCCAAGCAAGTGATATTTAATGACTTTTTTCCCTTTCAGATGAAATCCCCGTTTATCTGGGTGACGAGTGGGCGTGGCGTAAGTTCACCAAGCGTGCCGAAAAGAAAGAACAACCCACAGCTGCACCGGGAAAACCGGTGAAAAATGCTGTGATGCAGCTCAACGACATGTACAAGGGCCTCGAGTTTAACGTCATAGACAGGTCGGGACCCGATCACTGTCCCTTCTTCAAGGTATCAGTAGACATCGAAGGGCAGAAATTTGAAGGGCAAGGCACCACAAAAAAGGCAGCGAAGTTGAGTGCTGCTGAGAAGGCCCTTGATGGACTTGCGCTGACTGGGGTTCTGGCCCAGCGTGCTACACAGAAAAAACAGCACCAATGGGGCAAGCAGAACAAGGGGCCGAACTTTGTCCCTGCTGGTGAAGGCCAAGGTGCCGCCGATGGTGGCGAGAATGGAAATGGGGAAGGTAATACAGAACAAAACGGACAGAGTTCTCCACGGGGCAAAGGCCGAGGTGGCCGTGGTGGTAGAGGCAGGGGTCGAGGTTTTTGGGGAGGGGGACGTGGAGGCGGGGGCGGCTTCCGGGGTCGCGGAGGTGGCGGCGGTGGCTTCAGGGGCCGCGGAGGTCAAAATCGGGGAAGAGGAGGCGGCGGAGGAGCGCAAGGATCACAAGGCTGGGGTAACCAAGGTGATGGCTCAGGGAACATGATGCGAGGCCGGGGCCGTGGAGGATGGGGCCGTGGTGGCGGTGGACGTGGTGGCGGCGGACGCGGAGGTGGCAGCGGAACAGGAGCTGATGGGCAAGGATCAGCTGACTGGACACAGTCGTCCAGTGGTATGAGTGGAATGGGCAGTATGGGCAGCACGGGAATGTTGTCTGCTCAAACCGACACCACAGATTACAGCTACCAAGACCCATACACCAGCACCGAATCCAACACGTGGAACACCAACAGTCAGTCATCATACAACATGTTTGACAACTCGTACATCGACAACTCATACGGCGACAGCAGCAATTACGGAGCATCCTACAATAACAAATCATCATACGACACCACCGCTACTACCGGTACCTATGACAATTCATACAACAATGCTTACCAAGCAGACACCTCCAACACTTGGAGCGACTACGGCTACGGATACTAACATGTGAGAAAGGCTGCTGCGCGATGAGGAAACGAATGGAAGTGTGTGACTGAACAGTTATTACTACTATTATTATAATGATATGAGAAGTGACTTTCACTCTGGTGGTGAGAGACTGAATGGTATCAGTCGTGGGTCAACATACCGAGTGCCACCCTCCCATGCCCTATCCCCTACAATAGCGGTACTGGATACCGCCCGATCTCTGTATATGTATCAAGTAACGAACAATTAATAATATCACGGGACAGGAAGCTCAAGTCGCTATGGGTAATGATCACCGCACCCCCTGTCCTTGTCTATACAAACATCCATGCAGCAAACTCCCGACAGATACCTTGCGTTAATCGATCATGTGACTCGATGACCAAAGGACTTACAGATTTATCAGCTAACACTCTCTCAACTCGGCACTCTTTATCATATGAACAAAATATCATCTTAAAAACATGCATTGTTGGCAAGATATGGCCCACCATCAAATACGATATCAATCAATGGATTGCTTTAAATCCAGCCTGTGGTTGGACAATACACATTGCCGGACGACCACGCTTGGCATATCAGTTCTAGCAAACATTACAGAAAATAACAATGTAACTCATCACCTTGCCACTACTAAATAGTGTTATTGTAAGTTATAACAACTTTTCTTTTGTGTATACATCATAAAGTTCTTTTCTTTTTGTATGGGAGGAGGGGGAGTGTGATTGGTATGATATATCTTTGTTTATTGTGTCAAATAGTGAATATTGATGATTCCGAAACCCATGTTATTCCGGTTTTAGAGCGCTGGTAATCGGAGAAGATCCCATTTTACGTCCAGTTGATAGTCGATATGTAGATGTGTTTTTAAATACACGAGGAGGTTTTTACCTTGTTCTGAAAACCCCTTACCAGTCTGTATTTATGTGTCATTGTTGGAGACTTCTGATTGTCGTTTAAGTTAATATGGTGACTAGCGACTACTCCCACATTTAAATGTCACCCACTTGTATATAGAAGGCACATTTTCCGATAAGGGAGTGGTCATAATATAACAACGTGTCGAGGGCGTGGATAGGAGTCAATAATGCGAGCAGGAGACAAGCAGAAAGGTAAACCCATGGATAGCCTCATGGGCTATCCTTTTAGGTTGCCTGTGGACAATTATCAACCTTCCCAAGTGGGACAAATATAGATTTTATTATCCCTCTTACGCAGCTAATTTTGTAAGGAGGATTGACAAGATTTCACCATCCTTAAGAAACAGGCTCAAAGACATGGATCCCTGCTCAGGCAAAAATCCACTCCCTGGCGTGTGTTAACTTATGACCACCTCCTCTGCGTCATTAACATTTTGTCCGATTTTCCCGAATTCTTGTATTCTTCATCCCTGCTTGAGTAGGTGACTTTGTAGGTTTTGATACTCGATATTGATGCTCCTTACGTT
The DNA here is from genome assembly GCA_949317995.1 of Acholoe squamosa. Taxonomy (NCBI): domain Eukaryota; kingdom Metazoa; phylum Annelida; class Polychaeta; order Phyllodocida; family Polynoidae; genus Acholoe; species Acholoe squamosa. The sequence continues at coordinate 8,744,218 of OX439035.1, forward strand.
CTAGACTTAATGATAATACTAATCCCAATTATGCATAGTTAATGTGAGCGCCTAACAGCTGTCGATAATTAAGACAGGCTGACAGCTCAGGTACCAACATATAATATACACAGTGGACCAGAGGTCGTGATCGGGTTTTATCGGACGGAACAGTCCGATCTGCGTGAACTATTGACATACTTTCGTTTGTACATCACTTTTAAGTTAAGTTGGATACAGGACCCTTTATCTCGTTATAATGGACCATAGACATGCTTGATATAATGTATTGCAGTAATGTGGCTATACAGTGCCCATTGGGACATTTACCGCAGAAATAATGATGGTAATGAAAAAAGAGCTCATTGAACATTTATATAGATATGATTTTGACTAGTTTTAATTGGTGTACATACGGTGGTGTTGATCATTATTGTACGCTCGGTACTATCATGTTGTGAGTGAAGTTTATTGATAGTCATTTTACCATATTACCTGGGGAACTGGGGTACGTGGTAAGATTATAGTGCTGTATTTTGTAATGTACTGGGGGAAGGAATGATGTTGTTAAACTCCCGTGTATAAGCAGCAACCCACCTGTATGTCGCTCAATGTGTTGAACAAGGAGCGAAAAGTCGCACCTGATGCTTGAAAAATGGAATACTGTTTTAATACCTGACCATAAGATACACAATGACTTCAGGGTGATTCTATAAGCGATCGTTGCCCTCTGATTTGCGTATTAGCTGCAGCTTATACATGGGAGTTTATTGGAAGAAGAAAAGTTCAGTTCGTCGGGAATTATCATCAAAAGTACTGCTTTATCACGTGTAAGCGGAACGAGTCAAAATGCACTGCCGCGTCTTAATGATGCATCAAGACTGTTGTAAAAAGGAGCTGAATTCAGAATACTGTTGTGTAATGTATAAAATCATCAATTTATATCCTACACTTCTAAAGGAACTTGCAGTATATATATGGATGAATAAATCTAGGCCATTAGTATACATCTCAACTTTACAAGGGTTTGGTACGGTAGTGTTCATCGAGCTGTTGCGACGAGTGATTGTGGTACTGAAGTAACTGCTAGACAGGAAGGGGTTATCATAATGTGATACAATGGTAAATCTCTGCGGTCATGTATAATAGACTGGAAAAAAATCATTGTCGACTGGCCTTCGCTCGAATTAATGCATTGTTATTTCACGTAGCCGTGTATTTGTCCTTCTGAATTCATGTACTGCTTGTGGGACTGTGTATCGACCATGATGACCACTCCCACGGGGAAGCAGTGGATGTTTTGCACGTAGACAATTAATAAAAGAAACAGTTTGTCCTAAATGTAAACCAGACTTGACTGTCATGTTCCTTCATGTATCATGTCGTCTTAGTGCAATAAGGTTGTAACTGCATCTTGGTCAACAAGGTAAAAGCAGGGATGTAAGTCTTCAGGTTTTATAAGGATTTCCTGATTTCTGAAAATTTTGAACGATATGTATTTTCCTGATACGAGTGGTAAGGAGGGCTGTTTGGAAAAATAGAAGGGTTTTATGTCAAGAAAGTGTATGGCTTCCTGATTTTTGACCATGCCTGACTTACATCCCTGTAAAAGGTACCATAGTTACACTCCTCACAGGGCTACCTTTTACCGTGTTGAGCCAGATACAGTTACAACCTTATTGCATTAAGGTGATGATTGAGCTCTTAAACCCTTCCAGGGACGCCAATGTATTTTAACTATTACCGCAAGTTATCTTGTATAAGCCCCACCCAGAGATAGTAGATAAGCTATAAGCAACACCTAGGTCTTGAAAATTGGAAGTTAAATATTGTTCTATAGTGTCAAATAGCCACATATAGGCTGCACCCTGACTTTGGGAACCTACTATAAGCCGCAATAAGCAGCTACCGTATTCTCCCGCTTATAAGGCGCAGCCCGCGTATAAGGCGCACCCCCAACTAAGGGAGGCCTGTCCCACGTATAAGGCGCACCCCTAAGAGCAGATTTTTGTTAATGTAGTACTGTTCTATAGTAAAAATACCCCCCTATAAGGCGCACCCCAAACTCAAGGCAATTTTCCTCCCACGTATAAGACCCAGCAGCCTTTTGTTTGGCGTATAAGATGCGCCTTATACGCAGGAGATTACGGTAGTTCTCATATAACCAAAGTTTTAACCCATAGTATCGTGCTGGCTTTTTGGCTCAGGGACCACCCTGAGTATACCGCCCGGTAGGTGGTGGCATTGGCAAAAAGTCAGTTATGCAATTTTCAATCTCAATTTTCTACAAGAAACAAAGCATGTAAACAAATAAAATTACCATACATGAGTAGTTCATATATCAGTCTTTAGTTACAGTAAAGAAAAAAAGTCAAAAATCCAAGTATGAGTTCATACAAAATTAAACAAAGAAAAAAGTCATTTCATGAAAATGTTTTGTCCAATCCAGTCCTCCATAGGTTTACCTCCGGGCTGGCGGGCTTCCGTAGCCCACTTAAAAGGGTCTATATCTCATCTTTCCTATCCCCTCAGATGTGTGTGGTGCACATATGCTTGGGCACTGACACATTCCTCTGTGAAATTGTGTAATGTAGTTCTCGCCATGATTATGACCTTAGCTGTCGAAATTGCATAAAACATCTATTACTCACTCACTCACTCACTCACCTCCGGGCTGGACTTTTCTCTCATTGTTTCTATTTCTTTAGGAAACAGCGTCTCAAAGTGAGACGCTTTGGACGCCTTTCAAAAAACGCGGGAAATGTCACCCTGAGCCCTCTGTGCCAATGCACGTCTTTCAATTTTTTCCCATTGTCAACAAGGGAAATTTTTTTATGTCTCAACAAGTCATCGGGACTGAGGTTTCGTGGCTCTTTCCCGGGCCACAAAATGTTCCAGCCGCGCAGCTTCGAAATCGCGTTCGCTGGGTTATGGCTTGGGGCGAAATTAGTCAAATCATACCTCCGCCGCTAACAATGGCTTGCGGAGGTATTGGATGACAATCGGTTCTTTCCATTGTGCGTTCCAGCTGCATGGTTTCGAATCCTGGCCACAGCGAACGCAAAATGCTCCAATCACATTTGGATGCAAAGCCAAGGGTTAGAGCTTGCTCTACATCCTCAAACTCGTTTTTTGGTGAAAACGGGTAAAATCTTCATGCCCACCTCCTTAAGAGGGGTTAAAAATATTTTTCCCACCCCATGGTCAAGGGGTTGCCAACTCCGCAAACCCACCTTTTAATAAAAAAGAGCCAATGATGGCAATTTTTTTGACTCAGGGCCACCATACCCTAAACCATAATGCCATGCTAGTGCTGCCCTCTTTTGCCACATCACAGAAGCACAGCAAGCAGGGATTCCAACGCAGGATGCAACTTGTTACATCGGACTATGCCCTTGGGGCATTCAGATTTCCACGTGGGACTGACGCGGAAATTACTTGGTGTGGGGAGGGGGCAGAGGAGAATGCATGCCCCCGGGGCATCAATGCCCCTGGGGCATAGGTACTGCGATCTTGTATAATGAGAGCTCCTACAGCCAATAGACCTAGCTGTGCCCTCAGGAAATGTCAAGAGAGCCCTGTCCCCTCACTTAATTGTTATTTTAATACAGTCTATAGAACTTAGAAGAAAAGAAGGGACATGCCCTGAGGGCATAGATCGTGCTTGTGCTGCCCTGAGGGCATGCACTAGTCAAATAACTCTAGGCTATAACATGGAGGATAGCTGATAATCACTAATGCCCTGGGGGCATCGACCTACAACAAACCTATAGTCTATGGATGTGATAAATATGCCCTGAGGGTATAATTATATTGGTCAATTATATACTCTGTGGAAGTAGACCAACATATATGCCCAAGGACACTATGCCCTTGGGGCATAGCCTACCGCTATATTGAGCCCTTAGGGCCTGATCTGGACTAGGCCCCCTATACGGGAATGTTTATCATCAGGACATCTGCACGTTTAGGCTATGAAGCTCTAATGGCATTTTTATTATCAATGCCCTCAGGGCATCAGTGCTCACTCATTGATGCCCCCAGGGAAAGTCTCTTCTCTGAAATATCTCCTGGAGATAATAATTACCCCCTAGGGCATAATTCCCTACCTAAGGATGGTATAGTTTTTGTATTCAAAGTAATGCCCTTGGTGCATTCATACACTAGTAATGCCCTAAGGGCATGCTAAAATGATGCTATGGTGGGGAGAGTGGCCTAGACAATGCTGGTGTTGCCCTGAGTAAAAGAGTAGGGATATGCCCTCAGGACCGATGCACAATGCCCTGAGGGCATACACTAGAATAGGTCAATTGTTGATATGTAAAGGCCAGCAATATGACCCCAGGGCATGCTCAATCCCGCGCGGCAGTCCCAGAAATATACGCGTCACCAGTGGGGCGGCACTGAATGCCCTTAGGGCATAGTCAGATGTAACAAGTTGCATCCTGCGATTGCAACACTGGCAGACCATGCTATATCTTTCGCTAACAGGAAGTTGCAGACTGCTCAAATGTGGGTCACTATTTGATAAAAACACACTTTCTAAATCCCCTGCTACTGCTTCCATATGACTTAAAACGCTACCTGTGTAACCTATAGGCCACTCTACTTTAATAGAGAATAGACAACGATTTTCTTCACATCGAGACTGTCTGTTGTTCTATAATGCACGAATGCATCTGAGTAAAAACGTTTATATTGCCATTCAGACATCAATCACCCAATCAAGCTACCTCTAGACAATCAATAACCATCGAACTGTTACATATATACTGTGACCTTGCTCAGGTGTGCACTAGACTCCTATAATGCACTCAAGATCACTTCTAAGTTCTATTTAGCTTAGAAATCTAAACTCTTATCTCTGTACCGCCGTGAGAGTTTAGAAAATCTCATGTTTCCTGGTGGGTGACTGCTGTGTATCTGCTCAAAGACCGCAGATTTCCGGCCACTTAGACTTTGAATTTCTTAAATTTTTGAAGGTCCTTCCAAAGACTAATATGTTAGGTACACTCTCACTAATTTTGGAAACCGGATGGCTTATAATAAATATTCTAGAGCACATTTCCTGCACACACCTCTTGTCATTCTGCCACCTTCCCAGCTGAGCGGGAGAATGGTGGAGGTATAAATAGACTTGAAAGTAGGTTAGAACTCTATGCTTTTGTCCCTCCTCCCTGAAGAGTTCCTCACTCATCTGTAAACATCCGGTTTTCTAAACTCTCACGTCGGCCACAGAGATGAGAGTTTAGATTTCTAAGCTAAGTTCTATTATGTAGCAGAGCACTGCCAGCCGTTTTATAATACCCAATGGATGTATCACAGGGTAAAGGTTATATTGGAAAACAACAAGGGGTGCTGCTACTGATAATGGACTAAGGGAGTGGTCATTATTTATCAACAGGGGGGGGGTGGTGGGTTTTCGCGCGGACGCGACGGCAGTAAAAAAAATTTGCGCCCCCCCGCGCCGGAGGCGCGGAGAGTTTTCGCGCCCCCTCTTTGATCTATAGTAGCGCGCGGGCTTTTTTGCTAAAAAGAGGGTAAATTTTTTTAGCCCCCCCCCTCAAGAGGGTTCAAAATTTTTTTAGCCCCCCCCTCGAGAGGGGTCAGAATTTTTTACGCCCCCCCCTCAAACCCACCACCCCCCCCTGTTGATAATAAATGACCACTCCCTAAAGACTAGCTCTGTAGAGCTGCCAGTGACACACATCCATGGGACATTTTAAGCTGCTAGGTTCAATGTCCTTGTGTTCGATTATATTGTGGCCGTTAAAGGGGCCCTAGCACAGCGAATGCATGCCTGCATTAAAAGGTCATGTGACCACCCATTGACCAATCAGGGCGCTCTGCTGGTTCCTGCGAGTTTACCAACGATCTTTAGGTCGGTACCCGTGTTGTACTTTGCCGTGTCAGTGCCCCTTTAAGTGGTCAGATTTGCTGCATTATGGGGATATCCCTCCTTGAACACTTACTACACAACTTGGGCTGTTTCCCCCACCCCCTTCCACCCCAGCCATGTCTGGGTAGGTACCAGTACCCCGACCAGTACTTTACCATGTTTTGGGGTGTAATAAGGGAGTGATCATTTTTTAACAACAGGGGGGGGGGGGGGCGCTGGGTTTGAGGGGGGGTCAGAATTTTTTCAACCCCTTGACCGGGGGGGGGGTCAGAATTTTTTCAATACCTCTGATGGGGGGGTCAAAATAATTTCACCTGTTTTCAGTGGAAAACCCCGTGCGTTACTATAGGCTAAAATGGGACGTTCGCGCGCGAATTTTGTCCCTTATGGGGGGGTCGAAAAAATTTTACCCCCTCGAGAGGGGGGGGTCGAAATTTTTTTCGTGCGTCCGCGCACAAACCCACCAGCCCCCCCTGTTGTTAAAAAATGATCACTCCCTAAGTTGACTACAGGATCAACATTGACTCAAATAGGACTGGCCAATAGGATATGGCCTTACAAATCAGCATCGATCATCGCTGGGATGCTCCCCGAACATACCAAATGATTTGGAGTTACAATGATAATTGTTCACACTGGGACTTGTCATCTTGAATCATATTAAAAACTTAAGCTGATGCGCCCCATGTGGCAGCAGGACCTATACCAAAGGAGGGGAATGTCCAATAGGCGTGGCCATTACCAGGGATGTGATTTCTCCTCCAATTGGAGGTTTTCCTCCAATTGGGAGTCAAAAAGTCGACCCTCATGATTTCCCCAAATCCATTGAGAAAATATTTTACTGAGGGTGGGGGGGGGGGGGTCTGGTACTAAACAACTGCACCAGATTGCACCATTTGGCCTCTAGATGTTCAAAACTTTCTTGGGCTCCCGGGGGGACACCCAGACCCCCCCCCCCATTATGTACAAAGATCCTTGTCCAAGTCTATTTTGTGACATTGAATACCCTATATTGGGACTTGAAAAAATCTTCCTTTTCCAAGTCTATTTTGTGACATTGAATACCCTATATTGGGACTTGAAAAAATCTTTCTACATTTGGGCGATTTTCAAATCACATCCCTGATTACTGAAGCTGGTTACCAGTGGGTATCACTGATAACAGTTATCAGATGGCTACCAACTGCCCCCGTGAGGCCTACAGTGAGTAGGGATTATTTAATGGGCTGATAATCGATCCCACTAATTTGGTATGCTAGAGCAGTGGCAGCAAGAAACATGTTATGTGTGACTATACCGATGTAGCAGATTGTCCTATGGGCGTGGCCATTACTGAAGCTGATTACCAGCAGTTACCACTGATAAGAACTATCAGATGGGTACTAACTGGCTCCCGAGAGGACCGCAGTGAATATACGGGATCATTTCATTGGCTAATAATCAAACCAGCTAAGTCGGTATATACGGCACATGGCTATTGTATTATTGACCAATGGGAGGCATCCCTGGCATATACTGCGGAGTCGGGGGCTGAAGATGTTAGTCACAGTGCCGTCGGGGTCTAATGGCGACCCCCAGCTGATAATGGCTATGTGAGCTATACATACGGTATTGAGGATGTTTTAACATAGAATCACTACATATGCACTACTACTCCTATTGAATCACAAGTATTGCGCTCAATGCAGCGATCAAACATAGATGTTAGTAGAAAATGGCATTTTTCAATTTCCAATGGAGATCGAAATCTCGCCAAGGTTCAAGGTTCAGGTTTTATATTGACAATCACGATAAGGATGGAATTTGTAAAATGCTTTCTAAAAATGAGTGGAATGTAGATGACTGCTTTGAAGAAATAACATCGCCTCCAAAATGGATGACGCAAAGAGGTATAAAGAATAACCTTCATATTGTTGCTGCCATTCATTATGTTATTGTACTTGGCTGGGAGGAAGGCCTCAGAATATTAGTCGAAGCAGGGGCAGATTTAAACAAAACAGGGACAATGACGAAAAATGTCAAAGGTTTGCGTAACTATACAGTAGATATGGATTTCACTCCATTGATGGTGGCAGTTCAATATGAGCAGACAGCAATGCGGCAGTTACTGTTGGAAAAAGGTGCGGATCCGTATAAAACTTGTGGGTTGCTTTACAGAGTTCTCCACAGTGAGAACCCAGATTTTGCTGCTGCCAGTTTATTGATACATGCTGGTGTACATGTGACCCCTGGGGACATGGCCATCATAGAAGATGAACTCAGAAAAAGGGCAAATCATGATGTTCCAGAATCAGGATTTTGGGAGCAACCTTCTGATCATAGTGACTGTTATACGTTCAAGAAGCCTCAGTTTTTAACGACAGGCAGAGAACCAGATCATACCACGACTGATGTCTCTCACACAAGGGTCGAGTGGTGGATGCAGCAGGAGGACGACCTCCTAGTGTTCAGTGATGATTCCCTTGATGTCTACAATAATCTGTGTGGTCTTGATGCAGCAGCAGAACTGTTTGCATTCCTCAGCAAGCCTCCATCACTGAAATGGAAATGCCGTAAGATGCTCCGCCAGGACCTGCCATCAGTTTCTCCATGTTTCATTAAAATACTCCCAGTACCAGCAGCAATAAAGGGTTACATCTTGTGTCATGAACTCTGATGTTGAAGCAATAATAAAGTGATACACTCTGATAGCAAGTCATACGTTATGAGGTATATATTTTGTTTGAAAGCAATTAGGTTTGTGAGAAAAAAAGCTCCTGATCATTTTAATGCAATTCATAACATGCTGTATTGAAATTATTGTATTGTATTTGAATGAAAGTATTGTTCTCAATATGAAACAATCAAATCAAATTAATCGTTTCAATAAGAGAATTTCCTTTTAAAGATATGAATTAAAACCCTTCTGTAGCAGGGTGCGATATTCTGTGTCATAAACTCTGATGTGAGAGGGGTGGTTACAGGACAACAGGAGGGAGGGGTGGTTACAGGACCACATGAGGGAGGGGTGGTTACAGGGCCACAGGAGGAAGGGGTGGTTACAGGACAACAGGAGGGAGGGGTGTTTACAGGACCACAGGGGGAGGGGTGGTTACAGGACCACAGGGGGAGGGGTGGTTACAGGACCACAGGAGGGAGGGGTGGTTACAGGACCACAGGAGGGAGGGGTGGTTACAGGACAACAGGAGAGAGGGGTGGTTACAGGACCACAGGGGGGAGGGGTGGTTACAGGACCACAGGAGGGAGGGGGGGGGTTACAGGACCACAGGAGGGAGGGGTGATTACAGGACCACAGGAGGGAGGGGTGGTTACAGGACAACAGGAGAGAGGGGTGGTTACAGGACCACAGGGTGGAGGGGTGGTTACAGGACCACAGGAGGGAGGGGTGGTTACAGGACAACAGGAGAGAGGGGTGGTTACAGGACAACAGGAGGGAGGGGTGGTTACAGGACAACAGGAGAGAGGGGTGGTTACAGGACCACAGGAGGGAGGGGTGGTTACAGGACAACAGGAGGGAGGGGTGTTTACAGGACCACAGGGGGAGGGGTGGTTACAGGATCACAGGAGGGAGGGGGTTACAGGACCACAGGAGGGAGGGGTGATTACAGGACCACAGGAGGGAGGGGTGGTTACAGGACAACATGAGGGAGGGGTGGTTACAAGACAACATGAGGGAGGGGTGGTTACAGGACAACATGAGGGAGGGGTGGTTACAGGACAACAGGAGGGAGGGGTGTTTACAGGACCACAGGAGGGAGGGGTGGTTACAGGACAACATGAGGGAGGGCTGGTTACAGGACAACAAGAGGGAGGGGTGGTTACAAGACAACAGGAGGGAGGGGTGGTTACAAGACAACAGGAGGGAGGGGGTTACAGGACAACAGGAGGGAGGGGGTTACAGGACCACAGGAGGGAGGGGTGGTTACAGGACAACAGGAGGGAGGGGGGTTACAGGACAACAGGAGGGAGGGGTGGTTACAAGACAACAGGAGGGAGGGGTGATTACAGGACAACAGGAGGGAGGGGTGGTTACAAGACAACAGGAGGGAGGGGTGGTTACAAGACAACAGGAGGGAGGGGTGCTTACAGGACCACAGGAGGGAGGGGTGGTTACAGGACATGATGAGGGAGGAGTGGTTACACGAAATCTCTTACTGGTTGGTAACAGGACATGCATACAATCATGTGGTCCTGTGACCAACCTTCCTTGTGTGGTCCTGTGACCACCTTTTCCTTGTGCTGTCCTGTGACCACCTTTACCTCATGTGGTCCTGTGACCACCTTTACCTCGTGCTGTCCTGTGACCACCTTTTCCTCGTGCTGTTCTGTGACCACCTTTACCTCGTGTGGTCCTGTGACCACCTTTTCCTCGTGCTGTTCTGTGACCACCTTTACCTCGTGTGGTCCTGTGACCACCTTTTCCTTGTGCTGTCCTGTGACCACCTTTTCCTCGTGCTGTCTTGTGACCACCTTTACCTCGTGTAGTCCTGTGACCACCTTTACCTCGTGTAGTCCTGTGACCACCTTTTCCTCGTGCTGTTCTGTGACCACATTTACCTCGTGCTGTCTTGTGACCACCTTTACCTCGTGTAGTTCTGTGACCACCTTTACCTCGTGTAGTCCTGTGACCACCTTTTCCTCGTGCTGTCCTGTGACCACCTTTACCTCGTGTAGTCCTGTGACCACCTTTACCTTGTGTAGTCCTGTGACCACCTTTACCTCGTGTAGTCCTGTGACCACCTTTTCCTCGTGCTGTCCTGTGACCACCTTTACCTCGTGTAGTCCTGTGACCACCTTTACCTTGTGTAGTTCTGTGACCACCTTTACCTCATGTAGTCCTGTGACCACCTTTTCCTCGTGCTGTCCTGTGACCACCTTTACCTCGTGTAGTCCTGTGACCACCTTTACCTCGTGTAGTCCTGTGACCACCTTTTCCTCGTGCTGTCCTGTGACCACCTTTACCTCGTGCTGTCCTGTGACCACCTTTACCTTGTGTAGTCCTGTGACCACCTTTACCTCGTGCTGTCCTGGGGCTAGCCTGTACACCCGCTAGAGTGCATCACTTCCACATACTCCTCATATTGTCCTGTGACTAACCCTATGATACTGCGATGTACACCTGTGTCCTGTGACTGACCTTATGTACACCTCTCCTGTGACCACCCCTTCCTCATGTGGTCTTGTGACCACCCTTCCTCATGTGGTCCTGTGACCAGCTTTACCTCGTGTAGTCCCATGACCTCCTTTTCCTCGTGCGTTTATCGCCGGCCGTTACAATCATGACAATGACAAGTATTGTAATCTCCTGCATATAAGGCGCATCTTATACGCCAAACAAAATGCTGCTGGGTCTTATGCGCGGGAGGGACATTGCCTTGAGTTTGAGGTGCGCCTTATAGGGGGGGGGGTATTTTTACTATAAGGGGTGCGTCCACTGCCGACGGATGGACCAGCCGTCGGTTTCATCCGTATCATTTTTCATTGATTTCTATGGAGAAAAATACAGATGAAGAGAGACGGATGGTCCATCCGTCACAGTGGATGCACCCCTATAGAACAGTACTAAACTGACAAAAATCTGCCCTTAGGGTGGCGCCTTCTACGTGAAACAGCCTTCCGTGGGTTGGGAGTGCACCTTCTACGCGGGAGATTACGGTATGTAACATTTGAATAAAGGATCAAAAGGGGTAGATTTTGTACAAGACTCTGCATATATGATTATCATTATTACTACATTATATTGATATGGCAGGTTTCAGTGTATCAGCACAGCCCCGAATATACTATTGGCTCACCTTTTAAAGTTTCCAATTTTTCTCACAAAAGAGTAGACAAACGAAGATTTATTTCTTTTGTATATATGTTTATTTCTTGTTGATTGTTTCATATAATTTCTTTTTCTTTCTTAAGGTTTCACTTCTTGGATACAAAATGTAATTATGCCATTAAAAACGTAGCTAACAAACATTGCAAAAGAAATGAAAATGAGCGTTCAAAAGCAATTTTATTATGTTCAAAAGGTTTTCATTATGTTCTAAGGTTGATCGCTAATATGAGAAAAACGTTTTAAAAAAAGCTTTTCTACTCATATCTTCTAACGTTAAAGAAAAGTGGGAAACCTCTAAAACGTGCCTGGGGCAGGAATTTAAATGAGTTCAGAGAGTTTCTCTAAAGTGCAGATGGGGTTTACTCTCTTGACAAAATCTTTTTTTAATATTAAAACAAGATTCTTTTAGATTCCTAAACTCAGGATGCGCCTTATATGCGAGGTGCACCTTATAAAAGGTGTACCAAGATGGGCCTGATTTCCGTGGTAGGGTGTTCTTGTGTATATATTATGCATGTATCTCTTACTTTGTAAGAGGGTTTTCATGTCAGAAGACATTGGGATTAATTATGCACCATTCACATGTACTTGTACCTTCCACCCACCCCCCTTACACACACGCTATTCTACCCCTCATTCAATCCAACATCCTTACTAAGCTCATTCACTTACAGGCCGGGTCATTTATTGCCAGATGGGGGGGGGGGCTTGTTGGAGTTACGTTTTTTATGTTGAAATAACGTTTTTTAAACCTAAAATAAGCACAATTTTTAATAGAATGTTAAAAAGTATTTACTTTGAGTACATGACCTTTTTCACGTTTTAAACAAAAATCTGGCAAACTTAAAACCTAATTATGTTTTAATGTTACACAAACGTTTTTTTATGCCAAGTGGGTTGTGAAAAGAAGCCCTTGGAGGGGGGGCGGGGTCAAAAACCCAATAATCTGGGGTAGGGGTCAAAACTAGAGAGATTCAAATACACGTCGTGCTTTCCCCACATGTGTACGATGGATATGTCCATTTTAAATGTAATATTTATTAATTTATCTATCTTATTATATATATATATATATATATATATATATATTTTTTTTTTTTGGGGGGGGGGGGAGGCGGTCATTTTGCAAAATCAATTATTGGTGGGGTGGGGAAATGGTCGTTTTGTGAATTATAATCCCCTCCTGCTGATAATAAATGACCACTCCCTTAAACAATATACCTGGCGCCTCTCCCTGCGTCTCCGCACTCTGCGTACAGGGGCGGATCGGTCAAGTTAGAAGTTGGAAACACTAAACATCAAAATGCGTGAAATAGTTCATCTCCAGGCAGGCCAGTGTGGCAATCAGATAGGTGCAAAGGTGGGTCAGACTCTATGTTAAATTGGATACACTAGAATTAATAATGTCCCACTTTGTATAAAAACGTTTTTAACGTTAAAGACGTTTTATCCTAGCATTGCCAAACATTAGTTGAAGTGTTAAAAAACATCAAAACATGGACTCAAAAAACGTTTTTTTAATGTTCTATAAAGGTTTTTATTTAAGGTTAATACGAACGAACCAAATATTTTTAATGTAATAAAAACCTTTTTCGCAAACGATCTAAAAACGTTTTCAAACATCAAAGACACATTCTTTGCCATATGGGTTGAGGGTACATAGCCGTGAACGTTTTTCATCTTGAAATAAAACGTCTAGAAAAGGGGACGGTGTTTAACCATATTTTCTGATACAATCTTTTCCACTTTATTTTCATTCCCTTGATTCTAAAATAAGCAAAATGTGCCCTGTTTCTAATAAACTATAGGAACCACAAAAATTGTGGCTTTGCCCACTCCTCGTTTACTTTGTGATAGCGATCCCTATTTCAGATTCTATTTTGTTTTCACATATGTATTTATATATAGACAATGTTTCTTTCAAATTCCATGTGAATATAAAACACTGCATGGAAACGTAAAAATCCAAAACAGAGAAAAAATACTTAAAGGTCCTAAAATGTTTCAATGTATCTACCTGTATCTATTTCACGTAACACTATTCGGCCTCCAATTATGAATTTCGAAATGAATGAAATAACATTTTTCTCTTTGCTTCTTTTTTTTTTTCTTTTCGTCATTCCCTTTCTCCTACTTTCATTCTTTTATTAGTTGTTTGTTTCTCTCACTCTCATAACAGCAACAGTTTAAATCCATCAATAAATGTGTGGCCATCAAATTGCGAGTTGTCATGGAACCCTCTTAACCCTTTAAAGGCCGCTGATACATTAATGCATCTTGCCCATTGGTCATGCCATTGGTCCCTATTATAAAACGGCAGCCCATGCTCTGCTGCACGATAGAAGTGACCTTGAGTGCATTATAGGAGTTCAGTGCACACCTGAGCAAGGTCACAGCTTGACCTGTGGGATATCAGAGGCTTTAGACTTTTAATCAATGTGATGAAAATGCTAACATGTTTTAAACATGTTTTATAAAGACAATAGACAACTCATTCTTCATGTCTTGACTCTCTGTTGGACTATAATGCACGATGGCTAAAAGGCCCTTGACCATCGTGCATTATAGTCCAACAGAGAGTCAAGACATGAAGAATATCATTGTCTATTCTCTAAATGAAGTGCTGCAAGACTGCTCACCAGCACTTCATTAGTGCATTATGACGACCCTCTGGGAGTATAACCCCCATAGGGCCAGCATAATGCATTGATATAGCCTTGCCGGGTAATTTGCAAGAGCTGCATAAGTGCATTCATGTGCTTATATATGGGTAAAAAGTGACGGTCGTGATGCATGTGACACAGGGGTTTTAAAAAGTGACGGTCATGACACAGGGGTTTTAGAAAATAACGGATGGCGACAATTTCAAAGGTACATTGGCATATACACTCCATCCTTCCTAAAAAGTGATAGCGTGACATCCTGAAAATTTTGAGCACCCATGTATAGGCACATTCATGCATCATGGCCACTAATGGGCATGATGCATTAATGCATTAGCGGCCCATAAAGGGTTAAATCAAGAGTCCCTCGTAAATAAATGTACATGCAATCTACCCATACAGTGGTCACCGGGGAACAGCGCCCTGAATTACATGTGTTCAATATTTAAGGGGGGTGGTCAATTTTTTAACAACGGGATGGTGGGTTGAAAGGGGGGGGGGGTCAGTGGATTTTTGCAAGCTATGGAAGTGAAACCTTTCAGTCCCCCTTCTTGCTTTCTATGGTAACACGGGGGTTTTCGCTAAAAAGGGGTGTATCTGTTTCTCCCACCCAAATTAAGGGGTCTCCCCAATCCACCAACCAATCCCCCACGTAGTATTGCGTCCATGGGGCATTCTTGTAAATACAACATGGTAAAATCAGCATTAGACCTTCATACAGATGGGGTATAAGAACACCACTGAAATGTGACACATAAGGAATTGACTGAATTCAGAAATAGCAAGGACATAGAATTTCTCGTTTAGTTGTCCAGATTATCCGGGATGCGGTCCATATGGAATTGAGGGAAATAGGACATAAGGTTAAAATAAGAAGTTGAATTCCACTTTCTCATATGATAGGACCCTCCTCTACCAATTTGAGTTGGTATTTCATGATTTGAAAACGGTTGGTAGTTTCTTTTTTTTTTTACGTCAAAACTACGTCCTTTTCACCGAGAAATAAAGGAATTTTACAGGACATTTATAAGGCCACTCAAAAAAATGGTTTCTCATCACCAACCCCTGAAAAATGTGACGAGGTTTTTTTTTCTTTTTATTTATTTTTACTCTTGGCATATTGGGGTGAGAACTGCATGGGGCGAGACCGAAAATTTTGATTTTAGTACTTAAGAGTTTATTGATAAGAAAAGTTGTGAAAATGCACTCAATCTCTAGTCCACGCTAAAGCTGACATTGTTAGCTTTAATTTGATACCAAATATGCCCATGTTTGTCTATTTTTGCCATGATTTTGACAAAGGATATGTAAAAAGAAAATAAAAATTCAAAACACAATCTAATGATGCGCGCGGTGATGAGAAACCAGTTCCCCCCCTTTTCTTTTGCTTCTTTTGGCAGAGTTTCTGGTAGATATTTCACATGGTAGACATTCCATATAGCAAATATTACATATGGCAGCCTCATTGCATAACCATATCAATCTTCTGATTTTTTTTTCTCTTTTTTTTTGTCCCTTTTTGTGACCCTCCCACTTCCAATATAAATTGCCCCCCTGGGACTCATCACGTGACCTCCCTTTATCTCCATAATTGATCACAATTACCATATCAACGCAGCAACAGGTACAGGCTGGGCGCCATGGTTGCTAGGCTACCACAGGAAGCTGGCACTAACCAGAGTCCTTTGGGAGTCAAAGGGTAATAGTTTAAAGAGAGATGGCGTTGCATCAGGCCAAGGTGTATGAAGCGCAATCAGAGCCGTTTCTTTAACTATGGCAAGCCAAATGTTCACCTTTGATATCAGAGTTTCTTTATTTGATATCACAGTTTTAGAATTTGATAATAGGGTTTTGAGGTTTATTGAAAACTTATCGATACTTTTTAACTTTTGATAACAACTCTGATTTTACAGTTACAACATTGATATCACAACTTAAAGCTTTGATATCTAAGATAAAATCCATGATATCACAGCTAGAAACCTTAATATCAGAGTTAAAAACTGTGATATTAACTGGATTATCAGTCAATTAATCCCAATCCCAATCTCCGCTCTATTATCTGGGTTTCCCTAGAGTAACTCTGATATCAAATCCTAAATTTGTGATATCAATAAATAAAACTCTGATATCAAAGCAATCGGGGGGGGGGGGGTGAACATATCGCTTGTCATAGTGTCTTTTATTGATAGCTGAACTATTAAGCTGTGAGAAGCTGATCACAATTACATAGTTTCTCTCAGTTAGTACTGCAGCTTAACTCTTTTAGGAGTCTCGCCAGCACTTTTTTTTGGTGCATCATGCCCGCCGTCTGGGAGTGTATCAACCTGCCAGGGTTGCATTCATGCATCATGGCAGCCAATGGGCATAATACATGAATGCATCAGCGGTATTTAAAGGGTTAAATGTAGGTGTGGCTTCTGTGCATGGGGCTGTATAACAAGAACACCTTACTTTATCTTACATTGTGACAGTTCTGGGAGGTGATCTCTGACGAACACGGTGTGGACCCGACCGGCACCTACCATGGAGACTCAGACCTCCAGCTGGAAAGGGTCAATGTCTACTACAATGAAGCTACAGGTAAGGAGTTTTCTAGAAAATAATTAAAGAGTAAACAAAACTTATATGAAAATAAGAAAAAATAAAGACTGATTTGGAGAATAAGTGTGTTGAAATTAAATGCACTGGATATTTATCTCCTTGAATTTTCACAAAAATCGATTCATCCGCCACTTTACCTTTGTCAACTCTATTGAGCTTGTCCTATCAAACTAAGCAAGCGTTAGATATCAATTATGGATAACAAAAAAAGAAATTAACACTGCTATTTTCCACATCAACAGGAGGGAAATACGTCCCCCGTGCCGTACTCATTGACCTTGAACCCGGCACCATGGACTCAGTCCGCTCTGGTCCATTTGGCCAGGTCTTCCGTCCAGACAACTTTGTCTTTGGACAGTCCGGTGCTGGTAACAACTGGGCCAAGGGCCACTACACTGAGGGAGCTGAGCTTGTAGACTCAGTTCTCGATGTTGTCCGTAAGGAGGCCGAGAGCTGTGACTGCCTGCAGGGCTTCCAGCTTACACACTCCCTTGGTGGTGGTACTGGATCAGGAATGGGAACTCTTCTCATCTCCAAGATCCGGGAGGAGTATCCTGACAGGATCATGAACACGTTCTCTGTCGTTCCATCTCCCAAGGTAAGGTATCTATTTCTGTATTAATGAATAAGTAAGTTATAAACATCGAACTCATGAAGAACAATTACTGAAGTATCTTTCTTATAATCTATGGAATCGAACACCTTACTGCACCTTAGAGAATCTTCCAAAAGAAGGGGAAAGAGTATATAACTGTGGTATTTAGTCTTGTCAAAATCAACCCATAGCTTCGCCTTATAGGTCTGGCTGCAACTCAGGGTGTGTCTTATATGCACATTAGATGTGAGGCACTAGGATAAAACAAAACGTCCCATGAAGACTTTTTTTATGAGATATTAGAAAAGACTTTGGCTTCTCACTTCACAACCCTATCTATTAGAGAAGGGGTAGTTATTGTCAGGGTGCATAACCTTAGTGTTTGCAAGTAGTTCAATGATGAGAATAAATACTTCTTTTTGAGTCTTTTACATCATATGAATGCTATATAGCCTGTGCAAGTTGATAACGCAGCAGTGAGCTCCAATAAAAAAATCCCTGGTTGATTTCAGGTATCTGATACAGTTGTCGAGCCTTACAATGCTACACTCTCTGTACATCAATTGGTGGAGAACACAGACGAGACCTACTGCATTGACAATGAGGCTCTCTATGACATCTGCTTCCGTACCCTGAAGTTGACCACCCCGACCTATGGTGACTTAAACCATCTCGTGTCTGCAACCATGTCTGGTGTCACTACTTGTCTGCGTTTCCCCGGCCAGCTGAACGCTGATCTGAGGAAGCTGGCTGTCAACATGGTGCCCTTCCCACGACTCCACTTCTTCATGCCAGGCTTCGCTCCCCTGACATCCCGTGGAAGCCAGCAGTACCGTGCCCTGACCGTGCCCGAGCTCACCCAGCAGATGTTCGATGCCAAAAACATGATGGCTGCCTGTGATCCACGTCATGGCCGTTACCTAACTGTGGCTGTCATGTTCCGTGGCCGCATGTCCATGAAGGAGGTCGATGAGCAAATGCTGAATGTCCAAAACAAGAACAGCAGCTACTTTGTTGAATGGATCCCGAACAACGTCAAAACTGCCGTTTGTGATATCCCACCACGAGGCCTCAAAATGGCCGGTACCTTTGTCGGTAACAGTACTGCTATCCAGGAGCTGTTCAAGCGTATCTCTGAGCAGTTCACCGCTATGTTCCGGCGTAAGGCTTTCCTCCACTGGTACACTGGTGAGGGTATGGATGAGATGGAGTTCACTGAGGCTGAGAGCAACATGAATGACTTGGTCTCTGAGTACCAGCAGTACCAAGATGCCACCGCTGAGGAAGAGGCCGAGTTTGATGAAGATCAGGGAGAAGATGAAGACAATTAGAACAGAGAGAGTTAAAGATGGAATGCCATCTCATATTGACACATTATTTCCACCTTTGCACCAATGTACTTGATTGGAGACCCAAGGCTGTCCATGGAAAATGAGAGATTAGCAAAATAGACCTGTAACCCAGATCTCAAGTGCTCCCAAGCAAGCCAGGGGTTATGTATACATGTGAGAAGGAGGGCTCTGACTAGCTGGATTGTTATTCACACATATAAGTGCTCCCCCTTGGCTCAGGCAATTTTCTATATATAGAAGTTCACACTACCCTTATTGAAGGCTATATTTCAGGTTGGAAAGGAAAGGTGTATAATTTAGGGTTTAGGATGATGCACTTTGTGTAAGGTATTATGTTGTAAGTCACAGTGTGCCATCATACCCTAATTTAATTTCTTGTTTAAACATACCTGCTCTCAATGATAAACTTGCACTAATTTGAAACCCATGCGCTAAAAGGAATGGTTGCGGAATACCCCATCAAGCCAGAGTATAGTGATTTGATGCCGGATGGTAAAATGGAGCCTTATTAAGTAACTAAGGTTAAGAAACCAAGCTGCATTAATGTTATTTTCTCCCTCTTATCGTTGTCAATTTATTATTGTTTAAGGCCCTCTGGTATGGACACTAACTTGCCTATCACCCGCAGTGATGTGACTTTCACAATAAACAAATGTTGGACTTGTGTTTCATTTCACTATTTGTTACTTTTGCCCACTGATGGCTACTGGGGTGTATACATTAAAATTGGGTTTTGGAACTAACCTTAGTATTGGTCATAGATAGCTTATTAGTACTCAATGATATAATTTCTTTTCGCTGAAATGGGAATGGGGCATTGTATACCGAGGTTCCAGGATCCTTAGTAGGGGGCACCATTGCTTGATCTTGTACCTGCACTGAATGAAGGGAATTATCTCATTGGTTAATCACATATTCCACTAGGTCGTTATGACACCATCTCGAATGCAGGAGCACCCAGATGGAAATACTGGTGGGTCCCCACAATTAATTAACTCACCATGGGTTTCTCTAGTCCTCATATGTTTATAATTGCCAGAATGGCCTCGGCTGTTACACACGTTTTATAGGGACAATAAAATTATATGGAAACTGGAACTTGATTTGGACTAGCTCCTACCCCATCTTAAATCCCATAACCAAATGGACCGAGTAGCTACAATAAAGTTCAGCCGCTATTCCTCACAGCTTACGCCAATGTCTCATGACATGATGGAGATGCTCAATAGGAGATTTCTCCGCTGAGCGAGGTTTTTATAAAGTACCCATTAACATTACAATGTATGTGTAAAATTACAAAGCGCAGGATGTCTTATCTTGTTTATTGGTCATTACATATGTTCACCTTGCCCAGTGCTAAGGGCATATGTATATCAGGTCGTCAGAAAGTGTAAGATTTTGCCCTTGAAGGCCTTGAAAAAATAATTTTCTAATTACTTTATATAACCTTTACAAAATTGTCAAGGTACATCTCCTGAGCTCAGAAGACCAAAAAATACCGATCTAGGCCATCCAGTTCCATTTTTATTGCTTGTTTTGTGTCATGTAATGTCCGATACCAAAATAATAAAATACGGAGGTAATTGAAGTTGCTCTCAGTAATATAAGAATGTCCCATTATGCATAACAAACACATGAAATAACAAGGCCAATATGTCTATTATTGACTTCAATTACAGAATGGAACAAAATTTGAGTTATGCATGCACAGTAGACTGCCTCCTACATGATAATAAAAGTACCGGACGTTACGTCAGAATTATTTCACATAAGCTGCTCTCATATGGAGACAGATGCTGTTAGACACAATTTCTTCACCAAAGTAGGGGATGATAGGGCCCTTCATATGGGTAATAACAAAGATTTTGAAGCTTCATTTTTTCTATGTTTTATAACTGATTTAGATTTAGGTACCGGACGTTACAAATTACAGATTTCCATTTTGAAAGACACATCATGAAAAATTCTCACTTAGTAACATGTCCAAACCTCATGGAAATGATACCTATGATCATATACAATACAAAAATAACTTTGGAATACTCTATGGTGTTTTTTATTCAATACAGGACACTTGTAAAAAATACAATAAGTATAAAAAAGAACAAATTTGGCTGTTTTTTCACTTCGGCAGGCTATAAGTCCTAAAGTTTTTGATGGATGACCACAAATGTACATTTTTCTGATAGCCCTAAGTGTTCTCCATCAGATGAGTCCAAGTAAGACAAGATTGGTTCACAACTTCTTTCTCCAGAGCCATCAAAGTCCAAAATGACCCAAAAACACAAAATCTTCTGGCGACCTGACCCGGGCAACATCCAAGCATCCAGAGAACCCATCACAAAGCACCATCTCTTGTTAAATATCAAACTTACAGCCAATACTTTCATTTTCTGATCCTGCTCTGTATTCTGAAGAAAAAATAACAACAACTGTGCAACCTCTAGCAAAGTGATTTTTTTTTCGATATGTACCAAACCAAAAGAGAAAACGCTGTGCAAAATTGACACTCAAATACCTCTGTGCTTACGGACTACTCTTTATGTATCTATAGAGAGATCTCATAACAAAACAAAGCAATTACAAATAGCTGGGTAAACCTAGAGTGCCTGACTAAGCTTGAACGCTACCAAGCTTAGACCTGTACCAATGGATTATCCACTGGAATTTGACTTGAATGTCTGTTTACCTTTTAAAAAAATCATTTGGTTCCTTGTACCAGCTGTGTACCAATATGACTATACACTGTTCCATCACGAATATGAGTATATACTCTCCTTCCTGTTTCCATATTTACCAGTTTTAGCTCATTGCTACCTGATTGAAATCATGCTTGCTGAATGTTTTGTCATATCTAGCTATGGGTCTCCACCACATGCCCTGGGTTCTCCACCACATGTCACATCTAGCTCTGGGTAATTACAGCTACTATATGAACATAGTGATAACAAGAAGCTGGCGATTAGTGGATAATTGATGATAGCTTTATTGTACAAAAGTACATGTTGAAGAGATGTTAACTCAGCGAATAGCTAGTTGGTAATGCTTGTAATGAGTTGAAGGAAGAACCAAGACCTTACAATTCGGTGCCTCGTGCTAGACTGACGTTTATTCCCCAATGTCACTCAACTTCCGGTCCCCAACATTCTACGCACAAGATGGCGCCAAGCACATATGTTACATCTCCCTTTTTCTCTTTATTTTATTTATTTTCTTTTTTAAATAAAGAAGTTACAATATAGCACAACCTGCACTAATGAACATGACTCAACCAGTCTTCAATATAGCAACGGCTACTTTGATGTGAAGAAAACAAAACAAAAAAAAATCAAGTGTCTGTCTTCTTTTCTTGAACAGTCTCATGATAAAACGATGCAAAATACCATAATATCAAATCCCTTTGGATCACTTATAGTTAATGTCACAATGACTAACTGAACAGTCCTTTGAAGATAACATAAATGTTTCAAAGATCGAGCTTTTTGGGTGGTTTGCTCAACCTGCCACTACTGGTGCGATATGGAGCCCCATCACCTTGAGCAGAGTCTTTTCTGCAAGTAGGAGTTGGAGGCACTTCTCTTGGGCAACTAACAGTAACAGTTGGGTGAGGTGATTTCTGTGGCGAGAGTGGCTTAGGTGGAGATGGTAAGTCAGCAGGTGTTTGCGGTATTATATCGATAGGTGGTATGTTCACAGTTGTTCTCTGGGCCACAGTAGCCCTAGTTATTTCAGGAGCACAGTTATTGTTAGCATTTTTGTTGGCCTCATGTGTTGCCAATCGTATATGCTGACGGTTTCTCCGATACTTTCGCCCTTCACGCTCCACCACATAAGACCTTGGCTCCTCATGATGTCTCACAACAGTCCCTGGCACCCATTTCTTAGATCCTGGGAATGGTGACATCCTTACTGGATCACCTACTTTAAGTGGTGGTAGGTCACTTGGGTGCTTGGCATCATGATAATATTTCTGTGACCTTTTAGATTGGTCCAAGGCCTTTCTCACATCCTTAATGTCTATCTGTTTTGGGTTTAGTAACTCTGTAGCTATTGGAATTGTGTTACGTGGCCTTCTGCCCATACTCAGCTGTGCTGGTGACAGGCCACAACTCTCCATCGGTGTTGTTCTATGATCTAGCAGTGCCATATATTTGTCACTGGCTTTGGCCCAAAGTCTTTTCACTGTTTGCACTGCTCTTTCGGCCTCCCCATTAGATTGAGGGTAGTTTGGAGATGATGTGACATGTGTAATGTGTCTTATAACACAAAATCGTTTAAAATCCTGACTGGAGAACTGAGGTCCATTATCTGTCCTAAGAGTCTCTGGTAGGCCATGAACTGCTAGTTGGCGCATCAGAGTCTCTTGTGTAGTTGCCGATGACATGTCATGCAGTTTGTCTACTTCAATAAATTTAGTCATATAGTCTACAGTCAGCAAATAGTTTTGTCCTTTCCACTCAAATATATCACTAGCCACCTCCTGCCAGGGGCGTTGGGGTGTTGGGGTTGGACGTAGGGTCTCTGATGGCTGCTTATTCTGATAAGTATTACAGGTTGCACAATCACTGACCAGTTCTTCGATTCTTTGGCTCATCCCTGGCCAGTACAGTGCTTCCCTCGCTCTCTGTTTACACTTTGTGATGCCAAGGTGGGATCCATGAACCTGGGTGAGCATCTCTTCTCGAAGACTAGGTGGCACCACAATCCTCATCCCTTTATATACAATGCCATCCGAAACTGCAAGCTCATCTCTAATGGACCAGTACTCCCTTATGCTGTGTGGCACTTGTTCTTTTGTATCTGGCCAACCTTTGAGTATGATGCTGTACAGCTCGTTCATCTCATCAGCTGTTGTTTCTTGGAAACTGCGATACCGGGTTGGAGTAACAGCGATAAAGTTAACCATGTTAACTGTAATATGTTCTATGTCTTCTTCTGCTTCTGGCAGGTTTGCCTGGCTCAGTGCATCTCCCATAGGAATATCCTTTCCTGGAACATAGCAGACATTTAGGTCATAGGGCTGAAGGCGTAGCATCATCGTCTGGAGTCTCATTGGCGCTGCTAAGATAGGTTTCGTGAAGATCGATTGAAGTGGTTTATGGTCTGACTGCACAACCACTTCTTTGCCAAAGACATAGTGATGAAATTTCTTGCAACAGTGGACAATAGCTAGCGTCTCTTTCTCTATCTGAGCATATCCTTGTTCTGTACTTGTCAGGGCCCTTGAGGTATATGCCACTGGTTTGTCATTTTGGAGCAACACACCTCCTAGTGCATAGCTGGATGCATCACACTGAATCTTGACTGGTTTCCGCACATCATAGTATGCCAGTACTGGGGCATTGCAACACAGGTCTTTCAGCTTCTCGAAGCTGCACTGCTCAGGCTCTTCCCACACAAACTCTGAGTCTTTCTTTGTGAGTGCACGTAGAGGTGCTGCAATCTCACTGAGGTTAGGGATGAACTTTGAGATATACTGAACAAACCCCAGAAATCGACGTACACATTCCTTTGTCTCAGGTGTCGGCATCTCTCTTACAGCCTTGACTTTGTCTGGGTCAACCTTTAGACCTTCTGACGAGACAATATGACCAACATACTTGACGCTAGATTTCCTGACCTGACACTTTCCGAAGTTCAACTTCAAGTTCCACTCTGTAGCTCGTTCAACTACACTTTTCATAATAGCATCATGACGGGTTGTGTCTCTCCCTGCTATCAGAATGTCATCCATCACTGCATATGCACCCGAGATATCCTGAAGCATGTCATCCATTATCCTCTGGTAGATTTCAGGTGCGGATTTCACCCCAAAGGGTAGCCTCAGCCACCGATACCTTCCAACCGGTGTGTTGAATGTTGTCAATAGACTTGACTCATAATCCATCTTAATTTGCAAGAAACCGGATTTTGCATCAATAACAGTGAATACTTTGGCATCTCCCATGGATGCAACAATGTCCTCAATGGTCGGGGTTGGGTAATGTTCCCGTCTAATCGCTGTGTTTAGATCTCGTGGATCAAGGCAAATTCTTATTTTATCATTCTTCTGGACCACCACCATGGAACTTACCCAGTCTGTGGGTTCTGTGACTTTGGTGATGTGACCATCCTCCTCCATTTCTTTCAGTTTTACCACAATCTTCTCACACAGAGCATGGGGTTGACGTCGGGCTCCATGCACAACTGGCTTTACGGTTGGGTCTATCTTGAGAGAGTAGATCCCTGGAAGAGTTCCTGTCAATTTCTTCAGCTCTGGGTATTGATCTATGCCTTGATCGACTGTGTGGATACGCTTCAGGAGACCTAATTGTGTGCATGCTGACCCTGATAGGAGTGGAGTTTGGTCCTGCTCTGTGATGTAAAACTTAACGTTTATTTCATGAGACTTCCATATGACTGGGAATACTGCAGTGCCAAGTAGTGGGATTGGGTGCTGGGTATAGGATTGATAAACACGCTTGGTTGGATGAATCAGAGGTTTATCCACCATCCGATTATAAGTCTTCACTGACATGAAAGACTTGGCTGCACCAGTGTCGAGCTGAATCCGAACCTTGACACCACCAATCATCAGTTTTTCCCACCACTCACTCTGAGGATCCTTTGGCTGTTGCACAGTATTGACCAGGTGAGCAAGCCCATCATCACTACCTGACTCGTCACCACTGTCCTCGGATTGCTCGTCGACCACATGTGCACCTTTCTGAGACCTACTTTTGACTTTTCTCTTTGCTTTATAACAGACTGCTGCGAAATGGCCTTTACTTTTACAGTAGTTACAGGTCGCACCATGGGCAGGGCAATATTCATGTGTGGCATCGTAGCCACACTTGTCACATAGCTCTAACTTAGGTGGTTTCTCTTTAGATGTCGAGGGCTTTTTTCTTATTTTGGGTGGCTCCTGTTTCTTAACTACCTTAACAGTGTCATCCTCCTCCCAATTCACCTCCTGTAATGTCTCTTTGGAGGATTCATAGCTTCGACCAAATGTGATGGCCTCTTTGAGGGTGAGTTCCTCCCCTTTGTCGAAGCACTTCTCCTTGACCTTTGCATGGCGGGACCCAATAACTATCATGTCTCTGAGCATGCGGTCCTCATGTGTACCATATCCACAGTCCTTTACCAGTACACGCAGAGAAGTCACAAAGTCATCAAATTTCTCATCAGGCTTCTGCCTACGACGCAAAAACCTAGCTGTAGCCCTGATTTCATCTCTAAAGGGTTTGACATAGTCCTCATACTTTTTGAATACTGACTCAAGAACTTCATTTTCTGCTGCCGCATCATCCCCATCTGCAGGCTCCCAAGGAAAGGTATCATACAATTCGCGACCTTTGTTACCAATGAATGTCATCAAATAATTCACTTTTTCTACTTCGCTTTTGCCAGCCAATGGACCACCAAAATGGAAAACACAGTGTTGTTTAAACCGTTTCCATTCTCTAACTAGGTCTGAGGCATCCCAATCCATGGATGGAATATTTTTCTCAGCCATTTTACTATTTTGAGCCTTTAAATCACTGTAGATGTTCACAACTAGCTGCCAGCACCACTAAATCAATGTTAGAAACTAACACACTTGACCAGCTAGAATAGGCCTCAACAAGCAAATGGCACAAAGTCAGTTCAATATGGGATTGGCTGGAGCAAATTATTAAAATGCCCATGTAGCACACAAATTCACAGTATACTAGCAGAGTTCAACCAAGCACCAACATGTGGCTTCACTTTCAGGGTTCTTGAGATCCAGGCTGGACACTTTGGTCTACTCACAATTTCCTGGATTCAATTCCTTCACAAAATGACATCTCCTGGTAAGCTTATACATCAATTCATCAATTGGCATTACCAGGTGGGTTTGCTTTCTCTTCTAGAGCTGTAGAACCACTTCTGACAACCATGTAATGAGTTGAAGGAAGAACCAAGACCTTACAATTCGGTGCCTCGTGCTAGACTGACGTTTATTCCCCAATGTCACTCAACTTCCAGTCCCCAACATTCTACGCACAAGATGGCGCCAAGCGCATACGTTACAATGCTGGCAGGTGTACTAGCACCTGGCTGTATATACATAATGACCATCAGGTGTACCACCCCTAGTGGCAGGGTGTGGTACTACTGCATACATTATAGGGGAGTACAGCATAGTGAGTGATAATGGATGTTGTATGAATGGTATAATGTACAATATGTTAATAGAGTAAAAGCGGTCGAGTTCTCTACTTATCACAGTTTTAATGGCCTATACCACACATCCCACATTATTTAGGCATAGATTATATAAGAATTCCATTTCTGCCAAATTCAAGTTCTCCAAGTTCTCATCTATAAGGTGCAGCTTTATAATCCTGGTTGCACCTTTTTAGAATCAGGGTGTGCCTTATACCGACCTAGTGGGGTACATTATTGACCATTGAGATAGTTCCCTTCATTCAGCGCAGACTGTTTTTTAATGGTGCATTACACAACAACTGGTGCCCATCATGCTTGCCATAGGCCCTATCTCTCCAGGTACCAGATCAGGCAATGGCGCCCCCCACATTGAACCATCATGAATTTTTTACAGTGTATATATAGACCATATAGAACTAAATGGAAACTCTACAAGTATTATAGGTGACATTATTGAATAATCTACATCATGAGTTTGCCTTCTTTGACTTGTGCCTCCCACTCCTGTCCTTTTTAGTAGCACCCTTTACCGCACCATCTCCCCCAGCCTCCTGACCTGTCCCTGGTCCTGTGGGTAGTGTTAGTGGGGCCAGTCTAGTTGCAGGAGGCTCTACAGGGGAGGGTAGCCTGGGCACCTGGCCCCCTCTCTCTACCTCCTCTACCTCCTCCACACTCTCTAGCCTTACCACTGGACCCCCAGGGTACCTCTTGGCAACCTGAGACCCCTGGACATAATTGGGGTTGTAAAACCCGATCTTATCCTCCTCAAGGTCAGAGTCAGAGGTGGAATAGAGGTCATCTGAGGAGGTCAAGGACGATGTGGAGGTCGAGTTGGAGGTCATGGAGTAGGTGCCATGTTCGCCGCCATCTTGGAGGAAGCGGTGTACGCGGAAAGCACCAACTATGATGGTGGCCAATAATGAGACGACCCAAAACCAGGCACCGTACTGGAGGATACACAGAAAGATGGAATTAGTTTCACTTTGTGCATGAGTTTTCCCTGTTGGCAAAAACGTTATTTCTGCGTTTTCAAGTTCTGCTCACGTGCAAAAGTATGTTTCTGTTCATGAAAAATTACTAGAGATAAAAGTTACTAGCACTATTTTTTTTCAAAACCGAAATATATAGAGCTTATAAGTATGTTTTGGGTGAGGCCTAAGTCTGCATGTACATTAAAGGTCCTACTGTGGTTACCTGTGAGACACGTATGTAGTTGAACCCGTGGCGTCCTTCCAC
This sequence comes from Acholoe squamosa, assembly GCA_949317995.1. Lineage (NCBI taxonomy): Eukaryota > Metazoa > Annelida > Polychaeta > Phyllodocida > Polynoidae > Acholoe > Acholoe squamosa. Next base: position 8,772,548 of record OX439035.1, read on the forward strand.
TGGATATGTCCATTCTCTCTGTCCAGGAAGGCTACAATCATCTCTGTATGTGGAAAAAAAAAACAGTGTATACATGTGTGCTCTTTTAGCCTGAGCAGGCAAGCAGAAAGGATATCCCATGGGCCCTCTTATGGTTTATTTACGTTTGGCTTGCCTGCTCACAAAAAAATTCACACTGACAACCTTTGCATACATATTTACCTCAGCTGCATACAAGGCACCTAGTCCTTGAAGAGCCTCTATATGTAGTGTTTAAGTGTCAACCTTGCATAGTAAACGTAGCAATGCTTTCTGAATTGCTACATTGTCTATGGAACCCAAATCACTTAGCTAGGCATCTGGGTAGAGCTTAATATATTAATATATCTAGGACTAAACCACTGCCAATGCTTTCCCTACAACATTTCTGCACTTCCAGACTGCACCAAACTATTTACAGTACATTGCTTTTAATTTTGGAAAACAGTAAGGGCTGCTGTTATTACAAATCCAATGACCATACAGTAGCTTGCCCTGTACCCAGTACAGTGGTATTTATAGCCACTTTAAAATTTGGGCTGAGAGTGTGATGCTGCCCTATATATCTGGTAGGATTCTGATGCAGAGCTGGGCAACCCAGATGTCTAGCAAGATGTTTTGGGTTCTTCAGATTTGTAACAAAATAGATAAAAAAAAAAGCAGAGCAAGATTCATTATGCACACTTAATACTCAGAAACCCGTTGGCTCATGGATTTAAAGACATTGCCAGATTTACAGTGCAAAATTGGCACTGAAACAGGCCTGGGCTCAAGGACTAATAACTTTACCACAGCATGGCTGTGTCTCATTGTATCTCATTGTAATGAAATACAGCCATGCTTGTTGAAAAATAATGATCTAATTTATTGTATAACATTATGGTGCCAATCTGTTATCTAGGGGGAAATAAAGACATGCATACGCAATTCTGATAAAGTCCTTTCAAGTCAACTGCAAGATGGCCTCAGACATCCATTGTCTTTCTCTAGTTTAACTTACGTTTTACCTCACCTGCTAAAAGGCTATGGGCCCAGTATGCTTCCACTGCGTGCTGGGCCCATAACCTTTTAGCTCTGCAAGAAAAAGTCACTACTACTGTCATTGCAACAGCTTTTCTCAGCATTTCCTTGATCAGAACCAAATCAAAAACCTATGCACAATATCTAAATACAATGAGGTGTATGCACTTACTTGAGAGACCTGCGGACATTTGCACATAGATACGACCGTCCGTCACTGATCATACAAGCTACGACCAGGGCTATGACCGCCATGGGTACATTCACAGCCATAGAGGGCAGAAGAAGACGCGTATCAGGTGATACTCTGTAATATTTTGTTATATACTGAAATCCTTATCCACATTTATTCAACATTTTTATACATCATTGTGACATTCTAAAATTATACCATACCACTACACTATGGTACCGCCTGCATAATGCCATAGTTGCACATGCAGACACTAGGGGTGGTGCTAGTTGCTCTTTGTAGATACACGCTGTGTCCAGTTTTCCTATAACTATAGCAACATGTCAGAACTCCAATTCTTTCATAGTAGGTAGGTAGATGTTAAAAGAGAAAAACTCAAGTTTACCAAACTGTTAGTTACAACCTTGTTGCACTGAGGCAACAGTTTGTAAGCTTCCCATTTAGAAGGCACTACGACTAGCATTTTCATGGGTACACCATATATGCTTTATTGACCAATGAGATAATTCCCTACACTTACTGCGGAATTCTTAGAGGGCAACAGATATCCATCTGATGACTCTAAATGTTGTCAAATATTTGTAAAGTCTCAATCAGCATAATAAGTTTTAATCAATAACAGAATCAGCAAAGTCATGACTTTTTCAACTGGGACAAATTCAATTACAGACTGGTTCAATCCTACAAATGAAGGAAATGCAATCAACCAATCACTCTATAATCAATAATAAACTTACTTGACTCCATGTTTATCCTCCACCCTAAAGTTACTGAGTAGTAAATAGAACCAGAACCAGATGATTGCCAGTATACTCCCACATACTGCTGCAAAGATGCAAAAACTGCATTTCACATCATCGCCCCAGACCGTGTCATCATTCAGGCTAATAGTCTGATTCTCACTGCCTAGCGACAGACTTATTCTGGCGTAAAGTGGACATCCCGCCATGATTCTCACCGACCAGCCCAAGGACAAAGAGGTCATCAGGGTAAAGACCAAGGTCAACACATAGAAACCCATCAAGGTCATCCGCAGTCTCGTATCCATGTTGGTGTTCCGCAGCCTCTCGCAGCAACCCGCCATCTTGGATTTGGGTTATTATGGGTAATCCAATGCTGATGATTATTTTTTGAATAAATATCTGTAAAACACACAGCTTTGCTGGCATATGTGGGCAATGTAATCCAAGACCAAACTCATAAAAGCTCAGGTAAAATAATCTTCACCAATGAGATCAGTTCCAAATCTGGCAATGGGTAATCAACTACTAGACTTCTGCAGATTTTGTAGTTAAAACCTCTAGCTACAGGTGTGTCAAAATCCAATGTGCAAAATAAGTGGTTCAGTTTAATGCCAACTGAGCAATAAGCAGAATACCAGTATCAATCCTAGAAGCTTTGGTTTAACAATGATCTCCTATTTAGAAATCCACTGTGTAGACTCCATGCTCTCAAATTTCTCACAGGTTCTCACTGCATAGATCCAACTGATTGAAGGTTTCACATGACAATAAAATGCATGTATTCATTTAAGGCACACATGCTCTCAGGGGCATATTTCCCTATAATTGACGATATGAGAAATCACCCATGAGCAAGTGATTTTTCCTGGAGGTGACTATGCCTACTGTCATCACAGATTCTTCCCTAAGATTGGGGCACTAGGTGATTACCACATAGGATTTACTAGAGTAGTCGTAGCACGGCAGGCACTAAGGTGGGTCACTATGATCCACACATATACTGTAAAAAAATGTCATCGAAATAACGGTGCTTTCCTCATCACATAGTTACCAGACATCCGTCGTTATTTCCACAGAGATTCCCTGTACATTTGTGTACCACCGTACTGCGACCTGGGGGTTCTTGTTAAAACTACACTGGTTCAGTTCTTTTCAATTACGGTGGTCCACTGTTCAGTTTTACGAGTATCCCTGATAGATTCAATGGTTGTTTTTTTACAGTGTAGCTAATCCTGGTGAGTTTCTTGATGATTTGAGGCCTATGTTGTGGTCAGGGATGTTGGAATCAGCCTCGGGTTAGTGCAGATTATTTGGTGCATATTTTCACAGCATCCTACTCCTGGTACCTTCTCTAACTGAAGTAGAGCAGATAATGACACACATTAATGGGCGATTTATCATTTATAAATGATATTGTAAAACCTTTGACTTTGAACAGTTTGAGGGCTGCTATTTCATTAATGCATCATGGTTGGCATGATGCATGAATGCAGCCGGGATACAGCCCCCGTGATTGAGTTACTCACCAGGGTTACATTAATGCATCATGCCGACCTTGCTGGACTGATACACTCCTAGGAGGTCGGTATGATGCCCTTATGAAGTGCTGGTGAGAAGACCAGCACTTCATTGGTGCATCATGACGACCAAAGGTCATGATGCACTCCTGCACCAGCTGCCCTTAATTGGGTTAGTGATACTGTTTGTAAAGGGACCATGAGGGAATACAGAATGGATCAATGTGGGCACATTGAATTTAGGATCTATTTCAAAAGCACCTTTAGCGTACAATTTATATCGATTGTAGAAATAACCCATATCCCTCAAGAGTATGTGATGAAGTTTATCATGTCATTAGACAACATTATCAGAATTAAATTAACTCCTATCAGGTAACATCTGATCCTTTTGCTGCCTAGCACAGACTGTCAACAAGATTTTCATACACTTATGAATATATATATATATATATATATATATATATATATATATATATATATATATATATAGATGAATGATGCAGCAGAAAATAAATAAAATGGTTACCTAGAAACCTAATGCTTCATTTATCTACAGGAGAGATACATCTAATCAGCAGGGCTCAACAATGACACAGCATTTCACAGAGAGAATTTAACTGTCTTATCATATACCATGTATGCAACTCAAACGTTGCCACCCTCGGTCGGCTCCCTCTCTGAGACAAAGATTCACGTTCTCATATTTTCCTCTAAACACCCATAAGTAATAATCATAATTTCTCTATCACTACACACAAAATTCTTTTTTAAATATCTTAGGCTGTTCACCTAACATTTGTTGGAATTGCTAGGCAAGTTGGGAGTTTGCACGTCGCCAAACCACCGAAGTTTTCTTGGGAGTTTACGCCTAACCCTTAGGAGAAATCAGGCAAGTTGGGCATTCTTCCTAACTTGCCTTAGACTTTTTTTCACTAACTACATGGACTATTTTATACCCATAATACCCATCCTTTTATTTTTATTCAAACGATAGGTGTAAACTCCACATGGATTAAAACACCCAGAACAGAGCCTCTCTCCATTTGAGAAACAAGTTTAATGCCTGACATCATTTTCATTTGCAACCCCTGAACTTAGTTGTTCTGGGCTTGACTCATAGGGTCATATAGATGTGGATAAATGAGAAAATTGAATTTTCAAAGAAAAGGTGTTTCCATTCTTCTTCCTTGCTCCATCAATAACATAATAAACTGATAGGCTGTATTCTGTTAAGTCCTATTTCAGGTTGAATGGTTAAGGCTTTATCATGTCAATAGTCATTAGAAGTGCCATTAATTTCACATTTGTAGGCCTTACCATAATAGACACTACCCACAAAAGTCCTCATGCAAACCACACTGCCACCTGGTGTAAAGAAATCTACTAACCCTTAGATAAAACTACTAACCCCTTAGACAAAAAAAATGCTTTTCTCTCTTGGCTAAATCAAGCCAGCTTGCCTGAATAGGTTAGTGAATACAACTAACACGTTAGTAAAATATTACTAACATATTATTACTAACATGGTGTTTTGCCTGACCAGTGGTTTTGTCAAAGTTAAATTAGTATTTACTAATTTGGATTTTTTTTTTCTGTGTAGAAACAATTTTATGTATATCTCTCTATGTCACATGCACTCCTGGTACATCAAAGCAGCAACTCCGTCAGTATAGTGCATTTTAATACAATCTTTACCTAAACATTTTCCAAACGTTCCCAAACATTGAAAAACCTTTTTTGACAAGTGAATCAGCACTGCGATGGTGCACCGTGCAGGCCTTTAAGTTAATGACAGAATAAAACACTGGTTAATAAATAGATAGAACTAAACGACTGTGGTGTACGAGGTGGCCGATCCACCACGAGGGGTGGATCGGCCACCTCGATCCACCACCACGAGGGGTGGATCGGCTACCGAGGACACCAGGGGAGTTTAGTTCTATATTTATTTTATGTTTTAGAGGGTTTAAATAAGGAAAAATTATCAAAATCTGGTACCGTAGTTCCCCATACGAGCGCCGGTCCGCCATTTTGAATGTTTACATGCACCCAGAATGAGGCTGCAGTGGTGGATCGGCCGCTTTGGTGGATCGGCACACTTTATGCCACTGGGGGTGTGCAGATCGGCCCTGCAATGCTATCTCTATGGGAAGAAGTTATTCACATAAAATAAAGAGAGGAAGGCTACATTCATGCGTCGTAATGACCAATGGGCATGATGTATTAGTGCACAATACCAACAATCCTGACAAATCTCAGTGCAGGGCACTCAACGCCTACCTACCTACTCATGCATAACAATCACTTGAAGGCAATTTAATACACTGTACACAGGCAGGCCCTACTTCATTTTAAAATGATCCTGGGTCATCAAGATATGGTCGCAGTGATTTGATAAGGAATGGTCCAGTCCCAGTGTAGCCCTTGTTGGCGAAATTGGGAGCTGGAAGATCGAGACTGCCTCGTGGTAAGTCCAAGTCTCCTGTGGTAACCACATGTGTTACCACTGCTTCACTACTCCGCTACACCTCACCCCCCCCCCCCACCTCCCATCAAGCACACTCAATCAAACATGATCATAACCCATACTTACTACAAGGTGTGTGCCCGGGTGTGTGAAAGACACCTTTAACCTGTAAATCTCACTGACTCCTCACCTATTACTGCCCTAGCTGTGTCTGTAAAGGTGAGGTGACTCATAACTCTAATTTAGCAGATTTCCAGGCAGGTGTCAATACTTCCACATGTACAGGTTACAAGTGTATGTTTCCATGCTTGCCATTCTTTGTGAGAGGGTCATACTGGGTCCCTGTGCTCCACACCCACCACAACAACAACTCCATTGCTATTGGTAAATAACAACACACTGGGATACTCAGTCATTTATAGTCCATGAGCCCCGCGATATTTGAGTGCCAATTCTGTGCAGTAAATTTATCAACCCATTTGGCAAAAACGTATTTTAAACGTTTGTGGACGTTTGGAATAGGTATGGGTAAATAACGTTTTTATCACATTGTAAAAACGTCTTAAACATAATTTTAACATGACAACACGTTCATTTTTTAAATACTTTTTTTCAACCTAATAAAAACCTTTGCAAGTTATGTTTGTTTCGTATAAGAAATTGTTTAACCATGAAACCATTAAAGAACTAGAAAACATTTTTTTGGTGTACATGTTTTGACAATATTTTACATTAAAAAGAAACCGTTTGGCAAACCAAGCAACCAAACAAAAACGTTTCTTAACGTTAAAAACGTTTTTTTTTATGCCAAGCGGCTTGTTTTGGATTTGTACATATCTGAAGAAACCAAATCACCTTGCTAGACCTCTGGGTTGCCCAGCTTTGCTTCAGGGTTCTACTACATGCAGAGCAGCATCAGAAATAGGACAGGAAGGTATTGGCAATACTGTAATACCCTGTGTATAAGGCGCATCTTGTACACGAGGGTACACAGCCAAAAATAACTTTCTTATTTTAAGAAATTATTTCTCATTTTAAGTAAAACTAACTTAAAACAAGTTTGTCCGCCAGGTAACAAAATTTTACTTGAAATCTTGGTATGTCCAGCTTACTTGAATTAAGAAAAACAATCTTAAGATATAAATTCTTGAATCAAGTAATTTATTTTCAAATCAGGATTCAATTTTCTAGAATATTTCTTAAAAGAAGTAGATAATTCTCATGGAAGAGGATTATTTCAAGATAAACTTACTCATACCTTTTCTTAATATAAGTTATATTTTCTCATTTCCAATATTTCAAAAAACATTAATTTCCTTGCTTGTAAAGTAGATATGATTTTTATCTATTATGGAAATGCTTTAACTCGAATAGAAGGTTATCAGTATAGGTGACTCAGTGACAGAGGTTCATCAGATTACATGTAGCTCTTTGAAGCCACATTTTTTTAAGTGAATAAGACCTTTATTTAAAGTCTTTGCCTTAATGAAAGGATGTGGCACATCTCACCCTTACATTATCATATCATCTACGCAAAAGGTGTTTAGCTTCCTTTATGCCTTGAATTTCCCTCAATCAACTATCAGACCAATGGACCTGATACTAAATTAATTCCAAATAAGTTTCCTTCAGTTTTCACTTTATCTTACCACATGTAATATTTTAGGACCGAGTTAAAGCTAGGAATTTGTACTTTGTATTGCAAATAATTCACCATAACAGGAAGTGCTGGAACCTAGTGGCAGACTACATAATTTTCTCATTTTAAGAAAAAAATACTTATCTGGCATGTTAGAAAATATTCCTTGGTCAATTTCTAACAAGATCTTAGTTCTACCTTTTACTAGATGTAAGAAAACACTTCTAGTTTAAAAAATCTCATATTAAGAAATTAGACTTTCTTGTTTTAAGATATAAGATAAATAATGTTACCTGGTGGACAAAACTACCAATTTTGAGAAATTTTCTTAAGAAAAATAATCTTGAAAACTCAAATCAAGAAGGCAGCTCAAGATTTGTTCTAAACTTGATTTTTCTTAAAGACAAGGTGACTGATGAATCTTATAACCAGAATTTTTCTCATAACTAGAAAAGATTTTGTATATCAAGTTTATTTTCTTGGATAAGAAAATTATTTTTAGCTGTGTACCTTAGGGATGAGTTATTTATTGCTAGGTGGGGCGGGGGGGATTGTTAGATATAGGGGGGGGGGTCATTCTGAAAAAGAGCCCCTTGGTGGGGGGGGGGCAAAACCCAATAAACCTTCACACTGGGGAGGGGGGTCAAAACTAATTTGGGCAATTCAAATACCCATCGCGACGCATCATTCCATGTGTGTATCCGAATTTTGGGGGGTCATTTCGCAAAATCAGCTCGTAGTGGGGGGGGGGGGGGTCACGATCATTTTTGTCATAGTGATGGGGGGTGGAAAAAAATCGGCCGATCCGCCAAAATCCATCAGCCCCCCCCTTGATTAGCAATAAATGACTTGTCTCTTATAGGATGAGAAAAAGTTGAGACCAAGATTTTCACAAGGCCCTCCCACCCATTAATTCGAAAGGCGGTTAAGGCCATTGGGGGACGTCATAGAGGTTTAGAGATACAAGGTAGACAATGCCACACCTATTGCTGCAGGGCTTCTCATGGATTAATATAGACAATAGTCAACACGTGTGTATAATTTAGTCAGGTGAGTCCTTGGAGTTGTATTCATCACCTGATATACACATACAACACAGACCCACACCTCTAGGGACCTATAGGACTCTAGTGGGTTCCCCTATGGACACAGCCATGTTGCCTCTGGTTTCAATGTAGGCCTAGAGAAAGGGGTCAGATGTATTATCGTTTGCTGCTACTGACTCTAATTCAAAATAGAGTCGTATAGGGTTGGATGCCAATGCAGAGTCTCAAAAAAGATTTCATTGACTTAACCATAGACGTTTAGATGATATCTAACTGGAGCCTAGCCTCATCTGACTTTGAAGGAGCTCTCGAGGGGGGGGGGGGGTCGTCGAATATCACCATTTCTTGCCGCTTGTCACTAAGGACCATTTCACATGGGGCTGTGTACAAATGACGTCATGCAGGAGGGGGGGATTAGGCCCGGCATGACAGAATTAATTTTCCATATACATTCGGCATTGCAAAATTGTCAAAAAACATGACGAGGGGGGAGGGGGGTCATTTGTACACAGCCCCCATGTCGAAGGAATGGCCATGATATCACCATGTCAAACTTAATGACACAGACTCATTTTAAGCTAAACTTTGAGTCGTTTGTTTTTTTCTTGCCATTGAGCTTCTACTAGCACTGCAACATTGCAATGAGCATACTAGACCACTATAGGTTCTGTCAGGCGCTACTTGTTACAAGTACTGCTACTGGTATTATACTAGTACCTGTACCTGTGTAAACATGTCACAACTTAGGGAGTGGTCATTATTTATCAACAGGGGGGGGAGGGTGGGTTTGAGGGGGGGCGTAAAATTTTCAGACCCCTCCCGATGGGGGGCTAAAAAAATTTTGACCCCTCTTGAGGGGGGGCTAAAAAAAATCACCCTCTTTATAGCATAAAAGCCCGTGCGCTACTATAGATCAGAGAGGGGCGCGAAAACTCTCTGCGCATCCGGCGCGGGAGGGGGCGCAAAAAATTTTGACTGCCGTCGAGGGGGGGGGGCGTAAAAAATTTCCGCGCGTCGGCGCGAAAACCCACCACCCCCCCTGTTGATAAATAATGACCACTCCCTTATACAGGCAGGCTACCTTAAGGCATTAGTCCATATGCCAAAATGAGCTTCTGCAGTGACCAGAACAATACAATATCAATAAGTATCAAAATGTATTGCATTAGGTGACCATACCACGCCCATACACGGCCATAAAGTCGGCATAATGCTCCATTGACGTGCTCATTTAAGCAGATTCGCCAGCACTTCATTGGTGCATCATGACGACCAGTGGACATGATGCACTCCTGCATCAGCGGCCCTTTAAGGGGTAATGGCACTAGTAACCACGGGCGTGGACTGGTTACCAGGTTTGGTCTGTGTAGGTGTTGTCCATATATGCTATAGAAGGGTGAGAAACTAAAAGGAACAGTGCTTTTCCAAACTTTGCCAAAGTCACCACTCACCTCCGTAATCAAGGTCAGTGGTCTTTTTCACTGGTGGAGGGTTATCGTTACTAACAATAGGCACAAATGAAGATATGCTGAAGATAGTTTCGTGGATATCTTCAGAATTCTGTTTCTATATAAGTTGTCTTCACTAGTCATGGATTTAGATCCAGAGGATAACTCACTTGTCATCGATCTTGGCATATGTCATCTTCAAATAAGCATATCTTCAGGCTATCACTTCCCCTTTTCTTTATTCTGGTTCATGTTATCTTTTACAAAAACTGGGGGGCCACTCACCACTTTCTTGCCAAAGTGAACCTGTCTCCTTACTATAAATAGCTGTGCTAGGGGGGTGTCCCATTCATCAGTGACATCATCATAACTTTTAGAGTTGCATGAAGACAGGTCTGAAGACAGGTCTTCATGAATGGGCCTGGTAGATCGTGAGTGGGGCTGAGAAGATAGGAAATGGGCAAGAAAGGTCAGAAATGGGCGAGGGGGGTCGGGAATGGACTAGGTAGTTCGGGAAAGGGCCTACTGTAATACCTCATGCATAAGGAGTACTCCAAGTATTTATAGGGTTGTTGATGTCTTCAAAATTACGCTAGAAAAAAATTATATTTTCACAGTTTAAACTGAGTGCCCCTACCAGAAAAAGGGTAAATATCGATGTAATTAGTATGGGACATCCAGAATTGAAGGGAATACTACAAGGTACAGTTTGGTCTTAATTTTGAGCAGTTTAGTACTGTTCTGTGGTGCAATATCACCACCTATAAGGTGTACCCCTAACTTTTGCTGATTTTGTAAGGCACTGAAGGGTTCATCCTCACATGTAACCTGTGCCTTGTATGTGAGGTAATATGGTAAAGGTCGAATCCCACATGGCGAAAAATGGCTGAAATATCTCTGCGATTCTGTCCTTTGCATTCTAGGGGTGTTCCTGAGCCCCTAGATCACAAGGATTGTTCAACTTTGACCGAATCCCACAGTAAATATGCAGCTATCCTTGCGATCTAGGGGCTCAGGAACACAGCTAGAATGCAAAGGACAAAATCGCGATATTTCAGCCATTTTTGGGCATGTTGGATTCGACCTTAATGGTAGTGGGTATTATGGTAGTGGACTGAGAATGTTATTTCTATGCACAGTATCGAGTCATGCACTCTGCCCAAGGCACTCTAGTTTGAGAGTATTTCTATATGATTCTACCACTGGGTGGGCAATCTACCAGATCACCTGGCCAGTGTCTCATTTTGGTTAACACAGGCTTCAATGGGATTACACTGCCCAGCTCCATACTACTATGGTAGAACCAACATTATCAAGCAGTTTTTTACTGTAAACCCCTGCATATAAGATATACCTTGTGTATGAGGCCAGAAATGTTCCTAGGATATTTTGGAATGGGACAATGGTGCACTGACAGGAGAAATAAATCACCATATCAAATAGCTATGGGTCATTTTATGCCTCCCTTCTCAAAAATAGGGAGAAAATGCATAGAGAATGAATTTAATCAATCACCTCATTGAAGAGAGTGAAAACAGCCCTCTCTTTCCCGGCCTCTCTTCACTTTTAGAGACAAGTGAAGATAACTTGCATTGTTGTACTAATAATTTTGCTGTAAAACTATGTATAACATTATCTTTTATGATTAAAATCATTTGAAAGAGTATGTGCATTGGAAACAGATACTAATTGCCTTATCTGAGGTGTGTATTAAAGACTTTTTAGGTCTAGAGGTGACACCATCCACCCAATAGACTGGCTTTGTGAAATGACACATTTGGGTTTAAAGACAGGTCTTCAGGCTATCTTCAGAGGCAAAAGACATGTGTTAGAAATGCAAGTATATCAGTCAAAAGACAGGTTAGATATGGGATTTCTCAAGATATCTCCAATAATTCAAAGATATCTTCAGTTCAGTTTGGAAATGACATTCACCTATTGTTACCCTTTGAAGATATCTTCGCCCTCAGTGAAAAAGACCACTGTACTATCAGACCATTATAGGGGCCGTTCAAATATTACGTAACGCCATAGGGGGAGGGGGGTCATGGAGTTTGTTACACTTTGTTAAAGGGGAAGGGGGGGGGGTGGTCTGCCCAAGTGTTACATAACAAAAATGAAGAATACATCACATGGCAAAATTAGACAATTTATAAGCATTTTAAGCTGATTTTACAGATCTTCCTGTGATTCTTGTCAAATTGACGGGGTCAAATGAATTTGCGAATATTGATCAGGAAAGGTCGCATATCCGAACCACTATTGATGCAGGGGGGGGGTATGACTTTGCCCCGCGCCCCCCTCTAAGTCCGCCACTATAGTCATTATTTATCAAGTGGGGGGGTGCTGAGGGGGTAGGTAAAAAGGGGGCTGAACAACCTTTCACCCCTCTTGAGGGTTTTTAAAAAGAATTTAGCCTATTTTCAGCAAAGGAAAAGCTAATATAGATGAAAGAGGGGTGTGAACCCCCCCCCCCCCCTTCCAGCTGGTATGGGGGGGGGCAAGGAGTTTGACTGCCATCGAGGGAGGGGGGGGGTGTTCAGGTGAAAAATACCCACACCCCTTCAGTTGATAAATAATGCTCACTCCCTATTTTACAACCTCTACCCACTAGATCCATACATATTTATGTATATACATATATGTCATAGGTTTATTGACAAACCTACACTGTCAATTATCTCATCTGCCAGAGGGCATCTCAAACCCATCTAAAAAGGGTCCCTTTTTCTTCTCTTCTCATTAAGACAAAAGGTTTTAGCATGTCTGCCTATATAGATTATAGTAAGAATTAAGAATTACCAACATATATAATATCCCTATAATCTGCGATGCATACGTTATGTAAGGAGAGAGAAACAGAAAATAAGGTGGACATATTACAGTGGCGGATTTAGATGGGGGTGCGGAGGTGTGCGTCCCCTCCTTTTTTTTTGTCTGTAGTTAAGAGTTTATTTGACTATTTTTAACCCTGAAAAATACTCAAATGAAGGTCCCAAAACGACCACTCCCGCTGATGGCCGGACCCCCGGGAACCGCGGCGGCGGCGTCAACATTCGTCTCTGCGGAGTGTGTTGCTCCTATAGTAAAAGGAAGAGCTGGCTAAAAATGCACTTGTTTCCAGTCCTTCCTTTTCAGTTAGCTATAACTTGTCCCTTTCGTTGCTCACAAGTCATTCAAGTACAGAGCTAAAAAAGGGGGATTTGAGCAGATACCTATTTGAGAGAAGTCAGTCATTATAATAAATTATAGAGCGTGTGACATGAGTAGGTACCTGGTAGTGCAGCTCTCTCTTTTTTAAACAAGGCAGGTGACTTTTCAGACTAATGTGGTGAGTGCAAGTACTTAGGTGAAGCAGTGCATGACTTTTTTAGAAAAGAGGGCACATACTCACAGCTCTTTTTACAAGGATCGACCAGGAGCAACACCCTCCTGGTCGATTCTCAAAGCATGTACCCATTTGCGGCAACCATACAGTGTTGATACATATATAGGGCTTAGTACTGAGGCCTAGTGCATCCGCCATTGCTTTATCTGGAAGCTGGCGAGATAAGGACTTATAGCAGCCCGCATGATGGGTACCAGGTGTTACATAATGTACCCAAAAATACCCTATACTCCCAGAGGGTCGTCATAATGCTCCAATGAAGTGCTGGCTAGCAGTCTCACCAGCACTTCGGTGGTGCATCATGACGACCAACGGGCATGATGCATTAATGCATCAACGCCCCTTAAAGGTAACTATTAATTTAGTATAAGTCAATAAGAGAAAAACCACCTACCTGTCTCTGTCTATGTGTGTGCGTCTACCTAATGTTAGTGACTGTAACGTGATGTCAATAATCAAGGTCCACCCCCTGCTGACCTACATTTGCACCTCACTCAGGAAGATAAGGGAGATAAAGGATGTACTGTAAAACCTCATATTAAGGCGCGAGGATAGCCCCTTTCTCTGCCTTATTGTGATTACCGTAATCTCCGGCGTATAAGGCACGTCTTTTATTTTATGTGAATAACTTCTTCCCGTAGAGATAGCATTGCGCCGTCGATCGCCACACCCCCAGTGGCGTAACGTGTGTCGATCCACCACAGCGGCAGATCCACCACTGCAGCCTAATTCTGGGTGCATGTAAACATTCAAAATGGCGGACCGCCGCTCGTACGGGGGACTACGGTAACGGATTTTGCTAATTTTCAGTTAATTAGACACTCTAAAAACATAAAATAAATATAGAACTAAACTCCCCTGGTGTCCTCGGTGGCTGATCCACCCCTCGGGGTGGATCGGCCACCTCGTACACCACGGTCGTTTAGTTCTATCTATATATGCGAATCAGATTGGGGTGCACCTTATACGCGGGAGGTAAATTGCCTTGAGTTGGGGGTGCGCCTTATAGGGTGGGGGTTGGGGTTGGGGGGGGGGGTATTTTTACTATAGAACAGTACTAATTGAACTGACAAAAATCTGCCCTCAGGGGTGCGCCTTCTACATGAAACAGCCTTCTCTGGGTTGGGGTTCGCCTTCTAAGCAGAGAAAGGGGCTATCCTCGCGCCTTAATATGAGGACAATAAGAGAAAAACATATATATATATATGTGGCCCAACGGGGGAGAACGCGACTCCGGGGGGGGGGGGGTTTAGTACTGGTTTTGGCCACCAGGGGGCAGTATATGGGTAAAACATTTACAAATATGCTAAAGAAACTTTACCCCAATTTTTGATAAGGAATCCAGTGGTATGCTTATAAACATTCCATCTCAACTGAAAATGTTCCATTTTTGGAACGTTGGTTGCCATGGAAACAAAAAAAAAATGGTAGATAAGGCAATTTCTGGTTGCCATGGTAACCACTCCCCAATCCCAATTGGGAACTTTTGCAACAAACTTTTTTTGAAATTCTCTCAGGAACCCAGAACCAAAAACAGAGCTAAAAAGTTCCCTCTTTTATGACAAAAACATCCCATTTCTTTGGTTATTTTTCCATGAAACTGTATTTTTTGCATTGTTAGTGTTTATGATAGGATATAATGCATTTAGAGCTTATTTCCTATTTTTAGTTGTACACACAAACCTATGTTTGACAAGCAATTATAGCAAAACTACTGGGGATATTTTAGCTCAAGATATCTCATTTTAAAGCCCATGACTTAAACCTTAAAAAGCCATTTCCCCCCAGGAGGCATGTTTTCCCTCACCTGGCCACAATTATATATATATATATATATATATATATATATATATATATATATATATATATATATATATATATACGTTTGATATAGGATATTGCCATTTGGACATAAAATGTGAAATAGTAAAAAAGAACCAAGATCTATATCTTACTAGATCTGAGTTCTACTCTACCCAGGTAGCAAAAATGGTGTGGTCCGAGTCTGGGCCAGAGCGGGCTCCTGATGTGGGCCACACTGGGTTAACACAGTGGGCGCCCGATGGGTTTTGTCCTCAGCAAAGGGTCTGGGCCACACTGGGCTAACCGATTCGGGCACAGATCTGTTTGAAATCGGGCTCACCGATTTGGGCTCAAAGTGAATTTAACATGGGTTTTTGGTGTGGCCTAAAGTGGGCTGCCCGATTTGATGAAAAATTAGTGGTTTCTTTTTTTTAAAAGTCAATAAGCAACAAATCCTTGAGCTAATCTAACCCCCCCCCCCCATATCACCAAAGCAGTAAATGCAATATCTACCCAAGTGGAAAGGCAGAGCAGTACCATTCATTTGAATCAAACTCATTCAGCCAACACAAGGCACTTTGATTCATTAAAGTGACATTCTGGCCTCAATCTTCCCCCACTAATTCCCTATGTAGGAGTAGAGAAGAGAGCCTTCAAGTTCATAATGACTGTACCTCTGCATATCTGCTCTTGTTCCAAGTTCAGTGCAATAGAAATGGTGTTGCCGTTCCACTACTACTCAGATTACCTTGATTTGCACTTTTGACTAGAAACATCTAAGTATTTCCAGACTATGAGAAAGTCTGCACATTATTACTTCATATCTGATTTAGTAGTCTATTCCAGTTGTCCTATGTCTAAAAGAAATAAGTTTGGTATGGGTAGTAGAATTCTGCCTGGAGTGCTGTGAAACCACTTTGTAGTGAGTCTGCCATGGACTGGCCTACAGAGGCAGGGGATATTTTTGGTTTCTCAATTGCCTCTATATATAGTCCTCTTATACCTGGCCAAGTGTGGGACCTGTTTGCCCCCACACCACAAATACACCTTGCAAGCCTACTAATACAAAGAAAGACATGAAGCTGTTCTTTCCAGGACTAGTCAGTGTTGCCTTTTACATTAAATATCTGGATCCCTACTATGAACCTACCTGTGTATTAATGGTATAGGGAAAGTGTCCTACAGCAGTGGTGGAGGGAAGGGAGGGGGGAGGGCAGGGCAGGGTGAGAGGAGGGCAGGGCAGGGTGAGAGGAGGGCAAGGCAGGGTGAGATGAGGGCAGGGCAGGGCAGGGTGAGAGCAGGGCAGGGCATGTGAGCAAAGGAGATGCCAGGGCAGTGCAGGGTGAGTAGGACAGGGCAGGGTGAGAGGGCAGGGCAGGGTGAGAGTAGGACAGGGCAGGGTGAGAGGGCAGGGCAGGGTGAGAGCAGGGCAGGGTAAGAGCAGGGCAGGGCAGGGCATGTGAGCGAAGGAGATGCCAGGGCAGTGCAGGATGAGAGTAGGGCATGGCAGGGTGGGAGCTGGGCATGGCAGGGCGAGAGCAGGTCAGGGCAGGGTGAGAGCAGGGCAGGGCAAGGGTGAGAGCAGGGCAGGGCAGGGTGAAAGGAGGGCAGGGCAGGATGAGAGTAGGGCAGGGCAGGGCGAGAGCAGGGCAGGGTGAGAGCAGGGCAGGGCAGGGTGAGAGCAGGGCAGGGCAAGGCAGGGTGAGGGCTGGGAGTGAGAGTGAGTGAGTAATAGATGTTTAATGCCATTTCGACAGCTAAGGTCATATTCATGGCGAGATCCTCATTACACAAATTCACAGAGGAATGTGTCAGTGCCTGCGCATATGTGCACCACACACATCCTGAGGGGATAGGAAAGAGGAGAAATAGACCCTTTTAAGTGGGCTAGGGAGGCCCAGGGAGGGCAGGGTGACAGAAGGGCAGGGCAGAGCGGGGTGAGAGGGGGAAAGGGCAGGGCAGGTTGAGTGGAATGAGGAGGAGATGGAAGGGGTAGGGAATGGATAGGGGAGGGACGAACAAAAAAGAGAGAGGGAGGGGGAACACTCATCACAGAGTTTAGAACAGTTCAGAAGATGAGGCTGCCCTGTCCAAACCCACTCTCACCCCAGACTGGGAAGACTTTACACAGCTAAGTACCCATCTTGGGATGCCCATTTTGAAACCATCCTGGGCCCAATGTGGTTGCCCATTTTAAAGCTGACCAGTGCCCAAATCGGCCGGCCCAATGTGGCCCAGACCGTATGCTGAGGACAAAACCCGTTGGGAGTCCAACGGGCTCAAGTGGGTTTGCCCGATTTGGGCTGCCCTGTGTGGCCCTGACTGGAAACCCAGCATCTGCCGAACCTAAAACCCATGTACTGAATACTGCCCGCTTTGAACCACCTTATCCCGGGTAAAACCAATTTGGCCCCGAGCGGGCTTGCTACATGGGATACGTTATTGATACAACATTAGACATATCATTGTTTCATGATTCTGAGCCTTGCTTCTTTTATATATGAGTCTATGTTTATACAAATAATTTAATGAGTTGAATGTGCCCAAGCATATCGCAGTGGATAGTGGGCCTTACCCAACTTGAATATATATATATGTGTGTACAATATTCCTGTCAAATTATTATTTTGACAGTTGTTCATCATGACGAGGCACATTAATTACTATAATTTTTTATGAAGGCTGTTTTATGACAGATAAAGCATTGACGTAGGGAGTGGTCATTAGGGGGCCGGTCGGTGGGATTGGGGGTGGGACGAAAAAGCCAACTCGCTACTAAAGAATTGAAAGGGGGGGGGGATGAGACAAATTTCAGACCGCTCCAAGGGGGGTAAATTTATAATTTGTGCGTGGACATTTCACCAAACCCCCTGTGGTCAAAACATAACTATTCCCTTACTCAAGTGAAGGTCATTGCATTTTTATAATTATGAAAACGTATCAGCTGTATGATACAATCTTAATAAATGCCATGATTTATAATCACTGTCTTGTTACTTTTTGTGACTTCATAACAGTCTTCAGATGCATATTGATAGTAGGTAGATATCTAATGAAATTAATAGAATAGAGAATGAATTAGCTGGTTCACACATTGAAAGCTTATATCTGATTTTACAATGTTACACAAAATGTGCGACATCGATCCCTGGGGGGGGGGACTGACTCTCTGTCGGTAGATGGCAACTGCGGCGTGATCGTCCCCCTTTTTCTGGCCACGTGGGAGTCTCAAATATGTTGTATGCTTTATAAGAGTGTCTGTAGCTAAATTAATGATGAAAAGAATGATTATCCAACTTGTAACTGAAATGGATATAAAAGAAGAAAATGCTTAAACTTGTTCCCTGAGCTTTGGCCCCTTGAATTTGTATACTGTCACTTGCTTTTGAGTTTGGATATCTATTATGATATAAAACTTCATTTCAGCATGTCATAATTATGACTCTGATAAAGATCAAGTTCATGAGTGCTCAAAAGTAAAAGGTCATCTACAGGGGTAAACACTAACACTGGCCCGGTGGCCAATGGCCAGTAGTTTTGGGTTTTGGCGAGTGATTTCTTCAAAAAACAACCTTCCTACTGGCCCAGGTGGCCAGTGGGTTTTCACCCCAATAAAGTCTACTGCATCTTATGGAGAGAAAAAAAACACCATAACTATGCGGGTTCATTTGTCAAGATTGATAGTTGATATCTATCACACGTGGCTCAAGGGACCGCTACTTTTCAGATATAATTTGTGTCAGTAGGAAGGAAGGATAAATTGTATACATGTATCTGAGTATAGAACAGGTGTCTACATGGGGATTAAACTGGGATTGAGCTGGAAATTCTGAACAATTTCCAATTGTTTTATTGTACATTACACAGGATTTTCCATCTACAAATCCTGGGCCAACAGCTTTAGCTGCAGGCCAATAGATTTCTGAGGCTTGGGTGGCCAGTGGCTAAAACAGTTAGTGTCTACCCCTGTCATCTACCTGTAGCAGCTGAAAGACCAGAATACAAAGATAGGGACTCATGGCGTATATGCTTTTATGCACTATGACTAGCAGAGTGCAATATATTGTAGTGACCCATTTATGCACCCGGGGGCTCATTAATTTCTCTGTACCCAAGGCCCTCATTCAATACATAAGCAAATGTCAATGAGGCCTTGTTGAATACGGGCCGACTCACCTCTGGGAATACGATGCAAAAATATCCCAGGTGAGTTGACATTTGCATTTATGCCATGGCCCTAGGGCGTAAATTTGCTCTAAACTATAGAAACACAACAGTATTTACTCATTTTGAAGCCATCAAGTCATCTCGATTTGATTTGATCTGCCATCTTGGCTTGCTCAAACAAGTAATTCATGTGATAGGGGAGCAAGCCACTGCTTTTAGTTTCGGATTAAATGTTTCTTACGCAAGGCAATATCTCTTTAAACATGGCGCTAATACTTAGATATACCTTAAACTAGTAATAACATGAAATAATTGAACTATTTCAATCATTCTTTTACCATAAAACTTCTAATAACCATACCTAAATACGAAAGTAACTAACTCTGTAAAATTTCAAAATGGCGGCATTGAATATGCGAGGATCGTATTCCATCCCCCCCATTTAAAACGGCATAAGTAGTACAAATCTATAGTGTCGTCAGTATTAGCCATGGCAAAAATGTGTTTATTTGAATACTGTGTTTAAGATTGATTTCAATACCTGTCTGCCCCGGCGCTTATTTGAGACCAGTGTTTATTGGAGACCCCTGCAGCTAAATAGGCCCTACAGTACATTTAATCTTACTGCAGTCATTTAGGCTGTAACATTAAGAGATGATTTATGCTTTACACACAGTCTGGCCTCACAAAAGTAACTTAGGTACACTGCTATGTAGTCAAAACAAACCACTCGGGCATAGAGACACTGCTAACAGGAATAGACTGTGTAGCATTGTGTTAGTGTATACTTGGACTGGAGCGTATTGGTTTAGCAAGACGAAGTCAGGTAAGTTAGCAATGTCATATATGATTTTCATAGCAGAATGTGAAATACCTGTTTTAGTGACATATAGTTTGTATGGTAACATATGTGTTAGATTTAATAAGGGACAGACAGTTTGCGTAATGTCATACTAGTAATTGGCATGATCAAGTTGTCATATGAGAAATATCATAAGACTAGTGGTATATAGTGTAATTACCTCAAGGCTCTTATAAATAGTGTTATTTCCAGTTGTCACTGGTTTATTCAGCTTTAGGCAACATGTAAGAAATATCAATCATACAGTAGTTAGTATGTAGGTAACTTGTACATACAGTAAATATACAGTAAGTTATAAAGTATAATGTTCTGTTCCACTCCACCTGTGAGGTAATAATAATACAATGTCCAGCATAGTTCTAGGTGGGTTCCCACACCTAGCTCCTGACCTGCTGCTTAGAGGAATAATGTAATAATGAATAACTTTACCCTCTGGTGGAAGTCTTGAGGAAGATACCCCCTGGCCACTAATGATAGAAACCAATGCCTGTCTAGCATAGTTTCACCATAGTGCAGTGGTATAGCAGGTAGCAGGAGATGACTGGAGATGTTACCTCTAGAGCGGTTCTTGGTGTTCTGTCTTCCTGGAGGTGCAGACAGGCTATTTGTAGCAAATCTTGGAAAAGCACCTCCAGACTGACTGGGGCCAGTAGCATCTGCCTAACTCTACAATGTTAGAGGGGAGCCTTTCATGTGTCACTGAGTGCACAAAGGACCCCCATGGACGCCGCTGTGTCCCCCATTGTCTTGGTCGGTTCTGTAACTTCAAACCCTCATAACTCGGTCGTTTACGCAGCTACAGCCGCCATTTTGCGCATGCGCGGAGTTGAATATGCCAAGTTTGAACTGCCCGTTGGATAGGCGCGTAACTCCCGCCGGTTTGTCTGTAGTGCACTCGGAGCTCCATTCAGTCTCCATAGCATAACTTCCTTAATAATGGGAGTTCTGCCTTGATCTTGGGCTCATTCTGACCGTCTAATTATGGGCTTTCCATAAATGCTTTGATATTTGACCTAGCTCGCTCAGGAGCGACGCTAGAGCGACCGGACAGTTATGGCGTCGTGCTTATGTAACCCATTGTTCAGTTATTAGAGTGCTCAGACACTCATGACGGCGTCAGCGGTGCTCAGGCACCCCTGACGGCTGGTTGCATTCACTTACAAGTTATTAGCTTGTGCACTGAACCATGAGGTCGCACACTGAGACCCTCATTTTTATTATATTGTGCAGTGAACCATTAGGTCGGAGCCTTTGATGTCAGAGAGAGTGTTTGTAACTGACCTGGCTGGTGTGCAGTGGGGCATGAACGCTCTTATACAAAGTTTGAGCGCTCTTATAGCTCTTAGAACCAACCTATGTATTAATTTCATAGATATCCTTTGATTAATACAAAATATGTTACAATTTATGGAATAATAAAATGGTATATGATAGAATACTCCGTCTCCCCCGAGAGAATGTGAAACTCCGTCATTTCGCCGAGGGAATGTACAATTTATGCAATTTTTACCTTATTTTGGAGTTATATACTGTTTGTAAGAGGATTTGAAGTGATGGGGAGTGCTTCAAATGCAATTTTTGTGGTAGAGCTTTGTCAGTATAAACAATTTTCTCCTGGGTATAAGTACATTTCCGAGTTTCTATATCTTACCATACCTGAGCTTATTTGCTTATGTAACATCAATTTTGGGTACAATTTTCCATTTTTATGTACAACATACAATTTGGCAAATAGTGTGCGATTTTGGCATTCAATGTTCAATTTAGTGTGCAAATTGAACATAAATGACAATTTTAGTGTGCAAATTTACAATTTCGCGTGTAATTGCGTTCAATTGACAATTTCAGTATGCAAATATATAATTTTTGCGTACATTTGGCAATTTAAGTGTGCAACTATATAATTTTCGCATATATTTGGCAATTTTAGTGTGCAAATATATAATTTCGCGTGCATTTGGCAATTTTAGTATGCAAATATATAATTTCGCGTGCATTTGGCAATTTTTGGTGTACAAATATATAATTTTTGCGCACATTTGACAGTTTTAGTATGCCAATATATAATTTCGCGTTCAATTAATAGTTTCTGTATGTACATATATAATTTTGCGTACAGCTTGGATACACCTAGAAATGTTGATTTCTAAAAAAAAATCTGATTTCAGTGTATGAATTGGGTACAGACATACAGTATAATGTGCAACATACAATTCAAGTGTGTAAATTGGATACAAATTGGAGACAATCTAGTGTGCAAACATACAATTTTAGTGTGCAAATTGGGTACAAGCGTACAATCTGGTGTGCAAACATACAATTTTAGTGTGCAAATTGGGTACAAGCGTACAATCTGGTGTGCAAACATACAATTTTAGTGTGCAAATTGGGTACAAGCGTACAATCTGGTGTGCAAACCTACAATTTTAGTGTGCAAATTGGGTACAAGCATACAATCTGGTTTACACTCTACAATTTTTGGGATTTGAGACAAATTTTTCCGAGGACCGGAAAAACAAAGTACTTTATGTACAATAGGCTTGTTTGTCTCTGAGTTACTCTTTGATTTTGCTATATGGGTGTATTAATTGGCAATTTCGGCAGTGGGCCGCTGCTTAATTGACTTTTCCCTAGCCTTTTGAGTAAGTGTCCCTGAAAGAGATTATTTGGTGAGTATCTTAAGTAAACATTTTTCATGTCAACAATTTTTCTCAACAATTTTTTTCCTTTTTTTTTTTTTTCATTCATTTTTCCAACAATTTTCTTGGATACCTAAAGTGTGTTACTCTAAGTAAATCTTGGCATATTATACAAGTGCTAGTGGGTACAAAAACTGTCTTAGTTATCTACCTGCATTCATGTATATTTGTGTTGGATTTGTACAATTTACAATTTTTAAATTGCAATTTCGCAATTTTGCGCGTATATGCGCGCATTAATCATCGATTTTGTGAGAATACCATAGATTTTCATATTATACATCAACAAGTGGCTGTGTATTTTTTCTAAAAATTTTTTTCTAATACTTTGATAATTTCATTGACAGTGGAGGTGTGTCAGGAGTGAGATGTGAGTCTCCTCCCTGATGTGCTCATGCGGTGGTGGCACTTGAGGTGTTAGGTGCCAGGTTCTGGCATGTGTCTGTGGCAGTGCCTAGCTTGGTGTCAGTGGACAGTTCAGGGTGGGGGGGGGGTGTGTGTCCATTTAAGGAGTGGGTGGCTGGTATTGGAGTATCATTTCCTCTCTGGAAACCTCTGCTGTCACACCATGGCCCACCTTCAAACTATCTTTGCTTTGCCTGTCTCCCAGGTGATGGTGGTGGGGAGTCCGGCTAGGGCTCTGGTGGAGGCCAACCAGGCCATACACTATGGTTACATAGTGGGGAATTTTAGAGAGATCAGTGAGCATGGAGATGTGTTGGTGGATATGTATTCCTGCCAATATTTCTTGGGCTCAACCTTGCGTCGGGGGGCCACTGTGGCCCTTTTGGCTAGGGCCCTGAGTAACCTAGGGTTCTGGCCCATGGACCTGAACTTCGGGCCGCGGGAGCGAGTCCTGTGGGATTACTTGTTGGCCGTGTCCCTCATCGATCTTGCGGCATCCGGGGATCCATCCATGGCCGCCGAGTATAGGCTGGGGATGATGGAGGCCCGGCTCGTCGAGTGGGAACAGGACCATGGCCATATGTATGGCTCGGACTCGGACTCGGACTCTCCCATTGAAGTTGGACCCGAGGATCTGTGGTAGGATCCCGACTGACTGAAACCTAGGGTGTAAAAACCCGCCATCCCAAAGGCCCTTTTCAGGGCCGGCAAATTGTCCGAAAAGTTCTGAATACTGTCTCTGATATGTTGTCTTCTGGTGGTGGACTGGGGGCAGCCTAGGCTGTGGGCAGTCTAGGCTGTTTCCACAGTCACCGGGGAGGGCTGGTGGTTTAGAAAATTAGCAATAGTCTGCATGTTTGACCTTGCGGTCTCCTCCTGTTGTTCGTCAATAATTATATCTGTTGTATTTTCCAGTGCTGTCATGGTCACCGGGCTGGTGCCACAATCATTCTGGAGAAGCATGGAGTAGTACAGTCCTTTGTTTTTAAGGGCTGGTATGGTACTGAACCTAGTGCGCCAAGGTAGGTGTATCACCTGAGGGAGGTGATAAGCAAATTCTCCTCTCTGTGTTGTTATAACTGCTGGTCCATTCCAGGTAAATATAGCCTTAGGTAGTGGGAAGGTTTTAACCACTATATCCTTATAGGTAGGGGCAGCTGCTGATTTAATCTCATCAAATTCATGTGGTATTGGCCTCAGGGGTAGCGCGAAGTTTGAGTCTCCACAATATATTTTAAAATATATTGTGGGATTTGTGCGCTTGGCCACATTTTTCTTGCCACAGTGTGTCTGTGCAAATTTCTTAAGGTACTTCATTATTCTGTAGGCTAAGTAGATGGTCAGGGTGAATAATATAGCAATTATCAGGGTGTGGGTTTCCTGAATTGTGAGGAAAGGGGTGTGGGTTTCCTCTGTAGGGGTTAATTTGGTAGGATTCTTATCTGGGAGCAATTTGTGTAGGGGCAGCTCGGTGACTAGTCTGAATGCTTTGGCTGTAGGCAGGTAGGCTACAGTCCCTCCTAGTCTGTACAGTTTGAGTAGTCTGTATACTATAAAAATGTGAGCTGATATCCCTAGGATGAGTGCTAAGCTTTGGAAGATTGGATACTCTGTAACTCGACGTAGGTATGATTCCTCGTAGCGCGTTTCCATTTCCTTATTAAGGTTGGAGGCATCTTTTAATAATGTTTTGGCAAAGGGCTCTAAATTTAGTTGAGTAATATCATCCATGATCGGATTTTCCTGTAGTTTTTCTAAAGTTCTAGAAAGGTTTACTACTGGGAAATTTGGAAGATTCTCTCTTTCATCTGGTTTGGCTTCAGAAATTTGGTTAAGTGCTGCCATGAATGGTAAATTAATTGTCTTGAGAATGTAATGAAATGATAAGGTTGAGTTACAGGGCAACCTTGTGTTTGGAAGAGAAAATTCTCCTACACTGATTGTGCACCCACAGGGTACACCTATGATTGAGTAGGACTGGGCTTTTCGAGTTTCAGACGTTTTACCATGGCAGTTGATAAAGTAATGGGGTTCATTAGTAGTGACCAGATACTCATCTTCAGAAATGGAAATAGCATGGGTGGTAGGTGTTTGCAGTGGTGAAACTGTAAACTTGCAATGTTCCTTAATCTGTTGAGCCTGGTTAGTAAAAATGGCTACAGGGCATGTAGGCCTGTGTTTATAAATTCTACCATTTACATCTCTGCATACCTTTACTGTAGTACCTTAACATGCCTGCATGTCTGCTGAGTCCAATTCGATGAATAATGATTCGTCGTAAGATACTGCTAGAAACTCAGTTGTGGTCTGCAATTTGGTGACTCCTCTGGTGGGGGTCTCCTGTGTGTCTATAGGCATGGGTGATGTAATCATTTGGTACAGTTTGAAGGTAGAGGTGGTAGATTGAATTATAATGTCCAGATGAATATATATATGGTGAGCTGAGTAAGTGTATGAGGTCAGCTTCTGTGAATAATAGAAATCTAAGTCATTAATTGCGACTTGTGCTCCAGGGTGTGTAATCCTAAATTTGTTATTAATGTCAACTAAGTATCTAGCAAGGTCTGAGGGTGGTACTATATCAGGGGTTAGGATTCCTGATGATAGCATCCTCAGGGCTGCATTTGTCCTTTGCAGTGATTGAACTGTATTCATTCTTGCTGCTATGATAATTAATGCATCATTTCATACTTGCATCTTTTCCCTTTGAGTTTTCTCGTGCCTTGAATATGAGTCAAGTGACCTGGACATGTTAGAGGCCCACAGGTTGACGGTGTCACCTATGGTGTTGATTGTGCTGTCCAGTACCTTCTTATCTTGGATGTATGCTTTAACAAACTTATCTTGTCTGTCTGTGATCTTTTCAATGAGACTAGCTGCTTCCTGATCTTGTTTAGCAAATTTCCTTAGTATTTCATCTATGTTCTTGAGCTGTCCCATTACTTGGTTTCCATCTTCTACTGTGGCTAGACCTAGCACACCGCGGAACAGGGGTGCTAGAAAACCCAGTATGGCCTCTCTTTTGGCTTTGTCCAATGTGTTTATGGGGTTGGATAGGAACAATTTGATGGAGGCTAATGTTTCATTTATCTCCTTGTCTGCAATTTCCAGCAAGGTGTCAAGCTCCTTGGCTTGTTGGATAATTTGACCAGAGGTATGATCTTGTAGAGTAGGAGTGGTCAAGTGGAGTATTCTATCCCTTATGGATCCTTGGGTAACGGGTGCCCGAGGTATCTTGTAGGGGATAGCTAACAATAGTGTTGTGGTTGTATGTCCATTGACCAATGGTTGAGGGCTAGGTTTGAATACTACTCCTATGTTTTGTCTCACCACAGGTGTATAACCTGCAGTAAGTGGTTCTATACTATATAATAACAGCATAGTTAGCAGTATGGGTGAAACTCTCAGTCTCCCCATGGTGCTTGTGTAAAGCAAGTTTGCTGTTTTAAAGTCTTGTCAAATTTGTAGTGATTTGGGTGCTGGTAAAGTCTAAGTGTATGGTGCAACACTTTAAATGAAGTGGTTCAAACTGTACCTTTGCAAGATTGAGCTGTCTTGGCAATATGTCCGGTGAGTCTATAGAGATTGACCAGTAAATGGTAAGGTCAGGTTGAAGGTGAAGTAGGTGTGTTCTTTATCCTAGTGCAGTCTCTCCTAATGGAGAAGTGGGCTGGCTAATTCCCAAGTGGGGTCCTGTAGACTTGTGTTCCAGACTGCAGCTGGATGAAGACTGATGGTGGGCTATGGTCCACAGTGCTTCTTATGTAGCCTACCCTACCCACATCCATTGTGGGCCTGGTATTGTTTCTCTGGAGTCAAGGCCTTGATCTCCAGTGTCTGCAACTGTGGGGGTCTATTGTGTAATCTGTGTACTGGTAATTAGCTCCTCCTGTCATCCAGGACAGCCATTCATGACCGTCTAGACAGTTGTCTGAGTGTAGCTTATAAGGTCAATTGATCTCTATAGACTGCTGTGTTGGCATAGCGCGCTCTTTCATGTGGGGATTAGGCTTTAGACACTCCATTGTGTTACCCTTACTCTTCTTAGACTTCATGTCTGCTTTACTTGGAGGGTCCCAGTCTTTGACCATTCAGAGGCAATAACCTACTGATATATTTACAAATTTGATTGGCTTTATATACATATAAGTAATTCATTATCAGTCACACATGTCTTATGTGTGGATGAAGAGAATTTGTAATAAATTTTGAAAATCTTATGTTCTTTTGGTATCTCAATTTGTTTCTAATTTCTTGAAACTGCACCACACCTAGATGTTTTTCTTAGTATGTGGTGTGCAGGCCTGGGCTTGATAGGGCCTATGCCTGTGGTTTCTTTTGTAAGGGTGATATCATTTTTGTTCCTTACAATTTTGTTGTAGTATTTGGCTTCATGTGGAATAAGCCTGTGTGCAAATTCATTATTTCTGACAGCCACAACCTTTTTCAGTCTGTCTATGTGCACTGGTCTGGCCACCAATAGATTGGTGTCCAAGTTTTTGAGTTTGACACTTGTCAAACTAGGTCTATTCACTACAACATATGGTCCCATAAAAAGGGGTTGAAGTTTCTTACACTCTGTATTGGTCAGGATTCTTGGTATGTTTAGGTACACCATGTCGGTGACCTTGATTTCCTGTGGTGTAAGTTTCTTATCATATCTATCCTTCCTTTCCTTTTGTAGCTTGGCGACCCTTTCTATAGCTTTCCTCCTAGAGGTATCTTGATTTGTTATCATGTTAGCTACATGGTCTGCTACTGTGGATATGTCTTCCTGTATTCCCAGCCCTAAGTCCATTGGGGTGGCTGGGTTTCTTCCATGGAGTAGGAAGAAAGGGGTGAATCCTGTGGTTTGGGATTCAGTGTTGTTTAATGCAAAGGTTATGGGTTCAATAAATGAATCCCAATTGTTTTGGTGCTTTGAGCAGAATGCTCTGAGCGCTGTGCCTATGCTAGCATTGAATCTCTCTACAAGCCCATTTGATTGTGGCCTGTATGGTGAGGAGAATTTATGTTTGATCTTGAGGTGTTTAGTTAGCTTTGTGAACTTTGCACCTGTATAACATGTCCCATTGTCTGTTTGAAGAGTGGCTTGTGTTCCATGATGACAAATTATATTCTTGTAGAACTCTGCTGCTGTTGTTTCAGCTTTTAAGTCAGTAGTAGCCCAAGCTGTTGCATATCTGGTAGCATAATCTATGCAGACTTGTATATGTTTGTTTCCCCTGGCAGTTGTGGGAAGTGGTCCCACCGCATCGAGGTTTAGGAACTTCATTGGTGAAGCCATGTACTCTCTCACTGTCATTGGTGTTTTGTGTGAGTGTACTTGCCTTTTTGCTGTGAGGCATGTGTGGCAGGTGGAAACATATTTTGTTGTGTCTGCTAGCATAGACTTCCAATATACCCTAGGTCGGAGTGCTGACAGCATCCTACTGGAACCAAGATGGCCGCCGGTAGGTGAGTCATGGAAATACTGTAGTGTACTTGTTACCCATTGCTGTGGTATAACAATTTGAAGCGGTACAGTATTGGTTTTTCTCCAATTTATGGGGCATATATGGACTAATGTACCATTTACCAAGGTGTATGTCTGGCCTTGGTTGATGATTCTATTTCCTTGTGCTTTTGGTGCAGGCAAGGTCCCATCCTCAAGATATTGTATGAGGGGCAATAGTTCCTTGTCCTTCCTTTGTTCCAAGCCAAGGATTGTACCTGAGATGGATGTGTCGGGAATTTGATCCAGTAATTGATTTATATCTAGCACATGTTGTTTTATTCTGTCTCTTTCTTTTTCTTTTTCATCGACTATTGGCCTATCTTGTGCCTTTTGTTGGGGTGTGTCACTCTTGTTTTGGTGTGTAGGCTCCTTTGGAGGGCCTATTCTCGCCTTGGTGGGAGTGGCAACCTTTTTCTGTAGAGGCACAATTTGCTTTTTGTCAATCTTCTTTGTCTCAGAGTTCTTTGATTTAGTAGATGCAGTGTCTTTTGTGACATTTTTCCTGGCAGGTGGGGTTTTGGTAGGTTTGTTTCCTGTGACCTTTTTCTCTTTTAGAATAGTTTGTGATTGTGTGGGGGGTTTTGGTATGCCCTCCTGAATCATTTCTCTAGTCTTTGAGCGTGTGGTCATAGGGCACAAATGGTTTGATGTTTCCTCTCCCTGCATTGGTTCAAAGAATCTGACTGATTTGGAAGTTGCTTGAGTAATAGCATATATTGTGTCTTCTGAATCTTCATCATCTGAGTCAGGTGGGGTGAAGGGTGGCTCTTTAGGGGTTGCCTTCACCATCTGATTGAGTGATGAGAATTCAATAGGCTCGAAGTCATTATCTGGAAAGAGTTGTGAGTATTCTCTCTCACAGTGGCAAAACACATAATGTGTAGATTGCTTTAAGATACCCCTAATGGGTGTCTCTGGCCTTTCAATGGTGTTGGGTGGATCATCCCTTTTGAATGGTACTTTCTTTGTTACTTTTGCAAACTTGGTTCTATTGGCTGCTCTAACTCTCCTTGGTGGGGGTGGGGGGTTAGTCATGGGTCCAGAGTCTGGGTATTCTCTTCTAGACATAGCATCTGGAGGTATGTTATCATCACCTTTCACGTGTTGGATGGTGAATGAAAATTGTTGTATGTCTAGAGCCCATCTGGCCCATCTATGTGTGAGTCCTGTATTGGTTAATAGTGGGATTAGGGCTGCATGGTCTGTGTATAATTGGAAGTGTCTAGTCTCTAGGTAGTGTCTGAAGTGTAGTACTCCATACACTACTCCCAGTAGTTCTCTCTCTGTGGTATTGTAATTTCTCTCATGTTTGGAGAGGGTTCTACCTGCAAAGGCTACTGGTCTGAGCACTCCTTCATTATCTCTCTTTGAGAGTACAGCTCCTAAACTCACATTGGAAGCATCAGTTGCCAAACTGAACTCTTTCTCATAGTTTGGATATCTGAGAAGAGCATTGGTACATAGGGCATGCTTTAATGTTTTGAAAGCATTATCTGCCTCTTCTGTCCAGACAAATGCTTTGAGATGTGTCTGTAGATCATATAATGGTCTAGCAATTTGGGCATAACCTTTGATAAACTTTTTGAAGTATTGGCATAGGCCTGTGAAGGATCTGACATTTTTGACTGATTTTGGTGTTGGGAAGGTTTTGATTGATTCCACCTTTGTGGGAGATGGTTGCAGTCCCATGGGTGTGACTCTCATTCCCAAGAAGTCTATTCTGTCTATGAAGTATTCACATTTTGATTTCTTCAGTTTGAGTTTACCAACTCTTAAGCTGTTGAACACATCTTCCAGGTCATGGAAGTGTTGTTCGATTGATGGTGATAATACCAATATGTCATCTAGGTATGGTAGGGCACATTTGTATTTGAGTTTGTTCAGAATTAATGTGACTAGATGGCAGAATCCCGCAGGTGCGGTCGCTAAACCCATCGGCATCCTTTCGTAGACATATTTTTTGTCATTTGCTATGAATGCGGTTTTATGCTGATCCTCCTGTCTTATAGGAATTTGAAAAAATCCCTGTTGGGCATCTAGCTTACTGAATACTCTTGGTCTGAGTGACCCTATCATGTCTAGAGTGTCATCGGCCCGGGGTGTAGATAAGGCTTGATTTATCGTGTTCTGGTTTAAATAACGAAAATCTGTGACGAGCCTATGGCCTCCCGATGATTTTTGTACTAAAAAGGATCTGGAAGCCCAGGGGCCCTCAGCACATTCTCTCAGAATGCCCTGTTGTACTAGCCTTTCACACTCTTCCCCTATTGCGGCCTGTTTTTCTGGTGTTTGTCTATATGGTAGGAAATGACATGGTACTGCCTCAGGTTTTACATGTATTGAGTGTGTATACAGGTGTGTGGCACCAATGTCTCCATCTTTTCCTACAAATACATCATCATACTTGGTCAGCAGTGATCCTAATCTATCATGCTGATCTTTGGATGTGAGCACAGATTTTGGTGGAACATTCTCTTCCAATTCTGGCTCGAGGTCATGTGCCTCACTATGTATAGCAGCTATTTCAGAGAGTCTGATTGAGTTGGGTTCAGGGTCAGCATATGTGGACTCACAGTCTGAGTCTGTGTCACTGAATTGAGTTACATCTTCAGGCCGTATGGCTGAGATGGATTGATCAGTGTGTGGGGTAGTGTCTGACACCTGTTGGGGTTTTTCTAAATCAGATTCCTTGACTTCCTGAAATAGAGCTATGATGGCACCCTTTTTGATTTTATGTGGGCGCCTGCTGGTGTTGAGTAACACTAGGGGATGTTTGTTATTTTCCCTGGGGGTTACTGCTGCCCTTTGAACTAGATATGGGGCATTGTTATTTCTTTGGAGGTTATCTACTACTCCAGTTTTGCCTTGCAGTGATTGAGTAGATGTGACTTTACCCAATACTGCAAGTTCAGAGAATGGAGGGATGGTAAAATCCCTCACTGCCCTAATGGGTTTGAGAATTTGTTCAGGATCAACATTAAATTCGATTTGAGATTTAGTAGTGCTCAAGAAATCTGTGCCGAGAACAACGGGCTGTGTGAGGTTGGGTATTACAGCAAATTGGTATTGGAATCTGACACCTTGGATTCTAAAGTTCAGCATAGCTGAATGTCTAACATGACACACCGATCCATCTGCCAAGTGGATGTTGATTTTAGATTTCCTCAGTTGGATATGGAATCTCTTTTGGAGGTCCATGAGGAATGATTGTCTGACACAGGTGATAGTAGCACCTGTATCAACCAAACATTGTACATCTGAAACATCATATAGATTTGCATTGATACAGCCATTTTGAAGAAGTACAATAGAAAGCTTGGTACTCTCACCTGTATCCTTTGATGATGAATCTGGTGGGGTGATGTGTATCACTGATGGACGTCTCTGTCTGTTAGATGGTAGATTGGCACTAGCAATTGTCTCTGGTTGGATCTTTGTTAATCCTGATTGATTGTTTGTATTTGGGGTGTCACAGCGCACTGGCCCATCGGCACTGTGACATCCTAGTTTTCCTGGTTCTGTGGGGTGGTTGAGATTCTTGCCACCAGGAGCTTGGAGATTTGATCCATTACATGAGGTGGTATTTGGGGGTTACTGTGTTGGTTCCCCTGGTAACCTCTTGTGTCAGGTTTGTAATCCTCCTGGCGCGAGTTGGAACCCTGGTTATATTGACCAGAGTTGCTGTATTGACCGGAGTTGTTGGATCTCTGGTTGTTGTAGGCGCCATTGTTGTTGTAGGATCCACTGTTGTAGTTCCTATGTGGACTCTGGCTCCTACTGTTGGATCCTTTATTATAGGATCCAGAGTTGTTTGAACCCTGGCTGTTGTTGTAGGATCCATTGTTGTTGTAGGATCCAGAGTTGTAGTTCCTATGTGGACTATGGCTCCTACTGTTGGATCCCTGGTTATTATAGGATCTGCCATTACTTGGGGTTCTGTCTCTCCTATCACTGTATGAAGAGTTACCATTGTTGGAGTTGGAAGAGCTGTTGTCTTTCCTACTGTTGTGACCCCCCCGGTTGTTGTTGTTGCCCCCTCTACCTCTACCTCTATTGGATTGGTAGTTGGGGTCATAGTTGTTTCCTCTATATCTACCGGTAGGGTCTCTTGATGTAACCTTAGCTTCCTGTTGCCTTACATGGGCACTAGACATTAGGTTAACATCTTCATCTGCACTAGTGCTGATTTCCTGGACCTTCTTCTTAGTAGGCTGTGGGTTAGACTCTGCCTCCCTTACCTTCCTAGATCTTTCTTGGGTCTCAACCTCTAGGGCTAGGTCTAGGGCTTGGTCAAAAGAGTCTATTTTCTTGTTCTCAAGAGCTACAGAGATCCAGGGCCTCATGCCTTGGGTAAATGCCTTGCTTAGGATTTCATCACTTTGGCGTTGGGCATTACACACTTTCCTGAGATGGCATGCATAGTCTAGGACAGGTTCATCTATCTTTTGTGCACGGAGTGCTGTCCTTGAGATGATATTGTCTCGAGTAGCAAAATACTCTTTTAATTTATTCACTACATTGGTCCATGTCAACATATCAGGTGTGGCACTTTCCCTGAAGGATTCAAACCAGGCTAGTGCTTGTCCTTCAATGTACTTGGGTAAATATGTCACCATGGTGTCACTGTCTGTTACTTTGTACTTATCCTTCAGATATTCTGGGAATTTGTGATCAATAAATAATGCTGTTGACATGAGTGGTGTTGGGTGTGAGAAAGTTTTGGGTTTTGTTACCTCATGTAGCCTGATCTTTCTGTCGTCCTGTTGTTTTCTGTCTATGAGTTTGGTCATGTTGGACACCATTGAGATTATGATGTCATCCTTGGATCCAGAGGCAGATGGTGTGACAACAGGTGTGGTGGCAGGTGTGGGAGGCTGTGGGGTCTGGGATGATACCATCTTCATGAGATCTGCTATCTGTTGTTGTTGTCTCTCTAGGGACTTCCGCTGATCTTCCATGGCCTTCTGTTGAGCATCTATTGCTGCATTCCTCTCTGCCAGTTGTTGGTTGAGGATCCTCTCCCTTTCCTCCTGCTGGGACTTGTTGGTCTCTAGGGCAGTAACTGCATCTTGGATGGCCTTCTCATAGGCCCTTATCTTCTCAGCTGTCTGATTAGGTTGGGGGCCTTCATCGGTGTCCATGATGGAGGGTGTGGGAGAAGTGTCTCTGGAGGAGTGGCTGTCAAAGGCCGGAGCTGGGGTGGAGGATCTAGATGAGGGTGTGGATCCACCCCCTGAGGCAGATCCTTCTTCCCCTGAGGTAGATAGCGTGAGTTGAGCGTCCTGTAGAGATCCCTGGGAAATGTTGGATCCCTGAGAACTGGTTGTTCCCTGAGTAGACAGGGTGGGTGGTGTGGGGTCTACTGAGTGTGGGTCTGTTGTATTGGAGGCTGGTTTGCCTCCTGTGGGCCTCCTAGATCTAGGTGGGAGGGAGACCTCTTCAACAGGCCCCTGACTGCGTAAGGTCTTTGTGTGTTGTTCTGCCAGCTTGACTGATAAGACCTTTATGTGTGTGGTGGACCTCACTGACGTGTGGGAGACCTCACTGGCGTGTGGGAGACCTCACTGGCGTGTGGGAGACCTCACTGACGTGTGGGAGACCTCACTGACGTGTGGGAGACCTCACTGACGTGTGGGAGACCTCACTGACGTGTGGGAGACCTCACTGACGTGTGGGAGACCTCACTGACGTGTGGGAGACCTCACTGACGTGTGGGAGACCTCACTGACGTGTGGGAGACCTCACTGACGTGTGGGAGACCTCACTGACGTGTGGGAGGCCTCACTGATATGTGGGAGATCTCACTGATCGTGTGGGAGATCTCATTGGTGTGTGGGAGATCTCACTGGTATGTGGGAGATCTTACTGATCGTGTGGGAGATCTCACTGATATGTGGGAGATCTCACTGATCGTGTGGGAGATCTCATTGGTGTGTGGGAGATCTCACTGGTATGTGGGAGATCTTACTGATCGTGTGGGAGATCTCATCGATGTGTGGGAGATCTCACTGATGTGTGGGAGATCTCATTGATGTGTGGGAGATCTCACTGATGTGTGGGAGATCTCACTGATGTGTGGGAGATCTCACTGATGTGTGGGAGATCTCATTGATGTGTGGGAGATCTCACTGATGTGTGGGAGATCTCACTGATGTGTGGGAGATCTCATTGATGTGTGGGAGATCTCACTGATGTGTGGGAGATCTCATTGATGTGTGGGAGATCTCACTGATGACCTTGGTGGGCATGGTGTCAAGGTCACTGGGTGGGTGGAGTGGGGTTTACTGTGTGTATGATTGTTTTCAGTAATGTTGCCAGCTTAATTTTTAGAGAGCATTGGGTAATTTGGGATCTTAGTAGGATGTTCTCCACCACTTTGTCATACTAGTAATTGGCATGATCAAGTTGTCATATGAGAAATATCATAAGACTAGTGGTATATAGTGTAATTACCTCAAGGCTCTTATAAATAGTGTTATTTCCAGTGTTCTTGGTGTTCTGTCTTCCTGGAGGTGCAGACAGGCTATTTGTAGCAAATCTTGGAAAAGCACCTCCAGACTGACTGGGGCCAGTAGCATCTGCCTAACTCTACAATGTTAGAGGGGAGCCTTTCATGTGTCACTGAGTGCACAAAGGACCCCCATGGACGCCGCTGTGTCCCCCATTGTCTTGGTCGGTTCTGTAACTTCAAACCCTCATAACTCGGTCGTTTACGCAGCTACAGCCGCCATTTTGCGCATGCGCGGAGTTGAATATGCCAAGTTTGAACTGCCCATTGGATAGGCGCGTAACTCCCGCCGGTTTGTCTGTAGTGCACTCGGAGCTCCATTCAGTCTCTATGGCATAACTTCCTTAATAATGGGAGTTCCGCCTTGATCTTGGGCTCATTCTGACCGTCTAATTATGGGCTTTCCATAAATGCTTTGATATTTGACCTAGCTTGCTCAGGAGCGACGCTAGAGCGACTGGACGGTTATGGCGTCGTGCTTATGTAACCCATTGTTCAGTTATTAGAGTGCTCAGACACTCATGACGGCATCAGCGGTGCTCAGGCACCCGTGACGGCCGGTTGCATTCACTTACAAGTTATTAGCTTGTGCACTGAACCATGAGGTCGCACACTGAGACCCTCATTTTTATTATATTGTGCAGTGAACCATTAGGTCGGAGCCTTTGATGTCAGAGAGAGTGTTTGTAACTGACCTGGCTGGTGTGCAGTGGGGCATGAACGCTCTTATACAAAGTTTGAGCGCTCTTATAGCTCTTAGAACCAACCTATGTATTAATTTCATAGATATCCTTTGATTAATACAAAATATGTTACAATTTATGGAATAATAAAATGGTATATGATAGTAAAATCTTTTTTTTCACTGAAAGCCCCAAGGTCGTCAGACTGACGATACCCAAATCTACAACCTAGGGTCATCAGATTGAGCACCCAGGGTAGTCAACCTGATGGGTCAACACACTCACCCAAGGTAGTCAAACTGATTACATAATGTTGTTAGAGTGACAACCTTGGTGCTGACTACCTTGGGTCCTCAATCTGACTACCCAAAGCTGTAGATTTGGGTATCGTCAACTTGAGCACCTAAAGTCCTCAGTGGTGAAGACCTTCAGTTGAAAACTGAAGGCCTAATCATCAAACATGAGTGGTACATACCTGCCACCTTGTGTATTTGCTACATATTGTCAACAGAATGCCATAGACTCATACTGGGGAGATGTAGACTAAGGGATTTCACTCCCTGTAAGGTGCTGCCCTCTCTCTGTACCTCTTCTGATGACCATAGGTCCTCAATCTGACGAGTCTAAAGATCTGGAGGGTTTTCAGTGTTCAGGAAGTCATTTGATCACTCCTCGTCCATCTCCAAGTCTGCTTCAATCATAAGCTAAAGGCAGAAACATACACCTGTGCTTTTACTAAAGGTAGTGAATATGAATAGAAACCTTTCTTTTAGGGGTAAGAAATCTGTGAAGACTGAGTTACAGAACATTTCGTTCTCTCTAGAGAATATCTTGAGAGTCTTTCTGTTAATATGAAAGAAAATACCAGTTAAAAGAAAATCCAAAGAGTAACATGAACATTGAGCAATTATTTTACTCAAAGAATTTATGGATATTAGCCTAATATTATCTTTTTTTTTACTACTATATTCTCTACTTGAGTACTTCTTGGTGTTAAGTAACATGAATATTTCCGAATATCAACGGAGAAATACGTTTTAGAAGGATTATGAAAAGATTAGACTTAGGATTAGGAAATTCTTTTTAAAATGAGAAAAATCATCATTCTTCACATTAACTAAAGCACAGACTGACACCCCTCAAAGTTGTCAGAAGAAAATGTTGGTCAGTCCTGAATCAGCCAGATTTTATTCATTGCCTTTAAAGTGATACATGATATTCCAGATTGGCAGAACCCATGATATTTATTGCCATTGTTTCAGCTGCTTCTTCAGATAAAGAATTAATAATTGCAACCTTGTTGGTCCATGGGTCGTCCTCCCTATAATTTTAGGGAAACTTTTTTTCATTTCGATTTGTGGTGTTTGGCGAAATGAGTTTAAGAAATGTCAGTAAGATCTCCACAGAAAGTTTTTAAAGAAATGCAAAAGGGAATTACTCACTTGTACTACTTTTTTTAAAACCAAGGTCTGTAGACAAACATTCTCTAAGTTTGTCTTCATACATACCAATTGTTGAAAGGGAAAAGAATTGCTGGGATATCACACAATAAAAGAATAAGTATGCTGCTTGGTTGCCACTCACACCCTTCTTGTTGAAATAATTGAGTATCTACCTTCATGTTACAGGTATATATGATGGGCGATGGACAGTATTTACGTTGACAGAAACCAGGCATCTATACACAGCTCCCCTGAGATCCACTACTTCAGAATGTGTCAATTATATCTTTTGCGCATTAAAATGGGGAATTAGTGCACATAAACAAGGGCTCATTGATACTGCTCAATACAGCTCATGCAGGGACATCAAAATGGCAGAGCGGTCGGGTCAAGCGTTCGACAGAATAGCAGACCGTATGACTAGATACCAATTTATGGATACCTTAGTTAATAGTGAAAATGCGGGGAAAATCAGTGTAGACAATCTGAGAGAGGTTCTACAAACTGGATGGGATGTAAATGAGAATCTTGCAAAGTATGATGACTGTGCTTTTCATTCAGAAAGACACACAACCGCCTTACACGAAGCAATAAGACTCGGGTGGATTGAGGGGGTAAAGATTCTTCTTGAGGCTGGTGCTAAGTGTAAGTCATCAGATACAATGACAAACCCCTTGGCACTGGCTCTGCAGAAAGGCCGCTGTGATCCAGATATAATTGAACTGCTGTTGACACATGGCGCAGACCCAAACCATCACACAACAGACGGGGATGTTCCCTTGCTCCTGGCAATCATATGCAGAAATCGAAATATCTCTAGGGTTGTACGTCTACTATTGGATCATGGGGCAAATCCCAACATAATGCAAAAGCTCAATATGGGAGGAAACAATTGGGTGAACAGGTCTGCCCTCGAGCATGCTGTAGAAGGTGGACTGTATGATACATCAAAAAACTTACTGTCCTTGGCACTGCAGAATCAACATTGTCCACCTGATCTGTTTGAACTACTGCTCAAAGCTGGTGTAGATCCTAATGCCCATGATGACCAATTTGGAAATATTCCTCTTTTGAGTGCCATTGATGGGTGGAATCTTCAAGGTATTCTACTTCTGTTGAAGCATGGGGCAAATCCAAATGTGACATACAGGGTAAATATAGGTACCAAAGAATTATCAAGGACTGCCCTACATCTAGCAATACAAAAAGGAAATACTAAAATGTTGAAGATTCTTCAAGAAGCTGGGGCGAAGGTTGATACAGAGGCTCTCAATGAGGCAATAAAACAAAGGTTAATTGAGGTGGTGAAAAAATTTCTTTTCCTTGGAGTGAAGGCCGATGCCTCTTCCCTAAATGAAGCCATAAAGCAACGGTCCTTTGATATTATGGTGATGCTTCTCGATGCTTGTGCCACATGTGCAATACCACAAAATACACTGACTCTAGCATTGGAAAATTATTGCCCACCTAAGCTAATTGATCTCTTACTAAAACATTGCACAGATCCTGATGACCATGATGATAATACCTTTCATGGAATTCATATTTTCTGTGCAATCAAGAATTGCAGGCATGATCCGAACAGCGCAACTATCCTTAGGCTCTTAATGAAGCATGGGGCAGATCCAAATGTGACTCACGAGGTGAAGCTACAAGATAACGAAAGCCACAATTGGGTGACACGGACTGCCCTACATGAAGCTGAAGCTGAAGGGTGGACGGAGGGGGTGAGAATACTTCTTGATTCAGGTGTTAAATGCAAGAGGGATGCACTGGAAAACCCCCTTACGTTAGCACTCTTGAGAAACAAATGTTCACCCGAGCTCATAGAACTATTACTCAAAAATGGAGCAGATCCAAATCATAACAACACAGGAGATTTTCCAATTAGCCTTGCACTGAAGAAAAATGTACAATACTGGCGTATTGTTCCACTGCTGTTGGAATATGGGGCGAACCCAAATGTAACACATAGTAGACTTATAGGAACATCACACGGGTTGTGTAGGGTTCCTAGAAGACCCATACATGAAGCGGTAGAGCTTGGGTGGCCAGCGGGTGTGAAGATGCTGCTTGATGCTGGTGCAGAGTGCAGTGGGTTGGGTCCATCAGATAACCCTCTCATGCTGGCACTGCAAAATGATAAATTACCGACAGAATCTATTGAGCTGCTACTAAAACATGGCGCAGGAAAAGATGTTGGAGATAGCACAACACCACATATGCTCTTCCGATACATGTTTCGAGCCCATGAAATGTTTCCAAGACACCTCCTTGATTTCTTCTTCCTTCACGGAGGCAACATCAACATAAAGAACTATTGTGACAGTACGCTATTAGAGTTTAGCGTCATGCAATGTAACCACTGTAACATCACCAGGTGGCTAATCAGGCATGGGGCAGATCAACTTCAATATTTCGGTCTTCTGAAAGGGTATTCCGTGCAATCGCATCG
This sequence comes from Acholoe squamosa, assembly GCA_949317995.1. Taxonomy (NCBI): domain Eukaryota; kingdom Metazoa; phylum Annelida; class Polychaeta; order Phyllodocida; family Polynoidae; genus Acholoe; species Acholoe squamosa. Next base: position 8,812,551 of record OX439035.1, read on the forward strand.
TGCATCCTGCCATTCTGAAACAACTCTAATCCTAATGCAGGCTGGTATGAGACTCTTACCTGAAGCACAAAAACAGTTTCAGAACATGGAGCATACTCTCCTAGTTTGGCTGCAAGATGACAATGAAGCTTATGGAAATGCTGACATGAATCATGAAGGGAAAAGACACATCATGCTGGACATGTGGGACCCTTTAGAGAAGGAAAGACTCCAAAGGCTGCAGCGCAACTCAAGAAAATCCACCTTCCCTGAGTATTGGAGTCAGCAAATGGAGGACTTACAGGAGTTTAGTGACGGCTCACTGAATGTCTACCCTGAGGATGCTTACATCAGTCCAACTTTTGAGAATAGACAAGGGTGCCAACACATATTGAACCAGATTCAGCGGGTACTCGATTTCCTCCATCAGCCGCAGTCACTGCAGTGGTACAGCCGTCGCTGTGTGCGGGAGAGTCTGGTGTCACTTCAACCATCAGTGGTGAAATCACTTCCTGTGCCCTACATATTAAAACCTTACATCTTGTGTCATGAAATATGACCTCTCTGAAATGTTGATATTCATAATCAAGGGACTGATCTAAACCAATGACAGTTGCAAATGTGATAAGATCAGACTATTCATGAATTAGGAAACATGACTTTACCAGTCCTTTTAGTTGAGTCCTGGATGCTGCCCATATGAGACTTACAGGGAAAGGCTGTGCCCATGTAAGTCACAGCAGGTAGTTTCCTTATTCATTTTGCCTTCTGAATCTACTAGGAATATCCATAAACTCTTCAGTGAACCATTATATTTGTGATGCAAAGCAATCCCTGTAATGAATCCCAACAAGACGATATAGATAAGCACTACACTTTAACAAATCTCCGTGAAAATAACGGTGAAAGCGTTATTTAAACGTAACCTGATCATGTCATTCTCTCAATGGAATATTTTTGTCAATGTCGATAGCTTCATCATGGTCATAGCGTAATGCAGAGGAGCAGGTAAGGTATACAAAGGAAGGAGCAGCAGATATGTATAGTGGTATATTTCTCCTTACCAACCTGCTATGGCCAGAGAGTATATTACAGAGAGTTCAGCATGAGTAGCAAGGGAAGTACACCCAGCATTCAGCTTAGGAAGAAATGAATTTGAAAATGACAAAGAACCAATAGAAATGCTAGTGGGCAATGCGACAAAATACAAACACAGAGATCCTAAATAATGTAAATCTTTATAGCAACTGGATGTGAGTGATAAGAGCTATGTTTGTATATCTCCTATTTGTGAGAAAACATTTACTATGTGTATGTTTGATTTGCTATAACCTAGAATGTATCATATTATATCTCCTTTTAGCTTGATATTTTGCCAAGCTCAGCTTGCTTTGCTCTCCACACAACTTGGTTTTCAGGAAACCTCAAATGTTTGGCCGGTAAATTTAACAAGGTAACAAAATAGGGGGAAAAATAAAATAAAAGAGAGTGGCAAGAATGAATTGGCTTACATCCCCCCTGAATAGACCTATATATTCTATAACTATACATACTACAACAACAGAAGTGATTTTTTGAAAAAGTAAATTAATTGCTTCAATATCACTCTATTTGCTTTATGCCATACATGTGCTTTGTTTGTGTATAAAGACTTAAAATTGACAGACGATTCAGTTTTGAATTTCCATATATCCCGAAACGCATGGATTTCTTTTTCTATTTCTGTCTGTCTGTCTCAGTTTACCAAACCTTCATTCCCAAGCCCAAGATGTAGCTTATAGCTTATTCCCAAATTCAGGGAATAAATTTGAGATGCATAGACAAGTAAAAGTCTGGTGTTTTTTTGTAGGGTTGTTCATTGAAAACCGCTAACGGCCCCGCCCCCCTCAAACTGACCACGACTGTTCTTAAGAAGAAATAATTTCCTTAAACCTTGGTTTTAAGCTGCCTGCCCAACAGATAAAATGGGTTCTGGGCAGTGAAAAAGGAAACACAACACATAAAAGACACCTTCTTTTCATGAATATCATTTACATCTTGTCAAATTTTCTAATCATTGTAATTCATCTTCTCCTTTTTTTGAGCTGTAAAGGAAAAAAATAAAGAATGACAGATACATCAATTGGAGTTTGGGAGTCCTATTGAAAGATTTATTTCTTTGGAGTGTACACAGCTGAATTTATATTACAACTTGCAGTCCATGATCCAGCTTTAATAGATAAAATCTTCCCCTTTTAATATCTAAGGTGTTTTTGATTATCTGTACATATTATAATAGGCTGGTGTTGAGAGGAAGACTGTTTGTTTCACTGGTATTTTAAAAATACTCCTACTATTCTGTACAACACAGAACACTCTGCCTGCTGTCAACCTTTGTAATAATTAGAATAAGTTAGTGACATAATTTGTACAGTGATTGTTGACAAGGATAAAGACAGTGTTAAAACCACTGCATGGACTGCAGTCGGTCATGGACTAGGTACGAGCGGAAAGCCTTCAACATCAACGAGCAAGCTGAGCAAGTCAAATCCACTTGGCTGACATATTTAATTGCATCTTTTGTTTCAATGATATTCGTCTCTTGAGACAGCGCTTTCAATAAATTATGGTACATTCGCTGTTTACTTTATACATTGTTGTATGGAAGAAATTTGGGAGAAGAAGGGTATGTGTGGAACGGATTATACAACAATCCTTTTGATTCACTCTCATCGGTGAATATCGATGGAAGTTGATGACTTATCAATCGCTGGGCATGTAGCAATATTAACTTTGGTATGTACAAGGGGTCTCAGAATCTGTATACACTGTATACAGCCACTGAGGAGGTTGAAGATCAAACTTGTGAAAACATGGTGCCCCCTCCAAAAAAATCATCTGGGGTAACATGGCGCTAGTCCCGCAGTGAAGTGTTTGCCTGCTTCAGAATGGATGCGTATGTGTTGAATTAGTGTAAAACACTAGACGGGCATTGAATCACTCCGGGGAATAGCTCTTATTTGGCAGTGGGTCAACAGGGGCCAATGATATAATCACGGTTTCTCAACAATGGCTATATAGACCACAGAAAGCTCTCATTTTTTCTCTCGTTTCATGACTATCCAGCACCGTATATTGCCAGAGTCCAGATCACACCACTCATGCAACAAAGAAAGTGTACAAATCACATCCATCAACATAATCTCTGAGACAACAGTAATGGTATAATATGCCATGTTTGGCCAAACGTAATCAATGAAAGACCGGCCGGGCTCAAGATTTGCAGGGTCAATTGTGAGTTTTAATAATAAAGGGACTTGTGTATGTACATAGGCAACTACTCTAAGCAATAGGGAGAGATTGAAACTTGAAAGACATAAGTACAGTGGTTTTATCCCTCAATGATAAACAAGCAATCATATTGAAACAACAACATGGAAACTAAAGCATGTTGTAAAATAAATCATTTAAAAAAACACACTTATTGCGTGTCAACAACATTACACAATATCAGGTATGATATTGAGAATATTTGAGATTCTTTCCTCTGAAAGGTCCCCCGTCAGTCAAACTTCAAATACGAAACTCCAAACAGGAATAGTGCAACTACGAAACTACAGACTAGGGTATATTGTCTGCAGGGCACTCTTGTCATTGCCTAGTTGAAGGGAACACTCTGTTATTATAACTGCTGGATGTGGAGCAATGTAGTACATTAAAACAAAAAAAAGGACATCCGTCTCACAAGAACAACAATACATGTACATGACTAGCTCTGTGGCCCAATCTTCATTGGGAGGTTTGATCAGCACCTGGCGTTAAAGGGTTAAAGGGCAAAGGAAAAAAAATAGCACACGGTTGCATAATGAATATTTGGTTAAAATGCTTCATAGAAAAACACCCTTTGAGTGATATCATTTCATGTGAGGGTTTGAGTAGTTTTCAATTAGCGACATTTTACAATAATTCGAAAACTACTCTTACCTCCCGGGTGCACTGCCTGTTACATTTAACCCTTCCATTCCTTCAGGTGCCCTGTTTTCTCCAGTAAGATCATACCTTAAATGGTCTAACCTATGAAAAAGGCCACCTTTGGTTCCATGGACATGAAGGGGTTAAATAACTTCATTTTAAATTAACCCTTCCCTTACTCTTCTTACCAGAACCATGTGCAGGCAGAACAAGCATGGAGGTTGGCTGTCTGTGCATGGTTCTAAATGATGAGCAGTGACATTGTCCTCTCCTGATCACTTTATAACATAATGATATTAACCTAGTTGTCTTTTGCTTGGTAGTATGATAACAATTAAAGTTTGTACTTTTCACAATTGATTAACAACTACCACTGTAGTCTGTGTGGACTCAGTAGATGAGAGGGGCTTGGGCGGAGATGGCATTGAGTCACATACATAATTTAGCAAGTTTATGTAAATCTATACATAGTTTATATATACGAAGATGTGTTGGCTGTGGCTACGGGTGAAGTTCAACCTCAGCTGCCTGAAAGCTCATCTTCGTATTGTTTCCGGAAGCAGTCACCCACAGGATAGAAGTCCCAACACCGTTGTTGGTAGAGCTCCCAGACGTAGGTTTCCTGTGGAAATATAAATCAGTCAATTAATTTAGGTGACAACCAACTATCAGGATTTGGACTGAACAATGTGTTAGAAATATAAATGATGTCTGTAAAATACTTGCATCTAAAAAAAATTAAAATAAGGAATTAACAATTTATCAAATGTACAATATTACATTAATACGAAGCATTATACAAAATGGAGTATAACTAAAAAAGATTTTCTAATATTTTAATCAATGATTATGTGATATATAAAATTTAAATGTTAAACCCACCTGTCCAGTGTACTCAGTGTCCGGTTTATTAATCAAGTGCATCAGGAAGAACCTGAAAATGTTATAAAAATGGATATACGGTTTCAATTTGACTGCAATAACTATAATTGAGAAGAAGGAAGAAAAATCATCATAGGATACAGAGGTTGTATAACATGCTAAAGCAGAACTTTTAATCCAATACTATAAAAGAAAAGAATTACACTTAAATTCTTTAGATAATACATACATGTAATTGGCAAAGTTGTGTTCATTCTTGACGTGAGTTTCAAAACCGTGCGGTACTTTATCGAAGTAGTCCTTTCCGATACCACAGATGAAGCACGAAGACTGCAAGGTAAATGTAAAAGATTTTTTTTTACAAACAGTAAGGGTTAAACCATAAAGAGTAAATGAGAGGTGGTACTAAACAAAAAAACTTTATATGAATGTATCTTGCTTTAAGGCACTATGCTTTGTGGTTATCTTAATGCATAAATGGATAGAGAATCTCTCTGGGGTGTTACAGGTGAATAAAAATTTAATCACTTACCTCTAAGTCTTCTTTCACCTGCTCTAACTGATCTCTCAGCTCACCGAAGGCGTCAATGATCAAACCTGAAAGGGGGGCAAGTTAGTCATTAAATCATAGCAGGCATAATACATAGGATGAAGGCATGGGGCTTCAAAATAGTCTGATATGTTTCTGATGATAATCTACTGACTGTCATGTAATCCACCCCTAAGAAAATCTCTTACGCTAAGCAACATTTGAGAAGTTCTTACCCTCAATCTTTATTAAAACAGACAAATGATTTTATACTACACACTGGGTTGAGAGGTTTATAGGAAATCCAGTATAAGCCTCATCAGAGTAAGGATATGCAATCTTGTTTATTACAATTGCCTAATATGACTATGGGCCTATACCCTTGAAAACCTGTGGGTACACCACAGCTCACCAGAGGTCTTCTTCTGTGGCTAGTATGAAGTCCTAGAGGTATTGTGACCTTATATGAAGGCATTTTCTATGCATACAATGCGGCTAAAATAGCAAAGTTGAAGGTCCCTGGTGAAGCACATGAGAAATGTCTCAAATGTCTTGTTAAGTATGGCTTTATTATTTGGAATACCTCACAGTACTGCAACAAATTCTTGGAATATGTTTATAACCTTTTTAATGAGTACAGACCTTGGATGATAGCGAGCAGGATAATGATAACAAAGAAGAAGAACGTGATGTCAAACAGGATACGGTAGGCTTCTTTAGGGTCCCCATCCGGAGACTCGATCTCGTCACCTGAAGAAGGCAAACAGTAAATGCATGTCATTTATCTGGATACAAATTTTCATGATTAAAGATTACTTAAACATATATACTCAAAAGCCGTGAAACTTCAAAGTTATGGTCAGAATAACAAACAAGGCACCATGCGATAGATATTGTTTTTGAGGTAACAAGCGCAATACCCAAATAGGTGCACACCAACCCTTTATACTCTATTTAGGGAATAATGCATGGGGCATGGCTGTGGGCGTGCTCTAGACTGTATTGAGACATCGAGGGGCCTTATTGGCCCCGAGATGTCTCACAACAGTCTCGAGCATGACCACAGCCATGACCAAGTGCATTATTCCCATTATAACACAGAAAAATCACCCATCAGCCACCTGACAACACATGAATATCAACTGTGAAGTCTAAAGGTGAGATGAAGTTAACTTACTTTTACAGGAGTGCATTATCCATCTAGATAATGCATGGTCAATCAGCCAATCAGAACACAGCATTCAGAATAATGCACTCTGACTTAGCCCAGCAGTGTTATACCTTTTGATAGAGTCATAAAGGGTAGACAAGACCCCAAATATTAGGTGCACTGTACACTGATTATGCAAAATATAGTTATGATATTGAATGGCATTATTCTTACAAAGGAAAAGGAATAACTAGGCGTGGGGTGTAGATTACAATTAACACATACCTATGCCTCCGCCTGCTCGGACACCAACATACAGATGGAATATGTAACACTGAAATTGGAGAATCGACATGGAAGGATGAACCAATTACATATTGTTTGAGGCAGAATACTTCTAGGGAATCTATGATACTCATTTTAGGAAAAACCTTGTTCCAACTTCTACAATATAGCAATATTCAGCATTTTCATTAACCCCTCCTTTCAATTGCTTTGGTCTACTCCTCTGTATTTAATAGGGTAGGCCCTAGTCAATTTACATGCCTTGAAATATTAAAGACTTCAAAGTTTCCTTGAATAGAACCTTTTTCCTTATTACTTCATTCTTTTCTTCTTGAACACTCCATAATATGATATAACAACTAATGATAACAGTAAAGATGGATGTTAATTACTTTTTGCAAATATTTTTGTCATTCAATTTCATGAAATTCTACTCCACTTACAGTGAACATGTCATGACACTTGTAGTCAGGGTCACCGCCTTCCTCCTCGTTTTTGTCGTAGAACTTACGGAAGAAGTTGAAGGCGACCACGGTGTACAGGTATACTACGATACTCGTCAATAGTACAGTCAACACCAACTGTCAAAAAGAAGTTAGAAATCACTAAATATTTGGTCTTGTATATTAGTGTAGGGGACCAGAAATCCTTGTGCCCGGTAGATTGACCCTCAGGGGCCAAATACCTGGTAATCACTGTAAACCCTTGTGTATCATACCGATCCAGGTGTAGTTGGAAGGTGGAAATATCAGGCAAGGAATCGTGGTGCAATGGTTAGCATGCTGGAATGTCATGCCAGAGATCTGGGTTCGAGTCCCGGTGATCCTAGATATTTTCACCGTCCTCTTCATTAATAAGGTAATATGTTGTTTTGACACTGAAGCCATCATGTTTGATACAAATAAACATGTAAGCATTGCTAATATATCATATCTTTGGAAATGAACTTAGTTTATAATGTCTTTACCTGTTTGCCATTGTGTGTTACAGACTGTAGAATGGTGCCTAGCGTCTTGAAGCAGATAGCGACGTCTAGAAGGTGGCACGCGAAGAAGAAGTAACTGACTGTGTTACCGAGTAGGGACATGAAGAAGTACCATACGATGTACAGGAAGGACTGAAAGCAAGGACAGAAATGACATCTAGAGAAAATCACTGGCCCGCAGTGAAAACTACTGGCCATTGGCCACCGGGCCAATGTTAATGTCTACCCTGCCATAAGGTTTACTATTGTGGAAATTTCAATATCCTTCTGCAGTGTAAAAAGCCTGCCTTTAAGGTGGAGCCTGAGCTAAAGAATGCCTTTAATTGAGTAGATCTGTGTGCCTTGCATATAAGCTGTGCATTATATGCAAAGTACTATGATGTGAATATTCTCAAAAACAGCATTTAGGCCACACCAAAAAAGTTGGTCTACAAATTTTGGTTTTGAAAAAATGATGTGAGCGAGAGCATTATTTTTCTTTTAAGAACCTTTTGGTGTCCAATGGATTCCTTGCTGTAAAAGTGAGGCGAGCGAAATTTTTTCATTCTAATTTTTTTTTTCCAAACATTACAAAAAGAAAGTGAAGAAAGCGAAATCTGTATTTCCGAAAATATGGAGAAGGCGATCCGTAGAACAACTTATTTTTTTGGTGTGGCCTTATAGTTGTAAGCTTACTTGGTCAGTGAAGATGACTCCCCACTTCCACATCTGGTACTGCCAGTCCACTTCAGTCAGGCTAAAACAAGATGTGTCATGAAATGAGACAGTTCTTCCCTTGTTATATCAAATCGTGTTGTTTTTTAAAGGTATGTGGTCTGTCTGGAATGATTTACAGAGTTATAGATCTGTACAATATATGTCTCATATGGTCATCTCTAATGCTATATGGGTTATAATAAAAATATCTCTTACTGCACATTTTGATAGGTCTTCAATGAATCTATTTTTAGATTTTAGAGTTACTTCAGAAGAGCCAAATCTGAAAATCAGCCAAATCTGAAAATCAAAGTCTTGTTGACACTATAATATTTTATCTTCTCTTTATTTAATGATTGAAATATTTTTTGAATAAAGTACAAACATGTGAGGCAATAAGTTATTCAATTAACTCACAATGATGGTAGGAAGGATGATTTCTTCGCCTCTGTCATGGCCATCATTGGGCCCTTCTCCATACCGAGTAGGGCTGAGATCTGGTCTGGTTCATATTGCTCAGAATACTTGTTGCGAACCTGCAAATAACATATTGGGATTATTTGGTGAAATTTCACTGCATCTGCCGATTTTGTTACATTGATTCTCCATTCACCTTTTTGGGATGAGTGGTGAGGAATTGCAACTAGCACTAGTAGCGAGTTGTGTATGTGTGTTTTTTTTTGTGAACCTGCAAATAATGCCTTTTGATTGAAGCAAGAATGAAAACCTTATTGATGCATCATATATTGAAGCATTATGTCATTGCATCAATCAATTGGCATAATATGTTGTTAAATAGTTATTATTGGCATAATCGCTCATGCAAATGCTTTTTAAAGAAGCCAATATATACTGTATATTCTTTATGCATTTCTCTCAATGAATCTGTTTGTGCATCTGAATATATTCCTGTACTTGACTACATTATTTTATGTATACCTTTTTCTTGATGAACCTGTCCCAGTACTTGTCAGGGAAGCTTCTGGTACTGATGATGAGTTTGTCCCAGTGGCCTCGGATGTCGTCGTCACTTGGTTGTTCAGCCACCCACATACCGTCAAACTCCAGAGCACGGCAAACCTCCTTCTCACGTTTGAAAATGACAAGGGGTACCTACAGGTGAGAGAGTAAAGTCTGCTTTTATCATTCTGTTCCAGATACAGATTTGTTATGTGTTTTCATAAATTGAGATATCTTCTTTAGATAGTTTTAGGTCTAAGTCATAGGAAAACTTGTTATTCAAACCTTTTCCCATCTACAAATATTCAACGTGTTATTTAAATCTTTTCCTATCTATAAATATTCCTCTTCTCATAATCAGGGTATTTGCATTATAGGTGGGGTTAGTGTGTTACAATACTTGCCTTTAGACAGAAGTATGCGACCATGGAGGCAAACGATGTTAGCATGTGTAAGGTTGCCACTATTCGTAATAATGGTGCCATGTATGACACATTCGACGCCATCTCAACAACATCCAGCAAATCATCCTCCTCCTCTTCCCCTTCTTCGCCTCCGTCTTCGCCGTTAGGGCTTACACCTTTGGTTACCTACGAGTTGGTGAAAGAAAAGCAGCTTTGAATACATTCTATGCTTCTTTCACCCTTCCCTTCCATCCCTGCATTGCTTTGAAAAATGATATCTTAGATATTTAACCACATAATTTAGATGAACCAGTATTTTTTCTCTTATATTATGGTTTTACCTTTTGCTCCATATAATTAATTTCCAGCTTTGCAGACAGTGCCCGCACCCTTTATGAAGGGCCATATTTATTCTTCTTTTTAGAAAAACTTCTAAAATTGCTGCATGGGGCAGAATCCTGTCACAAATTTTACAAAATTGTGTCCATATATCAGCTGTTGGTGTAGAATAATTATATCTAAAAGTGCTTTGTTCCTTGTTATTTACAAAAAAAAAACAACAACAAAAACACCCATATCACCAGGGGGAAAAGCATAAGAAAAGAAATATAGAGCTAAGTGTCAGCAAATTTGGAAACTGATTTTATGTAGCCTGATGGCAGGAAGGTCTAAAAGGTGAATTCAGTTTTATATTTTATTTGAATAACAAAAACCCTAAATAAAAAAATGTGCAACACCGACCTTGTAGAACAGCAAGAAGAAGTTGATAATGAAGGCTAGTGCCAAGGCGAGCAGTTTGAAGTTGTAGAAGTTACGGGCCAGCATACTCTGTTAGGGTAGACATAAGTAGTCATACAAACAGGTGAAAGTCTACATCTCACAGATCAAACAAGAAGCATGCCAGCAGTCTAAAGCATTTGTAAACAAATGAAGGAATTCCCCATCGATTTGCACAATTTACTCTCTCCGCTATCATTTCCTTATAATCATGCCTAGCTTGATCTACTACAGCTATGGACCTACATATCAATATCATGTATTATGATTTGCATATCACTCTCCCAACATTGGTAAACTCCTATCAATGCTTGGTAGAGGAGAAAGATGTGATGTAATACAATCAGCATTTTTGGGAACATTAACCCTACAGAATAAACACAGCGTAATGGAATAGGATGGGAATTCTGCCCACGGAGGTATAGTCTTATAGAATAGATATATTTCTGATATTGTCTCAGACAATGCAATTAGTTTATATTCCTTTCTCATTAAATTCTGCTTGCAGGCTGCATATTGTAATTGTCATAAGTTAGCTTGTGGAATTTTATAAATTGAATGCACAAGAAACTATCTGTAGCAGACTCATTACCAGAATGAACTTTGTGAACTGCATGCTCTGTTGTTGGACCTCTGCGGCCATATCCTCCAGGTTGTCGGCTGTAGGCATACCATCTTCGTCATAGTCTTGCTCCATCTCAGGTGGCGGTCTGTAACATACAGTTATCACCATCATAGTTACTGACTGACATTTTCCAAACTTACAGAGCATATACCATGTTCATTTTATGGATGTTCAATAAAAAATAGTAATCTATAATCATTTCAATTTTATGTAAAACTAATATCTTTAATCTTGTATTAAAGGCAAATGGTCCTCATGACTCTTTAACAGTTAACATTTTTCAATTCAAACATCTACTTCCCTTTTGACACCTGAATACCCAAAACAAAAGTCAAAGTTGTTATCCAACCTGCCTGGATTGTATGGATTTCTAGTTCTCTCAAATCAATAAATCTCTACTCACGGTGCAGGTGGTGCTTGATCGGCAGTTGGTGGTGGGGGTGGTGTCGTTGGTGGTAGGAGCTCAGTTGTTGGTGGCAGTAGTTGTTCTACCGGGTGTTCCTCCTCTTCTTCCTCCAGTGGCATAGTCTCCCCTTCCTCCTCACTCAGCTCAACACTCGACTGAGGGGTCAACTCACGGTGTGGGGTCACACGGAAACTGTCATGAGAAAAGTAATGACATTTAACTGAAGGTCAGATTAAAAGAAAAGAATTACAGTCACTCAGTGATGACTAATTTGGTTAAACAGGAGATTGCAATATAATGTTGCAGTATGGTTGCCAGCCTTAGTCATAGTATCGTTGGTTTTTAAGAAAATGCAATAAGCCAATTTTGCGGTCTCATTCACACCTTTTCCTGTATCATATTATAACCCTGGTCATAAGCTAGGGTAATTTACTATTTAGACTTAAAGCAAAATTTTAGAAGACTATTTTGATCTAAATTCCCAAAATAAAACCGACTTATGACCAGGCATCTATGGTTGTCAATCAACAACTTACGATGTCTGCCCTCCTTCGCCCTGTTCCTTAGTGATGTCCATGCCGAAGGCCTCAATAGTTGTCCCTGTCCGTTCCTGCTCATCAAGTTGCGTTATCTCCGGGGTGTGGAGACCCTCGAGTGAGATGGGTTTCTCACCAGGTATTAACGCAGGCCGGGTGTCAAGCACAGCCAAGCGCTTGACATCAGCCTGTGTGCGATCACCCCGCATCATGGTATACACGAACCGACAGAAAGTCCTGATAAAAAGAAGGATTATTCCTACATTGACTTAATGGAGACTTGGAAAAATCTATCAATAGATTTCATTGATGGTGGGAAGGTAAAAAAAGAAAAGAAAAATCAAATATTAAGAGGGAATGGTTATATGGGGGATAATATCATGCAATAGTAAACTTTAACATTTGGTGACAAACAAATTTATACACTTAAGTTGTCTCCTATACAGATGACCCTTTGCACTGAATTTGAACTCTGACCACTGAATAGACATTTATATTTCTGACATGTCAATACAAAAGAAACAAAATCGGAATACTATTTCACCCTTACTTAACAGGGTGGACAGGCAGTATGGAAGCTCCCTATACCCCCTATGAAAAAGTGTAGAACCAGCCAATATACCTTATACCAGTATATAAAAAGGGGTTGTGCAAGTCTATTCTATGATACTTGTGCAGAACTAGGAATGTGTAACATAAACCGACAAAGACACCTGAATTATTACAAGGCGCGTCACTTACTACACCACAGATACAACTCTGACTAGAATAAAATACAAAGCAATCAGTTTGGACTTTAAATACATTCTTCTCAAGTACATGAAACAATGAGTAATCATTTTGTCATTAAAGAGTTGAAAGAGTGACTTTCACCATGTCCAATTTGTTGGGATGCTGTCTATACCAACCCCCAGTACCTATAAAGCTGTTTTGTGTCACTATAGCAGGGTTCCCACAAAATTCCCAGACCCAAATTCCATGACATTTCCATGACAAAAATCTAAATTTTCCATGACATTTTTTACTATATTTGGACATAATCGGGGTTGACCTTCCGGCAAAATTCTTGTAATCGATGTGGAAAAAAAGTTCACTCCAATGGATTTTTGCAATAAATATTCAGTTTTCCCATTTTCCATGACTTTCCATGACTCAAGAAGAAATTTTCAGAAATTCCATGACATTCCATGACTTTCCCTGACAACTTTTAATTCCATGACATTCCGTGACTAAACATCAACTTTTGAGTAAACCATAGGTAAATTCAATAGTTCTTGTTGTGTGTTTATAGTATGAGTGGAATTTAAAGTCCAAACTTGCTTCATTGGTAGCTTTTTATATGAGCAGATACATGAAGATGAAATATAAAGTACGAAAATCCCATATCTAATCTATACTGTACTTACTTCGTCAATCTCCTAGCAGATGCCATATGAAATTAAGATTATTACTTGAACTCTTACAAAACTGATTAAACTTATTCTCCAAATTAACACTTATAGTGAGATGATCTAGCATTTACCTGTAAAATCCTGCAATACCCTCAAGCCTACCTACTACAAAATTGCACGTAAAATACATTATAAACATTATGTCTAGTTACTTATTTAATAGCATGACACTCTCAGTAAATTAAGTGAGTGGTCATTTTTTAACAACAGGGGGGGTTGGTGAAATTCTGCGCATGTGCGGCGAAAAATGTTCTCTCCCGCCCTTTTATTCTATAGTCGCATGTGGGCTTTTTTGCTCAAAAGGGGTGAAAATTTTTTTGTCCCCCCCCTTAGAGGGATCTGAAATTTTTTTGTCCGCCCCCAAACCCTCCAACCCCCCTCCCTGTTGTTAAAAAATGACCACTCCCTAAGATCCACCAAGACAGATGTGCATGATACACAAATGAAGTCAGCACTTTATTGGAGCATCATGCCACCCCTCCTAGTGCATCAAAGGGTTGAATAGTTTAACCCTTTAAAGGCCGCTGATGCAGGAGTGCGTCATGCCCATTAGTCATCATGATGCACCAATGAAGTGCTGGTGAGACTACTTGCCAGCACTTCATTGGAGCATCATGCCGACCCTTCGGGATTATGCTCCAATGAATTGCTGGCGAGTAGTCTCACTAGCACTTCATTAGTGCATCATGATGACCAATGGGCATGATGCACTCCTGCATCAGCGGCGCTTAAAGGGTTATATCATAGGAGAGAATCCTATTACTTACCAAAGAACAGTGAAGAGGAATGTGAGAAGGGTCAATGAGATATTGTAGTTGAGACTAAGGAATGCAAAGAACAGCTCCTTCGCGGTCATACTGCGCATCAATTTGTACTTCTGTTTGATGTTGGAAGGCGAGAGGCAGGACAGGCCCATGAACAGTCCGTCCTTGAGCATTCCGAGACCTGTCTTCACGCCATCCCACGCCATGCTGAAATAGAGCGACCATGATCTTAATTTCAAGGAGAGATGCTTATTGATACTAATAGGAAATTGCTCTACAGCGCAGTGCATTCCACACAGTGACAAATATGTCTCCTGAAAATAATACCCTAATACCTAATACCATAATCTACCTAAAAAGTGCCTAGGGCACTTTAAAAAACGATGTTTAGTTTTACTGCCTCAAAAATCAGGCTCCAAAAAAGGGGGCGCTTATTAGAGGGAGGGCGCTTATTAGGCTGAATATGGTTGGCCTAATAGAAATAACAGGAGACAATGAAACAGATTTAGTGTCATGGGATATTTGAAATTGACAAGAGGCATTATGTGGTAAATGATACAATCTATGGAAGAAAGGCAGTTCAGTAAAGAAAAAGAAATAAGAATCCTTTTGGATGGAGTGATATGTCAAGTGAAACTTACCCAATGACACCCGATTCGCCCGTTCCACCACCGAAGAAAGGCAGGCTACCGAATGAGAAGCCTGATTCCTCTGGGCTGATGCTGGTAGCATGTTGCATCTGTTTTGGGGAGGAAAACATCAGAATTTATCAAAGGTTTTCAGGATGTTATCAAAGGTGGATCTGAAAATCAATTTTCTCCTCCGTGTAGCTTGGATCTCAATCGTTGTACCAGTGGTGTTCCTTCTGGTAGTTAATCCTCTTATTTGGTATGAAGTGTCAATAATTGGTGAGACACCATTGACAACAATTGGCCACTACTAAGTCAATCCATTTGGTATAAGGAAGGATTTCCGTTAGCAATTGCCACATTATAAGGCTTTGCGTTAGATTGAGGTAGAATTAGGGGCCATAACAAGATTATTTACACTTATTTAGTTGTCACATATAACTACAAACTACTTCACAAATCTGATCAAAGTTACTTAACATGAAAATCAATCGTTATCCATGTTCCATGCATGGAGAGAAGTTAATATAATGGAAACTATATGTTGAGCTCAGGATTCAGTGGTAGAATCTTTTTTTATTTCAATGTTATAAAGATTTTCTCTCATTAGATATGGTCCCCTGGTAGTCTTGCCAAAGTCCTTCCTTGTACCAAGGTAGAAAACACTGCAATTCATATATACATACTGTTTTATATTATAGATGCTTATATGATAAAGATTACAAAAGGCACCAGTAACATTCTACTGCATGTACATATATCACTACAACCCATAATACCAAAGATATTATGACAATGATAAATTCTAGATTAATTTTGATCTTTAGGTATCAATGCAGCTCACACATATTTCCAAGCATTTAAAGTCATATATATTTTTAAAAAGTCATTCTTCTTTTTTATTGACAGGCATATTGGTTTGCCACGAAACCCAATATGTAACTTGACTAATGTTATCGATATAATTCTAGTCGTAAATACATATGATAACATCGTTAAGAACACAATCATTCAAATTACACCAAAGTGTCGGGGAGAAGATAGTATCTGGAATTGTATGAATTGTTAGTAAACAGCAACAGTAAACATTAGAGTGTATTAATATGCTTTAGTGTGAGGAGGAGACTGATACAGGTGATCAGTATGTAAAGTAGAGTTACAAACAGGTTTTAACATTAACAGTTATCATGCTCTATTGGTTAACACAGGCCAATGTGGAGGAACCCTCAGCAGCTGTATCACTATCCACATTTACCATATTTGTATTTAACACAACCATTTTTTCTTCCTCACATAAATTGCTATTTTTTTTTTAAACTTGGAACTAATACATAAAGTTTGTATGAAGCTGAAAGAGAATCTGGTTATAATAGACTGAAAGAGATAATTTGAGCTGCTTTTATGCGTCCATTTCTTTATCTTTGGCTCAGCCTGCTTTATATTGATATAGAATCTTTTAAGGTCCAATTAAACTTTACCTGTAAAAGGTTTATGGTAAAAACCTTTGTAGACCAAAATCTATACCAGTCTTTACTGTGAGCTACATAGGGGGTCATGAAGGGCCTCATACCAGGTAAAGAAATCTATTGCATGCAAAATCCCTCTTATATTTTTGACAAATTGTTGAATATTGCACCCTATTATAAGAAAAGAAGAGGCTTCAGCCTTGGAGCAGTTACTTAGGAAATATGTTTTTTAAAGACCATACTTTGAAGCTGTTACTGCCTCCCCTTGCTATTGACTGCCAGTTTGTCTGGGATAGTCTCTATTGTAATTTCCAAAATTTATATCTATCTGTATTTGCCTCTAAATGTCTCTGTTGAACTTCAACATTTAAGAGAGCCAGTAAATACTTAATAACCTATAGGGAGAGAAAATAGACACAGCTTTGGATCATAAAGGCAGAAGGATAGACATTTTCCATGCTTTCTCGTCTCGGAGTGTAATAGAAGGTTCTGGAAACCAGCATAAAGAAATCAAATAAACCCGAACTTTTTCATGCTTCTAGAAGGATTGGGTCAGAATCTGGTTGGTAGTCTGGGTCATCTCGAAAGATAAAGGGCGGGTCGGTAGGATTTGGGAGAGTTGGGCTTTATGACTCTACCTCAAAGATGGTATCCTCACAGAAGTTGACAAAGGATTCAAGTTTCTCTTTGTCCCCAGCCTCGTTAACACATTCATGAAGGAACGCTCGCTTCGATTCCTATAAAAACCCAAAATACCCGCAGACATTAATCATCACGTATGACAAAAGATTTAATATTGGCTTGCGCCAGGGCTCACCTCAAAGATTGTGTCTTCACAGAAATTGACAAAGCACTCGAGCTTGCCTTTAACAGCACCCTCGTTTACTATATTGTGTAGGAAAGTCCGCTTGGACTCCTGGAAAAATGTGACTTAGATTAAATACTACTCATCTAGAACATGATCTACTTTGACGTTCACAAGAAATTTTCAGTATTAAATTTTACTATATATACACTATATTTAAAAGACTATCATTTAATTAACCAAACATGCAACCAGTATATCTTAGATATATCTTCAGCTCAATGAATTATACTATATAGAATTTTTATCTCTACAACCTACTAAAAGAATCAAGACATAGGATTGAAGAAAATATATTTTCTAGTCATTGGAGGCAGCATTCAGATCATGAAAAAAACAATCAAACATCCAGAATCCAGTTATAGGTCCCCATGTATCAAATTCTTTGTATAGTTAGCAAACTACTGTATTCGACATAATTAGCACACTTTCCTCTAAAACTTCAAACAAAATTTAATTCCAATAACTGAATAAGCGCACGCCGCCTCTATTGTATTCTTAATAGTAAAGGGCTTAGCCTTAGGTTGAGGTGATACATTGTACAGAATATGCATACCAGTCCAGCCTTCACACCTGCAACAGCTCCAACACCTGTAGGTGTGAATACTGAATGGTGTAAAAAACACTCCCTACCTGCCAAAGGTGTGAAAACATGCTGCATCATGCTGGCCTTAACCAGACTATTAGAGTCTCCAATATAGTGATATTTATCTGACATACATGTCCACCTAACTAGTGCTAAAAAAAGGGGGGGGGTGCTTATTAGGGTATGTGCGCTAATTACGTTGAATACTGTAACTCCTTCTCAGTAAGCTCCATTATCCCCTAGCCTCCTCACAACCCTATATCCCCTCCCTTCATCAAATGTTATCCCAACGCTTCCCTCCCTCAACTGGTCTGACTTGCGATTACACTTTTCCCCACTATTTTGCAGGCCATATTTTACCCTCTATTTTAGTGAATATAATTTCGTCCACCCAGCTCCTTCTACCCCTCTCCCTAGTGTACCTTGATTTGTGGCTTCTCCCACTGGTCGATATGTGACTGTGTGATCTCAAAGTACACACGCTCGATCCTCCGGCTGCTGCCCATGATTTCAATCCTACCCAGGTACGGCTCAAAGTAGTCCAGGACACAACGAGCCTTCTCCAGGAAACGCTCCAGTCTGCATGGTAAACAATATGAAATTTAATGACAAATATGAATGGGATTTTTATGTGAAGATTGATTTTGATGGGACATGAAAGGATGATAAGAATGATGACTGGAGATTCAATAAGTTATTTTCTTCTCTTTAGATGGTGTATATAATCACCCCTGCCAAATGATTCCTGTTTAAAATAATGAATACTTTTCCCTTTTATCTCCATATTTACCTTTTCTTTTTTTCTAGGGTAAGAATAAAAATTCAAGTATCAACTTCCAAGAATGTCAATAACGTATGTATAAAATTTAACCTTGTAATATGAGTTTGGCCAAATAAATTACAAAAATATGATTAGAGAAATATTTCCGTCTGCCATACCTGGGGTCGTTGGGCATGTGCTCAGCCAGGTTTGTGAGTAGTACAGCCACGTTGAAGCCGATGTCCTTGGCTGGGTTGTGGAAGCGGTCGGTGAACTCGTTAAAGTCAACACGACCGTCTTGGTTTGCATCCACACACATCATGATGTATTCAATCTCCTCACTGATATAGGAATGGGGTGTGAGTGAAGAAATTAGTCAATATTACTATTGGTACATTAATTAAGGTATTATTTTATCCATGTCCATTTATCAGGTCAGGCTTACAATTCATGCATTTCATTATTTAATTATCAAATATAATTGAAAATCCCTTGATATCAATAGCAGATTACAGAATAGCTTCACAGAAATTTACTTAATCTATGAATTTAAAAATCACAAAATTACGTGTATACACAGAACAATGTTGATAGATTTGAAACAATTATTGCATCTATTGTTCATCTATTGTTTGTCTCATAATTGTGTTGATAACCTTCTGAATGTATCTTAATACAATTGAAAACAGAAAGTTGTTAGTGAAAACCACATTAGTAACAAGTCAAAACAAAAAGACTAAAATAGTATCAACACCCATCCTGTGTTCAGGACATGCTATTTGATGGAAATCCTATCACTGTCAGACTGTTTAGATGATAACAGCTGAAGCATATTCCCACTCATATCATATAAATGTATAAACTATACATATTATATGCTTTATTCCTTGAGAATTTCACTGAAAGACCTGATCATTTTTGGCAGAATTTCTCATAGTCTCATAGTCACCATGCAATTAATAGAGGAAACAAAACTTTCCTGTTTCAAAAGGGATTGACGGTAACTAGCATTACAAGATATTCTTTTTTTTTATTAATATCTTGCAACTGCCTCCTATGAATTTCTTTAGTAAGGGCTTCAACCCACACTCATGCCGACCAACTGATAGAGCTGAGTGTCACTTTCAGGGTTAACCCCTGAAAGGTACTCACACCATGCGTATTTTCCATCTAAATAAACTTGATACAAAAAAAATCTGATACAACTGGCAGTGTATTTTCCTCAATTCTCTTTGGGATGCATGTATTTTCTTTATTAATCAAATTTAGGGTGTTATTATATTGAGTTGTGGGTCGGGTTCAATGTTCACACCATGCGCAACTTTTGCGATTCTTACTCGGTGTAAACCTTCTGGTTCTCCATGGCGCGTCTGAACTCCTTGTGGGAGATGATGCCATCCTCATTGGCATCAAACTCCTGTCGATTTGTAAAGGTGATAATAATAATTTAATGAGGTCTTAATGGTAATAATAGTAAATCAATCCTGCTGTGTCAGCAAGTTTTGTAGTCACCCTGACAACTGGTGGGATTCACCAGAACTATTCCACCACAACATTAGGGACAGACAGACAGACAACACAAAAAAGAGAGTGCACCAGCTGAAAATACCTGCTTCAATAGAATGAATGAAATTAGGTGAATTTAAAAATAAAAGTTGATGTACAAGGAGGAGAGGGGGAGGGAGAGAGAAAGAAGGAAGAGAGCCAATTCAGTGAATAAAAAGGGGTATTATGGTCCAATATGATCGGATATATCAAACATGTCCTCATTATAGCTGCTGGTGAACTAAGTCTGGACCATCTGTCACTAGTTTAAGAATGAATGAATGAAAGATAGATAGTATGAGTTGTAGAAGGGGAAAGTATGAGAGAGGGAGAGAGAGAGAGAGAGAAACAGAGAAAGAGAGAGGGAAAGAGAGGGAAAGAAGGAAAGGGGTGAAAAAGAGAGCAAAAAGTCACTTGTTTAGTAGGAGGAATCTTCAGTTAATTCAGCTGGTGCATATAGTGCATATATTCCCTAGGCAGAAAGTGCTGGACCTGTACAAATCAAAGTGCTGAGGCGCCTCATTGAGAGACAGACGCGACAGCTGACATACATATATACACACCGTGAGTACATCTTTTGGGTCTCCATGCCCCGCCGGAACTCTTTGTACGAGATTACTCCATCGTTATTCAAGTCAAATTCCTGAAATAGGGTTGGCGTCTTATATTTTCATACTGACCAGTTGAATGATTCTTTCCATGACACTGGTGTCTATGGTTTAAATTTTAGAGTTAATTTCTATTTCAATCACAGAAGATGGAATTATAGCATATTATTGTTAGCATTCTATACTGGTACAAAGTATTTCAATTATCTTTACTGGTATTCGATTTCTTAAATATGTCCAAGTCTCATGGAAACTCAAAATACTGTAAAGAGGCCTGATGTTACTATTCTAGAATGTATACAGATTCCTATCACATATATCGGCCACATAAAAGCAAAACATCATAATCAAAAATATTCAGATATTCAGAGGACACACTCCGATCAGATTCAATTATAGTGTATTGTAATATGAATATTTTCTTTTCAATTCAAATCTGACAGCAACAAACTTATTTCAATGATGAGATATGCAATTTCTTTGATCTTAAAGGTACTCCTTTTCTTTCTAGCTTTCTAGAGCATTTCAAGTGAAAGAAAAACATCAACCATATTATAAGCAAATATCTTTTAACACAGATGGTATCAGATGTAACTTTTCTCTTTGCATTTGCTTGGTAGAATTGAGATATCACCTATTGGAAATACCGTAATCTCCCGCGTATAAGACGCCGCCCGCCTATAAGGCGCACCTAGAGTTTTAGGATTTGATTAGAAAAATAAAAAAATCATAACTTTTGTTCTACTGAATGGATTTTAAAAATTCAAAAAAGGTATGTGTAGCTAGTGTCCCATGGACCCCAATGAAATCCCTTATGTCCTACCAGGACTTAAGGGGAGTGTGTTACATATCAAAATGAAGGTCTTGATCTCCCCCTTGTGGATCCAGGGAGAACTAAAACCTCACGTATAAGACGCGCCTTATACGCGGGAGATTACGGTACTTAGCTTTCCTTTCAATGTATTGTACTTTAGATCTTATTAGAGATGATGGAACTGTTCTCTTCTCTTCTTCTCTAAAGTTCAGAGTATAAGCCATGCTCATTGATAACATATGATGTAACCTGATGTGGAGGTTTTGCTAAAATGTTTAAGATGACATTTTCTTTGTTCTAATTACTGGATCTTCAAATTCAGGATAGAAAGCCATAGTGGGTGTCCCCTCCCCACCTATCTCCACACCCCAGGTCTGATTTGGGTGCTAGTTCGCATATAAGGCTTATACACAAGAGTGTTTTGGGACCAAAATGTAGAATTACATACATCACTAATAAAAGAAGACAACTTACCTTAAAGGCCTCGGAACCTGTAAGGTCTTTCATTTTTAGGAATATGTCGAAGAACTTAAGGATCATCTGAAAGGCGTAAGAAAAGAAGCAATGAATTTCAATCCTCAACAGAATAATTACAGATAGGATATTGACTTATGCTGCTCCTTTTGATACCAATGTATCAAATACATGAGTTACATAAAACATGGTAGGCTCTGAAGACATATTGGCAATAAATATTCCTGTGTAAAAGTACATAGGCCTAATTCTTGAGGGAATTGCACTAGACCAACATTGCACTATAGGGATCATATATGCAAGAAAGGGGTATGAGTTAGGCAATCAAGAAGTGCCATTCACGCAGATAAGTGCACCCTCATCAGTCACCCCATCACCTAAAATAGAACAGCAGATATTCTCTAATGACTGTTGGTTCCTTACCTCAAAGTTGGCTGATGACTCTACCAGAGTGTCCACCATCTGTTTGCCGATTGGCCCATTCATCACGTTACCTAGACATAGTGGTATTGGTTTTATAACTATGTTTATAGCATTGCTAAGGACCAGTGATTGGTTGGTTCAAAAAAAAAAAAAAAAAAATATGTGTATATCTTGCCATCCAGTCATTCAATTTGACGATGTCAAATGCCTCTTCCAAATCTATTGCATTCAAGATTCTGGTTGTCATATAATCAAAATTGAAGAAAGAACAAAAAAAAAACACCTCTTTTTCTTTAAACAGCCTTATGTGATTGAAAAGCAATATATAATCATAATGCAATTATTGTAGACTTATCTTGAGATCATTATCTGGAGATATTTTCTCCTTTTGTTGATATTTCTACTAAGATATCAGCATCATATCGAGGATGCCTACTTACTAAGACCATGCCAAACATGGGTGAAAATGGGGGAAATAGGCCTTTTCCACCTACCTTCCAGCATGGAGAGCAGCATAATCATCATTTCCTTTTGTAGCTTCATGAACTCCCGCAGCAACTCTAGCTGGTCTGGGTCCTGGGACACAAAATATGTGCCGTAATTAGATATCAAGTATTTTTTCACACTTCAAAAAAAAAGCCTTATCACTGCTTATTATTAGAAAGTATTTTTTGTTTATTATTAGCAAGCATTTCTAATTTAAAGTATGAATATTTTGTGACACACAAAAAAACAAACTTTTAGAAAGTTGTATCAGCAATATAAGGTATCATTTCTGGACACAGATACTTCACAAATATTACATTACATTTCAAATAAGGAATATTGTTTATTCATTTTGGGTGAACAAAAAAAAATCAAACAGTCGCTTTATTTGGTCAGTTGACTCAAGCACCATTGTTGCACAGGACTACATGTAGTTACTAATAGGGTGTTATTACATAATTTGGAAAAAAGTGAGTTTTTTTTAAAATTCAAAAGTTCATAAAGCTGTCTTTGTAGATGCTCATAAAAGCAGCCATTGACAATTTGATAAACCAATTGATACCATCTTAATGCAGTCAAAAGATTACCTAAATCCTAAAAAAATATCATCACCCACCTTGGACAGTTTGTCCTGCATGTGTGCAAAGATGTAGAGGAAGCCACCCACGGCGTCCCACAGACGGGAGTGCGCGAGTGCGAGCTGGTTACCGAGACAAGGACCCTGAAACACAACAGGTTCCAGTGAAATCAATGGGTGATAATAGGGAGTTATTCTTTACATGGTATCCGGTTCCGGGATCCAGTTACACCTTTAGATGCTGGTTGTTCATTAATGAATGATGCTGACACTATGGGTTTGACGCACTCTCATAGGATTGGATAGGATGCACCGATGGAGTATGGCCAGTCTAGTAATGTACTCATCACCACTGCTTTTAAGCATCATGGGAAGAGGTCCTAATATCACTCAAACAGCTCATTTCTTTTTCTCTTTCATTTACACCAACTATAATTTTCACTTTATGACCTTTGTTTAAAGGAGCTGATTAAGTAAATGCCATCTAAAGTTGCTAAATGTCACTATGATATTTCAGCATCTTTAAGTGGAAATTAGGTACTTAAATAAAATCATGCAGTGTCTCATTTCAATAAGACTCACCACCTGATACTGAACATCTTTTCTCTGTACTACTTACTAAACTATGGATAAGAGACATAGTTATGGAAAATAGGTTTTGCATCAGGATTGTTTCTATCTACTCTACTCATCAAGCTTGTCTTGTTGCATCGGGGAGGGGGGGGGGCGACCAGTGCTTTGGCGCCATCTAGTGGAAACTATAACATTCATATTTGAGTGTATAGCCCAGTATACCTGAGGAAATACCTACTATATTATCACATGTGTCAAATATCCTATGATACATTCACATCGAATATACTTCACTCTATGTAATGGGTCCACTTTAGCTGCATGTCAATGTATCAGTATGGAGAAATCCATCCTGTTTCAGTTGATAAGGGGTTGTTCTAAAGGTCAACTTTGAGCATTTCATAAGAATAATTGAGTTGAGATCCATAAAATCTACTCTTTGTGAAAATTATTTCAATGTCTAATTCATCAGGGGGTGCGGTAGAGAACATTGGAGCACCACTCCTAGAGAGTGAGAAAGATATTTCAATACAAAACCACTAATGTGAGCTCAGTGAAGCCATTCCCCATACTATTCATGTCTGTTAGTTCCCATGCCACACACATGATGTCTCCCCTGTGCCATACTTTGACCATTTCCTTGCCTTCTAGCTCTGTCAGACATGGCCATACTCTAGTCTGCTACTAGATGGCGCTAAAGCACTGGTTGCCCCCCGTAAACCCTTTCGAGGAGAAACGGTATGATCGGAAGTGTGTCCCTGGTACCGGCGAAAGTTGAAAGTTTACTGCTCATATTTTAACAAGCGCAAATGGCGCCACATTAGCGCTTCTCCCCGAAAGACGTAACCGTTGCCCCCCCCCTGTTGTTGCATTATATAGACCCTCTTGGAGCTCTAAATGAATAAAAATGACAAACTAGAAATTTGAAAATCTGTGACAAATCATGGATAAGCAGGTTGGAAATATTCCCCAGGTGGAAATATGTAGAGCTGATGTAACATACCTGGATATATTCAGTGATGGCGGCAAAGACCTGTGCTGCCACCGTGATGGCGCGGATGAAACTATCCTTACCAGAGTTGTCGATCGTGTCTTTGCCTGAGTAGTGCCAGTAGAAGTCCATGATGGATTCCTGCATGATGGCAATTAAACAAATATGTTAACTTTGCAAATTGCACATGCATCAACACTTATTAAACCTATAGAAAGGCTAAGTAATGTCACATGATAGCCAATTTTGGGTGTAGTATATTATCGCCCACAAGCCTGAAGAGTCTGTGATATTTTTAGAACTTGGATAAGAAAGAGAGTTCAGCCAAAAAAGATTCATACAGGGTACCTAGTGGGGTCAATGTAAATACTGGTCATTTTAGTATCACAGCAGAAATTCCTTTGTGAAAATGTTTAGAGCTAGACTTAGGCCCTCTACGGGGCTGTGAAATTTGCATGAACTAAAGTGCATACCTGTAGCCTAAGGAGGTAGTCCACTGTACAGATAATGATGTTGACGGTTGTCGTGTTACCTGCCTGGGTCCTCAGGTAGTTCTGGAACTCTGTAAGAGGAAATATTCATAATTGAAAAACTGATATGGAAAGCTGATACAGAAATGTTCATTATTGAAAATGAATTTATATGAATTATGAATTGCCTTTGCACTTAGAATCCACTTTAAAGTGATATATTCATTCCCCCCTTTACCTGGTGAGTAACTATTCAGGGCTCATCATGCTGCCCCAGTGGTTCCTTGCTCGGCGGCACTTTCTGATTGATCAGCATGATGCACTCTTGCATCAGTGGCCCTTTCAACTTGTAAAGTCAGCTAATGCAGTAATGACTTGTAAAGTCAGCTAATGCAGTAATGACTTGTAAAGTCAGCTAATGCAGTAATGACTTGTAGAGTCAGCTAATGCAGTAATGGCTTGTAAAGTCAGCTAATGCAGTAATGGCTTGTAGAGTCAGCTAATGCAGTAATCGCTTGTAGAGTCAGCTAATGCAGTAATGGCTTGTAGAGTCAGCTAATGCAGTAATGACTTGTAAAGTCAGCTAATGCAGTAATGACTTGTAAAGTCAGCTAATGCAGTAATGGCTTGTAGAGTCAGCTAATGCAGTAATGGCTTGTAAAGTCAGCTAATGCAGTAATGGATTGTAAAGTCAGCTAATGCGGTAATGGCTTGTAGAATCAGCTAATGCAGTAATGACTTGTAGAGTCAGCTAATGCAGTAATGACTTGTAAAGTCAGCTAATGCAGTAATGCCTTGTAGAGTCAGCTAATGCAGTAATGGCTTGTAAAGTCAGCTAATGCAGTAATCGCTTGTAAAGTCAGCTAATGCGGTAATGGCTTGTAGAATCAGCTAATGCAGTAATGACTTGTAGAGTCAGCTAATGCAGTAATGGCTTGTAAAGTCAGCTAATGCAGTAATCGCTTGTAAAGTCAGCTAATGCGGTAATGGCTTGTAGAGTCAGCTAATGCAGTAATGACTTGTAGAGTCAGCTAATGCAGTAATGGCTTGTAAAGTCAGCTAATGCAGTAATGGCTTGTAGAGTCAGCTAATGCAGTAATGACTTGTAAAGTCAGCTAATGCAGTAATGACTTGTAGAGTCAGCTAATGCTGTAATGACTTGTAAAGTCAGCTAATGTGGTAATGACTTGTAAAGTCAGCTAATGCAGTAATGGCTTGTAAAGTCAGCTAATGCGGTAATGGATTGTAAAGTCAGCTAATGCAGTAATGGCTTGTAGAGTCAGCTAATGCGGTAATGACTTGTAAAGTCAGTTAATGCATCATGCCCATTTGTAGTTATGATGTATGAATGTAGCCTAATGCATCATGCCCATTGGTAGTTATGATGTATGAATGTAGCCTAATGCATCATGCCCATTGGTAGTTATGATGTATGAATGTAGCCTAATGCATCATGCCCATTGGTAGTTATGATGTATGAATGTAGCCTAATGCATCATGCCCATTGGTAGTTATGATGTATGAATGTAGCCTAATGCATCATGCCCATTTGTAGTTATGATGTATGAATGTAGCCTAATGCATCATGCCCATTTGTAGTTATGATGTATGAATGTAGCCCTTGCAAGTAACTCGCCATTGCTACATCCTTGCATTATGTCAACCTTAAGCGGTTGACACACTCCCAGAGGGTTGGCATGATGCACCAGTGCTGGTGACCAGACTTGTGAGCACTTTATTGGTGCATCACAATGACCGATAGGCATCCCACTTGGCAAAAAACGTGTTTTTAACGTTTGCAAACGTTTTTATTTGGTTTGGGTAAAAAACATTTTTAAAAAACGTTATTTTGATGTTGAAAAAATGTTTTTAAACGTTTTTTCAACCAAATAAAAAACGTTTGCTTTTTCAACCAATTTTAAACCAAATAAAAACATTTTTTATTTACGTTTCTTATGTTTTTTTAACCTGATATAAAAACGTTTTTATAAAAATGTCAAAATAACGTTTTTTTGAGTACATATAAAAATGTTATTTTGACAAAAAAAAAAAAACGTTTTGCAAACTTAGGAACCAAAATAAAACTTTCTTTTACGTAAAAAAATCGTTTTTCTGCCAAGTGGGCATGCACTTCCAGGGATCAACCCATAGGGTCCGCATGCTGCATGAATGTAGCCCTGGCAAGTAACTTGCTGATATATTAATGCACCATGATAACCAACAGGCATGATGCACTCCTACATCAGTTCCCCATTTAAGGTGTAATAGTTAAACCTACCCAGGTTGTGGCCCTCACACAGTAGTTGGAGTAGACGGAACAGATTACAGCAGTGTTCTGCGTCGTTCAGGTTCTTGACCTGCGCACTGCCCTCCGTTACACCAAGTCCCTCCGCCTTGTTGGCACGCTCAAACGCATCCAGGTCCAGCACACTGAAAAAAGGACATGGAAGTGTGTAATTTTACTATTAATATTTTAGGGTGTGTTCGTACAAGGGGAGATGGTTGTGGTAATAATCGAGTTATATTTCCATGACTGTGGTATGGTGCAAATAAGTTGCTCCCATGTCCACGGTGTGGTCATGTAGATACGCTCCTGCTTTTACAAATATACAGGATGTGGTCGTGCAAATAAACCTTTTTTTTAATCGATATGGTCGTGCAACTCTTATATACACCAAACTGTCATGCAAATATTGCATGGAAAGTACTGGATGAAACCTACCTGCATTGTTGCATGAGGCCAGCAACGGACGTGAAGAATCCAACGTCTCGTTTGTCTTTTAGATGCGCCAACATCCTCTGTTAGAACAAATTTAATGCGGTCAGCTGTATAAAGTGATTTTAGTCTAAGCTAAAAAAAGAGACACTTAAAAGTTTAAAGCATAATTTCCTTCTCTGAATGTTATGAAGTCCAAATTGTATTCTTTTCCTCTTCAGCAGGGAACTGGGATGTGGGCTAGGGGATCTTTACATTTCTATAGGCCAAAATAGAAAGTGTATGCTATCACATCAGTGAAATACCTTCAAGTGCAACACTTGAAACATAACACAAAAAAAAAAACAAGAAAAAAGCCCCTAAAACAATAAGATTTAAACCAGGATTGAACCTATTCTTACCTTTTGCACATCGATGTTACCGCCCCGTAGAATGGAGATTCCCAATTCAATGGTGGCAATAACCATGTCGCTCCACTGACCTGTTATATCCAATCAAAATCCAACAAATACAATAAAGCATTGCAGGAGTGAAGGGTAGGACGAATCACAGGGGAACCCTTGGCCCTTTAAGGGAATCTGGTGCTGAAGTGCATTGATGGGCATAATGCATCAATGAAGTGCATCAATTTTGTTGCCAGCCCTTCATTCATTCACCATCAAGACGATCAGGAGGGTTTTGCGAAAGGACAGGAATTCAATTCTGTCGGAGGTGCTATTCCCAAATGGGAACTGACTACCCTCAGGCAATGACTTCTCTCCTGTTTTGCAGCAAGGTAATAGATTATAGAATTGATTCTCAAGTTTTCATGAATTGGGGAATGCTTCTCAGTGTGACTCACACTAAGAGGATTGATTCTGGGTGTATGGTGAGAAGTTAGCTCTGAGCAGGGAAACGGCCAGGAACTGGAAGGTGAGTTACGATAGTGAGAATTTAGTTCCCATTCTTTTCGCAATAGCCTCCTGGGAGGGACCAAGCCTGTAGAGACTGCATGGTGCGTGAATGTCTACATGGCTACATTCATGAATCATGGCAACCAATGGGCATGATGAATTAATGCACTGTCAGCCTTTGAAGGCTTAAAGGGTATGGGGGATTTAAGTAATACCCATTGACAAACTAGCATTAAACAGTGATGGAAGAATCTATGCAGGAAGTTTCCTAAATTTCTTTAGCTTAGTCAAAGCCATTTGTAGTTGAAACCCTCTGAGTTAGGCATATTGCACCACATTTTACTATAGGTAGCCTTTAATAGGATTTGAAATATCCAAAACCTTAGACACCGTTTGTATGGCATGACCTATAATTGGTCTGTAAGACAAGTGCAATATTGCCTGGTTTGGGAATTAAAGTGAAAATACTGGGTCAGACATCTGACCGATAATAGCATCAGGAATCCTTCCACTGAGGGTCCATCACTGAACAACTTAAGGCAATAAGCAGAATATTTTGCTGAATAACTGAGAGCAACGATGCTTTTAGAAAAATTTACACACTTTTTCACAAAAAGTAGTTTTACCCTTTTTACAAAATGCAATGTTCTTTGCTTTAGAATAGTGAACACACCTATGCAAAGCAATTTTACACATTTAATACAATCATTCATATAATAACATATTCGCGCTGGGATTTTCAAATAGTATATGGAGCCTGTAGTCTTGTACAGTTGGGAAGGTGGAGGCATTCAAATGGGATGATTCCTATAGATAAATTTCATATTGTCTGCAAATGTATTGACATACCTAAGTTTATCCTTATTTACATCTTGAAGAAATTTAATTTCTAACTAGAAACTTGTAAGACATGAAAATGAAAAAGCAAACACTGGCAGATCAGACCAGCACAGCGACCTCTGAATATGTTTGTTTTTATCACTTAAAAACAAAGTAAAATATAATTGGACTTCATTTAATGTAACTTCATGATTCCCCAAGGTTTGATGATGTAAAGTTTAGAGTTAAATGGCAGGAAAGGGGTTAAACATATTTTTTTTAGATATTACCAAGAACAGTAGTAGAGGTGCCAAAAAGAGTCACAAAAGGTGTTAAAACGCTTAGATTTGAATACTAAAACTACACTAGGAATTAAACATCTTAGAAACACACAGAACTTCAAACTATCACCTCAACATAAATATGTTAACTATTTCTACCAAACTATAACCACAGCAATGAAACTCACACTAAATATTAGGACTAGTTTGATTAATCATTAGCTCCTATACTACTCTAATTAGTCTAATAGGTTATCCAACTGATTTTGTATAAATGTGAGGGAACCTAATTATTTAAAAGAACACCACTAAGTTAGAGTTCACTTTTACTTATACTTGAACTTCTGAACTAACTTCCACAAAATGGGGTTTTAGTGACTGTATCTACACTAATAGAGTCAGAGGATCAGACAAGTGAGACTATAGTCTATTTAATGATTGATTTGGTGAAAGTTCAGTATATAGAGTTAATTTAGTGTTTAGAAACTAAATGTAGCTGGAGACAGTGAGAGGTAATGAAGGTAGAATGTTAATCACTGATCACATGTTAGTCCAAATAAATGTTAAGGTAGTTTCCTCATTCAATATTACACCAGTATTTTTGGAGTCATGGTTTATGAACCCAAAAGGTCATTTTGAGTGGTAGCAACTTGTGGATCGGTTGACAAACTGAAGCCCTGCCTGATGATCAATATCCAATATCAATATCATTATATACTTCTAGCTAATATCTAACAAATCCACCACAACCTTATTTCCATATATTTACAGAGATAATCATCCTGATGCCATCATATCTGTGGAGAAACTGGAATAATCAGGAAATGAGGAAACTAGCTTTACCAAAAAGCGAACATAATGCCTTATACTAGAAAACCAATTGCAACCAAGAAACCAATTTTGCAAGTCAGTGAAAACAAAAATCAAAATCCCCCCACCCCTCCCTTTTGCAATTCATGAGAACTTTCTGAAGCCAAAACTGATCAAGGAAAACCAAAATGAAATCATAATGCAATATAATTCTTTGTAATGATAATATGGTTGGCATTGGTGTTTGCGCCACTGGTATAGGGGGCGTGGCGGCGGTCGCTGTACTATGGTTATATATCCACCTGTGCCAGCCCGGGAAGTGTCCGAGGCCCCACCTTTACATGCACTGATGTACATTAGCACCATCTCTGCCGCCCCACGGTCTGCTAACCGTGCCTGCTCTGACAACAGCTTCTGACGCTCCATCTCTTGTTCCTGAATACACAAAAAAAGGAAATATTAGGATTTTATTCAGTATCAACTGCACATCAACCATTGAGAAAGTTATCTTGCCCTTTTGGTATGATGACCCTTCACAGTGCAGACTATGTTGCTTTAAGGTAAAATAACTTTCCTGAAGATTCACACTAAAGGCTTAAGGGCCTGTTTTACACTAGTAGAACATGTAGCATGGCATTTATAATGCCAAGAAACAGATGCCTAGTAGGTCCTTCAGCAAATCATCCTGCTATAAAATATTTAATAAAGAGCTGAAAAGCAATGTCTCTATTAACTACTGGTCTTGCAAAGAACACCAGAAATGCATTTTTACACATACTCAGGAAAGTAATCAGATTGTTGAATCAAATTAAAAAAGGGAAAAATATCACCATCTATGATTATTAAAAAGCTACTGGTATTAAGGTTAGTTACCATACCTTTGAGAGAATATGAAAAAAAAGATGTCCAAAATAGGTTTTCAAGAGCTGTTTGTCTCAAAAGAAGATACAGCTACGCAAACCCAAGCTTAACGCGAATCCACATTGCTATGGACTAATTTCTACAAAATAAGTGGGATTCTCCAACTATTCTACTAAAATTTACTCACAGATGACTTAAGCACAGCAGAATGAAAGCAACAGTGTGTACCTCTTGTTTTCTTTCAAATCATATTGATAGATCATCTAGCTAAAACAATAGTTCTACCTAAAACAGCTGAATGGTTCTAGCTAAAACAATAATTTGACTTCTTACATCTATGTACTTGGTACCTTACTTTCTTGGTGTGGCTATTTTGTTCAGGATTGTGTACAATACTTATGTAGATTTTATATTATGTATACAGAGGTAGTACATACAGACCATAACAATAAACAATGGAATAAGCAATATGTATACATATTTTTGTCAGGTGTAGGTCAGGGGTTGCCTTCCATCAAGGATGCCAGTACAATTGATTCAATGAGTTGCAATGAATTTTCCCCTTTCCTTGCTCATTTTAGTGTCTAATGGTGAACTGTTTTGTTGAAAGATATTTTCAAGGTAAACATTGTCGAGAAAGAACAAAGATGAAAAAATGAAAACTAGCATCCCTGATCCTGCCTCAAGCATGCGTACCTAAGCAATGGCAATATTGGAGATGGAGAAGGATCTGGTAATCATGGCATAATGTATTTGATGGGGAGGTGAAGGAAAAGTCTCTTTGTCTCTCAATTTCTTGAGACTTTTCTCCCCCATTGGCTCACAATAGGACATATAGATACAAGGTCACGGGATCACACGCTACACACTATACCAATACAGTACCCGGAGGACGTCTCCTGCCAGCTGCATGCAAGGTCAAGGTCATTCTCAGCTTCAAGGTCACTTTCAAGGTCAAGTTCAGAGTCAGGTCATGCTGATGACCATCACCACAAAAACACTTAGGTCAGTAAATGTATTTCTGGGCCTGCTATTTAAACTTGGCATAAGATACCATGAAGGAAGTAAATTTATATGATTTGGAAATTTAACATCTCTGTAGTTAAACATAAGATGATCTATTTTCCATGGATGTATGAAAGAAACCTTGATATTAACTTGCTTTCCAGTGTGATGCTATCAAAGTAGCAGTGGAAATTGTATCTCATTCAAAGTAAAGGTGGGATATGAAACATATAAAACATATGAAGAAGTGTACTTGGATCCATGTATACAATACAGTTCCATTTCTCATGGAATATTGACATGAAGGCCTATTCTGACTTTGTGTGCTCAACTTCTAGTTCGGACAGTTTGTTATGAAATATTGACTCTTAAAATACACAAGAATTTAAATTCTTACAACTTAATGAATCCAAAATGGTAGGAAAAAAGCTAGTTTCAAGGATTTGTTTTCCCCCAAGCCAGTTTTTTGTCCGGCACCGGGAATATAATATGCTTGTGAGTGTGGGTGTCGAGTTTGAGGATGTTGATAGATTTAAACACAGTAAGAGCTGGTTAGACAGTGTTGTAACTCAGTCTGGGTTTTAGTGGGTGCATGTTTTACCTGTAGTGAAGCAGCAGCTCCTTCGTCTCCTTCCTCCTCTTCCTCCTCATCATCCCCACCATGGCAACTCTGAAATTTCAACCACAAAAATATTGTTACTCAAGCCTATGTCTTTATGTACTAAGCTAGGAACATCACCTTTTATCATGCATATTGCTGTAAATGATATGATGGTGAACTAATATATTTTAACTAATTATCATACCTATTAAGGTATCAATTCCAACAAAGCCAATTTGGACTGTTTTTTGTTTAAACTAAACATACCACTTAGGCCATTTAATTAAAATAACTTGGAATGTTTTATCTTTGGCCGCTCGGATTTTTCAAGATGTGAGGCAAGGAAATTTAAAAAAATGTACACGGTGATAACCAAACACACAGCAGTTGTTGATCTTTCCTATATTTCCTTTTTGCCTTTGGCCACTAGGAGATTTGGGTTTCAAATTCAAACTTTTTCTTAATTCTTTTTTACCTTTACCTTACGAAAATCCCGTAATTCAAGTTATTTTGATTAAATGGCCTTATTCATTGGATGATATCAGAGTGTTTAAACTCCATTGAATTGCAGATGGAATGTCCATCATTATCCCAGATGTTCCAGATTCAAATTGGAAATAAGTCAGCTTTGTCGGAATCAAGACCTAAATGGTATTTTTGTTGGTAGTTTATGTTTAGACCCACTACAGGAATCATGACTTAAGTGGTGGGTTAATTAATTCTGGTGATTTCGAAAATGAAACAGGAATAAAAGAGGTATTCTAGAGCAGGTTATTAAGAAGGGGAACTCATACAGGTGTTTAACATGTATTAATATTTTCTGAAGCTATGCATATTGTTAAGATAACCTGTGAGGACAGGATGATTCAAAGAGGCTATATATTTCATTGTATTGCAGAATAAGCAAGAATCTTGCCAGCAGAGGCATTGGCGTCGGTTGGTCCAACCATCAAGACAACCAATGAAATCAATATATTATCACCGCCATGGTATTTGTAGAGGTCTTTTCCATGTGCCATACAAAAAAGATATTTTAGCACTTAAGGTCTTATTTCCTTAAAGGATTAAATAATCTTCCTTGGAATAGGTATGGCTTAATATAGCCTCAGATGTATCACATATTCTGTTTTCACATCTACTTTTCTCACATCCACTCTGCGGTCATAGAGGACTATGAATGAGTAGGTTAGTGTAAAATAAAGTGGGTTGAAAAAAAATACTACATGCAAGATTATGTCAAATTCATTAGAACATTTAATGTCATGGAGAAGTTAGTTTTACATGTACAGTCAAGATGGAAGTTGGATATTCCTGTACGGTATCAAACACTAATAACCTCTTCCCAATGACACCGCTTAGAAACCAGGTTGACCACCCTATATTATCTTGTTGGCGCTGATCTTGGGATGTGACTCTGGAGTATTTTTAAGTGATAATGCCAGGCAATCATTCGCCTACTCCCAAAGCTGACTATTACTTTGAGCGCAGATTATGCCACAGGCTAAATATCATTGAGAATTTAACAAAGCATTACAGGTCACCTGAAGCCTTGTGTCATTTATATTTAAGCTTGAAGCTTTGCTTAAGCTATCTTAATCTGGTCCCAATGCATTACCTTTTTACACCTTTATCATTATATCAACTTATTGGTATAAATGGAAGTTTCTATGTGGAAATGTAGACAATTGGTAGGTTCTAGTAGATTAATGATATTGTGTGTAGATGAAGAGTAAATGTTGGATAGTTATAGTAGAAATTTGTTTTTGGAAAGGTATAGGGCACTCCACTCGTTCAGTTGACAGAATCTATGGTAGAACAATTCCCTTTACACCTTAACCCCTTAAGAGCCGCTCAGGACTTTAATCTATCAGCTAGCGCATTTGACCGAATATACACACAGGTGTGAAGAAGTATTTTTTAAGGTTCTTAACAGAAATTAATTCCATTATGGGTAACCCTTTTCTCCCATTGGGTTTCTTATTTGTGAGTAATTTAGAAAGCAGTGTGTATTACTGACCTAAGGGAGTGATCACTTTTTAACAACAGGGGCGGGGGTTGGTGGGTTTGCGGGCGGACACATGAAAAATCTTTTGCCCCCCCTCGAGGGGGTAAAATCTTTTTGATTTTGACCCTCCCCGTAAGTGACGAAAATCACTTGCCCTATTACATGTGAACGTGCCCTATTACCTGAAAACAGATGAAATTATTTTGACCCCCGATCAGAGGGGTTAAAAAATTTTTGACCCCCCAGTCAAGGGGTCAAAAAAGTTCCGACCCCCCCCTCAAACCCACCAGTCCCCCCTGTTGTTAAAAAAAGATCACTCCCTAACTCAGGTGAGCCCTTAGATAAAAAAACTTGGAACTGGGTGTTTACTAGGTCAAATACGGTAAAACGACATGATTAAAGCACCTTGCAGCATGTAAAGGGAAAAGGGGCATTTGTTATAACTCCACACCAAATCAAAGGATTGCTAATTATTGTGCAAAAATCTAAATGAAAAATAAATCATATGAACCACTTCTTCACATTATAAATCTTGAATTAAACCTTAGCCCACATAATGCTATACATCTTACACTGGAGTGTCATAAACATTGATTACCTTGTTGAACCGCTAGACATTGCAAATAAAAGACAATTTTGTTTGATTCCACATGCTTGAATATGAAGTAAAGAGTTATGTAATTAAATAATGGGTGCATATCTACCCACTGGTCTTTGGTTACACTACAAATGGATTGGACAATTTATGTTATGAACATTTCATTTTGCAATAGAATACAAAAACTAAAAACTAAAAATTAAAAAGGTGAGAAAATTAAAGAAAAGGGACTGACAAAGGCTCAATCCTCAACCTTTTTCATAGATCTGTTGGAAATTGGTTGATTCACTTCGCGAAGAGTGGAAATGTTATTAGATGTGTACTCACAGACAACCTACATATACACTTTACATATGGGCAACCGGCTGTACTATGCATGACGACCACAGGCATATATACTGTAAATCCCCGGTCACAAGCTGGCCCCGGTCATAAGCCGGGGGTGAGTTCAGGAAAAAAATAAAAGCCGGTTTTTGGGTCAAATTTTTACCATTTTCTCTTTATTCTATAGTAAAAAAACCCAGGTCATAAGCCGGGGGGGACTTTGGGAAAAATTTAGAAGCCGGTTTGGGCCCAAAATAGAAAAAATAAATCCGGCTTATGACCGGGGATTTACGGTATTCTTAAGAGTACATCATGACATGTTGTTAAATCTCAGATGAAATAGAGTACCTATGAAGCCGCTCTGCCAAATATCTGCACAATGGCTACTTCACACAACATAACCATTGCTATATTCCATAGTTGAGGTTTGTTCAACCAAAGTTTCCAAATCTACTAAGGTGTTTATGGGAGTGTACAGTTATTGCCTACTTTTAAAGAAAGAAGTGTTATAGGAAGGCGGGTAGTGCATCAATGTATGGCTGAATTTTTTATATCTAAAATATTTCAACATCTATTCAAGCACAAGCGATAGCCGTGAGTGGAATTTTAGAGATGCAGACAATGACAGCACACAATATGGAAAGTCTAAAATCTTTCACATGTTCATTTCATCCAGACTAATTAAGAAGGATGAAACACATTCTCCTTATTTTTTTTTCACTTATAATTAAAAATTAAAAAATTACTTAAAGTAGTTTTGCCTGCTGAATTTTGTAATCTTGGCTGATGATACCCCTTGGAGATGAATATTTATAAGCATGTAGTAATGAATTTCATACACAAACTCACAGTGGTATGCAATTAAAACCAAAGTGCAGGCTTATGGGATGTTCCAAAAACCAAGGTGTGGCTTATACCTAAGATGCAGCTTAGGCATCAACATTTACAGTACTATACACTTACCTGACTCATGATATTAGCGTAGGAGATGTAAAGGAAGTCCTTCTCCAGTGTGGATATATTTTCTGTGGTGGCTGCGCGACTGAACGCAGTGATGAGCTGAGACAGCGGCTGCGGTCCCTCCACCTCCTCCTCTTGCTCCTCCACATTTTCTTCTTCCGTGGAGCCCTAAAAGATTTATTACGGACTAATTGCATCTATAGACTGGTATTGCGTTTACCTGGCATGCTACGCATCCAAATCAAAACTTTGCCCTCTTTCTCCAATAGGTGGGTGGTTGTTCAAGTTCATGTTGGACATTGACAGAGAATGTTGGTAAAAAAAATGTTTAGACCCCTTAAAGGTGGGGATCAACATAAAGATCACTGTCTTCCACCCTTATAGAAATGACTAATCTCCTACTTGATCCGTGTTCTAATCCCTATAATTATTATTTGACATTAGTTTTCTTTGGTAAAGAGTTTCCTATTTTGTTTTTAAAAAGGCTGTTTTCCTATCAGGGTGACAGAAATTTATGTTGATTGAGGTTTTTTTAATGACGAAGAAGCGTTTGCATGTACAGGAAGCTTTAGCTTACCGTGATGTCTTCAATAAGTGCCCCATGA
The DNA here is from genome assembly GCA_949317995.1 of Acholoe squamosa. Lineage (NCBI taxonomy): Eukaryota > Metazoa > Annelida > Polychaeta > Phyllodocida > Polynoidae > Acholoe > Acholoe squamosa. The sequence continues at coordinate 8,850,676 of OX439035.1, forward strand.
CCTGGTTCTTCCATATTAAGCCATTGAGCTTTGTAGCATTTCAGGAATAGATTTATAGCACGGTGCCTGAAAGAGGTAAATTGTGATAATTCTGTAAGAATACTATGTAAAGTCACAGTCTAAAACAGATGCAAACAATAACAGCTCATGAAATCATTTGTACAGAACACATCAATTTAAGATTTGAAAAAATATATACTCCATCTAATTTAAAGTGTCTATAATTCATTCCCTTATGTAATAAGATAATCAATTATATTGACGGTGACAAAATAAGCAAATATATCCCACTATGACATAGATAAATGGAGATTTTCTGATGCTTATCTTACTGATTTTAATAAAAGCTGATTTTCAATACTGGAACAGCAGTGAGTAAAAGTGTAAATGCAGATAGCGCTGGGTGAGTAACTCGCTGGATTCATGCACTATGCCAGACCTTCAGTATTACCCCTGGTACTAGATGACATCAAGCAGTTCTAAAAGAGTAAAATCATACCTTGGGAGGTTGTGCAGAGGGATCATTCTGAAACAGGCCATCACAGCGCGTTTACGTTGTGATGAGACCACCTTCTTCCATGCAGTCCTCATTGAAGCTGGCGGATGCTCAACCTGTATATGTAAAGCACCAAATGAGAAAGGCTCCTGACAATTTGTGTTCAAGGGTATATTCTCAATCATTTTAGGGTGCACCTAGTGCATGCAAGTACTATCTTTTAATCATAAATTTCCATTTGAAAATCATGTACCTAAGGAAGGCTGACAGTCATATAGTTCTGAAAGTTTCAACATAAATCATGTTTTATCAACAACAACAAAGAAGAAAAAGGGTGGGGGGGGGGGGATTTTCCATGTATTTCAAACTGTATTTTCAGCACATTTCCCACTTTCCATACATATTTCATCTTAACTGAAGCCCAAAAATAAAAGTATGAGAAAATTGAAGAAATTCGTAAATTTTCTTGAAAAAGTCTGAGGTTGGCCTTGTTTTGCTGAGGTCAATAGGGTGACCAGAAAATTTTTAATTTCTATTTTTTTTAGCCTGGGACCTGCTGTAGTTTAGAAAACATTCACAAAGTGGCTATAATAAGGGAGTTAGCATAACTTGTCCTTACCCAGTGAAGACCCTGGAGAACCTTAGCCATGGCAAGGATGGTAGTGATGGATTTTTCCATGGTTGCGTCCAGCGAGTTGCCCTCCTTGTCCTTCTTAGATCCGATCTTCTTGTACAGCATCTTCTGCCACTGCATCGTCTCATCGTCATCCATCTGTTGGAGAGAAAATGTTGTTATGTTCAATCTAAGACATGGAGGTATCAAGTATCAGTATAAGACATGGAAATATCAGGTTTCAATAATTTTCAATCACAGGGAGGATAGTCAATCAGGATCCCCAGTTAGAGAATTGAGAGAAAACCCCCAAAACCTTGTTCAAAAGAGGATTTGAACACACAAAGGATGCTATCCTATGATTTTCATAGACGAATTAGAGAATTGAGAGAAAACCCCCAAAAACTTTTTCAAAAGAGGATTTAAACACACAAAGGATGGTATCCTATGATTTTCATTACAGGAGGTACTATTTAACATACCAATTGAGCCTTGACACTCAAATATATTTCTCTTTTTAATCAGCCCTTAGTATTCTCTTTGATTTGGCATTGAACACTCTTTACTTTAATAGGGTGAATTAAATGCAACTCACCCTCTCCTCGCTCTGGAGTGACACCTTGAGCCAGTCTTCGATGTCGCCATCCGACTCCTTCTGAAACATGGAAGAGTTAGACACCGGCCCGGCTATAGTTAGTAGGCCCATGCTCATGCCGTGCAGGAATTGGGGTATTGTATGTCTGGATGTATATGTACTGTGTCTGGAGTGGTTCAAATGTGTTCTAAATATGAAGTAATTTGTTAATATAGTTCAATGCTTGAGTCATTTCTTCTTTTGAATTTTCATGAGATGAAAAGGAATATTGAAGGATTTACTTAAATGATAATTAATCAGGCCTAAAGTGGGAACTTTTCTTTGTTTTATGTGATTCACTGGTCACACATATCAAACACATCTGTACAATAATAACATCAACAACAACTTCAAAACAGATTAAGAACCTGTGTTATATGAATGGTATTTGTAAATATGGTTGAACATTTAATTAAGTTTTTATATAAGGATTTGACTGGGTTGGTGAAGGCTTTGATATTATGAAGACTTTCACTATGTTCTACCAGCATACACAAAATTGAACTTTATTCAGGTATTGGGTATTATAATGTGCAGAAGGTGATAAGCTATATTGTAAGGCAGGAATATTTATGAAAAGGAAACTGACATAATAGAATTAAATTATCATAACATAGACATGTATATCATTTTGAGGACCAGTAGCACACTGATCAAAAGCATTTCTTTGCTCCTGATTACGTACAATGCAATCAATGCGGTAATTCTCCAGAGTACTTAATTCTACTCAGGCAAGGAAAACTACACATGTATGGTATGGTTTATGCTGTCTGGAAACTACAATGTTAGGAATTGCTTCAAGACAAACTTCATAAGTCATCCATGTGATCATCCTCAGAAAAGGTCACATGTTATAAAAAAATATCTTGTTTCAGGGAAACAAAGACCTTTTTTTAAAAAATCACTCCATCAATCGATTGGCCTTAACTCATGCTCTGCGAAAAATAAAATTGCTTTAGCACGAAGGAGGGAAAATGCAATGGGTTGGAAATGGATTTGTTTAATTATGGTCTTGATACCTGCTGACTTCAGTACTGGAGCATAATACATAAAACTATTTTGTCAAGAAGGAAAAAAAAAACAAGGGCCATTGAAGGAAAATTACAGCCAATTCACAGTGGAATAGGGATTAAGCAATACGAAAGGCACACAGAGGGCATAAAATAAGAAGAGTATCTTTGCTCTCTTGGCTTGCAAAATAATGATAAATTTACAAAGATATCTTTAAAAAGCTGTAGCAAGGACAAAAAAGGGAATCTTGGTAGAACTTGCCTTTCTAGACAAGTGTATTAATAAAAGTGATTTTTTTTAAACACAAAAAAAATCAAAAAAATCAAATCCTGACTGTCAAAATTCTCTTTGGTCTGGTACAGCAAATTTAACTACCTAGAAATCTGAATTATTTGGTGACTGTAAGGTCCCACTTTGGTTTGGGTAGGTTGGAGATTTGAAGGTAATGGAATTCAGTGAGAATGAGTCAGATATTGCTGTGTAGAATCTACCAGATGATGAATGAGGAGGACAGGGTTATGTATACATAGGTATAAATATATGTCAGTGTGAATTGATGGGCTGTATCAAATTAAGACATATGAAGACATGGACTGTGTTATAGTAATCCCTGTAAGGTCAACCCTTAATTAAGTGAGACGTTTTCAATGAAATCACCCCTTTGGACACGGTGCACAAAGAAGAGGCACAAGTAGCAGGTGGCATAGCGGCTTGTTCCAACGTCCACAGTCTCTCAATGCCCAACCAGCATTCAGGACTAGAACTGCCATACCTACAACACTATACAAGATACTTGTGAAGAGTATCCCTGACAACATATATGTGGCTAGGACGGCATGAAGGATACTGACAGTAAAGAATGTCATAGTTTGCAATGAATGGGGGATGGAGCAATCAAAGAAGTGTGATCGAGGAGAAACGGTCAACAGTAAACCATGACAATGGAGAGAGAGACCTGAACAGATGGTCTATGCATGCTGCGATGAATTGGATGTAAATAGGATGTAAACGAACCAGAGGGAGGGATCATGAACAACATGAAGACATTAAAGTCTTATTTAAGCTTGAAGTGATCACAATGATTGATTTTGTATAGAATTACCGAGGCTACAGCCCTGTGTTTCTGTTACTTTATTAATCCTATTCAATTAAATTGATAGACTCTACTGCATTAATCAGTACTCAACATAATGTTGAAATATTGAAGTATCTATAAATAAAGCTAAGACAGAAACAAGTAGAGAAAGCATTTGTGTCATTATGAAATACCATGGACATGATTTTGAATCTGTACACAGCATGAGGGAAAAGTGATTGCGAAAAGAAGACGGTTGAGAACCAAACCTCAGAGAAGGATAAGGAAGGAAACAGATGTGTTGCCAAGTCTAAATGGCCATTTCTAGTGATGCCTCAAATAATTGAGAATTTACGCAGATATGAGGATGATCAAGTAAAGGAAAATTAAACAAATTTTGTATTAAGGCTACATGTAGACCCACATTGTTTATTTTGCCCTTACAAAAACCATCCAAATGAGATCAAGATTATACCTTTTAAGATATGTTTCAGCATTCTCATTTAATATGTACAAATATTCAGTCCTGTTATCAGAAAACTAATGCTAATTATACCACTTCAAAATAGTTTGCAAACATTGGTCTAGCAGTTATACCTTGCATCAACTTGCACACATGTCGCAATGAGGAGACACCTTTGAGTTGCATGTTGAACTTTGGGTCTATAGCCTCATTACAAAAACACTATGACAGACTACGACACTCAGATGAATGAGTCTGACCTATAGAGACGATAACATCTACAAAAAGAAACATATAATTAACAAAATGGATGTATAGCCAAACTGACCTACTTCAACAAATGACAACTGAATAGGTTCCAGAGGACAAGTCTTGTCAACCTTGTGATGAGTATCTAGAGGATGGTTATGAGAGGATTAACTTAATAGAAAGCAGCAAAATGGGGTCTATATGTTGTCAGGCCGACTGAACGCAAAGAAGCAAGGGGCTCTAAAAGAGGAAAAGGGAGAGTAGGGCTCGGAGTTCAAGTCACAGGGGCCACTGACGCGACATAAATGTAGCACAAGCATAACACACACATAACATGGTGGTTATCTGACATGTAATCATATTGAGGTTTCGTCCGGAGGTAGAATATCAAGTGAACCACCTAGTTCAACTCCCGTCTACTTATCAATCTGATTACCAATCCGCATACAACGCGCGTCAACTAATTGTGCCAAAATCGGGTCAGTGGACCCTGAGAATTTGGGATGATGCTGCGAGCAGTGCAACTCAGTGGAAGGAAAGTAGTGATGCTTGCATGGCTGATAGGATGGCCATTTTCATCTACGTCAGTATGCTGTGGGAAAAAAAAGAGAAAAAAGGCAGACATCAGGCTTGATATAAACCCACTGAACAGCAGCAGCTGCTTAAATGCTGGTGTTGGAACTAAACCCATCAAAAACGTGTTTTTGGTGGTGGTAGGGATGGGGTGTGAGGGGTAGGGAATAGGTGGTATCAATTCTGCAACTATCACTCTTTTGTTCAGACTTTCTGATTGGACTGTGCAATTTTGCAGTATGAAATGTACTGGAATAGAAGAGAGCAGTGCATAGAGCAGCAAGAGGGATTTTTTCTTTGTGGGTGTGTTTGAACCCTTGTATTGTTGGATTGTACTGGGAGCTTTTGCGTGGTGCGGCAGTGGCATAAGAATTCATGGCATCACTCAAAAAGTGCACAACAGCAGCTGTGTTTGTTATCTCACATCAAGTAGCTTTATGTACAATCATAAACTGGTTCCATGCGAGAGCTGAAAGCAGCCTCTTGTTATGTTACCTTATGGGAAACGGAAAATTGTGACTCGGCTGATACCTCATGAGGAGATATCTGGATCATAAAGAGAATATTTTGACAAAGTTAATTTTGTCTTCATTATAGATTGGCAAGTTGGTTACCCAACATCTAACAAAGTCACATATCAATAGTTCCTTTTGCCGATTATTTTACACCATATTCTTGCCACTGTTGCAGCAAGCTCCCACCATTTGACTTTGTCACATTGGCCAATAGTAGATCATGGGGCACAAACCATAATGTTTCCATCACTTCATCTGAACAGAAGAGTCCATCGACACAAAGATTGTACTTTTATGGTGAAAAAAACCCCCCAAAACACATCAACCCCTGAAGTCAGAGAAGTCAAGTACCAACCATGTGCCGTGTGTTATGAGACAATCATACAGGGAGGTGAACAGTATTACGCACAAAGTTCTTATCAAATGAAAACTCGAATGAGCAGTGACTTTCATTCTCGATGATTCTCAAAATACCCTAAGAACTGCGAATGCACAGCGGCTGTTGTGAGAGTGCATGACATCAAGGCCAATCAAGTTAGATAGCACCTTAAAAGTAATCAGCCAATCAGAAAATTCACTGGCTTGTTCTTATTATTAAGTGGTCTGTTACCCCAGGACCCTGCTACCTGACCTGCAACAGAGACAGTGAGTGGCATGGTTTATAGATATGTATATATATACAACAGTGGCAAGGAAAACTTACAACAGTCAGCGTATTGATACGACAATGATGTACAAAAGCAAAAATTGACACCAGCACACCTTGCCTATATTACAGGTTCTAGACCCTAATACAAAAAGGGATATGATTAAAAAACAGAAAGCGAGAAAAATATACCAACAAAATTGACTCTATCTTCCGCAAAATGCTGGCCTCTCCAAAATATATCTCAGTGGTCTGAGATACAAAAGTGGAGTGCATAATAAAAGTCCTTCCCACCATGTAAAATTTGTGACTCTCTAAATTTGTGCATTCCTTTTTACTATCATTTGATATGATTTTTTATCACAACAAGTTAAAGTATATAAGGTAAGGGAGCATTTCAATATCATTACTTAAGATGAAGAATAAACTAAAGCTAGGCAACACACTGTATTCTTCATTCTGTTCATAGTGATATGAAATGCCCATTGACCTCTACATCCTATTGGAGTATCCTTTAAGATTTAAGCTTAAGAAAGGTTCCTAGGGCTCCTATGTACAGCATGTGCTATCCGGGGTGCTATCCTTCTAAGCTAAAGCAGTTCGGGACACATGAATACACAAGTTTGTGTTGACCATGAAAGACGACTCAGTGCATAGAGTATATACATATATATCCTCAAAGGTAATATATAATACTGACTTGGTCAAAAGCAAGACTGGCCTGGAGGGGGTTGGTTGAAAGGAGTAATAGTTCAAACACCTTGGTAGACACACTTCATATGTGTGAAAATATATGTATCATTAGCCCTTTAATGGCTCCTAATGCAGGAGTGCATCATGCCAATATGGCCATCATAATGCAATAATGAAGTGTCGGCAAGTCTGCTGCTAGGTGGCAAGTCTGCTTACAAGCACTTCATTGGTGCAGCATGTCGGGCCTCATCTGGTCAGGATTGCTCATGATGTATGCATTCGTGGAGCATAAGCTCACCAGGAGTGCATTTATGTACCATGACGACCGATCGACACAATGCATTAATGCACTTGTAGCCTTTGAGGGGCTTGGTAAATAGCGGAACTGGATGAACAGGATCAGGACCCAATGTGTGTGCTATGGGAGGATCTGGAGGTTATCATTGCTTTTACTGATTAACCCTTTAAGGACCACAGGTTGCATCAAAGTCCATGTTCCTGTGTCAGCATGATGCAACAATGCATCATGTTGAATAATAGAGACTGCATCAACCCCATAGAGGTTACATGATGCATAAATGCAGCACTATTGAGTCACTTGAAGGACTGCATTCATGCATCATAGCAGCCAATGGAACTTGGCAGCTCTCAAAGGGTGAATCCAGGGGTATGAAATTTTGGGGCATAACTATTTTAGGGATCTATCATAGTTTCTTTTTCCTTTTTAGGCTTTCACACAGGGTTCTGATTAATCATTATTAGAAGAACTTTGATAAAAGAAAGTTAAATATCTTTTAAAAGGTTATAGAACAGTAATGAAAAAAAGAATATTTGAAAACGAAAACTGTTTTAAACTAGGTAAAACACTGTGATATATCACTCCACAGCACACATTTAACAGATCTAATGCAATCTCTAATTATTTGAGAAATATTTCAATGATATTTTACTCCTCAGTCATATATAGAACTACAGTGTTTGTGCTTAAGGTATAAAGCTTGCAGATAGAAAATATATATGCAGAACATTTATTTTCTAATAAAGTACTTGTTTCCATATAAAATGAAGGTTTGATATATTCTAGAGTTAATCTAATAAAAGCAGTCCATACAGCAATGATTGTTATATGATTTGCAAGAATATTAAGAAAAGCATATTGATACAATATATAGAGCATACAGTTCTATTAAATACTTTTAGATAGATAAAAAAACACATAGAGATTGGAAAATGAGAAGCTCATTGCATAGGCATAGAAAAAGAGAAAATATTTATCAAAATGCCTCCATGACTACCCCTATAGGGCGCATGGTGAACTACTAGCAGCGTTTTGATTGGTTATTGTACGGACCTCAATAAGACGTTGTTTGGCCTGTTGAACGAGCTCTTGTTCCTGACCCCCGAACATGTTGAGACCAATGGGCAGCAGACGCTTCAAACATGCCACGTTGAGACTCGTTGTTGACTCCATTCGCTTTGCCCCTCGTTTCTTGCCACTTGTGCTCTTCTCGCCAGGCTCATGATGTACTTCAGAAGCAGCCCCCGTACTCTTGTCACTGCTGGGCATGATGAGTGCCATGTTGTCGATTTCATTCAGGAAGACAAAGTTTTGTTCCTCCTTTCTGAAGAGCTGCAATAGTGAATGAGAGGGAAGGGTAGCTTAGAAAATGCAAGAATACAAAGGCTAAAGTACCTCCTGAACAGCTGAAATAAAGTTGATAACTTGATGAGTCACTCGATCTCATCCTAGGGTTAAACACTAGTGCTAGAGAAAAAGAAAATACTTGATGATTTGTGTATGTGGATGTTGGGTATGACTATGAGACATGGACAAAGATTGTTTGATCCCCTTGCAACCCCTTCTTTTAGAATGCTCTGACAGGGGACAAAAGTAAATTTACCTGTTATGCAATAAAACTAGGCATGCCTCACTTTTGTTAAAAGATTTCACTCCCTTATGAAGCATCGGTACGTACATGGGATTTCGACCAGAGGTTGAAGATGTCAGCGACACAAAGGTAGAGCTGTTCACTCTCAGGTACTGGGTTCTTGAGCCAGTTTGACCTGTGCAGGTCAACGTACTTGATCAGCAGTGGGTAGAAGGCATATATGTCTCGCACAAGCACTTGGAAGTGCTGGAATAGTGAAGAGGATAAAAAAGTCAGCATATGTAATTATTAACTATAGTTGGCACTTGCATACTGTGCTGCTGGTGGAAAACTAACCAAAGAAATGTAATAATATTCATACTTTATCTTAGTCAATGCCATGCATCTACAGGTAATGGGACTACACCAGATGGTTCAGGCTAAGTTGATAAGTTCAATCAACTCTTTTCTGGCAGCATCTTTTACTAGGTAGAATTGAACATTATATACCTAAAATATGAAAAAGGAGAAACAACTAAGTCCAAGCTCCAATTATTGATATTTCTACTACCATAACAACAGCTTTCTGACTTTGGTTTGGTTTGGTTTAGTTGATTGTATGTCTACTAATAGTACTTAAAAGTTAGCAGACATGTCTATGGTTCGCGGACATCAAGTCCTTTCTCTTCTTTTTGGACAGGTTTTTAAAAGCTGCTTGTCAAAACAGCTAGACAGGTATTTATATACTGCTTGCCCGACACAGCAGTGACCGAATCTATGAATGACCGAATCTATGAGGAGGGTTGAGGGGGAAAACCGCTACAGGGGCTTCATTCGCCTACTCTTTTCGAAGGATAGCAAGTGTTCTTTTACTTGCCTGGTCTAATAGACAGGGCCAGACAAACCACGGCCTTTGATCACTCAGACGTGGTTCACTGAAGGGAATCCCATGGCATATGACAAGCATGTAGGCCCAGGCCCACGCATATGGACACCAGCTGCCTACATGCTCATCCCAAGCCACAAGAAACCCCAAGTGTGTCACCTTTTACGCATCTGTTATGCCCACTGGTAGAATGGAAGGAGAATTCCTCCTTCGTGGACTCCCAATGAAGTTATTCTGCTCCTCCATGACCTCACATGAAGGTCCCCACTCACCAGGGGTGCTTTCTGGCTGACTAATATCTGACTTTACATACCTCTTGAAGGTTTGATTCTGAATCACCATCTGACTTTAGTCGTGAGCGTTTGGCGGTGTAGAATTCATGTTCCTCCTTCTCCATGCGCTTAGCATGGTCACGCAGCTTCTCTGCTACAGGCAAGATATGGTCACGCAACATGTCGGCTGTCGCGTTCACGATGATGGGTTGGGTCCGTGCTGAAATATAAAGTACACAACCATTGATAATGAGAGTTTAATATACTAATGTACCCAAAATCATCTTACAGAGCAGAACAAAAATACAGATCTTTTTCTCAAGGGATTATTAGGTTTTGGCCCAGTCACCTGTTTTGACATTCAGAACAAATAGCAACACAGCAAAGGCAACTGTTCTATAAGTCACTTTCAATTCCACGACAGGTATGAATGTGGCTATGACAAAAATTTTGTTATCAGACATCCCAATGGTACTCCTGTGAATTGTTTTGACTTACTGGCAATCCGTGTCATCCAAGGTGCTTCAGGTGTACCAATGTTGTTTCCAATCAGCTTAAGCACTTTTCCCAAAACACCATTCATCAGATTGGCCGTAACTGTTGTGACATGGGTTCTGGAATTAATGACAATTGTATGCATTAGTTTTCAAGTAGCTTGAGCAAAGTTACTGTAATATATATGTTTTTGATTTTACAATACATCTAGAAAAAATAGAAATATTCATGATGACCAAAATGATATTCACTAGATTTAGGAGAAGTTACAAAGGTGGTACTATTGAATTCATAGTTATGGTGTGGGTCTACAGACCCTAAGATCAGCTGGAAATATCTCAAAACTTGGCTGTCACTATTGTGGCTCTGAAAACAAAATGTAAAGTTTAAACTTGTACCTTCCATTCCAGACAATCTCAGAAAAGAAATAAAAATCAATGTGCGCTTACCCTGCCTCTGGAGTTTCACAGTTGTCAGGTCCTTGAGACCACCAGAAGGGCAGGTAGGAGCAGAGCATGGGCAGGGTGACTTCAATCACATGGGGAGCCTCGTTATATTTGCCGCCTGACTCCGCCAACTCCTCGATCTCTGCGACGATCTTCTCCAGAGGTGGAACTGTATCTGCTACTTGGTCCATCACCTCTGTAATAGGGTTGAAATAGGAAATGTGATAGCAGAATATAATGACTATATCTGGTGGCACTTCCCAGAAATCACCATATTTCTCTTATCAAAATAGTCTTCAAAGTTGTTGGTTGATCTACACAATTCTTTTTGTTCAATTGACCTCTTAACATATCATACTATATTGTAAATTGTCAAAGTTGTTTCTCCTGATGCAAATGATATATGCTATTTTTCTGTAGCTTTTATTCATTCTTACCCTTGGCCTCTAGTGAGTGGGTTGCGATTTTGTCCTCGGCAATACCATACAGTATAGAGTGTGTGTTGAACTTGTTTAGTTGTGGTTCCAAAAAGGCAACTGGGAAAGTGCTGGCGAATGATGCCACACATTCTCCCAGCGCAGGCCGATGTCTGTAAGAAATGTATAAATGGTTGTTCAAGTTGGTCCTAATTGTTACCAAGTAATCTGCAAGAACTTAAAGCTAAAGCAAGACAAATTTGAACTAATATTGGGAGAAATCAATATTTTCCCCCTTCAAAGTGCTCTGAGACAAGAATCCTGATTAGGAGAGCTTAAGGATATTTTGGGGCAATACAGTCTACTGCAATATGCATAGGCAAATTGATGGAGAAAACATTATGCAAAGCCTTATAAACTATAGACAAAATAGAACTAAATATATGATGAAACTAAGTGGATTTATTCAGAATTAAACAGATGCACTGTATCATATTGTATAGGGTTAGATATAAGACTGTATTTCTACCGGGTTTCAAGCTATGTTGATCTATGTCAATCACACACTATGGGTTAATTTTAAGATTTAAGGTTTTTAAATGGGATATAAAATCCAAGGTTACAAATGTGACTAAGAATCCCATCAAATGTGGAATTTTAGTGTCTATGTATGCTCTAGCCAACAGAACACACAGAAGAAAAAATACTAATAAAATATAATGGCCTCTATTTTCTATTCCATCACGCTTGTACAGTTCAAGACTAAATTACGACAACTCTTAGAACATAAAAGAGACCACGCTTCAAAGAACAACATTGCATTTTATTCCTGCACCAACATTTATATATGTTCTTGCAAGTTGTTATTATTCAGGATAGTTGCAACCATTCAATAATTCATACATATATTTCATCCATTATATATAAACTCATACACCCTGTTCTCATAGATAAGTAAACCTTCTATCTTTGATCCTCTTTTCTATTTCAGCAATTGAGCTCACCAAATTATAACACATAACTCTCATGCAAACACAAGGATAAACATGCAGACAAAAAAAATGGAAGAATCTTGAACTGAAATCTTCGCTAGACCTTTATTTGCTTATCATACCAGTTTTTTTTTAGTTAAATCCCACTACATATAGAATAAAAACATCAATGGCACCAAAACACCCTCTGAACTGTAAGAGGCTTTATCCTTCCTTCTAATCTATACTATTGAATTTAAATAGATTTTCCATTTGAAAAAAATATAGGAATAGTAATCTCTGATTACATCATCACACAACACTCGTATATTTGGTTAATAAGTCTCAAACTCACAAGCTTTCCTTTTATCTTTCAAGAAACTGTATACCATTTGAAGAGATTGAAGAGATCAACACTATTCATCCTAACAAACCTCCATACCATATTTCCTAGTCTGATGGAAGTCCTGCACTAGGACTAGGAATAACATGCAAAACTATGGGATTTCTTGAAAGAACATGGTTATTTCGAACAAATTACATGACCGTCATCGACACAGTCATGTAGGAGGTTGTTAGCTTTCATAAGGTTCAAGAAACTCTTCAAAGCCCACTCAAATTATAATCTACCTGGCCAGTTCTCCCATTATCGAGTCCCTGTTGTGGAAGAAAGTGATTTGCATTGAATTCTACTCTAAGCATAGTCAGACGATTGACCAACTGATCTGTATGCTGACTGTAATATTCTCTCTTATGGTGTGTCTTGTTTGACATGACTATGATGAAGGTATTGAGGTTATGTGAATGATGAAAATGTAGCATGTTAGGTTCATATTGCAAAAACAATGTGCACAGCTGTTTCATGGTGGTTTTATCTTCTTGTGGATAAGGAATGTCATTATTATAATTCAGGAATCTTTTCAGTTATTTGAGCCACACAGCATTTACAAAGCCTAGAACATACTAAAACTGTCTCTGAGAAAGAAACACACATCTATCTTTTCTTCGGAATGTTTATAACATATTAACTGGAGTAAATGCATTGAGCCGTTGCTTGATCTGATATCATTTTTACAATATTACATTCCTTTTGGAATTTGAATCTTTGAAACGAGTTGGCAATCATCATCGCATGGCTTGGTTAATAAGGAATGCCGTCAAAATCGACTTCTGTTTGCTTTATTGCTATGTCACCTTTTTGCAGTGTGTCCTAATCTTAAGTCATCCGTATTACATCTCAATAAATAACAGATGGATGACTAACATGGGCAAACATAAAAAAACCTTTATGCTGGAAATCACTGGAAACTAGCTCTATCTTCAATGCAGTAGCTAATATTAGTACATCTCCTTTGAAGTTTGTGTTAGATAACTTTATTTGGGGGTAGGCTATAGTTTTGGAATATAGTTGCTAGGTAGGAGAGATAGTCATAGAACTAAGGAGCTACTATATGAATATTGGACAAGGTGAATTGTGTCTGTCTGATACTATTTCCTTTCCATGTGAGGGCTCTCTAAAAACATACAGAAACTAACTTGTAATCTACTCTTTCACTCCTTAACTGCTAATCACTTAAGTATGATGAAGTTATGTCATCATATTATACACAATTAGCTGTAGAGTGAAAGGGCTAATTTACCAAAAAAACTACATGAATGTTTTTTTTTTCATAATGTGTATGTTATAGAAATCATAATGATGCATGAGTTATCTCTATGTCTCACTAATCATTTAGTATCAGATGAGTACACATTGCCTTATACATCACAGTCCTAACCTCAAAACTATATGTTAGAAAAAAGAGAATAACATTACAAAATGTATGTCGAAAAAAGGCTGAAACTAAGTCAAATGTATTTTGTCGATGATTGTCCAATAGTGTAGATGTGAGCTTCTATACTTCATTGTAATTGTATTGAGATAGTACTCAACTCAGGTCATAGTGGAAAATCACATGTATACACTTGTGACTAAAAATCAGTAAATACATTTTCCATAAATGATTTACCACAGTCTAAATCACAAAAAAAGAAAGAAAAAAGTAATACACAATTCACAGTATTTTCTCTGTTCTTCACCAACCTGCACTATATACGGTATGTGCTCTACTAAATATCAATTTCATATCTCGTCACTTTGTGTAAAGATATGTGCCAAAGAAAATCATTTCATTCATCTTTTTTCCTCAGTGTACATTTTGTGTGTGAGTAAGAAACTGTAAAGTCCAATGGGTGCAAACCTGTTGAGTTCGACCATACTCAATCCGCTAAAAAGTCAATGTCCAAACATGACTAGGAAGGTACATAGTTATTTAAATACATGTGGTCCCTGAACAAAATCTCACTTCTGAAATACATATTTACCTACTGAAATATTATTGTTAGTCAAGTTATTGTTATTTATAAGTAGAAGTGATTTGATTTTTATGTACAAGTGTGATTTAATTAACCCTTCACCAAGCAGCACTAGGTTGCCAAACAGTACCTTATTTCTCTGTGGGATTACAATGCAGAGCAATCATTATCATCATATATCATGTGCCAGTAGAAGGAAAGAATAGAAAATATCCAAGAAAATGTACACATTAGAAATTCAGTTCTTGCAAATGTTGATTTCATATTATTTGAGAGTTTCTGATTAACCCTTTAGGAGTTACATGATGCTTGAAGGTTTTATGTTCATTTGTTTTAATGACACATGATCTCAATACTGACAAGAAACTTATCAATACTGCATTCGTACATCTTTTTAACCCTGGCCTACAGTGCAGGTATGATGAACAAATGCAGTACCAATAAGCTACCATGCCTTGAATGAATTTGTGCATCATGCATACAAATGCACATGATGTATTAAAACATTATGTCTCCCTTAAAGGCCTCATGTTCCAGTGATAGAAGGTGACATCGGTAAGGGTTAAGCATTAGGCTCAGCCTACCTCTGTACAAACGTTGAGCTGCTTGTGCCCAGCGCGTAGAGTGCATTGAGGATACGGTAGCAGCACAACTGCTGCTCACCCACTGTAAAGATACACACGGTGGTTCAAACAACATACTCTAGAAGTGTCTATAAAGTACAGTGGATATCATTATCAAGATGGTTTTTTTGTGTTCTTAAGTTCCCGAGGTCTGAACACTCTGGATGAGGTCAAAATAAGTAGCAAAATCAAGACTTATAAAGTGCCAAATGAAACAAATTAAATAATTCATTAAAATGTACATAAGTCTTTGGTGTTTGAATATTTTTTTGGATAGAGTAATATCATTGAATTGAATTCAAAAGAGATTTAGAATCCAACCAATTGCTTTTACTTACCCAGGAGGTATTTTCCGAAGCCGTTCCGCCCAAGGTTGTCAAAGATGGAAGACAGGACTGGCAGCAACACCATATGGACATAGTTAAGACTGGTGGCACCTCTGGTGATGGTGCCCTGAAAGTGGGAATGGTCAGAAATAAAATCTCTTGAAACCTTTTTTTAGAGTCCCACCTTAATTGGAAAGGTGTCATTGATATGAAATTTCTTTTTTAAATGGGAGCATAGCTTTAAACTGCAAAATACAGAATAAGACAATTATGCAAATGAAAAGTATGTACAAAGGAATTATACTGTAGATATTTAGTAGAAAAACTAATAATGATATCACAGGACACATAGGTACTACTTTAAAGATAATTTTTTTGAGACTCCATTATACTTACCTTAACATGACTGAAGCGACCGCTTTTCAGGTTAGCAACAGTCTGTGTCAAGTCATCAGCTGCGAAGGTGAAGAATGGCAGAAGTGACGACCGGACAATTTCTGGGCTGTTCCTCACGACTGCCCTGTTGGTGTAAGAAAAAATTATCCAATTAATCTCACTTTTCAGGATTTATTTGCTTGTTTCTCCTTTATTTTGCATAAACTACAGCATTTCAGGTAGTTGAAATCCTCAATGGTCTACTTTTGGCCTACTGAGGTCTTTATGATATAAAACAATGATATGTCAGGGGTTTAGTGTAGGAACCAAGTGGGCTCTCTCTTGATACTGTGAATTCCTGCATATAAGCTGCAAACCAGAGGCATCCTGCAGCTTACTTGGCATCGATGGCTTGTACGAGTGTCTGCAGACAGCTGACTGAAATCTGCACATCGTGTCCAAAGGCAGTGATACGCTGTCTCAGAAGGAGTGCAAGTTTGGCGAACAAACTGTAGAAAACAAAGAAGAAACATAATATAATTTATGGCTCTTATTGAAAGAAAGCCCTGCCTGATGAATATGTCACAGGTGCATTTTTTTCTGAATGGGCAGAAAACCCAGTCATTCTCAAACCAATTTAGGACCTTATATAGCAAGAAATCCATGAAACTGAAAAGGTGATATTCAAGTATATGGAATATGAAGTGCTATATAACATTGGAGAATACAGATATACCAAAAGCATCAACCTTCTTCTAAAAATAGGTATATTACATATTTATTAGACTGTGTATAAAATCTAAGATATCTAAACATACCTGGCAGTCATCTCCTTTTCCTTTACAGAGGCGGTTCCCTGGGCGGTGGCTGTCCGGGATGGCTGAGTGATGAAGTAATCTTTGTGGGCGCGGAAGTACCGCTCCACAAGCGGCAGCACCACCTGATGGAGAAAACATGAACCCATTAAAAATCCATCCTGACCCCAGACCAACCAAACTAATCTTCACAAATGTATTTTAGGCAAAAATCACTAAAAACACTTGCATGAGATACGGTGGGGAATTTAGAATGAGGCATAGATCCATTCTATTATAGAGGATTAATATGCTGACCTTTCCAAAGAACTTGACATCTTCGGAAGCAGTGCTGTAGCTATGTCTCCGACTGAAGCGTGTTGCCGGTTTGGTGATCTTCATATTGTAGGCTGCTTTGTCGACATACTCTAACAGTTTCTCGAGTAGGCTGTAAGCAAAGCGCTTCTCCATGCTGGAGACTCCGACTCCGCTGTCAGCCTCTGAGTCCTTACTCTGTCTGGAGGTCGCATCCCTCTTGTGGCTTGAGTGGCCTTGGGGTTTATTGCTGAATAAGGAGGCAAGCATCAGGTGTTGGTAATAGGACAATACAACATCGCATATGTTCAAGCATAGAAAACCTTGTACAGGTCTCATGTCCCAGGTATGTACCTATCATGTCATTGTATCTCAATGTCTATAACACCTTTCAGAATGACGACCAATTGCAAGAAGCTATTGATGCCCGTGTGGAATTCCCTCACATGTCAAGTAAATGTGTTTCTATATACTACAAAATACCCTAAAACCTCTTTTAGAAGCCGACCACCCCCAGAAGCCAATGCATTAACTCAAGGGAAATCTATAAGCAGATTTTTGATCAAATTTTAATAGCTTTAGCTTTAAAACCTCCATCAGAAGCTGAGCCCTGACATTGCAAGCACTCTTTAAGCCATATTTCGAGCCCGGATCTTAAATATTGATCTGTTTCTGAGGGAGGTTTTATTGTATATCATGCATCATTATCATGAATGGCCATGCACCTTCACATGGCAACATAAAAGTAGTGTAGAGGTATGGTCATTATTGTATGCTACAGCCCTGAGATTATTAAGACAGCCTGAAACTGAAACTGCGTCAAGTTCTATCTTGCACAATAAAGCTGAAACTACAGGATGCTATATCTGACCTGTCCACCACAAAACAGAAAGTGCATGTGTTCTATAAAACTGAAACCATAAGAAGTTATATCACACCTCTGCACTATGAAACTGAAACTCACTGCGCACTATGAAACTGAAACCACAGGAATTCATATCTTACCCCTGCCCTACGAAACTGAAACCACAGGAAGTTATTGTCATATCTGTTTACTTTGAAACCATTCTACATATGCACTATGAAACTGAAACTACAGGAAATTATATCTCTCCAGTGCACTATGAAACTGAAACTACATATGCACTGTAAAACTGAAACTAGAGGAGTCTACATCTTACCTGTGCACTATGAAACTGAAACTATGTGTGCAATATAAAACTGAAACTACAGGAAGTCATATCATACCTGTAAAATGAGAATAGAGAAAGTAACATCTAATCCTAATACTGAAATTACCTGTGTACTATGTACACTTGCTTTATTACACTAAAACCAAAAGAGAAGTTATATCTCACCTGTGTACACGGAAGCCGTGCAACTGCAGGAAGCGGAGGATCTCTAGGGCCCGCTCCCGATCAGGTTTCTTCTCCTGGTCTGTCAGGATGTCATATGGCACCAGCTGGGGGTGAATACCTCCACCTACAATACAATCATCACCAACTGTATGTTGGTCACACCACCAGGAGGTGTCAGGCAATTAGTGAGGGAAGACAACAACAGGGGCAGCACAACCCAGCCAGCAACCACCTCAGGTATAGTGTTATGTGGGAGTATTTGAAAAAGAACCGAAGAAAATAAAAGAATAAGGGATATCTGTATAACAGATACAAACAACATAACATAAACTAACAAGAAACCTGTAAGTTTGGTGGCACAGTATGAACTATCAGATTTAAACAGCTGTAAGGAACAAATTGAATTGATGAAGGGCCTTATTTCACAATCTTAATTGAATTTAAGGCGGTGCCTCTACTGCAGATGAATGACTATTATCCATTGTCATCGCTCATCTTTCTAGCTATATCTTTTTGAAGGATGACAATGAATAAAAGTAGTAGAGGTGGCCTTTAATCGAGGTGTCCTTTAATTAAGGTCCATTTAATGGTAATTCCTCACATATATGTATCATCCTGGACCCATCTTCACCTGAGTTTAGTTTTGGAATTCAAATTTTTGACCATATGATTTTTTTTTGCATAAGATAGGAAGGGTTGAGTCTATATCTGTTTCCAAATTTGCCTCCACTGCCTCTTTTTTAAGATATAAGGCAATTTATCCCATCTAAAGTTTATTAAAGCTGTTTAAATCAAAATGTTCATGTAGATAGGGTGCTGAACACATGTAATGTCAACAATGCAAGGATATATAAACATACCAGGTTAGGTATCACAGACTGGAAGCATGTTACAGTTTGTGTTAAGCGAGTGGTCATATTTGTGGGATGGTTTGCAATAGGTTCTTAATCCTCTACTAAGAAGGATTTCAAGAATTTTCAGAAGAAAATCCAGCATGTCAGTTTATGTCAAAGGATGAAACAATATAAGTTTTCTAAATCCAGGAAGGAACTATTTGGGCAACAGTGTATTACATACTTAGGCATCCACATATGATTTCTCCCCTCTTCTTTATTATTGACCACTCTCTTAATTAGTAAAAGCCTTTACAATACCATTAAGTTAGAACTGCAAAAACAATAATGACTACACTACCTCAAAGAAATGGCAAGGTAGCTAAATTATGTAAAATTTACCATTGTCTTGAGACTTAAATGGTATATTTTCCTTTCTTGATTACTGGTAGGATTTGCCTCTTGCAAAAAAAGAGTTAATGTATGTATTTTTCAAATAAGTGTTTGCAGTTCTATCCAGTGTTATCAAAGGACAACCATCTCTGTACAATATTATTTATAGAAGCTGGGTGTTTTATGTATGTGAAATGTGAGTCTAGATTTAGTAGATGAGTCTCTTATTCACTCTGATATTTCTCCAATATTAGAAGCAAAGCCATAAGAGTCATCACCAAACAAGCAACACAGACATATCTAGTTTTAACACATACAACATAACTGTGCTTATGGCATGACACCTATGATACAATTAGTTGATTATGTGGTGAACATAATTTAGTTGTACATTATTGTAAGCAACATAGGAGTAGAAATATAAATTTGCATTTTATATTGAAATATAGAAAAGGAAAAATACAGAAACAGAACAGAACAGGCCAAATGTTTCATACTCCTTTTTTTTTTAGTTGCTCATACTTATAGAAAAAAGATATGGTCAATGCCTTAGGTTGAGTGTTTACAAATTTAGAAACTGTATATTCGTCGGAAGAAACATATAAGTGTAATGTAACTCAACTTTTATAAAACAGAACAATGCCCATGAAAAACAACAGCAGGATTAATTTTTTATCAATCATGAAGTGTTGTCATGACATATGTGCACAACCTCAGTGGCTTACTTAGTGATGCTGGATTGATACATCGTACCAACATAAGGTAAGGCCACACCAAAAAAATAAGGTCTACGGATTTCCCTCTCCATATTTTCGGAAATACAAATTTTTTTTTTTTTTTTTAAATAAATCTCGTCTAAGGATTTCGCTCGCTTCACTTTCTACAAGTTTTCTCTTTGTGATGTTTGGCAAAATTAAAAAAAAAAAAATTTGTTTGCTCGCCTCAATTTCCCAGCAAGGAATCCATTGGACGCCAACAAATTCTTTAAAAAAAAAAAGAAAAAAAATCACTCACTCGCACCATTTTTTCAAAACCAAAATCCATAGACCAACTTATTTTTTTGGTGTGGCCTAAGATTGAACCATACAGTGTTCAGTGATCAGGCCTGATTAGTTCTGTTTCAGTAAATTTCCTTTTCTCACATAACAAATATTAACCTAAAATGAATATTTCTACACGTGTCAAGTTTCACAACATTCAGTTTACTGACCGATGGCTTCGAGTTCTTCCTTCTTCTTTTTTGCCCATGAATCATGACTATTTTCTGCTAGTTTCTCAGCCCCCGTCTGTAGCAAAGGAAATTATGAAACAGTAAACTATATTGCATTGTGAAATACATAATTGATATGAATGTATAAAACACCAAATGTCAAGGGATACCATTAAAACTTTGTAGGGGTATATCAAATATTCCCCTAAAAAATATATAGGAGGAAAATCTGTTTTGCTTATTGCTCTAATTTCACCTTACCCACCTGCATCTCCCTGGTAAGAGTAACATTGCGAAGATCCATCGGTCTTGGGGTGTAGTCAGGCTGTAACATATATTGGATGAATTATGACAAAATAACTACTCATAGAACTTCTGACACCATCCCACTTGGCAGAACGCTTTTGACTTTTTGTCTATAAGTTTTGCTTACAGCTAATTTCCAGGTTGAAAACCCTAATTTTGACATAAAGAAATTTCTGAATTGCTTTCTTGCGAACACTTTTGAACATTCAAAAAAATTTCATGTAACATCTTTTCATGTAACAGTAATCTCTTTTTTTTATCCAAACCTTTTCCAAACATTCCAAAAAGTTCTGAATAAATTGTCTTGTAAAGCAGGATAACACTTCATCATCACTTTTTGGCATGATACATTAAAGCAGCACATGACTGCTTTGGTGCATCATTTGGTACATCTCTGGTTCATTATGTGGAACCTCCACCCACAAATTTACCGAGGCAGGTTGCCGCAACATGGAATGAAGAACCATCGGTTATTTACTCATATTGCATTTGTGTACCAAAGTATCGATCAATATGATGCAGTTAGATACTTGAATTAGGACTCATAGCAGTAGATTTACACAATTACACTGGGCAACTTCACCAAGTGTAATCATTATGTGTATCATGCAAACTATATGTGGCTCATTAATTATAATGTAAAACCTCACATATAAGCCGAGTTTTCTTTTGTCATTTATCTTTTGTATAAGCCATTTTTCTCTCCTCAAACTGACATTCACCTTATAGGTAAGGTTTTGATATATAAAAAAATAGATAATACAGGATGATTTACAAAGTTTTTTCATATGGGAAGAATTCTTGCTTCCAAACTTACATTTGGCACAATAGTTCTGGTTTTATGATAACATCAGTCAAATGACAAATGATAAACCATTAAATGAATTACTCTAATATATTCTGCTTTCTTCCTCTTTGGTGGTCGAAAATTGTATTTCTGTGAAAATAACCTAGACCATAAATTGGCAAATGGCAAAATATCTCCAAATGGACACAACACCTGGGGGGGGGCATATATATGTATACATACTATCAAACAATGGGGTACATATATTGATAGTAAATAGACAATAGGGTTGACATCAACTAATTAAGTAGTGCATAACTGAAATAAGGGAACTAGAACGCATAACTTGAACTTGCTAAGCTCGTAAGGCTGATTCCTATAAGATCTACATCTAGACCCATCAAGAAGTTCAGGAATCTCGGTGAGGTTAGAATTTCACTTGGAAATGCTTACTAATTTGAATTACCAATAGCTTTGCCTAACCCAGATGCAAATCACTCTTAAACCCAGAAAGTATGGTATGTAGGTAATCTTATGAAAAAACCACTACATTATTACCATAGAGGTTTTTAAATGGCATTCTTGTTAATTTCTTCTAACTACATTTAACTAATTCACTCTGGATAAGAGGGAGTATCACTCCATCATGAAGTACTACCAGGGTATGGGAAAGGAAGACTATAACCCACACAATGATCAAAAAAACTCATATTTCATCAATCTGCATATAACCTTTCCACCTTTATATAACTTTTTTGATCAGAATAAGTCAATTTGGTCATTAGATTAGGCCTCTTATTATATGATCTTTTATATAAAGAGCCTGTACTCATAAGCCTGCTTTTGTCATCATCTGTCAAAGCAACAAACGGATTGAACAAACGCCTCACATCATGCACTAATCTATTTGGACAAACCTGTCGACTGTGAATGTTGCCACCCTAGACAAATAAATCAGTAAATTAAAACCAGTGCTGATTTTCCAAATATTTTGAACATGATGCCACCTCCTAGAAAATCAATAATGTGTATAACATGCATGATCAGAATTTCTGAATAAATTACTATGGTGAAAATTATATAGACAGAAAAGAAGTATTGAGCATTCAGTTCATTAATAATAGAAGATTGAATACTGTTAACGTACACATTTTCACGCAGCTAAATTTTCGCGCACCTGGCATGGTTAGAGCTTTTCACGCAATCATATTTTCAATCAGGCACAGGTTCAGTGGTTCAGTGGGCTTTTGTGAGAAATTTTCGTGCATTACATATTTCCGCGCATTACATAGGTACTCGAAAATATGTACTGCGCGAAAATTAATACTTTTACAGTAGGGCATAAACCTGTTAAAGGAAGTATAGAACCAGAATTAGATGAATAAAAGGTGTCTTGAGTAAACCCACAGGGAAAATGATACTCAGTATGAGTGATAGACTCTAAACCCTAGACACTACATGTACAATCAGATTTAAACAGCTTTAACTTAAGATTGACTTAGTAACTTGAATCAATTTTAAAATTTTTGAAGATGGCTAAAGACTGTCCAATTCAAACTGGCAAATGCACTGTCATCCACTACATTTCTTTTGACAGGATATGCAATTATAAGTATATATTGACAGTTTTATTGAACGTGACAGTGATTATTGGATTCCCAATTTTAGATTGAAGAGGACACTTATAACTCCATCATAAATAGGCCAAAATGAAGTTAAACTATTTAAAAAATAAAAAGAAACATGATATCTTTATCAAAATATTTGTGTAAAGCTGGTTGAATCCTTATGTTCATGAAGCGAGAATATCCAATACTACACAACTGACCAGTGACATTTTGGACATCTTGCGTTTGATGTTTGCCTTGTTGACGGTTCGGGCAGAATCAAGCTCAATCGTCCATCCCCATGAGATCATTGCCTTCAGGGCCTCCTGTACAGGCCGGATTATCTTCACCTGGTCCTGAAACGAAAAGGCAACTCATATGATTTTTTTAGTTGAATTACAAGGACAAAAATTAAGACACTCATAAGGTGGGAAAGAGAAATCTTATCTATAAAGTTTCTGGCCTCTTCCACAAGAGCATTTAGGGCATATAAGCCTTGTACCAGCTTTAAAAATTCATCATCCTCTATGATGTAAGTCGATATTTAATCATAATCACTGGAACCCATTCTGACAAGTAGTGTCCATCTTAATTGGTGAATAGGATATGTGATTGTTTTGTTGCTTCCAAACCATTTTGGATACCAATTAGAGCATGATTATTTTGCTCTCAAGTGAACACTTTGAGATAGGATACTTTACCCTGTCACTGAGGTGCCTGAAGCTCTTGAGGTTTGGATGAATTTTCCTGTCTTCATCATAAGTTTGGCCAGACATCCAGCCTTGATCAATCTGTATCGAGATGAATATACATATCTATGAAGCATTTTCTTGCTATCTTAGTCTATGACACATTATTTTATACCACAACATCCTTTTATATCAGAATATCATACATAGGGAATTTCGACACTTGTATATGGAAATTTTTCATAAAATTTGTTATTTGTGCATGGGAATTGCAGTAAATGGTGAGAAATAGACACATTTTCTTCTTGTGATTAGAGCTAAATCATCTAATTCAAACTATAAATAACACCTTACAATCACACATCTTGCTGCAGGCCTATGGTTCTAGCTAGAATTCTGGATTTGAAAAGTAATATTCAACTTTTTTCCTCTTACCTTACTCATCGACCAGGTGTCATGGAAGTGGTCAGCAAAGTCCCTGCAGATGCTGGCCAGCTGGTCATTCAGTTTTATCCTAAAATGGAAAAAAGAAAGTACACTTTGGTGATGGCTCACTGATGTATGCCCACTCCACATTGTTAAGGTCCCTTATTGAGCTAGATAGGTGAATTAGTATATCATACAAGGATAAAAGGTAACTATAAATGTGTATGTGTAGAGACTAAAGAACACTAAGGTTGGAGAGTGCTCTGAGGTGAAATGGTAATTAAGGAGAGAGCTTGGGTCACATGAACAGGCATGAACTATGGGTCAGTGATGGACTGGTGACTCAAAGCCTATGTTGAACTATGTGCTTGGGATGAACTTATGACTCGAGGCCTGTATGAACCCATGTACTGGTGATGAACTCAGTGTGACTCACAGAAACCTGTGAACTGTAAACCAGGGACTGGGCCATGACATGACATGGGATAGTGAACTCACACAAGCTAATCCTAACTCAACCCTGAACTCAAATCTATGACATAGATGGGGTCATGACCTCTTGGACTATATTAGATCGGTCAGACTGCCAATCTGGAGGGGGAAATTAAGTGAACATATTGCTGGTGAAGACGATGAGCAATTGGACTTGGGATTGCTAACTGCTGCTGAAATCAGGGTGAATTGCTGTGTGTGAGACTACCCATGGATAGTGCTGCCACTCAGTAGGACAGTAAGGACTTATAGATATCCATGGCCCATGAGACTGAATATTGGAGCATTCTCTGACTTGGACATTTACCACTATTCTGATCATTGTGATGTTGTGCATATCAGTTGTGAATATCAGCAATAAAGTGTAAAAGCTTATTATCTCTCACGAGTGCTCTGTGGCTAATACAGATGAGCGCGTATTGGTCAATTACATACAAGCATTAGCTTATCATTCTGGGGACATTACTGCTAACTACATCAGTGGTGCTGGAGACAAGGTAAGCAGATAAGACCTTAATATATGTGCATTCATCCCAGAACACAGACACGCTCAACAACATCTGGCATGGTTTATGTGTTACTACAGTTTTTGAGTAAAGTATATCTTCTCATTTTAACAGCCCCCCTTGGATAATCACATCCAACCCTTGGACCTTGACTACATTAATAGATATCCAGGGCAATCAGCATAATTGATAGATGAAATAAACTCATACATACTTGGCGATTTCTGCTGGTTTGGGGTCGTAACTTCCATCGGCCACACCAGAATACTGTTGTAACAGGTTGCTGTCTTGGTGACTGAGCGAGTAGTCGGGTGATAGGGCACAAGCAATAGCTGACAGACATGGGAGAGCCTTCGAGAAAAGCTCAGGGTCATAGGCCTGTGTGCAAAGGTAAAATATTATGAAGTCATTCTCATGAAGTACGGAAATTCTGCTTCGGTAGATTTCAAGGATAAGGATACTTTGTGGTGAACATGATTGTTTCCATTCTCCCCAAGTTTTCCTTTTAACATAAAAAACCTTGCAAGAGGGGTTGCTTTTATATTTCGATATATTCCATACATACTTCCGATGTACTTCCTGACATTCCAATAATGTTCCATAAACAATTGAGAAGTCAAGAACTTGTCAAAAACAAACCGATATCTACATTCATAATTTTTTTACGGGAGTCAGGGAGAAAAAGTGTACCTACCCTTTGAGCTAGTGAGTCAAAGATGCCACTGAAGAGCATCATTGTTAGTCGCTTCTCCTCGTCTGTTGCCATGTGACTGCCCCATCCGCCGCTGCCATAATAGTAACCACAGCGCTCGTAGTGATTGGTAAGCACCTGTCCACATAAGTCATATTAACATATAGGTATAACGGTCATATGTATTGTAATGAACTATAGAGGAAAAGGTTTTGTGGCTATGGATAAGGAAACATTATGGAGCCCTGAAGTTTTCCTAGATGGAAAAGAGGGTCTAGGATAAGCTATTAAATGAAGCGCTATAGTTAAATAGAGCTTTCCATTAATAGTCAAGAGGGGGGAGGTGAAAAGGAAATAGGGGGGGGGGTGATGCTATCTGTTTGGTGTGGCTATATACAAGATATTCCCCTTTTTGTAGTGAATACCTTGCAATTATCTATGAAGTATTGGTTATTGTAAAATTGTAATATTGCAGTTGTAAGCCAGTGATAGTGAACAATGCCTAAGACATAGCTCATATATTACTTAATTTGCACAACAAGATTATAATAAATTGCTCTTGCCAATTATGAACATAATCAACCAATGCAGAGTCAGCCATGCAAAATTTATTCACCTCCTTATTACTATATCTGATTTTTTCCTGAAACCTTGACTAGACTAAATCTTCCATTCGTATTTTAACA
This sequence comes from Acholoe squamosa, assembly GCA_949317995.1. NCBI lineage: Eukaryota > Metazoa > Annelida > Polychaeta > Phyllodocida > Polynoidae > Acholoe > Acholoe squamosa. Next base: position 8,877,770 of record OX439035.1, read on the forward strand.
TTCGTATTTCATACATAGTGACTATTTATGTTGCAATTAGATGGTAGTTTATAGTTTCAAGAGTCCTACTAGATTAGTTTGAACCCTATAAATAAAAGAGACTATTGCAAAACATACAACAGCAAGCCATTTTGTTAGTCTAAAGTGTCACTTTAGGGAATGAATTAAATTCAATCCTTCTTATATCTTTGAATTTCTTTGAACTGGCTAAACCATCAATTCATCTAAATTATAAATTGCTGCTCTGAGGTAGGGTATAATTTAACATTGGAAACCATGGTAACCTGAGGGACCTTTGGTCAAAACAGAGGTTGTCTCTAGAATCAACGAAAACTGTCATATGTTGTAGGGTTAACTTAACATAATACAAATAATTTCTTTTAGACGCATTTCAATTCCCACTTGTACCTTTTTGCAAAAATGAAAAAGCCATGTTTATTTTGATACTCCTTACTTAGAAACGGTAAACTTAGGTGTTGATTTTCCATCCTTTCATGTAGTGACATAAAAAGAAGAAAAGTGCAAATCCTTCATAGGGTAGTGGTCTTTATGATAAATTGATAAAATGTCAAACAGCCGCCCATATAAGATTAATGGCATGAATACAAAAAATAAGAAAATTTAACTCAAAGAAAACTAAAATTGATACAATTGCTAAAAGCATTTGCAAATATTAAACATTTCAAAAACAATATATGTTTATCTCATCATGTGAATATCTTGGGCATCTCCTTGCGTCTCCCGCTAGTATAATAATAGAACTAAAGTGGGAAAACAAAAAGGTTTAGAACGACTAAGTCTTGTCCTATTTGCAAGCCCTTTACCTCGAGGTACATGATAAGTGTGGTATACATCTGTAGGAAAGAAGTTTTAACAAAATTATGACTTAAATCTGACACTATCTAGCAACAAAATGATTTTCTATATTTCCCTTAAGAGTTACTTAACGAACTAGAATTTTTAATGAGCTGTCAGAGAAAGATATAAAAGAGATATGCACTCACCCTGAGGGGTACCACAGTATTCTCTGTTAGCGCCGGCACATCTATCACCAGTTTACGAAGCAGGCTTGTCATCATGGGGGCCCTCAGTTGGCTAGAAAATGAATATATGGGTAATCTAATGATTTAGCCATTTCATACATTGACATTTCACCTATTGACTGACTATTGCACAATGAAGGTACATTTCTTTCCCTGTTTCTTTTCATGTTGTCTGTCATTTAAATCAGTGCATATGCATTTTTTGGGACAAAACTACAAGTAAAAAATCTTTTTAATGTTATGATTTATTGCAGAATACTGATGCCCTAATTGTAGTTGTCATTTGAAACTTGTCAGAATATGTATTAACCAGAAATTTAAGTAACACCTTTTTCACACATTGGCCTATAAGAAAAAAAAAATCTGACAAGGTAGGAAGAGCCTGCTTACCTGGTGAGGGAAATAAGGAAGTCTGACACCATGTCCCGCTGGTTCTTGGTGAGGGACTTGCACTTTGAGAGACGGTACACCGTGTGCAGGGTAGAGTCGAGTAGTGCAGTCGCATGGTCAGCATCATTGAAGAATTCTGCATTGGCAGTTAGCAGGGGTAGCACCGAGTTGCATAGGTAGCGGTTGAGGGCTAAAGCCATGTCACTTTCTGACGCGGACGCCTACAGGCAGAAATGGTTTGTTTTATGAAATGTTCATGGTTGAATGGATTATATTAGAAATATGGATTGAGAAAGAGGTTATTTAATGGTATTAATGCTCTCTTTGATAAGATTTTACTGATGGAAAAGGGTGTCTTATTTTTTTGTTTGCTTTTTAATAGCATGGCATAGGATCATGATTGAAAAAGCTTCTGGATGAGTTGAGTAGATAAGCGAGTTGTGCTTTGCTTCAGTATTCTTACTTAAATTTTTAATATAAAATGATAAAACATAACATTATAATTCATATCTGTGGAACTCACATATCTTGACTTCATAACATTCATGCTTTCACCTTTTCAACTAATGTATATCTTACAACTTGAATACTAATGTTAGCCTACTTTTACCATCTACTCATTTCACTCGAAGCCTAGCATTCTTTCATCTTGTCTGGTTTACTGCTAAGCGCAACAAACAAATACCAAACATTTCTCAACAAATAAATCTCTTTCATGATGCATTTTAGATGAAAACATAGTATTACTAACACCAACTTCTACTGTAACATAAAACTTTTTATCATATTTTTTTTTTGTTTGTTTTAGGTCCATCATTTCAAGTCAACTTCCCTACAATAACAGTGCAGTCTTGTGTATGTAATGTCAAAACAAGATAATATACAGCATTTTCTTATTCAGTAAAAGCAGAAGTTAAAGACAATATTACAAGACATTGCCTTTAAGATGTAATAGTGCAATGGTAGATCATGCCATGTCATTTTAATGTAATGGCTGCTCATGATTGCTATAGAGGCATGATATTATGCACTGCCATATACCAGTCAATGAGAACTTTATCAGACTACACATATTTTGCAAGAGGGCAAAATCTGGAGGATGCAATTAGTTCAAGGTTTTAGTATAAATATATGAACAAATTATTGAACAGAAAATTAGTATAACACAACTTCTTGCAGAATGAATTGTTCTAACCAAAGGTAAAAACAAAGCATGAGAAAGAAACTGAGAGCCTAGAATGAAAACTATGTATAAACTTTTATTAATTGCCAAATGCATTTGATTTGTAGATCGTTTTTTCTCATTTTCTGGGCCAAGAATTGGGACATTGGAGGGTTGAATGATGCATGCAGGAGAAACATGATAGGATCTGATGTTATGATGATCTTATAGAAATACTGGGTGGATGGGTGTGTCTCGAGTTGCGCCTGTGCAGAACGAATAAGGCGCACACACAGACATAGAAGTGGGACAACATGGAAGGGGAAAACATCCCAAAACGTCAAGCGTCACCATGGTAACAGGGTCCGGAGGCCATTTACCTGTCTCTGTAAACATACCAAAGACATTCAACATCAGTCTCTACTCTGCTATGATCAGCATTAAAGGTATATTCCACTATTCGATAAATCAAAAACTACCATCAGTTTCGTGAAATGACTTGGAATTATATAAGTTTTATATATTATGAGATAGCCGAAGCAATAAAAACCATGGTTCATCATACTAGTTTCAGATTTATTGACATCTGAAGATGGGGGTTCCTTAACTATAGCCGCTTATGGGAGAAAAACCCCATGTTTCAACATTTTCTCTAATATTGATGGTGACCATGGCTATCTTAAGTAAACTTCTCATATGTCTAGTTTACATCATTTGTACCATGATCAAGTGAATAAAACAGTCAGTCATTGGACAAAGAAAAGAGCCATGAATAATTTAACGAAAAAAGTGCAAATAAAAAGTATCTAAACTTCTTATGTTTTACACTACAGGAAAGAAACTGCCTTGAATTTGTTTACCAGACTTTGCAGGGATTGAGATACAATCATCATGAACATTTTATGAGCAAAGAATTGAAAGGTTACTGGCAGAATCTAGAAGCAGATCTATGAAAATATTTTCTTTTTACTCAACGACTGAAATCTTTTAAGTTGACCAGTAGTGAATCTTAGTGCTGTGGTAGGAAGAATGCAGTTTCATATTTTGGCCAGCAGGTGGTGATAACATAGATGGTGGAATATACCTTTAAGAGACATGGTGGTGTTTTCAAGACTTTACAATAGTTGATGTCCCAGCTTCAACAGCTTTAGCACTATATTCCTTTTTCTAATCCCCTGAGATTGGATGTGAATATATATTGGTATATGAAATGAACATGTAAGGACATCTGAAATTTCTAGCATGATCAAAAGAGAAAGTCTTGCAGAGAGTTTCAGATGATTGGCATTACAACATAATAATATATAGCAACAAAAGCATAGGTGGAGATGAAACATGACTGAATAAAGCAATGATAATCTACAAGTGTTTATAGAAAAAAGGAGTATGGACTTTCTTGTTAACTAGTTTTGTATGAGAATCAATGATAGAGAGCAGAAGTAGACTAGATTTGCAGAGTTTTAATGCATAATGAGCCCATGTTTTACGATAAATGCTAGGCTGATGGATTCAGAAGTAGAAAGGTTCATACTCATAGCCATTCTGTGCATTTGAGCATCGTACAAATCCACCAAAGTGCTTTGCAAGCATTTCTCTCATCAGCCATATTCTCTCCAACCAATCATAATTTCATAGAAAAGAAAAGATGAAAAAAGAACCTGAACTATGATCTGGGAAGGAGATTTGTTACTGTGCAGAATTTCTTTTGCTTTGCAAAATGAAAAAGAACTGTTGAGAAGTCATGTAATAAGTGATTCAGCTTCCATCCTCCCTGCAAAATTCTCCTTCACCAATTATGGTTGTTGTTTGTACATTACCCCTGCTTGATAGAAAATAGGCTGTTTAACTTACAGCGTCCAGAGTGGTTGCTGCACGGAGATCCGGCAGGAAGCCATTCTCCAGGATCCTGAAGAATGTGATCTGGTCCGGAATTCCGTAGACGCGCTCCAAGAAGAGCACGATTGATGCCTTGTGTTGAGGCAGCAAGCCTGGAGGCATTGCCGCTGAAACCACTGTTTCTGTCTCACCTGAGGAGAGAAACATTATTAAAACCAATGAAAAGTACTTTTGCATTTTTACATCTATGTCACATACAATGACATTCACGACAGTTGATAACAGCAGTATTACCATATACATATTTTCCATGTTTTATGCATACAATATCAATATACATAAATGATGATCATTTATGGTCTAACTATAACCACTAAACCACTATGTCAGAACTTACCATGTTCATTGACGATCGTTTCAGCTTTGCTTAGTGGAAGTATAAATCGTAGACCGAGCACGCCTTCCAGGTCCTCTGTAGATACTAGAGACCGTAGGATGGCACGGGCACGGAGAGAGTCACTCCTTCCTGCCTTGATGGTTTCTGCATCTGGGGCACAGCGACCCATCAGCTCTACTAGGCTTGAGTAGAAGGTCAAGATGGCGCCACCAATATCGATGTAGTCTTCGTCATCTTCTGGCGGTAGAGTGGAGAAGTCGTATTTTCTGTAAACAGGGAGCAAAGGGTAGATGTAAGGATCATGTAGAAGTTGATATTAGATGATTAATAAGTGTGCATACATGAGTGCACTCTAATTATATGCTCATATCTTAGATAGAAATGCTCCAAGTTCATCTGGTTTGAAGTCCAATTAAAGTCTTAACTACTAGACATACATCTTAGTTATCCTAAAATGCACTGTGTGGTACTTTCATTGGATTCAGTATTCACTATGCTATGATAACAAATAACTCAATGCACACATGTGCTCCAAAATTTCAACTTACGTCTGGATGAGGTAGTTTCCCCTATCATCGTCCTCGCACTCAGTGACTGCGGACAGGAACCTCATGGTTTCTTGGTCCTTGGAGGCGGCTATCTGTATAGACATAAGAAGACCATCCTTCATGGCCTTCAACAGACCGCCACCCTCCCCACGCAGTGCAGGGCCCAGACACTCTGGGCGCCTGATCAACAGACGCACCACAAGGTTAGCGTTCTCCTCCACACTCTCACCTATGGGAAACAAGATGTGGTCAAGTAAAAAAATAGTTCATAAGCTTTAAGGAGTGATAGGCAGTTGCTAACTACACTTGATATTTAACACATTTGAGCATTTCATCCCTTGTACCACTTTATAATTTCTCTAGAGGAAGACCCTAGTATGACATTGTATGATCCACGCATAAAATTATGTTACATTTTGGAAGATATAATGTTTGTGAGAGAACCTCAAATGTCCAACATTTTAAATGCCATATCAAATCAAAAAGATGAGAGATAGAAAGACTCTTATTGTATCATACAAGAAAGAAGGTGATATCAGCAAGGGGAGAAGATAATTCAGAAAGAATTTAGTCTTACCATTCACCCAGACACAGAATCTGAGGAAATCTAGAAATCTCTCTCCTTCCACTGGATCCCAGCCAATATCAGGGTAGCCCTTGCCGATGAGCTCTGCGTTAGGCTGTTGACCACAGCGTGACAGGTAGACTGCCACTTTGTCGAGGTCTGACTCACGCAGTGCCAGGGCTAGCTCATTGTTGTCCATCAAGGATGAGTAAGCTACATCCAGAGGGCAGCACCCTCTCAGTGATGGCCGGCCTGCACAGGAAAGCAAGTGAATATTTGTAATGAATTTCCAATCGGCATATAATTGACAAGCACAAGTAAAGAAAACCCTGAAACAACATATGCATTTAAGATTTGTGCTATATCATAGAGATGAAATTCTACATACAAGTGACACACTGAGTTCAGTCCAATCTCAAGTTTGACAGATTTATAAGATAAAGCTTATACAAAGCTTGATAATGTGTTTCCTATGCAAGAAAAAATATTAGAATTAACTAAAATGTTTAGTACTATTGCAGATATACTTTGCACTGCAAGGAAATTTTTTACTTTTTGTGATTTTGAAGTAACTGCTAAATGGTAGTAATATGTATATAATAAATTGTATATAAAATGCATTACTTACATAGCAGCATACAGCTGTTGTCTAGCAGGTAGCTGAGATGTTCAAACATGGCACGTTGGTTAACGCGCCCGGTGCGACAGAAGTAACAGAGGAATCGGCAGCATGCCACCACCATCTCTGCAGCTGTGTCCTGTTAAAGAAGGAAATATTGGGATACTTATACATATTGTTTGATGGATTAATATTATCTATCAAAATAGTTTCATAGCACAGAGCATGGCTTATAGAGCCGGTCACATCATGTACAGGTCTCAGCAGGTTCATCATAATTAGACCATTTTTCCATTTTCTGGTATTTTGTGTTAGTTCTGGAGGAGGAGGACACTGTGGCTTACAAATTATTGATGTAGCCCTTCCTGCTTTGAAGAATAGGCGCATGCACAACTAATTCCTAGATAACTGATGAACTAGAAACAAACAAAATGCATATGCACAATGGCTTGAGCCACTAGAGATCACAAAATACACTAGATACAAATCATTTCCTTACCTTGTTAGCATCTGACTCAGCTAGTTCAGGTTGGTTCGATGCAACAGATGAGCGGCGTTTCTGGGAGGGGTCGACAGCCGTGACTGACTGTTGTTGTGCCTTACTGAGGGTGTTCACCATGAGAGACATGACAGTCTCATGTATACCCAGTGCACGCATTAAGTCTGGGTGCTGGAAGAAGACTTTGTTGTCTGCTAGCTCCCTGTGTGGACAGATAGAGCAAGTAAGTATGGTTCTCAAAATTTGGTGCCTTTGTTATTAAGGACAGACAGAGGAATGGAGTTTGTAAATGATACATAACTTAGGTGATACCTAATACCATGGAATCTGATAATCAATAAAGCACAAATATATCACATGGAAATCAATGGCAAGACTATTCAAACGCAATGAAGTAATAAAGCTTTGGTATAATGAAATGAGAAAGATAACCTGTGAGCATACCTTATATCTAAGATGTGACATGGAAAACATCTTTGTAAGTATAACACATTATTTCATTACTGAGTACTGAGGCTGTTGATCATTTGTCAGTGGTATTTAAGGAATCTAATTCTCCCTCTCCACTGTGATGGCATCAAAATATTTTTAATACAACAACATACTTTATGACAATATTTCTCCAAACTAAGTGCTTCTTTGGCTGTGTTTTACACCACTTCATGAAATACAGCCTGGGGCTATCTAGTGAAGAAACCCTCAACTTGGAGCAATTCTCATTAAGTTCTTTCTATGTACCTGTCAGAGGATGCCTTTGTCATTACGGACAGATTGAGAAACAGAATCTGGTAATAAAACATTACTTGGGTGGCAGATGTTGACCTATAGGAAGTGTAACTGTTCACCATAGTTTCATCATAAGTTGATTTTATACATTACCAGATATTTGCTTTGAGGATTTCCTCCTCCTGAAGACTGACTTGGACGTCCAACAGGGCACGTACACTACCCAGAGACTTGAGTAGCTTCAGAATGTCCACTTTGCTCGCCTGGCTTATAACATAGGCCTGCTCCATTGAGCGGATCAACTGTTAATGTGGAAAAAGGGGAGAGGATTGGTATAAAAAAATCAACATCAATTTTGCAAATCTGTAACTTCATGACAGTGCAGAAATGAAAATGTCAGCTACTGTTTGGCTCCTGAAGAGTAGTACAGTTGACTATGGTTCTCAATAGCTTAATTTGCAAATTGTGCGTAAGTACACCTTGCCCTAGATCCCTTTAGGGATATGTAAAACCTGTATCAAATGAAATATCATGGGATGCTTGGCTGTAAAGTGGCCTATATATGCATACCCTGTAATCTTAGCCATTTAACCTTTAAAGGCCGCTGATGCAGGAGTGCATCATGCCCATTGGTTGTCATGATACTCCAATGACCAGCATTTAATTGGTGCATCATGATGACCAATGGGCATGATTAAGTGGCCCTTTCAAGGCTTAAGGGTTACATGATATATGAATGCAGCCAAGGTATGTAGATTAGCCAGTATTGCATTCATGAATCATGCCTAACAGTGGGCATGATGCATTTATGTACAACACAGCTAGCATCCACTCACCTCACCAATCCCATCATACTGGCGGTGGAGCAATGAAAACATCTGTCTGATGAGTTCTTGATTGTTGATAAAGTCATTTTTGGCCCAATCAATGACTGTCTTGACGATCAGTTTTTGCATAGAATCTACAAATGTAAAGGCAGCAGTTAGAAACGGTTTAGTCCTGAGAAGCTGATATGTATGTAGCTTCATGGAATAGCTTCATGGAATATGCATTTCTGTGAGAAAACAAAACTGGTTCGATACGACAGATGAATGAAGATCAAATGACAACTTCATGACCTTAAAGTGACATTATTTTTTAGACTAACCTGGCTTTTCTTCACTAACTATCTCCTCAGTAATTTCCTCCTTGCTCTTGATGAGGGCGAGAAGTTTCTCTGTCCATTTCAACTCCTTCACCTCCTCCTCGCCTGAGTCCTCTGCCTCTGGTTCCGGGTGTCCAGAGTGGTTCAACAAGTCTCCATGGAAGCCCTGTAGGATCAAGTTGTTTGAGAGATGTTGAATGTATAAGTCCAGAGCAATAATGGTCAAATTCTTCATTTTGAACCAAGATTACAAACTGAAATGAGCATCAGCATCAAATCTAGATATTCATTGGAAAGTGACAAAAATAGGTTTAAGGTAATCCATGCCGATCAGAGTCTTTTAACTTTTTTTCATTTCCAGTATATGATAGTTAAACATGTCTAATACCCTACCGTTAGAAGATTTTGGATGGCATCGGAGCAGGGGCATGGTATCTTGGTAGGGTCATCAATTTCAAGGTCCTCCTTCCGGAAAGCAAGAACCGCCCTCATCTGTTCTGTTGGAGGGCAGCGGAACTCACGGGTCTTCCGGGCCGCAATGGCTGGAGGCAGGTCAGATTGTTTGACCTCGATGTAACGCTTCAGCTGGTCCTGAAAAAGGACATGGTGGTTTGCGACTTTTGTCCAGAAGTATCTGGGTTGAAGGCAATTTCTCAAAATAGGTTCTTTAAATCTACACTTTCTTAAGCCTGGTGCTTTATATTGTTTATGTCAAATCTGTATCTATTTGGAATCTTTCCTTATAAGCCTTTGTAGAAAATGCAGATATATTCATTAAATTGCAATATCTATATTCAGAACTGCCTAAGAGAATTTCAAGTTGCTGTATACTTTAATTGCTTTAGGCAGTGTTTTTGATAACAAAAGCTTCTGTACTCACAGTTTGGCACTCGGACACAAAGTGATCTGCAAAGGCGACTATGGCCTCGACACGATGTCTTAGCTGACAGTCACACAGATGGTGGAGCAGGTGACACAGCTGCAGGAAGAGAGTTAAGACTCAGACTTGATCATTTTTGACTTATCATAGCAGGTCCCTTGTTTTAAACCAGTCCTGTTGCATCAATAAGTGAATTTATTTTGTTTCAAGTATCTTGTTTGACTGGAAATCCATTGACAAGACACCACATTGTGTAGAATTGGATTACATATAATTTGTGTGCGCAACAGAAATACTTATTAATTCACTCAATATACAGCTGAAAATCATTAGCACACATCTTCGCTTTAGTGCAAGAAGGTTGTAACTGCGGTTTTTAAGTTTTGCAAGAGACGCAAAAGAAGTGTTCCACTTACTAAAGCACCAAGTTGATACAACAATATTTCGCTGATGCCTGTGGGCACATATATATCATAGCCAGAGCTTCAGTACTTTTGAAGTAGATAGATATGGGTCAAAGGTCAAAACAGAAGAAACCCCATTTTTAACAAAATGTCAGTTACAACCCTCTTGCACTAAGTCGATGATATGTTACCGCATTTAGTCATTTTAACAGATTAGAATGAAACAAGCTGTTTGTCAGTGGATCCTACTCCTAATGTAAATGGGTAAACCACCCACCTCCAACTTGACTAGCTCGGACAATTTCAGCTGAAGTAGTCCGCGTTTCTTGTTGTTGACTGTAATTATATTTTATATATGGTCAACATACGGAAAAATACATATAGCAATAGAACTAAGACTTTGAATAAACTGAATTTTAGTATCAGTGTCAGTAATAAACAACAATAATACAATTTTTGTAGAAGGAATGAACTGCAAAATCATTTTTGTGGCATGTTAGTTATTATGTCAATCATGCACTAAAATTGATCATGATGATGAAATTGGCGTCATAGCTTTCTTCTATTACATAATTTAGCTTAAAGCTGTTGATGACTTAAGTTTTAATAAGCAGTAAAAAGCAATGAAAATTCCACCTATGAATCAACTTCAAAATATGAATTAACTCCGTGCTCTTTACAGCTCTGTTATGTTTAGTTTCGCAATTGGTTACTATTTGAGTGAACAGCTATAAAACAGTGTGTCTAATTCATAACTTTAACTGTTTAACAGTGTCACACTGAAGTCTTTGAATATCAAGAAATCTAGGTCACCTATATGAAAATTATCTAAGAAAGATATTAGTATTCTCTACAACTTTGTCTCTCCTGTTCAAAGATTATAGACAGTGACCTGAAAAAGAACACTTGTTTCATGCAAAGCAAATTATTGGGCATGTTAAGAAACATATATATTTTTGCATTCTGTTTATGCTGTCTTTTATGCAGGATACCAGTGTAGCATCAGCCTGGTACCAGTGTACAAACTTAGTGTAACTGGTACCCTTCATGCTCCCCTTCATTTTGCACCAAAAAGGTTGGTAGGGGAGGTTCAGGGGGCACACCACAATATGCTGGTGTGGGTTCAGATGGATGAAAACACAGAGGTTGAGACCAAGGTGAGGGGTCTGGATCAGAATATTTGCACTGACTCATACTGAGTCAAGGACTGTAAAATGGGTACAGATATACATTGTTCATGCCGGTAGCATGTACACATGGTTCTGTGGTAGTAGAAATAATGATGTAGCATTTGTTAATATGCATATAATGTATGGAAGTTCATTCCTGAAATGATAAATAGGATCCATTCAAGATTCTTCATTGTTTTCATACATAAACTGGTCGTTTGTGCCAAGGTGGATATTAATTGTGACCTTGACCTCTCACCTTCATCTTCTGTCTGGGTAAGACCTTGACCTCTTGATGTCTCACCTTGACCTTCATTGTTTTGCTGATCTTGGATTACTCCAGCTTCATTTGAAACTTCAACTACAGCAAGATCGTCTACAGCGACAAAGGCATAGAGCAATGCAACTGAGTCTAAAACTCGACACACTCACTACTAACACCATAACTTAGCATATTGTGGCCTATTTAACACATTAAGAACCAAACTAAACATTACCATTGAACTTAACCACCACCAGAAAGGAGAGACTAAAGATAAATCTAGGAAAGCAATAGTGTATAAGTGCATGTTAAATGAAACAAGACATAGGAAACTGGAACACAGAATGATAGCCAGAAGTCTAAACCGTAGGAGAAACTACAACCAAACTATTAAATTTTGGTTTATGTAGAAACTTAATAGTATTACGTTGTTTAAGGACCAAGCTATATCCACAGCTTTCATAGAAGGCTTTGGGATCATAAGCTCAAACATAATGTTGTGATTAAGGTTTTGCAAGTCAGAATGAAATCAGAGATTTTGCATTTGAACCCATTTGGCTTAGAAAAAGCCTTGAATGAATTGAATTTCAGGTGCCCCGACACAGATATAATTTTAAGCCCACTATCTAAGAGTAGAGTACCTCTATGGTATGTCTCATCAAAGGATGATGGGTCGATGAGGACGAGAAGCTGGTGAAGGTCGTGGTCATCAAGGAGACCCATCACGAGTAGTTTGTCCACCACTTGGATCAGTGGGCTGTAAATTGATATATAATGTAATAGTTATAAGTACTTTTACAAACATGTCAAATTGACCCATTAAAAAAGGTTCTTTATCTATACATGCTAGGCAGTTAATATAGTGTAATATACTCATTTATGCAACATGTTCAATCGATCCTCAGAAAGGAGGTCATAATATGTATGTTACTTGATCTTATTAGATATCATCTAAGCATCTCAAATTCTCTGTTACTACATTTCATAAACTCTGTAAACTGTTTCAAATGATTTCTAGTTATAAATGCAATTTGCAAAGAGATGGAATGCAGTGAAACATCAAATGATCTGTGGCGCCATTATAAACCATAGTAATGAATGGCATCCTCTCAGGACCAGGGAGTCACTTATCACCAGAAAGTCAGGTGCAGCTCATGTGCAACATTTCAAGGTTGAGAGAAGTAGGTCAAAGAAGTATAACTATACATACACAAATTGGTTGGCATTAGAGCCTCCTATAGGGTCTCGCATATGGGGTCCTCCGCTCTGGACGGCCTCGGTGAGAAGCGCCATCATGTTGACTTTGAGGTAGTCCAGGGGGAAGTAGGGGCTTGTCAGGTGCACGTTTGGAGCCTCACTTCTGCAATGGATCAATAGAAAATTACACTATATTTATCGTGATTTCAATGTAATATATTTTCACCTACACTATTCATTTCTGTGTATTTTCCCCTTGATGTATGTCCTTAGAGACCTAATTTTAAAATAACTTGCTACCTTTAATGTAGTTTTGGCCTGATGATAGCAAAACAGGATAGTCATTGATTTTTAGACTTTGGTACTCATGCAATGTGACAAGACTAGTACTCATTCAACTATTATCTCATAGAATTTTCATTGCTTTCAATAACTTTGTGCTCCTAGTGTTTATCCAAGGTTACCATCCATCTAAAGACTCCTGACTTATATACAGACCAACACAATAGCAAAAGAGTGGCACAGGTGCCAAGAAGTCTGAGCAATAGTTTATTGCCCTTTCGACAGCAAAAAAATCATTTTCATGGTGAGAAAAGGACAGCACTTATCAATTAGATAGATGCATGTGACCACCACCTGTACATATTTACACCACACAGAAGGGACAAGAATCATGAGACCCTTTTAAGATGAATAGCCTGCTAAGAAATCTGTTTGCCTATGGCCATTGGTTGCTCTGATACAAACCTTGTTTCCTCGATGTTCAGTTTGGTTCTTATAGACACACTGTCACCCAGCAGGGGTATGGTGCTCTTTATCTTGGCTGTTGGGTCATCTGGCAGGTCCTGTCTGAACAGACTGAAGGATGATGTGTCAAAGGACAGCGGCACGATGAACTCCCTCTGGGTCTGTAGCCTGTAAAAATGAAGGAAACATTGATTTAGGTTGTACATGTATGTATATGTTACTGACACAATACAAAAAGTAAGATTCCAAAGAGGACTTCCCCTGCCATGGTTTGGTCAGATTTAGGCTAATCCAACCATTAACATTTTTCATAGCAAATTTGAAAAGGAAAGTTAGTGGATTAGCCACAATTTGCCATACTGCAGGAAGTGGAACTCTTTACAACTAGGTATAAGGGAGATGTGTCTGGTGACAATAATTTGCAATATCCTTTGCAAAATCTAATTCTTAAATTCATCTGCTAGATTCTGAATTTACGTTTCTATTCCTTGTTATCCAGAATTATCTTATTTTTTTCCTGTCACAAGAGCTCTATTACAATCTACCATCACATATTTTAATCCCTTGTAGGCTGTTTTTCTTTTACATAACTGTTTGGTTTGATGGTTAAGGCTAATATTAATTTTACTAGGATAAAGGATCATTGCTGAATTTATGCCTACCTGGCCATAGCATGTGTCTCAAGATGGAGGGCAACCAGAAGGTTACTGAAGCCCATACGGAGTGGTCCAGGCATGTCTGTGTACAAAGAGCAATTGGAATAGATTGAAACCACATGGACAAAGTGCATACTATGAACACATGAAAATGACTTATCAAGAGGATATCCAGAGCACTAATTTGGTGAATTGTTATTTGAATATGAATGTAAAGATTATCGATCTGCACTTATCTGCTATTTTGAGTATGTTACTTCTTATTGTAATTGGTTTAGTGGCATATTATATCTGTCAAGAAGATCTCCTCCAACATAAGCCATTAACATTATATTGCACATCTGTTGGATAAGAGTATAGTATATTTAACAAGTGTATCATTTATCATATTTCTCAACCCGCTTACATTTGCTCTGGATGTTGTACTTGAGTTGCTCCTCCCCCACGTGTCGCGTCAGGTCGTGAGCCACTCGGTGGTTGCCCTTACAACAAACGCTCTTGTACAGCGCCAGTGTGCCAGCATGGAACCTGCAAATGGCAAATGTAAGTAATCACATTTGCAAATTACCATCAGTGTGGTATAGCATTTCTCAAACATTTAAAAATCTATGGATGTGTGTGCTTCATAGTGTGAAGGAAGTTGTAGGTTCAAAGAAATATTTACACAAAGGAGGTATTTCCTTTCATTTGTACCAGACAAAGCTTAAAGGAAACCATCTAGTAAATAACAGGTTATAGTTAAAGTTACAGACAATTTCAAACAATAGTCTATGCTAATACTTTTTTAACCGAGAAAAAACTGGAACACAACATCCTTGATGCATATCAAGAAGCCTATGCTAATATTTTTTGGAACCAAGAAAAACTTGGAACACAGCTTCCTTGATACATATTAAGAAATAAAACATCCTTGACAAATATAAAGCTTTGTGACCTACTTCATGAGATCTTCGTGTTCAATCAGTTCCAGTATGTCATAACAGCGGTCTTCTTCTGGGATGTAGATAGACATCATGGACACTGTGAACAAAAATTTGTGGAATGATGAGATGCTATAACCATGAAATGATTTGTATAGTGTTTGCTTAGGATTCAGAGATACAATACAGAAGGTAATTTTGGTTTACATATGTCTACTCATAAAAGCATTGTTCTGATATAGAGAATTTCTTGAACCATAGTACCCTTGGTATAAGATGACCCCATAGGGTGCACTCAGAGTGAAGGCTAATTCCACAAAGCTCACCTGGGGTACCTCCATGGCTTACACATTACATTAATTACCACCAAAGAGAGATATAACCAAAAAGGGCTGTACTCACCCGGTTGTTCACAGAGCATACTCCAGCCTCGGATGGAGGAGAGTTTGAGTGTGTGTACCCCGAGTGATGAGATGGGCACACGTGACCAGGAGCAGGGGTTGAGTGACTGCACGTCAAGACGAGGTGGACACTGAGGTGTTACATGCTTACCGCCCCGGAACAGAACAGCTGATAGGGGCAGTGCAGTCTGTGTGGAAATTAAGAGGAATATTAATGGGAAATGAATGGGTTCATCTTATTCAGTTTCTGATACCTATCTACTTGAAGTCAGTTAAATATGGTAGATGTTTTACAAAGGTTAGAATCAGGTTTTCAGTAAGGGTGTATGAGATCTATGAATCCATTGCATACATTGTATCTCAAATATATGCAGCTCAATATGACTAAATCCTCAATACATCAATTGCTATATATATGATAGGGTTCTCAGTCATACAAAAGACCAATTTTTAGCCCATAGTGACACTTGTGTACATGGATATTTTTTCTGATTACTTGGAAATTAATGTTGTGAAAATAAACATGTTCTGATTGTGAAGGAAGATTATTTACAACCCTCCATTAGATCTTTCTCTTTGTATAAAGACAGTAAATGCTAACCTTTGTTCTGCCCAGCTCAAACTGCAGCACCTCCTTGTTTGTGGGCTCACAGAACACGGCCGGGAACAGCATTGCTCCCGGTTCCACCTGGAATTTGTTGGCCACCTCTTTTCCATTTACGGTGAAGCTCAGTGATCCAGTAGATGTGTCCACATGACAACCAATCAGAAGGCCTGGTGTCATTCGCTTCCCAGACTCCTCCTGTTGGCCATAGCGGTGCTGGAGGTCACCCGCAGAAACAATGTAGCAGTTCTTGCGGCTCACACTAGGGGAAGAGAATTCAGAAAGCAACATAACATGTGGTGTGACACACCGATTTGAATAATTATTGAATATCAAAACTCACTGATTGTAAATACAAATGCTCTCTTCATTTTATAGATAGATGGAGTTGTAAAAAGACTAGTACTAGATCAAAACAAGGTATGAATATAGTTGAGCTATATATTGTTTCTTTTCCTTTCAGACTGTGATCAATTGGGAAGAAGAAAGAAGAGATAAGACCAAGTGTGATTAAATTCTGTAGAAAAAAAAAGAAACCAGCAGCCGTTTATAAAACAGACTTGATCCTACCTCGAGACTACTTTGTAGTCGAAATCCATAGTACAGACGACTACATTGCGGATATTCTTCATGTCGAAACTTTCAGCATTTTTGTGGAAGCCTGGTGTTACCCAGCCGATGTAGATGTTGGTAGGATCCTGACCGGGGAAGATGCGCACACCATAATAGTACTCATCTATGTAGTCCATAGCTGCCTCCATCTCCTGGATTTCAGCCTCGGACTCGATGTTCTCAGAACCGTAGCTGCCTTCGCTCATGGTCTTCTTAAGTGCATGCTGCTTACGGTCCACTGCAATGGAATCGGTCTCAGATTCCTCTGAGTACTCTGAAGAGCTAACTTGGATTTTGGCTGGACGGTTGCGGTCCCCAGTGGCTCCGCGCTTGTTCTTGCGCTCAGGCCCAGGGGAGGGTTCTCTGGACTTACCCTTCTTAAAGATGGAGAAGGGTGACTTGGCTGCTAGACGCTGGGTGTTCTGCTTGTCGCTGATGGCTTTGGAAACATCTGAAAATTTGTCGATGAGAGAGAACTTAGAGCCGGTCTTTTCTCGGTCTTGGGGAATCGAGAGGAAATCAGCAGCGAGGTTGGTCTCACTCAAGTGACGTTGAAGTTTGGGTCCCCGCCCGTGCCCGCTGCCATCCACTGCACTATCGTCCATCGACCGATGCTTGTGGCCTTTCTTTTTAAAGACACCACGTCTGTCTGTGGCAGTCTGATCCTCAGTGTAGCCGCGCTGTAATGCTGAAAACGGGGGGAACCGAGGTTATATGTTACCAGACAGGGATGGGTAAAAACAGAGAATTCATGCAGCATGTGCCTATGCATATAGTCTATTACCATAGTGAAGATATACAGCATTGACAAGATTCTTGATAATGAATTTCATGACATTATGTTTCTCAGTCTTGTTTCGAAGATGAAAACCAGTACCTGAATAAATAGCTAAATAGCAGAGCCTGAAATTCTAATATTAGGCACAATGATATTTGCAGTCTACGCATCCTAAAAGCAAGGTGGACTATATGCTAAAGCACATTAGAAATGGAAGAAAAAAAATTATCTACAGCAAAATTAGAAGTGGTTGCAGGAGTACAAACATTGATGAAGTTTCTAAAAAAGAAGATCATAAATTGGGCTCTAATGATATGTTAGAAATATTTTCACATTGAAGAATTTATATAAATCATAAAAATTTAGGAATTTCTAATAATAAGAATTAAAATCATATAAGAGGGGAAAATTAGGGACATAAAGGATTCACTTGGAATAACCCAACAATAGGTTTTATGGGAGCCATAACAGAAGGGAAATGGCCTAAAAGTGGGAAGACAAGGGTGGAGTAATTCCAAGGATAGACCAGAGGTTGTAGTATAGAGCACTGGGAAGATCTATAGGAAGGTGGATAGTGGGCAAAGATGCAAAATAATAATCTTTTATTTTGAAGTAATCCTGAAGCAATCTTTCACCTAGGATTTCATCAGCTTCTTCGTCGTGTTCTACCGAAAGCAATAATTGACACGAGAAAGGGAGGAAAAAACATTAAACATACATTTATGAATGGGACTTCCTTTCATATATGTTATATTGCAGTAGTAGTCCTACATGTATCCTTCTATCAGACATTATTTCCAACAGGTGTAAGGCAATATACTTCTGCTCTAGTTCCAGTTAGTAAAACTATCCCAAGCTAATTGCCATCTATGAAGCTTTATAATTCTGTACAGTTGACTCTGGCTTTCATGAGGAGCTTTGGACAATTTACAAATATGTATCTAAATATTCATAAACATGAATTAACAATAAATCATTACATTTGCATTGACTAATAAAAGTTCAAACCATATTTATAAACTTGGAACCAAACATTGAACCAATCACTGAATATCATTTTAATACTGGTACTTGCCAAGCCAGGGTCACCATAGAATGACTATGAAGTCAACAATAATCAACTGCTGAATAGATTAGTAAACTACAGCTCATGTTAAATTGAAACTATGGAATTTTTTGATAGAATACAGGCAGTTATAATTAGAGAGATAAGCGCATCGTTTCATCTTTATTGATAATATGTAGATATTTTTCAGTCCATAGCAGTCGGCGTCAAGTGGCTAGAGAGTAGGGAGTTGGATGGTGGTGAAAGGTATATGGTGTCTATAAAGGGCTATAAAGATATAGCCAACACGTTTTGCTACTATAACAGCAGTGGAGTGCACGGTGCCTGAGAGGTACAGCAGCAGGTGGGATATGGGCCCAGCACAGGTACAGGTGTTCACCGACATACAATAGACAATATATGATACACATGTGTTTGCTAAACTACAATATGGTCTACCCACTGACTATTCATACTACTGTATGATTTCCATTTATTTTGTATTTGATCATTTTATTGTACATGTAATGCATTGCCTTTCTATATTCTATGTTCCATAAAACCTCTCATACAAGCCAAGGACATTTTGAGATTTCAGGCTTTTAGATTGAAAAGTATTAGGGGGGTCGACTCATCAAGGTTTTTTTTTTTTTTTTTTTTTTTTTTTATTAAAGTCATACTTCCAATTTAGGGGGGCAGCAGCTGATAAGGGTGGTAGGCGTATATGAGAGGTTTTACACAAGCTGGTCTTTCAGGACTGTTCTGCCCTGAAATAGGAAGCTTTGTGTGTGGGGTTTCTTGGTGGTACCAATACAATATCCTAGTCTACCCACTACCAACCTGTGCTAGAGATTCACTTTGGGTGAATACATGAATATTTCACAAATTGCCTTAATCATGTGAGCACATGTTCATTGTTCATGGGCTAACATTACAGCTTATCATTACCAATGATTTGCAGGTTTCTACCCCAGACATCTATCTATAATTTTACAATGTATGTATAGATAACAGATCTGACAGATTTCAATGGCAATAGCCTAACTTTTAACATCAATGACTGTGATACAGCATTATTCCTAACATCAGGTCATATATCTATGACAAAGTCAAAATTTCAGGATTTAATAATCACTTAATAGGTATTAAGATAGCTACACAAAATTTCATCATATGGTTTTTTTGTCCTCTAATTTTTTAAGACATTGGTATTGATAAGCCATACTATTTGCCTATAATGTAAATGTGGCTACTTACGCCTCCGTGATAAACGGCTCCTTATGTGAGCTGCAATTGATGAGACTTCTTGGTCAGCCTCGGAGGAGCGAGCAGAGCACATGAACCGCTTCAACGATGCTTAACATGCAAGAACACCAGTCACATTCACTAAACAAACTAGTGGTAGTCAAACATATCAGCTGTAACAAGACATGCAGGGGTTGGAGGCAATAGGGCATAGGTAGGAAAGGGTTGGATAAAGAGCTAAAACCAAGTGCTGATTCTAGTGGAATTCAGCATTGACCCATATTGGATAGTTCCAACATAACCCTCAGTGAAAAGGGAAGAATCCAATATTCAACCCATTTTCTTTACATGAATTTCACTAATTTGAAGTAGAATGCCATCTCTAAATTCATCAGAAATACCAAAGTTCATCTTAAGAAAGTGACCAATAATGGTTTGAGTGAGTATACTTTCTTTACACTCTCATAAATAAAGGACAGTGTTTGCTTCAACCCTTTTTATGCCTACCTATTGCCCTTTATGTGATCTGGCAAGGGTGATAAACAGTACCCTGGTATCATAGATATATGTACTTTAAAACAAGCTTTCTATATTATCTTCCATGCAGAGAGGTTTTTAAGACAATAGACACCTACTTGTAACAGAATGGCTTGAGAATGAGCACTAGATTGAACTTCAGATACGAGGTTTGTTCATATTTTGTACATGAAGAGCAGTAAGCTACCAATACCATTTATAAATTTAACTGACAATATAAAATAGATCCATTTTAAAGTGTAAAGGGACATTGATATATTATAAAGTGTGGTTGTGCTCCCAGAAATGATACAAGGTAACAGTGAGTGTGCGGGTGCGGAGTGAAGATCAAATGAAAAGGCGCTTTAAAGTGTGTTAAAATCATTAGAGAAAATGAGTTTTAGGCCTTGCAAATACTTTTTTTGTGAGTGTCCAGAGTGTAGACTTTAGTTTCCTAGTGGTCTATTATGGGGGGTGATGTTTTACTAGAATATTTTCCCTTAATGATCATACAAACTGATTCTTAACTGTGTGCTTAACCTAACTGAACTGAAGTCTGTGGATTTCTAGCAATTAAACTTTTCATAATGATTGATTGAAAAAAAATGTTTATCCAAATTAATGCTACATGCTCAGCTTTTTTTTTATTCTCAAACATGTCAGATTGCAAAGATGAATTTCTATTGACTGCTAAAGTGCTCATTATTTTCTAAGCTCATTCCAAAATTGCCATGTAATTGTTTTATAGATCTAATTGACAATCTTTTACTACTCTAAGTACCTTCGTCGTTGTCAGAAGTGACGGATTCTGCATCCGCGACAATAGGATCAGTGTCATCATCACTACTCTCATCGCCAAAATCTACACCTGGAACAAACAACACACGGCATGCAGCAAAACCAGAAGAGCACACCAACACAACTAAGAATCAGAAATTGGGAACCAGGCAGGGAGATAGGTACACTATATACTGTATCATCACATGTAAGCGCCTCATTGTTAATTAGTGTTGGTTTCATAAAAGCACCATACGGAGGGGATTAGAATTATCCTTTGCACTAAAAACAGACCTCAAATGAAAATATCTTTTGCACTAAAATAGAACTTAAATTCTTGTAGACTAGCCAAGGGTTATCACCCTTTCCAAATTTAGTAGCAATGAGGCAGCTATTCGTGATAACACATTATATCTAGCGATGTGATGGTTGCATTTTCATATTCTGAACACCAAAGGTTGTAGGGGTGTACCTAGCACATATAGGGCTATCGTCACCAGGAAATCATCATAGGAGGAGGTGATTTTGCGATGAATGATGAGAAAAAGTTTTCGATTCAAAGAAGTTTTTGCATTTAAAGTTACAGTAATTTAGTTTCTGTCTTTGAAATAGTCTCTCTATGTCAAATTGAAGTATTACTTTATTTCTATAGGTGAACATTGATCTAGCACTCTGCAGTGAGAGCAATCTCATCAGTCCTCCCAAGACAAGAAAATGGCTTGAATCACTTAGGGCAGAATCAGCATTTGAATTACAAACCAAGGTAAAGTGATAATGTAAGGCTAGAAATAAATACAAAAAATAGTCAACTGAATAAAACTGATTAATCAAGAATTCTGATTCTCATTCTGAATATTGTCCCCATAAAGAATGTTCTCGTATAGGTTTGCTAGAGTCACTTTTGATGTTGTCCTTGAGTGGCCATGCACTAGGAAACCAAATTCAACCCAACACACCATGCTTTGAATAAGGTTCTAATACATGAGAAATGCTTACTTTTACCTTTTGCTGAAGTGTCCTCCATACATATATATGCATACATGCATTCCCTTAATTTGTATTGGCAAAAGTTCGCCCAACCGACAGCAGTGGAAATAGCCATTAAGAACCATCCTGTCATCCTAATCTTTCAAGTGATACCTGCTATTTCTTGGTCATATTAAGATATTGCAGAGTGAAAAAACATATGATCTAAAAAATAGATAAAAATGTGTTTGTATATAGCAGATGTGTAGGGTGGGAAGATGATACAACATATATCTGAGGTGATGTTTTTGAAAATTGGTGTAGACAACAACAAAGATACAAACACATGTAGCTGGACACCCTATTTACACACATTGAACCCTTTAAGGACAGTCTGATGCATCAATGATTCAAGGTCATCTATTCTCATTGTGTACCTAAGCAGCCCTGGTGCTGCAGCAAGATGAACATATTTAGGAGCATACGTCCCCTATAATTCATGTACCATATTCAACATAATCTGAGCAAATATATTGCAAAAAGTCAAACAAAAAAAAACAACATTACTTTTGAGACTATACCAGTTGAGAAGGCCACATAAGCTTCTAAATAAGTAACCCCCAAATCATTTTGTAAGGATGGGTCACATGTTATAAGTAAAACATTCTTCAATTTTGATTGCAAGTTTGACTAGGAATAACAAAATATTCTATTTTTATTCTATATTTAAACAGATAACCACTATTGCTAGTAACAAATTTCAATCTTTTCTTTTTAAAAAATGCACCACACATTTATCACCTTGTATATGGAACACTACCAAGAGTGACTCACCAGGACTAGATTTCTGCATCTTGACAACAAATGAGCATGATTCATTGAAGCACAATGCTGCCCTCAAAGGGGCACAATTACTGCTGTACCTGCAAGAAGCCGCGCCTTCCGCACGCTCTGCCCCGACCCAGGGCTTGTTGTTGAGGGTGGGGTGTTGTTCATAGATGACATCATGGTCTCACTACCTGATGAAAGAGTCATGGGACTGGGGGAATGGTCAGATAGGGAGTCCGGTGGCTCCGGAGGGAGTGTCCGCAGTTGTGTAACATTACCTCGGTCATCGCCCGGAGGAGATTCTACCTCGGGCACATCGGTTAACTCACCTCCACTGAGAGCAGTACGTAGGTTCTCGGCATTAAGACGCTGCTCCAAGGCGGTCTGGTGACGAAGCTTCTCTCTAATGGGGTAAAATTTTAGGTTCGAGTGAATATAATTTTATTAAGCAAGTATTAGGATAAATGATCCATATAAAAGAAGCATACTGGAATACCATTGATGTGCAGAAAAATTCTTTCTGAAAGTTTCTAGGTTTATATTCATTAGTTGTTGAGCTTGTCTTGTTGAACGTATCTTGGAGAAGTAATTAATCTGTCTGCATAGATAATGCACTTAATAGGTATTACTAATTACTCTCCTGAAAATGGGTTATAAAGGATATATAAAGGATGGTTTAAGTGCTGGTTCCAAAGGAGCAGAATCGGCCAGAATAGCTCTAATCCAACGATTTATAATATATCAAAAATATTGAAGAAAAAAATTGGGCAGATTAGTGGTAGTGCTAACCGACCAATATATGTCTGTGGGACTAATGCTTTAAATGAAAAACATGGATTAAAAGGAAACACCCACCTTGCTGGCACGAATTGCCGTTGGCACTTGACAGGTAGGGAGAGGCGTAGATACTCCAGGCACACCTTCTCCAATGTCCCATAGGTCTTAGAGTGTACCTTAAGGCATGGTGGGGATGTACTCCTACAAGTCAAACAGACATACATTAGCTATGCAATTTATGTAACACTCTTATATTTCATGTTTGATCATTTTGTCAGTAAAGGCATCATAAAAAGTACATTTACATTATTGGTGGGGAATGTGCTCCTAGAGTTCAACAAACAGACAGAAGCTATGCACAAATTTAATGATGTTGGATAACACTCAATTCATGGTCACATTATGCCCCCCCCCCAAAAAAAAAAGTTAGGAAAGCAATTATCTATCATATATCTTTACAATAGGATGCTGTAATAATGCCTTAAAGGAAAATGATGCATGATATAGCAGTAGACACTAACACTATGTGTGAGGCAAGGAAGCCCAAGCCCAAAAATATGTTTTCGTCTACCCTTGTAAAAATATGTATATAATTGTTTTTATGAACTTGCTCACCCGCCAGGTACGCGGATGACCTCTAGGCGTGGATGGTCCTTGCTGAGGGGTGTGAAGATGGGTTGATGTCGCACATACCACATTGGCATGGTATGAGTCATGTTCCTATAACAACAATTAACAGCTTATTAGAGAATTCACAGTGTATTAGGCTCTATAGAGCCCTCCTATCAGTGCACAGAAGTTAAAGTATGTAATTCAGAAGAAGCATTATATGAATGTAGTACATAAATTTCACCACACCTGATTTTAAAAATTGCACTACAGTTAATCCAACACAATGATTTATAGTTTTTAAACGTCCAGACATCATTGGATGTTTTAGCAGAAATAGATCGCCATAATTTATTGCTGTTTGTATTATGACACTCAGTATTAGTGAAAAATAAAATTCATACTCAAAAGACATATTTTGGAAGTCAAATTATTCTTGACCCAAGATTTTTTTTAACAAAAGAAGACAACCATATACTCATATAATTGACATAGTGGTGTATCCTTTCAAAAGTGTTTTCACTAATTTTGTACTTATACACAGAATGTGTATCCCTTTTAAAAGAGTTTTCACTAATTTTGTACTTACACACAGAATGGTTCGTATCCCTCCTGTAGACCGCAGCATGTGAAATACTTCAGACTGTTCACATCCTGTGTGAATACATAAATGTAAAATGTTGATATTCTATTCGTGTTCATAATTACGTATCACTACCGTAGCATTAAGGACATTGACGAGCAATGATTTAATATCCCAGTTCAATCAGTATACTTTCTTTTTAATCCTACCAAATGCAGTCTTAGGTGATTTTATGTAGATTTATATCAGTGGCATCATTGAAATTTGTGATAAAAAGGAAGGTGGATATTCTGAAACGGTCTGAATACATTTAGAAGCTGTATTGAATAGCTGATCAAGTCTGGATAACCTATACCAACCAATGTCTCTCAGCCAACCAATTAGCTCTTTGGTGCAAGTATGAATGAAGCCATGGAAGTCATGGAAACCCACCTGTCCAAAGTTGACCTTTCCAGACTGGCCGGGACCCAACGAGAAGCAGGGCACATATGAGATGTCTGTATCGATGCCTTTGAAGGCGATCTCCTGTCCCATGCGATCCATCATCAGCTCTCCATTCAATGAGAAACCTGAAATCACAGACTCCATTATTTGGAGTTGCTTGCCACGTAGCGGCCGGGAGCGCAGCGACCGTAGCAATTTCATTATGTTTTCGGTTTGTCAGTGATGTCACGGTCACCCTGTGACGCAATTTGCGACGTCATATGTCGGCTGTGACGTCACATGTCGGATGCAGAGTGGCAATTCCTAGCCGTGGTCCTTGCAACATTTTTCTTGTTTACAAAGCTTTTAGGTTCACTTAATTTTTATTGGTCTTTAATAATACTGTAGTTGCCAATTCCACCTCGTGGGCACATGTAAATTTCAATACCAGTGAACACCCAGGCCTTATTCAGACCAGTACTTGTTTGTTGTATCTAGTTTATACTTAATTGTGCTTATTTGAGAGCCAGGCACTTTAGGCCACTTTAGAATAAAGGCCTAAGTCTCTAGCAAACCTACTGAGCATACATCAAAAAGTATGAGAACTAAACCATCCATCTGTGTGAAGTATCAACTAACAGCCTAATGTGTCACATTATGTACATAGACATTGAGGAAAGGTACCATAAAATATAGGTCATAAGCCGGGCTATATAAGGCGTCGTTGAATACGGTCAGCCTCACCTCAGTGAATACAATGCAAATTTATTCCCTGGAATGGACATTTGCATTTATGTCATGGCCTAGGGGGTTATTTTGCCTTTAGATAAAGAAAAAACAGCTCAGATCTGTTCAAAATCTAAGATGGCGGACACCCATTGAATACAGACACATTTTATTCAATGCCCCCATTGAATATGGCGGTTCTAGTACTAATCTATAGTGATGGTCATATCAGCCATGACATAAAAGGGTAATTTTGATACATACTGATTGTCTTGTCAGCCACAGCCAGCATACAGCCGATGATGTCACCCTTGTTCCACACTTTGCCATAGGTCTCTGCACCAATGTGCCACTTCCGACCCTGCAAAAGATCAAGGTAAGATCCAGTACATAAGCTCATATAATTGTGGGTCCCCAAGTGGGACCATTCCCACGGACCAAGAAAAATTTGGTTTCTTTACCTCTGTAGTGTCGTTTACAATCAGTTCATCTATCAAGTAGCCTTTTGTAAACGATCCGCTTGAATCCCAACGGACCATTACATATATGACATAGAACAAGCTAGATTAGCTTGTTGGTAGAGAAGTGTGATTGCTCTAGTTACCATGCTGCATGTTACTTCCATAAATTTCTAGACAAAGAGAGTTTTAATAGCTGTGTCATAATTAGATTAACTAATGAATAAACTACAATAATGATTTGTACGTTACCCTTAGATGTTATCCTCATTCAGCGTTTGACACCGTTTGTTAAATATGAATTGGTAACCAGAGTCATACAAGCAGATAATTGCATATTAGCCAATTATCTTCTTTCAACAATTCTTGAATCATAAATTTTGTAAAAATCATATTTTTAAATCCTTACCCTAAAGCCGTCAAACAGATACGAGTTGCCAGTAAGACCGAACTCCTGCCCAGGCTCCATCTCGATGTTGGTCCACCCGACCTTCATGAATCCAGTTGTAACGACCTCAAACTCATAGTACCTGAATCAAAAGAGAATCCCAAAACTATTTCAGTAAAAGTGAAATGCAGGTGATATCAAGTTGAAACGATACTTAGTCAGCATTTTTATTTCATGATATTGGTCTCTACAAGTTCTTCACAGCTTTGATGATATTTTTACATTTTGCTGTTGTTTCACTTCACTACCTAAATGTTATTAAACATTATAGTATTCAATCATTCGGTATGGCTCTCACTTATGCACTTCAATTCTATAATACTAGTTTTTGCTAGCAAGAAATATCTATCATAACCTACTCTGGTGCGCTGAGGTGTAAACCCTCAGGGCACCACCGTACAGGAAGTAGTATAGGAAGCAGCAAAGCGTAGTGGTAGTTTACTATATTTCACTCCCACTATGCCCGACTCGACCTGATGGGAACTGATAAAAGTACACACTCTCCAAGCATAGGTTGTAATTTTCTAGTCTGAAACATATATGCTTGCAGAGTGAAAAGTTCAGGGCCATTCTAGTGGTCAATAGTGCCACCATATGGCGCTAGGTATGAGTGTAATCATATCCATGCATACCATTTTCCAGAAGAGACGGCATAGGTGCTCTGCGCTCTGTACCGACGCATGGGGATGTGCTTGTCCACAACATCTTTGGTAAAGGCTGTAAATAATAATAGAAATATCTCAGATACAGTGCTCAATTATTTCAATCTAGGCTCAGTGGCAGTTTCAATACATTTGCAAACACAGGACAATATTCTCATGTAAATGGTACTCCACAACAACAACATTTTTAAAGATATGAATTGTTGGTTTTCGATAGTACTTTGATGGTCTATGACTTCCCCCTTTAAACTTCAATAAACTGCTAGCTGCAATATGCAAAATTCGGGAATCCTTTAAGGTCACATATAAACTAATTCTGATTACAGGTTCAAACATGCACATGTGTATACATACATTATGATGTAAATAGCAGGGCATAATATCCATACAATTAATATAATCAATATCTATTTTACAATCAAATACAAAATTACCGTAGTTTTCTTTTCACTTTTGTTAAATTTGTGACAATATTCATTCTAGTCTTATAAACTCAATTGTCATTTTCATTGAGGGAAACCTCATCATCACATGGGGATACACGTTACAATATCAGATACAGGTCCAGTTGGAAACACAAGTTTAAACTTCCATAACATCATAACCTCACTTTCAGTTATACCTCATCTTATAGAGTCAATTCATTTAGTCTCTATTGGTCTGACTAATTCATTATTGCTTTTCTCGGGCTTCCCTAGCACACTTAAAAGGGTCTATATCTCCTCTTTCCTATCCCCTCGGGATGTGTGTGGTGCACATATGCGCGGGCACCGACACATTCCTCTGTGAAATTGTGTAATGTCGTTCTCACCATGAATATGACCTTAGCTGTCGAAATGGCGTTAAACATCTATTACTCACTCAATATTGCTTTTCTTTGCTATTTTATTGAATTTGATAGTGATGGTATCAAATCGAAATGACACTGTGGTGGTCCCGCGTCGTCTTCGAGGTACCTTCGTGGTCCTCGTGGGCGACATCGAGAGCACCTCTATTACCCGACGCCTGGGGGCGCTGGAGTCCAGCGCCACGTCACCACTTGGTCACGTGGCCCTCGACTCCGGTGTATATAAGGCCGTTGTACGGCCTTCCTCAAGGTCAGTCCAGCCCCGACTGACCATTGTGAGCGATGGTTGGCGGCTGCCCGGCTACCATATTCTAATACTCCTCTGTGCTGCTGCACAGAGGAGGTGTATGTGGAATATCAACTGTAGACACTAGAAGGCCTAGTGTCGAACCTGTTATAGAGTTCAAACTCTGCCACCTGTAACTGTGATCGAGAACGGCTGATGCCTATGTGTTATTAGACAATAAAGTTTTAACTGGAACCTGAATAGTTGTTCTTCGTTGTTTATCGAAAGATTCGATTGAACATCGAGGGGTAGAACACTACAACACTATACCTCAAATACAAGTCACACCCTTTTTGTCAAGTCCAATAAGACACTTAACTCATTAAGGTCTAAATTACCGTAAATCCCCGGTCATAAGCCGGATTTTTTTTTCTATTTTGGGCCCAAACCGGCTTCTAAATATTTCCAAAAGTCCCCCCCGGCTTATGACCGGGTTTTTTTTACTATAGAATAAAGAGAAAATGGTAAATATTTGACCCAAAAACCGGCTTTTATTTTTTTCCTGAACTCACCCCCCGGCTTATGACCGGGGCCGGCTTGTGACCGGGGATTTACCTCCTCGACAAAGCGCAAGTATACCTAAGGCGAACGCTAGAGGGCGTACCTGGGGTATGCCTCTGATATGTGCCTCTGCCTTATACACAATGTACTGCTATAGCAATATCTTAACACAGGACAGACAACAGACTTATTCCACATATTGGGCTTACCAGATGCCACACTCTTCTTTATTTCTAAAGAAAACACAGAACTTTTTTTGGGGTTTTGCAGTGAATTTATATCAAACGCTCATTGAAAAATCTAGAAATACATACTTCCTATTCTACTGCTTTAATGTATGGAATAGTGTTGGTTTATCAATTTACCTTCACATTGATTGTTTACATTTACTGTACATATTGTATTATTACTATTTACTTTCATGCCTGTGTGTTTCCATTATTACCATAAATTCTCTGTACCTTGTATAAGCCGCACCCTGACTTTGAGAAAGGTATAAGCTGCAGGCAAGGCTTGAAAGGTGAAGGTTAATAAATACTGTTCTATCAGATTAAATAACCCCTTATAAGTCACACCCTGACTTCAAGCACATTCTATAAGCTGCACCTTGAATTTGGTTCTAGTATAAGCTGCGGCTTATACATGAGAATTTACGGTAAAACCATTATCTAATATGGTGGTAATGAACTGGGATGTAGTAAAAAGTAAAGTGATAGTAGTAAAAATTAAAGTGTAGCTAAGGAAGTTGATAAGTGTCCTAAAGAAAACAACTTAAAACTATAAACTTACCACTCTCCCCACTCTCGTTGGTGGGTGGTTCCAGGTTGTAACCATACACAATGAGTGTGCGTACTGTCTCACTCGCCGTCTCGCGGTTAGCCTTCTTAATGCCCTCGTCCACCTTGCTGTAGGGGACTAGGTGGGGGCTGCGCCGCATGTGTGGGTTCTGAAAAATGTATGAAATAAATACCTTGAACTGCCTACAGAGTTGATAATAATTACATATTAGGATGTATATAGAGTGTAGCTTATATGAAATGATGGACCCCTGCAGTATCCTATAGAATCTGGCAAAGTAGAGGGTACATTTTATGTGGATAATATACCATAAAGAGTCCAAGATCACTGCCCAGCTAGGCCTTAAAGCTTCTCCTTAAACTAAGGGTGTGCCTTTTTATGTGGAGTGGTTTTATGGTAATACTCTGCATGGAAGTAGTGTCAGAACACTAACCTCATTGAGTCCGTAGGTCCAGCCTTGCTTGATGCGCTCACGAGCCCACACGTTGTGTGTGTTCTCGGCGAGCAGCTCCACCAGCTCCTTCATCTTCTCAGTCAGACGGACCTGGGTCAGGTCCATTGGGGTCGGCTTGTAGCCGTTTGGCTGCAGGTAGCTGGAATACAACATTAAAATGTAAATCAGAACTATCTATATGTAAATTCTTTCATATAAAGGGCCTAAACCGCACCCTCGATAAGCCACACTCTGAGTCTGAAAGGATGCTATAAGCTGCATCTGGGTCTTGAAAATTAGCAATTTACCGTAAGACCCTGGTCATAAGCCGGATTTTTGTCTCTATTTTTGACTAAAATCGGCTTCTAAATCCCCCCCAACTCTACTTCCGGCTTATGACCGGGGTTTTAATGCAATAGATTAAAGAGAAAATTGGGAAAATTTGGCCCTAAAATCGGCTTATAGGTTTTCCCTGAACTCACCCCCCGCTTATGACCGGGGCCGGCTTATGACCGGGGGTTTACGGTAGTACTGTTTTATAGTGTAAAAACCCCTCATATCAACCACACCCTGCCTTTGGGAAACTCCTATTAGCCTCATTTTCATTTGGGTTCTGGTGCTAGCCAGTGCTTATAAGAGAGAATTGACAGTACCCCTTATAGCTACAAGGCTTAAATATATTGTAGAAAGAAAAGTAGAATACACTGGAGTTAACTCCGATAGGTATGGCATGATAGCATATTCAAAGTATTTTTGTTTTATTCCACTTGACAAATTAAATGGGTTAAAATGTGCTTTTAAATTCTAATCACAATGAGGAAATGCACTTATAAGGGAATGTTTGCATATTACCATATTACGCTTTGTATTTTAAGGAATGACTTCAACATGAAACTATCCCCGACGGTGCCTTATGTATGTCTTTGTATGATAGGATTTATGGGATGCCAAATAATTCAAAACTCATGTATACTTACTTGTTGGGTAGTTTGATGGTCTTGATGCGGTTATTACTGACATACTGTGGGTCATAGGTGATGTGGTATCCCAAAGCCATCAGCGTCCTACAACAAATTTGAAATGTGTTACAATGATGCCAGTCCACTTGACTCATTCATTTTTACTCTTATGGAAGGAAAGGTATTTCCTGGGGAGGTATTACATGTGAAAATGCCTAATTTATATAAATCTACATAACTATGATTATAGATTTCTTTGTCCAAGACAACCAATAGGCAATTAGGCACTATGCACTGGGGAAACAGGGAATGAAGCCCATAGTACCATTGCCTCATACTTGTAGTAAAAAGAAAAAATCAATTTTAGAAAAGATGAAGTAGTTTCAACTTTCTAGAAAGCTTACTTATTTCAACAGAATCTTGAGATACTCTTAAAGACATTTTGTGTTTTATATACCTTAGTGTTTCATGTGATAGCGAGATGTTGTATGATCTCTCGTTACCAGGCAACCGTTCAAATGTTGTCAGGCATGGATGGCGTTTGTGACTGTCATCACGAATCTGGATAAACATGAAATAAAATAAATTCCATTTATGTAATCGAACAAAAAAAAAATGTAACAAAAAAGAGACAAAAAGAGGCTTTATGTGCCTTTAGGGAAGAGCATATTGATTTCTAATTTAAGATGCCAGATTGCATTTGGATTTATCCACTCCCCTGTGATCAATTATGCTAAAACCAGCTTATTTGAGACCACGGTGCCTAAAGTCCTTATTTAGGTCCGCTTTACTCACCTCGCCCCACTGCCACCCCTGTTCGATCTTTCCCATGGCCCACAGCTCATGGATATTCTCAGCCAGTTTCTCACGTACATTCTCTATGTATGTCGGCAACTGGATCTGCAACCAGGAATGGAAAATTACACTGAGAGTAGGTTACTTATAGGGCAAAAGAAAGAAGAAATTCATGAGTTTACAGTAACATTACTCAAAGACCTGGGTCGGTAGGTCAATTTTTTTTAAAAGTTTTTTTTTAAAGAAGATGACAACATCCAGTAATCTTGCAATATATATTTAGAGTAATCCACTGGTTAAGAAGAAAAGAATAAAGAGAAAAGTGACCAGTTAGTCTAACGTATAATGAAATAAGTTTAAGAAAATCATATTCACAAACATGTGTACAGGATGTATTTGTTGAAATTCTTCTGTTACTGAAAAGTTACTTTCAGCATTGAACAGAATCAAATTCTTGTTGTTACATTATGAAACTGATTAACTTGCGGTACTGTAATTTATGGTGTGCTTTTAGTTCCTAGATATCATATTATTAGGCTTCTCTGATTCTGTCTACTGGCAGAAAATAGTGACAGGACTCTTACATGGGCAGTTTCCACGGGGTGGGGTACAAAGGCGATCTGTTCGTGTATTTCTGCGGGCCCGGACAGGATGCCCTTCGGGAGATCACCAAAGCTGTAGCAGGGACTGATGACAAGTTTCTCGTTGGGTAGAAGCGACTCGTAGACTGGGGAGTGACCTTCTGGAGGACCGTACTTCATACGACCATGTTCACCTCCGAGCATGAACCGCACACTGGAATCAATAAATGCAACAATTAGCCTTCAAGTCCTTAATCTAATGGCATACCTTGAGTGGCTGTGGGTTGAATACAGTGATGGTCAATGTTTATGATTTGAAACAACAGACATAGTCAACGTCACCTTTGGGCCAATTTGAGAGCAACATAGGACTACAACATGTTCCCAAAGTCTACCCCAAGCTTAAAACTGGGGGTTTAATTACATGAGATTAGGCAGAAAATTGTATCCATTGACATTTTCTTTAAGTTTACCCCTACACTATGGCAGCGGTGAACTAAGGAGTGAAGATTTGACTTTAACCTTCCTTTTATTTCTTTAATTCTTTTTCTCCAGGAAAAGAAATTTTCCTCACCTGACTTTGGCAGACATACTGATGACAGGAAAGAACATGCCATCCGTGTTGAAGTCCCTGAAGAGTCCCTTTACACGGTGTCCATTGATTGAAAACATTATCTGAGGGACGGTCAGATCCAGGAACACACCGATGATGTCACCACGCTGCAAGGGGGTCTGTGTGCGCACTGTACGGGGCTTGCCAGCTGGTAAGGGTGTAAGGAATGAGTATGAGTGTCATGGTTATTGAAAGGATGATAATCTTACTTCAGACCATCCTTTCCATTACCATAAACACTCTCAAAAATCAACATAAAACATTCAATAATTAAAAAGATAAATGATATGACATCAAATAGACCTATTTGATCTAGGAGATAATGTACAATTCAGTATTGATAATCAGAAATCTTTATAGAACGCAAGGTAATGATAACCCATGGGTAGTGTTGTAAGCCTTCACAGACTTTGTCTTGGATTACATTTAAGTAAACATAGATCATAAAGAAATCCCCCTTACCTGTCCAGAGCTTGTTGCCATCAAAGCCATAGGAGAAAAGGTTGTCTCCAACTCCGTTACACCCAAGCTGCTCGCCACCTCCTGGGAAGGGCACATAACCCTCGGTGTTAGCCCAGCCGATACGAATTTGGGGCTCGTTGTGTGTGGCCGGAGTGATAATGTCGATAACCGCCTCGTAGTACCACCGGCCGTACATGGCTGAACCTTCCAATTTACCCACATACGCATTGGGTTTCATGCTGGAATAACAATGAGTGAGTGAGTGAGTGAGTAATAGATGTTTAACGCCATTTCGACAGCTAAGGTCATATTCATGGTGAGAACTACATTACACAATTTCACAGGGGAATGTGTCAGTGCCCACGCAGGAATAACAATGAAATATATATATATATATATATGGATATTTTTTTACCTATATGGCCCAGATGTAAAGATGAGATGAAGAAAATACTATTGAGTTAGGGTTATGCTTTGTACACAGTACCTTGGATAATAGAAACTTTGTTCAAAAATAAATTCTTTTTTTTTGTTCATCATGGTGAATAATGGGCATGTATTCACTCTCAGCCATATAAGGATTAAGGGAGTGGTCATTATTTATCAACAGGGGGGGTGGTGGGTTTGAGGGGGGGCTAAAAAATGTTGACCCCCTCTTGAGGGGGGGCTAAAAAAAATCACCCTCTTTTTAGCAAAAAAGCCCACGCACTACTAAGAGGGGCGCGAAAACTCTCCAAGACTCCGGCGCGGGGGGCGCAGGAAATTTTGACTGCCGTCGAGGGGGTGCCGTAAAAATAATTTTCGTGCGTCCGGGCAAAACCCCCCCCATTGATAAATAATGACAACTCCCTATGATTTTCTTACCTGTAAGCATAATCAACAACACTGGTCTGTAGCAGCAGGTCGCGGCCAGGCAGTAAGTTGTCACAAATCAGATTTTGGTTGGATCGGACGGCTACATTGTTACCAACGCATAGAGAGCACAGAACATCCAGCACCTGGATCAGAGCAGGATCAATAATGTTATATACATGATTTAAGAATAAGCACAGAGGTATAAACAAAGTGCATAAATTCATTTATCTACACAATAAGAAAAAGATTTAAATTTTTTTTGGTAAATTATACTGGCAGGATTTATTCATCACCCTGAACCTGAGAAGGATACATTTACCGTAAATCCTATATGATTTGACCCGGTTCAGGATTTTTCTCCCTAGAACAGTACTAGAACTACCAGAATTTGATCCCAGATGCATCCTATAGGATTCAGCCTAACTCTGGGTGCGTCCTATACGCGAGGGGCATCTTATACGCGAGGATTTACGGTAGTTTATTTTCAATATATGGATGCTAAGTGAAAGGAAATGACTAATTCCAGTAGAAATATTCTATGAATTACCGTAAACTCCCGCGTATAAGACGCATCCTCTACGCCAAACAAAATGCTGGGGAGTCTTATAGCTTTCTCTCAAGTTGGGGGGCGTCTTATACGAGGGGTAGTTTTTCTATAGAAATGTACTAATCTTACAAATTTCAGCATTAAAATGTGTGTCTTATACGCGAAAATGCATGTGCTGAGTTTGGGGTGCGTCTTATACGCGCCAAGCATCTTATACGCGGGAGTTTACAGTACTTCCATTCCTACTGCTAGCTACTAAGGTATCCCTTATAGATGAGGTCCATCTATTTTAGATGCATCCAAGTGTTCTTTGCTAGCAAAAGCCAGAGTAATATAATTTTATTCTAATCAATGCATTTGCTAAATTCCCATGAAAAAGTCCCAAACTAACTTTGCCCTCCTTATCAGTATTGCTAACCTGACTGGTGGAGCCTTTGGGAGGTGTAAGGTTGGCAACTCTTTCCACCACACCTCACATTTAAGTAACACTTATTACTTAAGGCCCTACAAAAGTGCCTTTCATAGTGTTTTTTTCAGAAGAAATGCACATCTCACCTTGGGGTCTCTTCCATGTTTGTCAATCAGAGAGATGATGGTGCGGATGTGTTGTTCCTTAATGACGTTCAGCGCCTCAGGAGAGTCAACAAGTACGCAGTGAAGTACGTCCAGTACACCTGCAAACAAATATATCCTTCATGTAGTTGTGGTTATTGCACAAATGAAACATATTTCCCCTTTACTCATGTTTTTTTTTCAAGAAAAGACCTTATATAGACAGAATTGTTTAACTGGAATCTTGTAAAATGTTAAAACCTCTTTTGTATTTTGATGGGATTAGGTGGTAACAGTTATAGTATAATATTGTAATTCGTTTAATATACATTTTAGTGGTATACATTATACAAAACATATTAGTATAATATGTTATACATCACATAATTTTGGGCAAACATGTAAGTTGGAAAAAAACTATGCTATGTAAGTAAGGCTTATAACCAGTAGTTTTGAGAAATAAAACATTGTTTTAGCAAATCAAAGTAACTGCAGCATTTCGCTGAAGCGGGATCAAATGTTGGCAAAGAATGGCTTCTACCAACTCATGGCTATGGGACATGTCATCAGCAGCGGCATACATTAAATATCCCCATGGCGTCCCAGCAAGGGGATGGAGAATTTTCCTTAATGTATGTAGCAATCACAATATGGGTTTAAGCATTGGGCAGTTGAAATGGGAAATTGATATCAAAGATATTTAAATCCATGTTTGAGAGTGTTCATCTCTCTCCTAATACTCATGAACATAATATTTTATAACATCTGAGATTTTAATGTGCTTGTATCACCAAACATAGCAGAATCCTTGAAGTGTATGAAAATGTGGGGAAATAAAATCATATTTTCTTTTGGCTAGAGCAAAGTGCAAGGGAATGGTTGCTTTTTGATGAGGTCTGCATGATTGGGGTGTTTGCACAGGGATAAACGAAAGATTTCAAACTGCGAAAATGTAATTTCTTGCCAATCAGACTGGTATGGATCGAAGGGATTTTGAGGGATGATGATGGTTTTCATTGCTTTTCTACCTGTGCAGGAATCCTGACTTTCTATTCTATGAATCAGCCAATCTATTCTCTTGGAGGAGGCGAACTGGGCACAGTTACCACGGTTACCCTTGATTAACGCCGCTATACGATGAGGAAGGACAAAGAAAAGAGGAGTACACTCATGAACATGGACTGGTTATTGTACACTGAAAGGTACCTGTGGGTACTACTCTGACTACTAAGTCCGCGTTAGTGCTACTGTAGTCAACGACCAATCGCCAGCGCCAAACCACTGAACAATGCCTCATGTTAGTTCTCATATGATGCAATGGAAGAAATTCGATTTTCAGGATAGATGCAGAACAGATCTAATCATCATTCCAGAATGAAAGGTTAAATTTCATTGAGAATGAATTTTTCTTTTAATAATTTTCCCATATCATTGAGGTTTTCATTCAGCAATTAAAATTCATCTGTACAACAAAAATTTTACAAAGGGGCACTTCTAAAACAGATACATAGATCTACATATCTGAAAGTGCATCGGTATGAGATCTACATGAGGCAATGAGCAAGTGTGATCCCCAGTGGGATATCATTGCCCATGAGGGCTGAGTGGTAGGAGGGACTGGTGATCGCTGATCACCCAGCTAATTATCTGTTCTTGGATATGTGAGATACCTGTGGATGATTGTTGGCTGTCGAGACGATCCATTAACCAATCGAGACGACTAGATGAAGCAAACTCTGCACAATTGTTCCGGTTGCCACGGATCTTAGCAGCTATGTGTATGGAGCAAATATGTTACACCGCAATAAAGGAGTAGGTAATTAGGGAAAGGTTTACATGTACAGCTGACCTGTATGTACATGTAAACAGGTAAAGAGAAGAGACTTCATGGATACAATGGAATGGTCATATGTTCAGAAATTTTTTTTTATGAAATTATAGAGAATTATACAGATGGAGAAATAGATGTGATTTTGATGAGGAGGACATTACTTTTACTTGTCATTTCATTTTGGTACCTAGAAATAATCCATATCACAAGATGTACAAGGTAATTACTTAACCCTAAGGAAGATTTCGCAATTTGTCGAGGTATCAAGAAGTTCATCCCTAACAATGGTAGTACATATTTTGGTAGCTATGATACAAATTAAGTGATAGCAATAGTATTCATTGAGGTATAACAACAAAAGCGTGGGAGCACAGACTTCATAGGAAGTATCACTGAAAATGATTAGATGATTAGAATATGACAGTATGGACAGAAAGCTCAGTAAGTACATTGTACTGCCTATTTGAACAGAAACATTAAAAAATATATTGATACAGGTGTAAAATCATTATTATTTCAATACACATGATCTAGCAATCTAAGAATAATACACCAAATGATTAGAATTCATAGGTTGAATTAGTTACAGTATGCATGAATAATTCAACAATGTGGGTATCTCATTTTATGATCAGACAATAAGTCAAAATCTTGGATTTGTAATCTAGTGACCATCATTCTTTTTCATATTCTTACATAGATCTACCTTGACTTTTCCTTTGACTTAAATATATAACTAGAATGATACACAGAGACTATTAATATAAAATATCAGGATATTCTTGGCAGAATAACTAGAATAAGACATACCCAGTAGTAAGTATAGGTAGCTGATCATGTCATTCCAGTGTGATGCTGACTCTTCTCCAATGAGGTGTGCAAGGTGGCGGAGGGACTTCCACTGTGAGCACCGGTCGATAGTCTCCAGGATTAATGCGATCATTCCCTCTTCTTGGAATAGGTCCTGTCTGTTACGCAGGGCCTTCAGGCGGATCTGGCGCTCTTCAAACTCTGGATGTCAGAGAAAGATGCATTCAGTATATGATCTACGGGTAAATAGATATTATAAGAAGCAGATACAATAAGACATATAAAGGTGCATATATAATTATTTTTGCCTCAGTGATAGAAGATTATATCTTCATATTTTGCAGAGGAGGCAAAAGAACTGGTACAATTACTGTAGTGCTAAGTGGACACACCTTCATTGCACTGTGGTCTGTAGGCACATATATCAGGGCTTCAGTACTTTCATAGTAGGTAGATAAGGGTTGATAGATGTCAAAACAGAAGAAAACTCCCTTATGCCAAAATGTCAGTTATAACCTTGTTGCACTGAGGTGACAGCACAGAGACAGAGATAATCCAACACAAAAGTTGGGTAGTCTAGGGTCTAATACTACCGGTACCCTGATCCTTAATAAAGTTCCAAGGAAGCAACATGATAGGGCTTGATTCCTATAACAGGAGCATTTAATTGAAATACTGTACATCTAGCAAACATAACTTACCCAGTTCTTCACCAGGTGGTGCAAAGTAGTCAATGAGATCTTCAAGTGTTTTGATGACTTCGGCTAGGCTGATGTTTTCCCATAGTTTGCTGCTGCGACCCTCTGTTTTTAGTGACTCCAGTGCTCTGATGAAAATGAAGGCATATTATGAGGTCACAAACATGTCTTTCTTTCATTGTTCTTTACATGAGGTTGGTCTGTCCCAAATGAGTATAGTTGAGGCCACACCAAAAAAATAAGTTGGTCTACGGATCGCCCTCTCCATATTTTCGGAAATACAATTTTTTTTCTTTGAAAAAAATCTTGTCTATGGATTTCGCACGCTTCAGTTTCTACAAGTTTTATCTTTGTGATGTTTGGCAAAATTAAAAAAAAAATAAAAATTGTTTGCTCGCCTCAATTTCCCAGCAAGGAATCCATTGGATGCCTAAAAATTCTTTAATAAAAAAAAAAAAAAAATTGCACGCTCGCACCATTTTTTCAAAATCAAAATCCGTAGACCAACCTTTTTTTTTTGGTGTGGCCTGACATAATATTTTCAATATTTCATGATATTTTCCAAATGATGTGTTTAGAGCAAGATTACTGCAGCTGATGGTGAAGAGATATATATCCTGTTTTTTGCAAATGATAAACCAAACATTAACATTTGTATGCATTCTTGGATACATACTTGACGAATCGTGAGATGAGTGAGGTGCACTTTCTGATGACACGTGCTGACTTATTCTCCTCCTCCTGTGCCCTGGACATGGTGAGGCCATCGTCCATGTGGCCCTCTACCATTACAATAGCCTAAACAGCAGATCAGGGAACAGAGTTTAAAAATGAGTGGGTGGAGATATTGTAAATCATTCATTCAGTGATGTTATGTTAAGTGAATATAATCATGTAGATTAGTGACCCAAGTGTCCATTTCACCCCGGCTCCTTTTAGCGGCACTTTT
Source organism: Acholoe squamosa (assembly GCA_949317995.1). Lineage (NCBI taxonomy): Eukaryota > Metazoa > Annelida > Polychaeta > Phyllodocida > Polynoidae > Acholoe > Acholoe squamosa. The sequence continues at coordinate 8,917,909 of OX439035.1, forward strand.
ACTGTGTTGCTACTATTTGGATGTTCCTGTTCTTGTTATATGTGCTTCATCCAGACAAACACCTTACATGATAGCATAGTTTGTTAAATGTGCAGCTTGCATGGTGTTTTTTGCAGTTGTTCTTTTTACTTTCCTCTTTAAATTTCTAATTAACATTCACAGTTGATCAGTCTCTCTTTCACAACATCAAAAGACTAAAGGTGGAATTTTCTAGGTTTACTGTTAATTTCAAAAGCATTCACATAGTTAGTTCCCTAAAATCTAAGCAATACCTAACGATGACTTACGAAATTTGTACTCTATCATAATTGGAAACATCCAAAGGAAATCATATTTCCTAGAATCTTCTATTTTGCCTATTTGGTAGAAGAGATACTTCAAATGTTTAATGTGTACTCTTGAAAATATCATCTAAAATCTGAGGAAATACTGAAAGGATAATTGATTAGGACAACATATCTGTCATTCAACTCTAAGCCTAAACTTGAATCCAACTACAAGGTAACAAAGTTGGACACAAAGAATAGAAACATAGGTCTGTACGTTTTGAAAGATTTGATTTATAGGTATAATGATTTATAAGACATTTACACGCGGGTATGTGTCCTCAACCTGTGAGATCAAGGAGCAGATAAACTCATTGAAATTTTGGTACTGAGTATTTCAAATAAACATCTTCTGTGGCAGTAGAACTAGATTTCTTTCCATTAGACTAACACAAGAAATATTTCTCCTAATTAGTGAAAGGTAGTCTTCAATTATTATTTTCTAAGCAAGTTGTCTTGAAACTTATCTATCAATATCTGAGAAAATGTGTTGACTCATGCATTAAACTTTGGAATTAAGTATTTTGTAATGTGTCGATGCTCCTGTACTAACAAAGTTAGATTATGACTCTGAATAAGCATTGATACATGGCAGCATCTATTGTTTCTGGTTATCATTAATATTCAAAGCATGCTCTTTCTATTACCATACTACTTAAGCCATGCTGCATCAAGGCATTTGTGATTGTTTTATAACTGCCAAAACAGAACAATGCCCAAACCGTTGGCAAATTAGTTGCTTGTACCACTTTAAGAACCACATGAAAGCAACTTTTTTTCTGGATTTATTGACCTTTTACAACACTACAACTTCTAGACATATCCAAAACTTTTTTCTTTCCGTTCATTTACTTTATGGGCTCCTAGATGTGATTCAAAAAAATGTTTGAATTTTTATATTGTGTTGTATGCTTCATTGAACATTTAATCTATCACAGCATTCATGAAATATTACCTTTTTCTCTTCCACCCTTCCGACCCCACGTTTCTTGGTCTCGAAGGTTTGGTAGGAAAGCCACAGGCCGGTCTTCATGTGTTGCATATAGACTAACGAGTCACCATATTTGATGTCAGCCGATCCCATCCCCTCATCTTCTCGCTGCTCAGAAAATTTGCGGTCATCCTGTAAAAGGAGAGAATAGTAACTGATTGGGAAAGTTTACTACTGTGATACGTCATGTTAATGATGCACCTTATATGTAAGGTACACCCTTAGTTCCAGGAAATATTATTTTAGGCACTTGGGGCTTGACTTTTGACTGTTTAATTCTATTCTATAGTAAATGAATCCCTGCATATGAGGAGCATATCACATTCTATAATGCACAGGAGGGGGCCAATGTCACATGTAAGCGGTATGTTATGTGTGAAGTATTAAGGTAGTATTGAACTTATAGAAAATGATATGTACATTAAATTACATTACAATCACACCATGAATGTTTTTGGAAGAGCATGACTTTATATATGCCTAACACAACTAGCAATCTCTTTATAAATAAACCCCTTACAACTACATTTTTTGTTTAAACATTTCTCTTAATGTCCTACCTTTGATTGTCTTAGGATGAAGGCCGTTACTTCCTCGGTGGCGACAGAACGGTGGAAGGTAGCCACTTGGTTGTCTTCACTAACCGCTAAGTAGCGCCCCGAGGTCACGTGACGTAGACGACAAACCTGACCCCAGCCCAGGAAGCCTTCTGCCCATCTGTAAGATAAAGTCTTTCATTTAATGGCTCTGATTATTATTATACATTGTCTTACAATCAATGTTGAGAAAATGGGAGACCTGTGTGATACAATTTTATGATTTTATCCTGCATGTAAGGCACAACTTTGATGAGGTATGCCAGGGGTAGATATCTGGCATAGACGCCACAGCTAATACATCCTCAAATACAAGCTATACCTTATATGATGGGTTTAAGAGTAATTTAAAATTGCACACTTTTAAATGATATTGGCCATCACCCACCCTACCAATTATCTCAGCACAACCAATTAAACTCCTCAATATGGTTGTGTTACCTAGGTGTAGCTATATGTAGGTAGCATATGGGCCCAGCCAGCACAAAAGTGAGATAAAAAAAACACATTAAAATATAAGTCAGTTAGTTGACACCTGAATAGAACATGACTTTATTGCTATTGTTTATTTGAAAGAGCAAGGTAATTCTTCTTGTAGTTTTGTATTTGACCTGTAGGTGGCAGCACTGAGTGGCTCTAAGCTGCTCCGTATACAACCATACATGCCCAAGACCCATCTCCATCAGTTTGTGAAGATGATAAACAAAAGCTGTAGTCTTCTGTAGATTTAAAAATGAGGCCTATAACCTGTCATTACCGTAAGCCCCTTCCTATTAACCGCATCTACGACTTTGGAAGAAGATAAACGACCCTTTCATCATGATACAGCAGATGGCGCTAGTGGAGACCAGGCCACTTTGCTACTCCAACAGGGGCATGGCTGGTTTGGACTCCAGTACCTATAATAGGTCAACATGTTTCTAATGATCTGCATTATGTTTGGCTCATACTTTTCATTAAAGTCATTCATTCAAAGGCAGGAAGGGGCAAGAAGGGTACAGGCGGATTCAGCCTTATGTTGATGCATCTTTACTCAATTTCTTTCCTATCACTTGCCACAACTGTCACTTCATAAATGCTTGTCAATATACTTCAACCACACCTTGACCTCTCCTGTAATGTTACATAGAAAGAGAAAGTAGTTTTGGGTACTTTTTAATGTCCTCCTTGTCAAGCTCTCAGGCATGTGGCTTCCCATGGCCTCACCATATGGCCATCCATCATAACACCCCCATCTACCCTGCTTACCCCCCCCCCATCCAGATACATGACAGCTCTCTGCCTCTCAACCCCCTCCTCCAGGGACGGGCTCCGGTGTGTAAGCCCTGATCATATCCCTCAAGAAATTCAATTTTCGACAAATTAATCATTAAATGGGGATTTAGTTTCAATATGGTAACAATATGAAACAAATTATTTTATTCTCAGTAGACACACTTCAGTGTTTAGAATGTGTGTTTTATTTAAAAGTCTACATGGTCACACTGTTCCATTGTTTGAGGAAGCTGAAAGAGGCCTTTGCACCTTTGCATAACTAGCCTCAACTCAAATACAATCTAAAATGTCCAGCTCTGGTTATAGGCAGCTCAAAATTAAATCATGAATTCTCTATATTGTACTCAGCTTCATGTGCACACATTCATTATAGGCCAAGTTATCCTCTCCTACAGCCCTTGGCTATAAACTGTTGGTGCAGGTGGTGTAGGGGTAGAAGGAGGCTGGGAAGGCATGTATAAGATAAGAGGGTGAGTAGGGGGTAGGTGGAGATAGAGGGGAGCAGGTAAGGTGGTTGTTAACCTACTTTACCAGACTGAGAGAAGTACACATGTTATTCTGGCCTCCTCCTGAGTTGTTGCTGAGCTTATACCACACCCTCAGTACACCTAGGGGGCCATAGACTGTATAATAATAATGTACTAGAGAGTGATAGCACAGCTTTCAAAAGTAAATACTACTTCTAATGAATTCATGATAATTATCAAAGCAAATACCCATCCCCGCACACTTATCCAAGTTTTATATCTTGCCTAATAGGCTGTCAATCATAATGGGTCCTATTCTAACCTATGAAGTTTGTTTGTCTTGGCAAGTCAACAGTTCATATGATAAATCCCTATTCTGAGAAGGATTTGAGAAAGATGAACACTTGTGTTTAATTCAGAATTAGTGTAGTGTGGAGAGATAGCCATAGGAAGGGACTGCCATAGTTTCTATTACAGGCTAACCAATGGTACATACAGTACATTTGATAGGTTTTAAACATTGCATTTACAAAAGGCCTGTGCCTCTACTGGAGCCTGTATAATGGAGGGAGCTGTACAGAGGCTGGATTTGAATGGGTGACAGGCAATCAGGTGGTATTTATATGGTGCTGAGCAGAGCAGGAGAGCAACTCACAGTGGGACACAGACACAGTGGAGCTAGATTTGTCACATAAATCCCCCCCCCCAACACCACTAGCTCTACCTGCTGACACCGGCTGCAGTCATTACACACTCTGCTTGTCATACACATATACCTTAGCCATTACCATTATCCAGTCCCTTAATTTTGACTTGAAAACTGGATGGGGGGCCATATTCCTTTTTTCACATGCCCACATGACACTAACTTTCTATCCAAACTGAAGAGGTTTGTGTGACTATATCCAGTTCCAAACAGGAAACAATGTCTGATATTTCTAATATTTCTTTTTTATTTCACTTTGAAGATATAGATATTCAGATATTGTCACTTGATTAACAAGGTTTTAGAAACCTTGTCAGTCCTTTATACTGTAAATTCTCTGATATAACGCACACCCTTGTATAAGCCGCACCATGATTTCTTTCGATAAGCTGCACTTTACGGGCTTGGAAATTGGCAGTTTAGTACTGTTCTATAGTGCCAAATACCCTGGTATAAGTCACACCTCCTGTATAGGAACCTCCTATAAGCCACAATAAGCATCTGATTTTGGTATAAGCCGCGGCTTATAATACATGAGAGAATATATGTGGATCAACACGGCAAAAGGTACGCCCGCGAGGGGGTGCGCGGGCGTACCTTTTACCATGTCGATCCACATATGGTAAATGCTAAAAACATGAGGGTTTTCAAAAGTCTCTACAAACAATCATCCTTTAAATAGCACTTGTTTTCTTTATGCATTAGGGGTAAGCAGGTATCTAATTTAAAGGATTTGTGCAGAGAAATGTGTAGAGGTCAAAAGTAACCCCTTGTCAACAGTAGATGCAGAGATTGGGTGGCTGAAAATGAATGCTGCATGTGACCCTATTGTCAGATCAGAAAGCTGTGACGACCGCCTGTTAATTTCCCATTGACAACTGCCACACAGGCTACAGGAAGGCGAGCAGAAAGGAAGAACGTTTTTATATTTCCTTATCGAGTGTCAGATTTTCCAGGCTTTTACTTGCTTAATAACAACCACTGCCTGAGACTAGCAGATCTAGTTCACAATGAAAGGAAATGTTTTCTTACACAGGGTTGTTACAGGAAATAGCAAAAGAGGAAATAATGAGGGGGAAAATTGGAAATTAATCATATTGTTTTCCTGTATCTTCAATGACAGGGGATTCCCAATGGTTATCTGCTTCCGATCCGGGTCTATGGTGTTACTTTTTTTTTTACCATAACATCAATCTGGCCTTGACTTGGTGTGGTAAATACACCACAAAGGCCACATTAAGAGAGGACATTTGATGGATATCAAAGGAACATATTTAACAGTATATAGGTGGCTGGATGAGTGGAAATAAAGTTAAGTTCATCACTGATAAACATGAAAAGTCAATAGAAATTAGTGTCTTACTTGGTCCTTAGATGTTCAATCTTCCATAGTGATCGGGCATGTGATGATACGGATCCAGTCTCGTACATGACGCAGCTGAAAAGAATGAAACAAGATTCGATGAATATTATTGCAGATATCCTTACACAGTTCTATATCTATTTCTCTCTCTCATTCTAGACTCATCATTGGATTAGATTTCTAGGATTTTCCGTCAAAGGATTACGCAAGCAATATAAATATTTGCTTCATCAAATTTGTTAATATCTAAGATACTTTTCCAATCAAAGTACAACTGTACTACACTACCTACACTTATCAGGAATTTAAGCTTCTTTATAATATAGGTCTTGACTTTTGTAAGTACATGTATACAAAATGCACTTCTACACACATCATAAAAACATCCAAAGGATCGGTGAAATATTTTGAACAGAAATATCTTTGTGAAAGCTAATTGCAGAAGAAGCTTTAAGGCAAACACATCATTCTGGCATAGTTAAATAACACTGGGCAATCTATTCAAGAATGATGCTTATTTTACAAAAAAAAAAATGACATGAAGCTTAAAAAGGGAACGCCTGTGGCAACCCTTTGGTGAACACTTAAAATGTAAAACGGTGTAGGATCCAAGAAAAAAAGCTGGTAACAACTGTAGCGGTGGGAAATGAAGTTCGCCTCAGGTAGGCGATAGGATATTTTGGTGTTCCTATAGGAGGATAGAGAACATGAGTGCTGAAGGCAGAGATAGAGTGAAATGGTCCCAGGAGTATTTCCATGAAGACAAAAGAAGAAAGTGATGAATTTCAAACTTAATTTAATTCTAATATTTCATGTTTAAAAGGCTTCTAGATGGTAGTTCCCATGTAATTATGATTTAAAAAAAAGTGTGATGTTGAGTATGAGGTGCTAGAGGGAAAGAAACATATTTAAATGATTGAGTGTTGGGGAGAAATATCAACATCACATTCATTCAGTGCTTACCATCCATAGCCTTTGATTACATATCCAAAATAGTGTACACATTTCTGAATTCAGCGAATTAGTGTTCTGACCATGTCACTCTTGCCAGCATTCAATGGTAATTTTAGAAGCATGATGAACACGATTTTAGGCTAAGCTTTGTAGACAATAGAACGTCATGGCTTGAGGCTAGAAATTTACAAATAGAATACATTTCCTTGAATTCAGTTTTGTTTTGTTGTCAATTTGAATGAAGATGTACTAAAGTTTTTGAGTAAGAATTCCTACCATTTCAGATCCTTTGGGACCTTGCCCAGTGAGTGGCTAGAAATTTGTATGCTTGATCATCTTCCAATAAGCTTAACCATGAGAGGAATAAGATGATTAAAGCACCTTCATGCATTTATGAAAGGTAATCCAAAACTGGTGGTGATAAAGGCTAGGCATATAGGAAGTATACATATGAACCATGCAGACTGGAAGGGTCTGCATTTAGGATTCAAACTTCAAAGGATCATAGCATTAGACCTTCAAGTTGCTTCTCACAGATACAAAGAATTCAAATCATAGCTGGCACCTTGGAAGCAGCAAAACTGTTTGTGTTTACCAAAGGATGGAGGTAAGCGCACTTACACACTAACAGCCATACCTCACCGCATATCACATTTGATGAGACAGGACAAGTGTGGATGATATATGACAAATTAGCCTCTTAAAATAATGGTTTATGGATGTAATAGATGTAAAAGTGTTGGTTATTGTGAAAGTAGCCTGAATGAAAATCAGCAACAGCGTTACTTAATTCATCCCACACAAGCGGTCGAAACAGTGTTTGTGAAATTCACACAAGGGGAATGAAAGAGAAAGTATATGAATGAGAGATTTGCATGTATGCTTTTAAGAAAGGCAGAAGAAGAGAAAACATATAGAGAAGGTGTTGGTGATGGGGACTTAATGGGTGGTAAATGAGAAGAAATTCAGAAAAAAATATATCTGAGATCTTATCGGTTTCACCTTTGTTTGTCTGCGTTACTGTAAAACAACCAAAATAGTGTACAGCCTATGCTGAAAGCATCAGATCCTAGATACAAGGTGATAAAAGGATTAGATACCTAGATTATACTAGATAGTTTTATCAAGATTCTTCAAATAATAGTTTTGATGGTGTCCGTACACTAAATTCTAAACAAAGAATGGTGGCCTATGTATTTTACAATCTGTGGAAAATTGTGATGTTTTTTTTCAACACTCTTCCTAATCTGTACCTGCACCAGTAAGTTATATGTAGGGAGGATGAATTGATTTCAAATTTCTTTATCACTGGTAAAAATTTACAAAAGTATAGGTTTAATTGTTTTGAGGTTTGCCAATATCAAGGTCATTCAGACATTCTTCCATACGAGCTAACAAGTACGAAATAGCCAAACTGGAGTAGCAACAATAGGACAACTATCAACTAACATAATGCCTCTCGATGCTAGTCTGCTCAAACTAAACTAGGCAAATAACTCGGATGACCGGCCATGAGCATGAGCGATAGAAATGTATGGTAGCGTAACAGTGCAGAATCACTGCACAAAAAAACTGATACTGCCATTATACCAATACAAACATGGTAACCAGTTCTTTCATGGAGACTTATAGCTACTAGGTTTATACAGAAATATATAGGCTTGGATGATTCTATGGTAATTATATGTTATTGGCATGATAACAGTGCAGTTCGTAACAAGGCGATGTGAGTTTCCACTGTTAAGCTCTCATTGAACCAATGTTGGCCTCTTACGGGGACGCTTTGCTTTTCCATAACTGATACCTGGAATCAATAAACTGCTCTACATACCTATTTTCTAAACTAGAAACATGAACAACATAGGTTCAGTAAATTCACTTATGATTTATGTATTAATACTAAACTGGACATCACAAAAAGCCACCATAATTCTACTTTGCAAATAAACAGGAATCTATTAACAACAAAAATGTTAGTATTTTCCCGGAATATAACTTTTAGTTAAAAAAACCCTAAATTCTGGAAGCGAGCTCTATATTAGATTCTTAAGCACTATAATTGAAATAAACATGATTACACTAGAATTATAATTTGTACTTAAGTTAGCAAGTAAAATGAATGATTTGCTAGATATTACAACTTACCCGTGGACATTCTCGGCATCTCGTGGTGGTATAGTGAGACACTCGTCTCCATGGAACAAACGCAGGACGTCACCGCCAAACACAAAGCCTAGAAAAAGTAACATGTCATGTAACTCATTAATTAAAAATGACATTAGTTGAGAATATGGCTCGAATCACAGAGATTGGATTCCTGATTATGTTGGCGAGCGGAAGAACATTAATTATCGCATGAAACAAGATTGTCAGAATTCAAAATTACAGTATTTCAAAAAAGTGATTGTGTTTTGAAATTTGATTTTCATGATGATTCCTTTAGGTGCTAGCAGTTTTGAGGAGATGAATTTCCCAGTAAAGAAAAGAATAAATAGGTTGTTAAGAGCTTGTAACTGAAAATAACGGTATGAAAAACTTATCTCAAAGAGAATTCATTACTCCACTTCAATTGGAAGCAGTTTTGTAATTGTTTTGAATTTAACACTTAAGAACATTGAACCTGTATGTTCGTTTATTTCCTTTTTCTCTTAGTATCACTGATCAACCTTTTATCAGAAATCTTTCTTTGCAGACATAAGATAGGGTACTTAAGTTAGGTTTAGTCATCATTATCTAAATATTACATCCCAGTGAAAGGATTAATTTTATTTAGAAGAAGGGTTTGAGAATGTGATTTCTTTAATGGGTTGCTGCCAAGTCTTAAACTGTGATGGCACCACACAGAATGAAACTCCTACTTATTGGTTTCGCTAAAAATCTACTGATCATGCAAATTATTGTGATAAAATCCTTTTCACAAAAATCTGTTCTTAGGGCAATTTTTTCTTAAGCCCACAAAATTAAATAAAGTAAATGAAAATTAAGATGATGCCAATGACATTTTGTTCAGCTAGACTTTCATGTGTCTATTATGTGTCCTCACAATTATAGGTATTTTATATATAGAAATCTAAGGACAGAATTTGGAGCAAGTATCAAAATTGACTCCATTCGAATTGTTTGTAAACATGAAGTCCTAGATGAGGCTATCAAATAAAGCTTTGCATGATCTCAAGACCAGTGCCATGTTTTTCCTTAATAATATCACCTGTGGACGTCCGTATATCACATACAGATGTCCGTATGTTACATACGGACGTCCGTAACAGGGGCGTGGGAAGCAGTTTCAGAGTGGGTGGGACCAGGGGGGTTTTCTGCAATTTTTGACCTCCCTTTGCTTGACCTTTTAGTTTTGACCTTTTGAGGAGTTGGCCAAAGGTGGGAGGGGGGACATATCCCCCCCTGTCCCCCCTGCTTTCCACGCCCATGCTATGCCACTTTTAGGATACCACCTGGTATCCCCCCTCCCTAGCCGTACTTGATTTACCAACATAGGGAGGTCCATATGTGACATACAGGTGGCCGTATCTGCCCGACTCGTCCTGTGAGATAAGGAAAAACAGGGCCCTGGGACTTTTGTTTACATTTATTCAATTTCCATATAATATTTCTGTGAATCAAAAAGAAAAGAAACTAATTTGGTTATGATTAAGATAAGATTGAGAGTTCCAAATAATGAAATACCTATAGTCATGAGGATCTCATAAAAGTCTACCTTCAGGAAATTGTGAAATTGAAGATGAATACTAAAATCTTTTTCTTTTAGGAAAAGTGTGTGTATGAAAATCTCTTCAAGGGCAAACACTCTGAGGTGGAGTGACAGTGTAACTGGAGAGTACCAACTAATGCAGGGGTACGAGAACAGAGAGAGCGTAACGCGGTCCCTATACTCACTCCCCGACATAATTACCTTGTTCTGCAAGAGGACACATTTAATCAGAAAGAAGCAAACGAAATAGGATACATGCTCAGCTGCCATTAATCAAGCAAAATACAGCAAAAGCTCATTGAAAACCCAGTGTCTTGTTTGAAAAGAACCACATATATTTTAATGGGAAATAAGTGCTCATGTTTATTTGCAAAAAAACAACAACTTTCCATGAACTCTGAGAATTAAGTTCCTCATGGTTGGGTTTGCAAGCTGAGCCATTTACAATTGGTCAAAAGCAGTTGGCACTGTTTCTATCTTACAAACATCCAGTATCATACAGTACTTCAAAAGGCACATATTTCAAGCTATTAGGTCTGCTTATGAAAAAGAAATCAGCCTAGATTACAAATGTTATAATGTTATAATGAAGCAGCACAGTCAACATCGACCCTAGCATGTATCTACAGTGCGATATCACGACCACACAAAATCTGGTGAGAACCATAAGCTAACCTCAATGATTTATTAATTGTATAAGTTGCTTCTTTAATCAATAACAAAAAAAAAAAAAAAAAAAAAAAAGAATAACACTCCAAAAGAAAAAGAAAAAAAAAACAACAACCAAGGACACACTTCTTAACACTTAAATCCTGAGACACCTTTCGACACATTTGAAATTATTGAGAATTAAACTATACCATTTGCAACAACAGTTATGTACAAACTCCAAAGCACCAGAGATAGCTGGAGATTTTTCGCATAGGATGAGATTATCAAGCGAATATGTGAAATTGTTGCTGTACGGTAACTGCACCATAACATCTGAAACACAATTCATTCAAAGGCAATATTGAATCTATTCTTTCTTTTTGACAACTTACCGACTGACTTTTGTCTGACTGCTCCAGCGCTGACTGGTTGAACTGCCCACAGAGTCTGCTGGAAAGACGCGATGACCATGGCACCCGCACCGATATGCTGAAATGATCAACATGAAAATTATATCGATTTCTCTCTGAGTATGATATATTTTATTGGAGAATTTCATATCAAAAGCACAAAACTGCAACAGACTTATAGAGGGGTCAACTTATGCGATATATGGTAGAAAGTTCCCTAAAAGTGCATATTCCCTCTTTTAATAATTAATAGATTCTAGTATAACATAGATACAATCAATCAATATACAATCAATGTACCTCGCTGGAGTAGTTACTCTATGTTAGTCCTATTACTTAGTAGATTTTTGTTATAGCAGACCATTCTGTTAAGCTTGATCTCAGAAAGTCAGCAGACCTATAGATATAGGGCTGCGTCCACTGCGACGGATGGACCATCCGTCTCCCTTCATCTGTCTATTTCTCCATAGAAATCAGTGACAAATGGGACGGATGGACCATCCGTCTCCCTTCATCCGTCTATTTCTCCATAGAAATCAGTGACAAATGGGACGGATGGACCATCCGTCTCCCTCCATCCGTCTATTTCTCCATAGAAATCAATGACAAATGGGACGGATGGTCCATCCGACGGATGGTCCATCCGTCGGCAGTGGGTGCACCCCTTATCTTGAATATTTTAAAATATGGTATGCTCGGGCAGTGTCAGTGAGCTGAGAAATGAACTTCTAGGTTAGTTTGTTAGGTGGTTTCGAATGGCTCGAATTGATCCATATTTAATATAAGTGTAATCACGACTGTGCATGAGGCAACCAGCAGAGAGACCCTCACCCGTGAACCTTTGCTCATGTAGTGATGGAGTGATATCATTCATGTACAAGGGCCTCCTACCCAGAGTTATCACTTGGGCACATATATATGCGCTGCGACATAAGTAATTAGTAATGGCATTATATGATATTATGTTTTAGTATTTTAGTACACCTTTCCATGGCCCCATATGTACAATATGCAGAGCTCTTTTCCTATATGTGTTATCAAATATACACTAACCTTACCCGGCTTCCGCCGATCTGCCGATAGCAGCCTCTTTATTTTTTGTAAAATTCAATGAATCAATTTCAAATTTCTCTCTACTTATTCATTCAAACATACACCACAAAGGTAAAAGGAAAACAAACAAAACAATACAAATCACAAACATGAAATTATAGGCCGATGCAGCAAACAAGGGTGTCATTGCAGAGGAAGATGTGGTACCAATTTGACATTAAAACCTTGCAATCTAGGACATGCTCTTGGGAACATAACTGTGTTGACTATCATAAATCCCCATCATCATTGGCACATACACGTGTCATGAAGCATGTATGTCATAACGAAAAAGCAACATATGTGACAGGATCTGCGAAAAAGGGCCTTAGTGCAGGGTGCATTAAGGTCCCTATTCCCAATACATGTCACATATAGCAGTGGGAAGTCTCACCCTTTTGCCACATATATCACAATAAATAAATTGGTTTTACATGGGGTGTTTTAAAACAAAGGGTATAAAATCAAATCTAATCAACAAGGTGTAGTCAATGATTGATTTTTCTACGCACCAGGTACCGCTCAGAAGCGACGCTGACTAGGATGAGGTCGTCTCCAACGCGGACCTTCTCTCCTTCGGACCTCTGTTTTGAGGCCGGATGGATCGTCCACCAACATGACTCGCCTTAAGTTGGAAAACAGTACAAAACAAAAATGATTTGTAATCTTCTCTCAATATCGTCAAATTAGAATGTATTTACATTGAAAAACATATTGTCATTTTGATTGCATATAATGTTCTAAGCCTGAACCCACGCTTTTAACTTGAGAAGTTCTAAACCTTTTGATACCAATTGCACTTATATGATTTCGGTATAGGCCTCAATCATATTTTAGGCAAAAAGTGGACGAATCTGAATGTTCACGGTATTTCTTGTGAAAATACATGTGAAAAGAAATTTCTCAAATCAATTGTGAAACCGCTAATGACCTCCAATTCTGACAATGAGACAGAAATTTTACTTTATTCATTCGTCATACATAAATGTACACTTACCCTCGGCTACCTCCTGTAAGCCGACGTCAAATGCCAATTTATCACTGGAAGAGCTTTGCGTTGAAAGACATGATAGATACTGGAAAGGGATAAAAGACAAAAATAGCATATTAGAAACAACTCATGGGATACCAAGATTATCTACAAATTATCAATTTCAAGGTACCTTTGTAGCATTAATCAGCTCTACATGGTTATATTTGAATGGATGTTCAAAACTTTTGAATGGATGTTTTAAACGTATTGAACTCTTTTTTTATTACACGAGTTCTTATAGCAAGCCCTTTAAAAAAGGGGTTTAAAGCGGTTTCCAAAAGAATAAAACCTGTATATGATTATGTACTTACCATATTACTGTGTGCATGCTTAAGTAATACCGCGTGCCCATAAAGTAGCGTTCGATGTCCAGACTGGCCAGTCTGTAAGGGAAGAAGTCGGTATTCTCTTTAATATCATAGGTATATTGAAATAATATGCTTGACCTAACATCCCAACGTAAGTAGTGCAATGTGCCCTCTAATATGTAGGTTATCCTTGATGTTCTTTTAGAAAGAAGACGAACCCAATTTCATGATCTAAATCAAACGAAATTATTTTGTATAGATGTATTGGGCTTGCTAGATCAATAAATTCAATTATCAAGAGAGTTGATAGCATTGTGCAGTTTATATTCATTCAAACGCAATAAATCAGAACTTCAATGTGATTCATCCTTGATGGACCTTTTGAAAACTAATGAGAGTATAAACAACTGATAGGCGTATGTGGATCAACACGGTAAAAGCTATGCCCACGCACCCCCTCGCAGGCGTACCTTTTACCGTGTTGATCCACGTATAAAGATCGCAGTCAATAAGGGTTCTGCAGAGTTCTATATATAGCAAATTGCCTGTGCCAAGGGGGAGCACTTGCATGTGTGAGCATGCAATGATCCCTAGTATATTGGGGGGGGGGGGGAACTTGACATTTACATGAGAGGTCAAGTTGCACTTAGTAAAAAAAAAAAAAAGGCAGACTTTATCATATATATTTATTCCTTACCGTTTCTTGTGATTTTGCTGATACCATTTCTTGTAAAGCGCGGACGGACAGGGCTTGTTCTAGCACGAACACACATACTGATATGTCGAATGGAAGTTCCTGAAAAACACAAATGCATATATATATATATATATATATATATATATATATATATATATATATATATATATATATATATATATATATAAATGGGCATTCTCCAAACATTAAAGAGTGTGGTAATAAAAAACAACAACTAATATCTATACATGATTTATTCTATAGCAATAGTAGACATACTTATTTTGATAAGCGCACTGGTGTAGAAACTGAGTTGTTAGAAGCTCAAAACCTTAATTCAAAAATGAATTCCAATAAGTGCACCCCCATAAGCCTAAAAATCGGTTGTTTTTGCCCTAAAACAATTATTTCTTCACTTTATTTTCATGATTTGATAACAGGGGGTGTGAATAAGGCCTGGAAAAAAGGGGGATACGGTATATGCTTAATGAAAGTGCCCTAAAATACAAACACATAATTTATCAACGCCTTATTGCATTTTTACTTATTACAGGTCTTCCACCATGCATCATGCCCAGATTGAGGACTGGCCAATTCCCTAGTATGGCGCCTATGGTGAGATGATGGTACCAAGAGTCTGGCTTTTATTTTTCTCGCATTTCTGTTTGATAACATGTACCTTTGACTTCAAAAGAAAGGGGGATGTTTGTTTAACTTGTGTATCTTTGTGTATGGAAACGAAATAGGAATGAATTTTATGAAAAATAACTGAATTCATATGTCTTCCTCGATAATCCCTATATATCCACCCAGTAATAAAGTAAAATTAATTCGCTAAATTCCTGTTCAGTTTCCTCATGAAAATAAACACACAGAGACATGTAGGGGCAGGTGTCTCTCTAGATTCGCCTCTGGATACATACAAGTCCCCCCCCCTCCTGCCACCATCAGTCTACCTAGATTCTAGCAGCTTCCCTGGCAGGTACAGTCGCCGGTACAGCTTGATATCAGACATACTGATGCACCTATACCCTCTGTTGGCTGTACCTGGGGCAGTCTGCTGACAACACATCACCTCCCCCCCCCCCCCCACGTTGCTGATAGGACCTAACCCCTCCATATGTATGTATACACAAGTTCTGTACAACATAGGTGCTGTATCCATGCACGTTTAATTTTAATGGCAAAATCAGAAGGTAAAAAGAAAATTGTGTTTCTCTGTCTCTGTCTGTCTTTCTGTCTATGTTTTCTATCTGTCTGCCTGTCTCTCTGTTTCTCTGTCTCTCCCTCCCATTCTGCGTTCTCTCTCTCTCTCTCTCTCTCTCTCTCTCTCTCTCTCTCTCTCTCTCTCTCTCTCTCTCTCTCTCTCTCTTTGCGGCCTCTGTGGCTCTCATTCTCTCTCCCTAAGCCATCTTCCTCCCACTTCCTCTGCATGGACATGCAGTGTTCAGTGACTTCAATATAGGAAATAACAAAATAATTGTTTAAAAATAATACACATTGTATTATTTTGATATATCAAAGAACCTGCGGGCGAATCCCTAAGGATAGTGCTAGGGTTATCTGTATATGATGCCAGGAGGGTGTTGCTCCTATAGTAAGAGGAAGAGCTGGCTAAAAATGCCCTCATTTCCAGTCCTTTCTTTTCATGTAGCTATAACTTGTCCCTTTTGTTGCTCACAAGTGGTCATTCAAGTACGGTGCTAAAAAAGGGGCATTTGAGTAGGTACCTAGTTGGGAGAAGTCAGTCAGTATAATAAACTATAGAGTGTGTGACATGAGTAAGTACCTTAGAGTGGTGAGTGCAAGTACTTAGGTGAAGCAGTGCACGACTTGTTTAGAAAAGAGGGCACATACTCACAGCTCTTTTTACAATAGGAGCAACCCCCTCCAGTGGAGTGGTTAGGTACTGCCACCAAATGCCATTATCATGCAGTCGAGAGGCATATAAAAGAATAGATTCCCAAAACCTTATTTTAGCCTAGGGCTGGTCTCCCTGAAACCTGAGTGCAAGTGTGTTTTTGATTGCAGTCTAGTTAGTATCCAGTTACCCAGAAGTCAATCCTGGGCAAAATCCCGGGGACAGAACCCACCCGAGGGCATTGGTCTGAAGGAGGTAGGGGTGGTGGAATGAGGGATTGTCAAAAATGATCACAACCTTAGTGAAAAAAAAACACATTTTGTGCGTTGTAAACATTTAATCAGCCACTGGAAGAGGTGAGGGATTTCTGCATATCTCCCCCATCCCCTTCTAGAATGCCACCATTTTGGCACTCGCCTTAGTGCAAGAATGTTGTAACTGCAATTTTCAGGTAAAAGTAGTGTTCAAGTTACTATAGAGCAAAGTGTATACAGCTATATTGCATTGGGTATGTAGGCATATACATTTCACAGGAAGGCCCTCAATAATTTCACAGTAGGTAGATAAGGATTTGGGAATTCAATTTTGACAACATGTCAGCTATGACATTCTTGCACTAAGGTGACGGCATGTGATCTTACAGTAGATAGACATATAGGCAATTTGGGGGCCTATTTCGTATAAATGATAATTTCAAATTTCACTGCTGATATTTTTTTGTGCGATCTTATTCGAAAGGGATCAAGGGTATAGGGACAGGGAGGCCATAATCCTCCAATTCCAGACCAGAGAGGAACACTATGTTAAGCCCCCCCCCCACCCCCAAAAAAGTACACTTATTTGGTGAAATTAATCATATACTAAAATAGCATATACTAAAATAGTAGGGAATTCCGAAATGTCTAAATATTTGAAATTATCCTCGGGGGCAAGCCCAAAGAACCTCTAAAAATTCAAGATTTTTAATTTTCTGTGCTCAGAATTGTCAGCACGCCCCATCTGAAATGCTTTGGCCCTTTCAAAGTCATGCTTCTTCCGACACCCCTGCATTGGACATGCTGTCATCCGAGATTCCTTCCTACGATTGGGAGTTATGTCTTCATCAAATAGGATTTGGTGGACCAGTCGTAGCAGTTTAAGCACTAATATAGGCCTGTGTGTAATGGCGGACAGTGGATACCTTTTGATTTGAGTGCTATATTGTTGTCAGATGTTGAAATAAGCTCCAGGAGGAAACTTTGACAGCCCAATGCACATAATACATAGCTTGCACAGCTAAGGATACAGCTGAGCAGCGTAGATAACTTGAGGTTTATACAGAGAGGTGTTGATGGCTTGATGGATGACTTTCTGTATGGAGAGGCTGGGTGTTGATAGTATGACTTATTAGTGTCTATGTATACAGATAGGGGGAGCGGTGGTAGGTGTACATTAACCCTTTAAGGGCCGCTAATGCATTAATGCATCATATCCACTGGTCGTCATGACGCATGAATACAGTCCTGGCGAGTGACTCGTCAGGGCTACCTTCATGCATCATGCAGACCCTACAAGGTAGAAACACTCCCCGAGGGTCGGCATGATGCTCTATTGAAGTGCTGGTTATGAAGTGCTGGCAAGTGATCATTGCAGCATCAGGCCGACCCTACAGGTTTGATACATAAACTCCCAGAGGGTCGGCATGATGCAATGAAGTGTTGGCGAGTAGTCTCACCTGCACTTCATTGGTGCATCATGACGACCAATGGGCATGATGCATTAATTCATTAGCGGCCTTTAAGGGGTTAATGATGTTCTACCAGTATAGGGCTTAGTACTGAGGCCTAGTGCGTCCGCCATTGCTGTATCTGGGAGCTGGCGAGATAAGGACTGATAACCAGCATGGTGGGTACCAGGTGTTACATAATTTACCCAAAATATTCTGCAGTGAATGGTGTATATATATATATATATATATATATATATATATATATATATATATATATATATATATATATATTTATACCACGATTTCTGGGTTACTCAGTGCTTTTTGCTGAATATTCCCATGCACATACCTGTCGATATTGCACACCCTGTAGGCTGTAACATCAATTTTGTAAGGCGTGCGGTTATCCATGGATAACCCGCATGCCGTGCGGTTATCTACGGCCTCGTGTAATTATCCTTCACTAACACACACTCGTGATGAATTATCCATTGATTACTTGTTCAATATATATATATATATATATATATATATATATATATATATATATATACACACACACACACACAAGGTGATTCATTATATAGAGTAAAAGTATAGCTCTTCTTGCTTCATGGGTCTATAGTTTCTCTCCACCAATACACCCAGTAGTCTACACTGGGAAGTATATATATATATATATATATATATATATATATATATATATACATACACACAGGGTGATTCATTGTATAGAGTAAAAGTATAGCTCTTCTTGCTTCATGGGTCTATAGTTTCTCTCCACCAATACACCCAGTGTAGCACTGGGAAGCTCAGAGTAGCTCAGCCTGTAGGTCTGGCCCAGTCCATGGCCAAATAAAGAGGACTGCTCACCCGCTCACCCCCTGCTGCCACCCCCTGGTGGCCATCCTCTGTACCACTGAGTGGTAGGACTTCCACTGAGTAACCAGCTCAGGAGTGCAGACACTCAGCCAACAACAGCTCACCTTACAAATTAGAACCACACCGGCCAATCACAGGACAGCTTACAAACAACACACAGCATCAGCAGCCAGACTAGTTCCGGATGCAAACACCTGGGGCTAGACTAAAGGATGAGAGGGCAGAGGAAGGGGAAATAGAAGAAAGAGAAGTGGCTATTGGATGTGAAGAGAGACAGGGATATCAACAAGGGGTGGTACCGTAGTGGCCCTTTTAACTCTGTAAAGGCCGCTAATGCAGGAGTGGATCATGCACCACTGAAGTGCTGGAAAGACTGTTCGCTAGAACTTCATTGAAGCATCATGCTGACCCTACAGGGTAGATACATATATACTCCTGGGTTTGCACGCAGACGCGCGAAAAAAAAATTTGGCCCCCCCCTCTTAAGGGTCAAAATTTCATTTACCTCCCACCAGGAGGGCCGAAAATCATGTGTGAGCCTTTTAACCTATAGTAGCATGTGTGCTTTCTTTCGCTGAAAACAGATGAAATTATTTTGACCCCCCCTAGTGAAGGGGTCGAATAATTCTGACCACCTTGGTCAAGGGGTCGAAATAATTCTGACCCTCCTCAAACCTCAAACCCACCAGCTCCCCCCCCCGTTTTTTTTTGAAAACATTTAAACTTTATTTAGCCTGAAGAAGTATTACATTTCATCCGGTATATCAATATTATGGTCATTTACCTGGGTTTCGTAAGAAGCATTTCAAGGTACCAAATAACCAAGTAAACATGTTTTATAATCTATAACACCAGGAAATTATTTTAAACGAGGCTATCAAGTTAATGACTGACCATCATCCAAAGGATGTTGTCTCGGCCAAGCCATACAAAAGACTATATATGCCATTCATAGAATTAATCATTTTGTGTAATAACAGATATATTTGGGAACAGCAGCATTATTCTCTACTTTAAACATTATATAATAACAAATTCCCTTACCCAAAATCGATCAAATAAAATCTCTAATTATATACAGAGGGACTGCTAACTCATATTACAATATAAATATCAAAATTAATTAAATCTTAAGGAGATTATTATTTATAACAATTCTTTTTTACATTCCAGTTTAAATTTGTCTCTGTCTTTGATATTTCGTATTTCTGAGGGTAGATTGTTCCAGGTTTGAGCACATTTGACTTCTGGTGAAGATTCATAAGCTTTACAGTTAATTTTTTGATATTTTAAAACCGGAGCAGCAGCTAGCCTGGTTTCTCGTACCTTTGGATCTACAAAATCCTTATTGCTTGACCTTTTGTGAGCTGCTATTTTAATATGATAGGTTCTCCTTGATGCCAACATAGGTAAATTTGCCTTATTATGTACTGTTTGAGTTGGTGTTAATATATGATAGTCAAAGAAAGTTTTCAGGCATTTACTTTGTATACGCTGTAGTTCTGACAGGTAGTCTGACTTGGCCTCATTGTACAAGATATCACAATAATCTATTAAAGGTAGTATATGCATTTTATACATTCTTAATCTTGCTTCTTCAGTCATGTATTTCCTGGTTTTATACAATATTAACGACTTATATCTTACATTATTAATTACAGTCTGTAAGTACATATTAAATTTCAATTCAGGGTCTAGAGTAACTCCTAGATATTTGTAGGAAGATACGTTCATGAGTGTCTTATTATTGATTACAATGTTTGGTTTTCTCAGATTTTTCAGTTTTATAGAAGAGGCAAAGGTCATAATTTTCGTTTTATTTTCATTCATGGTTAATTTATTACTGGTAGACCAAGAATAGAATTTATTAAGAGCATTTTCAAGTTGGATTTGTAAATAATCAATATCTTTGCCTGATACATATAAAACTGAATCGTCAGCATATAACATTGTTTTATGAGTGTCGTCTTCAGAGATGCAGTCATTAATATATAATAAAAAAAAATAATGGACCTAAAATTGACCCCTGTGGTACACCACAAGATAAATTCTTATACCCGGATCTTACATGATTAGCCACAGAACATTGTTGCCTCCTGGAAAGGTAATTTTCTATTAATGTAAGGTTCCTATTTCTTATACCGTATTGTTCTAGTTTAGTCAGGAGGATATTATGATTTACAGAATCGAAAGCTTTTTTTGTATCTATAAATGCTGCTAAAGTAATATTATTTTGATTTCGATTTTTTAATATGTCATCGACTAGAATAGTTATAGTATCAAGGGTTGATTTATTTTTTTGATATCCTCCTTGGAATTTAGACAATATATTATGGAGAGTTAGATGAGAGCTGATCTTGGTGTGAATCAGTCTCTCCAGTATTTTTCCAGGTATAGGCAGTACGCTGATGGGTCTTAGATTAGAAACGTTGGATGAATCTCCACCTTTTGGTAGAGGAGTGACTGTGGCAATTTTCCAGCTATCTGGTATGGTACCAGTTTCTATAATCAAATTTATAATTTTGATAAATTTATCAGAAAATTTAATAACTGCAATCTTGAAAATATTAGTAGGTAAATATTCAATGGAGGATGATTTTGACACATCTATATCTTCTAAACATTTAATAATTTCTTCATCCGTAAACGACATGTCAGGCATATCTACTATACATCTTTGTCCTTTAAATAAAAATTCTGTATCGTGAAGTCTGGCAAGTCTCGGACCTATATCTGCAAAAAAGTTATTAATATACGTGGATGTATCCTCCAGTGTGATAGTTTGTCCATTTTCATCTACTAAATTAATTGTTTTTGATTTTCCTTTGTTATTTGGCAATACCTCTTTCATAGTAGTCCAAAATTTCTTAGAATCATATTTATAGGCTTCAGATAGATTATTATAATATTCTTCTTTTGCTTGCTGGACTTCACGATTTACAATATTTCTGGATATTCTGGCATGGTGCCAAGATATTATATCTAAATTTCGTCTAGCCTTGTCTTTTATTTTAAATTTCTTTACTGGACATTGAACATCCAACATATATTTCAAATGATTTACTAGTATATTCCAGCATTCTGAGGGATCATTACTATTATCAAATAAAGTCCAATTACAATTTGTAAGGTCTTGTATATATGTTTCCTTATTAAAATTTCTATACGATCGTCCCAAAAACCTCCTGTAGCCTTGTTTGACAAATTGGTTACCTTTTAGTATATGAACAGGGAGATGATCCGAAAGGTGAATATTAAGAGGGCCAGACGAAATTATACCTGAGCAGTTTGTAAAAATCAGATCAATACATGAATTCGATCCTGAGGACATTGTTACCTGGTTTACTATTTGGCTAAGATGAAAATTATCAAAAGCTACGTACAATTGTATTTTTTCTCTTGTATTACCTATTATATTTACATTAAAATCACCAAGTACATATATTTCATATGAGTCTAAATTTTCAATTTGTAAAAATAATGCTTGAATTGTGTTACAGAAATTAGTCAGGTTACCAGATGGTGGTCTATAGATATTACAGATTATTGCCTTTTTACTTGCACCTTTAATTGAAAATAACCATTGTATTTCAATATCCTTATTAGACCTGTTTAGATATCCAAATTTCTGATTTGTACATGGTATGCATTCATCCACATGCGCACACAGTCCTCCTCCCCTAAAAATACTAATTCTATCAAGTCTAAATAAGTTATACCTATGGAACATATACATGTCAGAGCAATCACTTGAATTTAACCAGGTTTCTGAGAAAAGTACGATGTCAATATTACAATCAGATAGTTCTTCTTTTAAACCTGTAAATTTATTTCTTATGCTGCGAGTATTAAGATGTACAATAGAGAAACCTTTCTCAAACTTGGCTTTTAGTTCTTTGTTTTCCTGTATACTAGTACAGATTTACTTATTATAAACCTGGATAGTAAAGAGACAAATATACCGGTACAATTTTTCCTTATAAGCACATACACCTCCGTTATCCTAATTTTACATTCCCATTTTTTGTTATACCAAAAATAAACTAGCTCCCCTCCCTCCATAGGTTTACAGCACTAATGGCTACCTACGATATAAAATAGTACAGTTATAGCAGTTATCAAACTAGGGTTTGGCATTTTCCCAGTATTAAAGTAATAATTAAACATATATAGGATATATGAATCATATAGAACACTTGGAAAATCAGTTCATTTTCCTTTACTTGGTCTGCAGGTTTGTTCATACCGGTAGCTCTGTGTCCTTGTTAGCAGTCTCATTAATGATCGTGTCACGTACTCTGGTGAGGATGAACCCAAGTAGATTTTCACCTTTGATATTGTCCTTTTTACACAACTTGGCCTGACCGAAATGGTACTTGACGCCCCAGATAGGGTGGTAGCTGGCTTCGTATAGTGTCATACCTTCAGTAGATACTAGGTAGTCCCTCAGGTGTTTGTTGGAGAATTTAGCCTTGATTATACCCTCCATGATGGATTCGGCTTCTTTATTCCACTCTGGTGTAGATTTGACCTTCTTTCCCTCATACATGATGTCTATGGAGTTGTCCATTTGGAGAATTTTGTCAGCTATGTCCAGTTGTTTACATGTACGAGCCTGGGTGGCTTGGTAGGCCTGTTCTGCACTAGTATATTCTACTCCCCGATAATTCAGATTATTCCGTTATTAAAAATGATCACTTATTAAGTGTGTGGCTTATGCAGGGGGGGGGGTACATAGTAATATCAAGATATGCTGTCTCATTGGAAAAAAAAAAATAAAAACACAAGCCAATAACAATTCTACCCATTATGATATCTAAATACCCATACCAGGTACCGACATGTCCTACCAGAAAATTCCTGAAACATACTGACATCTCCAGCTTAATCCCTCAATCTATCAGTCCTCAGAGGAATAATAGCTATAGGTACACCCATTACCCACCCAACTATCACACCTATAGCTCTAACATCTATCTAACCCAATCTCCCATTAATCATTTTCCAACCACAATCTTCCATCTAACTTGATGTTTATCACTCTCCAATCACAATCTTGCTTGTACCTTGATGTGATGCCGGTGGCGCCCCCTCTCGGCATCAAAGTGCAGAGGTGGCGGGCAGTAATAGGGCAGGCAGGATCCATCAGGGCCGAATCACACTAGGCGGGAACTATATCCCTCCGCACCCTGCCAGACTAGGGTCAGACATGAAGGGCATTGATCTCATCACACCTTTATGCTCTAGGAAATGACTGTTGAATCTGTCATGTAACCCTCTTAAGACGGTGTTCCACCAAAACCGATTTTCTCAGAATCTGGCCATTCGGCTGCATCTGCTGCAGCAAGCTGCAAAGTGTACCTCCTGATCATACTCGGGTCTCATCGGGGAGAGGAGTTATTCTGTCCAATGCATTTACTTCCAAATCGGATGAAATTAAATGGGACCAATTTTAGTGCTCGGACCAACTAGTTCATTCTCTAATAGTTTTATAATTAGTTGCTGTACTTAAGTCGATAGTTGCCTCACAGAATCGGAAAGTAAAACCAGCTTTGTTGGAAGAGGCATGGTATTACCCTCATGATGGAAAAATGATGTCTGCTGATTCAATTTTATCATTTACATGAGATTGGCCTGATGAAAACTCACATCAATTATGAAATCGAAAAGCCATCTTATCTGGACCCGGTGTAGATCCGCTTTGGTGGAATCAATGCTTTAACCTGGTTGGGGGGGGGGGAGCACTTCAATTTGTTCTGATGGGTGTGTGGCTGCAGGGCCTCTGACAAATGGTGAGAGTGATTTTAAACAAAAGGGTTTTGGAAATAGGCCTATGCATGGTCAAATGCCTTTTATCTAGAAATCATTGATATGATGACAATATTTGATAGAAATTTTGGTGTAAATTAAAAAAACTGATAATTATTTGGATGTGCAGGGTAGATATATGACGAAAGTGACCCTTCGGAAGAGGGACTCCCCACAGTGCATAACCACATTCAGGATAGCCTACCATCCCACTGAACAGGACTCGAGTTGGGACATTCACATCTTGGGCAAGAGAATGTGATTATCTCTGGAAATTTGGACACGCCAGAACATCTTATACTTGAGAAAAAAATATGTTTCCCAAGTACCAGTCTTTCAGATGAGAAAGGGAGAGAAAAGATGGAGAGAAAGAGAGAGAGAGAGAGAGGGAGAGAGAAAGACAAACACAGAGACAAACACACACACACACATAGAAAGAGAGAGTGGTACTTATCAACCCCCCCTCATTTTTTGTGGGGGAGGGGATTTGATTTACCAAAGCTATTGACATATTTGATATATCAAATCACTTGATCTAAATGTTATATGTCCTGATTCAATATGACTCTAACTGATATTCCACTAAATGTGTGTTTGCTAAGTGCTATACGCCTGAGCTGCTTGGGTGTAGAGTGACTCTTATCCGCCTGAGTAATATGTACGGGACTCAACCCGAGCCAGCCCATATATGCGGGACGTCACCCGAGGAGTGTACACAGGACTTATAGCCCGTCAGATACATGGGATCTTACATGAGGCACTTATATGAGATGGGGAGGGTATATTGGTGGAGGGGGGGGGGTCAAAAATCAAACTTCTAAAAAATGTTCCAGGATATTGACATTGACTGATCTTCCTAAAGTTGGTCTTCCAATATTGTCGAAAATGAATATTTAAAAAACGATTTCTTAATGAAATTAGGGGCAAAAAGCATGCCTTTGAAAATTTCCATGAGATAATCACATTCTCAATTCTTGTTGTATTCACGAGTTGTATTCCTGAGCCATTCTCAAGATCTAGACTAGAGAACTTTCTCGAGTATAAGATGTTATGGCGTGTCCAAATTTCCAGGGAAAATAACATTCTCTATTCTTGTTGTATTCACAAGTCAGGATGCGAGAAATTCCTGAGTAATTCTCGAGATCTTGTTCAGTGGGATATAACAGGGATTCCCAGATGCATGGAAGCAGTGTATTTTCTATGAGGAAGCTCCATAAAGTGGTACAACAAGCACTGTATTAGAAGGAATCTCTGTGAAAATAACAGTGAAAGCCGTTTCCTAAAATTGCTGAAGAACTGTCATCATTCTGATGGCATTTTGCGTTAGAGAGTAGTCTACCATATTGGATAAGCGCTGGGGAAAGCGGGTATTACAATCAATCTTAGGCACTAAAAAGTGCTGGTCTCAAATAAGCGGAATGGTTACAGGGGCAATACAATTGCTAAGAGTGGCACTTCAAAAGTGCAATATTCCAACCCTTTGGGAGTTTATTGTTCCCATAGGGTCGACATGATGCATGGGTGAGGTCCTGGTGAGGTACTTGTCAGTACTGCATTCATGAATCGTAATGAACGATGGGCATGAAGCACTCCTGCATCAGCGGCCCTTGAAGGACTATAGAGACTTCCCCACTTGATGTGTGATCATTTACCTAATGTCAGTGCCTTGGCAGTTCAGAGCACCCTGACAAGAGCTTGACATTTCACTGACCTCAGCAAGTTTAATATCTGTCGGGCTGGAGAGGGCGAGCCTGCCCAACATATGGAGGCATGTACCAGAACACCCACCTACAGCACAGGGCTGACTTTGACATTTGTGTTAAGCCTTTAAGGTAGGATCCATTGGAGCAGTTTGGCCTATGTGATTGACAGGGGCGTAGGAAAGGGGGGGGGGGGGCAGGGGGGCCTGGGCCCCCTCAATCATAAAGGAGGGGGGACCTGAGTATGTCGGGGTCCCCCCAAAATTGGCCAGGAATTCATAGTAAATTTAACAAGAACCTAAAACTTTGCATCTCAAATTAGATCAATATAGTAATGGAATAGGAAAAAATGGGGGGCCTGGGGCTCACACTAGATCTAAAATCCAACAAAGATTACTTTTCTATACAAATTCTATAAAAGTAAGTGTCATCGTGCTTGAGCGGACAGTTTAAGGTGGTTGTGGTGGGGCCCATGCTGGGCCCCCCAATGAAGTTTGCTTCCTGCGCTTCTGAATTGAGTAGAAGCGTTTGCTGCCTGTACACATCATACACCTTTGACAGTGATTTTACAGTAATTCATTGGTAATTATGGCTTTGTACACCTAGAGGTATGTAATCATACTTAGATTATTTTCATTTAAGATTCATCAAAGCTTAGATAATACAAAAATTCTATCCCTTAGTGCCCATCAGTGCAAGGGGAGCCATAAAAGAAATTGCGTTCGTTAAAAACATTGTTTTTATTTCATTCTATGATTATGGAATCTATGGAAGACTATCAGGACATAAAATCCACATAGTTTATGCGCTGATTATCTTCCATCTGAAATGACTCATGAAATACTGCCATAACGGTTTTTGATATCTATGGATATGAAACCTTTCTTTAGAATTATAAAAGCTTAAGTGCCTTATGCTATCAAAATAATGACATTTCTCTGGCAACTTTGGGACAAAGCTTTCACTGTTTATTTTCACAGATATTCCCCGTAACCTAGCGATTTATACTTAGAGAAGAAACAACGATTTTCTTCACATCGAGACTGTCCGTTGTTCTATAATGCACAAATGCATTTGAGTGCATTATAGAACATCAGACAGTCAAGATGTGAAGAAAGAGTTGCCTATTGTCTTTATAAACTTATATTGCCATCTAAACAATCAATCACCCAATCAAGGTATGTGTAGACAATGAATAACCATTGAACCATTACATATATACCGTGACCTTGCTCAGGCATGCACTACACTCCTATAATGCACTCAAGGTCACTTCTATCGTGCAGCAGAACACTGCCAGCCGTTTTATACTACTTTCCAAGCTTCCGCTGTAGAAAGTACACTACTTCACGTCTTGGGAAGTATGTACAGTGATTTACTGTTTGCAGGGATGTCTGCAGATTCAATAACTATCTCCTGGAGGTACTGAAATTCAGCTGCAAGGTACTTAACCTATATATATATATATATATATATATATATATATATATATATATATATATATATATATATATAGGCAGTAAATATTCCAGCCAAGCACTCTCTATCACGTATCAGTTTGAAGACACTTAGAAGATTGACTTTCTCGATTCCCTCCTCGCTCATACTCACCCCCAAGTGACTACTTTAGTAAATGACTAAATAACCCCTGGAAGAAGACATAGCTAGTGTATGTAGGCTCTCTGTTTCATTTTGACATCATACACCAAAGTATCAGTGGTGATTGAATGGCAAGGATGGTTTTGGCGCATCATGCCACCCCATGGAAACTGGGATTAATATCATGCCAATACTCCTACGCATATATACACTCCATTTTCTTCCTCTTTTTCTTTTCCCCCCTTTTTCTCTATCTTGGTGCGAGTTATATAGGTATATAGTTATATAGGTATGAGTACGCACACTCAATGACTTCTCCCCAAACACCTTACATTCCTGTCCCAAACTGTCCAACCTTTATTTAAATCGTTGACCTTCCTCCTGCACCCCTTACCACCTAGAACAG
The DNA here is from genome assembly GCA_949317995.1 of Acholoe squamosa. Taxonomy (NCBI): domain Eukaryota; kingdom Metazoa; phylum Annelida; class Polychaeta; order Phyllodocida; family Polynoidae; genus Acholoe; species Acholoe squamosa. The sequence continues at coordinate 8,946,451 of OX439035.1, forward strand.
CCCAAAACTAACTTGAATCTTATTTATATAATCTTTCCTGGCACACAAAACGAGAAATTACGAGACTGTTGATTTTCGCAAGCAAAACTAGTTATTTTGCCTGCTATATGAGGTTACAGATATCCTATTTTCTCTAAGACAAGCAAATTAGTTTTTGCAATGAAGGTCACATCCAAACCCACAACCCATATCCAGTGCGTCCACCACTCACCTTCATTATATCTACACTGCACATTAGAGTCAAGCAGCATAAAAGAGGATATTGCTGGACAGAAAGAGAAGGAAAGAAAGGAAGAGAGAGAGAGATAGAGAGAGAAATAGAGAGAAACAGACCGACAGAGAGAGAGATAAAGAGAGATACATGGAAGGATAGACAGGCAGGGAGGCAAACGAGGAAGGCTAGTGGGACGAATACAGTGAAAAAGAGCTGTCTGTCTCAAAAGCTAACTTGAGACAGACTCTTGGCCTGTTAACAAGCAGTATGAAGGGTGGCCTCACAGAGTTAATTCTTGGCTTATTGGGAGGCAGTATGAAGGGTGGCCTCACAGAGTTAATTCTTGGCTCGTTAACAAGCAGTATGAAGGGTGGCCTCACAGAGTTATTTCTTGGCTTGTTGGGAGGCAGTATGATGGGTGGCCTCACAGAGTTAATTCTTGGCTTGTTGGGAGGCAGTATGAAGGGTGGCCTCACAGAGTTAATTCTTGGCTTGTTGGGAGGCAGTATGAAGGGTAGCCTCACAGAGTTAATTCTTGGCTCGTTAACAAGCAGTATGAAGGGTGGCCTCACAGAGTTAATTCCTGGCTTGTTGGGAGGCAGTATGAAGGGTGGCCTCACAGAGTTAATTCTTGGCTCGTTAACAAGCAGTATGAAGGGTGGCCTCACAGAGTTAATTCTTGGCTTGTTGGGAGGCAGTATGAAGGGTGGCCTCACAGAGTTAATTCTTGGCTTGTTGGGAGGCAGTATGAAGGGTGGCCTCCCACAGTTAATTCTTGGCTTGTTGGGAGGCAGTATGAAGGGTGGCCTCCCACAGTTAATTCTCGGCTTGTTGGGAGGCAGTATGAAGGGTGGCCTCACAGAGTTAATTCTTGGCTTGTTGGGAGGCAGTATGAAGGGTGGTCTCACAGAGTTAATTCTCGGCTTGTTGGGAGGCAGTATGAAGGGTAGCCTCACAGAGTTAATTCTTGGCTGGTTAACAAGCAGTATGAAGGGTGGCCTCCTAGAGTTAATTCTCAGCTTGTTGGGAGGCAGTATGAAGGGTGGCCTCACAGAGTTAATTCTTGGCTTGTTGGGAGGCAGTATGAAGGGTGGCCTCACAGAGTTAATTCTTGGCTTGTTGGGAGGCAGTATGAAGGGTAGCCTCACACAGTTAATTCTTGGCTTGTTGGGAGGCAGTATGATGGGTGGCCTCACAGAGTTAATTCCCGGCTTGTTGGGAGGCAGTATGAAGGGTAGCCTCACAGAGTTAATTCTTGGCTTGTTGGGAGGCAGTATGAAGGGTGGCCTCACAGAGTTAATTCTTGGCTTGTTGGGAGGCAGTATGAAGGGTGGCCTCACAGAGTTAATTCTTGGCTTGTTGGGAGGCAGTATGAAGGGTAGCCTCACAGAGTTAATTCTTGGCTTGTTGGGAGGCAGTATGAAGGGTAGCCTCACAGAGTTAATTCTTGGCTGGTTAACAAGCAGTATGAAGGGTGGCCTCCTAGAGTTAATTCTCGGCTTGTTGGGAGGCAGTATGAAGGGTGGCCTCACAGAGTTAATTCTTGGCTTGTTGGGAGGCAGTATGAAGGGTGGCCTCACAGAGTTAATTCTTGGCTTGTTGGGAGGCAGTATGAAGGGTAGCCTCACACAGTTAATTCTTGGCTTGTTGGGAGGCAGTATGATGGGTGGCCTCACAGAGTTAATTCCCGGCTTGTTGGGAGGCAGTATGAAGGGTAGCCTCACAGAGTTAATTCTTGGCTTGTTGGGAGGCAGTATGAAGGGTGGCCTCACAGAGTTAATTCTTGGCTTGTTGGGAGGAAGTATGAAGGGTAGCCTCACAGAGTTAATTCTTGGCTTGTTGGGAGGCAGTATGAAGGGTGGCCTCACAGAGTTAATTCTTGGCTCGTTAACAAGCAGTATGAAGGGTGGCCTCACAGAGTTAATTCCTGGCTTGTTGGGAGGCAGTATGAAGGGTGGCCTCACAGAGTTAATTCTTGGCTTGTTGGGAGGCAGTATGAAGGGTGGCCTCACAGAGTTAATTCTTGGCTTGTTGGGAGGCAGTATGAAGGGTGGCCTCACAGAGTTAATTCTTGGCTTGTTGGGAGGCAGTATGAAGGGTGGCCTCACACAGTTAATTCTTGGCTTGTTGGGAGGCAGTATGATGGGTGGCCTCACAGAGTTAATTCCCGGCTTGTTGGGAGGCAGTATGAAGGGTAGCCTCACAGAGTTAATTCTTGGCTTGTTGGGAGGCAGTATGAAGGGTGGCCTCACAGAGTTAATTCTTGGCTTGTTGGGAGGCAGTATGAAGGGTAGCCTCACACAGTTAATTCTTGGCTTGTTGGGAGGCAGTATGATGGGTGGCCTCACAGAGTTAATTCCCGGCTTGTTGGGAGGCAGTATGAAGGGTAGCCTCACAGAGTTAATTCTTGGCTTGTTGGGAGGCAGTATGAAGGGTGGCCTCACAGAGTTAATTCTTGGCTTGTTGGGAGGCAGTATGAAGGGTGGCCTCACAGAGTTAATTCTTGGCTTGTTGGGAGGCAGTATGAAGGGTGGCCTCACAGAGTTAATTCTTGGCTTGTTGGGAGGCAGTATGAAGGGTATCCTCACAGAGTTAATTCTTGGCTTGTTGGGAGGCAGTATGAAGGGTGGCCTCACAGAGTTAATTCTTGGCTCGTTAACAAGCAGTATGAAGGGTGGCCTCCCAGAGTTAATTCCTGGCTTGTTGGGAGGCAGTATGAAGGGTGGCCTCACAGAGTTCATTCTTGGCGTATTGGGAGGCAGTATGAAGGGTGGCCTCACAGAGTTAATTCTTGGCTTGTTAACAAGCAGTATGAAGGGTGGCCTCACAGAGTTAATTCTTGGCTTGTTAACAAGCAGTATGAAGGGTGGCCTCACAGAGTTAATTCCTGGCTTGTTAACAAGCAGTATGAAGGGTGGCCTCACAGAGTTAATTCTTGGCTTGTTAACAAGCAGTATGAAGGGTGGCCTCACAGAGTTAATTCTTGGCTTGTTGGGAGGCAGTATGATGGGTGGCCTCACAGAGTTAATTCTTGGCTTGTTAACAAGCAGTATGAAGGGTGGCCTCCCAGAGGTAATTCTTGGCTTGTTGGGAGGCAGTATGAAGGGTGGCCTCACAGAGTTAATTCTTGGCTTGTTAACAAGCAGTATGAAGGGTGGCCTCCCAGAGGTAATTCTTGGCTTGTTGGGAGGCAGTATGAAGGGTTTGCTTCACCAGTGGCTTTGTCAACTGTAGGCTAGGTGCGCATAGCTCTTTACTAGCCACAGAAAACCTTGTCACATTATTTACATTTGTGTCCTCAGGGAGAAGGTTCTCGCCATCATATATATTCATCCATCAAATATATAACAAGAATCTTATTTCAGGGGGAATAAGGTCCCTGTTCCCAGGTCACATATGTTAAATCTGACCTAGAAACCTCTGTGTGTGGTGTTGCTACCTAGTAATGAATATCAGAACTATTACCAATACCATTTCTATCATGTTTCTAATTCTAGCACAATTCTGCATCTGGTAGTATACTAAGACAAATTTTGGCAACCCAGATGTCAGGCAAAGAAATCTGGCTTCTTTAGATATGTAGGGATCCAAAAAGCATTTCTAGGTTCACTTAACAAAATTGGTGCTCAAATACTACTGGGCCGAGGGACTAGTGGCAGTGGTAGAGTTGAAAGGGGCAGCTCAGAGGGCAAAGACGTGGGTAGGCACACAATTGTCGGCTAGTGAAAAGGAGGAACACAGCCCAGACCCATGTGAGTATACATTTGGATGCCAATCCCCAGAGGTGGAATAGGGGAGCAATGATAGATTACTAAATTGGCTCACTTAAGCAGCAGGGTTCAAAGGAGGTTTTAGGGGGTAGTTTACCAAACCAGTATTTAAATGAGCACAAGTCTCAAATAAAGCTTGCGGTATCAATATTGAAAATCCCAGCCAAGTGATTAAGTGGGCAACTCTTTCAATGCACTGGACACTCAAATTATCAATATGGCCCAATATGATTATATATGGAGAGGCCCTGTGGGGAGAATTATGGTAAAGTCAATGTAAGCACAACATAATCATCAGATGTTAGCCTACTCTTTCTAGCAGTAAGGGTCTACACAATAGGTCAATTCAGGACCCTGGGTAATAATAGTCAGGTAGCATATGTCAGGCAGACTTAGAGAGGTACTTAAAGCATACCCTCTCTGTGTACTACAAGTGTATCCTCCATGTAACAACGACCTGAGGCGTGTTTAGTACACCCTAGGGTGCAATACAAAGAGATGAGGCCGGCCCCCCAGGAAGGAACTGGTACTTAGCACAACATTCCTGGTCTACCCTGCGGCATTAGGCTATATAATGATAAAATATTGAAGAGGAAGGGGGGAATTAAGTGTGTTACTAACCATGTTCAGGTCCTGTGCCTTCCATAGTAGGCTTATTCTTGAGTATGGGTACCTAGGATTGTGGTAGGATATGCTAATTTGGTGAATTCATTTTGCCGATTTCAGAGACAATTCACCATAAATATAAAATATCCAGGTGTATGATTAAATCTAATAGGAAAGGTATTGACAGTAGTTTTGGTATTGCACGCCAATTAGCAGCATCATACAGCGAGGTCTCTAGGTTAGTTATAATACGCTAAAACACACACACATTAGACTACTGTATGTCTTCCTATTTGTGTTAAGCGATCCGATGTCTAGCAACGTGATTTGGGTTCCTTAGACTTTGTAGTTATTGAAAAAGCACTGTTAGGTTTGTAATGGAAAAACCCCATTTCGCCTCGGAGGTTTTGTGGCAAATCCTCCAGCTCCAAGGAGGTTTTCTTACTTATAAATACTCCATCCATAGAAGTTTATAGAACAGTAAAACTCTGAATATAAGCATAATTTGACTTTAACTGTAGAGGTCTAGAAGAGGATTCAAATCTTCTACACTGGCTGTGATAAAAAAACATTTTTAACTTACACATACAAGGTAAAAGTATTCTTTATGAAAGGCCCCCCCTGAAGCCCCCTTTATCATTTTGGTAATCAGAGGATGTTCATTATAATACATTATTTTTAGAATTTGTTGCAAAAATGACAGTGGTCAACCAAGAATAAAACAAAATCACACTAGTCTAGAGGTTTGAACCTGTGTGGTCTTGATTTCTAGTCCCAGGCCTTAACCACTACACTAGATTGGCCAGTCAAACTTTCAAAGTGAAATCACCCTATTTATATACAATTGATTACTCAGTCATAGAAGTAGCATATTGCACTTCAGTAGATGTTCTAACACCCACAGTATCAGCTGAGGACCCAGGGTGTAATGGTTAGCACATGAGACTCAGGATCCAAGCACTGTCTGGTGCATGGGTATGAATCCTATATGGGAGAGAATCTTCCCAAGAATTACATCTGCTGTTCAAAAATGACCTTATTCATAAAACCTCCTATTATGCCTATTTCACAAAACCTCCCCCCAGACCTGACCCAATTCACAAGAACTGACCTAATTCATAAAAAACCTCCTGCTGGTCCTCCAACTGTAGAATATGGAAATAAACCTACAGTAGGAACAATAGGGGGCAGAGCCAGGTGGAGTATAAAGTACACAAAATTTAAACACTATATATAGCTCATTTAGGCTCAGGGACTATCATATTGGCGATTTTATAGTGCTGTATCTTTGTTATGACCTTTGACCTGATGAACTCTCCACCTGTACATCTGAATTCCTGAGCAGGTGCTTCCCCCTCACAGTCTGAGTCCTACTCACACACACCTGGCCAACTTCCAGGTGTTTATATAAGTCACCTGCACCCTGCCGCAGACTGTAAAAAATATCAATGAAATAATACTGAAATCCTTGTTCCAGAGTTGCCATGGATCCTTCATTATTTTCAGAGATTTCTTGTACAACAGTGTGTACTCTACTGCTTCATTGTAAAAACTACAATGCTTCTCTCAATGCAATTATGATGGTTCGTTTTTCAGTTTTATGAGGATCACTGTTAGATTCAGCAGTTATTTCTTAGAGTGCAGACCTTCCCCACCTTCCCCTCCCCACACACAGTCTTTTTCTCTAATTTCTAGGTGAAGATTATTTTTCAAAAATCTGTAGAAAAAAAGTAGCGTGGGACCCCCTACTTTTCTTTTCATATTCTTATTCTAGATGATTTTTTGTACCTCTGGGAGAAAAAATGGAGAAAATCTAGGATCTTTGATTCAATGGTAGCGACCCACCTTAAGGGCCACTGATGCAGGAGTGTATCACTCACCAGCACTTCATTGGAGCATCATGCCGACCCTTCAGGGACATATCAGCCCCATAGGGTCAGCATGATGCATGAATGTAGCCCTGGCGAGTTACTCTTGAGGGCTGCATCCATGCATCTTGAGGCCAATGTGCATGATGCATTGATGCATCAGCGGTCCATATATAGTTAAAGCGTTATCTTCTCAAGTCCCCATACTCATCTATTCTATCTCTGTCTGGGCTACCTACCATATGTCTATATACCTTTTGGTCCCGAGATATACAAGAGGTGACCTTGGCCTTAGATGATTTTTTATAGAATGGGTTTGACCTTTTGATGGTTTGTCACCTTGCTAAATCTAAAGAGTGGCACCGCCCCTTCTCTCTCTACCCCCATTTCCTAAGTCAACTCTAAGAAGCGGACTTACTTTTTTTTGTCGATTCTACCTTCTGGACCCTATTATTAAAGGCATAAATAACGAATAGAGGTTCACGAGTTGATTCTAGAATCAACGAGTGAACCTCTATTTGTTATGTATGGCGTTTATACCATGGTTTCCTTCATTTTCTTAAGTAATTACCTTATAAAATGAAGAAATAAAAATCCAAGCAATACGTCTTGTTCAAACTCCTCCGCCATCTTGGTTTCTTCGCGAGACGACAGGACTGCCTGGACGCAAAGTGTTACCTCGGCATGTGTCCTACAGGCATTTTCATAGTAGAACCGCTGGTAAGGACTGCGCGCGACAGCCAGAATACCCTTAGAGCATATGCCAACGTGACAATTTGTGTCTCGCCGAGGTAAATAATCCGTGCGCTACGCAGTCAACATGACAGCGAAAATTTCGCTTGATTCGATTTTTATATCATCAATTATGTTATATATACATGTCAAATCATGGCGAATTAAAGGTAGGTGCTAGAATATAATGTCTTCTTTCATCCTCTATACACATTAAGCTTCTAATGCTATAGTTTTTTTATTATCGAATTAAATCTATCATGTCAACTTGCTGTCATCTCGTTTCAATCCAAGTGTCAACATCCGTTCACTTAGCGCGTACTATTCGAACGTCATTATCCGCTCCAGGCATCGTAAAATCATTCAAGAATGTGATAACCATGGTATAGTGCTCAGGAGAGAGTCTAGTAGTTATAGTACTTTCTATCAGCTTGTATATATGAGAGTTTTTATATCTATGTCCCTCGATGGCAGCAGCCCACTCCTGCCTCCTCCAGCTAGACTTAATATTCTGCACCCATACACTTGTCAGGAGTTAACCCCTAAAGAGTGGCTTATGCATTAGTGCGTCATGCCCATTGGTCCGCATAATGCACTAATGAAGTACTGGCAAGTCTGGTCGCCAGTATTTCAATGTCGTATCATGCCGACCTTCAAGTAGTGTATCTATCGTTGAGGCACGGCATGATGCATGAAGGTAGACCTGGTTAGTAACTCGCCAGGGCTGCATTCAGCCATCATAACGACCAATAGGCATGGTGAATTAGTGCACTATGACCTTTAAAGAGTTAAGAGTAGGGTGAACACCTATTCATGTCTAAAACAGGTGGAGGGACCAAACCAATACCTACCATGGTGTGATGGCAGATCCATGGCAGGAAAGTAGGGGGATGTTGCATCCTCCACTTAGGTAAAAGGAAGGGGGTATCCCATACTCTTTGGACAAATTCTGGGCAAAAGCAGTCTAAACTACAAGACAAAAACTAAGGGCCTCCTAGATCTAAATCCAGCGCTGGTGGCCTCACGCAGTCATTCGTCCCTGATTCTAATAATGCTGATGCTGCTACTGATTGGGTACTTAGACGTTCCCAATTTCTTACCACTCACAACTGAAAAATTTGGTTACCCATTTCTTAATAAGCTTTCATCTAAGTCCACCTACAAGCCAAGATTCAAGCAGTTTATGCAGTTCTCCGTAAGGGCAAATTTACAAACTATGCATCAAGATGCACATCATCCGACCCATGCACATTCCTGACCATTTCAGAGCAACTGATGAATATGTCCATCATGCCCATTGGGGCATCATGCTGACCCACAAAGGTGCATCAAACCTGTAGGATTGGCATGATGCATGAATGTAGCCCCTTCGATTGATTCGCTCGGGCTACATTTATGCATCATGTAGAACAATGGCAATGATGCATCAATGAACTATCAACTGGCACAATACATAGATATCTATTATCATGTGGTCTGGCACTGACTTAGATGCCCTAGTTACTAGAGGGCACCTGCAAGTCAGGCTTAGACTGGGCCCAGAGATGTCAACACCTATTAAGATATATATATATATATATATATATATATATATATATATATATATATATATATATATATATATATACAGTTAAACAATATTAACTAAGCATAGGGAGGTATTTACAGGGGCTTGGGGAAAGGATGGGGACTAATTACTGGGACATAGACTATGGTAACTAATTCTATTATGATGCATACATTCCATTCTACAATATGCTCATGATAATTGTGACAAAAGCAAACGCAATGATGTCAAAGCCTCATTCCATAAATGTACACTTTGAAATTAATGGTGAATCTAGGTTTGGATAGTTAAGTATGATTGATGAATAATAATGAGCTTTAAGGAATGGATGTAAGTATAGAGATCAGGTTACCATGGCAACTAATGCTGAGATCAAATCTGCTTATTGCACACAATTCAATGGCACTCTGATTCACAAGCTAAATCTGATTGAAGTGAAAAATACAAAATATCAAAAAAGAGGAGAAAATGGAAAAAGAGAGATCAATTCTCAGTTGGAAAGATGAAATACAAGTGGGAAACACTCAAAAAAGGGAAAGGCTAATTAGATACAAATACACAAATAAAATGAAGATCGTTTTGAAAAAGGAATTACACTGCACAAGAAACAAAGACAGGGGATGTGGTTTGAAAGATAGAGGAGTGGTGGGTGTCACACCCAAGGAAAGTCCTGGTTAGGAAAGGTATGTACTTCTACAGCTAAGTATGCAATTAAAGCATGTTTTCACATAAGTACCCTACACTGTACTGCAATTAACACCAAAAGGGAACATACAAAACAAGACAAGATTACTAATATAAACAACCATAATGAAAAACTACTCATGAAATGTAAAGGGTCATATATGTATGTGAAAAGATAGTTGCACACAAATGCTCTACATTAAAATACAACCAAGAATGACTAAGTCTAACAAGAAAATAAATCTCTTATAATCATGAAAATGGGGTGAAGCCAAGAAAGGGTATATATGTACAAATATCCAAGAGTCCAAGTCCATGCCATTCCGGCATAATAAAACTATGAGTTTGGCAGAATAGGATCTGCTGGATGAGGAAAGATTGGCATCTCTGAGCTGCTTTGCTCTAGCATCTCCCTTTGGCCCGCGACTGGCAGTTTTTTACAGTCGCGGGCTGGTTTCGGAGTGCATGTGGGTGTATATGTGTTAGTCAACACTTCACACTTCACATGCCACTCAGGTAACCCTTTAACCCTTTAGGGGCTCATGATGCATTAATGTATCATGTCCATTGGGTGTCATGATGCACCAATGAAGTACTAGTAGGCAGATCCTGCCGACCCTTCGGGAGTATCGAGCCTGAAGGGTTGGCATTATGCATGAATGCAGCCCTTGAAAGTAACTCACCAGGGCTGCATTCATGCATCATGACACCAATGATGCACTCCTGCATCAGCAGCCCTCAAAGTGTTAAGTACAGCATAGTGGTGTAATCCACTATACCTGGTGCTGCCCTAGAAGGGTTAAGGCCCTCTGGGGTCTGGGCCCTTATAAACAATGCAATGCAATGCATTGGGTACCAAGTTAAATTGAAACAGGACCTTTAGAATATGTCATCTTTTTGACAATTTGCCAGTTTTAGCATGTAGGCATAAGGCACTCATCAGCAGTGCCTGTGAGGCATCTTTCTGGCACTGCATTGGCATCCCTTCAAGCCAATGGCAGACAAGCCAATTCAAACAGTAGTTAGGGCCATTTCCGATCTGATCCGGATGGGAAGAATCCAACATGTTTGATTCTCTCAAGACTCAATCGAAGATATGCTCAGAAGTCATGATCGCCAAATAGGTTAACCAAATCAAGGCTGTCTGCATTCGCTTTCAGGAGTGCAGTTGGCAAGAAAATGACTGTTTGTCCAGTGAATCAGCAAAGCTGCGGTAATATGCTGACAATAATCCATAGCTCACTTAAGAGCTATGCTGCCCTTGAAGGGCTAATTCTGAAGGTCCAGGTCCTTTGGTACCCTAGCAGTTAGCAGCACAACAAGGGAAATCCCACATCAAACTGCCATTCCAAGGGAAGGAGCACCAAACAATAGATATTGGATGATGTTAGTTTGGGAATTTTTTAACTCAAAAGGGACGGATGATGAATAAAACAGAGGAATTTGCCAACCTAGGTCATTCTGCCAAACTCAAGCCAAACTCAAGCCATCAGATAATGTTTCTGGTGGTACTAAGTTAAACAATATCAAGCACATGGTAATATCTTATTGAGTTGATGGGTCATCACTGACAGGGAGGTTTAACATATATGTACTGTAGATAGATACATAAATCACAGTTTTCCTTTGGATAGCTCCCAGATGCTGGTTTCTTCATATTTCCCACTTGCTCACTCTCTCTGTCTGTTTTACCCCTTCCTCTCTACATCAACTCTTCTCTCCATCTCCTGCACACCCCCCCCATCCTCTCCTATCTTTTCCCTCTCCTCCCTTTCTCCCCCTCTCAATTTCCTAGTCTCTCCTTACTCCTCACCCCTCATTCTCTTTCTTTGCTCTCTAGCTCTCTACTCCCTTCTCTCACTCTCCTTTTTTAAGACACTCCCAGGTATCAATCAATTTGCGTCAGATTTTCTTACCATAAAACCCTGTGTAGAGGCTGTTGTTTATAGACCATTCCAGTCGCCTTCTGCTGCTTATGAGATGTTCCTAAACTGAGAGGGGCTTATACATACAGGGAGCTAGTACTTGAGTAAGGATTAGCTACCATTTCACGTTACAGGTGCAGCTTTCTACCAAAGCTAGGGTGCGGCTTATACAAGGGTGTGACTTATATGCTGGGTCTTAAGATATGCTCTAATGTGCATCCACAGTTCTAGACCACTCCTAGTACTAGAACACTGTTCCCCACAATAGTCTCTAGCCCCATCTCAAACTAGGTCAGGGAGGCAAAATAACAGCAGGATGGAGAGGTATACAAGGAGGTTACCATGGAAACCATGGCCCCAGCCTAAACAACGCTGGCCTACCTCCTAGCCTCCCTATATACCATCCATAGGTAAGGTAGGGTCAAGGGTACGTGAGGTGGTGCAGTGGGGCAGGCGTGTAGAAGGGGCCTACCCAGTACTTATCATGAGCTTATTATACTGAAGAGTCAACAGCCCTTTATTAACGGGCTGCTGATGCAGGAGTGCATCATGCCAATTGGTCATCATGATGCATCAATGCAGTGCTGGTGAGTATGCTCACCAGCACTGCATCCGAGCATTATGCCCACCATCCAGGACTGTATCGATCCTGGTAGGGTTCGCATAATGTATTAATCATTTCATGTAGACCTGGTGAGTTACTCACCAGACCTATCATCTATTACGCACAAAGTGCGTTAGCACATGGCGCCTCGTTTTTTGTTTATCACCCTTCTCCACTCTTTTCTATCTTGGGCCTTTTCTTTTACTGCTTCTGGTGTCAGATTAATTTTCTGTAGGTCCTTTTTAAGGGTTTTGAGCCATGTTGATGCTTGTCCGCCTTGTAGTTTCTTTGTTTTTCTTCTTGCTTCTTTAAGTGCTTGTTTTGCTGGTGTTTGCTCGTATAGTCATGAAATAACACTGGTAGCCGCATACAGGCAGGCCATGTCTAAGAATTGACCTGCCAATCTCCCTAAGCTTGTTTTCACTTTAACTCACAAGAGACTGATCATGCGAATACCCCCTTCTTTGCCCTTTCATCATCAGGCATGGCCTGCGGGTATTCCGACCTAGTGGGATACATAATTGACCAATGAGAAAATTCCTTTCATTCAGTGCAGACTTTTCAGGGTGCATTACATAACACCTGGTATCCATCAGCTGGCTGTTATCAGTCCTTATCTCACAAGATACCAACTTCAGCAGGGGTCAGTCCAATAAGAAACACGCTTACCGGGAATATGCCCTCAATACCTGCAGGGGTCCAATTTAGGGGTCCAAGAGGGAACGGACAAGGGGATCCTAAAATCCCATGTCATGTATTAATTTTGCGAGAAGGCTATGCCTTTGCAGTTTAATACTAAAAATTTCCCTTGGTATTTTCTTATGCTGCTAGATTACTTTTCGTCTCGATGCTTCCTTGCAAACAATGCCATGTGACATGTATAAAGATATGGATGCCACCAAAGGAAATAACCTGTAACTGATTAAGGAACTTCATATTAAGGTGACACCGAATAAGGAGAGTGTCCCTTATTGTTGGAGATTCCCTTCCAAGTGGAGGTCCCCATAGTAAGAGGTATTCCCCATTAAGTTGATTCCCACTTATCAAAGATGGATTCCCTCACTTAACAAAGGGGATTCCCTAACAAGTGGGGGTTCCCCAATACTGACGTCACAGTGCTTACCTTGTGTGCCATACTCTGCAGGAAGCACATCCGGTTGCCGAAGCCCTCCGCAGCCAGACACACCCGCTCGCCATTGGTGTTGCCTTCCTGAGCCAAAGCTGTTGACGTACAGCTCAGGCATATCATGTCCTCCTGTAACATAGGGAAAATAAAGAGACTTTAGTATTTGTATTATTTATTGTATTCTTTTGATTAAGATTCTACCAGTTTGCCTAGGAAAAGTATATACTGCTTCAAGGATCAATTCAGTCATCGAGGCCATAGATATACAGTATGATTGGCTATGGTGGCTTTCTGCAATAGATTTTTGACAAGGCATTGGGTGACTATCATGCCATATACACTGCCCATGGTATTGAGGCCCCTAGGGAGTGTCGTGCCGAGTCACTGAATCCAGTTAAACTCTATTTGTATTATGTAGAGAGGCCGTCCACAAAAATGACTTCATGTGGAAGGGGATCCAAGTCACCTACATTCCTATAGTAAAAAATATGTCAAACGGGAGGGGGAGAAGTATGACGTTATTTATAGATGGCCCCATAAACATCAGGACATGTATACATGTAGAAGCAACACCAGCGGTAGATTTAGTATCTCAGTCTATTAGCCTGATTAAATTACTGTTACAGTTACTGTTACTCCCCCCCCTTCCACACTCCTACAAGCACATTTTCCATATAATCATTCATTGTTGAGGATCCTATGCTATATGGAGAATTACAAAAGGTGATGTGAATATAGATTTAATATTTAGAATAATCTTATTATGAATGTGTCATTCAAGTAAAGTTGGGGGAACTTGCTGAACCAACAACATAGAAACAAAGTGAAGACTGGTGTACGGCATTACTAGTACTAACATATTGAATACCAATTACACTAGGTCATCTATAGATTGTAGAGTGCATTTACACGTGCACATAGGCTAACCTATCTATATAGGGATACTATATGGTAGTCAGGGCAGCACTAGAACGATCACAATGGCTATGCATCTATAGCGTAGTGAATAACACTGTAGCAGTGGCAATTATAGAGATACATGAGTTCTTATTATTTACCTTCCTACCAGGCCAAGTCAATAATATATGACGTGGCACATATGCTTAAAGTATTGGAGAATTGTAGGTGCATCAATGCTTTAACGTCATGAAATAACACTGGTAGCCGCATTTAACATGTCATTATTAATTGCATAGTACCAAACGATCTCTTCTTATCTTTATCATTTCATGTACCCATTGCCTTAACACTGCTTAAAGCATTCGCTAAGTATTAGTTAATTCACAGTTGTGTAGGGTCACGAGGTATAATCAGTGCCTCAAGTGGTCAATCCAAGGTGTGAAACACCAAGTAAGCCTACACATCTGTCGAGGCATTCGTGGTATGGCCGAGGGATCAACGCTGGTTTGTAAGGCCACCCCCTATTGGTTCTCCCCATGTAGGTCAATGTTGATCCCTGAGTCAACTTACTACCCTCCCAAGCATAGTTAGGGAATGGTACCTAACCAGACCTGGCTGGGGAGGAAGGGGTTGGAGGGAACCAGCTATGGTGGTGTAGTTAGTGTTCGAGGTCACCCCATCCCAGCATGCACTGCATATTGATTGAAAACCGCTGCCCGAACGCCTCGTGTGGGTTAACTGGCTTAAACCTCGGTTACATAACCACAGCTTGTTTCCTTTGTTCTAAGGTGTCACCATGGTTTAATCCTTAGTAGAAATTGGACCCAACCAATAAAAGGCACAGCGGAATTAAACGTTCCCTCTCTATCATGGGTAAGTACTCCTTCCAGAAACTACAACCTTTCAATGGCTGACAATACAGAAGTGCATCAAGCCCATTAGCCTGCATTATGTGCGAATGCAGTTCTGGTGAGTTTGCCCCCTGCCAGCACTGGATAGGTGCATCATGTCGACTCTCTTGGGAAATCTCAGGCCCATAGGTCCCCCTAGATGTCTTAATGCTCTATCGGTCTAAGGAGGGTAAAGAGAGATGCCTTAGGGTGTATAAACCATAGTGAGATGAGGCAGGTTGTTCATGTTTTATTCACCAACAGTTCCTCAATAGATGAGGACCGAGCACCAGGCTGCCTAACAGAATCAATGCATTCACCATCAAAGTATTTCATCAACTAATTGAATCAGGCTCCTGGCCTTCTTTGCCAGGACTGTTTTATTTCTACCTTTTTAATCAGGTTTCTTACACTCAATTCCTAGATTTAATCATAATAAATCTTCTTGTTTTTGTCCCCCTTTCCTCTGCTGGAATCTCCGATTTTAAAGACAGAATCCTTAATGTGCGGAGCCCAAAGCCAGGACGGGGATGTAAAAAGAGCACAGATAATAATAATAATAAAAAGCTCAGTCAATGAATTACTTCGCAGTGTTGGATTGTCATTAGGCCACTCAAAATAAATAAAATAAAAGGTTTCTCATCACCAACCACTAAAAAATATGACGAGGGCATTTATATTTTAGATTTTTTTTTCTACCTGGTATGTCCATTACTGACACCAGTAGCTTTGATTTGATACCAAACATGCCTATATTTATCCAGTCAAAATCATGATTTTTTTTAGATGCGCGCAGTGATGAGAAACCAATTTATTTTTTTAAGGGGCCTTAATCAGATTAGATACATCCACATACCTATAGAGATAATATAGAGG
This sequence comes from Acholoe squamosa, assembly GCA_949317995.1. Classification (NCBI taxonomy): domain Eukaryota; kingdom Metazoa; phylum Annelida; class Polychaeta; order Phyllodocida; family Polynoidae; genus Acholoe; species Acholoe squamosa. The sequence goes on from OX439035.1 coordinate 8,962,213, forward strand.
TACCATTTCCAGGTCATTGTACAGATCCCTGTCCGTATTAAATTGATGTTTGATACCAATCAATATGGCCAATTTAGCTACAAGATGATATATCTTCAGTTTATATCTTTTTGTTATCAATTTCAACCCTGCAATGGTTCTGCTGAAGCTTTGAACCATAGACCCATTTTATGGCCTCAATGATGTCCATAGCTCATTCTAAAATCCATTTATTTTCCTGTAGGGACAGAATTGCCTTCTATAGCCTCTTTAGCCCTCTAGGATTTCTAGCTGTTCTATGTACCTACATGGTTGATAACCAATTAACAGCACCCAAAGGTTGTCCCAATGACAATTAGCCACTTTTATAAACTGAACAAACTTGAAGTAGAAATCGCCTATACCACTAATATTATTGCCTTTTTCATATGGATTTGTATTGGACTGATCCAGCGAAGAGCGACTGTTTCTTTTAAAGGCTATGATCTGATTATAAAATTGAAACCCCTTCCAAAATATATAATTAGTGGGACAAGGGATTCTCCCATAATATTTAGAGGGGAAAGAGATATTTCCATAATATATAGGCATGGTGGAAAAAGGCAAGGAGAGAAAAGAGAAGAAACACAAGGTGTAAAACTCAAAACACCTTGAATGGGGATCGCACACACTACAACTATGCCATCTCCTTCCCTCCCCTTGGGTATCATCATCGATGAAATGCAACACAGGACGTGAAGCAGTCTGGGAATCAGATGTACAGCCTACTTTTTGTCCAAAATTAAGCGAATATTTCCTTAAAGCATGATATATAGCCCAAAAACTGACAGGTCTGCTCTATTTCTACACATCCTGAATCTGCAACTGGCTGTGCCACATGCACTAGTGCTGAGCAATACCAGCCGCAATTCCCCAAAGTCCTGAAGACCTATGATGGATAATTTATCTGCACCATCAGCAGGCCGAGGTGCTAACAGGTGTCTAGGCCCCATTGCGTTAGTAATAGGAGTCAGGGGAGGCTCTGGGTACACCTAGTCTGTATGGGAGAGGCACACTGAAAACATGGAAAATCTGAAACTAGGCAGCAGTGACCACTTTAGGTCCTCAAGTTGACGATACCTAAAACTACAGCTTTAGGTAGTCAAAATGACGACTTTAGGTCATCATCCTGACGACCTGAGTCATCAGGATGACAATAATGACAGTACAGGGTCGTCATATTGACGACTCAGGTCGTCAGGATGATGACTTAAAGTCGTCATTTTGACAACCTAAAGTTGTACTTTTAGGTATCGTCAACTTGAGGACCTAAAGTGGTCACCGCTGACTAGTTTCGGATCTTCCATGTTTTCAGTGCAGTATGAATAATGTCAATACAAGTTTCTCTGGGATTAGTCTCAAACTCTGAGAGGCCTAAAGTCTTAGTGCCCCATGCCGTTTCGTTGACATAATGCCAAACAAAAAACGCCCCGGTGCTCCGTCATGCACGACATTCCATGCATTTTGTGCATCGCATTTAATTTAAGTGATTATTGCAGCTACGAAGAAGTAGAGGCTGCATGTGACTACTTCCATACCCAGGGGGATTGGCAGATGCCATGCGCTAGCTTCTATATTCATGAAATGTCAAATGTGATTATATTTCTTGTTGATCAAAGTTATCCATGACACTGACACGATGTAAACATTTTATGAATGTATATGAGAAAATCCATAACGTATCTTGCAATATGTATAAAGCAGCATAATGATATGAAAGGTCTAAGTACCTCTATGGAGCCTCTATCTATGAGTGACTGTATGTAACGCGCTTGATCGGTATCCGCCTACGCGGAGGGCATTTGACATGGTATTGCTTCATTGGCTGTGGGCAACCTGAGAGTTATCTGAGCTGTACTACTGCTATTTAATATGTTACTAGACATGTGTGGCTGGTATTTTAGGCCTGTTTGGATACTCCTAGTTAATTTTTGGACCTTCTGGCTTGATTGATGTAAAAAAATTAGTCGCAAAAAAGTGCAATTTTATTTTCCGAGGCATACGGGAGACCCCAAATAGGTATTAATTGTACATTTCTTGGTGTTAAACAGTAGTCCCATTGCTTAAGTAGTTGTGTATAAAGCAGCATTATGATATGAAAGGTCTAAGTACCTCTATGGAGCCTCTATCTATGAGTGACTGTATGTAACGCGCTTGATCGGTATCCGCCTACGCGGAGGGCATTTGACATGGTATTGCTTCATTGGCTGTGGGCAACCTGAGAGTTATCTGAGCTGTACTACTGCTATTTAATATGTTACTAGACATGTGTGGCTGGTATTTTAGGCCTGTTTGGATACTCCTAGTTAATTTTTGGACCTTCTGGCTTGATTGATGTAAAAAAATTAGTCGCAAAAAAGTGCAATTTTATATTCCGAGGCATACGGGAGACCCCAAATAGGTATTAATTGTACATTTCTTGGTGTTAAACAGTAGTCCCATTGCTTAAGTAGTTGTGTATAAAGCAGCATTATGATATGAAAGGTCTAAGTACCTCTATGGAGCCTCTATCTATGAGTGACTGTATGTAACGCGCTTGATCGGTATCCACCTACGCGGAGGGCATTTGACATGGTATTGCTTCATTGGCTGTGGGCAACCTGAGAGTTATCTGAGCTGTACTACTGCTATTTAATATGTTACTAGACATGTGTGGCTGGTATTTTAGGCCTGTTTGGATACTCCTAGTTAATTTTTGGACCTTCTGGCTTGATTGATGTAAAAAAATTAGTCGCAAAAAAGTGCAATTTTATTTTCTGAGGCATACGGGAGACCCCAAATAGGTATTAATTGTACATTTCTTGGTGTTAAACAGTAGTCCCATTGCTTAAGTAGTTGTGTATAAAGCAGCATAATGATATGAAAGGTCTAAGTACCTCTATGGAGCCTCTATCTATGAGTGACTGTATGTAACGCGCTTGATCGGTATCCGCCTACGCGGAGGGCATTTGACATGGTATTGCTTCATTGGCTGTGGGCAACCTGAGAGTTATCTGAGCTGTACTACTGCTATTTAATATGTTACTAGACATGTGTGGCTGGTATTTTAGGCCTGTTTGGATACTCCTAGTTAATTTTTGGACCTTCTGGCTTGATTGATGTAAAAAAATTAGTCGCAAAAAAGTGCAATTTTATATTCCGAGGCATACGGGAGACCCCAAATAGGTATTAATTGTACATTTCTTGGTGTTAAACAGTAGTCCCATTGCTTAAGTAGTTGTGTATAAAGCAGCATTATGATATGAAAGGTCTAAGTACCTCTATGGAGCCTCTATCTATGAGTGACTGTATGTAACGCGCTTGATCGGTATCCACCTACGCGGAGGGCATTTGACATGGTATTGCTTCATTGGCTGTGGGCAACCTGAGAGTTATCTGAGCTGTACTACTGCTATTTAATATGTTACTAGACATGTGTGGCTGGTATTTTAGGCCTGTTTGGATACTCCTAGTTAATTTTTGGACCTTCTGGCTTGATTGATGTAAAAAAATTAGTCGCAAAAAAGTGCAATTTTATTTTCCGAGGCATACGGGAGACCCCAAATAGGTATAAATTGTACATTTCTTGGTGTTAAACAGTAGTCCCATTGATTAAGTAGTTGTGTATGAAGCAGCATTATGATATGAAAGGTCTAAGTACCTCTATGGAGCCTCTATCTATGAGTGACTGTATGTAACGCGCTTGATCGGTATCCACCTACGCGGAGGGCATTTGACATGGTATTGCTTCATTGGCTGTGGGCAACCTGAGAGTTATCTGAGCTGTACTACTGCTATTTAATATGTTACTAGACATGTGTGGCTGGTATTTTAGGCCTGTTTGGATACTCCTAGTTAATTTTTGGACCTTCTGGCTTGATTGATGTAAAAAAATTAGTCGCAAAAAAGTGGAATTTTATTTTCTGAGGCATACGGGAGACCCCAAATAGGTATTAATTGTACATTTCTTGGTGTTAAACAGTAGTCCCATTGCTTAAGTAGTTGTGTATAAAGCAGCATAATGATATGAAAGGTCTAAGTACCTCTATGGAGCCTCTATCTATGAGTGACTGTATGTAACGCGCTTGATCGGTATCCGCCTACGCGGAGGGCATTTGACATGGTATTGCTTCATTGGCTGTGGGCAACCTGAGAGTTATCTGAGCTGTACTACTGCTATTTAATATGTTACTAGACATGTGTGGCTGGTATTTTAGGCCTGTTTGGATACTCCTAGTTAATTTTTGGACCTTCTGGCTTGATTGATGTAAAAAAATTAGTCGCAAAAAAGTGCAATTTTATTTTCCGAGGCATACGGGAGACCCCAAATAGGTATTAATTGTACATTTCTTGGTGTTAAACAGTAGTCCCATTGCTTAAGTAGTTGTGTATAAAGCAGCATTATGATATGAAAGGTCTAAGTACCTCTATGGAGCCTCTATCTATGAGTGACTGTATGTACCGCGCTTGATCGCTATTTTGCCAATTTTGGACAGCTGCTCACATAAAAAAAAAAATGTAGGAATGGAAGAATGATGATTGTTTAAGAAAATATAGACAATGAAGACATAATAACTTGAATTACATGCATACCCAATGCATATTAAGCTTGTGAGAGTAAAGTTAAGGTTTTGTGTTAGAAATTTTTGAAAAATCTCAATTTTCTTAAAAAGTTATGTCTCATATTTTCAAAAGTTTTCAAGACTCAGTCCTAATTTTTGGTACACTTATTCATAACTACTATACAAGTTTGGACATGCAATATGGTAATCACAGAGACATTATTGATGAAGTTCTATGCATAAGAAGTTATATCGATCAAGCGCGTTACACAAATTATACCTTTTTACTGCAACTGTGATAAAAACTGACATCCTGGGAGTTTATGACTTGAATGGACCTTTTCATACAGCCAAGATATAGGGTTATCAATAAAATAAAGTCTTAAAATGTAATGCTGAGTTTGTCATGTTTGGCCCCTGACCCCCAAAGGTGGGGCAGTTCACAGGAATCACCCATATATAACCTATATGATAAACAGGGAGCAGTAAAAATTGCCAATTTATGATGGGTCTTTTTATCTACCGGTGTTTATTTACTGTAAACCCCTTTGTATAAGTCGTGCCTTAAAGATAACTTCAGGCCCTCTGTGCCGCTTTTATCAAGTTGCTGAACTTGATAAACTTGATACACAAGAGATTTTGTACATATCAACTAAAGGAAACCATGGCAACCATCCTAGGCTTTGGTTGTGACTGTTTAGCATTCTCCAAAACCCAGGGTGCGGCTTATGAATCTTTTTACGGTATTTATTATTTATTTATCATTTTTAGTGTTTTCTAATACTAGAATGACCAGGTACTACAATGATGGCTATCAGACTAGTGGCTGCACCCTGACTACTGGTCAATATACAGTCAGACTACATGTCTCACTATAGGCCTTAGTATGGACGCTCAGTGGGTCCGCCATTGCTTGATCTGCCACCTAGCGAGATAAGCACTGATAAGAACCAGCCTGTTGGGTACCAGGTGTTACATAATGTACCCAAAAGATTCTGCAGTGAATAGAGGGAATTATCTGATTGGTTAATAATGCCTCCCGGGTCAACCCTCTAGGGCTATAATCTGTGACAACATACAGCGCCATGGTGGCACTGGCAGTGGCAGAATATGGAACTACCAGTGGCAGATTAAGACATAGTAGCTATCAGGCAAATTGGAGTCTATCGGAATCACTGTAGTACCCTGTGTAAAACGTGTGGCATATATGTGGGATTTACCTCTCCCCGGAACCACTAGGGGACACCAAGAGCTTTCTCTTGATATCTTCCACTCCCCTACTCCTAAGGGACCTGAAGCGTTCCCAGCTACACATAGCTCTTTAGGTTTTAAAAATTCATCGATCAGAGTTTTTTTGATCTGATGTTGATTTTTCTGGAGGAACTTAAAAATAACATGAGGTGATTTTCATATGTGAGACACTTTATTATGGGGGGGCTATGATAGTGGTGTATACCGGTGAAAAACAAGATGGCTGCCCCCATGCAGTGTTCTGTTACAGCTGTATATATAGCAGTACACACAAACTGTGACCACAAACATGGATCTGATCAATAGAAACATTGGTAATAACAGACCCTGGACACGGCTGGGCAGGTGTTGTCGTATGGAGTTAGCGACTAGAGAAGGCGTTCTTCATATGCCGGTTAGTCCTAAAGAAAAGGAACATGTAAATAATTGAATGACAATTTATCATCAATAATGCCTTAGTGATTATCTTCCCCACTGAGTACTACAAAGAAGAATTAGTTCACAATTGCAAGCTCTGTAATATAAATCCTGCTTGGTTGTCATCATCTCTCAAATTCTTTTGCCGCAGCTTGTAACATAGAATTACCTGAGATATATCCCCAGGCTCAGTCTGAAGTCAGAGAGTATATAGTAGATGAGGAAAGTGTATTATAGGATAATACCTTTCACTAAAAATAGTTCCAAATAGCTATGCCTTGTAGTACTAGTCCTTTCGACTAATGTTGTGCCTTATACTTAAGGTATAATGGTAGTAGCGCAACCCTGTTCTAAGGCTATTTTGAGTGCTCGATAAATGTTAAAAATAGTGCGACCATACCCGGCTGACCCAGAATGGGGGTGAATTGGTGCTAATGTTTATACCTACCAATAACACTGCACAAATCAATACCGGCCGGTCTGCGGATTAATCGCACACTGGAATTATGTGTTATCAATATGGTCATTTGGCCAGCTATAATTTATGGTCGATATGTTGGGCTGGGGTAGAACAATTTAACTCTACTTCAAAGCTAGTAATGATATTAAATGTAACCTTGGGACCTAGGACGATGTGTAGTTATACAGAAGAGAATTTTCTCAGTGGTTCAGACGTAGTATACAGTTTAACTATAGTATATTCTGCTAATAACCTATAGTCTATGATTGTATAGCACATCCAAACCCAGTCACTTTAGTCCCGTCCACAGTTCCTATAGACTTGAAGCACTGACACTGCTTTTGATACATCGTGGCAACAAATGTGCATTAAGCTTCAGGGATTATACCACCTTAAGATGAGCTGATTAATTGGTCGATTTAGTAAGGTAGATGTATTACGTGGTTGACCTACCATACATCTTAGGATACCCCAAATTCTAGGTTCCTTCCTACAAAAGAATTACCTTTATTATAAGATATGGTAATTCTCTACCATATACAAGATATATGTGGTAGTTTTTCTCACAGCCTTAGACGTAGCTAATCTGTTACATGCCCTTTGGATCACAGGAAGCCTGTGGGTGGTCTGGGTACAGATTCTTCAGACAGGAAGTCCATCAATGTACAACATCTGGTGTGCTAGCTATTATTCTACATTTAACAGCAGATGGAATGATGTAGGAGAGAGAGGCCGGGTTTAGTTTTGTGCTTTAAGTGATTTCGGTGAACTGAAATTATTAAGGACGGTTCAGGGTATTGATATTTTATTTGCTGCTATCTGTAGTTAGCAATATAGTAGATAAGCCAATTAAAGCCAGTTAAGGCATCGACTCTCACCACGGTCGTGCATCTATGTCAATACGCCCTACACTTTCTCCATGTCGTTTTTACTTTATTTTGGGGTTAAGGTGCTTTAATTGAGCATATCATGGAACCACTTGGAGCCAGGGCTCAAATTCTCATTAATACTATATCTGTGATTCTGTGGTAGAAGTATATATGGGCTTCCGTTCCAATATCCTCTTTGTTGCCTCTGTTTATCAATAGTGCACATTGAATTGGGGAAAACCAAAACTTCACCATCAAATTCACCACCAATACACATTCATCTTGGGTCAAAGTCCAGATATTGATTATTGATCTGACAGGTGGGGGTTACCTGATAACCTAGATATACCAGTCTACCTGCAGTGTTGTTGATCGATATATAATATTGATGTATTAACTGTCCTAATTAGTTAATAAAATTGTTATTCCTAAGTAATCATAGCAATTTTGGACAGAAGCATGTGAATTCTCCAGGCAATAGTTATTGATTATAGATCTAGTACTTTCACAATAATTGCATATTTCCCCGGTATTAGCTTTTGTCGATATAATATGATTATCTCTCTAGATCAAAATTTGCATTAAAAAAAGTATGGATGGATCATCATTTAGATGCTAAACTCCAGTATATTGAATAACCATTGGAATAGTTTTTATTTAGCAAAACCTGTTGATTTAGCATTAGTGCTCTCTCTCAACGTACATTCAAATTAATTCACCTAAACTATGGAATATCTGATGATAATTAATTTGAGAAAGGTATTTGTCTGGCAATAATTTGTCAAGTAAGTTTAAGCAGATTTATGGAATACAATTTTTGTGGTATAGAGCAGGAATTATGACGATTAGCCCCCCCCCCAGCCCCCAGGTCCCTATGGTGTACCTATCTCACCTTACATGTGATGTAAAACCTAATTAACCTGAAAACCAATAAAGTGCTGGTGAGTCTCCTTCATTGGCACATCTTAATGACAAATGGGCATGGTGCACTCCTGTATTAGAGGCTCTTATACCACGGTTATTACATTTCAGAACAATTTCGGGTGCCCAAACTGGATAATCAGTGTGCTTTTTATTATAAGAATTGCCACTTGAATATTGACAGTGTCTTTTCTCTATACTTGAAATATAATGTTCACTTGAATAATGTTTGTAAACTCTTAATTTTAGGATGTACCAACTGTCCTGAATGGGAACCTTTCTAACACAGAGTGCAGCACTAAGCTTGCTAAGGTCCACAATCATACCATATTTTGATTATGGTGATATCTTGTTTATCAACAGTGCAGATAAATATGTAAATCCTCTACAAACTGCCCAGAACCGATGTATCAAGATATGTTTACGAGTCCATCACATGACAGACACCAATTATATTCATACTCTAGCAGCAATGACCCTGCTGAAAGATAGGAGAACATGTTATTTAATGAACTATATGTACATTAGGTCTCTGAAAGCAGAATATAGGGATAATAGGGGCCTATCTACGAGAGCCTTTGATGGTCCAATATTGGCAGTTCCACAAGCAAACTGTATGGCATACAGGAAAAGTGTTGAATATTGTGGGGCAATATGTTGGAATGAATTATCAGCTGAAAGGTGACTAACTGACTCACATTATCAAATCAAAATCAAATCAAATTAAGTACTAAGTCCTTAATGAAGTCTTTAGTTCCTGTGGCTACCTAGTGTTTCACAGGGTTTGATTATAGCCATTCGACATCGTTTGACTTTTCTGTTTCTTTTCCCTCATAGATATAGATAAACCAATTGATTAGCTGATCTTTTACCAGGTAGGTCTTGAATTATCTACCACCACACCTTCGGGTGGGTAGAAGGCTTACCTTTCTTTATTGCCAGGGGTGTATGACTTCTGACACTGTCAGTGCTGTATTCATGTGGTGTTTATGTAGTCTCAGTTCACTCACAATTATCGTTTTCATGTATACTACACATATATGTTCACTTATATTAACCTCTGTCAGCATTAAAGATAAATGTTCGCAAAAAAAAAAAATACTGTTCTTCTATGTGACAGCAGCTAAGATATAGCTTTGACAGTGGATCATACTGAAAAAGCTCAGCATGGGTGGGGATAGAACCAGGGATCTTCTGATCCAAAGTTCTACATGCTATCCATGGGGCCATGGAGCTGGATAGTGGTGGAGGGTTAGATGAATCTTATATCTGGGACCCTATGGATACCCTATAATAATATGTCAGTGAATGCATAATGCATTCTGATGTATCCCTGATGTATCCTGAAGATGCAGACCATGGTGTAAAGGCAGTGTGTTTATTATGAAAGCACTCCTTTAGTGTTAAATAAAAGCACTAGGCTTTGTCTCGTGCATTTATCTGGCGCTAAAGTCAACTTGTGCACCCATAACCATCATATATATTACACCAGCGCCTACGGCATTGTGATTATAATGGGAGACTCGCCAAAACCAGCGGCAAAGTTTTCCGCCGATCGGTCAGCGTACCGATCGGGAAAACTTATTATTTCTTTCCTCTTAAAAAAATGACAAATTCAGATAGAAATACATGCAGGTCGAGAGAAAAGAAGAAGGGGTGGATTGAAAGTGAATAATTATAGAGATTTCTTGATAAAAGCAGTCACGTCAGTGCGTGAAAACAGCAGACGAACAGACAGACTCTAGGTCCACTGCCGTCGGAGGCGGGGGAGGTTTCATAGATAAGTGGGGTAATTAGTAAAATGTTAAAGGTCAGTCATGCATTGGTAGATCCTGCCTTAAGGCGGATATGCGACAGGAGGTCAGCAAAATGTAGAAAGGTCAAACTATGGCCTATATTAAAATAACTTTTACACTCTCCTGATAAATAATATGCAACCCCCAAATGGTTAAAGCAGCTATACCCTCCACCCCATCCCTTCACGACCTCTAGATCTCCCCTGCATCCTAAGGCTTCGCCTGTCTGTAGATGCACCTGAGATATTGGCAGGAATCGACCCATGATGGGCGTTATTCCACTCCACTGGATACCTGCCTGTAGGGCATTATTCCTCTCCTACCCACTACCCCAATGTACCCAGCCCAACCTCCATGCCTCTTGCTCCCTGACCATTATATCCCCTGGGTATGCCCTAGCAACCTATCTACCTCTGTTATTCTTCAGGCTTCCTATTCTCCCCAAACCCCCGTCGTAATTACTCCCTTCTTCTTGGTCTTCACAACTATCAGTGGTATCTTAGACGGGGGGGGGGTAGGAACAAACCCTGCAGGCGTGAAAGAGTTATTTGTCTCATTTAAGTTAGGGTTAAATAAAGGTTCACAGCATACTCAGGGTAACTCTGTATGCTGTGGACTCCAATCCCGACCTTTGCCCTTGGTTTAAATATCCACCGACTTAATCCTTTGAGCTAAAGTCTAAAATATAGACCTTCCAGCTGGTTCTGGCATCCAAGTAGACCCTCCTCCCCCTAACCCAAGCAACCCCCCCCACTCATCCCTTCTTTCCAAACAACATCACATCAGACAGGTAAGCAGGTCCATTCCCAGTTAGATCAGAGACGAACTGACGGTGGCCTCCTGTCAGCTGTCTCAGGGGGTATAGGATAGAATGGCCATGGATAGGTCAAGCTCTTATCCATTGAAACTGCTCTTACAAAATGTCACATATGGCCTTATTCCACAATATGACCTTATCCCACAAATAACCATTTTGGTGGTAACAGTTCAAGATTAATTGATTTTTTCGTGTGCCATGGTGTTAGTTTCTGGGGGTGGGCCCTAGATTAAGTCCAGTGCCGACCACTCTATGCTAACTTGATAACATGAAATAGGTGTTCTTATATGAGGCTCAAGATTAGATTGAGCTCATGGCTTGCGAAAATATTCTGCCTTAATTTTGTCAGTGGTATGCCGTCCACCTTATAGTTAAAGTATGTAAGCATAGCTCACAGAGAGATATTTTTAATTAGTTTTCCATTTGCTCCCTTCACTATTCATCACCCTTCCTCTACTTAACTTCTCGTTCCTGCAGTTTCCCTTCCCTTTATTTAACCCATTACCCTACCGTTCCCCACTATCACCCCTCCCTTCCCCTAACCCTGGTCCTCACGCAGGCTGGCGTGTCTACCCACGGTTTCACCAAGGATTGAAGAGTGTGAGAGGCAATCCTAGGCATGGTAATAGTAAGAGGGAGTGAAGGCTCTCGTCCCCATTCTCCTTTGCCACCCGTGAAGGTCCTAGGATCAAAGAGGGGTACCTCAGTAACCAGCTCTTGTCCCCAGTCTCCTTTGTCCACCTGGGGTGCCAATGCACAGGTAGAAAATTGGGGGAACCAGCAAACGCAGGTTCACCCTCTGACCTTACATATAGAAGTAAACAGGAAGCCTCGCCGGAAGCGGGACTGACCTCGTGTGTCTACCTAGTTCAGGAGGTTGGTTTTATAGACCGGAAGCGGAATCAGCCCCTCCTTACTCCCTGATTCTGTCACCAGGGGGCATGCATGCATGCTGTACACAGGTCAAGGCCCTGGTGGTTGTAAATGAGAGCTAAGCCTTCATTGACCCGACTCACAACGCTGAGATGTAATGTCTAAGGGCTAGTATCAAAAGCCAGTTTGTTGTTGGAATTTCCTCAAATCCTCGTATGAGTGTTTCTCCCTTGGTCTTGTTAGTTATATCTGGGATGTGGGGAATCATACTGCTCCGATGTTTAATGGAAATTCATAGCAATGAGCCTATACGAGTATCATAACAAAAAACAAACAAAAAACAAAAAGAATTGCATTGCAATTATGAGGTAGATTATGGGGCCTGCATTTCCTAGAGTCAATAGGACCCATTCTGCTATCATCAGGGCCCTGACCTAGTTATGACAGATTATGACTGTGCACAGACCTTCATATTGGATTACATCTTGGCGTGTGTTCATCTTCAAAGTATCCTCTACATTCTCTGTATACATGTATGAGTCATACAGTCTTCAACCTCTCAACCTTGCAGAGCTTAAGTCTTGCAAGGGGAATTTGCATTTGCTTTGACATGGTGAATAAATGTTCGACCGTATAAATGGCCTTTGCGCAGTGTCACAGCAGATGGGAAGTTATATAAAAACCATTAAAAGCCTGCATTTATGGACCATGCTACCACAACAGAGTCGATAACAATGTTTTCGGGACTAGTACCTTTATTTAGTAACAGGCGATGTGGTGTCCAAAGTCTAAAGCTGATATAAACTTACTGCACGCATACTGCTGTATGTACCATCTGTATGGCTGCACAGAGAAAAGAAGACTGATCACTTTGACACATACTGCACAGGTCACGATTGTCTCCCACATGACATGCGTGAAAGGCATGTTGAATGAGGTTGACACTCTCACATTTGGTTCGTCAACTCCACTTGACATGTGTAATGAAGACAGTTGTCATGATGACATATGTGCCATGTCCCAATGACATGTGCTCTATGTGTCAAATCAAGTTGACATGGATATACATGTCATTTTGTCAGGAAGACTTTTTTCAGTGTGATTGATACCTGAGTACTTCATTGGTGAATCATGCTGCTGCTGAGTGCACATGATACATGTGCTCACCATGGTCCCCTGGTGAGTAGAACCCTCAAAGGTTTAACCAGGATAGTGACTCATCCAAGACTCATATATACATCAAGTGCCACAGTCCCTGAGGCACTACACTGTGTTATATATTTAGTATACAGTGGTAGCAAATTGAATTTGTTCCTGGTACACCTCTGTATTATAGATACAAGATACATGCTGTAGAGTGTAAAGAATTGTCCCATGGGCTAAGGCAATGAAGTCTAACTCTTACCCTTTACGGACAGTGTAATCCCAACCCTGCAAGGGCGCCATGATACAATGAAGTCTAACTCTTACCCTTTACGGACAGTGTAATCACTACCCTGCAGGGGCGCCATGATACAATGAAGTCTAACTCTTACCCTTTACGGACAGTGTAATCTCAACCCTGCAGGGGCGCCATGATACAATGAAGTCTAACTCTTACCCTTTATGGACAGTGTAATCCCAACCCTGCAGGGGCGCCATGATACAATGAAGTCTAACTCTTACCCTTTACGGACAGTGTAATCCCAACCCTGCAGGGGCGCCATGATACAATGAAGTCTAACTCTTACCCTTTACGGACAGTGTAATCTCAACCCTGCAGGGGCGCCATGATACAATGAAGTCTAACTCTTACCCTTTACGGACAGTGTAATCTCAACCCTGCAGGGGCGCCATGATACAATGAAGTCTAACTCTTACCCTTTACGGACAGTGTAATCTAAACCCTGCAGGGGCGACATGATACAATGAAGTCTAACTCTTACCCTTTACGGACAGTGTAATCTCAACCCTGCAGGGGCGCCATGATACAATGAAGTCAAACTCTTACCCTTTACGGACAGTGTAATCCCAACCCTGCAGGGGCGCCATGATACAATGAAGTCTAACTCTTACCCTTTACGGACAGTGTAATCCCAACCCTACAGGGGCGCCATGATACAATGAAGTCTAACTCTTACCTTTTACGGACAGTGTAATCACAACCCTGCAGGGGCGCCATGGTACAATGAAGTCAAACTCTTACCCTTTACGGACAGTGTAATCTCAACCCTGCAGGGGCGCCATGATACAATGAAGTCTAACTCTTACCCTTTACGGACAGTGTAATCTCAACCCTGCAGGGGCGCCATGATACAATGAAGTCTAACTCTTACCCTTTATGGACAGTGTAATCTCAACCCTGCAGGGGCGCCATGATACAATGAAGTCTAACTCTTACCCTTTACGGACAGTGTAATCTCAACCCTGCAGGGGCGCCATGATACAATGAAGTCAAACTCTTACCCTTTACGGACAGTGTAATCTCAACCCTGCAGGGGCGCCATGATACAATGAAGTCAAACTCTTACCCTTTACGGACAGTGTAATCCCAACCCTGCAGGGGCGCCATGATACAATGAAGTCTAACTCTTACCCTTTACGGACAGTGTAATCCAAACCCTACAGGGGCGCCATGATACAATGAAGTCTAACTCTTACCTTTTACGGACAGTGTAATCACAACCCTGCAGGGGCGCCATGATACAATGAAGTCTAACTCTTACCCTTTATGGACAGTGTAATCTCAACCCTGCAGGGGCGCCATGATACAATGAAGTCTAACTCTTACCCTTTACGGACAGTGTAATCTCAACCCTGCAGGGGCGCCATGATACAATGAAGTCAAACTCTTACCCTTTACGGACAGTGTAATCTCAACCCTGCAGGGGCGCCATGATACAATGAAGTCAAACTCTTACCCTTTACGGACAGTGTAATCCCAACCCTGCAGGGGCGCCATGATACAATGAAGTCTAACTCTTACCCTTTACGGACAGTGTAATCCCAACCCTACAGGGGCGCCATGATACAATGAAGTCTAACTCTTACCTTTTACGGACAGTGTAATCACAACCCTGCAGGGGCGCCATGGTACAATGAAGTCAAACTCTTACCCTTTACGGACAGTGTAATCTCAACCCTGCAGGGGCGCCATGATACAATGAAGTCAAACTCTTACCCTTTACGGACAGTGTAATCTCAACCCTGCAGGGGCGCCATGATACAATAAAGTCTAACTCTTACCCTTTACGGACAGTGTAATCCCAACCCTGCAGCGGCGCCATGATACAATGAAGTCTAACTCTTACCCTTTACGGACAGTGTAATCCCAACCCTGCAGGGGCGCCATGATACAATGAAGTCTAACTCTTACCCTTTACGGACAGTGTAATTTCAACCCTGCAGGGGCGCCATGATACATGAATGCAGCCCTGGGGGCTAACTGCATCTTTGCATCATGACAAAAAGATTTTGTCTACTGTTCATGATGATGCAACAGTGGTGCATTGGTGCATCATGCTAGGTCTTGTTGCTGCAAGGAGTGTATCTACTCTGTGGTGGTAGCATGGTCCATAAATGCAGGCTTTTAATGGTTTTTATATCACTTCCCATCTGCTGTTACACTGCGCAAAGGTCATTTATACTGTGAGTGAGTGAGTAATAGATGTTTAACGCCATTTCAACAGCTAAGGTCATATTCATGGCGAGAACCTCATTACACAATTTCCCAGAGGAATGTGTCAGTGCCCGCGCATATGTGCACCACACACATCCTGAGGGGATAGGAAAGAGGAGAAATAGACCATTTTAAGTGGGCTAGGGAGGCCCCCATTTATACTGTAAAGAGCTACATATATGCCGCATAAATATTATATAAGTATAATTCCTTACTTTAGTCAAGGTTATAGAATACAATATCTCTAGGTCTGTGCTATAGTCTACTTAAAAATCCACACGTAAGCCACACCTTGACTCAAGGGATGCTCTGTTAAGCCATACTGTAAAACTTATAAGCTGCACCTACGTATAAGCTGCACCCACGTATAAGCCGCACACTAACTTTGCAAGAATGCTTTAACCTGCAGGAGGGGCCTGAAATGGCCCCAATTCCTTAGTAAAGTCTACATATATATGAGTTGATTAAGGTCCTATTCGCCATCAAATATTGACAGTTTCATGATGTGACAGGTCTGTAACCCCTTTTATGATTGTATAAACTCCCACTGTGTTTACAACAAATTCTACCCTAGTACTTTGCATGTTGTAGTTACACTCTGTATTGCCCCTACCTGACCCAGACCCTGCAGCAGTGGAAGGTTTGAACATGCACTTTGATGTGCTCAATGCATATTGCCAATTACCTAATACCTCGCATAATGAGGTGCAACCGGTGTATAACTATAAGGTGTAGCACCAACTGAGGCCAATCACATAAGGCTCCTCTGGCGGCAAGGTTCTATAGCGAACAGTCCTCTTGTATAAGGTGCATCTAAAGTTTTGCCTAATACAATAAGGGGAGGCAAGATTTTATCCTTGCATATAAGCTATGCAATACATAGCGAGGGTACATTAAAGCGCGATTACAGTGCTAGAAGGTAGTGGACTCACTATAGAGGCCTTGACTCTAGGGTTAGTGCATATTGATTATAAAGTGGTATGGCCATAGTTGGCTTGGCAACCCACTCCAACCCTTCTAAACCCTGACCTCACTGCACACCACCACCCCATAGATGGTCATCGACTAATGGTTGAAGGGGTCGAGGGAGGGAAGAATTTCATCTATCTTAGTTGAGGCCTGAATACAAATGAGGTACAAGATGAGAAATGAGAGCAGATATCTTAAGAGTTTTTAGGGTAGAAATTTAATGTATACATTGGTGAATTAAGATGATTAGGCATGGTGCACAGCCACTATATTGTCTATAGTTAATCTGCCAAATTTCATGTTCCAAATTTAGCCTGAATTAGAACTCAGATGAATGGTGTGCCTCTTTTTTTTTTCAAAATTCTGCATCTGCCAATGATGTGCAGATATTCAGAGTAAGACTCGATAACCCCCTGATATATTTAGGCTTAACTGAGTTAGGCCACTAAATGGTTACAATTTACTTATCATGACTGCAACAAGCTGAGGCAATATGTCTGCCACTACTGCGATAGATACTTGCCTCACCTTTATCGATCGACATCAGCCTTACACCCCTTGTCCTCGTAGGGTCATACCACGGCCCCTGGGACACCGCCTGGGGCGCCCTCTGTAGTCCCTGTCGGGAACCCTGGAGGCTAAGGCCCTACCAGGTCATCCGACCCTTACCATGACCTTCAGTCCTGCAGGCTTTTACTGCTTAGCCTCTCACTCCCTATATGTGCTGCTTGGACTGCTATACAGGCTGCTATTGGCCATACCACCATCAACGTCCTGAACCCTTCAAGGCTGATAATGCAAGAGTGCATCATGCCCATTGGTCGTCATGATGCACCAATGAAGTGCTGGTAAGAACTTCATTGGTGCATCATGCAATCCCTCTGGAAGTGTGCCAACCCTGTAGGGTCGGCATGCTGCCTGAGTCACTTGCTATGCATTCATGCACCAAATGGACATGATGCAATAGTACATAAGCATCCTTTAAAGGCTGAGCCTCTCACACTATATATGTTCTGAACACACCACTATACATGCTTCTGTCGACTGGCCTATACTCTCCTCGCTGTCCGTAACACTACCCCCAATTATACTTAAGAGTCCTAGCAACCAGTCACTAGGTCCCTTCACTTAAGATCCAAGTTCTAAGCACCAATCTTTCATGAGACCCATCCGCTGTTTGCTCTGCCATATATGTGCGTCCAGATAATGCGTCACTCTCAATCACAGCTCTATGCTGAGGGTAAAAAGTGGAGAGGATTGCTGGGAAACGCTTAAAGTTAGAGCAACATATATGCAGCTGAAGTTTGGTTACCATGGTAACACAGCCTGTTAGAAAGGTTCATTTCTCTACACTATCATATTAAATTCCTTATATGCGAAATCCTGGTACATACGTTCATTTCTCTATACTTCTTACTACCATATTTAGTGAAAGCCTGCAACATAGGTTCATTATTATGTACTACTTACCACCTTATATGGTGAAATCCCGGTACATAGGTTCATTCTCTATACTACTTACCGCCTTGTATGGTGAAAGCCTGGTGCGTAGTCCATTCTCTATACTACTTACTACCATATTTAGTGAGAGCTTACTGCATAGACCAATTCTTATACTTACCTCCCTATATGGAAGACTAGTATTGCACCTATTAAAGTGGTTAGATTTTACCTTCAAGCATCACACTTTAAGGAGTGTATCAAACATATATAAGGTCAGCATGATGCATGAATGCAGTGGTGGCATGTGAGTTACAACCCCCCTTACAAGATGACTAATTTTGGGATGAGTCTGAGCACAAGTTCAGCTCTGAACATTTTCTAAATGGTAGGGAGTGTGGGTACTTTAGGAAGGGGGCCCGTAATCAGATATAATCATAACAGTTTAACCCTGCCTAACAGTTTAACCCTTATCTATATAGGCTTCTCTGAAATCTGGGGTCGGCTTCAGATGTCGGTTGGCTTCTGAGAGGGGTTTGACGGTAGTACTAATTGCAAATATCCACAGCCCTTTATTCCTCTTCCCTCATGACATTTCTGATAAATCAATACTGAGTGTCCTGATGTTAAAATGTGAGGTGCACTGAGTTATTAAATGTGGAAATGATGTTGTCAGACAAATCACAACTGGTGTCTCTTTCCTAGTCATAATAGGGTCATTGTTCATTGTTAACTGAGGAAACTACAGAAAAAGCAGAAAGCTGGATTGCTTCAGGGAGAGGTCGTCCTTTGTTTACCCCGTTGTCTGGGAGATAGGATCCAAAGAGATTTAGTTCAAATACAAACATTATCTATTTGATCTAGTCAAGGCAATTTCCTCAACGTTATTTCCGGTATGAAGAATCCATCCTTTTATCAGAACGTATTTGGCTATTTGGCTGATATTGTAATTGAGATTTGATAAGCTATTTGGCTGAGAGGACCAATTTGATTAGACCAGGCGATATTTGGGTAATGAGCACCTATTTCTGGCACGGATAAAATTCTGTTAGATTTTCTATTAACTCTCATCAATTAGTCTGAATGTCACTTCAACCCAGCTAATGCATCTGTCCTGCTGATTGGTTTAACCCTTTCAGGACCGTTAATGAATCAATGCCCAACGGTCGCCCTGATGCATGAATACAGCCCTAGGGCCGAAGACACCTCCGGAGGCCATAATAATGCTCCAAAAACTGTCCAGCAGAATTAATTCAATCCATATTTTGTTCAATCCAATATTTCATATGTTATTGCATAGATTTAATTAAATGCACAGTGAAGAAATAGGGAGATCAACTTCATAGTGAAAGAACTGGTGGGAGCTCCCTCTACCCATGTTTTGTATTTTTACAGAACTCTAAAATTTCCATTGCTCGTCCAAACTGAACTGTCTTTTAGTTCCAATGTCACAGATGGCCAACTTCACGTCTACTCCCAATTTCACGTCTACTGCAATTTGTTTTCTTATTACTTCCTAGTTTCACAGCCGGATACGCCTACATCCTCTATTTATTTCTGTTATATTCCTCACCATTAAGGTTACCCTAGTGTTTTATATCAATGTAGCACAAATGCACATTTCGTGAGTTTGCCGCTGACTCCCTCTCAGCAAAGGTTAGGGGGTCTACCCTAGTGGGCCGTATAAGTACCTGGGCCCTTCCCTTATCTTAGACCTTCTGGGAGTGTATGAACCCTGTAGAATGTACAGCCATGGAGAACCTGGAGAGTTACTGTCTAAGGCTACATTCGTGTATCACCCTGACCCTATGGGGTTGATACAGCCCCGGAGGCTCGGCATGATTCGCTAATGAAATGTTTGCCAACAGACTCACCAGCACTTCATTGGTGCATCATGACGACCTGTGGGCATGATGCACTCCTGCATCAGTGCCCCTTAAAGGGATAAGAGTTGAGGGGGTGGAATAAGATGGGATGTGCGAGACAGGAAAAAGGAGAGAAAGCTTTTAACGCTGCGCCTCCCATCATTCACATCAATGTCTTCACAGCTCTTCGGCTCTTCACACTGCCCTGTTTCTGACATTCTGGATGTGGGCGGGATTCTCAAAAACTACCGTAAATCCTCGCGTATAAGACGCTCTTCGCATATATAAGAAACACCTGGATGGAGTTGGGCTAAATTCTAAAGGATGCACCTGGGTGTCAAATGTTGGTCACTGTTCTATAGTGAAACATACTGCCATATAGGACGCACCCTGACTTTGATTACATCCTATAGGACACAGGTGATATAATTCCCTCTGATAAGCCACGTCCTAAGGGAGTGATCATTTTTTAACAACAGGGGGGCTGGTCGGTTTGAGGTGGGGGGGTCAGAATTTTTTCATCCCCTTGACCAGGGGGGTCAGAATTTTTTCAACTCGTTGACCGTGGGGGGTCAGAATTTTTTCAACCCCTTGACAGGGGGGTCAGAATTTTTTCAACACCTCTGATGGGGGGGTCAAAATAATTTCACCTGTTTACAGTGGAAAAACCCTGCGGGTTCCTATAGGCTAAAAGGGGACGTTCGCGAGCGCTTTTTGTCCCTTACGGGGGTCAAGAAAATTTTACCCCCTCGAGAGGGGGGTCGAATTTCTTTTCTGCGTGTCTGCGGGCAAACCCACCAGCCCCCCCTGTTGTTAAAAAATGATCACTCCCTAAACGCAAGAATTTACAGTAAAAACTTTCCAATTCTGCCTGGATATATTGCTATCGGCTTATATTACCTAGACACTGCATAACGACCAGCGCCATTTTGATGTGGACTAGACACACTGTAAAGAGAACCTGCCTTACCTCTTTGGGACAAAGCTTTCACTGTTTTTGAGAAGATTCCTTGTAACACAATTCCTTACTGTACTGTTTTCCTGGGTTTCATTGGAGAAATCTTTCTACACTGCTTCACTCTAAATCATACCGCAGTATAAAAATAATAAATACTCAGTGAGAAATCACAAGACACAGGGTATTGATTTACAATATTTTGTCAAAGGATGTAACTTTTTTAACAACCTCCTATAAAATCTCTACTACCATAAGGTGATTAAATCAAAGAGGTAATTATTTTACGATCCTTTCTACAAACCCCCTCCCTGCAACCCTAACACAACACCAGCGAGCCTATAGCTACACTATAGGTTCTGTACAATTCTTGACAACACTGTAAAGTAGTGCTGTCAAAAGAATGACAGTTTCGGACAAAAATTTTATCCAATTATTCTAGCTGAGATTCCTTGTAGCACAGTTCCTTACTGCAGTATGTTGGGAGCTCCTTGTAAAGGTTGGACTGCTTCTCTCCATAGCAAATATGATAGTTTGCAATGCCTGATTTAAGAGTCATTTATTAGAGTGAGGGGTAGACTAATGACTTGTGCAGATATGGTATATTATATCATGCCTAGCTCAGGGCATTGACTACTGTAAATCATTACAGTTGTCAATAATTCAATGAATGACTTTAACTATTGGAACAGCAGCATGGTTGTCTTAGAACTCACACTACATCTCACCAGAGGTACAAGAAACAATTTTCACTCTTCAAGCAGAGGTCCTACTATTCTAGTCAGGAATGCTGGAGAGTGACCAGGTCATGGTAGTGATACCATATGGCGCTAGTGTAGTCGACAATGGACATACTTCATTACAAGGTTCGATTTATCAGCCACCCCTGTTACATATAAGCATTGACTAGTTCCTGAATCAGGTAGTTTCCTAAAACAGATAAACTGGACTCCTATGTTCATAATCTGATCTATGTATATATATATATATATATATATATATATATATATATATATATATATATATATACATACACACACATATATATATATGACATATAATATATATATATATATATATATATATATATATATATATATATATATATATATATATATAGCCATATATATATAGAGGCAGAAAGGTGCGCACTGATAGGATAGGATAAGTCGCCACTGACTCAACCACTTCACATCTCACTATCAGTTAAGGCCCAGGTGCACCTTATAGAATGTTCCGGACCTTAAGGTCTTATGTACTGGGTGTGCCTTATACATGTATGTGAGGTACTAGGGTAGTAATTATATGTGCCTAATCTACTCAAACCAATGATTATGAAAATACCTATCTGGAGGTGCAGTGGTCGACTAAAGTGGTCGAGTCAGGGGCAGTCTACTAGGGGCAACTTCCCAGAGGAATGGGTTGTTTGTGTTGTTGAACTATCTCTCCCCCCCCGCTCTACCTTACACCTTTGACGTCATAGGTTCACTAAGAGGAGATATAGGAAGGTGGTAGCAATCAGGCATGTAATGTCTACCTTCCACCCAATTCATAAAAAAAAAAACAATACAGATAGTGAGAAACAGGTGAAACCAGGTGTGATTATCTGCCAACAGTTCTAAACTGGGCATTCGGGAAAACTGAGGAAAAAACAAAGATGAAAGTGGATGCTATCTTTTTTTTTCTTTTTTCTTTTTTTTTGGGGGTGGGGGGGTGGGGGGTTGTATGGGCGATGTCCTTCTGAAGGTACCTTAGTGGCCTTATTTATATAAGCGCCCCAGCGCTCATTGATTTCAATCCCACTGTACCCCCGCCACTTATAGGATATATGTTCTTAGTTGAATACTGTTTTTAGTGCTTAAGATTAATTTCAGTACCCCTACACCCTCTACACCTTTTCTAGACTGGTGCTTATTTGAGACCCTGGCGCCTAAACAGGCCAGTACAGTATAAGAATTTGTGAAGAGGGTTAAAGTGTATGATACTGCTTGATATATCTAATGTCGAGGCCTGACTAGTATCAATGCTAGACATGCTAACCTGACAAGCCTGATGATGCATCGGTTGCCTATATACATTTATGCATTGTGCTATTTTGTCGCCATGATCCATGGATTCAAGCACTATGCCGACCCTATGGGTTTGATAGAGTTGTTCCTGGTAAGTCGGTATCATTCATGAATGTAGCCCTGGCAAGTAGAATGGCGAGGGTTGTCTTCAAACAGATGATGCCTAAATGCAGCCCAGGCGAGTAACTCACCAGGGCTACACCCATGCCGCCCCTACAGGATGGACACCCCAGCATGATGCTCGTATGATGGCCAATGCACATGATGCACTCATGCATCAGTGACACTTAAATCGTTTAGTGCGAAGGAAATGAGTTTGGTGGAGGACCATCTTTAATGACCAAAATGGCTTTATGTCCTGATGATTGGATTCTGTGATGTGCTTCTTCCAACAGGTGAATAACAGGTAGAAATGCTACACCTCGTATCATTAACCCAGCCTGACAGAGGCTAGTCCTTCCTATCTCAGCCATCACCTACTGCTAAACTAATGGGGACCTGGTGTAGGCCAGGCTGGCCCTACATGGGGCTACCTTTGTAATTACACATCAGGTTCCCATCACTAGTTATCTGACATGAACCCTACTGTTGACATGTCTGTTGTGGGATATCTAGACCATTGCATGGATAGTGAAAATGCAGCAAATATCAAAATTGATATTTCGTAGATCGGTATTTAATTACTGGCATTTTCAGTAATCTAAAGCCAACTAGACAATTTTTTTATATCCATTTATAGTCAATGAAAAGAAAGGTTGAAACCTTCAGTTGCATTTACATTGAATTTAACTTGTAAACCGAAAATATATTTTCTAACCGGTATTTATTGACTTAATGACCAAGACTGCAGCAATGCAAAATACAAACTCTGCATACTTTGTTTCGATCAGGAACTGGTGACCATTATATAATAAAGCTAGCCCACTGCAACTTAAGATGAAAGTAGTCTTTATGAGAGCCTCTCACTCCCCTAGAGTGGTATGACCACTCTGGGCTTACACCAGGAAATACCTAGAAGTACACACCGCCCCCAGCGCCCCCTGGCCTCCATACCTCCTTATAATTAGATCATTACCCCACCTAGCGGTCACCTTGGCGGTGTCAGAGGGTTGGCAAGGTGTCAGGCTTGGGGTGGGAGGTCGTCCACAGTACAACCTTAACCCCGATTCTACCCTGGAGCTATAGGCGTGGAATCTTTACGGTAAAGAAATGCCATCACAATAACTGAGCCTCTGCAGTAAATTTTGAAAAGAACCTTCCTTGTTACCCCCCAGAGATTTCTCGAATCTCTTTCCCAGGGCTTCACTGTAGAAATTACACTGCTTCGAATTCACTGCATCTGTATATATGAAGGTAAAGGCTAGGCCTTAGGCCTACGTGTAATTGACTACTATGTCCTATGTTCAATGGCAACCACAGAATCTCTATTCTTTTATTCATTCTGCTGCCCTTCAAGGGTTAATGTAATGCCATTTCCTGATCCGTTGTATCTAAAGGTGAACCGGTGCTATGTGGCACTGAAAGGGTTAATGACCACTGGTGCATGAAGGCTGGAAGAAATAGACTAATCCCCTATTGTTAATGGCCACTGAACTGGTACACAACCTAATCTCTGTCTCTGAGGTGTAAATGCTACCCATACCATCTACATGGCCTATGGGCTACCTTCAACTATATTATATACCAAAAACATATACACCAACACCAATGTGTACAGAGACAGAGTATGGGCCATATTTCCCTCTTTGTTCCTATGTCTGTCAGAATCCCTCTTTGTTTTAATGTGGTTTTGTGCCTCTGTCTATGTATATATAAGTATATGATTGACGTCTAGTCAATCACATAATTATGGTGAACCACAGTACAATCTACGGCGATATAGCTGATATTGACTGTTGATCATCAATGCTGTGCAAGCATTACTGGGCTGCATTCTGCCCAATTAAGATGGTCTACAATGCATCAGATAGGACTGCTGCTTTCCTTTATAATGATACATATTTCACTAATTATGCCAGAATCATTTTTCTTTTTTTTTAATTGATGTAGGGCCAAATTCTTGACAAAAATCAATAAATAGGGCACTGTCTTCTTTTAGACTAGGTGTGAAAGTGCTTTAGTTTGGATAATGGATTACACAGTAGGATTGTGGAAGAGGCTGGGAGAGGACCAGGTAATGATGGGGTTGGGTGGGGGGGGGCTGGGAGAGGATTGGATAATGCTGTGGGAGAGATAAGGCAGGGGGCACCAAGGGGTGACTGTTATCCTCCAGACAAGCTGTGAACCACTATCGGAACCTCCTTGCACCACCTAAAACCCTCACTGATAGCCAATAGTGGTGTTTCTAGGATATATAGGGGTGTATCCCTTCCAGGAAGCCTAAATTTCCAAAAGGTCATCTGATGATATATCATATAGAATATACCGGAATATCAGCGTATAAGGGGCACCCCACGTATAAGACGCACCCAGAGTTTGTAGATATGCTAGAAAAGTTAAAAATGACAAAACTTATGTTCTGCCCAATGGATTTTCAAAATTTTAAAAATCCTATGGGTAGCTTTAAGCACTGGCTCCCATGCTACACGGGGCATTACATTACTTGGATGACAGGGTTACATAGGGAATAATGCAAGTCATTATGAATAGGATATGCTAGTTATATATTCTAGGTTATGCATTGCAATGGACTTTGTGAGTGGCATAGATCTAATCAGATGTACACCTCCTCTTTATTTTACAGTGTTACTACTCTGGCTTTTGAAACCTACAGAATATATTCATAAAGGTCTCTCCTGGAACCAGTGAAGCCTCCTGGGGAGTGGCAAGATGGCAGCCTATGTAGGAGAACCAGCGAGAGCTGTATAGGAAGTGTGGGGATGGGCTGAGAGGCGTATAGCTCTTGCAATTCCTACAACCACTTACTAGCCACTCAAGACTTGCTTAATCCTGTGATGTAATTTCCTCATTGCACTAGACTTGCTAGAGCCCCTTTCCCTTCTTGTCACCTTGGATCTTCTCACTCCCCTTCACCTTGCAGAAGCCATTGATATAATTTCAATATTGCTTTAGACTTACTAAAGTCGCAGATGATACTATCCATAAATCTTTGACTTGCTGGAGCTCTGATGCCATTTCCTTTTCCCAGGAATGGCTAAATCCTCTAATACAACTTCCTGCTCCTTTGTGTCTCCACCTGGACGATGGTTTGTATGATACAAGTCCTGCCACAGGCATTATCTACAATAATTAACCTGCGTGACTGATTTAGTGATTTCTTTTCTGTACTGTTTATGGTGTGTCCACAAACAGTTCAGGAAAAATCACTAAAACAGTCTTAATCAATTTAACCTAAATACTGCGATTCCATATGACTCGGTAATCCATAGAAAATAAAAAAAAAATAAAAAAGCAAAAAGACAACTCACCTACACTTACAAATCATTTCTCACAAATGAGGTTCATTTTTTTCAATAACAGAAAATGATTATAATCCTAAAGAAGAACAATTCATTAAACTCCCTGAGATTACACCTGATGAGGCCACGAGAGGGCCGAAACACTCTGTAGATACCAAACTAAGGAAATATGCATGGCTATACCACTAGGAACCCAAGCTCCATGGAAACATAACAATCAAGTTGTGTTTTAAAGAAAAAGTTTTTAATTCCAATGTCATATTCAGATTGAATGCTGAGATTTTAAAAATCTGAAACAACATAAAAAAGAAATTTTGAGCTGAAACATGAAAAATAAAAATGTGGTAACCAATTAAAAGCCTGCATTAGGTATCATGTGACCTGTCAGAGGTGCCTATGGCGCCAAGATTGAACTTACCGGGTCATACGGAGTGTAGTGTTGGGAGTTTATACCACGATTTCGGGACTTCCAGTGGGTTTATATGCAGTTTAGCCGTGCATTATTCTGCATATACCATACATGTGCATTTTTGGAATTTTTGGTATATACTTTTTCGGGGTCAAGTTGGACTTAGAATATTTTTGGAAATTATGGCAGCTATACAAAGTTAATCTAGCCATTTTCCATAGTGAAAAATCGTGCCAACTCGTATGAGAATTGAACCCCGGCTGCAATGGTGGTAGGCGAAGGCCTTAGCCATAGCGCCACACTGAACGGTGATGAAATCCAATGCGAAAATAAATAAGTTGTAACCTGAGGTCCTAGTCCTATGTTTGCACTCAGTTTTCGTCTTGATTCCAACCATGACATGTTATAATATCAAAATCCCAAGAAGTTTTTGATCCATAGACGAGGAATGCATGCTAATTTTCTCCATTTTCTTCGATATAAATAAGAATCCATTGATTTTCCAAAACGGTCCGAAATTTTCGGCGTCTTCCTCGTACGATGAGCAGATGACCTATATCCACATCTGGGCCACTGACACTTTTTTGCCGGACAAGGAGGCAGGTGGGAATGGCTGGACCGCGACTCGCGTACGTTGGGAAAATCAATGGATTCTCCTTTATTTTGAATATATTGGACATAATACGTATGGAGGGATCATCTAGACTGTCTAAGGATACGAACCTGTTAATTTCTTGATTTGTCATGGTTGGATTCCATACGAAAAGTGAGTGTGAACACGGCGGTTCATCTCTCGGCAAGGAACAAAAACAATGGCTTCGCGCAGAGCGGTGACCCGGGCCGGATCGCTTGCTTTTACAAAATATCTTCTCCTGGCTATATTCTGTGGATATCAGGTAAGAAATTACTACAAAATGGAGGAAATGGTGGTATAAACCTATTAGGTGATGAATATCGGGGCCCACGGGCTATATATGCTGTATATACAGCCCTAGGGCCCCGATATCCATCATCTATTAGCTTACTACAGACCTCGTCCACCCATCCTAACCTGCGTGACTGATCCTGGATTGTTTAGAGGTGGGAGGGGCAAGAGCAAGTTTGTTTTACAGACATATTCTAGACTGAAAAGTGTGCATTCAGGTGGATTTTGTCATACTGAATATTTGGTATCAGGGCTGAATCTCGAGCACCTCTAAAACATCACATATCTTTAAACCTGCCTTGTCCCTCTTTCTCTCTTTTCTTTCTCCCCCCTCTCTCCCTCTTATCTTCTTGTTGGGGGGGGGCTAGCCCTGGATCCGCCAGTGAACCTAACCAATCCCTCATGTGCCAATTCATCACTTCATATCTCCTTGTCTCATAAACCATGGCTGCTTTGATGGCAAAGTACCAGTCTGGCTTACCGCAATGATTGTATAAGCACACCAGCGCTTATAAATAAAGATTTCGATACCCTTATAACCAGATAACTCTAGCACTCCGACCATTACTTATTTGAGATACAGCATGAATTAAGTGAATACCAATCATTTCAATACCTGTTAACCCTGGTCTACCATCAAATATAGTAAACACCATGGTAGGCCATACATAAATAGACTATAGTTGACGGCCATTATATAGGAATTGTATAGGAATAACATATTGGCCTGTCCTCCTGGGACCTAGACTTTCTTAGATGCTGCCTCCATGGCCAGGACACTCGTCATTGCCCTGTCCTTGAAGCACTAACCGCAGTGCCTATCTGAGACGTATTTGAGCCCTGGTGTTATATACACAATACGGTATTTATTTTATTTTCACAGTGGCCTGAATAGATGTCTACATGTCTGTTTCCATCAACACCTGGATGTGCAGAGGTGAAACACCTCATACATCACCCACCTGTTACTGGTTTTATCACTGTATGGACAAAGATGTATTTTTTGCATCAGGTAATCTGGCTGTATTATTTATGTCTGTCTCTGTCTCCCTAGCTCTTTGCAGGGGATCTAAATACTTATCTATGCCATTGCGTATTGCTCTCCCCCTCTCTCTCTCTCTCTCTCTCTCTCTCTCTCTCTGTCTCTCTCTCTTTCTCCCTCTCTCTCTCCCTCCCTGCCTTCGGCCTCTGTTCTTCCAACAGCTATGGTACGTTTTTCCATCCGCATACATACATCTTTATGGTCCCTTTCGTGTCAGCTTGTACCTTTGTCAACTTACCCATCTCCCCTCACCCTGCATCTCCATCCCTCC
Source organism: Acholoe squamosa (assembly GCA_949317995.1). Lineage (NCBI taxonomy): Eukaryota > Metazoa > Annelida > Polychaeta > Phyllodocida > Polynoidae > Acholoe > Acholoe squamosa. The sequence continues at coordinate 8,991,198 of OX439035.1, forward strand.
TTAATCTTCCACATTCCACTTTCCTTCCTTCTATAACAACTTAATAATACTCTTTTTAACATACAACCACAGCAGCCCTGTCCCTCCCCTTTACAGATACTGGGTGGGCCACATGACAGCTCCATAGGCATAGTGGTTGATAGGGCCCGCCCATCTCTCCCTCAAAGCCCCCTAGAGACACTGATAAAAATAGTGGGCAAGAAAAATGAAGACATGAAAAAAGGTACTAGCAAAAAGCAAAAGCAGAGAAAAAGAGCAGCTGAAGCCCACGGTTGGTCTGAAAACATTCTGATCCAGTTTGTGTCTTGGATTTTCCTCCTCTCTGACCCTGGGTGTATTGGAGTTTGCTGATAGCCCATCAGCCCTCCACACAGCCTGCTTTATTCATAGCATTAGGGCTAACCCTTAAATGACCGCCAAGGCACTAGCATATCATGTCCATCAGTTGTCGTGTCGGTGAGCAGACTCGCCAGCACTTCATTGGAGTATCGTGCTGAGCCTGCGGGACTGTATTGAACACTAGCAGGTCGGGATGAATGCAGCCCTGGTGAGTTACTCATCAGGACTGCATTTATAAATGCCCCATGACGTCCAATGGGCATGATGTATTCCTACATCAGGGGCCCTTAAATAGCCGCAAGTATATTGGATCGTGAACCAGGGATGGCTTTTATTAGTTTGCAGGCATTGAATTTATTGTTAATGTGACAAGGTCGTAGACAACAGTCCAGGGGGCTTATTTCCAAGTCCTTAAAACCTGTACCTTGGATCTGCTAGCACAATCTAAGGCAGAACATGCCACTCTCTTTTTTGTGCCTGTATGCCACCAAATACAGAGATAAAATTCGTGTTTAAGCTGCTAAGACTGCTCTACCAATTTCTATGAGCAGGATTACCGCAGGACCAATTTTATAGGCATTGGTTCCATTGCCATCGGTCGGTCGGGCAAATGTTCGCTTATTCCAGACCAACTCTTTTCAATATTTTTGCAATATCATGAATTGTCAAATTAGCAAAAATTTGCCCGATTGACAGCAGTGCAGCCAATGCTTTAAGCGGAATACAAACGTCGACGCGTGTGGGAGTTCGTCAGAAAACCCCTGTCAGGCGTTTCCTGAGCGTGCACGCGTGGGTTCACGCATCAAAAACGCTCTATGTTTGTCTTCAGCTTTAGGGTGGAATCTCCTAAGTCTGTAAGACTACCCAATAGCACCACCATGTGAATGTTGTGGAGGGGTGACTGTTATTGTTTGTGAAGGTGTTTGTTATGATCAGGTACCTGCACAGGTTACCTGAACCTACCATGTTTATACTACAACCTACCTGGGGGAACCTCAGCTGTGGTTTACATGTATACCGGACGCCTATACTTGGAGTAGCTGCAAGAATTGAGGGTTTGAACGTATGTCTTCTGTAGGTCATAAGCCATTTTGTAGCTCATGACTCATATGTAGGCCAAGAATTATCTGACTTACATAATGTATGTCATGAGTCATCTGACTCACATAGTGTAGGCCGTGAGTCATCTGACTCACATAGTGTAGGCCATGAGTCATCTGACTCACATAGTGTACGTCATGAGTCATCTGACTCACATAGTGTAGGCCATGAGTCATCTGACTCACATAGTGTAGGCCATGAGTCATCTGACTCACATAATAGTAGGTCATGAGTCAACTGACTCACATAGTGTAGGCCATGAGTCATCTGACTCACATAGTGTACGTCATGAGTCATCTGACTCACATAGTGTAGGCCATGAGTCATCTGACTCACATAGTGTAGGCCATGAGTCATCTGACTCACATAATAGTAGGTCATGAGTCATCTGACTCACATAGTGTAGGCCATGAGTCATCTGACTCACATAGTGTAGGCCATGAGTCATCTGACTCACATAGGGTAGGCCATGAGTCATCTGACTTACATAATGTATGTCATGAGTCATCTGACTCACATAGTGTAGGCTGTGAGTCATCTGACTCACATAGTGTAGGCCATGAGTCATCTGACTCACATAGTGTACGTCATGAGTCATCTGACTCACATAGTATAGGCCATGAGTCATCTGACTCACATAGTGTAGGCCATGAGTCATCTGACTCACATAATAGTAGGTCATGAGTCATCTGACTCACATAGTGTAGGCCATGAGTCATCTGACTCACATAGTGTAGGCCGTGAGTCATCTGACTCACATAGGGTAGGTCATGAGTCATCTGACTCACATAGTGTACGTCATGAGTCATCTGACTCACATAGTGTACGTCATGAGTCATCTGACTCACATAGTGTAGGCCATGAGTCATCTGACTCACATAGGGTAGGCCGTGAGTCATCTGACTCACATAGTGTAGGTCATGAGTCATCTGACTCACATAGTGTAGGCCATGAGTCATCTGACTCACATAGTGTAGGTCATGAGTCATCTGACTCACATAATAGTAGGTCATGAGTCATCCAATTCACACATCGTGGGTCATGAGTCACCTGAGTCACATATTAAAGGCATTGCGCCATCTGAGAGTCCTTTGATCCTCACAGAAGGTTCAGTCACAATGGTGTTAAACATCTATTACCTCACTCACTCACTTCAATGCAATATACCAATAAGCTATTATACATTATTCAAGGAAAAGACACCAATATTATAATTATTTGAGGACATTGGCCTTAGTTACTGAACTGTTCTATATAATTGTGAACTGTATCCAGAACTGTACAGATCCACAGTCTAGAAGCCAGCCCCAACCCTCCCTCCAATTCCTTGCAGCTATATGCACTGTAAAAAGTTATATGTTGAATCTAACAGGGATCCTCGTAAAACTGAACAGTGAAACACAGTAATTGTATTGCAGTGAACCAGTGTAGGTTTTGCAAGAAGCCCCAGGTGCCAGTGCAGTAGTACAAGGGATCTTTGTAAAAAATGTCGCGACTTTGGGACAAGGATACTGTCGTTATTTTGACAACATTTATTTTACAGTGTGACTTACCCGCCCCCCCCCCCCCACACACACCCACCACCTTTCTGTATGACTATGACTACGTGTCCTTGTGGTTCTGACATAGGGCCAACAGTTTGTGCCCACAGGGAGATAGGGGATGGTATGCAGGCTGGCAGTCCCCGCAGGCAGGCCAATATAAGACTGAGGAGTCAGGCTTTTTGTATGGCCGTACTGTGTATATGTATATACTGGCTGGTGTACAGAGCAGCAGCTATACCGATGTTGTGGGAGTCCCTATGGACGCAGCCATTGGTTAACAGCGAAGTCCCGCTGTTAAGATTTACCAGATGGGTACTAGTTGCCCAAAGTGGGCAACTAGTACCCATCTACTAGTACCCATCAACTAGTACTTGACAAAGATACAAGCTGACACGAAAGGGACCATAAAGATGTATGTATGCCGATGGAAAAAACATACCATAGCTGTTGGAAGAACAGAGGCCGAAGGCAGGGAGGGAGAGAGAGAGGGAGAAAGAGAGAGAGAGAGAGAGAGAGAGAGAGAGAGAGAGAGAGACATACAGACAGACAGACAGAGACAGACAGACAGAGACAGAGACAGACAGACAGACAGAGGAAAAAGAAGCAAGAGGAAACAGGTAGGGAGGGCACATGGTACAGACAGATAAATAGACAGAAATCAGGGCGACAGCGACAAAGTATATTTTTATTAGACTCAGGTGACAGTAACTAGAGGGGAGACAGCTGCACATGTCAGTATGAGGTAGGTAAGTGATTGGGCAGCCACATGGGTGGGGGGGGGGGGGGGGGTTGAGATGAGCAACTCAGCCCCAGCCTCAGGGGATCCCACCCACACTGAGGATCAAAACCACTCCACTCTCAGCTACCTGGCCAAATTCATTGGCGGATCTAGGATTTCAAAATACAGAGGGTGGCTGCTTTGTCTAGCCTCTAGTTCTTTAAAAGAGGTCTTCTGACGGAAATGAGGTCATAATATTCACCACCGAAATTCATGTAGCACAACACTATCTCATCAATATATGCAAACATACTATCGAAAGAGCTAGTTAAACTATAGCTATGTTCTAAAGTTTTAAAACCCATTCTGTAAGCCACCCTCTGAGGTAGAGGCCACAACAGGTTTCTGAAATCGTCTATAGAGCTGCAGCATCTATGTTGGCTTTAATACTAGTGCGGGCTATACTTACACAATTTCAAATTTCAAACTCTTAGTATTGACTAAGTATAGGCTGAGCAAACAGCTGATGGTGAGAGGAACAGCTCAGGGTGGGAGAGACGCTCATCGGCTCATGGTGTTAATGGCTCATGTTGAGGAGCAGCTCATGGTGGGGGAGTAGCTCAGTAGGTGCTATTTTAGTGTTATTATTACAGGCCGAGGGCAGACAGTCTGACTTCATACTTATACTATTCCCCCTCCACATCACTGTCTGACATAACCTTACGATACAGCCACCAGGGATCTAGGAGATCCAAGTCTCCCATGTCCTGGCCCCTGGCCCCCTGGGCTCCCCAAGCAGTACATCCTCCCCGGGCCTTGTTCAACTAGAACTATAATGTAAAAAGATATCATTGAAATGATGGTGAAATCCTCGTTCCAAAGTTGCCAGAGATCCATCATTATTTTGACCAAGTAGCACTGTACTGCCACCTGGGGCTTCTTGTAAAAACTATACTGGTTCACTGTATTACAATTATGGGATTCACTGGTAGATTCACAGTTATTCTTTTATAGAGTATGAGGCTCTTACTGGATGTACCGAGATGCTCTGTCATCTTGGGTTTGTCAGTAAATGTGTCAGATAGCTTCGGGTGTGTGTGAGCAATGGTTGTTTGATGTCATTTCGAGAACGAAGGTCATATTCATAGTGAGAAAGCTGCATGGCAAGAAAACTACATTAAGTGCCTGGGCGTGTTTAAGCATCTGGGCTCTTATTTTAATTCATAGTCTGTAGCCCTGTCCAGGGCTTATTTGAAAACTATTTTTCAATACGTAACATTCATGTCACTATCACTGTACCCCAGGCCAGCGATTGTTTGAGAGCCGTCGCTTAACCAAGCAAATACCCTAGCAATGCTTAATTAATTTTAAATTAGGCCTACATCACAATTATACAGTCTCTGAAAGATATAGAATACCAACTGAAAGTTAAAGGTAAGTGGTTCTCCTTCAGGTTCTGATGTTTTATCTAAAACAATTGATGTTTTGCTGCACAATGTCCAAGTACTGCGTTTAATCCAAAATTTAGTTTACTTGAAAGAGAGAGATGTGCAGGTAGAAAAAAAGAAATTCTTGCCCTCAGCCTCACTCCACCTGGTAGGATGTTAAGTTAGGCAAATGACGAGAGAAATATTGCCAGGCCATGATCAAAGCCAAGACCTAAGTGGTATATCAACCAGATTTACACCAAGAGGGAAAAAGAACTCTCTACTTCTTCAGAAAAAAGGTATCTACTTCCCTACCTGTCCAGGATAAAGATTTCAGGAAAAATTCAAAGGGTACAATTAACTTTTTTCACCAAGAACGATGAGCACTCCTCTATGTTCCTGTTAGATGGGATCTACCTTCCTGCCACACAACCATTCCAGCCATCATAAGTCTATCAGAGTTAAGCAGGTGTTTTGAGGGTATGTGTGTTGGGAGGGGGGGTATCGGTTGCTGCTTAATAACTCTTTCATGACCAAGTGCATTGTATACCCTATGTTATGTCAAGGTGAATATCGTAGTTCCATAGAGAAAGCACTGAACCCCCGTATTGCACCCCTGCGTTAAATAACCCACGGGAAATCCGCACGATGACGTCATAGGTCCACCGCGCATGCGCAGCCTTTTTGAAACGTAAACATCCAAGATGGCGGCACACGGCATTTTCGGGTAGACGACAGGTAAATAAGGGTTTAATTTCAATCTTATTGATCAAATATCGATTAATTAGTCACTCAAACACCTTGACATAAATGTAAAGATGAACTCTGATCAGTTTGAGCTGACCGTTTCTTCACGAGCGTGTCCTGCCCGTTCCGCACGAGGCCGGTAGGCCGAGTGCGGAGCGGGCAGGACACGCGAGTCCTGTTAGTGGGGAGGTGGGAAGCCCAGGTGGGTGTCCCTTTGAAAACATGAGCCATGTTATATTATGAATTTCCTTCCAGTATTTCACTCATTTTTAAACAGTGTATGTGATGTGTAGAGAATTTCACTGGATGGTTCATGAAACCAGCCATACCTTTACCATTGTATGCACGATGCATCAATACAGCTCTGGCGAGTAACTCACCTGGGCCACACCCATGCATCATACTGACTGCATTGGCTTGACTTAGCTCCACAACCCTGCCTGAAAGTAACTCGCCAGCACTTCATTGGTGCATCCTGGACGTGTGAAATCAAAAGCTGGTATCAACTCAGCAGCCCAAGTGAGTAACTCGCCAGGGCTGCATTTATACATCATGCCGATACTACAGGTTTGATACACTCCGAAAGGGCCAACATGATGCACCAAAAAGTCCTGGCTTTTCATTGGTGCATCATGACATTGGTCGGCACGATGCACTTCTTGTGGCTCCTAGAGGGTTATCTGATTTCTAACAGATATGATGAAGCGGCAGTCGTCTCACCGTCTGGGACCAAGCACATCTGAAACCCATAAAACGTATCCAGACCCCTCTAGGCTACCTTTGAGGTGGCATAAACTGGGTGTAGAATTCCCACTGCTTATATTTATAAACATGGCGCCCTGTGGATCTCTGATATGGCATGTTAGTGGGGAGGTGGGAAGCCCAGGTGGGTGTCCCTTTGAAAACATGAGCCATGTAATATTATGAATTTCCTTCCAGTATTTCACTCATTTTTAAACAGTGTATGTGATGTGTAGAGAATTTCACTGGATGGTTCATGGAACCAGCCATATTGCTTTGATTTACCACACCTTCCCTTGCTATTGTTGAATTAATCACTACTACGTCTATCAACTGTTCCACGGTGAGGAGCCTGGGTCACACAGGGCTAGGCAAACAAGAACTAGGCAGGAAAGGCCGAGAACTAGGATTATACCCTTTTGTACTCAGTAGGAATTTGTTTTAAAAATGCCTCTACAGAGGCAAATTGCATACTTTAAGCCCTCCCCCTATCACCCTGTGCCCACTATCCCCACAAAAAAATAAAAGGTGTGTTTCCGGTAACATAGCTCAAAGAGCTAGGGTCGGTAGGTCGCATTTTATTTTTATATTTCTTTTTTTTTGAGTTTGTATACCAATATTTGGTCAGATATGCCATGTTCTTTTACTTTACTGTCAAAATATGAAAAGTATATGAGAAATGTGAAAAATATGGAAAAGACATACCTTATGAAACTGCCCATAGAAAACTAGATAGAAAATTAAGAAAAATGGGGGGAAATCATGAAAGACTGATGGAAATTCATGAAAAAATCTTCAAAAATCTCAAAATTGTAAAAAAAAAGAAGTTTTTTTTTGGCTCTGTTTTGGTAGGGTCGGTCGGGTAACTGGAAACAAACCTTTTTTTGGCCTGAGTAGAGAAACGCTGTTCATCCTAAAAGACGATGCTACTCACCCACCACTATTTTGCTATGCACAGGCATACCTTGGTCAGAACGTGGTTTACATTTGGCTGCTAGCTAAATAAGATTAGGCTGGGTCCACCAGCAGTACCACTGACTGGTATTTGGCCCGCGTGAAAGTGCCTTTCCCACATGTATATACATAGGTTAAACCCATTTAGAGCCACACACCGGTGCGCGGATTCATACCCCTTTGGTTAACATAATGCATGAATGCAGCCCTGGTGAGTAAGTCCCCTAGACGGAACCATCGCTAAAGGAGCGATGGTAAGCGGTGGCACTGGTATTGTGGTGGTGGAACTTTCAGAGTGGTTTCCCAAGCCCCCAATGAAAACTGGGTCCCTAGTCTTAACTGGGGTTGGTCTTTGATATCTTAACTCTAGGACCTACCTACTTGTTGTGTATTGTTTTGAAATGTAAAATCATAAGCCATGCCTTTGCTTTTTGTAACTTGATATCTGGGGCCCAGGAAGACTAGGCTGAGCCCACTGCAGACTCAGTGGACATCAATTGCTGGGCCTCTGAATGAATATATCAGGGCCCGGTTAGCTGGGTATAAGTCCCCATGGCTGCATTCATGCATCATTACAATATTACATGGCGCATACACTCCTGAATGGTCAGGATGATGCACAAATGCAATAATGTTGAGTTAATCACCAAGGCTGCATCATGCTTACCCAGCTGCCCAGCTAACTGGGCCTTTGATATATTCATTCAGAGGCCCAGCAATTGATGTCCACTGAGTCAGTGGAGGGCTCGGCATGGTTTTCCTGGGCCCCAGATATCAAGTAACAAAAAGCAAAGGCATGGCACATGGTATTATATTTAAAAAATAATACACAACAAGTAGGTAGGTCATAGAGTTAAGATATCAAAGACCCACCCCACATAATGCTAGGGACCCAGTATTCATTTGGGGCTTGGGAAACTACTCTGAAAGTTCCACCACCACAACACCAGTGCCACCGCTTACCATCGCTCCTTTAGCGATGGTTCCATCTACATCATGATGACCAGAAAGGAAATGAACCTACAGGCATCTTGATCCCACTCTAGGGTTCTACCTCGCATATAAGACGCAGGTTTTACTTGGGAATAGCACCTGGCTGTATCTTATAGGATCTGCCTCAAGGTGCGCCTTATAGTTAAGGATTCCATACTATTGATCATAAATCAGCTGGCAGTGCTCTGCTGCACAGTAGAGGTGACCTTGAGTAGCCGATGAAACTCCCACGAGGATCCCGTGCGAATAAGATCCTTATTTGCACGAGATTTTCTAGTTCACAGGACTTCTCAGAAACAAGACTATATGAAGAAATTTGGGAAACAGGACACCAGGCAATTAGAGACATGGGACATGACTAGAATAATGTTTTAGGACACGGGACATACAGGAAATTTCAGACACGGGACACAGCAATTAGATTTTGATTATAATTTGGAAACGGGACATTTGTTCTTTCTCCTCCAGTTCCATTTCTAAGATACATGTATACTAATATGTCCTGTTTCTAAGATGTTCCAAGTCCCGTGTCCTAGAAAATCCCGTGCGAATAAGAGGGTTATTCTCACGGGCATCCCGTGCAAATATTGCTTCCCACCTTGAGTGCATTATAGGAGTGTAGTGCACACCTGAACAAGGTCAGTATAGCAGCAACCAGTCAAGTACCATTAATTGGTCTAGACATACCTTGATTGGGCACTTGATTGTTTGGAAGGAAATGTACAATGTTTTATAAAGACAATAGACAACTCCTTTTTCACATCTTGACTGCGTTCAGATGCATTCGTGCATTATAGGACAATAGGCAGTCAGTCTCGATGTAAAGAAAGTCTTTGTCTTTGGGACGTGTCTTATCATGGTGAAGTATCTCGTCTATACCCTCGGCTATGCGTATACATGAGCGGCCATGACATTTCTGATCCTTGAACCTCTCCCGATAATTATATATTGACCGTACACATATCAGATCAACAAGAAACCAGCGACAGTGCGAGATCAGAGCCAGAATCGCTAATATTTATTCAGCATGCACGTGTAGAGCTCAGGAACCAGTCCAACCCCGATAGCACATTATATGCGAGGTGTGCCTAATGTAGCAGACTTTACGGCAGGTCTGCCACACCCTTCTATGTTTTTTTCTGACTACCAATCATGACTCTGGTGGCAATAACAAGTTAAAAAGTGACTCAAACTCACACAACAGATGTTGTCGGACATGAGGTAGTCTTCCTCCTTCTCCCTGGCCATGGTGAGGCTTTGGTAGTAGTCTCCTAGGACAGGTAACTCCTAACTCAGGTAGGTGCGAATCTCAGGTGGGAATTCACACCTCTTTGTAGGTGTGAATTTCACACTTGTATGTTGGTATGAACACCTGTGAGCTTGTACGTTCTGGTACTCTCCAAAGGTAGACCTACAGGTAACTCCTAATTTAATAGGTGGACACCCAGGTGTGAAATATCCAATTCAGGTGTGAATATCTGTGGATGAGATTGTAGCTAGTCTCCCCTTCTCAGGTACAAGGTGGAACACTCAGGTACTAATTCACACCTGCATTATACGATGTGAATAACTGTATCCGCACTTTGTGATGTACTCGTTTCACACCTGTTGAAAACTGGTAACTGGTATCCAAAAATGTTTCACAATTTGATGTCCTGGGTCATGATTGCTGTTTGTCAGTTTTACTGCTCATGGAGGTCAACACGTATAGTGAAAGGGTATGATGGCTACCTTCTAGGTTTTGTTGGTGTACTGAGTCTCTTGATAGTTTCACACTTTTTTTCTGATGGCTTACATGGAATCTCCTGATAAGTTTTCACTTTTTTCTTTGTTGATTTTAATTCTTGGTAGTTTTTTTCCACAATTTTCTTGGGTGTTTTAGATCCCCTGACGTCAGGTTGGGGCTGGATGGATAAGTAGGATAGATCCCAATCCTTCACACTAGGATAGGTAGTTGTATACTTGGGAGGACTCGATCTCAGACTTTCCCCAGATCATCCAGAGCAATTCAAGATTTGAGATCCACTATAGAACTCCAAGGATCCTGAACTTACAGCGTTTCAGTAGGAACGAATGTTGTAGTCGCTTGCTCTGTTGCGTTGATACTTCTTGGGTCCTTCGTGTAGATTATAACAATAACAAGATCTTCATTCTCCTATCAATAGTGATGTTCCTGCCTGAATAAGCTCTTGCGACCATAAAAATTGAGCTAAAAAATCTCCGGTTTTCAAGCTAAGCAACGAATAAGTGCAGCAGATAATATAGAGCTAAGCGTATATGTACACACACTGATAGGGGTAAAAACCACACACAAAAGTCCTAGTTCCAGGCTATTGAGTCTCTGCTATGATGATACCAGAGAGGTGACTAGTCTATTAATGTTGATCCATGAGGTTTTCAGATGCTGGAGGTGTGAAGCAATAGCAGTGGTGAGATATAGAGGGGGAACTATTGAAGGCTGGTGGAAGTCACCTACTGGAGGCTGTCCTCCTCCTCCTGTGTCACCGGCTCCCAGTCCGGGCAGGGACTGATTCTAGTCCGGCCCTGGAGGAACAGGAACATACCCCCCCCTCCCCACCTCACACCCTTCACCAGGAGGAGGGCTCCAGGAGGAAGGGGTGGGCCAAACCCCCTCCCCACCCCACCCTTCAACCCTGCTCCAACCCCACCCACCCCTACATAACTATAGAGAGTGATCATTTTTTAACACCGGGGGAGTGGGTTTTCACATGGACACATGAGAGATTTTGAACCCCCTTCAGGAGGGTCAAAATGCCTACAGTAATGTGCAGGCCCCCCCCCGCTCAACACCCCCGCCCCTGGTTGTTTATAAATTATCACTCCCTTACCTCCGCTCAGTCTGACACTTCTTCATACTTTAATCCTTTGAGGGCCATAGTGCATTAATGAATCATGCCTATTGGTCGGCAAGACTGCTCACCAGCACCTCAGTGGTGCATCATGCCAACCCTCCAGGGCTGTGTTAACCCCGTAGGGTCGGCATGATGCATATATTTAGCTATGGCATTCATGCATCATGACAGCCGTTGGGCATGATGCATCAATGCATCAGCGGCGGCCCTTGGGCATGATGAATCAATGTATCAGCGGCCTTTGGGCATGATGCATCAATGTATCAGCGGCCCTTGGGCATGATGCACGAATGTATCAGCGGCCCTTGGGCATGATGCATCAATGTAGCAGCGGTCCTTGGGCATGATGCATGAATGTATCAGCGGCTCTTGGGCATGATGCATGAATGTATCAGCAGCCCTTGGGCATGATGCATGAATGTATCAGCGGCCCTTAGGCATGATGCATCATTGTATCAACGTCCCTTGGGCATGATGCATCAATGTATCAGCAGCCCTTGGGCATGATGCATCATTGTATCAACGGCCCTTGGGCAATGATGCATGAATGTATCAGTGGCCCTTGGGCATGATGCATGAATGTATCAGCGGCCCTTGGGCATGATACATCAATGTAGCAGCGGCCCTTGGGCATGATGCATCATTGTATCAACGGCCCTTGGGCATGATGCATCATTGTATCAACGGCCCTTGGGCATGATGCATCAATGTATCAGCGGCCCTTAGGCATGATACATCAATGTAGCAGCGGCCCTTGGGCATGATGCATCATTGTATCAGCGGCCCTTGGGCATGATGCATCATTGTATCAGCGGCCCTTGGGCAATGATGCATCAATGTATCAGCGGCCCTTGGGCATGATGCATCAATGTATCAGCGGCCCTTGGGCATGATGCATCATTGTGTCAACGGCCCTTGGGCATGATGCATCAATGTATCAGTGGCCCTTGGGCATGATGCATCAATGTATCAGCGGCCCTTGGACATGATGCATCAATGTATCAGCGGCCCTTGGGCATGATGCATCAATGTATCAGCGGCCCTTGGGCATGATGCATCAATGTATCAGCGGCCCTTGGGCATGATGCATCAATGTATCAGCGGCCCTTGGGCATGATGCACCAGCAGCCCTTCAGTGGTTAGCCTACACCACCCCTCACCCCTTCATGCCCCACCCATCATATCTTCTCCACTCCAACGCCTCTTCCTGCTAGACTTGCCATAAAGATAACTCCATACATGTGGTGGTTTATAGAGGGAGTGGCAGGATGAAAGTTTGAGAAAAAGGAATGGGATATATGAGAACCAAATAGAAAAATATGGCATTGAATTGTGCCTTGGCACATAGCATTAATAGATAACCATTGGACGCCAACCTTTATTCCAGGTTCAGCTTTCAAGTTATATATTAGGCTGATCTGTTATTTGCTAGATAAGTTATGGAGATCTATCTCGGTGTCTGTAAATTTTTGTTTAATCATGTTTGTCAAATAACCTTATGAAAATAACATGAGAGTCAGAGGGTACTAAAAGACTATGAACATATAGAGTTAGGATCAAGTCGGTGTGATTATATTAATAAATCTAGAAATAAGGTGGTACACCATGTAGGATTTATGTCAAACGCTTTTGTGAAATCCCAGACCAAGTCTACCAACCCCTCCCCCCTCCCCACACCCACCCACCTCCTATAATACTAACACACACATAAACACACACTTAAGCTTGCCGCGTACCAGCAGTGGCAGTTTGCCGGTCCTGGGCTGGTCCCATGTTATCTCTGCACCTACCAGCCGGGAACAGGCGTCTGGAGGTGCCACAAGGTTCTGGGCTAGGGCTGCATTTTTTACACATCTGTATCTATATCTGCATTTTCGTAAATGTGTTCTACGTGCCTGTTGGGTGTCTAGTGCTACCAGGGCCACATGATACCTTCGAGTTTTTGTTTCTCCATTGTCATGATGCGTTTATTCTCGGGAGCAGAACCCTGGTTGCTGGGACCGAGCAAAGTGTCAAATTATATAGGCAATGTACTAGAAAAAGTAGCCTTTTTGGTGTTTTCTTTTCAAATATTGGGATAAGAAAATAATGCTTCAAGTACGTGATGCAAAATTTGAATATCTTTCTGATTTTGGAATGCATTTTGCTGTATCATGCCTAGATCTTTTCTGATAAGGATTTTAACACCTTTTTCTACTACATTTCCTTTTCAATTTAACCCTTCATGAGGACCCTTATCAGTAGGGAGATAAGCCTGATAAGGGCCACACTGGTTGCTATGACGTTACTGCTGCTCCCTAGAATGCAGTGCTGACACTAGCACTCCATTGGCGCATCATGACTAGCCTTTGGGAACAAATCAACCCCACCACACTGCAGCATTAAGCGTGTGGATGTTTATTTGAGAAGCAGGATAGAACATGAGTGGCACATCCTGCAAAGTGAAAAAGAAATGATGGCCTGCTGTCCATGCTTGGGCTGCAATATTTTTATTCCTACATTCCTATGGAAGGTATAAACTATGTCACTTCCTGATGAGTGGAACACATTTCCACGGTGCAATTCTGATCCAAAGTTCTCCTGCCCAGCGAGATTTCCCATTCTAGATAGTCCCACCTAGACCAAAATATGAACGCTGGTCTGAGATATAGCGCTAGAAGGAGGATAAATTAGGGTTTGGAACAGAGGCACAGTAGAAAGAAAGATGAAAAAATGCAATAACATAAGATATGGAGAAACAAGGGAATCATCTTGATAAGACAGTAGATACCATTGTGGATGCTGGCCTGGGCATCTTTTGATGCCTATAGGATCCGCTCAAGAGTCAGTTTTGAAAGTTATTCGCCAGGGCTACAATCATGCATCATGACGATCCTATGGTCTTGATACAGTTCATGATGAAAAATGTACAGCAAGTTTGAAGTAAGTTGTTGCCCTTAAACAACTAGATGAAGGCAATCTATGACAGAAATGCTACAGGGCGTTCTACCAGAGGGATAGAGCAGATGATATAGGGACAGTCATATATTATATTTGCCATAGGGTGAAACAATATACAGTTAGCTTGAGGTTATGTGCCTACTGCCGGTACAACATGAGATATTGTGTATAGTCCCTACAGCAATTCACTACCATATGTCGACCTCATTCACCTTCACACTTCGCGTCTGTACGCTATGAAAAGATACTGTTGAATCTTCCAGGGATTCTCATAAAACTACCATAATTGTGAACCATTATAATTATACAGCACTAAACCAGTGTAGTTTTACAAAAAGCCACAGGTGGCAGTACAGTGGTACAATTGATCTATCAAAATATCGACGGACATCAGGCAACTTTGGGACAAGGATTTTGCCATTATTACGATGACAATTTTTTACAGTGTACCCATTGCCCCCACCTTTCCACACACACACACACACACACACACACACACAGAGAAAAAGCACACTGACGATTCCCTCTCTCCAAGTCCCCAGTTAATTTTCGAGTCCCCAGTTGATGGGAGAGGGACATTGACCAAGTCCCTAGTTAATTCTCAGGTCCCCAGTTGAAGGGTGACCTTTCAAGTCTCCAGTTCCTGGCAACATCAGGAACCCCATAAGAAAGTAGCTTTGATTCCCTTCAAAATGCACCTAAGATCAAGTCGATCGGACCAGCGGTTGCTGAGATATCGGACTTTGAATATTTCAGCAGGCAAATTTTAGGAAGTAACGTAAAAGAGTCCCTATTCAAAATGTCAGACTATGGTGCCCTTCAATATTGGGGGTGGAGAATGGATAATGGCTGAGTGGGTATTAGCTCTTACACATACATGATGCATGCTTCATCTGCTCATTGTAGGACCATTTGGAAAAAAAGTCCCCCCCTTGCGTAATGAGGCTCGTAAAAGCATTGTTTTTGCTTTAACTCTTGAACTGTTGTACTTAGAGACCCGGGAGTGGGTGCAAATCGAAGCTTACTGCAAGGGCTATCGACCTGATTTGTTGGGGCACACGTTGACCTACACTCACACGGTCACACACCGACAAACACACCCATACTGGTTTATGGTCTAAACTGGAGACCTGAGATTTAAGCAGGTAACTGGGGACTATACTTTCTGAAGGGTGTATTGGCTCTGTAACATCAGAGATTGCATTATTATGACCTTTAGAATATTCTGCCACTTGGACTAGGGGTTAAATTGGTCGCTTGTATCATAGACATAGCTTTGGGAATTTCAACTTTAACTGGGGAATCGGCAGATGGTGGTGTGGGTGCCATGGTGAGTATGGGCAGTGGTCCAAATTTGATTGCAATTGGGGACTTTTGCAAAAATCAACTTTTAGGTATCACAAAGCTATTTCCTGCATGAAACAGGTTTCAATTAAGTGGGGACTTGGCCAAGTCCCCAGTCAATTTTCAGGTCCCTAGTTGATGGGCACTTTTTCATGTCTAAGTCCCCAGTTCCCAGCACAAAAACAAACAAACACAGACACAGACACATACACAGACACAGACACAAGCACACACACACACACACACACACACACACACACACACACACACACACACACACTATTTCTTGCTCCTACGTCTCAATTGGCTTTTCAATTTCCTGAAGGCAGTATATATAGTGTTGTGATGGGCTGGCTTTTAGTTGATGAACACCCTAAGAAACATAACTGTGGAATCTACCAGGCATCCTCATGAAACTAAAAGGTGAATGACTTTAATCATATTGCAGAAACACACTTTACTTTCTACAATGGAGCCCCACATGGCAATACAGTGGCACAAGTGAAAATAATGACAAAGCGCTGGCAGTTTTGGGAGAAGGAGTTCAACGATATTTTTACAACATTTGTCTGTTCATCTACATTTCTCCAAAAAACTTCAGGTTTGTCCTGCAGTAATTAGATCTACCTTACAGACAAATTGAAGATAATTAGGCCCAAAGCCCAGCTACCTGTAAGCCTATATTAATATTATAGGGTAAACTCATGGGATTAATTGGCTAACCAATTACCTTTAGCCAGAACACAAGTGGAAACCATTATGAAACTTGTTAGAAGCTTCTATCACTGGTTATCAGGTAGAAGGAGGAAACCTCTAGGGACCAGGATGACTCACAGACCCACTGGTTGCTATGGTGACAGGATAGGGGTGGGGTGAGGAGAGCATTCTAAGAAGTAACTGTTGAATCTATCAGAAGTTCCCGTAAAATACATAAGCAAATGTCAACGACCTATAAGGCCTCATTGAGTATGGGCAGAAGCACCTCTGGGAATATGATCCAAAAATATCTCATAGGAGTTGACATTTGCATTTATGCCATGGCCCTAAGGGATGAATTTGCTTTTAAATGAAGAAAAACAACGATATTAATGGTTTTCAATGCATCAAGTCATCTCGGTTTGTTTTGATCTTCCATGACAGCTTGCTCGACGAAGTAGGTCATGTGATATGGAGCTAGCCGCTGCTTTTAGTTTCGAATTAAATGTTCCTTATGCAGGGCAATATTTTCTTTTTTAACATGGCACTAATACTTAGATATACCCTAGACAAGTCATAACATAATATTATTAAACTAGTTCAATCATTCTTTTTTCATAAAACTTCTAATAACCATACCTAAAATTAATATAAAACTAATTAGCTCTGTATAAATTTCAAAATGGCACCATCGAATATGCGAGGATCGTATTCCACCCCCCCAATGAATATGGCGTAAGTAGTACAAATCTATAGTGTAAAACAGTGTATCACCATATAAAAGTTTGTGATACACTGAAGCAGCGTAGTTTCAACAATGAAGCACCAAAATACTACAGTTGCACACTCTCTTACAAGAGATGAGGGTGAAATCCTTCTCCCAAAGTTTCCAGACATCTGCCACTATTTTGATGGCATCCTTCTTACAGTGCAAGGTAGAGGAAGGGGAGAGGAGAGGGGGGCGGTGGCAGGGGGTGGGGTTTATTACTTATACTCAAGCAGTAGCAGGCTGGGGGGGGGGGGTAACTGAAGAGGTTGCCGAGACGTCACCCTAGTGCTCCCCTCCGCAATACCTCCCTACTGCAGAGGACACTTGAGGAGTCATGGCTTACAGCAAAAAAAAAACTGCAAGTCATCCCCAGCCATGATGTATGAATGCAGCCATGGCTGAACACTTGCCAGGTGCAAATTATTGCATCAGGCAGATCCCTGAAGGGTCGGCATGAGCTCCTATCAAGCTGTGGCTCTAGAGGAGAATCACAAACACTTCATTGGTGCATCAGGGCGGCTAATGGGCATGATGCATTTGCATCAGCATAAGCCTCTATGTAGCCTTTTAATGTTTTAATCCTGAAAGCCACGAATCACCTTTCAAGAGACCCTCACTGTTCTCAGTGTGATATTGTCTTAACTAAGTAAGACTGAAAATAGCCCCTGGGTCCAGCATTCATGAACAATCAGTCCTATACCCAACAATTCACTTAGTCATTTAACTGCCCCAGCCCCAAGGCGGAAACAATGTGACTGTTTAGTTGGAGAAGGAGGTAAAATAGACACCTTTCTCCATGTCTTTAGTTAAGGTATCCAGGCTGAAAACCCTGTACAGGTTGATTATCAGGTTGAGTCCCCCCCCCACCACATATCTTGGGGGGGGGGGGGGTTCTGCGTGTGATAGACTACCTGCCTATGTATCACCACTAGGGCAAACCATAAAGCTTGTAATCCAGCCAAGATGGGGCCAGCTTGGATTGTACCATGGCTCCTGCTGCTGCAGATGTTCATGTTGTGCAATAGTTGGTAGGTGTTAGGGGCACCATGTTGGCACAGGTAATCACAAGGCATTAGTAGAGTATTGGTGCCACGGTCAGACTAATGACTTCTAACCGCACTTTGCCGCCTTAGTTCAAGAAGGTTACAGACCACAGAAATACCGTCACGTTTAAATTATGTATCACCCTCCTGGTAGACTAGGTAGATTCATTGTTATACTTTGACAATGGCATAGTCCTACGCAGGTGAGATTTTGGCAACATTGCAAGTATCATCTGCTACATCTATATTGGTCAGTATCTGGGGTGTGTGGATGGGGGGGGGGTCCCCCATGTCACATGTCGATTTTAAGAAATGGTCATGTCACATGTCACTTGGATCCCCATGTGCCATGTCACCTCTAAGAACCTATCATGTCCCATGTCGATTTTAAGAAACTACCTATGTCATGTCACTAACTTTTTGCCTCATGTCACTAAGGCCCATGTCACATGTCGATTTTAAGAAATGGCCATGTCACCATGTCGAATTTAGTGGTGCACACCCATTATCTGCCTACTGTGAAAGTGCTGAAGCTGTGCCTATGATGTGTGTACCTCCAGGCCCCAATGCAATAAGGTTCCACCGTTCTTTCAACTTGGTGCTGTAGTAACTGGAACCCTTTCTTTGCCTCTCCTGCAAAGGTTGAAAAAAGGAGTTTCAACCTTCTGATACTAAAGGGATAATGTCTAATACAGCCTAAATATATGGCCAATACAACAGCCATTTTGGGATACTACAAAGATATCTTTCTATACATCCTGCATTCATCCCATAACTCTATTTATAAAATTCAACAAATATTACCCCGTGTATAGGGTGTGCTGTCGTGTGGCTAATATGTAAGGATAGACCCTTGCTGCAAGTAAGTGAATCAGCCTAAAGTATAGTTGTAGCTTATAGGCAAGGTCTACCTTCACTAGAACAGTTCTACAATGACTAAAGCTTGGCCCCAGGTGCACCTTATAAAATTTATAATAGGTCTGGCATGACCCCAGGGTGCGCCTTATATGAGGGGTGCCCCTCATACAAAGGCACTGTATAGTCTTACTGCACAGTAACAGGAAGAGACCAGCAATCTGCATTGTACAACCTGCGCTATTATAACTCAGTCCTCATGCAATCTGCCTTTGTAGTATCTGAGAGGGCATGAACTCCTATAAAGCACTGTTAGGGTTGACATAGGATAGAAACAGGGGTTGGGTCTCTATGGTCATATAGTCGTTCCCATGGGAAAACCAACTCCAGTTTCTATCTGACTTAGAATCTTGATGCTTTTATGGCCTAGGTGACTACAGCATACAGACGCCCTTGAATAGAGTCCTGTCATTGGCCAGTTTAAAACATACAGTTTCTAAGATATATCAGTTTCGATAAGATTATAAGCCATGGAAAATCATAGAATTCCAGGAGATTTCATCTTAGATTTGGGAGAGGCATGGAAAATGAGAAAACTGAATATCTTATGGCAAAATCGACTATAACACATTAGGTGGATTTTTTAGGGGAGGCAAATGTCTCGTATACCTCTATTACACTGCAGCATCCTCTAAAACACTCACAGTCATGTATGGCCTGCCTCCATATCCCCTGATATAGCACTCAGCCCTGGACCATGTATTAGTAATCAGCCCTGTGCATATGGTGCACACACCACTTTATTATGCATGGTTAGGGAGGAGGGGCCCCTCCCACGCCACATTATAAGCGATTTACTACATGAAGTGTGTATCCAGGGCTTTTAACCTTACAATGGCCGCTAATGCATTAATGCATCATGCCTATTGGTTCTCATGATGCATGACTGCAGCCCTGGAGGGTGTTGGTCCTATAGTAAAAGGAAGAGCTGGCTAGAAATGCCCTCATTTCTAGTCCTTTCTTTTCATGTAGCTATAACTGGTCCCTTTTGTTGCTCACAAGTGGTCATTCAAGTATGGTGGTAAAAAAGGGAGATTTGAGTAGGTACCTAGTTAGGAGAAGTCAGTCAGTATAATATACTATAGAGTGTGTGACATGAGTAGGTACCTGATATTACAGCTCTCTCTGTTTTAAACAAGGCAGGTGACTTTTCCAGACTGATGTGGTGGGTGCAAGTACTTTGGTGAAGCAGTGCACGACTTGTTTAGAAAAGAGGGCACATACTCACAACTCTTTTTACAATAGGAGCAACACCCTCCAGGTTAGTGACTCGCCAGGGCTACAAAGTCTCAAAGTGAGTAACAAAGAATAGATGGGGCATCAATATGCTGTGAAAGTGAACTTGTCAGACATGGCACTAAATATCCATGCTGCCGACTTCTGTGGCTATGTTGACGACTCCACGACCTTTCACTTAATGGCTTTCAGATCATTGATCTTCCAGGGCCATCTTAGGTTGTCAGGATGAAGAGCCTGACAAGTAGATTCTGAAAGGAGTTAACTTGATTCTTGATTTTAACTTAGAATTAAAACCCCAGCAACTCTACATTTCTGTGTACACGTACTCTAAGAATTTGTATACAGGATTTGTCCTTTTTTTCTAACAGAGGAGTGCATACCTTTTCAATTGGATTGCCGAACTGTCTGCAATCCAAAACGAAATTAATGCTACAACATAGTCCATTTAAGGAATTTTTGAGTGAAGAAGAGAAAAAAAGAAATATTCGAGAAGAGCCATGCAGGAAGAATGATTGATGTTGGTGTAGATTGTTATGTAAGCTCCATTATGTAAAATATGTCAGGTCTACGGATAGACAGCATGTATAATTGAGTTCACGACTGTCTAATGTGCTATTGACGCAAGTGCACTAGTGAATTGTTCATACCAGCTATTGAAATATTGACTTCCTGGTGAACTCAGTATGACGCCAATAACACTGAATTGACTTTATGATCGATAACATAAATACTCATTCAAGTGTATGGGTCTCAACTGAGGGCAACTGTCATTTAAGAGCAGCTATGGATGGGATCCTGATAAATACACAGCCATATAACGAGGTTTTCCTGTTTACTGTATGTGTATCATGACAGTTTTGATCTTGGAATTTCTTACGTAATTCATACAGGTACCATATTTACAAGCCGCACGAACAAGCCTGGTGCGAGATCAGAACAGGAAATCCTACTCCTACCAATACACGCAATATCAAGGAAATTAGAAATTGTAAAGGAAAAATGAAAATCAGAATAATGGTAAGGATTCCTTGACTTCATGTATAGGTGTATGCAAAATGTTGTATGTTGCATGCACCTGGTTCTGCCGGGAACCACCAGTCCGATTCTGATTGATCGCTATAAGTATGGTTGAATTTAAACTAGACGGCCATTTCTCAATGATACTACTTTGCATTATTGAAAACTGCCATGCAGTGTAGGTATTGAACTGCTATAACTGATGTCCATCCACCATACTTGCCTTTATACCAGAAATTGTGGCTTTCAGTCAAACAGCGACTTACCTGAAAGTACAGGAAAAATAAAGGAGGTCAGCAAAGGACAATAAAAAATGAACGAAAGAGTATAAGTACATTATATCTGTTTTATTACATATTTGCATAGGTAGAATACAGATGATCATGAGACGGTATTCAGGTATGTTCCCAAACTACTAATGACAGACTTTGTGACACTTTCTTTGAAGCAGATGGGGATCACACTATGTAATTTAAAAGAAATGTAGTTAGAATAATGGTGAACTCCTCTTCCCATAATTGCCAGAGTTTCCTCACTATTTTTAGGGAGATTCAGATACCAATGTGCTTAACTGTACTGCCATCTGGTGCTTCATTGTGAAAACTACACTGCTTTACTGCAATGCGATTACTGTGGTTCACTGTTTTATGAACATGCCTGAAGGATTCAACAGTACTTTGATGTGGATGTGCCTATTGTAGGTAAGGGGTATTGATCCTAGTACCAAAAACACTCACCAGGGGAGCCACATGTATCAGGATGTGAAGACATGGACACCAAAGGAAGTCAGGCACAAGTACCAGTACACTTGTACCTAGCACCATATTATGGCACAAGTAACTGCTAGAATGATCTTGCACTTGTCACTCTGCAAGCATATGTTTCAGACAAAAACATGCAGCCTATGCTTGAAGAGTGAGTAGCATTTCCTTTTTCATTTCCTATTCCTGTCTACTGCATGAACACGGTTTGACTGTCCTGTGCTCGGAGAGTGACAGTAGTGTAATATAACAGTACAGGGAGAGAAACTAACCATAGCTGGCAACCTGCTGCAACTCCCATACTCAGGACAGGCTTGTGTCAGTCTAATTTCCCATCCTCTAGATGGCGCAACATACAGTATTTCTATGTAGACACCAGATGGCAGTGCAAGCTGACAAACATAATATTACAACAATAAGGGCTGAGTCATTTATTACCAGTGGGGGGAGGGGGCATTTGGAAAAGAACCCTTTCAGTGGGGCAAAATCCGGTAACAGTAGACCAACATTTCAAAGGGGGCTTTGAAAATTGCCATGCTAGCCCTCCTTCAGTAGTACCGTAAACTAAAATTCATATATTCTGTGCTCCTCACATGTCATAGCTTTTGTAGGCAAAAGTCCTCCCCTCCCACTTGCTCAGGTCAGTCAAGTTAAAAACAACTATAGACTGGTCCAACCCATAAGGTGACCGCAGACGGGCCCGACTGGGTCGGCCAATCCTGACGATCGGAAGCGTCTGCGTGGATGTCCGATCCAGTTGGTCAATATCAAACAAGTTTGATCTTCCCGATCGGATCGGGTCGGTACTCCCTGGTTACCAATCGAATCTGGCCCATCTGCTGTCGCCTATAACCTATTTTTGGGTCCAGCGGAGGGGCTCATTTTGCAAAATCAGTTCTTAGTGAGGGGCGGAAAAAGAATCTGAATGCTGTTAGGTAGTTTTCCCACGTCCATGAAAACCCACCACCTCCCCTCTTGTACATATAATGACCACTCTGTTATACACAACACAACAGCCATGTGCTTTTGTGTGGACAAAGGAGAGTGGGGACTAGAAACTGTTTTTTCCAACAGCACAAATATACAACTTGTGGCCTAGTGTTGTCATATTTTGGTCCAAAATAACCAAAACAGGCTTGATTTGGTAAAAATATATTGGATTTCTGGGTGGACAAAGGAGAGTTGGCACTAAATTAGTTTTCCATGCACACACCAGGGGCACCCTTCACACGCTCTTACTCACTACCCCCTTTCCTTTTCCGGCCCAAATACCGGAACTGGAAACAGCACGTGTGCATGAACACGGTTTCACCAAGGATTGAAGAGTGTGAGAGACTGTCGCCAAGCAGAGGCAATCCTAGGCATAGTAGTAGTAGTAAGAGGGAGTGAAGGGTCTAGTCCCCAGTCTCCTTTGCCACCCGTGAAGGGTCTAGGATCAAAGAGGGGTACCTCAGTAACCAGCTCTAATACACAGTCTCCTTTGTTCACCTGGGGTGCCAATGCACAGGTAGAAAATCGGGGGAACCAGCAAACGCAGCTTCACCCCCTGTTCTTACATATATAGAAGTAAACAGGAAGCCTCACTGGAAGCGGGACTAACCCCGTGACTGCATGAAAGAGGGGAAGTTAGATATAGTTTACCACCACTATGCTTCGCTGCTTCCTGTACAGCGGTGCAATGAGGGTTTATACCTCAGGGCACCAGAGTAAAGTACAGGCATGGGACTGGGTTTTGATGACATTTCCAAGAGTGTGATTAAGGCGTCTTTCGGGTGGTATTTGAGCGCAATTTTATGGGATGAGGACCCTCAAAAATCTAAGCCCCCTCCATTAATGTTAAAGTATTTTCTCAGTGGATCTGTGCAAATCACAAAAATGACCTTTCTGACCTTGAAATTCCGAATTTCCGGAAAATTCCCATGCCTGAAAGTACCAGTAGAAACATAAATAAAAGGTGGAACCCGATGCTACCTTACCGGTGGGTGGAGAAGAGGGACATTGATAGAGTATGCATGTCTGAGGAGAGGGTAGCATGCAGAGCTATTCCCACCACCACAGTGCCACTAAAGTATGTAGTGTGTAGTCAATGGATGAGACGCCGGTGATGGATGCCGTATGTACAGGCTGGGGAGGAGGTGGAGAGAACTAGGGAATGAGGGGGACTGTTAGAGGGAGACAGAGAGTCAGAGTCTGAGAAACAGAGACAGAGGCAGACAGACAGAGGCAGACAGACAGAGGCAGACAGACAGCCCGGCAGATGCAGACAGACAGAGACAGAGTCAGACAGAGATGCAGACAGAGAGGGAGAGAAAGAGAGATGAACACACAGATGGAAAGATAGCCAATTGACAAAACAGGGATACTTGAGAAGACCCTGTTTACTAGGATGAGGCAGTTTTAGGCAAACATCAAAGTGTGGAGGCTGGTGGCCTTGATAGCTAAACCAGAATTGAAGGTTAGGTTGGCAATAGCAGTGACCGATGGATGTGAAGCCCTTCTCTGCCATACTTAGCCTCAAGTCTAGGCATTAATACGGGCTGCCTCTCATGAGAGGAAGTCCTAAAACTAACGCAGAGTCTTGATTTTTTTTCTGTGGATTATAGCAATCTGCTAAATTGAAGTTAAGCAGTTAGGTACTACTTCATCATAGGCTACATAGGACATTGATGCATAAATCAATGTGCATGTGCCACAACTTTTTGAACAAATTTTGGGTCCAATGCTGGTGAATTGTTGGCCAAAGTTGTATCGGTGCATCGTGATGACAAAGGAACATGAATCCAGAGTCAGCTTGATATGCTGTACATCCACATATTACTATAACTGCTTAGGTCAGCAAGATTTGAATAGCCTAATATCAGACAGCTATAAAACTATCCATTATAAGATCCATCACTCATTTAATCACATCACTTAGGACATCTGTTCTTGATGTAGGGATTTCTTCCTCAAAACAAGTCTTAACTTGAAAAGAAAATAATGCTGTTTTACTGGATCTTTTTTTCCATGAGAAGTCCTTTAAATGTATAACAGGAGTTCTGGCAGTGCGCCCACGAGGGAGCCCAGACAGGGGGTGCGGTTGGCAGAGGTCTAAGCACCAGGCATTGCCATAGGCAAGTAAGGTCTGTAATCAGGTAATAGAGTGAATCCATTTTACAAGATTTTTCCTTGGGGCAAGTGAAGCTTGTAATATATAAATACTGAAGTAATTTTATAATATTGTCCTTGGGGCTTTTGATTTCATGACATTATCACTGAAAAGGCATTTTTTGATTGCTTTCTACCCATTAACAGACCACATAGTTTTATTTCCTGTCAATATAACAGTACAATGGGTCTAACTGGGGAATGTCATTCGGCAACCCCCCCCCCCGTCCCCCACCCCCTCTTGAGTAACATCTATCGATCATACCCGTTCTATATCCAGAGAGTCTAAGGTCTTTTAAATGAAACTGACGTGAAATGAATACAACGATGAACTCAATTTGCACATTTACATCTATCCGCTCTTGGGTGTTTCAATGTACCGTATTCGTTCTAATAAGTGCACATGTGCGGAAAATCAATTGGAAGATGCTCAAAACCTTATAAGAAGTATTAATTCTAATAAGCGCACCCCCAAAGGCCCAAAGTCGTTGTTTTTGCCCTAAAAATCTTAATATTTACAATTCATTTACACCAGGGTGGGCCCCAAAAAGGAGGGGGTACGCTTATTAGAGCATGTGCGCTTATTAGAACGAATACGGTAAATGTATTACACTATTATTCAGCTCTGTCTATCGGTGTATGTATGCATACAACAACACACAAGAAATGTGGAGTCATTAAATTGAACAGCATAACCTAAATGAGTCAAAACCTGTCAAATATAACTTGTCAGTCCTGGCACAGGTTCTTCATCTTGATGACTTTACCTGGTCCAGGTACAGATGACCTACCAGGCCGTGAAGTTGTCAACATAGGTTGTCAACATGAAGATTTTGTTTTTCTTCTCAGTGAATGGTGAATAAGAGAGAACTAAACGACCATGGCATAAATACTGGCCGATCCACCATGAGGGGGGCTGTCTCCCCTGAGGGCGTAGCCCGAGGTGAGACAGATCCCCGAGGAGTTATTTATTTTATGCTTTTACAAGGTTTAATTAACTAGACAATTAACAAAATCCGTTACTGTGGCTCCTTTTCTGAGCTGCTATCGGCCATTTTGAATGTTTACTTGCACCCAGAACGAGGCTCCAGTGGTGGATCGGCCACAGTGGTGGATCGGCTCATGTTATGCCACTGATGGGGAGTGGATCGGCCCTTCAATGCTATCTCTATGAGAAGAAGTTATTTGCATAAAATAACTCATTGAGGCATCACTGAAGCAAGGCTTTAGAAGATGGCTGCAACTTAACACGGACTAACATTTTTAGAAATCAGGGTAACAAAAAAGATCAATTGCTCAGTTATCAGAACCCTGTCCTTGCTATGAAAATGGCCTTGGCTGGACCATAGGAAAACACATTCTTGGCTGTCTGGGTGTGCCAGGTAGAGTTCAGGTGTCAGGCAGGTAAATCCAGGTACACACTCACAAACAGACAATCCATGGGCCTATACATGTATACTCATTCTCCCACTTCCTGTTGCAAGCAAGTAGAAAACATATAGGGAGTGATCTTTTTTTAATCAACAGTGGGCTGGGTTTTAACAGTGGCGTATTCAGTATTTTAAAAAGGAGGGGGCGCGGCCCTAAACGGGGCACACCCCCTATTTTTGAGCAAATTTTAGGTTCCAAGATATCTAATTAAACTCTTAGGTACTGGGAAAAAGGGGGGGGCGTGCACCCCCACCCCCCCTTCTAAATCCGCCACTGAATAATTTTACCTGTTTCTAATGAACCTACTAGGCATCGTCATGAAATGTGTAGTGAACGCCCATAGTTTCTGATGCATTGGAGAAGTGTACTTTTCATGATGAGTGAGTGAGTAATAGATGTTTTAACGCCATCTAGACAGCTAAGGTCATATTCATGGCGAGATTACACTACATTACACAGTTTCCCAGACGATTGTTTTGGTGCCCGTGCATATGTGCACCACACAAATCCGAGAGGATAGGAAAAGGAGAAATAGATCCTTTTAAGTGGGCTAGGGAAGCGCAGGTTTCTATGATGGAGTACACAGTACATTTATACAAAATCATGAAACGAAAGAGCCCTCAGTTCCATACTTCATTGTATTCCATGAACAATGGCTTTCGTATGATAAGAGGTCTGTCAATGCACGATGAAATGACTAATGGATGCCTACAATGCATTTATTTTATATCTCGAGTCTGGGTTGATTCAGGTGGAAATGTACCTTTCAGCAGTGTGTTTTGAAAAATCACAGTAAAACTAATGGTGAAAACTTTGTCCCAAAGTTACTGGAGGCCCGTCATAACTTTTACATCATTTTTTTTTTCTAATCAGTGTGGCTCTATGGGTAGAATGAGGTACAGAGGAGGCCGTGGTACTAGACAGGTAGACATAACACTGCAGTCTGACACGCAATACAGCGGGTCAGTGAACGGTTTCAGGACTGCATACTGCAATCCCACTTGTCGTTACCCAGTTACAAAATATTTTTTAATATTCATTCAGCTACAAAATGCTGAATGAATATTAAAAACTGGTTGATCGATATTGGTCGACAAGTTTTCAACATTAATTCAATGTTCTGTGCTCACAGGGTATGATGCATGACTGCAGCCACGGTGTGTAACCCACCAGGGCTGCAATAATACATAATGTTAACTCTAGCGACTCGATCAATTCAATTGTGAAGGGTCGCCATCGATGCACCAACGCAGTGATGGTGGGTAAACATACCAGCACTGCATTGGTGCATCATGAAGACAAAATAACCTTTAACCTTTAACCCTTTAAGGGCCGCTAATGCAGCATGGCCATTGGTTGTCATGATGCACCATGACTGCTCGCCAGCACTTCATTGGAGCATCATGCCGACCATCCGGAATGTTTCAACCCCGTAAGCCCATTGGTCATCGTGATGCATTAATGCATGAGTGCTCCTTTACTGCCTCTATAAAGCATCATGTGGCCCTCCTAGTGTTACCAACAATGTGACATGCTGTTCTAATATCTATAAAACCACCTTGGCAGCAGCAGGAGCAAGAGCAGCAAAATCATCCAAATAGATGTCAGCTGGAACACTCATAATGAGAGAGGCACCCTACTGATGGGGGCTTACCCTGCAGAGAGGCCTTTACTTGTTTAATCGCGGAGTGACAATTTGAATCAATAGGCTGGAAGGAAGGGTAGACCCATAGCTATCCAAATTTTATCTCAAGGGAAATATCCTGCAGCGAAGCAGCGTACAATGAAGCCCAAGAAAGAAAACAGTATCTCCATGAGGTCCAGGAGGGGATTTTTGTTTTGGTAGGGCTCCCTGTGGAACTACAAATCAATATTATGGATTGGTATATTCAGTTTCTGGAGAGGAGGGAGAGGGTACAGTCACTAATAGGCAGAGGAGGTGGGTTTGTTTCTCTTTACTAAAGAATACAACCAAGTACTGTGTCGCGACCGACACTTACTTGAGACCCCTGTGGAACTTGTATCCTGTTATTAACTCGTAACTGTAGTGCAGTGCAGGAGTGTAGTCTCTACAATGTTGCAGTACAGTACATACTGGTACATGGAATCTCCATAACAACAGATCTCTAGCAACTTTAGGGCAAGAGTTTCACCATTATTTTGATCATTTCTTTTCAGTGCATGTACGGTATGGCCCCAGTGATAGGGGTATGGGATGACTGCTAAAGTGCACCCTATGGAATAATCTGGTAATAGATGGCTGAGCTGTTTATCGATGTTACTAGAGGGTTTTATCGTCCCCTTCATATTCTGGTCTCTAGACTTTTATGTACCTTTATACTGGGTCGTTTAATCACCGAGGTCTCTACTATGTGTCGGTCTAGAACAGTTGAATAACCGCAGGGCCACAGCGGTATTGAAGGGAAAAGGATTCAGCTCTCTTTTACAATAAGATTGGTCAGATCTGTGGCTTCCTCTTCCGGTGTTAATCTCCCTCAATTACCTCGCCGGAAGTGGTGTAGACACCATCTAGCCTGTAAAATGGCAGCAAGGGGTTTTAAAAAATGTCTGATATAGCTTTATGCTTGGACCATAAAAGCTACTACCTCTTCACCATATGCCTGATGTGAAATAACAATATCTTGCTAAAGCTTTCCTCACTGTAATTGTAAAAAAGACCATCATGTCATCAGAGCTAAGCTTTTTTTTTTATTAAAATTTTAGTGAATTAAGAAAAGCCAATACATATGCCAATATTTAACTAAAAACTCTTGAATGCATGTCTTAAAAGGAGTACCAGGAATCAAGGGTCAAGGCAACTTGTCTTGTCTACTCAATCTCCATTGTGTGAAAAGTATTGCAAAAATCATGAATTGAGACAGCTCGTTAGCTGTGGCATGGTCAACCCGTGGAAATTATCTGGTCAATTCAGCAATTGCTTTAATAGCCTGATGAAGTGCCTTGCCTTGTATTCTGCAAAGCGCTCTTCGGTAAAGACTATAACCAATACCCTCTAGGTGTGTAACAAGGTAAAACAGTGTCAATTCCCAACACTGCATACAGCCTATATAACCCTGGGGGAGCTAGAGACAGGGCGTACCATAGACTGTAATGACCCGTTTAAGCGCCAGTCTCAAATAAGCACCAGTCGCGTATAAGCAACGAGGATATGGGGTATGAAAATTAATCTTAAGCACTAAAATCAGTATTTAAAAAAGTCCCTGCTTCATATAAGTGCGGCGGTATAGGGGTATTGAAATCCATGAGCACCCGGGCGCATATACGGGCCACTACAGTACACCACATTAGGTATCCGTCTCATAACAGGGATCAGCGGGATTAATGAGACCTCAGGGGCAGTTTCTGGAGACGAGGGAGAGGGGACAGTCACCAATAGGCAGTAGTAATAATAGGCTGATAATTACCTACCAGAGTTGCATTAGTGCATCAGAGAGACAAAGTGACAACGATGAAGCAAATGTTACTCCACAGCAACAATTACCTATACTACACATTCCACCTAAGAAGCGCCCAGGGTGCTTAAGAAATTGTATTTGTGGCCCTCCAGTAGTTTAACTGACTCTAAAAACGTGAAAAAGCCCCAAAAAGGGGGAGGGGCGCTTATTACATCGAATACGGTAAAGCATTTCAGTCCCTCAAATTATACGTGTATGGAGAAATGATCACACAAGTCCGCCTCTTTAACCAATGTGGATACTTTATTGCCTGGCTTCCTCTGCAACACCAGTCTAAGCTCCGTCGGAGTAATTATAGCTCTTTGTTACCTCACTGGAAGCAATCTGTAAGCATGTAGTCTCAACCAGCCTGTAACCTGATTTGCCTTGTAAGAGAACACAGCCCGTTTATATGTGCTTGTGGCCTGGCCCGTCCGATGCTGACATGGGAGAAACTCCACTGACCACCGACAGTGCAATGTACTGGGTCTCTGATGTGACTTTGAGATGAATGGCTTCTCCGCCCCCATACCAGGATGCTTCTGGTAACACTGACAACCTCTCAGTCTCACAATATGCAAATACTAACTTTAGTCATTCTGACCTTATTGATATAGGGACAGCTAGTACCTTTAGATTGAAATGTTTAAGATGATTACCAAGCAATCCTCTTTCGTCGTCAGCACAGAATTTGAAAGATTCTTAATTTGTTCCCTTGAGTATTGGCCAGATTATAAATCTGAATGGCTTCTTAGGCAAGTAACGGCTTTAATGCTTTCAACAAAAGAAAACTGTTAGCGAATATTTAGTCTTTTGTATTTGAGTTTGAGCCCTTAGGGATGGAGAAGTCACAGATCTAAGAGAGAGAGCTTATACTATGATTGTTCCCCTGTGGCCACTTAGGAAGGATACCTACACAGACAGGGGTGTCAAGGAGCAGGATGGAAGGTAACTCACATAGTTCTTGTTCATTTCACTGGAAATAGTTCTTGGCTGTTTGAAAAGCACCAGCTTTTACCCTATCAGGGCCTCATGCTGAACCTTTGGGTGTATACATGTCAACCTCGTAGCTAACCCTCCAGATCTTTAAACTCGTCAGATTGAGGACCTATGGTCATCAGAAGAGGTACAGAGAGAGGGCAGCACCTTACAGGGAGTGAAATCCCTTAGTCTACATCTCCCCAGTATGAGTCTATGGCATTCTGTTGACAATATGTAAGAAATACACAAGGTGGCAGGTATGTACCACTCATGTTTGATGATTAGGCCTTCAGTTTCAACTGAAGGTCTTCACCGCTGAGGACTTTAGGTGCTCAAGTTGACGATACCCAAATCTACAGCTTTGGGTAGTCAGATTGACGACCCAAGGTAGTCAGCACCAAGGTTGTCACTCTAACAACATTATGTAATCAGTTTGACTACCTTGGGTGAGTGTGTTGACCTAAACCCATCAGGTTGACTACCCTAGGTGCTCAATCTGATGACCCTAGGTTGTAGATTTGGGTATCGTCAGTCTGACGAGCTTGGGGCTTTCAGTGCGTTCATGCATCATGACGACCAATGGGCATGAAGCATTAATGCATTAGCGGCCCAACAATGTTGAACAGATTAGTAAACAGTGTATAAAAGGTACTGTTAATTTCTATAGAGCCGATATCAAGTTTTAATCTTTGGACTCAATATCTGAATCTTTGTAAAGAAAAAAAGGGATTTGGATGGTTTGATATCTAGAGGAAGTGCCAAGAGTTAACAGCAAAAAGCCATTAGCTTTTGGCTGCAATGGTCTTTACTTTGGGTGCCTACATATATGGAAGGTCTAGATATGGATATAAGGGCAGCAAAGGGGGAGATAAGGAGATTTATTACATGGACGGAGTTTGGCTGAACACATCCTTCGCATCTTCTCTGTTTGCAAAACTTCCCCTCGGGAAGACATTTCTCTAGATGGTACGACTAGACCCCTTCAAATCGTAGTGGGATCCCTCACTTTGAAGCCATTACAGGCTTCAAAGTCGTAGTGGCTAGGCATAGTCATATCATCTTGAGAAATGCCCTCCTGGTGCCATGGTTCAGATACATCATAGAGCAACTGGTGGCAGAGAGACACTGGAATGGCTCGTTTAAGCAATGAAGTCATAACGAAACACCAGTCTGGAATGAGCACTGGGAATAAGTTTTTTTAACTCATTCCTAAGCCTAAAAATCATATTCAAATTAGTGCCAGTCAGAAAGAATGGCATTTTGAAATTCACAAGCATTTTGAAATTCACAAGTGCCCGAATGCTTAAGTGGGCCACTATGGTGCATGTAAAACACCAGTCCAATTTGTAACAAGCAAAACGTGAATAGTGGTATGGCACAATGATACCTTGGTGGGAACCAGATCAGAATCACCCAAATAGATGTCAGCTAAAATTCTGAATAATGAGTAATTCTCATGCTGCTCATCACTGCTGGGTTTCCACAGCCGATGAGGGCTTAGCCTGTCAAGGGGGCTCAAGAAGACTAATCTAGGAGTAGCAATTTGAATCAATACATTGAGGAGGCTCAGTCGTATCATGGTCATACACTATTTGAAGGTTCCCGGGATGTTGAAGACATTTCAATTTGGGTGAGGATTAAAGGCATTCTATAATTCATCGAGTAATGTTAGTTGCTTCCAAGCTACCTGATTGTGTGGAATTGAAACCAATTCAAAAACTCAAAAAGTGATACTGGTAATATCAAGGCTGCATGCAAGCCGGGAGAGCATTGCAATAAATATGAGTAAGGAGACTAGAAGATTGAATCTACTAAGGATAACCATAAAATTAGACAGTGAATCACCCTGATTACAATGCAGTGAGGCAGTGTAGTTTTTACATTTTACAATGAAGCACCAGGTGGCAGTATATTAATCACTGTTACAAGGAATCTCTTTGAAAATAATTGTGAAATCCCTGTCCCAAAGTTGTCGGACAACCATTGCAAATTTTACAATATTTCACAGTGCAAAAAACCTTGCATATAGTTTCAGACCACTTTCCCACTACCCTGTTCTCGCTCTCTCAATCATACCAAATCAAGCCATATTTTCTTCCCTTCCTAATTCATTCTTCAAACCCATAACCTGCATAGTCATCACCCCTAGGTGAGTGAGTGGGTTAGAGATTTGTAACGCCATTTTGACGGCTAAGCTCATATTCATGGCTAGAACAACATTATTCAATTTCACAGAGGAATGTGTTGGTGTCCGCGCATATGTGCACGAGACCACATTACCTGAGGCGATAAGAAAGAGGAAATACAGACTGTTTTAAGTGGGCTAGTGAAGTTCTCCTAATCTAGGTCTCTATGCACCCAACCCCTGTTTATGGTCTTCCTATAATGCCCAGTCGTGTTGAATGGGGGCTTTATCTCGGGCCAGTAAATTTTGATCAGGGTGTGACGGCTATGGCTGTGGGGACTGAGCTGTGTAATGTATTTGGTAATGAGATCCAATACCTCCCTGCTCACTCTGCAGTGGGCCCTTGCACCTACGCCCTTGCCTCAACTTAGACGTTAAATATAGACCATAATCAAACCTCTTCTTCTATGCTTCTTCCCTCCAATTTTCAAGAACTGATTCAACCCTTTTCTCCTCTTTTTAGATGTTATTGAACATTCTCACCCCCCACTCTTCCTTTTCCATGATTCCTATTTCATACCCTATGCATCTCTCTCTATCTCTGTCTCTCTTTGTCTGTCTGTCTGTCTCTGTCTGTCTATCTGTCTCTGTCTCTGTCTCTCTGCCTCTCTCTTCTCACCCCTTCCTCCCACTTCCAACTTCCCTCATTTATTCCCTCGCTTTCTTTTCATACTACAACTTCATGTCTCCTCCCTTCCTCCCTCTTCCTCCTCTCTTCCACACACCCATGCCATCCCCCACCCCTGATTGCAGCCCACAGGCATACTAGAGCTTGCACAATATTCCCTGTACTACACTACATTCCTTCCTGCATCTGTATGGCTGGTGTATGGCTACATGAATGTATAATGAGGATGTCCAGTGCAGCTTATTCACAGTCTCTCCCGTCTGCCTTGATCCCTCTGGCTTCCTGGCCTCCCACTGCCTCCAGCTGCTTCTTGGTTGCCTTTGTTCAGTATTTGGCTTCCCTCTGATTGATCTGAGTACTAATGCCCTTGTCCGTTGACCTGCTAGAGCCTTATCTATTCCAACCTTACTCTTCATTTACCCCATTTTCTATCACTATAAATCTCAAATGTCTTCACATGTACTATCTTATGCAGGTCTGGTTATTCTTGGTCTAGTCTGACCTTTTCTATGCTCCTCTGTTGTTCTGTTATCCTAGTGGCTCTTTTTTCTTCTTTTTTTTTTATATCTGGACACTTATCAATTTCAACTTCTGCACCCCCTGCCCTTATTTGAAAGTTGTGCTTATCTAATTGTTGTTTTTTATTTCTATACCCTGTACCCCCGGCACTTATTCATTTGAAACCCCATTGCTTGAACAACCCATTGCAGTAGTATCCCTGTAGCAATGATCCTCCATACCTTAGATTCAGCATTTTCTAATTTGGCTAATGGATTAAATGTTTTTTTTTTTCTTTTTACATAAATCTATGGAGACATTTTAATTGTCCTGATATGATCTACTCTACTGTGCCTTAGGTATCAGCTCGCTCTGTGCCTAGAGCTCCCCCCTGCATTCAATAGACACAGTCGGCTGCCAAATTTCCAATCATCAACCCCTTCAGTGGAGGATAGCGAAAGCGAATTTATCACCCTGATGCATGAATGGGGTCCTGGAGAGTAATCCATCAGTGGTCATGTATCTATAGATAATCCTCACTTACAAGACGCCCCTTGTATACAAGATACACCCTGAGTAAGGCTGAATCCTATAGAAAGGACCCAGCAAATTGTCGTCATCTGTCGCCATGATTAGTCATCAATGGTGACTCCTTTTTGAGTGATAACTCATTCCGTCATCTTTCGCCACTGTGTGTTAGACTGACCTGGCATAGCAATTGCTATTCCTGGTGATCTTGTGCTATAACGACGTCGTGTTCCATCTAGCAACATGTGTGAGCCACTTCCCACAGGTTGACGAGGACTCACGACAATTTGCTGGGTCGATGCATCTGGGGTCAAATCTTGGTCGCTTTAGCACTGCTCTATAGTGTAAAATCCTTACATATAATGGTAAAGGTGAACGATGAGCAGTTTGAGCTGACTGTTCTTCATGAGCGGGTCCGGGCCTTCCGCACGAGGCCGACAGGTCAAGTGCAGAGCGGCCCGGACCCGTGAGTGAAGAAACAGGAAGCTCAAACTGATCAGAGTTCATCTTTACATTTATGTCAAGGTGTTTGAGTGACTAATTAATCAATATTTCATCAATAAGATTGAAATTAAACTCTTATTTACCCATCGTCATCATGAAATGCTGACAGCCGCCATTTTGAATGTTTACGTTTCAAAAAGGCTGCACATGCGCGGTGGACCTATGACGTCATTGTGCGGATTTGGTGCTGGGGTTTAGTGCATTGTCAATGGGGCATCGATATTCACCTTGACATAAAAGACGGACCCTGAGTTAAGTTCTATAGGATGCAGGTGATGTGGTTCATGTGAATAACCTGTATCCTATATGTGAGAATATTTTACAGTCATACAATGTTGATATTATAGTAAATATTAGGAATGGTCAGTAAGGTCAAAAGTCGATTTACAAGCAGCCAGGAGGGATCTAGAGATCTATTACATGCTTCCACTGAGATCCGCTGAACATGTCTCTCACCTCTATCTGCTCCTCCTGCCCCAAGTGCCATGGATTGAATACATTACAGAGGTAGCGGTGCCAGACAGACAAAATCCACAGTATGGTTTGCTGATGTGAACACCAATGTGGTACAATGCTTTATGATGAAAGCCTTTTCACCAGATATTCTGAGATCGGAACTGTCATCACCACGGACGCCACGGACGTATGCCCTCCCGAATCCTCATTACACCATGTTTTTCATTCGCAGGGCAAGTTAAGTCTTTTATATTCACCTCCTTCCTGCAAATAGTCCTTATTCTGCTTTCTCTCTCGTGGCATCTTTCTTTTTCCATCCCACATCAAACCTCTATTCAATGTGTTCTTAAACCGCTGTACCAGCATCACAGTCTCCCTTCTATTCCTATATTGTCCTACATTTGTAGTCCCAAGCCATGTCACTCCCTGTATAATTATCACTGCATGGTCCCTTCCCGGGTCCCTTCTCTCTACCAGCCCCCTCACAAGGTTTCTCTTCACAGCTCCCTATATATGCCCA
This sequence comes from Acholoe squamosa, assembly GCA_949317995.1. NCBI lineage: Eukaryota > Metazoa > Annelida > Polychaeta > Phyllodocida > Polynoidae > Acholoe > Acholoe squamosa. Next base: position 9,027,692 of record OX439035.1, read on the forward strand.
GTGATGTTAAATGGAGGCTTAATCTCTGGGCGGTAAATCGTGATCAGCATTTGACGGCTGAGGATGTGGGGTCTGAGCTGTGAAATGCATTTGATGATCAGATTAACTGTAGCATGATAGCATTACACCCTCCTGTATCTCCAATACCTCCTTATCTTTCACATTGCTCAAAATACTTACCTGAACCCTTCTCTGCCAGTCAATCATCAAACCTCCCCTCATGTACCCTCCCCCCCCCTTTCTCTCACTGAAGAGGCCATATCCCCACTAAAGAGCTCTTCTCATTCATACGTTCCTGCCTCTATCGATCATACCACCCAACCTTTCTTCTTTTCTTGCTCCTTTCTCACTCCTTTCCCACTCCCTTCTCTGCAGTTTCACTCCATTTCTCTCTGCTCCATTCCTTTCTTCTTCTCTTCCTCTGTCAATCACATCCTCCCACCCTTCCACCTGCTTTATCAGTTATTCCAGAACATGTGTTCTTGCCTTTATCTTTCTCCTCTCTACCTTTGTCCTTCCTTGCTTGGCCCTTCCATTCTTCCCCTCTTTCCCTGCACCCTTCTTCCCTTCCACCCTTTACTCCTCCCTAGGTGGTCAATTTCCTCTGGAGGGTGTTGCTCCTATTGTAAAAAGAGGTGTGAGTATGTGCCCTCTTTTCTAAACAAGTCATGCACTCCTTCACCATTCAACTTGCACTCACCACATCAGTCAGAAAAGTCACCTGCCTTGTATAAAGTAGAGAGAGCTGCAGTACCAGGTACCTACTCATGTCACATGCTCTATAGTTTATTATACTGACTGACTTCTCCCAACTAGGTACCTACTGAAATCCCCCTTTTTCAGCACCATACTTGAATGACCACTTGTGAGCAACAAAAGGGACAAGTTATAGCTACATGAAAAGAAAGGACTGGAAACAAGGGCATTTTTAGGCAGCTCTTCCTTTTACTGTAGGAGCAACACCCTCCTGTATACACCACCATTCCCCATTCTACACCCGTACCTTTCTTCCCGCGTCCCTATGGCTAGTCTAGGGCATCATGAATCTATGATGAGGGTGACCCATGCTCCCTATTCATCCACTCCTCCATCTGCCGCCCACTGGCTCTCTTTGCCAGTCTCCAGCTGCTTTACTGCCCCCTTTGTTCAGTATTTGGCTTCCATTCGATGGATCTGAATACTAACAGTGGTGTCCTTTAACCCACGAGACTCTTATCTAGCTAAACCTTACTCTTCATTTACCTCATCGTCTATTGTGACTCGCTGTGATGGTTGAGATGGAAGGCTATCTCTCTCACTCTTTCCCTCTCTAACTCACTCACTCACTCTCTCTTCCTTCCTCTACCTGCCTCTGTCTATCTGTCTGTCTGTCTCTGTCTGTCTGTCTCTGTCTGTCTGTCTCTGTCTGTCTGTCTGTCTGTCTGTCTGTCTGTCTCTGTCTCTGTCTCTCTCTCTCTCTCTCTCTCTCTCTCTCTCTCTCTCTCTCTCTCTCTCTCCCTCTCTCTTCGTCTCTCTCTGTCTCCCTTTGTCTCCCTCTGTCTGCCTGCCACTCTCTGTCTCTGTCTGTCTCTCGCTCTCCATTCAGTGAATACATGCAGCCCCCGCCCCATCCTATTTCAGTATATACCTGGCTACAATCAACAGTTTCATGGTAACAAATTTAGCAGTTTATATAAATATGAATGAATTATTCACTAAGGCTGTATTCATGTGGAAGGCATTCATGCAACACGCCAATTCTTCATTACTTAGTGGTCAGTCTGATGTATTGGTAGACTTAAGTTACTTGTCAGCAATGCCTTAGAACTTCCCAATGACAAATGGCTGTGCATTCAGCTTTCATTTAGGATGATACACTCAGACCTGAATTGTGGCTTCCTCGACCGCAGTTAACTGCTGCTCCGGAAGTGGCGTAGACACATCTCGTCTCTAGATTAATGATATACAGTATATATATGCAGAATGGGGCACATGTTTTCTTGGCTTCTATAGAAGATATAACTATGGCTTGCTATTATCACCAGGTAATGGCTTCATATAGTGTCTGGTTGAATTTATTATATCAGCTTTTAGGAATCTTAGTATGGTAAAACCCCTCATTTATGTCCCAGCAGTGGCTTATAGCTTTTTCCAAAGTAAATGGTGCAGCGTATCTGTGGATGAGGCATATGTATGGGGTTTTATGGTCCTCCCTTTTAAATATTATCATCATTTATAATACTGCTGGGCGAAGTCAGAGTGCATTATCCTGAATGCTGCATTCTGATTGGCAGATTGACCGTGCATTATCTAGATGGAAAATGCACTCCTGGCAAAGGAGGTTAGCTTCATCTCACTTTTAGACTTCACAATTGATATTTATGTGTTTTCAGGTGGCTGATGGGTTATTTTTCTGTGTTATAACGGGAATAATGCACTTGGTCATGGCTGTGGGAGTGCTCTAGACTGTAGAGCACTCCCACAGTCCATAGTCTATAAGGCCCCAAGATGTCTCAATACAGTCTAGAACACTCCCACAGCCATGCCCCGTGCATTATTCCCGAAATTTCAGACATGTGTAAAGGAAAGCAGGTGTTCATACAATATCAACATCTGTGCAATTTTGGCCAGTAGAATGCAGGGTTAATCACCTGGATCAAATTGACAAAATATGAAATTCTAATGATTTTCAAGTCTGACACCTCTATTCATAGTTACCAATCACCTTTATGGCTTTAGAAATCACTGACACAGCAAATGAACAAGATAAAACAGGCTTTATTCTAGTGACAAAGGTGTGTAACTAGAGGAAACAGTGTCAGACTCTAACACTGCATACAGCCTATACCGCCTGCAGGGAGGTAGGCACAGGGTGCACCATATACACACATTGGGTGCCCGTCTCCTAACATGGATGAGCGGGCTTGATGAGACCCCCGGGGGCAGTTTTTGGAGTGGAGGGAGGTAGAGAGAGAGAGGGGACAGTCACTGTTAGCAGGGTTTGTTGCATAGGCCTTTACACTGTTGTTAAACTGTTTCACACATGAAAACAGGTCTGATACGTTACTCGCTGCTTCAATTTTCATATCATGCATGGCCACCAAGTGGGCCCATTATTTTCTTTTTCGGTTGAGGTAAAACCTACCAAGGATAAGACATACCCTAGTGGGCACCTTGTCCCTTGTGAACACCCATTTCCAAGGACATGCCGGTCCCATCTTGTCAGACCCTTTCAGTGCATGTCACCAGAATCAGCTTCAGTCTGGCTTGTAGCCAATATTTAAAAAAAAGCCCAGAAGCGACACATAAAAAGGGCCATGACTGTCTGTTCCTCCCCAGGAAGCATGGTGCACAAGAATTAATTTAGAGTCATCGTGGAGCTCCTAAACGGTCAAGATAAAATTTGGCAGGCTGTAAAAAAACCCTGTCAAATTAACAGTGGTTCTCCAGTACCTTTGGGACAAAGATTTCACCATTATTTTTACACAGTCTTGTCCTGTATTGTCATGTGGGGCATGTAATAGAAAACCTCCGCGGAGCTGGAGGATTTTGTGGCAAATCTCCCAGGTTCAAGGAGGTTTTCTTACCTATACTCCATCCACAGAAGTTTATACAACAGTAAAACCCTGAATATAAGCATAGTTTGACTTAAACTGTAGAAGCCTAGAAGAGGATTTGAATCTTCTACGGGCTTCCCTAGCCCACTTAAAAGGGTCTACTTCTCATCTTTCCTATCCCCTCAGGATGTGTGTGGTGCACATATGCGCGGGCACTGACACATTCCTCTGTGAAATTGTGTAATGTAGTTCTCGCCATGAATATGACCTCAGCTGTCGAAATGGCGTTAAACATCTATTACTCACTCACTCACTGAATCTTCTACACTGGCTGTGATACAAAACTATGATAAATATATATGGTGTTCCAGTCTACAATCACCAGCAGTCTCAATAGTATAATGGTTAGCATGTCTGACTTTGAACCACAGAATGTGGGTTCAAGACTGCATGGGGAAAGTGTTTTTAACTTACACATACAAGGTAAAGGTGTCTTTGTCAAAGGCTCCCCTGAAGCCCCCTTTATCATTTTGGCAATCACAGAATGTTCATTATAATACTTTTTTTTTTAGAATTTATTGCAAAAATGACAGTGGTCAACCGAGAACAAAAGCACACCAAGGGTTTGAACCTGTGTGGTCTAGATTTCTAGCCTCAGGCCTTAACCACTACACTAGATTGACCAGTCAAACTTTCATAGTGAAATTACCCTGTTTATAGCAGTAGCATATCACCATTCAGTAGATGTTGTATCACCCACAGTATCACCTGAGGACTCATGGTGTAATGGTTAGCACATGGAACTCTGGATCCCAGCACTGTCTGGTGCGTGGGTACGAATCCCATACATGGGACAGAATATATGGGTATGAATCCCATATATGGGAGAGAATTTTCCCAAGAATTACATCTGCTGTTCAAAAATGACCTTATTCATAAAACCTCCTGCTATGCTTGGCCTATTTCACAAAACCTCCTCCCAGACCTGACCCAATTCACAAAACCTCCTGCCAGAACTGACCTAATTCATAAAACCTCCTGCTGGCCACCCAACTGTAGAATGTGGAAATAAACCTACAGTAGGAACAATAGGGTGCAGAGCCAGGTGGAGTATAACATTGTGAAAACTACACTGAGACCTCACATATATCTTTCTTTCTGGGGAATATTAAGGGTAATAGCATTAGCTTTACATTTGAGAGAATTAACTGTCATATTTCATGTTTATTTGCTAAGATTTATCATTGAATTACAGCTTACTGCCTTGCCAGCAGCCTACTAGATTTTAGTACATCAAAGACAAATTGGCATCATGTGTCAAATCTTTAAATGCTACCTTTAAAGGCCAAGCAAATTCTGGCTCAAAAGGTAAAGTGACCATATTAAATTGCTTTCGTTTTGATTAGCGCACTGTCAGAAAATCCCTTAGAATTGGTTATTCACACATATTCACTCATCATGTCATCACCTCAGTGCATCAGGGTTGTATCTGCATTTTTTCAACTTTTATTTATTTTAGGAGAGGCAAGTTACTATAGTGAATACAACCTCATTGCATTGGGTTCTGTAGGCACACATATCATAGACAGAGCTTCAGTACTTTCATACTAGGTATGTATGGGTCAATAGCAGAAGAAAACTCACTTTTTCCAAAAGGTCAGTTACAACTTTTGCCGTAAGTCAAAGACATACCAGCTTCACCAACAACCATTGCATATTTTGTGCATCAGGACCCAGTTCCTCCATTGCACACAGAGCTGTTGCTATCCCTGAGGGATGCAAACATTGGAGGGTACATACAAATACATCAGATACAGAAGGCCCGCCAGCAGGGCTGACCAGGGCTGACCAGTGTATGAGTGACTGACACTGATAGGGGGAGATCAAGAGGCAAGGTAGGGGTATGGCAGTGTGCTCAGCATAATGATCGATCCTTCATCCAACATCATATAATTGCACTGTAAGATATTACTGTTGAATCTACCAGACATCCCAATAAAGCGGGTATTCCATCGCCGCCAGTTGGCTGTATTTTTACTAATCTGACGAATTTTTTTCTATACTTTTGTATAATCAAAAATAATCGGATTAGCAAAATCTCGGCTGAACGAAGGCTGTAGTTCCACAGGTGTACAATCGGTCAGAATAACCCTGATCCGACAATTCATGATATATCAAAAGTATAGAAAAAAACACGGTTGGATCACTGCTAATCTGACCGATTTCTGTCTGTGGAACCAGTGCTTTAAACCATTATATTTGTGATGTAAGCACTGGTTCCACAGACGGAAATCGGTTGGATTAGAACCAATCCGACCGATTTTTACTATACTTTTGATATACCATAAGTTGTCCGATTAAGGGTATTCCGACCAATTCAGCGCCTGTGGAACCAGCACTGTAGTAAAACAGTATAGAGTTTACAATGAAGCCCAAGAGAAGAAAGGTCCATTCACTGGTTATTTCCAAATCACATTGGGTCCGCTTAATTTCATCATAAAAAAAGCCATCAGTAAGTGTTTGATAAGAGTCAGCTGACTTATGGGGCAACAAAAAATCATCAAAATGCCATAGACAGGTCCACCCACCAGAGGTTATGAACTTACCACTGATAAATACAACATTGGCTAATAGGCCACTCTGATATGTTCACGAATCTTCCTAATCATTATAAATATTCATAACCTATTGTCGGGAGGTATTAAATGCCATCTAGTGGTGAGGGTAATAACTAATCTACAGATGCCCTTTGTGGTCCCAGCCAGACTGCCATCTCCTCACTATCACCCTTCTATACCGTAAAAGCCTGGGTTTAAGGTGTTCCTCATATTAAGATGCACCCGAGATCAGCAACATTCTATAAGGCTTAGTAATGGTAAACCTTTAGACAGTTTAGTACTCTTGTTTATTTTATGTAACGTGTCTCGATCCAGCACAGCGGCTGATTCACCACTGCAGCCTCGTTCTGGGCCCATGTAAACATTCAAAATGGCGGACCGCTGCTCGTACAGGGCACTACGGTAACGGATTTTGTTAATTTTTCCCTCTAAAAACATAAAATAAATAGATTACTAAACTCCCCTGGTGTCCTCGGTGGCCGATCCACCCCTCGGTGGCCGATCCACCCCTCGTGGTGAATCGGCCACCTCGTACACCACGGTCGTTTAGTTCTCTCTATTAATATATTTGGTGCATCCTGACTTCAAACAGATTACATAAGGTATAGCAACTGCCTCTCTTTGCATGGCTAATATTTGAGGTAATACAGCAAAACTGTATTATTGTTTTGTAAGAGGTCTGGGTTTTGAATGTTGCAATGGCCCTTATGCCACTATGCTCATGAATTTATAAAATAGTTCTCCACACCTAGCCCCTAGAAGAGACTGGTTCTTACTTGAGATACAATTTTAGTGCTTGACATTGCTTTTGAACACCTGCTCCCCCGAACACTCATTTCAAACCAAGTACTTAAAAGGCTAATTATACTGGGGGAACAGAATATCTCCGCTCCCCCAGCGATTATATTCAAGATCATTGCTTTAATCAAGAGCAGTACTTATTCAAGAGCAGTGATTATTCAAGGGCAAAGCTACATTCAAAGACATAGCTAAAAATAATTGTTAAACGTATTCAATCTTAATACCTGAGCATTAGCAGACCACTGAGTACTGTTCTCAGAGTGCCCAGAATCCAGTATAGAATGGTACCTAGGGATGCTGGTCTCGTACAGGAGGCCGTGTATATAGGGTTAGATAAAGTATACAGGGAGGCTGATGGCAGTGGTTGTTACTGTTATCGCCTCGCTGAACTCACTACGTGAGCCACATACAGGGGTGGGTGATAATAGGGAGGGCAGACACTGCCTCCCTCTGGGGGCTGCAGGAAGTACCGTATTGGCTCATATATAAGCCTCCCCGCGCTTATAGAACAATACCACTTAACCTCAAGTGTCTATATAACACACATCTAAGACATCGTTTAAAGTGTATTCTTTTTTACAGCAACACCTCTTCACCCCCTGCAATGAAAAAAAAATGGTTCTTTAAAGTGAGTGGTATAAAATAGATTAGGCAAAGCGTATCTGTTCATGTTGACAGTAAGTGAGTGAGTAATATTTTTATATTTAATGCCATTTTGACAGCTAAGGTCATTTTTATGGCGAGAACATTACACAATTTCACAGAGGAATGTGTCTGTGCCCGTGCATATACACGTGTGCGCCACACATATCCAAGGGGACAGGAAAGATGAGATATGGACCCTTTTAAGTGGGCTAGGGAAACCCATTTATGTTGACAACATCTATGATGAAAAATCATGGCCTGTCACCCTCTGCCATTTAAAATTGTCTTGAGGAAGAGTCTGCACCAGGGCTACCAAGTTCAACTTGACAGTTTTTAACTCTTTTATTTTAAGCACCTTGCTTAGAGCGCCTCTAGTAGAGTCTCGAGCGACTCTAGGTAGAGTATCTACCTATATTGGAGTGGGAGCTTAATTGATAGCAGCCCTTATCCAAATGATTGACACTTACCAATACGGTACTGTGCATGTCTGGGCTGCTGAGGGGAATGCTAGTCACCCGCTAGACTAAGTCAAGTGGACATTTGTCTTTTGTCAGCCAAAAATAATCAAATTTCAGGCACCTGAGTGACATCATGGGGGAGTGGAAAAGACAAGCTGAGGGAGGGAAATGGATTGGATTATACAGGAATATGCTAAGTGAGGGGCTGAAACTGTCAGAAGAAATCTAATGATAGCTGGCAGTTGGCACCTTGGATTTCTGTTCGTATAAAGTGACTGATTAATGCAAGAGAAAATGGCGAATTTTGTTTGTCTTAACCAACAATGAAGCTTTGTTTCCAATTTAACTTACAATTTCTTGCCTTTTTTTGCTGTTGATTTACATACTGAGATTCATTTCTCCTCAGTGAGACTAGATACAACTTAAGTTTCAAGTATTTATTTTCTCTCAAATAAACCCTAATCAAGCAACAACTAGGTGTGTCTCCATGCGATTTGTATTCTTGTGTAAATAAGTACAATATCAGTGATGGTTCGGGTCTTTGAAACATTCATGCAAATACCGTTGTATAGCCCATTGCATCCTGCGACTATAGAATTTGATACCGATTTGAGACGAGTGCTTATTTTAATAATGTTCTTGGTTCTTGTTTCAACACCCCAATTGTGTCTATTTCCGACCAACCTGACAGTATATGAAATTCAACCAGAAATGTTGGAGGATAGGCCAACGTTTTCCCCTCCTTCTATGGAGGAGGCATGCCAATATCTTGCATGGCTGTACAGTCCCTGAGCTATTTAATACCAGCTCTCAGTAGGCATTGCAGTGACATGGCACCGAGACACACCCTGCTTATACATGGTCTTATTATACAGCAGGGTGAGCATAAGTGAGCATGATGTGCTGCACAGGGGACCAGGGTGAGCGATAATAGGGGGGTTGAGCCAGACTGCCTGTATGAAGGGTAATTTTATGCTTCACACCTTGAAATAACCTTTGTCATCTTTTTATAATATATAAGGGACTGTCAATTTGATGCGGGTATTCCATTGTCGTCAGTCGGGTGAATTTTCACTAATCTGGCTGATTTTCTCTATACTTTTACAATATAGAAAATAAGCGGATTAGCAAAAATTCGCAAATAATACTTTTAAGTTAGAGGAGGTAAAATCAGCCAAACCAACCTTTCTTTCCCTTTCCTCTCCCTCTCTCCCTCTCTGTCTCTCTCTCTCTCTCTCTCTCTCTCTCTCTCTCTCTCTCTCACTCTCTCTCTCTCTCTGTTTCTCTGTGCTACTCTCTGTGCCTATCTGTCCTTCTCCTCTGTCTCTGACTACCTATCTCTTTATGGCCACAGCTCCATTCATTGCTCTGCTACTCTTAAATGCTCTTCATCCTCCATAACCAGAAAAGGAATTTCCCTAAAACTGCATTGTTCAGTATCATCTTGACAATGGGTATGTTTTCGAGATGACAGGTATGTATCCTCTGTATCTCCAATATAGTTGATGTTAGAGAAGATGCCAGACATAAATCTAATCTATTTTCCCTGACTATTGTCGCAAAAGCTCTATCCATCTCTAATTTATCAATACATCAATGTACATTAAGATTTATGACGGGCAGGATAGACAGTATAGCGGGGTATGGCATTCATGCATAATTGCCTTCAGCAAGCACAAATATCTGAAGTACTATAGGGCCTGTCACTCACCAATGAAGCCATATTTGCAGAGTGATCACAGCACAGTGCTCAGTGATAAGTAAATCTATATTGAAGCTGCATTGCTATTTTCAAACGTGAGAACAGCGTTCTATTTAAATTACATATGGACCTTCCCAGCTTCCACAAGGCTCATTGAATATGCACCACAACATAATATAGAGAATGCAAATTTGGTACTGACTATTGTGGAAAATCATCGGGCAAGACAATTACTCTTAGCAAAGCAGCTTTTAGCAACACATATCCTTTCTTTTCTGAAGAGCAAAAGGCAAGCGCTTCTCCCAGACCCCAACAAAGGACACTTTGAAAGATCTGAGCAGCAAAAGGACATCCAGCCTCTTGAAGCCATCCCCAATAGCACCCACTTGCACCTCAAAGTAACTTTATTAGACTATTGACCTTTACATTCAGGCTTTGACAACCCACCTAATATCACAGACCCATATCTAAGGTACAAGGCTCCTCCAATGTTCTCAAATCAACGGCCCACTATTGCCTCCCTCTAGGAATAGGATCATGTAGATGACAGATAGTCCCAGGAGATGAGGCTTAAGGGCCTCTCAGTGTGATTTGTTGTGAGATTGGAGGATATATGGGATAATAAATAGGCTAATAAACAAGCTGGTTAAGCTGGGGTGAGTTGTAAATAGGGCTTTGTGGGGAGGCAGGACCAAAGGGTCACTGAGAGCTGCTACAAGTTTATAAAGGCAATGGCATGCAGGGCTGGAAACGCAGCTTGGGCTTATTTGAAAGTAATACACAATCCCACAGGGCTATTTGCTAGAAAGTGAGATATAAGTTTTTTTGATGAGATGTTCGTGCAGTAGATCGTATGATCAAAGAAAGCTGTTTTCAAATTGATAAAAAATCTAAGTGCTATTTGTGAAATGTCAGTTTTTTTTTAAAATGTTGCTACAGTAGCTACAGACACTATTATTACCATATAAGAAGTCATAGGTAGGTAGGTACATGTAAGTGGGTGTTTTAAGCCATTTCGACAGCTAGGGTCATATCCATGGCGGGATAAGAAGTCATAAAACATGGGGTTGGTGTTTACCCAAATATATATGTCAGTTAGAAGGGACAATAGAGTATATATGACACCACAAAACATTGCTATTATCCAGCACAAAGGTTATTGCTGTTGTAGATATAGACATAGCTCCTCTCTCAAGCCCTGAAGCCACTTTTCGCGGAGTAATAAGCCATTAAATCCTACATCTTATACATACTGCTCTAATTGAACAGGAGAACACGGTTTCATTTCAATCACCTGCTGCTATACCGACTTAGCAGGATTATTTATTAGCCAATGAGATAATCCCCACGATTCACTGCGGTCCTCTCGGGGGCCGACTGGTACCCATCTGTTTTATCAGTAGAACTCACTGGTAACAAGCTCCAGCAATGGCGGCGCCCATCTGACAACCTGCTACCTCGGAATACTCCTGTGTATGGAAATAGGTTCTAAAAATAGACACACCACTATGTGGGGACACTATATGCAACCTCAGCAATACTTTCATCCATTTTGTCTTCAGAGAATAAGGCAAATATTGATCGCCCATACCCCAACAAAACACACATAATAAAAGACCTATGCAGTCAATGGCCATCCAGTCTCTCTAGGCACCACTGCAACACATACATGTGTAAACATGTGCACTTTACAGTACCTATATTAGCCTGTTGACCTTTACGTTTGACAACCCACTTAATATCACAGACCTCAGTCGTTGGCCCAAATCTAAGGTACAACATCACCTCTGTTGCCGAATCAACACCCTGCTATTGCCTCCATTGGGCGTAGGATCATGTAGAATACAGATAGCCTTACTAGACGGGTGTAAGGAGCTTCTCATTCTGATTTGTTGTGATATTGGGGGATATATTGGATGATAAATAAGGTAATAAATGGACTGGTATACCAGTGGGGTGTTTCAGAAGCCGGACATGATAATGAACATTAAATATCTGTTTCTAAAACTGTTAGATTCTAAACTTACAACTGCAACCATTATCATCTCTCACCAGTCATATAGTTATAGACACAGTAAGGTAATGGTAATGCTTTAGAAACACATGCAGTTATAAGCCTACAATCACTATTAAAACTGCTATCATATCTCCTTATGACTGGTTGTAAACATTACCTGCTTCTGAAACACCCCACAGGGGTGAGCTGCAAATAAAGTTATATGGGGAAGCAGGGTCTAGGTATGAGCTGCTGCATATAAAGCCAAGACAGGGCTGCAATGTCATGTTTAACCCTTTAAGAACCACTTATGCATTAATGCATCATGCCCATTGGTTGTCATGATGCACCAATAAGGTGCTTGCCAGACTGCTTGCCAGCACTTCATTAGTGCATCCTGATGACCAATGGGCATGATGCACTCTGGCATCAGCAGCCCTTAAAGGTTTAAGTGCCAAGATTTGAATAAGAGCTAGTAGCAAATACTCACCAGGGTGTACAGGTGTCAGGAAATGTATCTTAAACATTGAAACTAGATCTTGGATAAGTGCCAGTCTTGTATAATGACAAGGGGTAATGCCCCCTCTTAATCCAAAAGCGCCAGGGTCAGTTATTCTAGATGATACGGTATATATATAAAACAGTCTAGTTGCAACCACTTAAGGCCACTGCCATCTTATAAGGGCGACGACATAAATGGCTGGAACCGCAGCATAGCTATTTATCACAGGATAATAAGAAATCCCAGAGTGGCTTTTTCAGATGATGTTTATGAGACGGTGAAATGGGAGTTTTTGATGAGAAGTGGATATAGCAGATCCCAATGGCATACAAGCCTAAAACTGCTGTAAACTGAAAAAGTGGGATCTTCAAAGTGAGCGGCATAAAATAAACAAGGCAAAGCCTCTCAAATTTAGCCTACCCCAGACTTGACAATTATTTCTATGTTAACGATTTCAGGACCTCTCAATCCAAGATCATTGGGTAGGGTCATCTGTTGGGCCACTTTAAGTGGTCAGGATGAAAGGTCTTTGCTATGGCAAAAAGGTTTTAACTTTTTACTTAAAGACCCTAGCGATCCTACATGTTTTTTTCCACAGTATAGCCGAATGATGAAAGATCCCTAAGCGGCTTGCTATTTGTGAGACGCTAAATTTGACTTTTTAATGAGATGCTGATATTCCAGATAATGAATAGCGATATAAATAAATATATCATCCATTACGATGGGAGAAGAGAAATTGCATTTCAGTCGGTTGTTTTGGGATCCCAATCCAGCAGTAGACCTTTATCATAATAAACACTTGAAAGATAGCAATTTCTACTATTCTGAAATACCCTTCTAGTTTGCTGGGGTACGGGTACGGGATTGGCCTGTATAAGCACTGGGATATAGCCTAGCAGCATGGAAGTCCTTAAGTATGTAGGGATTCGTTCTCCTGTCGGGTGCACAGAGCCTTCAGAGGGACTGTTCACTTGATTGTGTCACTCCCCCTATGTATATCATACCAATCCAGGGTAGTTGGAAGGTAGAGAATGTGAGGCCAGGGGAAGTAGCTCAGCGGTAGAGCTTCTGCTTCAAAGTTGGAGGGTCCCGGGTTCGAGTCCTGATTTCTCCATGACATTTTCCGCTGACCATTACATTGGTGGTCAGCGGAAAACCCGTATAGGCTTCTGTTCCCAGGAATGGCTGTGTGTGCCACCTGTTTCCAAGTTCCTCAGCACTAGCAGGTCGAAGCACTGGTCTATACCATACCGGCCCAGGTACCGAGCTCTCTAAAGATCCCCCTTGACTGGCGGGACCACTCAGTTTCTCCACCACTGTAGTGGTCAGCGGAAAATGTCATGGAGAAACCGGGACTCGAACCCAGGACCCTCCAACTTCGAAGCGGAAGCTCTACTCCTGAGCTACTTCCATTGGCCTAACACTCTCTACCTTCCAACGACCCTGGATCGCTATGGTATACATAGGGGGAGTGACACAATCAAGTGAACAGTCCCTCTGAAGGCTCTCAGCATCCGACGGGGAATGAACCCCTACAAGTACACTGTTATCTAAGTCTTGAATAAACGCTGGCCTTAAATAAGGGAAAGGGTGGTTTGCATCAATGAGCGCCTGGGCACTTACACAGGCCAATACGGTATTACAATATTTAGATGTTAAGGATTGAAGACTCTAACAGATGACTGATTTGTATAAGCACCAGACGTATATATAAGGTGACTGAAATATTTCAGTGCCTTGGCAGGGAAACAACATTTCATATTTCATCTTCTTAATGCATAGACATAAATTTCAAAGACCGGGTATTGTGCACAAAAGGTTTCACTGAAGTGTGGCAGGTGTCTGCATAGAGAGTGTATCGCTCATCCACAACCATAGAGGACGAGATGAAAGGGACAGACTCTGCTAAGCTTCGTCTGTCAGAGTATAAACGATGAATACAAAATGTCTAAGGCTGTGCCACAGGCACAAGTATGATTGACTATCATGTACTATGGCCATAACTCACCGGGGCTGCAATGTTAGACATTAACGTCTAGTCGATCAGATAATAAGAGTGTTTAAGTGATCCTGTTTTTAAAGTGATGCATGTGTGCAAGGTTTAAAGGTTCCCTTCAGAGAGGCACCTGGGCAGGCATGGTAGTTTGCTCAAGATCACTCTGTACGGGAGGAGCCCCAGGACAGGGTATCTCTGTCTATGGCAGACTGAGTCTGAGAGTGCCTGTAAGAGTGGCAGTGGGGACTGAACAACACTTTGTAGTGTTGTTTTGAGATTGGCTAGAGCAGGACTAGTTGAGTACCTCAAGGGACACAGAGTGTTAGTGCATCATACCTACTTTATGGTAATAAGGCCTTTGTATGGTTGTACATATATGTAGGTGGCCTGTTAAAGGGTTAAGGATTACCCAGAGGTGTGACAACATCAATAGTCTATTCCCATGTGTAAATAATCTGCTGGTAGCCCTTTTAATATGCCTTGTCAGCACAATAGATTTATACAGGGTCCCTGTTCTATAAGGTAACAGCTTTGCAATACTCATGGAGACACTGTATCAGCAAAATATGGTAAGGTTTAGATAGATGTAAATACTTGATTGACGTCTAGTCAATCAAGTAATTACCAGGGAAATGTATAGCAAGGTTACTGTGATCGTGTGTGCACAGTTCTGACAAAGGAATCTCTCGCGAGTAGGTACCATACTTGCAACTAGCATGACACGCCAGGAACAAGTCTGGTGCGAGATCAGAACCAGGTATCAGCATGCACAGGGTGCTACCGAGAAAATGTCCGGTCCGGATTGGTTGTAATAAGAATCACAAAGTACACACCGTCATAGGTACAACTGTCATAATAATGGGCACTAGGATCCACCAGCACGATCTTAACCTTAGCACTCTCCAAGCACACCTCTGTGCCTATAGAAATGTTATCTTTGACAGTGGGCAGTATCCCCACACTGAAAAAAAGTCTTCCTGACAAAGTGACATGTATACCCATGTCAACTTGATTTGACATAGAGAGCACACGTCATTGGGACATGTGCACATATGTCACCATGACAACTGTAGCACACAGTTATCCTCATTTGATTTGACATGCCTTAAAATGCCTCGTCATCTGTGAGTTGACTAGGGTCAACCATGTCGAAGGCACTTGACATGTGATGGTTTGACATACATAATTGTACATGGAGACAGATGGCATTGCCATGCACCTCCATGCCCTTGTCTTATGGACTGCATAGAGGTCCTCAGTCAAGTAGAAGTTCTGTAGATAGGAAAAAGTGCCTTAGTGTTGCAGGCCTGTGGGACTATGATATCTCCTGCCTTCTATTATATGCCTGTCTTGATTGAACCATTGGTACATAGCTATTGACTGCTCTTGACCCTTAGATAATTGTCCCACAGTATTACCTAGCACTCAGGTGAATGGTTAAAAAATGTGACGTGTCTTCATTATGCATGTCATGTGTAGTTGACGAACCAAATATAAGATTGTCAACCTCATTCGACATGCCTTCATACATGGCATGTGGGAGACAAATTGTGACCTGTGCAGTATGTGTCAAAGCGATCAGTGTTCTTCTCTCTGTGCACCTGACTGGAAGAGGTTCACGAGATACACTGATACATCTTATAACCAGCTTGCCCTGGGGTTTGCTATTACAGCGGTTGCCTGAGGGTCTATACAAACCACCAGAGTACCGGAGTATGTCAGAGACCAGCTAGACGTCCATTTCCTGTACTGCTGACGCCCCATGCATTACAGAACACACTGACCGGTCTGACCTTGGTGGAGGCCTTGATTTAGAAAAGGTAGGTAGGTAGGTAGGCAGGTACGTAGGTAGGTAGGTAGGTAGGTAGAGAGAGAGAGAGAGAGAGAGAGAGAGAGAGAGAGAGAGAGAGAGAAAGAAAGAGAGAGAGAGCAAGGAATAGACATTGTTAACAGAGAAACGGTGGAAGAAGATAAAGACAAGGAGAGGGAGAGTCAGGGGGAATGTGCAAAGAAAATAAAAAGATTGAAATAAAAGGGGGAGGGGTTGTGAGGATAAGAAATAGGTACGGGCCAGGCTGCCAGAAATAGGCAGGCAGACTAGTGACTGAGGTACATGGTCTGTAGTGTAGAGACCATAAGGCAGAGCTGCTGTATAGGTTACTGAGCTACACCTGGGACTTTCTGCTCTCTGACCTCTGACCTCTCAACCCTCACGTGACAACACTGCGAAAGACCACGACGTCCTACGAGACATAACTTTCTTACAAGAACCAGGTCCTAAAGGTCAGAGTTGGACGCCTTTCTGTTCTTTCTCAATTTTCTTTCAGATTTTCTCTAGATCTAGATTCTTTTCCCAACAAAGTTTCCTAAATACTTGATGGCTATTTTCTCAATGTAGTATTCTTGGACAAGGGGTTTTCATGAATGTCTAGCAGGTCATCCTGTTACCCCTCCACTTCGTATTTCACATGTATATGGCTTATGTTTCAATCACTTAAAACTGAAAAAACAATGAATTGTATCTCTTTGTAGAGACTGGGTTTAAATATTTGACTGCACTGAATGGCCCAAGGTCGTCAGACTTAGGTCTTCAGATTGAGCACCCATGGTAGTCAACCTGATGGGTTTAGGTCAACACCCTCACCCAAGGTAGTCAAACTGATTACTTAATGTTGTTAGAGTGACAACCTTTGTTCTGACTACCTTGGGTCCTCGATCTGATTGTAGATTTGGGTATCGTCAACTTGAGCACCTAAAGTCCTCAGCGGTGAAGACCTTCAGTTGAATATTGCAGGCCTGATCATCAAACATGAGTGGCACATACCTGCCACCTTGTGAGTTACATATTGTGTTACATATTGGGCCAAAGAAAATTGTTTGTTTCAGGTCACCCGACCCTACCTAGCAGAACAGGGCAGACCCTAAAGTTCTTTCTTCATTTTTAAGAAATTATACATTTTTGAGCTATTTTGTAGTCAATTTCTATCCATTTTTGGCCTTGTCAAAAGAATGCAATAGACTCATACTGGGGAGAGGTAGACTGAGGGATTTCACTCCCTGTAAGGTGCTGCCCCCTGTCTGTACTTCTTCTGACGACTATAGGTCCTCAATCTGACGAGTTTAAAGATCTGGAGGGTTTTCAGTGTGAGAAGTAGTTTGATCCTCTTGGATAAGATAACTTACATGCTCTGCAACACTTCTCATCAACCACGATTCTGGCACTCAGTAACTTACCTGTAATAAAACAGAGGAAAGGTGAAAATTAGTGTTAATCAGAGCTTGATATATCACAATATTTCGAGATTGAGCTCTATGAATAAAACCTTTCCTTTGGTGTATTAGGACTGAATACAAATATAACATGTATTTGGGTAGAAGACTCGGTACACCTATGCTATTGTGAAAGTATAGAAGGTTGGATTAGCATAAATATGCCTGACCACCGGCGAAGGAACCGGCGCTTAAACTACAAAAGGAGCTAACTTGTGTGTATAAGGCCGAGCTATGATAGATCCCCATTACCTTATTTGACCTTTCTAAGCTCAGTGTGGATAGGTGAAAAATATATGCTAAACAGCACTACGACGATGACAATTTGGCCCCAAGCCACAACTGAAATTCAAAAGCCCAACAGCAAAGTGCACAAAAACCTGTACCGCAGTGTTAGTTAGGGTGTGTGAAGAGAATCAGGAACATTGTTCTGCATAATGGTAGGGTGTGTGAAGAGAATCAGGAACATTGTTCTGCACAATGGTACATTGTAAAGAATGAATGTTGAATCCACCAGGAATCTTAGTAAAACTGAACAGTGAACCACCATAATTGTTTTGCAGTGAACTAGTGTAGCTTTCACAAGAAGCCACAGGTGGCAGTATATGGTTGTACAAGGAATCTCTGTGAAAATAACGACGGATCTCTGGCAACTTTGGGACAAGGGTTCTGCTGTTAATACGACATTTTTCTTTACAGTGTACCTCGTAAATAAGACACTAAAACCGCAACCATTGAAAAGCTCTTTCATACAACCCCTCAGTTCCCTCCGTAAAACATAACCGCAAAGCTTGTTTTCCATCAATGGATTCACAAAGTCTGTCTGTTTGTTGTTATCCTTTTTTCCAATTTGCACTGTCTCTGATGTCAATTGACAATAACAACTTTTGAAGGAGAAAAATAAATCCCTTTCAGCATTTCTTCCCAGTGAAAATTTAAGGTGAAGTGAACTCGGTCAGTGTTTGGGAAAAATGCTTGGAGAGTGACAACACCACACCCCTCCCCATTATCGCCCATTCTGGCTGGGAGCGCCAGAGCCTCGGTCTGGGGCTGAGCAGCAGCAATGGAAGTGGCAAAGTGCGCATGTGCGTGGGAAGGAGTTCTGGCAGAGAACAGAAGTGACACACAGTGGCAGGAGTGTGCGTGACTCGTTGTGATGGCGGCCATTTTGACATAGCTGACAATTAGTGAGAATGGAGCATTATGGGAGTATAAAAGGGGTTGGTGGTAGCAGGTAGGAGCTGCTTACCTGGTAACTACATCATTATAGTACATGGAAATGAATACACAGGGCCAGGGAACAACTAATAGAATACTCTTTTATCACATCCCCGAGCAATATCATGTCTCAATGACCACCACTAACCATGTGACCAGTTGAGATGCTTAATTCAGTGATTTTATGCACGTTGATATCAATTCAGCATGAAATACCGTAAAACCTACCTAAAAGTCCTATTTGTTTTTGCTGTTTTATTTTTTGTATATTAGTCGAATTTTAGGCTCCAAGTTGGGAGGGTCCACGTATAGGAGAGTTTTGAAAAAAGTGATATCAATGTTGGTGGTCTGAATAGATTTTTTGGGGTTCAAATTTTCGAGAGGGCAGATATAAAATCCTACTTACATTTTAGACGTCTTTGATTACATTTGTAGCTTTTTCAGAAACATAGAGGATTTGCAATGAACAACTGCTTTTCATTGAGAAGAAGCACATGTTCACTTTCCCGTAGAACCGTGTGTAAGCCTGTTAATGATCTGTCTGATATCCTTTCAGAAAACACCACAAAATACAAAGTACTAGCTGGGGATTACAACTCATAACTGGAAACCAAATACCCCAATATCAAAGTTCCTCTTAATGAGCTGCTGATCTCTGGAGGCAACACTGCCGGGGAAAAGTACACAGAGATATCAAATTGAAACCATTCTTATTTAAAAAAGAAATTGTGTATTAGAAAGGGCATTGCTATTCTATTTCTATGAAGACATTCAGGGTTCAAATAAAATGTATAGACTTTTTGGATGTTACTAACTGTATGGAACACATGATATTTGCACTCTTTTGCTTTCCTATTCTTTTGAGAGGAATACAATCAGATCTTATAATTGTCTTATTAAATGGCGGTTATTGGCCATCCCTTCACTTATGCTATTTCGTGTATAAACGTGTGAATAAACATGCCACAATGATACTTTTTTGGTTTGTCTGTAGGTTTAGAGAACCCTATAGAACAACAGTAAACCATAAATGTTCATACCCCAGTGTGGCTGAAGGCTTTCTGGTCAAGGGATTAAAAAATGATCACTCCCTTATTTGAATACTTGTTTTAGTGCTTAAGATTAATTTCAATACCCCTGGACCCCGCACACTTATTTGAGACCGGCGCTTAAACAGGTCATTATGGTACATGGTATAGTCTATGGTAATACATAGCTAATACACCCTATACCCATACCAACAGCCACAAGTAGAAAACCATTGATCCATAGTTTGTTGCACCCTTTAGCACAGCATGATGCCTCTGGGCGCATTTGTCATCATGATGCACTAATGTGTCCCTAAGGAGAGGACATAACAGACAAATGACCAGGGGGCTAAATGACCAGAGGGCCAAATGACCAGGGGGCCAAATGACCAGAGGGCCAAACGACCAGGGGGCCAAATGACCAGAGGGCCAAATGACCAGAGGGCCAAATGACCAGGGGGCCAAATGACCAGGGGGCCAAATGACCAGGGGGCCAAATGACCAAAGGGCCAAATGACCAGGGGGCCAAATGACCAGGGGGCCAAATGTCAGGGATGTATTTTCAGGGGCCTAATGGCAGGGGGGCTTATAGTCTGAGGACCGGCCACCTAATGCAGGAATGCATCATGCCCATGGGTCAACATGATGCACTAACGAAATGCAGTAGTGTATCAACCTGATAGGGTTGGCATGATGCATGAATGCAGAAGTAGTGAGTTCCTTATCAGGGCTGTATTCATGCATCATGACAACCAGTTTGCATGTATCTTGGTCAGAATTGCACCATTTTAGGTAGGCATATACTTATATTAGCCTTGAATACTCACAGGGGATCTCAGTTCATTTTGATGAAGATTGAATAAGAAGCAATTTATGGCAATTTGAGATTTTTGCATATTTGCATCTAGATTTAATTCAGATTTTTTTCAACTTTTTTTTATGGCTTATATTTATAACATTCATATGTTCTAAACAAAATTGTGGAAGTGATGCTCAGAATATAAAAAGGTACGTCTAGAAACCATTTTCTAGTATATTTGTTGCTGTTTTACCTATAATGCAAAGCTCCAAACATGAGCTTTTGTTCATTTTTGGAGTACTTTTTTATGTCAAGGGTCCCAAACCCTAAAAATATGCATGGGACTATGTTGAAATTATTTTCATACAAAAGGTATTTATGTAAGGTATTTTCTGAGAAAGTATGAAAAATTCTATGTACATTTAACACTGTTTTTAGGCATAAATGTTGTGAAAGTATGTCAAATTCTTCCTACTCATTCCTAAGACATTACATTTTTACCCAGAATGCCATGCCATAGGACCAAGAAATTATTTTGGTAACTATCTTGCATGAATAGGCTTTCTACATGTGAGCTTTCATGTTTCTATGTTAACTATATTAATATGATCAGTATGTGTTAACACAAAAATACCAATGCGGTTCTGGTGACTAAACTAACCGGTAAATTCACCACCATTGCACTGGGGTATCTAGGTAGCAAAGGAAAACAAATCCAGAGACATGCGGACTTTTATGGTTGTACCATTAAGGTAATCAATTGGCATTAACATAAAAACAGAGAGGCAGCGAGCGATGATAGAGTGTGTATTGTATGTACGAGTATGGTGAACAATGAATCAGTGTTACAGTACCAATGTCCCGGATGTGGTTTAACATTGGAATTGTGGGATTATATAAGATAAATGGCTTTCTACACCCCAGAAGCATTGCATTGCCTGGAAAGCCAGGTGGCTAATTATTTCAAATAGGCACACTGCAGCAAATGATGTATGGCGGACCTTTACCCATTAACATTGACATTGTGCTTTATTGAATTTATTCTTAATCATTCTTTATTTATAAAGATGTGAAGTCACGACTGCAAGCAGAGAAGTTTGATTTAAAGTCGCCTTTATCAAAACCAACAGCGTTTCAGATCATGATTGTCCTTTGTGTATTTTAATCGTGATGCGTGAGTGCAGCCATGTCAAATCTACTACCTAGCATCACAAAATTATAAGGGGTATATATCCTTGCTAGGAGCTTTTCAATTTAGAGTTTTTTATCACTTTGCCTAAATATCTACCTAAACAAAATATAAATCATACAGAAGGGCAAAGGTAAAACCATAGAAATGATACTACACCGCCAGTGTCTCAGGCTACTGACTGCAGCAAAACATTGAGTTTTGTCAATAATAGTACAATAGTAAAGGTGAACGATGATCAGTTTGAGCTGACCGTTTCTTCACGAGCGCTTCCTGCCCGTTCCGCACGAGGCCGATAGGCCGAGTGCGGAGCGGGCAGGAAGCGCGAGTGAAGAAACAGGAAGCTCAAACTGGTCAGAGTTGATCTTTACATTTATGTCAAGGTGTTTGGGTTGATAATTAATCGATATTATATCAATATAATCCATAATTAACTCCTATTTACCCATCTTCATCGCGAAATCCTGACCGCCGCCATTTTGAATGTTTACGTTTCAAAAGGGCTGCGCATGCGCGGTGGGCGTATGACGTCATCGTGCGGATTTGGCGCTGGTTATTTAACTCAGGGATGCAATACGCGGTCTCAGTGCTTTCTCTATGGAGCATCGATATTCACCTTGACATAATAGTATATTACTCAACTATGAGGTTTAATCACTTTGATGTTACTATGTACCAGTACATTTACTGAAGGACTGAACTTATTGTGAGGGTTGATTTCCACACCTTTGTTGGTAAGTTTCCAGCATCACAAGGGGAGGTACTGAATGGTGTGGTCAGTGATGGTGTACTAAGGTGTCAGACAAGGCAAATGGCTCTTTGATCAAATACATTTTATGAGTAAAGAAATCGTTATCATAAGAAATAGAGAGAACCGGTGCTATATCCCCAAATCTATATGCTAGGGATGTCGATTTCATTTGGGTGTTGATATAGGGAACTCGAGCAGACCATATAACAATACCAAAGGCACATTTGGTACTTGACCAACCTCAAAATACAAAAGGCACCATTCCCCCTCCATAAATGGCAAGATATTTTCTCAGTTGAACTGTGAAAATCACGAGCATCTTTTTGGACCAAGAGCATCCCTGATATAGGCAATTTTCTTTTGAATTTTCAGTGATCATCATCATAGGCCACTCCTAAATGATAGGACATGCCACTTGGTGAATTTCAGATTGGAAATGTAGAAGTTAAAAGATTCAGAATGACCTACACAAAGAAAATATTCTTACTCACATGAGTCTAGATTCAGACTCAGGCAATGTTGCCAAAATGAGTATTGTTTGAGACTCAGCCTGATCCTTGGATGATACTCAGGCAAAGCCAGTGTATCATCCCAGGATCAGCCTCAGGATCTGCCTGAGTATCTATCATTCAAGGATCAGGCTGAGTCTCAAACAATACTCATTTTGGCGACATTGCCTGAGTCTGGATATAGACTCATGTGATTAAGAATATTTTCTCAGTGTACCATATGATAAGCCCCCATGTTGAAGTTATTGGTGAAGGTATATTTACACAATTGAGGATATGGTGCAGCAGCAACATCCAAGCAGAAGTACAAACCTTGTATTGGCAGTATATCAAAGATAATCCTCTGTTCCAAACATACAAACTAGAAGACAATGTTAATCCTAATCTTCTAAATTATTGCAAATAACCCAATGTTCAGGCGATTGTCACTTATGGTACACATCTACAGTGGTCAGTTAATCCTCCCTCAGATAATTCTCCCTAAATGATGTCCTTGCTAATTGGAATCAATATATGTAATCTACAGTCCTTAATAACTCAACATTTCCAAATATACTGATGCTGGTTTCCTATTGAATGGCAGAGCTTTTACCTTGCCTCCTGGTAAGGTAGAAGCACTACCCAAGGTTACAGCCCACCTTATAGACCCTTAAATAGGGAGATCATTAATCCATACAGTGCCAGTAGAGATAAACTGGGGTCACTGGATGGGGTACATATTGTACAGAAAAATAAAACCCGTCAAAATAATGATGGTACTCTGGCAGATTTGGGATGAAGTGTTCACCGATACTCTTGATGGAGGTTCCTTGGAACACAATGGTTATCTTCACTCCTTTCTGGGGATTTCTTCTAGAAACTAGAAACTACGCTTCTTAACCATATCACAAATACAGTTGTTTACTGTGCAGTTCAGAGCGATCTCGGGTAGTTTCAATGGTGATTTCCTAGAGTGCATATATAGCCTCAGGTAGACTAGACCCATCAACCGATCAAACATCAACTATCATAATACAAACAGTGCATTGTGAATCATCCAACCAATGAGAGTGTTTGATCGGGTTAACATTAGTTGGTACAGCCTGCGGGCAGCCCACGATTATCTAGATATTGCATGATCATCCGATTGGTGGTTTAACCCCTTTTGCACTCATTAACAAGCCTATTAAACTTCACCATGACAGCAATGCATTGGTTCACCATGATAAATATTTGGCAGAGAATTTAAATCATAAACTCAGCATTTTTCCATGAATACAGCCCTGCTGCACTGGGCACCCCTCCTCCATTTTTCCTGTAGATTTGAGGCTTTAAAGTCCCCTTTGAAATTTTAAATTTAGCCACAAATACAGGCTAATGAAGGGCGCAACCCCCCCCCCTTTTCCACCAAAATTCTGGAATATGGCAATATTAAACTTGTTTTCGTGCATGAACACAATCTGCGATCCATGCAGCACAATTTTGCAAATCAAATCAATCAACCTTGGTAAATGCTTTGAGTCGCATGTTGGACAAAATAATGGCAAAAAAACCTCCAATGGCAAGCACTTTTAGTACCAGTGTCCTAGTCCACAATATGTATTGGTAGGCATATACGTACAACAAATTATAAGGCCTTCCATAAAAAAAATGTCGTCAAAATAATGGTAGAATCCTTGTCCCAAAGTTACCAGATATCCGTCGTTATTTTCACAGAGATTCCTTGTACCAGTGCACTGCCACCTGGTGCTTCTTGTAAAAACTACAACTACTACTTCTGGTTCACTGCGATACAGTAACGGTAGTTAACTGTTCAGTTTTACAGAGATCCCTGGTAGATTCAACAGATGTTTTTCACAGATTAGGTCTGGTATTGGTAGTATGGGTCATCCAGAGTGTAGATTAGTAGGAACAATAGTGAGTGAATAGACTAGACCCCTCTATACAGATATAGGTCCTGCTCCATAAGGGATGAGCTGTACAAATGCTCAAACTGGTTGGAGCAGCTCAGGGTGGGAGAGCAGAACTCTGCAGCGGGTGGCACTGACATTAACTCTTCAAGGTCTGCTGATTGATAAAGGAGTGCATCATGCCGTTTGGTCAGCATCAAAGGCACCGATGATGAGCTGCTGAGTCTGTTCGCTAGCATTTGATTGGTGCATGATACAGTGCATCAACCACATAAGGTAGGTGTATTGTGTGATTACGCAACCCCGATAAGTTATTCGGCCGGGCTACATTCATGCATCATGATTACCAATTGGCATGATGCCTGAATGCATTATAAGCCATTTGTTGTTTAATGCTTAACTTCAGTCTTGGTGAGTAATTTGCCAGGGCTGCGTTCATGCATCCACCTCTAGCCTATAGGGTGCTATAGAGCATGATGCACTAACGCAGTGCTGCTGAGCAGCCTCAGCAGCACTGCATTGCTGCATGATAATGATTGAGCAACTTGAAGCTTTAGCCATCACATGGCCTTTTATCCCTTTGAGGGACTCTGATGCATTAACGCATCATGCCCATTGGTCGTCATGATGCACCAATGAACTGCTGGCGAGACTGCTAGCTAGCACTTCAATAGAGCATCATGCCGACCCTCCCCAGAGTTTTGAGTATCAATCCAGTAGGGTCGTCATGATGCATCAATGCATCAGCAGCCCTTAAATGGTTAATGGTTAAGGGTTAGGAAGTGTGGTGTTGGCTGACCCTTGCTGTAGAGGCAGAGTATGGGAAAGCACCCAATTTGGGCTGTGTTAGTGAGGCTAAGTAAAGGTAAAGGTGAAGGTGAGTGATAGAGGGTACTGTAATGGCCTGTTTAAGCGCCAGGGTCTCACATAAGCGCCGGTCTCAAATAAGCGCCAGGAGTCTAGGGGTAATGAAATTAATCTTAAGCACTGAAAACAGTATTCAAATAAGCGCCTGTCTCGTATAAGCGGCAGGGGTACAGTGGGTTTGAAATTAATGAGCGCCCGGGCGTTTATACGGGCCACTATGGTAAGTACAGGAAGATAGGGCTGGAAGCATCTATAGCTCTGTGGGCGCGGTGCTGATTCAACTGATTCAGCAGTACTTCATTCCCATTGGTTGCATGATGCAGCTATGAATGCAGCTTTGACTTTGGAATCTTTCAGCGGTGTCATAATAGACAAATGGAGTGTAAAAGTAAAACATGCGCGAATCCAGAATATAACCGGTGAGTTACTTACCAAGGCTGCATTCATGCATCATGCCGCTTACAGGCATTGTATATTTCACCATGTGCAGGTCTTAAAGGATGGGAAAGGTCCCACTTTTTGGATATTTGATGTGGCATCACATGGGCATCATATCGGTATAAGGCACTAAAACCTTTGGCATCGGCTGACCTAGCATGGCGCTAATGTACTATGACTACAAATTAGGGGAGACACCCAGCACCCCTTTGAGGGCCAAAGGTATCTAAAAGAGTCATGCCCATATGTTTTCATGATTTATTGCACACATGCATCATACGGACCGGACCTTATGCCGGGGGTCAGCATCATGTAACAATTAAGTTCTGGCAAGTCTGCTCTTGAGCACTTCCTTGGTGCATCATACTGACAAATGGGAATGATGCACTTTAGGACCGGGCTTGTGAACCTTAAAGGACTAAGGGATGAGCGACATAGTCCTCAAACCTGGCAGTAATCCAGGTGCATGGGTGGCCATCCAGGGCAGCTCTGTTCTGCTCAATCTCTCCCTTGTACCCTTCTCCCCCCCCCCTCACACACACACACACACACACACACACACACACACACACACACACACACACACACTCTGCCTGACACAAATTGTCCTTTAATTCTCCTTTGCTGGTATGTATAGGGGCCAGCTCTGGCTGTAAGTCCATGGCGGTAGGCCATCTGCCCTGCTCTGGATGTACCAACCCCAGGGTTGGTCATCTGGTGTAAGCTGCCCTCCCTGTGTATCATACCGATCCAGATGTAGGTGGATAGTGAGAATGGCAGACTTGGGTTCCTATAGCTCAGTGGTAGAGCGTCGGCATCGATAGCAGGAGGTCCCAGGTTCAAGTCACAGAGAATCCAAACACCATTTTGGCTGTCCACTATTTCACTATGGTAAAAAGGCCTAAGCTGTGTATAACTTTAAAGGATAAACATGTGGATCATTATAAAGCTATTTATATATTGAAACTGATCTGAATGTTGCACTTTTAATCTATATCTAACATGCTGCACGAAACCCCATTAAGTATAGTTGATTTCAGCTCAGAAGTGGAAGGAAACACAAAAATTGAGGTTCCTTTTCCCCCCTTTATTATTCTTTTAGGGTGTTGGGGGAGGGGGAATAAGGCTGAGGCCCAGTATATGCCTGTCAAAAAGGGGTTTCATTTGATGATAAATATTGATGGAGATATTTGACCCATGGTTCCTGATACTATTACCTATTGGTTAATTTACAGCTCTCTGTGGGAGACAAATTGGCTATAACGGGACTGTTGAAAACGTGAACAGAATTTGTGCTTGTCAACGCCTATATTGCACAGCGGTCCTAAATGCCATTATCTCCCAATGTGTTCAACAAAACCTACCAGAAAACCTAGTGTATATGGCATACCCTAGCTGCAGGAATTATATAGAATCTCCCTGATAGTGTGCACCTTACATACATGAAAAGATTTTAGGTTAGAGTAAGTACATCCAAAAAATTAATTTTCCAAATACTGTTTGAATTTGTTACACACAATGTAATTACATCACCCATAATGGATGGGTGATTATCACATGTCATTTATGGACACAAAGGCCTCAGGTAATTAATGCATATCATGACAATCATATAGAGGCCTGCTCTAATGCTTTCCTAATGGGTGCAACTTAATTCATGCCCACCAAAAGGTGCACCTTGGCCCAAAATCTGATTATTTAACCCACTTACAAGCAAAAGCAGAGGGAATAAAAGAGAATAAAGTGTGTAGTACATTTGATATGGTCAGTAGGAACACCTGGACTCATTTTAAGGAAGATTGATTTTGGAGCCCCTCTCAGACTCATCGAAAATACTAACAAAAACCTCAAAGATCAAGCCCCACATGCGCCTTATGGGTCAACATGAATTCAGGGTATGTAGTTTGAGTGGAACGCATCCTATATGCCATACCATAAGTTTTAGTTGAAACCCCCGCGTATAATCTGTGCCTGATATGCAGGAATTTAATTCTCCAAAAATGTGCAAGGGGAGAGAACTTAACCGTTCATTTCATTCGTTGCACTACCCATTACCCACAGGAGTATACGAGATTCAGGGGGTGTACGTATATCTGGGGTCTCCTTATATGCGTGGTATATACTACAGTATATTATAACCTGGGGATACTATTGATGTTCTATTCCAAATATGAAAGTAACGTAAACTTTGTCCCAGGGTCTACTATTACCTAAGCCTCTATAGTACACAAAGTGCTGACATAGTGAAACTACTGCAGCAGCTATCGTATACAGTAATCTGTTATTGTCTGGCTGCCACCTGACAGGCTGTAGTTTTGTTATAATGTATTCACCATAAAACACATTTAAACTCTTTATCCCTTTGAGGGCTGCTGAGTGCATCATGCTTATTGGTCATCATGATTAATGATTGGTTAAATGATGTGATAATAACTGAATAAGAAGTGACTGCCATACTGCGTTTGCTATTGTGTATGATAATGAAAATGTCAAGGGGGCCTAGCCGTAGCACTGTAGTGGGCAGAAGCTGGGATAATACACATACTTTTGTATTTGTATTTCTTACCCAATAAACAACGTAAAAAATAATGCACCAATGAAGTGCTGGCAAGACAGATCGCTATGACTTAATTGGAGCATCTTGTCATTAACTCTCCGGGAGTGTATCAACCTTTTAGTGTCGTCATGATGTATGAATGTAGCCCTGGCGTGTTACTCACCAGAGCATTCATGCATCATGCCGACCAATGCGCATGATGCAATATCATTAGACCCAGGTTTCACGGCCTCCATGTTAATATTGATCAGTGAATTAACCCTGAATACATGATTGGTCTCTGCATGGCCTCGGATGCTCTCTCCCTGTGACCAATTCAAATTCTGCCAATTCAGCAATTTCTCCATAATGGGCCAAAAAAGAGAAAAGAGAAACCTAATTTAGACTATTGCCTGTAAATGGTTGAATCATGTACAACACCATGGTGGTCCTTAGAAGGGAAATGTTGTTAATAGGTTTCTTGTCTATAACATTATTTCTATCACAGCGATAAGATGTCCCTTCTGACACCATTATTATCTACATCACACCCACACTGCATCTAGAATTGCAGTAACTCTTAAGACGGTACCTTCTTTCCATTGCAGATGCACCCTTCAACCCCCAATAGTGAAGGACCAGTGAATTTGTTAACGCTATCTGCAAAGCAGTGACACCTAATGGTTACTGATGAGTGAGTTGGGGGAGGCCTGATGCATTAATGCATTAATGCATCATGCCCATTGGTCATCATGATGCATCGATGAAGTGCTGGCGAGTCTGCTCGCCAGCACTTCATTAGAGCATCATGCCAACCCTCTGGGAGTTTGTGTATCAATCCCGTAGGGTCAGCATGATGCATCAATAGAGCCCTGGTAAGTTACTTGGCAGGGCTGGATTCATGCATCATGATGACTAATGGGCATGATGCATCAATGCATTAGAGGCATTTAAGGGTAAAAAAGTGTTGTCTACTGAGTTTACAGTACCCCTAGTTCCTTCTGACTCAGTACATATGTATAACCTGTGGCACACTAACCATGCTGTCCACTGGTCCCCTGCCCTACATGGCCCACTTAATGTATTATCTCCCTGTAGACCTGATCGTCCCGCCCCAACAGCTGTACCATGTATTGGGGTATTGATCTGATATAGGACTATGACACGGTATGGGCTGGTTGTGTTTCAATGCATAATGCCCATTGGTCGGTATGATGCATGAATAACTCGCCAGGGCTACATTCATGCATCATGCCGACCTACTGGGTAGAAATCAATCCTGCTGGAGGGGCGGCATGATGCTCCACTGAAGGGTTGGAGAGCGATTCACCAATATTTTATTTGTGCATCATGCCAACGATTGGGCATGAATTCAGTCAATATGAAAACTCGCAGAATCGAGGCCATTGCTGTCAAAATCGCTGCTAGGCCTACAGAAATGACCGAACTGCAAAACACTGAATGTCTGGCTGTAAACTCGGGACCTTAGGCTACATTTTGGTTTCCATGGCAATTATTAAGGTTTTTACAGCCTAAAAGATTTAAAGGGGTAAATGATTGAAATAGTGAGCTGATTATTGTTTTTCATCATTTCTTTCTTGACAATAATGATCTTGAGGAATCCGGTCCGCCAAAATCAGTCTGGGCCTGCAGAACAATAAGATCTGCAGGACCGAATGGCCTGCAGGGGAAATTCTTTTTCATATAGACTGCATGATGCACACCTGAATTTGGGGCCCTTAAAAGGCTATGGACAGCATCATTGTACCTCAAACATTCCATGTAAACTAACCATCATGAGTGTAAGCATGATGGTTAGCATTTAAGATTCATGCCAATCCTAGACAGGCATATCTAGAGTACCCAAACACAAGTGTACAGGTGTTCAAGTCCCTCAAGTACTCTGTCACACATGTGTTAACCCTTAAATATTGTATGAGAATGTATAGGCCTTTGCAACTTAAAAAAAATCATCGGGGAAATGAGGGGAA
This sequence comes from Acholoe squamosa, assembly GCA_949317995.1. Taxonomy (NCBI): domain Eukaryota; kingdom Metazoa; phylum Annelida; class Polychaeta; order Phyllodocida; family Polynoidae; genus Acholoe; species Acholoe squamosa. Next base: position 9,058,434 of record OX439035.1, read on the forward strand.
ACTTTGAGGACTTTCTGTATACTAACCTTAAGGCTGGAATGAGGCATCAATGCATCACCATTGGTAAATAGTTTACAAGGGCAGCATTCACTCATCGTACTGACCAAGGAGCATTAAAGCAATATGCAGTCACCCAAGGTCCCATTGAGCTATATTAATGGTAACATTTACCTGGGGGAATTGGAGGTAGTGGTAGAGGGGTGAGGGAAGGGGTTGGGGGGGATGGGGGGAGATCTGTTTGTATGTTTCCCCCAGGATGAGTGATAAGCAGCCCTTAGAGATAGAGGCAATGAATAGAATTTGTACAATGCATGCTCTGCAGAAGAAAAGAAATGTCAAAATAACGGTATTTTTCCACAAATGAGAGCAATATATTCCAGCCTATAGATCTTTGGGAACGTTCAACAATTACGTCACTGTTTAGGGGGTGGGGTGGGGGGGTCTTTGGGTTCCTCTATATGTTACATACAAAAACAGTGTCACGGGGATGGGTGGGTCCTGAAAAATGCCTAAATACCGGTGACATAATTGTTGAACGTTCCCTTATCCACACAATGAGATTATTTATTGAATAGCCTATTACACCCTCTGCAAAGTTGGTCTGACTCAGTTTTGGTATTAAAGGAGAGCAATCTGAGAGCTGTCTCCTATGAGAGCCTGGTATTTCGACCAATGCTCTATTGGCCTTTGTAAGCGAGGATTCAAGACCTGAGCTATGACTGCTGATTAAAATCTGCTGATTAAAATCTGCTGATTCAAGACCGGTGCTTTGTCATGGCTTAGAATAACAATACGCTTGTACCCCTGGTAGATAATTACAAAATATCAATACGCGCGCACCCCCGGCAGTTATTCAAGACCGGCACCTGTACAGGCCAATACGGCAGATTCACTCCTGACCAGTCCCAAAGTCCCAAACCAACAGTTGTACATGAAAGCCTCTAGATCCCCACCCCTACCAATCCAAACAGCCCTACATTTCAGGCTTTAGATCAACATCAAATCGCTCCCCACCTAACAGTGCTATATTTCAGCCATTGTACTCTGGGGGTATTGGTAAAACAGCACACAGCGTTGATACGGTGAACAGCTTTTTAACCATTGTCAAAAAGCCACAGACATTAGAGCTGCTGCTGCTGCCTTTGGGCTATCGAAGCAGGCTATTACTCACTGTGTAGTACAGGTGTTCAATTCTCAGACATACAGGGTGCTAGAACTTGGTGCATTGGTGTAAGCCTGGGTGTTAGTATAGCCATTTTGTAGAGGAAAAGACCAAATACTATAGGGACCTTCAAAAAACGCAGAGCATCCATCCCTTATTGATTGCAGATTTAGCAATGCTTAAGGTATGCTGTACATCTCCACTAGTGCTAAGGATTTTCAGTTTTTGTTGTTGAAAGGTCAGCAGGATGTACGGATGTAGTGCTGGGGGTTATAAATAATTGCCACTTCTACATTATCGCACCATTTGAATGCCATAGTTCTCAATACATGGTTCCCACAAGAAACTCAGATAGAAATTCCCTGACTTTTCCCTGGCTTTCCCTGACAGAAACGATGATTTTCCCTGACCAAATTACAAGGTCCCGGACCATGTCTTGCCACACCGTTAAACCTTAAATCTATATCTAAGGTCTTAATTTGAAAAGCGATTACTTGTCTCAAACTGAATTCAAGTGAAACATTTTGGCAGATTTTCCCTGACTTTCCCTGGCTCACGGCAAAATTTGATGGTTATTCCCTGACTTTCCCTGATTTTCCCTGACCTGTGGCAAGAGCAACAGGACCCTTCACTTTGTACAATGGCCTATAGGTGGAGCAGGTCTTGATGCTACTTCTGCTGTTACTGGACGTGCTGCTAGAATTACAGTCAGTGTTACTGACCCTGTAGCTCAGGTTGGATGTGGTGCCGTTTGTTGGTCACATAAACAGATAGGTTCTCTGTCTCATAAAGGCTCATTGTACTGTCACAAATAAGTGCCCCGCAAATTGGAGGTTGGGATGATCTACCTCGGTGCAGTCTTTTTGAAAACATGCTGCACAATGGCTTTATCTGGAAAAAGAAACTCCATGGCTGGTAGAAAAACTGGGTCTGCCAGCCCAAGTATCTTGCGGTATTTTATTTTCCTCCCGATACCCCTCACCTAGTTCTACCATAGCGGTGTGGAGCTGGGCAGGGTGATCAATTTGAATACCATGTTAACCAGAACGAGGGATTAACTGCCAGATAACCTGCCCAGTTGTAGAAATACTCTCAAACCAGAGCGTTTAACCCAATATTGTCCATAGATATAGCCCTGAATTGTCCATTTCATAACTGAATAGGACGAAGGAAACAATGGTAGAATACTGGTCACTCCCTGTGTGTGGGCTGTGAGACCTGCATACTGTTGCCTGCAACAAACACCCAATTCTGTACTACTAGTCCCCAGGGGCCCATACACATGAACATCGAGGTGATGCTATAGGACAGAACAAGGGCCAGAACTGGATCTAGAAATCGGGTAGGAGAATAAAGCTATATATTTTTTCTTTATGTATATAATATAGGGTACATCAATCTTGGAGCCACCATATTGGTACGTACTGCTTGACAGTAGGCTCAAAGTAGGAAACAATGGGACATTGCAGACACAGTGCAAACCCTATGGTCTCAAAGCAGACATGGAACTACAGTGACTGACACTTTTCTACCCTTCTCTCCACAACCTCTGCATGAAGACTGACTCAAGTTGGCGCCTGTGGGGCAGAGGCAAGGTAAACCTAAAACTATCAGCCTCATATTCACTGCACAGATGCAACTACTGCCCATCCTGAAAACTATTATACCGTATAGGTCTGTCATGGCCTCGCTTATTGATTTTAATGAGGCCACGACCCTGGCTCTTTTTCAATACGGGCACTTATTCAAGGTTCAGATTATAGTGTATTTTAAATTTCCAATACCGTTGTTCCCCGGGCGCTCATTCAAGCATTCAAGACCAACGCCTATGAAAGACCCGGCACTTATACAGGCCCATTCGGTATGTGAATCCTCGCTGGTAACTAGCTTAGGTAATGGCTGCTCTCACTGTGCCACCCAGAACCGCAGAATACACGGCCTTTAAACGTTTTGCTCTGCTATTAATTTTAAAATGCCTTAAAGCATTATGCCCATTGGTTGTGCTGATGCATGAATGCTGTCCCTAGCGGCCTCGATCTTCGATTACCTATTTCTGCCACAAGCGCCACAGTGGGACTGGATCATTCCTTATTGAATTACTGCAAACACATTTTAAAAAAAAGATCCGGGATCATTTTCTATGCAGCACAGCCTACCTGGCTACCCACTTTTAACGTTTTTTTCCAACCAATTTCCAACCGAATAAAAACTTTTTTTTTGAGTACATGTTTTGATTTTTTTTTATATTATCTTTTTTTTGGCAAACTTGGGAACCAAATAAAAACGTTTTTTTTTTAACGTTACAGTGTTCGTGCTTCCAAGTCACCGTCACGCATGAACAGTCAGGTAGGCTACTTGGCCACTAATCCAAGATGGGTAAGGGTTGTTAGCTATGAGCAACGATCTAAACAATAACATTGCAGCAAACTAATAAGCCCTGTGCCAGACTGTATAGAAGTGGAAATAGGCATATTTCTATATATCTGCCACGGTAACTCACCTAATACAAGCCTGTAGGCTTTGTACCCAGTTCATCCATCGTCTGAGTGGATGCATTTGAGGGGAAAGCCACATTTCATCCAATTTGCACAAAGCCAATGATGGCTGCTTTAGGTTTGCCTGTACTATAGATCTTTACAGCAGGAAAGTGTGGCTTTGCATAAAAAAAAGTTCTGCTGACGTTGGTTAAGAGGAATGCTGTAAACAGTATCTTCCGAATCCGCATATTCAAATGATGAATTCAAGATTCAGAACAAATTTCTTATGTACATGTATACATTTTGTTCATTATTCTTAAATATTGACAGTGGGAGCGTCTAGAGAGCCACTTCTAAAAGTCGCCCTTTTCTGTTGTATTGGTCTGTAGTAGGACCTGTGACCAGGGAGAGCTGTAGATGTATATGAATTGTTCCTAATCACAGCTAGAGCTGAGCACTATACTAGTGGGGTCATTTAGTAGTGGTGAGAGGTAGGGCTGTTCATATGCTGCACAGTGGGCCTAGGACGTGCCCTACTCAGGTGCCATTAGTAAGAACAATAGGTGGTCAGTACCCATGCACACCAACTTGAGTCATTCTCCATGCAGAGGTTGTGGAGAGAAGGTTAGGACAGTGTCAGTCACTGTAGTTCCATGTCTGCTTTGAGCCCATAGGGTTTGCACTGTGACTGCAATATTTCATGTCTGCTTTGAGCCTACTGTCAAGCAGTCTGTACCAGTATGGCGGCTCCAAGAGTGATCTACCCTGTACTATATATAGCCTCAGCCCCTACCCAATTTCTAGAGATCCAGTTCTGGCCCTTGCAGCACCACAATGGTTGGCCTAGTATATATGTTGAAAGGATATGGGCTTTAAGAGCAGACTGGGGTACTGCTAGTGCCACTGCTAGAGCGTGAGTTACAGATATCTTCTAGCTATATTTTATGTACAGGCGTCTGTGGGCGAACAGAACAATACACTGAATTGAAAGCTATAAACATATTGGAATTCTACCTCTACTCCCTACTCCACATGTTAAATTATGTGATTTATTTACCAATTATCTCAATATTAGTGACGATCCGAAACTTTCAGATTTTCAAATGCTAACATCTCTACCTAAATAGTTCACTATCCTTGTAGATGTGAAAATTGAGTCAGACGTAACACTTCACAGGGTGCACAATAAGGATGTTTGTTAACCCTTGGTGAGCATATCTAGATATAAAGCTTTATCTATGAACCTCTCTCTCTCTCTCTCTCTCTCTCTCTCTCTCTCTCTCTCTCTCTCTCTCTCTCTCTCTCTCTATATATATATATATATATATATACATATATATCTTACCAGGCTGATTGGCCTTTGTTTACCCCTTCCCTGCCTGATATTATTACCTTATCCTTGGTCATAACCGTGGACCTAGCCCACTTAAAAGGATCTATATCTCCTCTTTCCTATCCCCTCAGGATGTGTATGGCGCGGGCACTGACACATTCCTCTGTGAAAATGCGTAATGTAGTTCTTGCCATGAATATGACCTCAGATGTCAGAATGGCATTAAACAACTATTACTCACTCACTCATAACCTTGGACGGCGTCTGTGTTTAGAGGGCAAAATCTAATGATACATATTGGCAGTACTGAGTCATTTACCCCTTTGGCTCCATACCACACCCTGCCATCTGAAGTCAGTTTTGGGTAAGTTTGAAAGGGGTTTGTGCAAAAACGTTTGCGAAAAGGGTGTTTACATGCTGAAAAAAAACTTAACAATATTTTTAATGTTCATCTTTTCAATGTTACTGACATTAAACAGTATCAAACAGAAAGTAAATCTTGGTGAGAATTACAAATTTTCACTCTTTTCATGAATATTCGCTCTCTTAGACATTAAGGATTTCCACCCTGTACAGGCTGTAGTGCCCACAACCACCAAGAGGGAGCCACAGTGCCCAGCACATCGTAGACAGCCAGTCCAGACAGTGCAGATAAATGACACCCTTTGGTGCTATTTGCAATCCTGTTTGTATAGGATCTATCAGTTTATGTGTGTGGTAGTCCCGTGTGGTGGTGTATTTATTACATTGTGTATTCCCTTACACCCTTACAGCCCTTACAGTAGGTATCAACTGCAAAAGTACAGTCCCTACTTTAGCGATTGGATAGCCCCCCCTCTCATGTATAAAGCAGCTTAATCTTTACAGCCCACTACTTTTTTAGAAGGCAGATAGCAGCCAAACCTTTTAATGGCACCTTTACCCTTGAAATAAGGCTACTGGTGATAATGTTTATTTGAATGAACATATGAAATGAGAAGAAAATGTTATTGGTAATACAATTTTCAAGAGGTATAAAGGTACCCCTGATCATTCAACAGTGACTCACCCTCGTCCCTGTTCTGACGCATCGACAGCCACAGCTCTTTGAGGTCATCACTGCAGTCGGTACCCAAATCAAGGTGGAGTGCCCCCCTCCCGCTCAGGGATGATCTCATTCTCAGATCAATGTAGAGCGTCTTAAAGCACTCCCTGGGGTATATCTGAGTATACGATAGGAGTGAGTGTTATATGTATGTAGACAATTGTATAACCCTGCCTGCCAAGATGTATGAGGGTCTGCTGGAATGGGATGGACACTAGGGAGTAAAGAACAAATTGGGTGGGAATTGAATCGGGAGAACAAGTATACATCGATGAGGATCACTCTTATCGTATACAGACAGTCTGTGGACTCCTGTTCAATACTCTGATACCTCCCATGTTTAAGGTGCATCCAACCTATAAGGCACAGCTAGAGTTCGGGGTTTAGGTCTAAAAAATCTAAATGCAGTAACCCCTGTTTTTAAACATTGAAAAAAAAGAGCCTCAGTTGCAAGAGTGGATCCTGTCCTTAACGCTTCAAGGGACGCTGATACTGTATCATAGTTGACTGATCACCAGCACTTCATTGGAACATCATGACAACCCTCCGGGACTGTATCAGCTCCATAGGGTCGGCATGATGCGTGAATGTAGCCATGGCGACTTACTCGCTTTCATGCATCATGCCGACCAATGGTGACCAGTGATGCATTAATGTACTAGTGGTCCCTAAACGGTTAGGAAACCCTGACTTGACAGAACTTATGACTGATACATTTACACTGTGCAGTATTGATAGAGCTCCCAGTGAGTAGTATACACAGTTGACACATTGCTGTCAGTTAAAGGTCATCAGTCGGCTGGGTCATTTACTCTTCCCTGCAGCACTGGGCCCATAACCTGTAGAGAAATCTAGTTAGTGGACAGCGGCCATGATCAGGATTCTGGCACTCATCTATGGGGAGCATGGGACTGGACTTGACACAGCGGCTATTTGTGTTACTCACCAGGACATATTTAGCCCTTTATAGTGTAGGTTGATTTCCATGCACATGAGCAAAAGGTCATCAGGAAATGTGTTCATCTCCATCACTGGAGTAGCAGAACTGTTGCTGATTGATGACCGAGCTTGTTTAAATGCACTAAACTGGCTTTTTTGCTGAAAATGGATAGCCCCCCCCCCAAACTTTACACATTTTTGTTCTTCACGCACCCCCTGTTGTTTTATCGTCTGATAGTGTATTATTTATAGCATCATGTCCATTTGCTGTCTTGATGCATTAAAGCGGTCCAGGTGAGTTAACGAGCAGTGCTGCATTTATATGTCATCTCCACAACATGGGGCTGATACATTCATGGATGGGTTGTGCAAGATTTATGCTGGCAGTCAGGCTGACTGTCTTGTTGGTGCATCATGCCGACCAATGGGTATGATGCACTAATGCATCAGCAGCCTAAAGGAGTTAACTGTTTGTAGAAGTGCACTTGAGGAACTTTGTAGTCTGGTATGATTGTTTAGGGAAGGCTAAGGTTCACTTTAATCTGTCCAAGCTGGGTCTATATCCTCAAGAACAAATGGATGTAGGGTTGCCCTTGAGTTGTCTCAAGGTAATCAATGGCAAAGACTGGAGTTTGGGAAATGAAGTCAACAGACGCTGACAATTGGGGATGGAGGCTTGACCTTTATCTAAATGTCCGATTAACACTGAAGAATGGGAGATTGATGCTTAGAATTTCGGGACAGCTGACATTTGGAACTGCATGGATATATAGCAATTTGTCCTGTGAGTGGGGGGGGGGGGGTAACTCAGCCTCTGCCTGGGAAGCAATGGTCGTTGATCCATTGGTCAGGGAAAAGGAATTTTATCGTTCACGAATGTACCTATACCTTCAAAGAGTCAGTGCCCCCGTCACCAGCATTTATAGGGAACTTGGAAACTGGATTGATACACAAAAATAAATGTATGACATCTAATGATAACGTGGGACCAGACAGTACATATGTGACAATTGGCAAATGTGACAACACTCCAGTGAGTAGTATAGACGAATGTCACAAAAATTTGGGGATGGGTGCTTTACATCAGATAGCAAGTGTTTGATACTTGAAAGTTGATAAATGTGACGTCTCTATGGGAATGACAGTATACATGGGGTAGTATAAACAAATGTCACTTTGTGGTCAGCGGGTGACCAGCTGGGTCATTTACCCCACCCGGGCGCCATGTGCAGCGTGAAGGAATGCAATTAGCAGAGATGGATCCTGGCAGTAATCCTAGCACGGTCAAGTGGACCTGACACTGGGGCCTATTTACCGCATCACGTCCTCAGTGAACATCCACTACACAGAAAACATGCCGCCGCCTGAAACTCGTCAATACAGACGAGTTTAGGGTAGTCAAGGTCAAATGACCACCTAAACTCGTCATACTGACAATAGAAAGTTGTCATACTGACGACTGAGGTGGTCAGGATGACAACCTAAAGTCGCCACTTTGATGACCTAAAGCTGTAGTTTTAGGTATTGTCAACCTGAGGACTTAAAGTCGTCTGCACTGACTAGTTTCGTACCTCTCAGTTTTTCAGTGTACACAAGGGATTAGTTCATTTCTTGTAAGATTTTGAGTTGGCAACGGTCAGTTCAGAATAGCAATTTGCCATTTAGGAATAGACAGCCAGAACTTGGGCAAGGACAGTGAGCTCTTGGGAATGGACAGTCAACCTTTGGCAATGGACATTAAACCCTTAAGAAGCGCCACCCAACCCTTGGCAATGGACATGTCAGAAATCGGGAGGTAATGGCTTCTTTTGGCCAGCTGTAACCTATGCTAAGTAATCAACAATTTAGGAATGGAAATATGACATTGGGAGATGAATGCTTTACACCAGATAGCAAGTGCTTGATACTTAACAGTTTCTGACAATGGGCAAATGTGACTACACAATAGGAATTATAGTTGACAGAGAGTAGTATAGACAAATGTCACTTTGCGGTCAGCAGGTGACCAGCTGGGTCATTTACCCAGGCCAGGCGCCATGTGCAGCGCGAAGGAATGCAATTAGCAGAGATGGATCCTGGCAGTAATCCTAGCACGGTCAAGTGGACCTGACACTGGGGCCTATTTACAACTAACACTACTCAGTGAGCCATACGGTAGTCTTCACTTCTGGGGTGAGTGAGTCAATGAACAACTACTAAATATGGGAATTAGACATTCCTTGTGTGTACATATGATCAAATTCGTACTTACTGATGCTCCATTGAATAACACACAACAGGACAGACTATTCACACCCCCAAATCAAAGAGAAAGAATTGAAACAAACAATAGAAATAAACAACAACAAATGCAGAAAAACACACACAATAAATAAAGAACACACACAAAAACAAAACATGCATTTCTACCTACATTCGATATCTATAAGCAAACATTCTTCAATATCTTAACGAAACACTTCTATTTAGAAGAAACCACACGGACTAATTTCCTAAGGTTGTCTTTGATATTTCAAGTAGACAGAGTATACCATATTATATATTGGGATCCTATTCTTGAAGAGACATAGATAATGTTGGGAGATGGTGAGGAAGGTGGTGGGGGGATGTGTGGCTAATGGGTTATATAAGTAGTACTTGAGGGGAGGCTGTGGGAGAAGTGGGAGGCTGTGAATTAGTACTGTGGTGCAGCAGAACTGGAGGAGGAGGAGCAGGAGGAGGAGCAGGAGGAGGAGGTAATGTAATACCTGCATAATTCATTAACCTCTCTGCAGCATTCCCATCTCAATACCCCCTCCCCCTCCCCTCCAACTACCACCAGGCTGCAAAACACTAATTATTTTTCCACTGTTGGCCTATATAGCATATTGGCAAAAATAAAATATTCATGCACATTTCTGGGCTTAGCCACTATTATTTTCTTGTAGGCACACATTTTTCCCATTAATTTAGGGCCATGAGATGTGGTACAATGTAATTAACTTTTCCGCTATCGGCCGTAGAGGTGGGCATACCCAAATTTGGGGGTTTTGCAGTGAATGATTTCAATAAATTCTCTAATTAAATAGAGTGCACCCCCCTCAATTTACCATCAAATATCAGCCTGAATAACACTCAAATCAACTAATATACACCCTAAGGATTAATTTGATGCCTGGTTTGCCTACCCACTGTCAGATTTTAGACCAATAATCTTTGTACAACACCCTTCAGTGCAGAGCTAAAAAGTGTCTCCTGCTGCCACCTCCCGTCAATTGGTGTACTGCAACCACCACTCCCTCCCTGACAGGCACACCAGCAGCTATCTATCACATTACTCCTATTTCTGTCTGCTTCAATGGCTCTATGTCTCTATGTGGGTTCACAGTATAGCTTTCCCTCTGTAGACCCCTATATGTAGCTCTCTATAGCTGTCTCATTATCCCACCCACGTCTCTTATCCATGCATAACCTCTTCTTCCTCTCTCACCCCTCTATTTCTTTCTTTCTTTCCTTTGTTCTTTTTTTCTCTCTCTTTTCCCTCCTTTCTCCTCTGTCATTCTGTTTGTCTATCTCATTCTGTTTGTATATCTTTATCTCTGTCTCTCCTTCCCTTCTCTCTCTGTCTGTCTACCTCTCTCTCTCTCTGTACTTATTCCTCTCTCTATATCTATGTCCATCCATTTAACTCTCGATCCTTGCCGTATGTATCAGTTTCTCACAGAGCAACTGCATCTTTTAAGGATACACTGTAATGTCTCTGTCCCTCTTCTGCAGAGACCACATACCCCCATCCATCGTTGGTCAATGAAGAGTAAGATTGAATTTTTGGAGTATTTCAGAAGTTAATATTCTGGTACATTTGGGCGCTAAGTAGAGAAAAATCAATGTATCGAAAGAAATAATTCCGGACTACCTGCCCCTAATTATTACACCGTGTAGGCCTAGCTTGAAATACCTTTATTCTAAAAAGTTTTTGACCTAAGTCTTTACAGAATAACCCAAACCTACCAGACAGCTGCAACTCAGCAAGGCACTCACTTACCTGAAAAGGGAGAAAAGAGGAGAATCAGTAACATGTGATTTTTTGGTAGGCAATTCTTATGGAAATGGACATTAAAATGAGCATAGAAGTTCAAAAGTTGATGCTTAATTGTTTAGGTGTACATCCACATCGTGTAGCCCGGTGTTTAGTATACATATCATTATTCTATCACATACTCCCCTGCCTCTCTGTCTGCCTGTCTCAGCCTGTCTCATCTCTGTCTCTTTGTCTCTGTCTCTCTCTATCTCTGTCTGATTGTCCCCGCAGCACATTTCTGCCAGTAAATCTATGGTTAAAGCCAAATTCCCTCTAAGTAGGAAATAATTCATCAGTAGTCATGTTGACATGGTTCATTAGCCTTACTTACGTAAGTAGTATAGCCCAGTCAGTGTATGTATAACAATGCATGGAGGTTGGGGTGTGTAGATAACCCGATGTAGCCAAGTACATATATAGGTGATGGACATCTTATATTCTATTAGGGCCAAGTCATTTATTGCCAACTGAGGGGGCTTGATAGATTTTGGTGGATCGGCAGATCTTTTCTGACCCCCCTGCCACTATGATATTAATTATCATGACCCCCCACTAAAAACTGATTTTGCAAAATGACCCTTAAAAAAATCGGATAGGCATGTGGAATGACATGTCACAAAGAGTATTTGAATTGCCCATATTCAGTTTTGCTACCCCCCTAGTGTGAAGGTTTATTGGGTTTTGCACCCCCCTTGTTATTTTTCAAAATTACCCCCCCCCCCACCCTATATCTAACGAGTACCCCACCTGGCAGTGAAATCGGCCTTTATACTTTATCATCACGTGTACCAGTTGTGTACATCTTTCATGTCATGAGTACTATTGTCAGTGGTAAGCACATAGCTTACATATCTTCAAACAGTCGAGAAGGGACCTCTTGATTTGGCCCTTTTCCAGGTGCTTTCATTCAAGATTACTGGTCTGTAAAATCATTCACAGCCTTTGGGAATTAATGGCAAACACCGGTCTCAGGGTCTCTTTAATCAATTATTCCTGGTAAGCCCTGGGTTGAATAACCATCTTATCATATTTGGACCTTGTGGTTCCTGTTGTTTTTTTACTGCTTTTGTCATCTCCCTTACCTTTACCTTATTGATTTATCTTTTTCCCCATGTCCCCTGCATAGAGCTACCACCCTATAAGTGTTTCCCTTTCCAGCCTGCCTTAGTGGGCGCTCTCAAGGAAGGGGGAGGTAGTAGGGGTTATTAAATTGATTTGGACAAGGGCTTCACTGGTCCTCTGCAGGTATCAAGAGCATGTTCATGCAGGCAATGTTGAGTGACTTTACCGGCCGGATTCTGTTAACTTCAACTCCAATCTAGTGGAGCTCAAGTAAACTTTAGTTGCCAGAATATGGCCAGTAAATTAATTAGATTTAAAATCCCCAATCACAGTTGTTTAGCAAATGAATATCCGTAGGCGTATTGGAGAAACAGGTAGAATTTTGGGGTGAAAGGGCGCCCTCTTGTGATCAAGGGTGAAAACAGATGCTGATTGGCAGGTCAATTGCCAGTCAAGGCAAGCACCAACAGGAAAGGATATAATCGAGGCGTTCGTGGTATGGCCGAGGGATCAATGCTGATTTGTAAGGCCACCCTCTATTGGTCCTCCCCAAGTGGGTCAATGTTGATCCCCAAGTCAACTTACTACACTCCCAAGCATAGTTAGTGACTGGTACCTAGCCAGACCTGGCTGGGTGGAAAGGGGGTGGAGGGAACAAGCTAAGGTGGTGTAGTTAGCGTTCGAGGTCACCCCTACCCATAATGCACTGGATCTAGTCAGAAAACTGTACACCGAACGCCTCGAATGGTACCCCACCTTAAACCGTCACCAATCAAAACACTTACAGTGGTGTGCGTTTGGCTATTCCCTATGGTAAGCCCTAAGACAAATGGATGTCGGTTGACTTCTGGTGTACGGTCACGTGACAGAGGAGGGTGGCGGCACCAAGTGGCAGGTTGTGGAACTGTTAACCTTTTGGGACTGCCTGCTACCGGATGTAGATCCCCACAGGGACCTTTTAACACTTCCCTTCTCTCTTTACATCCTACAGTCTGTTTAAGATGTTTGCTATGTACAAGGACTTGGTAATATTCTAGCCCTGGTCAATGCCTTACTCTAAAACTAGACATATTCCCCTCAGCATTATATGGAGGTAGTAGGATGCATTAACAATCAATGAGAAGATTCCCTTCATCCACTGCAAACATTATAGGGTGCACTAATTAATGACTAGTTCCCATCATACTGGCTGTTATCAGCGTTTATCGTACAACGTGCCAGATCAAGCAATGGCGTCTCCACTGGATATCCTGGAACCCCGGTATAGTGGCTTTATATAATAAGTAGATAAAGGACTTCTATGACCTAGTATGTATTTCCTGTTTGGCCTCACTATTTAGGAGGCAATATAGACGTTTCCTTTATGAATTCCAGCTTTCATCGTGGGGGCAAATAGCTTTTGCAAGATGCTCCCACCATATGAAAGGCCATACCAGATCATACCAGGCATTGTGGAATTGGATGGCCATCTAGCATGCATTTGGTCTTCTTACAGCCCCAAGACTTCTGATCTCTTAGTCCATCCTGCCTCTGTGACTTATGTCTGAGGTATCAAAGGCTAGACTAGTCTCTGTCTGACTATAGTGGGGATACAGGATCCCAAGGGAGTGGTCATTATTTATCAACAGGGGTGGTTGTGGTGGTGCTCTCTCACGCACCCCCCTTGACGGCAGCCAAATTTTGTATACCCCCGGCGCTGTAGGCGGGGAGAATTTTCGTACCCTCTTTCATCTATAGTAGTATGCGTGTGCATGTGCACAGGCTTATTTTTGCTAAAAAGAGGGTAAATTTGTTATGCCCCCTACTTGAGAGGGATCAAATGTTTTTATGCCCTCCCCTCAGGAGGGGTCTAAAGTTTTTACGTCCCCCCCAAAAAAAACCCAACCCCCTGTTGATAAATAATGACCACTTCCTAAGCAGTGGCGGATCCAGGATTCGGAAACGCACCACCTGGTCTATACATGGGAGGTTTTGCAAAATGTGTTTTATTTAGAAAGAGAAACCTGGTGAAAGGTACAGGATAACGATATTGTAGAGGAACCTTCTGTTATTCTATTTATCAGTATTTGTCAAGGGCAATAGAGAGTTTAAGATTTGCCTACTTGTAAGGTGTACGGCAACGTCTAGCCTACCATTTCCCATCATTCTAGAAATACACATTGCTGTACAAGTCGTGATCTTAAACTCTTTAACAAAAGAACCAGGGACAAGCTAGAAACAGCATCTGGTTGTACCCTTACAGTGTTGTGCAAGCACAATTTGGATGCATTTTGGCAATTGGGGCTTCATCAGATGCACCAGATAAACATCTATAGTGACATATATTTCAATATCCATACAAGAAGCTGTTTATTTGACTTAAGGCCAACAAGATAGGCACTCATGAAAATAGAATAGGCACCCCTTACCACTCGTTTGAATCCGTCAGCAGACTCAATATGCGCAGCCAAAGTCGGCCACTCATTTCATTATGCATATATTGGGAATGTTTCAATGCCAAAGCTGATAAATGGGAATGAATAGTCATTGTAAACAAACAATGCCCTCTACCGCATTTAATGACAGGTTAAATGGAGGTATACAAAATTCATCCTCTATAGATCCAGGGCATGTAGAAATGTGTGTGGGTGTGAGGACTGCAATATGCAGAAAAGTACCTTCCTATTTATTTTTTCCTGAGGCCAAATAAAAAAAAAAAGGTTTGTTTCCAGTTACCCGACCAACCTTAGGAAAACAGGGCCGACCCTGCCTACCTTTTTTACTATAATTTTAGAGAATTTTCATGAATTTTTGAGAATTTTCTCCTATTTTTAAGAATTTTCATCAATTCCTCACTGATACATTCTTTGGATGTACAATTAATAGCTTTGTTAGGCACATCTTTTGCATATTTATTCACATTTCTTATGTTTTCAATGTTCCTTCCGTGATGTCAAAGAATCAGATCTATAGAACTGCCCATAAATGTCTATACAAAATCAAAAAAAAGAGAAAAATATCCGACCTACCGACCCAAGATATTTGAGTCATGTAACTGGAAACACACAATATTTTTTTTTGGCCTGATGCATAAATGAGACTCCCCAGCACTTTATTGGTTCATCCTGAAAGCAAAGGAAAATAAAAATAGTAGCATCATGAGGCCCTAAAATGCTTCATTGTGTTTGGGTGAGTGTACTCTGGTACCCTAAGGCTTCTATAAACCCTCAGGTTAATTATACCATAACATAAAATCCAGGGTATGCTGGGAATTCAAGGTACATGGTGGTCATAGCTCGCAGAATGCATCACTTCAAGTCAGCAGGAACAGGAAGTAATGCTCAAGCTGAGTTCCTAATTGTGTAGTCAGAAAGATATACTTGGAGAGTGGCAAGTTCTGGGTTGCTCTGATGGCAGAGGCAGCTAGTGCCATTACGTATATATGGCGCTGGGTACAAGTGAGTGTGGGGGGGGGGGGGGATTAGGAGGAGGACCCTGGAACACTGCCAGGATTCAGCCCACTTTGATACAAAGTGTGAGAAAAGGACAGACAGTTCAGTACAAAAAGGCGTATTGTGCCATGTATTGGATAAGTTGGTGTACAAAGAGGGAATGGGGCTAGGGAGAATAAAGGCAATGGTTCACGAGAAATGGTCCGACTGAGGGTTATCCACGAGGAAAAACCAAAGAAATACATGTAACAATAATGAGACTTTTGAGGGGCTAACGTGCCTCGAGAAGGGCTCATTTGCCATTCTTAGCATCGCAAATGCATGAAGCAAGCACTAATTTGAATGTTTTGAGGGGTTTTTGGGCATGCCTCCCAAAATAAAATTTAGAAAACTTTGACAATTCCTTGCTATTCTAGGTACATTTGTAAGTAAATTACCAAGTTCACTACAGCAGTACCTGAATATTGGTAGCTAAATTGCTTGTTTTTTGTTAGGGGGTGAGGTGGGCGGGGGGCAAAGCATATATTCCGCCCCTCCTCCTTATCTGGAATTCGGTACTATACCCATCCCACCCCTCTGACACCCCTGGCAAATTGAATAGGACCATGGTAAAAAGCTAGTTGTGTATGTCTGGTTCTGCAGGCTTATTTTCCCAACAGATTACTGACATCTTTACTTTACCATTATCAGACTCACCATCACTATATAATGGTGTATATGTATACCAATTGTCTAGTTCTGCTGTCTGTCCACATCCTATTATGATGTACCAGTATACACCATATCTAGGGGGCTATTCTAACCATTTAGGTATGGATTGTGCGCATGCCTCATCTTTGCAATTTTCATTTGCTGTTCATGCTGGGATAAATTCAGTGCCAGTGGCTTAAATCCAAAAGCATCCATATATCAGTCTCAATCAGCCAACTATGTAACCTATCTGATTAGGACACCCCCCCCCCCCGAGGTGAGAGTGAGCCAATGTGTTTAGATCCTATCTCACCGGGGCATCATTGATACAAAATACCAGTCTATATGATAAGTCAACAGGCTGATAGCATTGGCATGGTGCATGAATGCAGCCCTCCATTTGGGTGCCTTCACCAGGGCTGCTCCCATACAGCATGCCAGCAAAATAAGAATTACAACACTATATAGGCCCTGCTCCCATACATCATGCCAGCAAAATAAGAATAACATCACTATAGGCCCTGCTCCCATACAGCATGCCAGCAAAATAAGAATTACAACCATATAGGCCCTGCTCCCATACAGCATGCCAGCAAAATAAGAATAACATCACTATAGGCCCTGCTCCCCTACATCATGCCAGCAAAATAAGAATTACAACACTATAGGCCCTGCTCCCATACAGCATGCCAGCAAAATAAGAATTACATCACTATAGGCCCTGCTCCCCTACATCATGCCAGCAAAATAAGAATTACAACACTATAGGCCCTGCTCCCATACAGCATGCTAGCTGAATAAGAATTACAACACTATAGGCCCTGCTCCCATACATCATGCCAGCAAAATAAGAATTAAAACACCATAGGCCCTGCTCCCCTACAGCATGCCAGCAAAATACGAATTACAACACTATAGGCCCTGCTCCCATACATCATGCCAGCAAAATAAGAATTAAAACACCATAGGCCCTGCTCCCCTACAGCATGCCAGCAAAATAAGAATTACAACACTATAGGCCCTGCTCCCATACAGCATGCCAGCAAAATAAGAATAACATCACTATAGGCCCTGCCCCCCTACATCATGCCAGCAAAATAAGAATTACAACACTATAGGCCCTGCTCCCATACATCATGCCAGCAAAATAAGAATTAAAACACCATAGGCCCTGCTCCCCTACAGCATGCCAGCAAAATAAGAATTACAACACTATAGGCCCTGCTCCCATACAGCATGCCAGCAAAATAAGAATAACATCACTATAGGCCCTGCTCCCATACAGCATGCCAGCAAAATAAGAATTACAACACCATAGGCCCTGCTCCCCTACATCATGCCAGCAAAATAAGAATAACATCACTATAGGCCCTGCTCCCATACAGCATGCCAGCAAAATAAGAATTACAACATTATAGGCCCTGCTCCCCTACATCATGCCAGCAAAATAAGAATTACAACACTATAGGCCCTGCTCCCCTACATCATGCCAGCAAAATAAGAATAACATCACTATAGGCCCTGCTCTCATACAGCATGCCAGCAAAATAAGAATTAAAACACTATAGGCCCTGCTCCCATACATCATGCCAGCAAAATAAGAATTACAACACTATAGGCCCTGCTCCCATACAGCATGCCAGCAAAATAAGAATAACATCACTATAGGCCCTGCTCCCATACAGCATGCCAGCAAAATAAGAATTAAAACACCATATAGGCCCTCCTCCCATACAGCATGCCAGCAAAATAAGAATTACAACAATATAGGCCCTGCTCCCCTACATCATGCCAGCAAAATAAGAATTACAACACTATAGGCCCTGCTCCCATACAGCATGCCAGCAAAATAAGAATTACAACCATATAGGCCCTGCTCCCATACAGCAGGGCAGCAAAATAAGAATTACACCACTATAGGCCCTGCTCCCATACAGCAGGGCAGCAAAATAAGAATTACACCACTATAGGTCCTGCTCCCATACAGCATGCCAGCAAAATAAGAATTACATCACTATAAGCCCTGCTCCCATACATCATGCCAGCAAAATAAGAATTACAACACCATATAGGCCCTGCTCCCCTACATCATGCCAGCAACATAAGAATTACACCACTATAGGCCCTGCTCCCATACAGCAGGGCAGCAAAATAAGAATTACACCACTATAGGCCCTGCTCCCATACAGCATGCCAGCAAAATAAGAATAACATCACTATAGGCCCTGCTCCCATACAGCATGCCAGCAAAATAAGAATTACAACACCATATAGGCCCTGCTCCCATACATCATGCCAGCAAAATAAGAATAACATCACTATAGGCCCTACTCCCCTACATCATGCCAGCAAAATAAGAATTACATCACTATAGGCCCTGCTCCCATACAGCATGCCAGCAAAATAAGAATTACAACCATATAGGCCCTGCTCCCATACAGCATGCCAGCAAAATAAGAATTACAACCATATAGGCCCTGCTCCCCTACATCATGCCAGCAAAATAAGAATTAAAACACTATAGGCCCTGCTCCCCTACAGCATGCCAGCAAAATAAGAATAACATCACTATAGGCCCTGCTCCCATACATCATGCCAGCAAAATAAGAATTACAACACCATAAACCCTGCTCCCATACATCATGCCAGCAAAATAATAATTAAAACACTATAGGCCCTGCTCCCCTACATCATGCCAGCAAAATAAGAATAACATCACTATAGGCCCTACTCCCCTACATCATGCCAGCAAAATAAGAATTACATCACTATAGGCCCTGCTCCCATACAGCATGCCAGCAAAATAAGAATTACAACCATATAGGCCCTGCTCCCATACAGCATGCCAGCAAAATAAGAATTACAACCATATAGGCCCTGCTCCCCTACATCATACCAGCAAAATAAGAATTAAAACACTATAGGCCCTGCTCCCCTACAGCATGCCAGCAAAATAAGAATAACATCACTATAGGCCCTGCTCCCATACATCATGCCAGCAAAATAAGAATTACAACACCATAAACCCTGCTCCCATACATCATGCCAGCAAAATAATAATTAAAACACTATAGGCCCTGCTCCCCTACATCATGCCAGCAAAATAAGAATAACACTACTATAGGCCCTACTCCCATACATCAAGTCAGCAAAATAAGAATTACACCACTATAGGCCCTGCTCCCTCCATCATGCCAGCAAAATAAGAATTAAAACACCATAGGCCCTACTCCCCTACATCATGCCAACAAAATAAGAATAGCATCACTATAGGCCCTGCCCCCCTACATCATGCCAGCAAAATAAGAAATACAACACTATAGGCCCTGCTCCCATACAGCATGCTAGCAAAATAAGAATTACAACATTATAGGCCCTGCTCCCATACATCATGCCAGCAAAATAAGAATTACAACACCATATAGGCCCTGCTCCCCTACATCATGCCAGCAAAATAAGAATTACAACAATATAGGCCCTGCTCCCATACAGCATGCCAGCAGAATAAGAATTACATTACAACCATATAGGCCCTGCTCCCCTACATCATGCCAGCAGAATAAGAATTACAACAATATAGGCCCTGCTCCCATACAGCATGCCAGCAGAATAAGAATTACATTACAACCATATAGGCCCTGCTCCCCTACATCATGCCAGCAAAATAAGAATTACAACACCATAGGCCCTGCTCCCATACATCATGCCAGCAAAATAAGAATTACAACACTATAGGCCCTTTGTAGGGTATATGGTGCGCATGGCCCACACTGACATCTGGTGTATGTGTGCGTGGAGGTGAGGGAGTGAGTGACATATGTACATATAAATAACAGGATGTGTAATCATAGAGCCATAGACTAACATTACTGTAAAGCCACGTGTATTTACAAGCCACACCTAATAGACCATTTCAGAGGTATACTGCAACTTCTAGATTCTCCATATACTCGTAGTTTGATTAAAATGCCAGGGGTTTTCACATAATAAAGAGCAGTACTTATTAAAACAGGCAGATTAGATTTTTGATAGTGCTGCCTCATACTTAAGGGTGTGGCTTATAAGCGTTGTTTTATATTAGTACCACAGGGATGTATGAATACTGCCTACCCAATGTTATCCGTCTGTTATACTACTGACCTGCTATAGGATTTACCCTCTAAGGGTCGCTGATGCATTGATGCATAATGTCCACTAGCTGGCATGATGTAGCAATGAAGTGCTGGTAGGTCTGCTCACCCGCACCTCATTAGACTTTATTACACAACTTCTGTGATTTTGGGTGCTTTTTCTGGATATTCCCATGCACATACCTGTCGATATTGCACATCATGATGCATGCATCATGACTTTTGTAAGGCGTGCGGTTATCCATGTAAGGAGGCATGTTATCCATGGATAACATAACATGCCTCCTTACATGGATAACATGCCTCCTTACATGTCATACATGTCATATGTTACATGTTAAAACCTACGAAATTGTAATGGCCAGGGTAGGGGTCGAACCTGCAGTCTCCTGATTCCAAATCCAACTCCCTATGCAGTGCGCCATAGGGACTAACGAGAAATGCTTGGTTAGAACCAGGTCTTAATATGATACAAAGCTGCTGCCATAACTGCGATGACTGCGGGACGCGTTCAAACCAAACCAAGCCAAGCCGGGCCCCGAGGTGTGTGGCCCGGTGGTCTAGTGGGTAGCGCATTGCGCTCAGCTTGTAGAGGTAGGCAGGACGAGTCCCGGTCTCGGTGTACTTTTTTTCCGCAGTATGTAAAAACACTATGGCTGGCTTCGAGTACCGGGGAGGGAAAGATTTTTGTTTTCAAATTATATATAGACCAAACCAACAGCTGCCGGGCCCCTACCTGGATAGTAAGGACCCCAGCAACTCTCACATGTGCAAGGTTAGAATAGCATTATAATTATAGAGGACTGCTGGATGCATGCAAACCAAACCAACGGCTGCTGGGCGCCGAGGTGTGTGTACCGATGTTTTAGTGGTTATCACAACAATTTTTGTTTTCAAATTATATTTATTGATTTTCTATTGATTATCTATTGATTATCGTGTATTAAAATAAGTAGTTAATGGATATGTCATGACTTGTGACTGATATCCAACAATAACATGCAACGAGGGGGGCATCACGCATCATGACATATCCATTAATTACTTGTTCAATAATGCTGACGCTCTGTGGGTATTAACACTGTAGGCATATTATATGAATCTAGCCCGGCGAGTTACTCGACAGGGCTGGGAGGTGCTCACCATTGAATGTAGCCCTTGGGTATATTCTTACATTATGAGAAGCAATGTGTACAGTATATTTAAACACTATCCAACCCTTAAAGGGTTATATAGCTTACTGTAGCATGTATATACAATACTGTATATGTATTTAAACACACGGTCGCACTACAATGGAATTAATGGCCCCCATAATGGGATAGAATAACCATCTTCTGCCATGGAAACCTTCACATTTATATCCCTCAAATATTATACAGTAGTATGTTAATTCCAATATGGCTACTATTTAGTGGCTACTGAGGGAGGAAATGAGCCTTTATATATGAACTGATACGGTACATCAATGAGTAACTTGTTTGTGGAAGGTTTGACAGTAAATTCATCCGCTAATTGGGCTTTTTCTTTAAAGACTCCCGGGCGCCATGCCATTCTTTTATCTGTGGCACCCAAAGAATCTATTCACTGGAAATCCCTTTCATCCCTTGAGGAGTGATCTAACCTCTGAACACTACCTTTTATGTACCAGGCTTCCCTAGCCCACTCAAAAGGGTATTTATCTCCCCTTTCCCATCACCTCAGATGTGTGTGGTGCACATATGCGTGGGCACTGACACATCAGTGAAATTGTGACATTTAAATAGCTCTCGCCATGAATATGATCATAGCTGTTGAAATAGCGTTAAGCCATTATATATAAGTTGTATTCATTTTAATGGCGCCCATGCTACTCAGATACTGGAATCACTTGGCTAATGTCCCAGCCTTTTTCATGTATCGACACTCTCCCTTCCCTACACCCGCTCCTCCACCTGTAAGGTCATTGATCTGGTGTATAGGCATTGGTAGAACGTGTCATATCCTTGGTACTTGGAGATCAATATGTCAACTTGCGACTACCGTAATAATCATTTGTATTACCTGTACAGGGTTCCCACAAAAACCTCAGACTGGTTCTCCATGATATTGATTTCAGAAAGGAGAATTTCCAATGATAAGACAATTCATTATTGGACTCGATCAGGCAAGACCTTAAGCAAAATGTCTGCAATCAAGGGAAAAGAATACCTGGGAGATTATGTGATTTGCCATAGAATAATCAGTTTCCCCATTTGCTATGACTTTCTTTGGCTCATGATAAAATATACGGATATTCCATGACTTTCCATGATGCATAGGAACTAATAGACCATAGGGACTATACTTGGGCATTGAAATCATTTCAGGTACCAGGCTTATAGCATTCTCTCAAACTAAGGATGTGCTTTTTTGGAGTTGCTTGCTGCATAGCGGCTGGGAGCGCAACGACCGTAGCAACTTCATTATGTTTTCGGTTTGTCAGTGACGTCACGGTCACCTTGTGACGCAATTTGTGACGTCATACGTTGGCCGTGCTGTCACACGTTGGCCGCAGAGTGGCAACTCCTATCCGTGCCGTGGTCCTTGCCACATTTTTCTTCTTGTGCAGACATGTGTAGCTTATACGCAGGAGTTTACAGTAATTTGCTGGCTGTGGCTACTACTCTTTGTGAGTATTCACATCACTGGCACAGGTGCACTGAGAAAATATTGTTACTCACATGAGTCTAGATCCAGACTCAGGCAATGTCGCCAAAATGAGTATGATTTGAGACTGATCCTTGGATGATACTCAGGCAGATCCTGAGACTGATCCTTGGATGATACTCTGGCTTTGCCTGAGTATCATCCAAGGATCAGGCTGAGTCTCAAATCATACTCATTTTGGCGACATTGCCTGAGTCTGGATCTAGACTCATGTGAGTAAGAATATTTTCTCAGTGTTGGGTAAAAATAACATAAAGTCAGGGATAAACAAAGAAGTGGGGTAGAAAAATGGGCTTATTTGTTCAAAGTATTTTTCTGTGTGAAAGGTGTCACCTGGTGGCCTGCAAAATCAGAAAAGGTTCCAATTTTGGAGAACGTACACATTTGATGAAATAAACATCATTTGATACAGGAATCCCTACAAAAGAAAACCTAGACTTCGTAATAAACCAAGAACAGTGTCATCTCTGATGTGCTGCATGCGTTTCACCTTGTCCATGTCTCATATTGAATCTCTTTAGTCTTTTTTCCCTCTCTCTTTCTCTGTATCTGTCTATATGTCTCTTTTTTCTGTTTTGCACTCCTTCCTCTCTATCTCTATCCCTCAACTCTCTCATTCCCTCTATGATATTCTCTCTCTTTTCCACTCCGAATTCTCTCTCTACTTCTTCCTCCCTTTTCCTCTTATTCTCTCCCTCATTTCTAAGATGGCCAAACCTAAAAGTGGTCAATCTTACATAACATCATCCTCCATCACCCCAGTGTGAAGGTTGGGGAGTAGGTTGGCTTCTTGTGTAACTGGAGCTGCAATAAAACATTCAACACCTGGCACATATTTATTGTCCGCAGGTATAGTAAAAACCCTGTGTATAAGCCGCAGCCAGGTATAAGCCACACCCTGACTTTGGCAGAATGCTTTAAGCCTCACCAGGAGCCTGAAATGGTTGTCATTCCTTACTATAGTCTATATGAGTAAATTCCCGTGTATAAGGTGCTCCTGGAGTTCAAGAAGGCTCTATAAGCAGGACTAGGCTCTGAAAGGGCTTTAAAGCCGTGGCTTATACGCGGGGTTTTACAATATACTACACCTGGACACAGGGACGGACAGGTGAGGTAGAAGGACTGTAGGTGCACCCACACAGACCTGTAGGGGAAGACAGGTGAGGGAGTAGGACTTTAGGTGCACCTACACAGACCTGTAGGGGAGGACAGGTGAGGTAGGAGGACTGTAGGTGCACCCACACAGACCTGTAGGGGAGGACAGGTGAGGTAGGAGGACTGTAGGGGCACCCACACAGACCTGTAGGGGAGGACAGGTGAGGTAGGAGGACTGTAGGGGCACCTACACAGACCTGTAGGGGAGGACAGGTGAGGTAGGACTGTAGGTGCACCTACACAGACCGGTAGGGGAGGACAGGTGAGGTAGGAGGACTGTAGGTGCACCCACACAGACCTGTAGGGGAGGACAGGTGAGGTAGGAGGACTGTAGGTACATCTACACAGACCTGTAGGGGAGGACAGGTGAGGTAGGAGGACTGTAGGTACATATACACAGTCCTGTAGGGGAGGACAGGTGAGGTAGGAGGACTGTAGGTGCACCCACACAGACCTGTAGGGGAGGACAGGTGAGGTAGGAGGACTGTAGGTACATCTACACAGACCTGTAGGGGAGGACAGGTGAGGTAGGACTGTAGGTGCACCCACACAGACCTGTAGGGGAGGACAGGTGAGGTAGGAGGACTGTAGGTGCACCCACACAGACCTGTAGGGGAAGACAGGTGAGGTAGTAGGACTGTAGGTGCACCTACACAGACCTGTAGGGGAGGACAGGTGAGGTAGTAGGACTGTAGGGGCACCTACACAGACCTGTAGGGGAGGACAGGTGAGGTAGGACTGTAGGTGCACCCACACAGACCTGTAGGGGAAGACAGGTGAGGTAGTAGGACTGTAGGTGCACCTACACAGACCTGTAGGGGAGGACAGGTGAGGTAGTAGGACTGTAGGGGCACCCACACAGACCTGTAGGGGAGGACAGGTGAGGTAGTAGGACTGTAGGTGCACCTACATAGACCTGTAGGGGAGGACAGGTGAGGTAGGAGGACTGTAGGTGTACCTACACAGACCTGTAGGGGAGGACAGGTGAGGTAGTAGGACTGTAGGTGCACCTACACAGACCTGTAGGGGAGGACAGGTGAGGTAGGAGGACTGTAGGTGCACCTATTCAGACCTGTAGGGGAGGACAGGTGAGGTAGGAGGACTGTAGGTGCACCCACACAGACCTGTAGGGGGGACAGGTGAGGTAGTAGGACTGTAGGTGCATCTACACAGACCTGTAGGGGAGGACAGGTGAGGTAGGAGGACTGTAGGTGCACCCACACAGACCTGTAGGGGAGGACAGGTGAGGTAGGAGGACTGTAGGTGCACCTTCACACACCTGTAGGGGAGGACAGGTGAGGTAGGAGGACTGTAGGGGCACCCACACAGACCTGTAGGGGAGGACAGGTGAGGTAGGAGGACTGTAGGGGCACCCACACAGACCTGTAGGGGAGGACAGGTGAGGTAGGACTGTAGGTGCACCTACACAGACCTGTAGGGGAGGACAGGTGAGGTAGGAGGACTGTAGGTGCACCCACACAGACCTGTAGGGGAGGACAGGTGAGGTAGGACTGTAGGTGCACCTACACAGACCTGTAGGGGAGGACAGGTGAGGTAGGAGGACTGTAGGGGCACCTACACAGACCTGTAGGGGAGGACAGGTGAGGTAGGAGGACTGTAGGGGCACCTACACAGACCTGTAGGGGAGGACAGGTGAGGTAGGAGGACTGTAGGTGCACCCACACAGACCTGTAGGGGAGGACAGGTGAGGTAGGAGGACTGTAGGGGCACCCACACAGACCTGTAGGGGAGGACAGGTGAGGTAGGAGGACTGTAGGGGCACCCACACAGACCTGTAGGGGAGGACAGGTGAGGTAGGAGGACTGTAGGGGCACCCACATAGACCTGTAGGGGAGGAAAGGTGAGGTAGGACTGTAGGTGCACCCACACAGACCTGTAGGGGAGGGGGTCAAGGTCGGGGAAGGATCCACAGGCATAATTATAAACAAGGGCAAAGAAAGAATCGGAGAGAAAGGGACCAGTTCAGTTAGGCAATCATAACTCATAAGGGAAGAGAAGCAGATCAGAGTAAGGAGACAACTTAGACAATGGAGTGAGGACTGAGGTTCGATAAGACTAATATAACATACACCTGTCTTTGTCACATTATCTCACAAAATGAAGAGGAGGAATGACCCCGGGGATGGCAATAAGTATTGTTAAAAAAGGATTAGGTTTAGGCCAATAAAGCTAACAGCAACATTGCTCTAAATCGGCAACAAAGGGACCAATTGTAGAAGGGAATCATTGATACCGTGTCTCTCCAGCCAGATACTCAGTGAATACTCATACCATTTTGAATAAGCCTGAGAGAGAATTAGGGAAAGAGCTGCATTGACTGGGCATGTCGATGTCACATTAAAACTTCCAGACTCGCCCACTCTATAGCCTGTATGCTACCAAGAACTCACCAATTATACATGGATATGGATTTTTGTCTAACTCTTTGGGGATAACCCATTTGTTATTTTAACACACTGTTGGCATTATGTCCATTGGTCAGCATGATGCATGACTGCAGCCCTGGCGAACAGCCTACCAGAGCTGCATTCATGCATCATGCTGAGCCTACAGGTCTGATACACCCTCTGAAGGTTGGCATGATGCCATTCAATGAACATGATGCACCCCTGCATTGGTAGCTTTTAGAGGAGTAATAAAAAGCAGTGGGGAAGAACAATAGCATTGTGCTAGCTGGGAAGCACTCTAGACTCTGACACACTTATTGAACATTCACAACAACTAGTGCAGACTGAATGCATGAACAACTTACGGTCATGTTCATTTTTTTTTTCTTTTACTGTAAAGCAAGAAATGACCATAGAGATCCACTTAAATAACTTTAAATTGAACACTGCCGATTCTATGTACATCAAAGGCATCCTCCCTGACCTTATTAGCCTTTCCTTCAGCAGGGGTACACACTTTGAATGGTTCTTGATTTTAATCCTTTAAAGGCTGCTGATACAGGAGTGCATCAAGCCCATTAGTCGTCATGATGCACCAAGGAAATGCTGATGAGATTACTTGCCAGCACTTCATTGGAGCATCATGCTGACCCTCCGGGATTGATACACAGTTTATTGGTCCAGTCTGAACTCCCTTCGACCTGTATAAATGTCCTGGAGGTTATAGATTTCAACCTGGCTCTATCCCCGGCCCTTATTCATGACCGGCACTTGTACAAGACTTAGGTTACAGTGCCTTTTTCTATTTCAATGCTATACCATACTACTGGTGATTATTCGAGGTTGGCGCTTATTAAATACTTGAATTATAGTGTATTCTTCAGGTTTAATGCAACTGTACCTCCGGCGATTATTCAAGACCGGCGCTCATTCAAAGACCCGGCACTTATAAAGGACACTACGGTAGGTCCACGCCTGTCATATCTTTGCATCCCCATAGATTCTGGTACATTATAAGTTATATGGACCACTTTGGCCCATGTATAGGTGAAAGGTACCCTTGGATCTACTATAGCACCTATCCCATTGGAAAAGTTCTGGGACTTTATGCCATGGCTAATACCGACGACACTAAAGATTTGTACTACTCACGCCGTATTCAATGGGGGATGGAATACGATGCTTGCGTATTCAATGCAGCCATTTTGAAATTCATGCAGAGCGAGCTGCTGGTGTTATTTTCTAATTAAATATTACGCACGGGAAGATTCTTTTTATAATTATGGTGGTTTATTCTTATATATACATCAAACAGTTCATAACATGATATCATATGACTATTTCAATCATTTGTAGATCAACACAGTAAATGGTATGCCCGCGAGGGGGTGCGTGGGCGTACCTTTTACCGTATTGATCCATTCAACTCCGCCTATATAAGGCATCATTGAATACGGGACAGCTACACCTCAGGATATACGATGCAAACTTATTCACTGAGCGTTGACATTTGCTTATATCTTTCTGGCCACCATAGTTGCATGCCTAAAAACCCTACCTTTGTCCTAGTATGGCTTCTGATGCCTTATGATACCCGTACAAGCCAATCCTTGGGCATCAAAGCCCCTCTATTCCTTTGCCTATACCTCCATATACATAGGGGTCCTCCCCCTCAGGCACCTACCGAATTGACAGAGTTTTGGGTCCAGGTTTTCTCCTATCCTATAGCCTCTACCCATCCCACTGTGTTGGTTCCCTCCAGTGCCCATCGATGCACCATATGTGGGATAAGGCACCCTAATCTCCCCTGTAGTACCTAGCTCATTGTCTGAGGCCTTGGGTCCAGGTTTCCCCATGTCCTATAGCGTCTACTCATCCCCCTTAGACTCTCTTACCCTTCTTCCAGCACGGTTTCTGGTATCTCATAATACCCCTTGTACCACCATATATGGGTTCCACTATGGCACCTTACCTAATTGACAGAGTTCTTGGGTCCAGGTTTCCTCCTGTCCTATAGCCTGTGCCCTGTCCCTTCTGCCCACCACCCCCTCTCCCCCCCATTTACTTACTACCCCAGGTTGATGTCCCACCATAGGCTTTATAACATAGGGCCAAGCCTGCCTCCCCCTCCTGGGGTTTTACCTTGTAATCCTATCTCATTGACAGATTTCTTGGGTCCAGGTTTTCTCCTGTCCTATAGCCTTTACCCATCTCCTGTGTTTCGTACAGTGCCCACCAATACACCACACTGAAAAAAGTCTTCCTGACAAAATGACATGTATATCCATGTCAACTTGATTTGACACATAGAGCACATGTCATTGGGACATGGCACATATGTCACCATGACAACTGTCTTCATTATGCATGTCAAGTGGAGTTGACGAACCAAATGTGAGAGTGTCAACCTCATTCAACATGCCTTTCACACATGTCATGTGGGAGACAATTGTGACCTGTGCAGTATGTGTCAAAGCGATCAGTCTTCTTTTCTCTGTGCATATATGGGATAAGGGTACCCTTGTGTACCCCTATGGTACCTTACCTCATTGACAGAGTTCTTGGGTCCAGGTTTTCTCCTGTTCTATAGTCTTTACCCATCTCCCATGTTTCTTACAGTGCCCACCAATACACCATATATGGGATAAGGGTACCCTTGTGTACCCCTATGGTACCTTACCTCATTGACAGAGTTCTTGGGTCCAGGTTTCCTCCTGGCAGCGTCTCCCTCCATGCTCTTACTCCCTCCATCGGCCACAGATACATCCACGCGTCTCTTCCCCTTCACTGGGGGCCCCATACTGCTAGTGTGGGTCCATTTCACTCTACTATAACATTATATACAATAATCCTTGTTGGACCATCCCATGGTGGTATACCATGTAGGGGTGATCAGTGTGCACAGACTCTTATATATGTACAATATGTAAGCCTTATGACACCAGAACCAGAACCACCTGTGTTAGTATCACCCTCTGGGTTGTGACTCCACCTCTCTCACTACTGCTACTACTGCTGTTGCATTCTCTGATCTGCTGCTGCTGCTGCAGTTACTGCTGCTGCTGCAATCTCCTGTCAAGAGATATTCCACTCCAGGCAGGCATTGTATCTCTGCACAAACCCTTTTTTATTTAGCTCGGGACCAAATTTGTCCATGATTCATTCTGAGCAAAATGACTAATTTCTGAGTTATTTAATCATTAAAATGTGGAAATAGACATGTATACAATGAATCCTGTGATCAATAGACATGTCAGTACTGATGCAATGGTAGGAATCAGACATAGTCCAAAGGATTATTTCTAGTATAGCGAGACTGGCAGTGCATAAAGAGTATGTGGAAGTACAACCGTACCTCACATATAAGGTGCACACAACGTATACAGAGCACACTGAGTTGCAAGAGAAGCTACAAGGCATTCGTGGGGCTTCTTTTTGAGCAATTCAGTAATCTAGAGTGTGGTATTCTCACAGCACAGCCACAACCTTGGCCAATCCCAGAAGCCACATTAGGGCTTTTCCTCCTCTATAAGAAGTGCCTTACACACAAGCAGGGTGAATCGGGCAAGCGGGGCAAGCTGGGTGTTATGGTAGTACCTTTTTAGACCTTTCTCCACAAAAGATTTCAAAGTTCAGATCTCTGTCCCTGCATGGAGAGTGCTAATACTGCTGCTGCCCTACAGACTCCCCCTCCCGGTCCTCTGTGGTCAGCCCGCTCCCATACTGACTCCCTTTGTGACTAGGTGACCAGCTGGAGGCGCTCAGGGTGCTAGTGTCGGTGATGATAGTGGTGGTGGTGGCTCCTTTGGGAAGTGGTGCTGGTTCCTGTGGGGGTGGTGGTGCAGGGTGGTGGGTGGTGGTGTTGAAAGGAGTGTGATGGTGGTGCCTCAGTTATATCCTTATATATACATATCGTAATGCCCCACATATAAGACGCACCCCTAACTTAAGGGTATCCTAAATCGTACAGCTTAGACTCTAGGCCTATAACTGACTGTCTGGGGACAGCACTGATCCCTCGATAGGAATTTGTGGAGTGAAACTGTCTCAATTTAAGACAATACTCAGTCAAGGTAAGTACAGGAGAGGGCACGAGGTGGCAGGCTAACAGGTAAGGCCTCTATATTTTGTGCACAGAGGAGTTCCCACACACCCCCTGATTTTGGTCTAACAGTGACCTTAACTTACTAGATTACAGAGTGTTATCTGGCTTTTTGAAGGACAATGAACTGGATGCCAAAAACAAACCATCTGTAAAAAGATCAAGCTGAGCTATGAATGTGATTTATCAATTGGTATACCTTTCGTGGTGCATACTGAATCCAATATTCACCATCCAATGTTATTCGCATAACAGGGGTGTACCTAAGTATGACCTACAACACATATCTTATGGAGAAGTTATTTGATGCAAGCCCCTACAAGCTAATGAGGATTTAATGTGCATATGTGGATCAACACAGGAAAAGGTACCTCTGTGAGGGGCCTCCCACAGGTCCCCTTTTATGGTTTATTCTGGTACAGGCAAATTCAAACATGTGTCTTAATTGGTGCTATTTACAGTGTGACCAGACAACCCTCTGCACCTGTACGGATTGCTTTTTCAGGACATGATCTATTTACAGACCCTAGTGTGCTAACAACCCTGCCTACTCTTAGCTGCAGTGTGCAGGCCCAGTTGTTACTCAGCCTGAACTGGCCTTGGCAGACTGCCTGCAGACACCAACTCCCAGATCACAGTTTCAGATACCATTCACACTACAAACAAGTGTTCCCAAAACACCCATATCCAATATTTCCAATTTGATTTTCTCAGCTTCTAGCTAACTTGAGACCAAAGAAAAACTGATTTGGACCATGGCTTGCATGGACAAACAGATATTCTGACATTAGAATTATTAGATGGATTCTAAAATTCCTCTCTGTGTAGTACTAATCTAATGTATAATCATAACCTCGCCTACTTGCTGGTGCTATAAGGTGCACCATCCTCACGCAGGGTATTACAGTATTGAATGCATTTCAAATATAGCCCTAAGTGATATTTCAGCATAGATCCGTGCCCACATAAAGCCCTCCATAGAGATATCATCAATTTAGTCTATAAACCATTTAAGGTCCAGAGGATTGCATCATGCCAATTGGTAGGCATCAATGAAGTGATGACAAGACTGCTTGCCAGCACTTCATTGGAGCATCATGCCAACCCTCCAGGAGTGTATCAGCCCTGTATGTAGGGGCGATATGATATATGTAGGCCCTACATTATAGGCCTCCTTCACACATCCTGACGAGCAATTGGCATGGTGCAATAGCAGCCTATACAGGATTCATATGAAGTTAAATGCTTGTTACAATGGTTCACCTGTTCTCCAATCAGCCCTACCATACCACCACCCCTACTCCATATACTACTCACACCACACCCGCAGCGTTCATCTACCTAGCGTTCACTCAGCGTTCCTTCAGCCGCGCACGGCATTCTGGGACCACCAACAAGCAGCAGCGCTCCTGGTGAGACGCACGTTCCACATCATGGCGTGCATGGATAATGAGTGTGTGGTTCGCGTGACGACCACAAGAGGGGGTAGGGGGTAGGGTGGTGCATTAGAGGTCAACTCTAATGATCACTATGTGGAGATAGAGATAACCGAGGTAATGGTGAAAGATAGGATAATTGGGGGAATATGGGAGCATGTACTGCTGTTTTGTAGGCTGGAAGCTAACTTGATTACTGAGTGAGTCCGATGCTGGCAGAAGAGACATCCCTCTAGTCCCATTTAATTTCCCAGCCTGTGTGGGTTAATGACCAGATATGTCCTATGGACATCTATGAATATAGAGATCTCTAGGGCAATAATGGCTAGCTTCTTTTGACATAAACCATTTGAGCAGAGTTTGGAGTCAAGGGAATCATTTTGAATTAGCTCTTTCATTAATCTGGTAACAAACTTGATAAAAGCTGTCACAGATAATAAGTTGATTAATGAATCTGGTAACCTTAGCCCTAATTTCCAGGCCGGGATATGCCCATTGCATGACGGCATGCCATTGTAATGAAACATCATGTTTGTTATGGCTCCAGGTGGGAGACTACATGATAATAATGATGTTGGGTTCAGACTTCAGAAATAAGGGCACGATTGATCGTCAGAACAAAGAGACAGTACAAGGACTGCAGTAAAGCATGTATTATGACACCTGAGTCGTGGGGAATAGGGTGGGGGGGGGGCAAAATGGGGGGCGGGGGTTGCTTCCCCGCTAATCACTTATTAAAGTGGCATAGTCCAATTTCTTTCCATTTTTCAAATTCTATTCAAATGTGTTTTACACAATGTAATAACACTATATTTAGGGGTTTGTGGACAATTCATTGTTGCCTTTAGCTGATACACACTTAACGTTAACGGGTCGAGATACATGATTCAAATAACTCATCAACACTGCAGAGACCGTACTAAGGCCAGCTGTGATTAGCATGAAATAAATTGTAACCCATGGGGGGCTAGGGTCCTCCCCAAACAGCCCAACATCCATGCTACATTCAATACCTAACCACTATTGAGCAAATGGACATCGATATGCAAGCCCTGGTAATGGTCCAGGGTAACCTGGTCATTGGGTATAAATCTGTAACCATGGTTTCACTGACATTATCGGTCTGCCATCCCAAACCAAACCAGACATATGGGGGGGGGGACGGGAGGGGAAGGTGAGAATGATGTTGCCAATATGACAGGACGATCACTGATCTAAGCCTTTAAGGAGGTGATTATTCCTTAACCCATTAAGGACCGCTGATACAGGAGTGCATCATGGCCATTGGTCGTCATGATGCACCAATGAGGTGCTGGTGAGCAGACTCATCAGCACCTCATTGGTGCATCATGCAGGACTGCATCTACCAAGTAGGGCCAGCATGATGTATTTAGGGAATAATGCATGGATGTGGGAGTGCTCTAGACTGTATTGAGACATCGAGGGGCCTTCTAGAGCACTCCCACAGCCATGACTATGTGCATTATTCCCTAAATAACTGGTGTGTAATTCAACACTGCTGTATAGATTCGTGCACACACTCTCAGCCCCAATCAGAAATTGGCTATAAAGACCAATGTTGTGTGTAAAATAGAACCCACTGTTGGGTCATTGGATTTGTACTGACAGTAACTACCACTGTTTTTCAAAAATAAAAGCAATCTACTGTTAAAAGCTTGGCGTGGTCGGACAGTGTACGGGATAACGAAGAAATTCAGTTGTAGGGAGCTATTCACCAGAGCTGTGCTTTGAGGCGATGAGGTTTCATTGATAGTTATGGATGTGCTGATGTATGTTATCGTGTACATCAGGTGGTACAGACGTGATCAATATGGGAGATTTGAATAACGGGCTAAAACCACTGTGGTACTGTACATCAACAGGGCAGTGGAGGTGGTGTTGTCGATACCAGGGGTGTATTACTCCAATAGTTACTAGTGGTAAGCAGGCTTGTTGTGTTTCAGCAAGTATGAAAAATCTGTAAGTACCGTACTTACCACTTTCAGATTTAGGACAGCTCAGGTAGGTGTCCTAGATTTTCTGGGGAGTATGCCTAACTTGCAAGTATGAAATGGGAAAGTATGCACTGAACTTGCTAGTACGGGACTTATTGCCTGATTCATACCACCAATTTCGAGTACTACTTACATGAATCCTGGACTTGCGTTAACGCAACTTTGTACCATACTCACATCTTTGCAAATTTTTGGTGATTACCCCTATTATCACTCACTATACTCTGTCTCTAGTCTTATAGTTGTGTTAACGCAAGTTTGTGCACTTGCGTTAAAGCAACTTTGTCTGTGCAACACCCTAGATTCCTGCTTGCCTGCTAGTCACAGATTTTCCAAAAGTTGCGTTAACACAAGTTTCATACTAGTAACTATTGGAGTAACAGACCCCAGGACCTCTACCTTTAAATCACCATTTACACATACAGTGCAGGTGATAGAGGATTGTCCATATCACATCATGTAATGTGTCATGGTATCATACTGTATACTTATGGAGTGAGATTCATTCATACACTGTAAAATAAGATGTAATAAAATATTGACATTTCTTCAGCAACCCTTGAAGCAAACTCTTCATCCTTGTTCCAATGAATTTACTCTTAGCACAGGATTGACAAGACTGTTTTCTAGGGCAGCTTTGTATGAAATACACTGCATTGTACATAGAGTGATTAACTTGTGATATTTTTGGGGGTGCCTGGTAGATTAGGCCGTCATTTCTTAGCATGAAATTACCAGGTGGAAGGAAACAGGATGGGGTCCTGAGGTGTGGGGACTATAACATCGGATCGACATTAACAGCTAGGTAAAAAAATGTTGATCAACCATTTATTAATGTTGATTTAAGGATGTGATGTTTTATGTTTGCCAGCTGCATCTTTGTTATTCCAGGTTAACTACAGTGTTTTTTTTCTTTAATACCCTGCATGATAAGGTGTGGCTTATAGGCGGGTGACAATGATGACAGTTGCCTGGCCTAAATCCTCAATTTATATACTACTGACTACATGTGGGCGGGTGTAGAACTACTACCCTGCTACAAGTTTAATTCAAACTGAGCTGTTAATGATTTTTGTAACTTCCATTGACCAGGGTTCTCCTCACACTGCAATGATACCGGCGGGCCGCCGTTGTAATTTTTACTACCGCTGGTGTCAAGTAACCCCAGAATCGCCACAGGTGTCATTTTAGCTCTCTGTAGGTTTTTGAATTTTGAAAATCAACCTTTTAGCACTTTTTCTGGGTCAAAATATGTAATTTCTTGTGAAAAGGATGGGCAAATCTCCTAATATGAATATCTTAATCACCATTTATCACTTTAATGGGCATCCAACCCATAATTATTATATTGAAAGTTTGCATAATGATTTTCGTACATCATCTCGCTCGGGGTTTACGGTGTAATTTTTGAATCTGCAGAGAACCCTGATTGACTTCTACTGCAGTTTTCAGCTGTACATATCTGACACCATTATACAATATCGCATATGCATCGAAATCCAAAGAGAAACCCCAAAGCTTTAATTGTTATTGGAATTCCCCGTAACAGAGTGTTGTACTGAAATGTTTTTCCTGGGGCTTCAACATAGAATTTACACTGCATCAAAACCAAATAAAGTTATTGATTGTCGATTTTGTGGAGCTGCCTGTTAGATTTAACTGTCATTATTCAGAGTGTGCCATTTTAACGTGTATGAAAGTAGGGCTCACCGCCCACTCCTTGTTTGTTCAAACCAGATATTGGTACCATAAAAGGTAGCTATTTCTTTCAGTGGAGTCATATTGATTAATTAATTGCCAGTTTTACCTTTAGCTCAAAACTATGGATGCCATCTTGAAGCATGTATTTCGCCCTGGCGGATAACTCACCACCTAGATTCATGGTGTATGGGTAATATTGGCGAATTGCTAAAACAGGTCAATTCAATTATTCATTATGATGTAGGCCTATGAATGCAGCACTGGTGAGTAACTCGCCAGGGCTGTATTCATGCATCATTTGGTGTACTTTCAGTCGATTTAACCTCCACTAATGGCTATCAGAACTTAGCAGGGAGAGTTTTCACCATGCAGCCTTACAGGGTAGATGCCGTCCTAGAGGGACGTCATGACACATAAGCAAATGTCCACGACCATGGGATATTTTTACACCATATTCCCTGAGGTGGGACTGGCGTATCCCACGAAGCCACCGAGGACACCAGGGGAGTTTAGTTCTATATTTATTTTATGTTTTTAGAGGGTTTAAATAAGGAAGATGTATCAAAATCCGGTACCGTAGTTCCCCGTACGAGCGCCGGTTCGCCATTTTGAATGTTTACATGCACCTTGAACGAGTCTACGGTACCGGATCGGCCGCTGTGGTGGATCGGCACATGTTACGCCACTGGGGGTGTGCGGATTGGCCCTGCAATGCTATCTCTATGGGAAGAAGTTATTCACATAAAATAAAGGTCTATAATAGCCGCCTTTAGGCCTGCTACAGTCAGGTTAAGGCTACTTAAGCCTATGCCATGTAACAGTCAATCAGACCAGCAGTCTGCTGCCACACTCCCACGCTAATCCTCACCCACCCCACAGAATTCCCACCCACCCTCCACTACTATAGCCTTCTACGTAGAATTGCCTAAGTCTTTTGATTTTTTATTTAAGTGAACTGAAATATAGAGTTGCAAAAATGAAATGAAAGACTTCTATTTAATCAATTCCAGTGAATTCTAGAGTAGGCTAACACAACCACCACTGAGGAGAGGAGCAGGGGTGAGGGGTAAGTCAGGTCGCGATAATCCAGTGTGTAACAACCCGGTGATTTACCTTCCAGTGATGCTTTCTATGAAACCATTTTTATTTTATGTCAATAACTTCTTCCCATAGAGATAGCATTGCGGAGCCGATTGCCACACCCTGAGTGGCGTAACGTGTCTCGATCCAACACAGCGGCCGATCCAGTACTGCAGCCTCGATTTGGCTGCATGTAAACATTCAAGATGGTGGACTGCCGCTCGTACGGGAACTACGGTAACGGATTTTGATAATTTTTCCTTATTTAAACCCTCTAAAAACATAAAATAAATATAGAACTAACCTCCCCTGGTGTCCTCGGTGGCCGATCCACCCCTCGTGAGTTGTCTCCCCCGAGGGATGTACGCCCTCGGGGGAGACAACTCCCTCGTGGTGGATCGACCACCTCGTACACCACGGTCGTTTAGTTCTAT
Organism: Acholoe squamosa; assembly: GCA_949317995.1. Taxonomy (NCBI): domain Eukaryota; kingdom Metazoa; phylum Annelida; class Polychaeta; order Phyllodocida; family Polynoidae; genus Acholoe; species Acholoe squamosa. Next base: position 9,095,821 of record OX439035.1, read on the forward strand.
CTATTACCAATACCCACAGGCGATTAGGTTTCACACACCAGCTTTACGGGGAACTACGGTAACGGATTTTGATAATTTTTCCTTATTTAAACCCTCTAAAAACATAAAATAAATATAGAACTAACCTCCCCTGGTGTCCTCGGTGGCCGATCCACCCCTCGGGAGTTGTCTCCCCCGAGGGATGTACGCCCTCGGGGGAGACAACTCCCTCGTGGTGGATCGACCACCTCGTACACCGGTCGTTTAGTTCTATCTATTTATAACACTGAAATTAGGTTTGATAATCCAGTGATTTAGTGATTTAGCGTCAAGTTTAGCTTCAAGTTCCAGTGAGGGAATATGAGAGATGGTATATGTATTTAGCACTGAAAAGTAACTTGATTCTCCAGTTGGCCAGACCGGATGGGGCACTTCTTAGGGATATAAGAGGGTGACACTTTGACCCATGGGATGGGTTGCAATAACATAAGTGTATATGTGTACTGAGTAGTGTATGTAGTGAAGACAGTCTACCTTCTACGCTCTCCTCTACTGAGCCCTCTCAGAGTCCAGTGGCGAATTTAGATGGGGGCACGGGGGCGCGTGCCACCTCTTTTTTTATCTGTAGTTAAGAGTTTATTTCATTATTTTAAAAATCATCAGAAATGGAGGTGCGCCCCCTCCTTTTGGGCCGCATCCCCTCCTTTTCTATAAATCCTGGATCTGCCACTTCTGTCTGCCTCCTTTCCCTACTACCAGTATCCCCATTATTTCCATATGATTCATCCTCGCCCCCGCTCAAATGTCACCCATCCTAACAAAGTGGTACTGAAATCGCACATTTAGAAGCCTAGATATGGCCTTCTCAAGTGGTATAGTATCAAAAATGTCATATTTTCAAAATTCACATTTTAGCATTTTTCTAACATTTGATGTAGATGTCTTAAAGAATCCTAGGTTACTAAACTGAATTTAAGCCTCAAATGCCTTAAAGTTGTAGTTACAGAATTCGTGAATATAAAAAATTACATAGGGATAATAAACTGTTATATAATGCTAATTATTTAAATTTAATGAATTACCAATTAGTTTGACTACATTTACTGCCAGTAGATCCCAAGAACGCACATACCAAATGAAAGCTCTTAACGAGCTCTAAACAGATCTGGCAATATCTAAACATTTATCATATGCGACTTCCGTACCACTTTGTAGATATGGGTCACATCAAATGGCAATAAGTGGCTCGACCCTAATGCACTTTGTATCACTGCGTGGGCAAAGAAAGAAAACTAATTAAAAAGTTAATGTTTAAACCAATTAGTCCAACCAAAGAACCTACAGTATCTACCTTTCAAGGTAATTACTAGAACAAATGAACTCTTTTGAATGATTATCCTCAGCATATCTTTCTTCTCATCTCTTCCCATTCGTTTTCTGTCATATATATAGGGGCTTTCACGATGCATCTCTTCATAACAGGATTTAACCATACGGCCTGATATTGTCTTACGCTACCTACCTTATTCCTTTTGATCCTAACTTAAATCTATTTTAAGAATTCTAATGCCTGTTGTAAAAGACAGACCTGAATTCAAGATAAATTCTTATCAGATATATTATGTTCCTACAAACTAAAAATGATTATTTAAACTGTCAAAATTGACCTTTGCCAGTTTGCACCTACGGTAATGACCTGTTTAAGCACCACGGTCTCATATAAGCGCCGGTCTCATATAAGCGCCGGGGGTCTAGGGGTAATGAAATTAATCTTAAGCACTGAAATAAGTATTCAAATATGCGCCTGTCTCATATAAGCGCCGGGGCTACAGTTGGATTGAAATTAATGAGGGCCCTGTCACAGAAAACATGCCGCCGCCTAAAACTCGTCAATACAGAGGAGTTGAGGGTAGTCAAGGTCAAATGACCACCTAAACTCGTCATACTGACAATAGAAAGTCATCGTACTGATGACTTAGATGGTTAGGATGATGACCTAAAGTCGCCATTTTGACCACCTAAAGCTGTAGTTTTAGGTATCGTCAACCTGAGGACTCAAAGTCGTCTGCACTGACGAGTTTTGTACCTCTCAGTTTTTCAGTGTGGCACTTATACGTCCACTTCAGTAACATAGATTTTCGACATAGTATATATCCTCGTAACACTTTAAACTGACATAGACAGGTGGATAGTGGCCTAGTCAGGTTTTCAGATGCTCCTCGTGAACTACAGGTGCGGCCTATAGGTGTTATTCTTCTCCTAAGGAATAGTGCCAAAATAGTGGTTTTGCAGGCACAAATTCGGCTTATAGCCTTATCCCAGAGCTATGGGATGTGGTTCAGTCCAGCGTGTGCATGGATGCATGCTGTAAAAAGAATGTTGTCAAAATGATGGCACAATCCTCGACCCAAAGTTGCCAGAGATCTGTCATTAGTTTCACAGAGATCCCTAGTACATTTGCCTACCACCTTACTGCCACCTGGGTCTTCTTGTAAAAACTACACTGGTTCAATTTGATACAAATATGGTGGTCTACTGTTCAGTTTCACGATGGTAGATTCAACAGTTATTTTCAACAGTGCAGATAAGTTAGGGTTATAGTAGTAGTAGTAGTAGCAGCTGTATGGTATCAGACAATGAACCGTGTCTATGATACAACCGTCACGTCTACCGTGACTGTTATATTGATCTTTAATATAGACATGTCCATATGGCTTAATGCATCCAACAAGCGCGACTCCACTTAAAATGAATGGAAACAGCCAACATAGGCACCTGCAAAAATTGGCATTAACTTGGAAACAGAAACCGTACTGACTATTTGTAGTTTATCCTGCAGTGGCGGGTTTGGGAGGGGGCGTGGGGATGCAGGGACACCCGCTATCCCGGGGTAATTTTTCATTTTTCTGATGTTCAGATTTGTCTTAGGAGAGCCCCCCCCTCATGGTTTTTAAAGGTTATGGCCTATGCGCAGGGTTTTAAGGACATAGACTTCAGTAAGGAATGAAAGCATTTTAAGCTCATGGTACAGCTTCTAGCATATTTAGCAACAGGTATTACACTTATTTTATATGTGGTTCAGAAATTTTAGTGAATGCAATATACGGACTTAGCAGGATTATTTATTAGCCAATGAGATAACCCCAACAATTCACTGCGGTCCTCTCGGGGGCTGACTGGTACCCATCTGATAGGTCTTATCAGTAGAACTCGCTGGTAACAAGCTCCAGTAATGGCGGCGCCCATGGGCGACCTGCTAACTCGGAATACACAACTGAGATCATTGAAAAGGCCTATTGGCCCATGTGAGTCATTTTAGCCCCCCCCCCTCCCATTGACTTTACTGGTGAAGACCTAAACCCGTTAAAGGCCGCTGATACATTAATGTATCATGTCCATTAGCCATCACGATGCATGAATGCAGCCCTGGCGAGATAAATGCAAGCATCATGCCCACACCACTTCATTGGTGCATCATGACGACCGTTGGGCATGATGCACTCCTCCATTAGGGACCCTTAACGAGTTAATTGGGAGTATAACAGACTGCTACTCCACATGACTCAGCAATAATGCAGAAGGTAAGACCTCATAAATGGTGTACGTCTAAGACAGACGGACTGTTGATATTTATAAATAGATAGATACATGAAAGCCTACAAATGTCATATTATAGATATGACCGTGGGCCCCCATACTTTTCTAAAGAGTTTAATTTCTTTCTTATTTTCGCTTCCAATTTTTGCATATTAGCACAAAATGCGTCCACTCCCTTCTCAAACCCTGGATTGGCCACTGGGGTTGCAAACTTTAAAAGAATTGATTATTTGATAAAATAATGACAAACCTACCTCAAGTAAAATAGAGGTGTCATGAAGATAGAGAAAACTGTCGTCATTACTATCCATGACTATCCTATACAGGTATATGTATCCCTTCCATGTAGAGACCCAGCTATTATACTATGATAAGTCCACAATAGTTCCACCACACACTGACTATAGCCTTCATAATGTGGCCACACTAGCAGATGCTCCAGTACTAACTACCTATGGTGCACATGGTGGGACTATAGGATCCCAGACCTGCATTATTATGTAAATTACATACAGGCAAGATCTATGGGCGGCTACAGGTCTCTATACCATAAAGTCACTAATTATATATTGTATTGCCATGTAGTATATATATATATATATATATATATATATATATATATATTTGTGTGTGTATATATATATATATATATATATATATATATATATTATATATATATATATATATATATATATATATATATATATATATATATATATGTACACGCCATACGTGCCTGTTTACGAGCCCAATAGCCCATTATAGATTTTAGGAAGTGGCCATTATCTGATCAATGGTCATTTATTATAATCCGGAACCGGCCCTTAATAGAAGCCCCTGTGCAGAAAGAGGTGACCTCAGTATACCTGATATTCATAGAATATTACGGTATGATAACATAGACCTCCCAGAAGACGCTCATACACTACTCCCACAATGCCTCAGTCAGTCAGGTGGGAGAAGTCACGTGACCTACATGCTGATCATCCACACCCACAGTATACTCCACAGTCATACCATGAAGTAAGTAGATACACCGTATTAGACGCAATAAGCGCACATACTCTAATCATCACACATCAGTCTTTCTCTTTAGCTCATTTTTCGGGACTCGAGATGATCCAGTATTCTAAAATTTTAAGTCCAATTAAATTTGTAGCTACTAGGCATACTTTTTGATACATTTTAAGCACACCTTGTGCTCATTACATCGAGTACAGTGTTGTCGTCTCGCGATTAACGATGACATTTGAATTATCTCTAATAAAACTGAAATTATTGTCATCAGTGATCTCATTGACCCCACCCCAAGGCAATTTCTTGTTTGACTGTGGGGGTTAATAAGGAGATACATAAATCCATCCATATGACATAACTTTAGTTCCCTATACCAGTAGGAGGGACCATGTGTACGATACACCCTCACTATACTACTCACAACCTATTACTGGGGGCTTCAACTTAAAAGGGTCTATATCTCCTCTTTCCTGTCCCCTCAAATGTGTGTGGTGGACATATATGCAGCCACCAACGCATTCCTCTGTGTAATATAATTCTCGCCATGAATATGACCTTAGCTGTCAAAATGGTGTTAAACATTTATTACTCACTTAAAACCTTACAATGCCATCTTGTTGGAATATGGCACAATATGTCTGTAATTCAGTTCTAAAGTGCTTTCGAACAAGCCAAGAGATGAGAGTTCAGGAACTGAGCTATTTTGGCTCAGGTGTTTTACGATAGATAGAACTGCGAAGATCCATTGTTTTGGAATTGACCCCAACACATTGCATAACTCACAGTGTAGCTTTAAAATGTGGGGCATGGGGGCGCAAGCCTAACCTTTTTTCTTCTGTTGTGAGTTTATTTGATTATAATTTAGATTCTAAAAAGAAATCTAACAAGAAATGCGGTTGTGACCGCATAAAAAAACGCCTCCCGCCGTTAATGTCGGTATACCAGTGTTTGATGACATGTCTCATAAAAGCAGACATAAAGAAGATTTCACAATTATCAATTTCTCTATTTTGTATTGTGAGACCTCATCACATGGGGCAAATGCAATCATCATAGCGCACTCCCATACCGCTTCACGGTACCGCCGCTACGCAGCGTGGGAGGCGCTAAAAAAGCCTGGCAGATGCGAATGAAGGCCCAGGTGAATAACCCACCTAGGCTGACATCTGACAAACCTAATAGATATGATGCATTAATACATTAGCTGCCTATCAAAGGGTTAAAATAAGTCTGTCTCAGAGTCTTAGGGTTTCTAATAGCGACCAAAGTACGTCCTAAGTGAGGGCTAATGTCTTCTAAACAGGCTCCCGGGACTGATAGAGAAAGAAGACTGTGGGAGACTTAGATGGATATTTGGGGAGGGATCTAATCCAATACAAACATCACTTAGGCAATGTGAGCCCACACGGAGGGGTAGAATGGGATAGAACGGACCCCTTAGCTGCCGCTGGTGTTTACCTACTGTCTGCGGCAACCAGCTACACCGGAAGTAGGAGACTGAGACAGCGTCTCTGAGTATGGCATGCCATTCAGGGAAATAGAGGTGCATGACAACATAATGTGTCTACATTTCCACTGGGGGTGCAGGTCGGAGATGCATTGATGTGACATAATAACTTAATTGCACTTAGTGCATCCCTGTATGTATGTCGTGTATGAAATAAATCAATCTTTCACATGATATATTTTGGATGACAGGGTGACAATCTTGAGCACCCATATACGGGCACATTTGTCAAACACCTTGGATTAACCATAGGAGTCACTGGCTGTTATAGGAGGTAGTGGGATACATTATTAACCAATGAGATAATTCCTTCCAATCACTGCAGAATTTTAGGTGGCATTACATAATCATTGGTCCCCGTAATGCTGTCTGTTATCAGTGCTTATCTATCCAGGTACCAGATCAAGTAATGGACTCGATAGGAGGTCTAGTGGAGCTGCCATTTTGAATTTCACTGGTTGAGGTAAAACCCACTGATAAAACATACTATGATGGGTAACGTGCCCCTGGTTAACACCCACTTCCAGGGACATACTGGTCCCATCTTATCAGTTCTTATCAGTGTGTGTAGTGGGAATCAGCTCCAGACCAGCTAGTGGCCAATTGGATGACATGCACTGTAAAGAAATGTCAAAATAACAGGGTTCCTCGTCCAAAAGTTTCCAGAGAGCCATCTTTATTTTCACAGAGATGCTGCTATTTTCATAGAGATTCCTTGTAACACCACACTGCCACCTGGGGATTCTAGTAAAACACTAAAGTGGCACCGTGCTTTACAATTACGGTGCTTCAGTGTCCAGTTTTACAAGGATCCCTGGCAGTTTCAACAGTTATTCCTTACAGTGTGGGGCCTCTATAGGACATCGCCCTATAATACTCTGGGTTACATGATATTTGAATCATACATCAGGGGTAGACACTAACACTGGCCCGGTGGCCACTGGCGAGTAGTTTTGACTGCTGGTCAGTGATTTTTTTTCAAAAACAAGCTTCCTACTGGCCTGGGTGTAAATCCTGGGCCAACAGCTTTAGCTGCAGGCCAATAGATTTCTGAGCCTGTTGGTCCGGGTGGCCACTGACTCAAAAACTTAGTGTCTACCCCTGTACATCATCCCAAAAGGGGTGTTGGAAATTATACCTCACGACGCACAAAAGAAATCTGACATTATTGTATGATCAGCACTCCATACCTATCCTTGGCCCTGATTGATAGCTGATTGTGTTTGATTGTATCCCTCCACGGATGCAGGGACGCAGCTACAGGACCTAATGACAGACTAACAGACACGTGTATCCATACGCCCGGCTTTATAAACAGAGCCTAAGTGGTATCTATTACCATTCTATATGGAGTGTACACAGCCTATACTTGGTTCACATATATATAGACACAGACACAGACACACAGACACAGACACACACACACACACACATATATATACATATATATATATATATTTATATATATATATATATATATATATATATATATATATATATATAATGCAAAGAGAATAGTCTTTATTTTCAACAACAGGAGGGGGGTTGTGCAGACGCATGAAAAAATATTTTGCTCCCATCCCTCGAAGGCCAAAACTTCCTTTGCCCCCCCCCCCCTTGGATCTATATAGAGGGGTGAAAATGATACACCAATGCAGTGCTGGAAATTAGGCTACTTGGCCAGCACTGCATTAGTGCATCATGCCGCCCGATGGGAGGTTATTGACCCCAAACAACACATGCATTAAGTCTTGGAGAGGCACTCATAAGATCTGCATTCATGCATCATGACAACCGAAGGGCATGATGCATAAATGCACTATGCAGATTTCAAGAGTTGACATTAAGAGACATTTAAATCCAACCTACTAGACAGATGGGACTCAGCAAGACAGGACTTCACTTACCAGAAAAAAGAGAGGCAAATTTATTCACTTGTCATTTCAGAGTTTTGATGAACATTGACAATAAATTCGAAAGATTATCGACTTTACATTTCTTGGTACGAAACGTAAAATCCATAGACCACTTGGCCTCTGTCACGCGATTGAGTCATACATTTCCTATATATAAATTTCTGTGCAGAGGCCTAGTGGACTATGCCACTGAAAACCCTCCAGATCTTTAAACTCGTCAGATTGAGGACCTATGGTCATCAGAAGAGGTACAGAGAGAGGGCAGCACCTTACAGGGAGTGAAATCCCTCAGTCTACATCTCCCCAGTATGAGTCTATGGCATTCTGTTGACAATATGTAACAAATACACAAGGTGGCAGGTATGTACCACTCATGTTTGATGATTAGGCCTTCAGTTTTCAACTGAAGGTCTTCACCGCTGAGGACTTTAGGTGCTCAAGTTGACGATACCCAAATCTACAGCTTTGGGTAGTCAGATTGAGTACCCAAGGTAGTCAGCACCAAGATTGTCACTCTAACAACATTATGTAATCAGTTTGACTACCTTGGGTGAGTGTGTTGACCTAACCCATCAGGTTGACTACCCTGGGTGCTCAATCTGATGACCCAAGGTTGTAGATTTGGGTATCGTCAGTCTGACGACCTTGGGGCTTTCAGTGTGGGTGTAATAAACAAAAGAGGTTTTCTGTGCTGATATCATTTAACTACATCATATCATTATCACTTCTATCTGTAAACTTTCCAGACTACCAGGCACTATTAGGCACTACTATAAGCGTCATTACAGTGTTAGTTAGGGATAGTGAATTAGACGAGGGTCTGAGTGATGACTCCGTCCCCCATCTATCAGTGGTACTGTACCAGCCTCCCGTCTGCTACACCAGAGGGCACCACTAGGCTGTTGTAGGAGGTCTATTGTACCACGGGAATACCTCATACTGTTAGACAGCTTTGTAGATCATCTCTATGTAAGGGGGCGGGGTTATATGGTGGGAGAGGACAGCATGGGTGGTATTATTAAATGCATATCTTTAGTTGTCATCTATAACAGGATGCCTCTGTATCTTTCTCACTGCCTTCGTCCATTATTTTGTCTTCAGGAACCTACTTCCCCTTAGGGAGTGGTCATTATTTATCAACAGGGGGGTGGTGGGTTTGAGGGGGGGGCGTAAAATTTTCAGACCCCTCCCGAGGGGGGGGGCTAAAAAAATTTTGACCCCTCTTGAGGGGGGGCTTAAAAAATTCACCCTCTTTTTAGCAAAAAAGCCCGCGCGCTACTATAGATCAAAGAGGGGCGCGAAAACTCTCCGGCGCGGGGGGGGGGGGCGCAAAAGATTTTGACTGCCGTCAAGGGGGGGGCGTAAAAAGATTTCGCGCGTCCGCGCGAAAACCCACCACCCCCCCTGTTGATAAATAATGACCACTCCCTTAGTCCCTTTCTTTCTCTGTATCTGTTTGTCTGTCTGTATCTGTCTTATTCTCTTTTTCTCTGTATCTATGTCTGCCTCTGTCTGTCTGTATCTGTCTTATTATCTTTTTCTCTGTCTCTATGTCTGCCTCTATCTCTATGTATGTCTCTGCCAGTCTGTCTTTGTATGTCTCTCTGTGCCTGTCTCTGTCTTCCTCTCTGTCTCTGCCTGTCTGTCTGCCTGCCTGTCTCTCACTCTCTCGCATTATGTCTCTGTCTTCCTCTCTGTCTCTGCCTGTCTGTGTGTCTCTGTCTCCCTGTCTGTATCTCTGTCTGTCTCTGTTTGCCTGTCTCTGTCTTCCTCTGTGTATCTGTCTGTCTGTCTGCCTGTCAGTCTCTATCTCTCTGTCTCTGTCTCTCTCCGTCCCTCCCCTTTCCTCTCCATCTCACCCTTCTATCTCTTCCTTCCTCTCCCATCCTTTTTCAACCTTTTCCTGACCTCCTCTTCTCCCATCTCTTTCCTATGTCCTCTCTACCCTTTACTCTCTTAGTGCTCTCCATTCATCTATCTCTCCTTTATGTTTCATCTTATACCTCCCTCACACACTAGATTAAATTCTATATATAACTCCTTAATCTGTCAGTCAAGGCCCTTTTCCTATACAGTATGGTGACACATTAGTATGCCCTGTGGGATCTAGGGGAATGATTGATGGGCAGCTGCTGACTTATTCCCTTTACCCTACTGGAGGAAAGGCCATAGGAAGAGCTTCGGTTCAGGTTTCCTGTTTTAAAGATAGAGCACATGGATGTCGGAAATTTTCTCTCCTCTCTAGCCCATCTTATTCATTCATTTATTTTCATTGGTCGAATCTCAGATGTACCCAAAATTGGCTCCAAAATTTCTGTGAAGATTTGGGCCGTGTGGTGGCCCACACATGATCACCAATTTGAATAATTAACAAGTGGTGTTAGATATTCCCTGTGAACCTCAGCTGATTCAAGATTTAAATGCCAATTCAAATAGTTACCTTAAATATGTAATCTCTTTACAAAATGTTGGGATATGCCTTATTTTGCGAGGAAAGGAAAAGCAACCAGAAACACAGTTTTTTTTTTGGTAAGGATTAGACACCTAAGCGGTGCCGTCACTCACACACAGCAGACGCTATAAGGTCATTATTTATGCAGGGACCCCTCAGCTATTAATCATTGGGCCACAAATCCAACTGTTACCTCTCTTCAGAATGACTTTATTGATAGATAGATCAGCAGGCCATTTCTAAAGTTATTATGACTGCAAACAGCCACTTCACTTTAGAATCCTAAATACAAAAAGTCGGTGATCATATGCAATGCCCTACGCATATGCAATGCCCTGTGCTAGCTGGGAAGTGGCTCTTGAAAAGAGTAGTATAGAGAAAATGTCATTTCACCCAGGGAATACGGCTAGCACGCTCCCAGGTAAATTGGTGTTAACGTCCTGAAGTATGATGTCCACTTAATGGAGGCATATTATTAACTTCATAGTGTGTTATTGATGCGAAAAGAGATCGCTACATCCCTGGATAATGATTGCAAATTACAGTGAAAATGGGAAACCTTAAGGCTGCCAAAAGGTGCACTCCCACATAGGCCACGGCAAAGGTAAACTTGGAATTATGTCTTGGTCATTTGAGTTATGTTCTATAGTTCAAATTTGTGTATAAGGCGCATCCCTGACTTGAATCTATAAGGTACAATAAAAGTCCATCTTTGTCTAGCAGACACTCCTTATATGCGAGGTATTACAGTAGTCTCCAAGGCACCCCACTAGATGAATGTTATCTGTTACCTCCTCCCCTTACACAGTTCATGCCCTATACATAGGTCTATGTGTAATTAATACTCTCTGTGCCATACTCCCCACGTCAGTGACCAGGCATTTAGTAGCAGTGAAGTGCTAACATCTCGTTTAGTTTTGCAGCATCACAGAGTAAGAAAACAGCAAAGGCTAAAAATGATAACATGACCTAGCCTTTGAATTTTAAATTTATTTCTTTTTTTTGTGTTGTGGGGGGGGGCTAAATGTGGGTAAGTAATAAAAGAAATATTATGTCATACCTACCGTAGATTTCTACACTCTATAGTGTAAGACACATACACTGAAAACATGGAATATCTGAAACTAGTCAGCGATGACCACTTTAGTTCCTCAAGTTGACGATACCTAAAACTACAGCTTTAGGTAGTCAAAATGACAACTTTAGGTCATCATCCTGACGACCTGTATCGTCAGGATGACAATACTGACAGTACAGAGTCGTCATATTGATGACTCAGGTCGTCAGGATGACAACCTAAAGTCGTCATTTTGACTACCAAAAGTTGTAGTTTTAGGTATTGTCAACTTGAGGACCTAAAGTGGTCACCGCTGACTAGTTTCGGATCTTCCATGTTTTCAGTGTATTGTCTTTGGCCTTAAACCTTGGGACATGAAGTGCATATATGGTCACTGCATAGTTATCGCACATGAGAGACTGTCTTTTAGCAATATAAGAAGAGGTGTATAGGTATATCTCAGCCTTTGAAGTCTCAGCTTTAATAAAACATGGCGTAATGCATTGGAGGGGGGAGGAAGGGGAATGGGTGGCTGAAGCTTAGAGTAGAAATGTACAGCTGAAGATACAGAAAGGATGGAATGAAGACCATTTAAACCATTTAAACCCTTTGAGGTTCACTTCAGAAAGGAAGTGCTGGGGAGATTGCTTGCCACCACCTCACTGGACGACTCTCCAAGAGTGTATTAACCAGATAAGGTTGGCATGATGCATGGATGTATGATTCATTCATCATGACAACCAACAGGTATGATGCATTAATGCCTTATAAGTGACCGTTAAACGGTTAAGCTGGGCTATCTACATATAGGAAGCCCTGGGTGAATGTGTGCCTATGACTAGGCTATCAGAGGGGACAGGAAGAGCCTTTTGCAGTCCATGCCTCACAGCCAGACACCCTTATCAGACATATGGCACACGTCCAACATGTACACCTATACTGATACAATACCCCTCCCCCTTCCTTCTCCACCCACCCCCCCCATAGACACTCTAAGACGCCTCCCTATTGCCCTTCTCTTTTTGTGCCATTATTTTTTCTATATTCCTCATTTCTACCCAATATAAAAGTAAAAGCTGATTGAAAAGAATCAAGGAATTTGGATTTGGATTTGAGGACAAAAGAGCATCAATCTTAAGCATTAGAAAGTAAGCGCCTGCCCCATATAAGGGCCAGGGATAGAGGTACATTGAAATCCGGAACTGTCGGGGTGCTTAAGCGGACACTACGGTAACTTGTTTATTCCAAGCTATACTTGCTTAGAGGACCATAGGGACACTATAACCTTTTTGAATCTGTTGAAGGAGAGTGTGGAGAGCCAAGGTGGTGGGTGTGAGTGGTGAGGGACTGACCTTTTCATATATCAAGGGAATCAGGAGGTTTAAAGTTAGAAAGTAGATCTATAGAGAGAGAGACATGGGTGTTAGGGGACAAAAGCTGAACGTTTGAGCTTGAAAAGGTTCTTTACTGCTAGAAATTGCATGTTTTAAATGCTTGTAGAATCGCCCAAATTTAGCAGTAACATTTATAAAAGGATTTCCGCAATGCAAATTGTGTAAAGTGCTTCACAGCAGTACGGCAGACTGAGAATAGGCTGATATAGGAATTACAGGATAAACATAGGAAAAGCCTCCCTCATATAGGGCACAGCTAGAGTTGGAGAATTTGGACCAAAGATTACAAAAAAAAACTCTTTTATTCTATGCATTTTCATGGTTTAAAGAGCCTTTTGTAGCTAGGATCCCTCGAGTGTAAAAGAAAGTCCTCGATGGGTCCAAGATCCAGTGACCTAGTGTATAAGCCATATCTTATTAGAGTGACAGCCAGTGTGTCAAAAGGGACTTAGAAATGTGAAATCGCAGCACCACCTCTGTATATAGTTGGGCAATTACGTATCATCATTTTGCAGTCCACTCCGACAAGGTCAGGATGTTTTTGACACTCCTGCCCTGCAACCTTGACACCCCTTCTTTCCTTTCTATAACCTAGCTTCCTCCCTCTTTCTCCTCTCCCCACCCACCCTTCCCAATACCACCCATCTGCTGGGCGGTAAACACCGTTATGAATGGTCGGTGACCGGCAAACTAGTGCTGCCAAATGTGTGGTCAGGGCCTTTCATCTATTAACCCTTTAAGGACCGTGTGATGCCAGGGTGCATCATTCCCATTGATCGTCATTCATGATGCACCAGTGCAGTGCTGGCGAACCTGCTCACCAGTACATCATTCGAGCATCATGTCGACCCTTCAGGTCCAACTCGAGTCACTAGTGAGAGTTGCATTGATGCATCATGCTGACCTGATGCCTCCATATCCCTGTTTCTCTATTTGGTCTTCATGATGAATAAATGCAGCAACTCAACATGCTTACCTTTACACATCATGCCAAGCCCACGTGGTGGATATACATCCACGATGTCGGCATAATGCACCGTCGATGTGCTGAAGAGTACTTCATTGATGTATCATGATGACCAAGAGGCATGATGCACTCTTGCACCAGTGAGAGGTCATAAAAGGGTTAAGGTAGGCTTAGAACACCCTAGGGGCGGTGTTAGTGCATCCTGTCAGGTATTTACATGTCTCCTTTGGTATTTCCTGTGTGTTAGAGCCATGTAATGGATGGTTTATAGGGGCCTATTCCTACTCTAGGTAAGGACGGTCCGTTCTATCCCTCCTATAACGTCATTTGATGACGAATTTGCATGCCACTGCATTTGTGTAAAAAAAAAAAAGACAAAAATATTTCACCTGATATGCACCCTACTGCTGATAACATTGCAATTTTTACGTGAGGAATATAAAAAAATGAATATGAGCAATAGTTATGTGGTTTGGGCATCTAATTTCCCCTTCTGCAAGATCTGATAAAAACTTTATAAATGTTTTTTTTTGTCATCAGGGATGTTGAAATACGAGTGGGTAAATACTATAGTGTCTCCCCCACCATACTTATGGAGAAGTTTATAAGGATAACCAAACACAGTATAGTTCGTAACTGCCTCTAGTTGCCCCATCTAGAGGCGAGAATTATATCAATTTAGGTGGCAAATAATGCTGCTGTCTCATAACCCCCCCCCCTCCCTGCAATTGATAGGTCAGGGAATCTTCTTAATATAATTAGTATTATTATGGCACGGATTTATAAGCCTATTAGGCTTATCCTCTACCCAGCCCTCCTACATGCTTGCACTAGGTTTAGCACTAGGTTTATAGGGGTCAAGTGGGCTAGATTATAGACCAGTGAAATTATACATTCCACTGCCATCTCTTATCACGCCAGTACCAGCTTCAGCAATGGATGCGCCAACTGGACGATCATACCTGTAGGAGTCATGCCAGCAACCTAGTAACCTGACTGTATAGGCCTAGATGATATACCACGCGTCCAATCACGCACCCCTGAGGCACTCCAGCCATGCCAAATGATATCGACTACTGAAGGAGAATCTTATATTAGTATATAAAGTTTCAGGGGATCCTCAGTGAACATTTATTTGGAGCACCATATACAGTACCTCGCATATACGGAGTTGCTTAAGGATAAACCCTTGTTGCACCTTATAGAATCTACCTTAAAAGTACATATCCCAGTTTAATTGATCAAGATCTACCAACAGTATCTCTTATTTACTCTAGGATATTTTATTTTGATGTATCGTGATGTCAGAAAAGTAGAGAAATTAGTACATTATAGATCTAAATGTTTATTTATGAATTTCTGAAAAAAAAAGACACCATTAACTACAGTTCTCTGGACCAAAACACCCTATTTCTTCACTTTTTTCGATTTTTTTCCTACAGAATCCTTTATAACTACCATATAGATAGCCACTGTAGCTCATTACTAACCTTTGCCTCCCTGGGATTTACTTCAACATACCAGAAAATATGTTGAAGATTATAAAATCTCTTAGTGGGGAGATTCCTTCCTAAGATTGGTCCCTGTGTCATCATCATGTAGGATTTGGTAAAGTAGTCGTAGCCTCTGCAGGTACTGATTATACAGATTATTGTGAGCGGCACATAGTGGGTTTGTAGTCGTAGCCTCTGCAGGTACTGATTATACAGATTATTGTGAGCGGCACATAGTGGGTTTGTAGTCGTAGCCTCTGCAGGTACTGATTATACAGATTATTGTGAGCGGCACATAGTGGGTTTGTAGTCGTAGCCTCTGCAGGTACTGATTATACAGATTATTGTGAGCGGCACATAGTGGGTTTGTAGTCGTAGCCTCTGCAGGTACTGATTATACAGATTATTGTGAGCGGCACATAGTGGGTTTGTAGTCGTAGCCTCTGCAGGTACTGATTATACAGATTATTGTGAGCGGCACATAGTGGGTTTGTAGTCGTAGCCTCTGCAGGTACTGATTATACAGATTATTGTGAGCGGCACATAGTGGGTTTGTAGTCGTAGCCTCTGCAGGTACTGATTATACAGATTATTGTGAGCGGCACATAGTGGGTTTGTAGTCGTAGCCTCTGCAGGTACTGATTATACAGATTATTGTGAGCGGCACATAGTGGGTTTGTAGTCGTAGCCTCTGCAGGTACTGATTATACAGATTATTGTGAGCGGCACATAGTGGGTTTGTAGTCGTAGCCTCTGCAGGTACTGATTATACAGATTATTGTGAGCGGCACATAGTGGGTTTGTAGTCGTAGCCTCTGCAGGTACTGATTATACAGATTATTGTGAGCGGCACATAGTGGGTTTGTAGTCGTAGCCTCTGCAGGTACTGATTATACAGATTATTGTGAGCGGCACATAGTGGGTTTGTAGTCGTAGCCTCTGCAGGTACTGATTATACAGATTATTGTGAGCGGCACATAGTGGGTTTGTGAAAATCTGATGACTTCACTCTGAGAATCGGCCAGGGATTCTCATGAAACTGATCCACTTCAATTGTGGTGAAATAGTATAGTCTCTCCAATGAAGCAATACAGTGCACACTATAAAGGAATCTTCATGAAAATAAAGATGGGTGACATATTTTGGCAGTGTATGTTATCCCCAGGGATATTAAAATCCGCCCATCTATGATGTGGTCGGTTTGAAATCGTAGTGATTGTGTGCAGGTTTAGTGCATTAAGAAACACCTCCCTGAGAATAATTGATAGCAGTTGCTTCATCTATCTAATCTGACTTGATTAAATGAGTAATAGCTGTCTTTGTAACCTCCCTCAGTCAATGGTGATAATAAAACATGCTGTTCCTACTCAGTCTTCCACCGCCAAGCAATGTTGGTGTTGTATTGTGATGTGCTGATATCCGAGGTAATTGAATTTGTCGCATTGCTATTACTGGTACCAATGTTGCTGTGTGATCCTAATGATTCAGTAGAACAAGAAGGTTCAGTGATGAACACCATAAAAGGCTCCACAATTCAATTGTGGAAGCTGCTGGAAGCTCTAGCAGCACTTCCATTAGATTCTAGTCTTTAAACCTTGTTGCCATGATGGGACAATGCTATTTTACCACTGCTTCATTGCACTTCATTGGGGCATCATGAGGGAAATCAGTGGCAATGAAATCCCTGAGGCCTAACTGTCTCGCTTAGGATGTAGTTAGTTGAGGGCAAGCTGCCTGCCAGGACTACATTTATGCATCATAAGGAGCAATGGGCATGGTGCATTAATCTGCTCAATGGTCATGATGCACCGATCTGCTTGATGGGCATGATGCATCGATCTACTCAATGGGCATGATGCATCTATCTACTCAATGGGCATGATGCATTGATCTACTCAATGGGCATGATGCATCGATCTACTCAATGGGCATGATGCATTGATCTGCTCAATGGGCATGATGCATTGATCTGCTCAATGGTCATGATGCATCGATCTACTCGATAGTCATGATGCATTAATCTGCTCAATGGGCATGATGCATCGATCTACTCGATTGGCATAATGCATCGATCTGCTCAATGGTCATGATGCATCGATCTACTCAATAGTCATGATGCATCTATCTACTCAATGGGCATGATGCATTGATCTACTCAATGGGCATGATGCATTGATCTACTCAATGGGCATGATACATTGATCATCTCAATGGGCATGATGCATTGATCTGCTCAATAGGCATGATGCATCGATCATCTCAATGGGCAAAGTGCATCGATCTACTCAATGGGCATGGTGCATTGATCTACTCGATGGGCATGATACATCGATCTGCTCAATGGGCATGATGCATTGATCTACTCAATGGGCATGATGCATTGATCTACTCAATGGGCATGATGCATTGATCTACTCAATGGGCATGATACATTGATCATCTCAATGGGCATGATGCATTGATCTGCTCAATAGGCATGATGCATCGATCTACTCAATGGGCATGGTGCATTGATCTGCTCAATGGTCATGATGCATTGATCTGCTCAATGGGCATGATGCATTGATCTACTCAATGGGCATGATGCATTGATCTGCTCAATGGTCATGATGCATTGATCTGCTCAATGGGCATGATGCATTGATCTACTCAATGGGCATGATGCATTGATCTGCTCAATGGGCATGATGCATCAATCTACTTGATGGGCATGATGCATCGATCTACTCAATGGGCATGATGCATTAATCTGCTCAATGGTCATGATGCATCGATCTACTCAATGGGCATGATGCATTGATCTGCTTGATGGGCATGATGCATTGATCTGCTCAATGGGCATGATGCATTGATCTGCTCAATGGGCATGATGCATCGATCTGCTCAATGGGCATGATGCATCGATCTACTCAATGGACATGATGCATCTATCTACTCAATGGGCATGATGCATCTATCTACTCAATGGGCATGATGCATTGATCTGCTCAATGGTCATGATGCATCGATCTACTCAATGGGCATGATGCATCTATCTACTCAATGGGCATGATGCATTGATCTGCTCAATGGTCATGATGCATCGATCTACTCAATGGGCATGATGCATTTATCTACTCAATGGGCATGATGCATCGATCTGCTCAATGGGCATGAGGCATGATGCATCGATCTGCTCAATGGGCATGATGCATCGATCTGCTCTATGGGCATGATGCATTGATCTGCTCAATGGGCATGATGCATTGATCTACTCAATGGGCATGGTGCATTGATCTACTCAATGGGCATGATGCATCAATCTACTCAATGTGCATGATGCATTGATCTGCTCAATGGGCATGATGCATTGATCTACTCAATGGGCATGATGCATCGATCTGCTCAATGGGCATGATGCATTGATCTGCTCGATGGGCATGATGCATTTATCTACTCAATGGGCATGATGCATCGATCTGCTCAATGGGCATGAGGCATGATGCATTGATCTGCTCAATGGGCATGATGCATCAATCTGCTCTATGGGCATGATGCATTGATCTGCTCAATGGGCATGATGCATTGATCTACTCAATGGGCATGGTGCATTGATCTACTCAATGGGCATGATGCATTGATCTGCTCAATTGGCATGATGCATTGATCTACTCAATGGGCATGATGCATCGATCTGCTCAATGGGCATGATGCATCGCTCTGCTCAATGGGCATGATGCATTGATCTACTCAATGGGCATAATGCATCGATCTGCTCAATGGACATGATGCATTGGTCTACTCAATGGGCATAGTGCATTGATCTACTTAATGGGCATGGTGCATCGATCTGCTGAATGGGCATGATGCATCGATCTGCTTGATGGGCATGTTGCATTAATCTACTCAATGGGCATGATGCATTGATCTACTCGATGGGCATGATGCATCGATCTGCTTGATGGGCATGATGCATCGATCTACTCGATGGGCATGATGCATCGATCTACTCGATGGGCATGATGCATCGATCTGCTTGATGGGCATGATGCATCGATCTACTCGATGGGCATGATGCATCAATCTGCTCAATGGGCATGGTTCATTGATCTACTCAATGGGCATGGTTCATCGATCTGCTCAATGGGCATGATGCATCGATCTGCTCAATGGGCATGATGCATCGATCTGCTCAATGGGCATGGTGCATCGATCTACTCAATGGGCATGATGCATCGATCTACTCAATGGGCATGGTTCATTGATCTACTCAATGGGCATGATGCATCGATCTGCTCAATGGGCATGGTTCATTGATCTACTCAATGGGCATGATGCATCGATCTGCTCGATGGGCATGGTCCATCGATCTGCTTAATGGGCATGATGCATCGATCTGCTCAATGGGCATGATGCATCGATCTGCTCAATGGGCATGATGCATCGATCTGCTCAATGGGCATGGTGCATCGATCTACTCAATGGGCATGATGCAGCGATCTGCTCAATGGGCATGGTGCATTGATCTACTCAATGGGCATGGTTCATTGATCTGCTCAATGGGCATGATGCATCGATCTGCTCAATGGGCATGGTTCATTGATCTGCTCAATGGGCATGATGCATCGATCTGCTCAATGGGCATGGTGCATCGATCTACTCAATGGGCATGATGCATCAATCTGCTCAATGGGCATGGTTCATTGATCTACTCAATGGGCATGATGCATCGATCTACTCAATAGGCATGGTTCATTGATCTACTCAATGGGCATGGTTCATTGATCTACTCAATAGGCATGCTGCATTGATTTACTCAAAGGGCATGATGCATTGATCTACTCAATGGGCATGGTGCATCGATCTGCTCAATGGGCATGATGCATTGATCTTCTCAATGGGCATGGTGCATCGATCTGCTCAATGGGCATGATACATTGATCTACTCAATGGGCATGGTCCATTGATCTACTGAATGGGCATGATGCATAGGCCTACTCTTCAGTAGCAGACCATATTTGCAAAAGGAGAGGACACTCCCTTGATGTTTTACCCCTTAAGGTGGGCAACTCTCATGCCAAACACGTCCTTTGCGCAGGTTCATGCACAATGTAACCAGAATGGTATTTGGTATAGTCTAAAAAAATCGTAGGTTGGAGTTAGCATCGATCAAGGGACCTTCTGTTTAGTAGTCAGGCGCTCCTACTCATGTGGCCATGTAGCCAATGTATCTGATGGTGTACAGAGGTCTCACTACATACCATGAATGTGGATTAATCATTTCCTAACTTTCAAGTGATCAAAATGATATAAAGATGCCCGGGAATATCCAGAATATATTTTTCTGAAAGAGAATGATAAAGATTATATTTTGAGAAAGTTATTAAAAAAAATAGTCACTTTACGATGCCATTCAAAGCATATTATGATAGTTTCCATACAATCCTATGATAGAATAAAGGTATGAATATCTTAAAAAAAAGAAGCTCGATGCCCCTATGTTTTTCTTAGTATCATCAAAAAGTGGATTTGATTTGGAAGTAGGTCATGGCGAAATTTTGGGAAAGATTTAGTTACTTTTAGTGGATGAGAGTTACCCACCTTCAGCCTATACCTTACAGGGTTGATGCATTCATGGAGGTTCGGCTACAATAACGTGCAGGTAAGCACATTCGCGGGCAGTTTATTGGTGCATCATGTCGATCAATGAGTGTGATGCATACATGTATTAGAGGCAAAGGGTTAACTGTTCGACTGTTTTCTTGGCTATATTTTGGAGGGGGGGGGGGTAAGAGACGTCAGAAAGGAGAAGTGGGCAAGCTCCCTCACCACTCCCCAAAACACTATATCTGCCAATCGGCTTTTAAAGGATTAAGGTGTTACTTCACAGGGCAATGGATTGCACTGTAAACAAAAAAGGTTGTCGAAATAACAGTGGAATATTTCTCCCAAAGTTGCGAGGGATCAGTTGCTATTGTCAAAGAGATTCCTTGTACTACTACACTGGGGCTTCTTGTGAAAATCGGTTCATTGCAGTTATAAATATGATTATTGTGGTTCAGGAGGATTTCTGGTAGATTCAACAGTTATTTTTCACAGTGTGTGTCAGGTTGTTATTGCTGGTATTAGTGTTGGTGGAAGGTTCTAATGACTTCCTACAGGAAACAGTATGTTGGAGTCCAATTACTTCTACTCCACCAAGCCCCCTCCCTTCACTCACCCATTCAACCCTAGCAGTTTAGATGGAAATCTCGAAATTCAAAAACTGCTGACAATTCAGCAATATCACTGAGAGTGTATGCGTGCTGTCGTCAGAGCCGCCTGGGATCGATTAGTGCCTCTGTAATCTTCTTGCCCAATGATTCTGAACAATTTTAGACCTATGTTGCTTTTTAAGTTGCTTCTGGAGGACATTTTATTATAGTTGAAGATCACAAAATCCACTGACGATACAGCAGTGCCACAGGAATTTCATGCTGGCATGTAGTCGTAGGCTACAACCGTAATACCTCGTGTATAAGGCGCACCTCACGTATAAGGCACACCCAGACTTTGCAGATGTGAATGTAAAATTAAATAAGTCATAGCCTTTGTTCTAAGCAACGGATTTTCAAAATTCAAAGATCTATGGCCAACTTAGAGCATCCCCTATCCTGTTTAACCACAATACAGGGATTATTGGGGAAATTGTAGAAAAAAATCTCTCCTAAATAATTCTGCTTCTATAATGGGGGTATTCCACCAAAATCGATGATATTGCCGGGCCGATTAGCTTTTTTCCTCATCCGCGAAGATCATCGTGTATGAATCTGGGATGAAAATTGTCGGTCTGATTTGCCCACAGAGACAATCAGATGCCCTTTTCTGCCCACTTTCATCGCTCTTCCACTGAGGACAGGGTGACTTCCGGATACCATCTGCGATAAAGGTGTTTAAATATAAAAATTTTTTAAAGTCATAAAATGGGTGTCAGAGCCCCAGCTGCTTCCTTATAGTGCATAAGTAGTATTTTCACAGGGTTTTCCTTCACAGCCTTTTATTGCTGATATTGTATATGTGTATTATTAAGTGAAAATCTGATTTAACTCAACACTGTAACATTATATGCTCCAAGAATGACAGGTGATTATGAATAATAATTCCCTTTTGCAATGGTGCTGCCACCTGGTGAATACTACACATTACATACATAGGTCTTAGGAACCCATTAGATTCCCTCTATAGCATGCATGATTTAAAAGACAGTTGTATGGAATCATACAAGCGAAGATCCTACCATGTCTTCTATAAGGAAGCAGCTGGTGCTCTGACACCCATTTTATGACTTTTAAGAATTAATAAGGAGTCAGAGAGTGAACGGTACCAACGAAAGGACTACCACCTTCAGCAATGGGAGTGGTAGGACCCTTGAACTACCAGCCCGATAGTTAGGCCTTCCGATTCTCACCCGATTTTTTCTGTCAGAACAGAAAAAATCGGATGAGAAAAAACAAACTATCGGAGACCGTCGCCGACGGTTCCCGATGCATTTCTGACGCGTTTCCGTTTTTATTTTCAGCTCTTCCACTGAACCCGATTCTTGGCCGATAGTACGGGAATCTCACCCGATGGTACGGGAATTTCACCCGATTGTGGCCCGATGCTCAAATTTGTCGCCAATGCATCGGAAACGCATCGCCGATGCACTATCGGCCAATAATTGGTTTTGGTGGAATACACCCAGGCACTAGGGATGCATCCTCTCGTATAAGGCACGCCTTATATGTGAGGTATTACGGTATGTGCTATTGATGATTTGAAGCCTATTATTATGTGACCAATTCCGCTGAAGGATGTCACTTTTCCATGGTAGAGGGTCATATTTGAAAACTCAGAATTGAAACTTCATTTTATTGATAGCCCTATATCTTGGCTCTTTGGAAAGGTTCATTCATGTCACTAACTCCCACGTGGTCAGTTTTTATTGCAAATACTGAAACTGTAAAAATGTAATGGGTGTTAGCAAAATGAATTCTTCACTAAACCATGGAAATATTTGTTAACAGATTTTCAGTTAGGATATTTGACAAAAGGTCCCAAAGAAACACTATGAAGAATAAAAAAAGGAAAAAAAAATTGATATTGACAATACAAAAGGAAATACTATGAATGTGATGGGCGTGAGTGTAATGGACGTGAGGGAAACATGTCATTGACAGGGATATTGAAATAAGCCCCAGTGCCATAATTGCAGTAGCACTGACAGGGCTAAATGGGGTAGTTGATTTCCGCTGGTTCCATTTTATACCCCATCCAATTTCTAAAACACGGAACATACGTTTCAACTCATTACAAGCCACCAGTATCGATGGTAGCGGGCGCACACCAGCACCACCTCCATATCCCTAGGTAGAACGGATAGGTTTATATATATATTGATATATTGGGCTCCACGTCCCCTCTGAATGGTGTATATAGAATTCACTAATGGCTAATGGCATTTCCTACCATCAGGTACTCAACATGTGAGTCTGGGCACTTTTCTGTCTATAGCATTATTTATAGTTTCATACATCCTCACGGATGTAAGCCACATCCATGTATTTAGTAGTGTAACGTAATGGCCCGTTTAAGCGCCGATGTCTGAAATAAGTGCCGGTCACGAATAAGCGCCATGGGTACAGGGGTACTGAAATTAATCATAAGCACTAAAAGCAGTATTCAAATAACTGCCTGTCTCATATAAGTACCGGGG
Organism: Acholoe squamosa; assembly: GCA_949317995.1. Classification (NCBI taxonomy): domain Eukaryota; kingdom Metazoa; phylum Annelida; class Polychaeta; order Phyllodocida; family Polynoidae; genus Acholoe; species Acholoe squamosa. Next base: position 9,119,913 of record OX439035.1, read on the forward strand.
GAACAGTGGGATTGAAATCAATGAGTGCCCGGGTGCTTGCATGGGTACTACGGTACTTGAGTTTTATGACATTATCATCACTTACATACTGATATAATGTATAATGTAAATAGATTGTATAGCATCATATTTGATTGCTGTATTAGAGGTTGACATATAAGGTACCAAATTGCCTAGTCGGGCCAGGGGCTAGCTACCATATATATAGACATTGCAGTGATTGCCAAGTCTAGTGTAATATGGGCTGCATTCTATACAGAGATAGCGGATTGTCCTATGGGCGTGGCCATTGCTGGAGCTGATTACCAGTGTTTATCACTAATAAAATTGATCAGATGGATACCACCTGTCCCCCGAGAGTCTGGCAATGAACAGCAATATTTCATTGGCTGATGATAAATCCCACTAAGTCGGTATTTATGAGGAAAGACCTACAGTGAAAAAAAGTTGGGGATGTGACTTCTAGGCAAGGGCATTGAACTATAAAACAGTATCTAAGTCCTCAGAATCTAGCCCCAGATTCACTTTACAGCTTTCTCCCAGGTTATGGGTATATCCTAAACATGTGGTGCGCCTTATGCAAAGGAGATTATGGTACTTTATGGTATAAGGTGTATACTGCTATATAGTCAGTATGTATGATGGCATGGCTCCAGCCTAAAGCTACCCAGGAGTAGGTATAAAACCAAAGCTGCCAATTGCTTTGATGGCAATGAAGAGGCAGGTCACCTTCAAGGGTGCATCACCTCTGGGTCACATCATCGGTTTGGCATGATGTATGAATGCAGCACTGGCGAGTTACTCACCTGGACTGTATTCATGTATCAGAATGGCAGAGGTACAGCATGCTGACATACTGGCCTGGCATGATACGTGAATATGACAATGGCGAGTAACTCATTAGGGCTGTCCTAATGCAGTGTAAATGTCAAGGGTTTATGTGCTTGATAAGTAGGGGCTATCATACGAGGACAGGGTTGTAGGCGATACACAACAAAGGGGCCTCTCAACCCTGTCTGAGTATTATAACTAGCTTATACCATAGGATGTGTGCAATATACAAAGGAAAATCCATTTCCACTGTGCCTATTGCGATATAAGCGTTAACCTATATGTGTACCCTTTATAGAATAGAGTGTGGACGGAGGTAGCTATAAAGGCTAGATCGGTGCCTGAGCCAACATGCACTTTTATTGTACTACTCACATGGTGCTTTGTACATTATATTCAAGACCTAAGGATTTGGCAAGCCCTCCCACTGGGGTCGTATTCCCCTAATAAGAGTGCTAACTTGTTAACATCAGATTCCATCACCTCACACCATTTAAATAATTGAAATAGTCATTTAGGAGCAGCCCACACTCTCCTTAAATTAAGACAATTCAAGATCACAGGTTTACAGACCTCATTTATCGTAGAAATAGGACCCTGGAGGTGATAAAACTGACCACAGGGCATTTGTGGATTCACCCCTCTGAGTGAACTACTTGTTATTTATAAACCCCTGGAGTTTTAACTTCAGGGGGCCCCCTTTGTCAGCCTCGGCAAATTCTTAGGTCTTGACTATAGGAGAAGCCTTCTGTACCTTAGGGCCTGCCATATAAACTGGGAAAGCAAAGAGGAATATTTCAACTCTTCAAGGGTCACTTCATCCCCCTCTCCCAATGCCTGAACCATGGGTGTAATGATGCTCCAATATAGAACTTCACTTGTGTGTCAAGCTGTCCTTCAGCGGTCAAGTCTATATCATTCCCTTAGGGTTGACTGATACAGGGATGTAGCCATGGCAGGTTACTCCAAAGCACTGTATATATGTTCCATCTCACTATTACTCCTAAGTTTGAACATTCAAAACAAATTAAACCTTGATCAAACCAGTCAATAGGTTTCGGTGTAAAACTATTTTGTAATTAATCAGGTGAATAGCAGGCATTTGATTCTAAGTGTGTTGGGTGCTGGTGGCACACTGATCTTATAAAAGCCAGCATACAGTTTGGTATGATTCAATGTCAAAATTAATTGCATAGGAGAGCATTTCACGATTTGGACCTAAAGGTCCCGCCTTAAATTCCTGATAATGTGTAATCTGTCTGGTTGATATTTGAGACTTATTTTAATCAGGATGTATTAAGTAGTTTTCTCAGGCAGAGTTTGTTTGCTTGAATGACTGAGTTTGTTTGCTTGAACTTCCTAATGGAGTCTTTACCCAAGGCTGCTACACCATCCCACTCACCATTGACACTCATGTTTGACCAGGCTGAAATTATTGACTTTCCGCTCTACGCGAAAACAATGTCAACATACGACACCCAAGGTTCAATAACCTTCAATTTTGCACCAATTGGATATCAGGGTCAATACTGTATACTAGAGCTTGGTGAGATGTTGATAGTTTTACATATGTGGCTCAACAAGGCAAAGGGAACCTTTATGAGGGGCCTTGTAGAGCTCCCTTTTAGCTTGTCGATCTACATATCACTTCTAAACAAAAAATATAAAAGACTTTGTTTAAGTATAGGGAAAGTTGTACGTGATACTGGTATGAAACAACTGCTTCTTTTACCTAACAAATGACACACTGGCCACATACTACAATGTGTCCTATCGAGAAAAGATGGATTTAGTCAATTGCCTAGAGACCTTTTCTTTATATTATTGATTATAATCATATACATTCTACTTTGCCTGCCTTTAAAACCATTATACGAATGCTGTGTTCATAGACTTCAACCAGGCTTTACCCGTGGCTCTTAATCAAAACTGTCACTTATTCACTTCATCACAAATGCAGTGATTCGCTGTACAGCTTATAATACTCCCTGATAGATTCAACAATCATTGCCAATAGTTCAGTCTTTGCCATTATCATCAGGCACGAGGCGATTTCCTGCATGCCATATCGTATAGAAGATGTTGTATTTGTCCTCTAGCAGGGAAAATCACGCGAGTGAATGAGCAAAACATGAGACAAAGACCCTACCTCTGGCCCACCCTGCATGTACCATTATACCTCGCATGTAAGGCACATCTATGTATAAGGTGCACCCCTAACTTTGGGAAAAGCACCACTTTGGGTTTTAAAAGGTGGCCATTCCTTCCTATGGTCTATGTTAAATCTCACATGAGCCACAGCCTGAGTTCCTGTGGTCCCTATAGGCTAAAACCAGATCTCTCAGATGCTCTTGGCTTTTATGCAGGTTTTATAATAGGCCCTATATCCCTTTGATTATGAATGCTATGTACAGTAAAGGGGGTTGAGGCAATGTTATTGCTCCCTATAGATAATATACCTACCGGATGAAAGTCGTTGCACTTCGACATTGTGATGTCCTTAGGTCCTCACACTTACTCCAATAAACATCAGCCTACACTTGTACATCCCTCGTGGCACTCGTAATGCTCCTCCATGCGCTCGTAATCCATGACCTCGCTGACATTACTACAAGCACTTATTGTATTTCCATGACTTATCAAGGTTATAAAACACACATTTATGCCTGTATTCATCCCATTTTGGGTCAATATTCAAATTCCTAAAAACCTATTCAACATTATGACGTATTATATAGATCTAAATGCCTTTTCAGTTAGCATTCAACCCATTTTGTCTCTAAATGTATCTATTGATTTCATCTTGTCATTTCACAAAACTACTGCATAAGACAGGTATTTAGATCATGTAACCCTTATTGTCTCATGGAGTAGCACTCTAGACAAGTCCCAAAGTAGGGCTTGGGGCTTATTCAACTGTGGCAGCAATTCACACAATACTATAAATGAAGGCCTGAAGGCTGAAACAAAAGCGATTGATCGGGCGCTGGCAATAGCCTGTGGTCATTCACAATGGTGGGCAAGGGATACAATTCACCCAATCAAGCCATTATCCCAGCCATATGGTTGCCTTTTCAGGCCTCTTATCATATCTAAAGTGGTTTAAAACAGAACTGCTTGAGGTTTGCTTTTATTTCCTCTAAACCCTTTAATTCCATGCTGGGAGTGAAGTGCTCTTTCATAGTTAATCCTTACTTTAATCCTTCCCCAAGGGAATGTGGTAATCAGTCAGCACCGCATATGCTAAGACGACAAATCACTGGCTGTCGGGGCTGCAGGTTTCCAGGCTAAGATTTGTACCCTTACTCTCAGGCTCCTTATCTATAACTGTTGGACACTTTTAACCACTTTCATATAAAAAAATGTATCACTCATTAGGTCATTAGTGTGTGACTCCTTACGTAAACCAATCAGTGAAGGTATTTTGGCACACCTAAGATGTGTTTTTTTTATCCTGAAGATTCTGTGTCCTAATGGCTTCTATCCATGGCCTTTAGCTGTATCCTATTGCTGACCATTGATATGCCATGGTTGTAAGTTCCTTCTAAACCTTTAATGCTCCTAGCTGTACCTCACCGCCTGGCTACGTCTGAGGACCGATGTTCTTGTGAGTACCTGTGAGGGCATTATTCTTGGCCCAACATGGGATTTATCTATGTCCTAGTACTTATCATGTCTAGGTTGACATGCTCTGTTGCCCACGCTGTCACTATAAAGGTGTACAGGTGACCCCTTGTGAGGCTTTTAGTTACACTCCATCGCCTCTGAGTGAAAAGGTCATATGAGTCCTACTAACTACAAGGCTCTAATTCATGCTTCATGACCTCTCTAAATAAGTGAATTTCTTTGAGGACCTTTGCAATGTCCTCCATCCTGTTATTATTGTAGGACTAAGGACCTGCTCATCCCATGTGGGTCCTAGTACGGCCCTTGGTCATCGAAGCTGCACTGCCTCTCCAGATAAGTGGATACCTTTGGGGTCCTTTGCCATAACATATAACCTGTGAATATTGTAGCACCGAGACCCTATTCATTCCACAATTGCTCCTAGTAGGGCCCTTGGCCATGCCTCACTCCTTATACTTCTGATGGTAGTAGTTCCTCCAGTGGCAAATGTCTCCCGTTCCTACCTGGGGACTGAGTCAGTGAGCCATTGCTCATACATCACTATCTTACACCTCAGAGGCCGTTACCCCACCCCACTGCCTGTCGGCTTTTGGTAATACGTTTCAGGCCTTTTACCTTGCTCAATTGCCTATCGATAGATAAGCTGAAAAGGGCATTGGGAGTTAGTACTCAATTGTACATTGTACTCGATCTTAAGCCTGTATGCTTAATTCTGAGTATTTTTACTTCATTTCACTGTTTTCAGGCCTTTATATATATACACTCCTTTCTAGGCCTTGTCTTAGCCTTAGTGCTCCTTGGTATTCCTCTGTATGCCTGGTCTCCATGCCTCGGTACTATTTATAGGCATTGTCATAATCCACTAGGCGTTAGTACTCTGTTATAGACTTTGCTACTAGTCTGTATGCCCTGGTACTGCTCTTAAGGTCTTGGCATTCCTCGTTAGTCCTGTGATACCCCTGAATTGAGACTGGTCGATCTAGGGCCCTATGTCTTCACCCACCTGAAGCCCCGGTCAGTGAGGCATGTCTCGTCCATACATCACCCTTATGTCTCCATTGGCACTCCTCTTTAGGCTGTGATATTTGTAATCCTCTTTAGGCTGTGGCACCCCCCTGCAGTGAATAACTCTCGACCCATTGGGCTGAGACAGGTACTCCAGGCGCCTATGCTTCCACCAATCTGAAGCCCCGGTCAGTGAGGAATGTCTCACCCATACATCACCCTGCTGCCTCGATGTCTCCAGCCACCACCCGATCCATTCACAACCACCATCACGAGCTGCTCCTCTCTCCCTGCTGAGCACCTCCAGTTGTCCCCTACCACCACTGACTGACTCACCAGCCACCCCTTGTATTACCAGTAGAGCAGCTCACTAGGTTCCCCATGAGCTGCTCCTGCTGCAAACCCACCACTGTCAGCCCCCCTGACAAACCAGAAGGTCTGTCTGCAGGTACCAACAGCACAGCAGCCCTTATTACTCTGGTACCCTGAGGTCTTCTTTAAATAAACCCTCGGGGAACCACCATAACAGGAAATCCAGGGTATGCTGGTTGTTCAAGGTGCATGGTGCTCATAGCATATCACACCATGCATCTCTAATTCCAGTCAGCAGCAGCAGGAAATAATGTTCACTCTCTAAGCAGAATTTGCAATTTTGGAGTGAGAAATATATGCATGCAGATTGCCAAATTCAGGGTAATGCTGATGTGTGCTAGATCCGTAATGTATTTCAATAGGAATAAGTGTCAGCATCCCTCCAGTGCCAGACCCTGCCTCTCTGTCTGCCTGCCTACAAGAAGACCCAGCTGCCTTCCTTGTGTTGGTGGTGCCAGGAGGAGGCTGCATGAGCCCTCAGTCATTCAGTAGTGAGGGACGGTGAGTGAGGACTGCTTCTGCAGTTACTGTAGCAGTAGAAGTTAGGGTGCTGGCTGCACTGCGGCTTGCTGATGCTACTAGGTTCAAGCCTTACCATTGTGACCTGCTTAGGTGCTAAGGTCATAAAGAAGTGCCGGTCTTGAATGAGTGCCAGGGGTAAACGGATATTGAAATCAATCTTAGGCACTGAAAACAATATTCAATAAGCGCCTGTGTCAGTGGCCGGTTATAGAGAGGTATTGAAATCAATGAGCGCCCTGGTGCTTAAACATGCCATTATATGGTATGTCTCATTCCCTGTATAAGCTTGTCCTAAGATGCCTGACTCCCTCCTACCTGTTTCCTCTTGTACAAGTTGTAGTGGTATCACTAGAAGCCTGGGTCACATAGGTGGCTTTTGTGATTGGTGGTGGTGGTGGTTAACCCTTTAAGGGCCGCTGATGCATTGCATCATGTCCATTGGTCATCATGATGCACCAATGGCACCAGCACTTCGTTGGAGCATCCTGCCGACCCTCCGGGAGTTTATGTTTCAACGCCGTACAGTCGTCATGATGCTCCAATGAAACAGTGTCATTAGTGCATCATAACGACCAATGTGTATGATGCACTCCTTCATCAGCGGCCTTTAAAGGGTTAAACACACTTTGCAGGAAACCACCGGTGTCCACCCATGCTAGGTATATGGCCGCGGTTGACAATAATATGAAAAACATACAACGCTAAGCAATATTGGTTAAATTTCTACAAACACATTAGAACAAAGTGGTTAAATATTTTAGTGACCTAAAGACTTAACACCTTAGGGATTGCAAAATGCCTCCAGGTTTAGATGCACAAATGCAGTACTGCTGCTTTCCCTTGACTGTATCAGAGAAGCCTCTCAAGCCCCCTCTACTCCTGCTTGTCCTTGTGTTAAGAAGTTATGTCAGACTCCTGACATGTGTAGGACAAGTTGTAGATAGGTGGTGTAGACACCTTTAAGCATTTTATTCTGGGAAGTCTTTTCTCTAGGGGATGGTAACCGCTGAGTTTTATAGAGATTTAAGTGACCATAAGTTTTGCTGCGACTTTCTCTCATACATATATGGATCGACAAGCTAAAAGGAAGCCCCACAAGGCCCCTCATAAGGGTTCCCTTTGCCTTGTTGAGCCAAATATATGCTATCACAAATAACATGCCAGAAGAGTCAAAGCGACGAATGAGCGGGTTCTAAGAAGATTCCCACAAATCCCATATTTCGATATTGGCAAGTGCTCTCTGACGTCTTTCGCACAAGCTAAAGTTGGAAGAAATTCCTGGTAGTAGATCCTCCACTTAAGTCATTCAGGAGTGAGGGATGGTGAGTGAGGACTGCTTCTGCAGTTACTGTAGCAGTAGAAGTTAGGGTGCTGGCTGCACTGCGGCTTGCTCATGCTACAAGGTTCAAGCCTTACCGTTGTGACCTGCTTAGGTGCTAAGGTCATAAAGAAGTGCCGGTCTTGAATGAGTGCCAGGGGTAAACGGATATTGAAATCAATCTTAGGCACTGAAAACAATATTCAATAAGCGCCTGTGTCAGTGGCCGGTTATAGAGAGGTATTGAAATCAATGAGCGCCCTGGTGCTTAAACATGCCATTATATGGTATGTCTCATTCCCTGTAGAAGCTTCTCCTAAGATGCCTGACTCCCTCCTACCTGTTTCCTCTTGTACAAGTTGTAGTGGTATCACTAGAAGCCTGGGTCACATAGGTGGCTTTTGTGATTGGTGGTGGTGGTGGTTAACCCTTTAAGGTCGCTGATGCATTGCATCATGTCCATTGGTCATCATGATGCACCAATGGCACCAGCACTTCGTTGGAGCTTCGTGCCGACCCTCTGGGAGTTTATGTTTCAACGCCGTACGGTCGTCATGATGCTCCAATGAAACAGTGTCATTAGTGCATCATAACGACGAATGTGTATGAAGCACTCCTTCATCAGCGGCCTTTAAAGGGTTAAACATGTTTTGCAGGAAACCACCGGAGGCCACCTATGCTAGGTATATGGTCGCGGTTTACAATAATATGAAAAACATACAACGCTAAGCAATATTGGTTAAATTTCTACAAACACATTAGAACAAAGTGGTTAAATATTTTAGTGACCTATAGACTTAACATCTTAGGGATTGCAAAATGCCTCTAGATTTAGCAGTCTGTTTAGAAGCACAAATCCAGTACTGCTGCTTTCCCTTGACTGTATCAGAGAAGCCCCTCACGCCCCCTCTACTCCTGCTTGCCCTTGTGTTAAAGAAGTTATAAATGTCAGACTCCTGACATGTGTAGGACAAGTTGTAGATAGGTGGGGTAGAAACCTTTAAGTGTTTTTATTCTGGGAATTCTTTCCTCTAGGGGATGGTTACCCCTGAGTGTTATAGAGATTTAAGTGACCATAACTTTTGCTGCGACTTTCTCTCATACATATGTGGATCGACAAGCTAAAAGGGAGCTCCACAAGGCCCCTCATAAGGGTTCCCTTTGCCTTGTTGAGCCACATATATGCTGTCACAAATAACATGCCAGCAGAGTCAAAGTGACAAATGAGCGGGTTCCAAGAAGATTCCCATAAATCCCATATTTCGATATTGGCAAGTGCTCTCTGACGTCTTTCGCACAAGCTAAAGTTGGAAAAAATTCCTGGTAGTGGATCCTCCACTTAAGCCTTTATGGTTCACTGATGCATTTATGCATCATGCCCATTGGTCAGGTCTTGTGAGTAACTCACCAGGGCTGCATTAATGCATCATGCCCATTGGTTATCATAATGTATGATTCAGTGCAGGTCTTGTGAGTAACTCCCCAGGGCTGCATTAATGAAGTGGATGTAGATGTTTGGGGCTAGATTGATGCATTATGCCGGGGAGAAGGGGGAATACAGTCCAGGGGTCGGCATGATGCTCCAATGAAGTGCTGGTGAGCAGACTTGCCAGTACTTCATTAGTGCATCATGATGGGCATGATGTACTCCTGCATCAGTGGTCCTTAAAGGGTTAAGTCAATAGTGTTTTTGCGGTCAGACTGAGTCGGTGTAAGAGCAGCAGGGTCAGTGGGTCCATGTGGTGTCAGTCCCTGGGGTCTGGGGTTGAGGGAGGATGGATCAATCACAGACTGGTAAAGCTCTCAGGGCTCAGCTAGGATGAGACCGGATGGTGATAGGTGCTAGAAGGTAGGGTCAACTATATAGGTATTTATGTGTGGAGTGAATGGAGGAAAGTAAGGACAAAAGCAGAGGGGGGAAATAATAAGGCAGGGAAAGAAAGGAGAAGAGAGTGGGAGAGACAGAGAGGCAGGCAGAGAGACGTAGAAAGGGACAGAAACTGAGAGACCGACCGGGAGATGCAGAGACATACAGAGAGACAGAGAAACAGAAGCAGTGAGAGAGAGAGAGAGAGAGAGAGAGAGAGAGAGAGAGAGAGAGACAGAAAGAGAGAGAGACAGAGAGAGACAGACAGACAGAGACGGGCAAAGAGAAAGCCCACAAACAGACAGAGACAGAAAAAGGTGAAGAGCGAATGAAAGGAGAAGAAAAGGGGTAAAGGGCGGAGGGACAGGCAGGGATAGAGGAGGGACAGAGGAAAGAGAGAGCAGAGAATAGGAGAGGGGGGTAGGCAGACAGCAAACCGGGGGCTGAGGACAAGGCTGAGCCCCCCTCACTCTGGAGGCTGAGGGCACCTCATGGGCTGAGCTGAAAGCAGGGACTGTGGGCTGCAGGATGTGAGACAGTTAGATTTAATGAGAGAGCCAGCCTGTGGAGAAGGTGCTACGTGACACGGTAGTTACCTTAAGCCTGAGGACCATTTACTATTCAAGATAGAACACATTTTGGAACACCTTCTTTGAATTAGCAATGCAGCAGCTGATGCAATTGGGCAATTGTGACGTCATCAGATGCATCAGACAAACCTGCGGCTCTCTTTCCCAGTTACACATATTTTAATTATCATGTCAGTATCCCTTTATTTGATTGAAAGGACCTCGAATTAAGCTATCACGAAAATAGAGTACCGTTTTTCTTGAAGAGAAGCGAATAAACTATAAATTACAGAGTAAAAGGGTGGGCTGTTGGCTCCATCTAGATCTACCACTCAGCTCAGATTCCCGGCAAACAGGATGGATGTGTCATTTGATGCATTCTTCCAGCCCTTCAGGAGTACTTCAATCTTGTCAAGAATTAACAAATGCAGTACCAGCAAGTTACCTACCATAGATACAATCAGACATCGTGCTGACAAGGGGTAAAATGTAAAATGCATCACAGCGTGTATATATATATATATATATATATATATATATATATATGTATATATATATATATATATATATATATATATATATGTATATATATATATATATATATATATATATATATATATATATATATATATATATATATATATATATAGAACTGATAACTGCAGCAGGAGGCTGAGCAATGAACATCCATCTCTGTGTGGGTAGGGAGAGGGTGGAGATGGTGGAGAGAGGAGAGGCGGTTCAGGTATTGGGAAAGCAGTGGTGTACTTACAGGGGCGCAAGGAGCACAGGTGCAAGGCAATGGGGGCTTGGAGGTACAGGTCCCGTTCACTGTGCAAGGACTACAGATTTTTGTTTTTGTCTATTTCACAACAAGATTATCGGGAGAACGTTCCTGCATGTTATTGAGTGAGAGTGCCGCTTCACCAGGAGACGTCAAATTTCTGCAAATTTGACAGAAGATGGCTTCTGTATCATTAGTCTGGCTGCCAGCTAGGTTAACCTTGCCAAAATACCCCCGAAGAGGTTATGAGTGATTTGGGTAAAGGAAGTCATCCATTCTCGCATATATATATATATATATATATATATATATATATATATATATATATATATATATATACACCATGTCTTTCATATAGATTGAGTGAGGTAGCGACAAATATGAAAGACTAGAGTGACAGAAAAGATATCGTGGCCTAAGAGAATAAGAGGAGAAGTTACAGGGGAAAGAGTAGAAATTGCAGCATGAATTGTCTGTGGTAATGTCGGACATGTATTGTCCCTATCAGGACAGAACAGGAGGGTATCTCAAAAAGATTTGGAATTGATCCTGTCGGAGGTGATAATTCCAAAATTGAACTCACTGACCTTCTGGAGTGGATTCCCTCTTGTATTGTAAAGAGGGAGTCAGTTATAGGAGTGGTATAGGAGGGGTCCAGTCTCTTATTTTGCAACTCGACCTATTTCCGTGCAGTTCACTTGTAGCAGAAGTCAAGCAGGGAAGTCTGTTCTTAGGGTGAGAAATGTAGGAGAACTGCAGGATCAAATAGTTACGGTGAGAACTGGTTTCCCAATCTTTTTGAGATACCCACCAGGGTGCACCAGGTGCGTGGGAACACCACTCAGGGCGGGTTCCCACGGTGGGAATTGAATCACATTGTGAGACACTGATAGTAATTCCCACGGGAAGACTGGGTAAATTCACTATCACTCACAGGTGGTGGGTTAGGGTAGATTCACCTTAAGTCGGGCTGCCTTCCATCCAGGGAACACAGAAATCAATTTTGGTGTTGAACATTGCCAGGTATTTAAGTCAATGTTATTCAAATAAAGTATTGGCCCGTTTAGGCGCCGTGATCTCTCAAATATGCGTCAGTCTCAAGTAAGCACCTTGGTCACAGGAATAAGGAAATGAATCATAAGCGATGAAGCCAGCATTCAAATAAGGGCCGGGGATGTTGGATTATTAAAATGAATAAGTGCCCATTCGTTTTGATGGGCCACCTCACCTTCATACATCTGTCTGCACTTCTGCACTAAGCTTTAACCTCAAACCTGGTCGAATGTATACATAATAAAAATATACTGTCATACCTTCTAATACCGGTTCTCTGATGCAGTTCATGACATCACAATAGACCAAATGTATATAAGAGATATCAAAATAAGCCCCTGGGTGATATCCTTCCTGAGCAATTGGTGCCGGTAGTGCTCATGGGTTAGCATCATCGACCTCTCTATATCCGCTTATCCCGAGCACTAATTACCTCGGGCTTAGTATACAGTGCACACCTTATCCCTCATAGCCCAATACCACCTGGCACTATCCCTGCCATTATCTACCATACAATCATGCAAACTGTATCTGGGCCCTAGACAGAGTTGGAGGTTTGGGTTGGTTTGGTTGATCTTAGCTCCACTAATAGTACTTAGGAGTTTTTGTGGTTCAGAGACATTATGTCCTTCCTTTTCTGTTAGGACAGGTATTTCAAAGCTGCTTGTCCAAATAGCTAGAAGGTATTTATATGCTGCCTGCCCAACGGAGCAATAACCGCATCTATGTGAGGGGGAAAACCGCCACTGGGGCTTCATTCCCCTACACTTCTCGGGAGGGCCGGGGGGGGGGGGGTGGGGGGGATCTCCATTGTCTATTCTAAGAAATGGTTCTTGTCCCCTTGTCTCTCAATCTCACATCCCTTGTTGATTTTATGAAGTGGCCATTTCCCCTTGTTGATTTTACCGTCTGAGGCCCTTGTATCATCATGCTAATGCACCAAATTTTGAACAAGCGACGGTCTCAAATAAACTGAATGGCGGAGCAATTACCCCCCATGACAAGTTGGTGATCTAATCTAAATTAGATCTTACCCACCAACAGATATTGAAGGATATTGCTGGGCAAACTTCATTGTGCTTATCAGAATTGGGTGGCAGTATTAACCCAGAAAGGAAAGAGGCCACAAAGAAAAGAAGAAAAAGCTCATTCAAATTGATCTCAATAGAGTAGAATCCCTTTATTCCCCAGGGGCATGGGAAGCAGTTTCAGAGTGGGTGAGACCAGGGGGGTTTCTGCAATTTTTGACCTTCCTATGCTTGACCTTTTAGTTTGGACCTTTCGAGGAGTTAGCCAAAAGTGGGGGGGACATGTCCCCCCTGTCCTCCCTGCTTTCCACGCCCATGTTCCCAGGTCTATCAATGTATAAGCCACATTTCGAGCTGTCAGTCCAACTATGCATGCGGTGATGACACATCCAACTGATGCAGTGATGACATATCCAATAACATACACTTAAATGCACCCCCTTCGGATCCTACATGGCTTTGAAATCAATTTTGAATGTGGACTCTCTGTTATGACATACAGTATATATATATATATATATATATATATATATATATATATATATATATATATATATATATATATATATATATATCACGGTCCCTCTAATTAGCTTGAAGACTTATCCATACTTATAACACAGCTGGGCGAAGTCAGAGTGCATTATCCACAATGCTGCATTCTGATTGGCTGATTGACCGTGCATTATCTAGATGGATAATGCACTCCCAGTACAGGGAGTCTCACCTTTAAACTTAATGTCCCTATGTTATTAGGTGGCTGATGTGAGACTTTCCTCTGTTATAACGGGAATAATACACTTGGTCATGGCTATGGTCATGCTCTAGACTGTATTGAGACATCTCGGGGCCTATAAGGCCTCTTGATGTCTCAATACAGTCCAACAGCCATGCCCCGTGCCTGATTCTCTAAATAGTGCACTGATGCTGGTTTGCATCATGCCCATTGGCTGTCACAAACATGAATGCAGCCCTGGTATGAATGCAGCCCTGGTATGAATGCAGCCCTGGTATGAATGCAGCCCTGGTATGAATGCAACCCTGGTATGAATGCAGCCCTGGTATGAATGCAGCCCTGGTGAGTTACCTGCCTGGGATTCCTCCAGGTATCATGACCAATGAATGTAGTCGTGAAGAGTAAATGCATACCCATGATAACATATGTACACTCTAAAATAAACAGCTGTTGAATCTACTAGGCATCCTGGTAAAACAGAACAGTGAACCACCGTTACTGCATTGCAGTGAAGCAGTGTACTTTCTACCATGAGGCCCCAGATGGCTGTACAGTGGTGTAAGGAATATCCTTGAAAATTAAGAAGGATCTCTGGCAACTTTGGGACAAGGATTTCGCAATTTCTTTAAAGTGCACTAAGCAACATGTAGAATATATAGGTGATACCTACGTCAGGTGGCGACAGAACATTGGACCAGTGTTGAACCTGCACTGGCAGATAAACGTTGATTAATTTATTCAGTATTCTGGGCCCACTTAGATTAAAGTAGGTACACCCTCCAAGGCGATAGAGAATTGAGTAGCTGAGAAATGACAGTACATAATAAAACATGCATAACAAGGTACAGAAATAGAAATGAGATAGGGACATAATTGTATTATATAGAAAATATATGAAATAACAGAGGCCATCTTCTGTCAACCCTGCGTTCCTTCCAGCACTCTAGCCAATTAGAGGTCGGTAAACGTGTCACGTGACCGCAGTGTACCCTGGGTAGGAGGGAGATTAGTCTGGGCGTCTCTGACTAAATTAGATAGTGCATCCTGGGGTGGGTAGAATGTGTAAGTATTTGGGGGGGGGGGAGGCGAGGGTATAGAGAGTGCATTGTGATATAGATTTAGATAGGAAATGGTTTGAGATATGATGAACAGGATGAGGTTCAGAGGTGATGATAGGATATGATGAGAATCTTTCTCTCTTCCCAGGTAAATGGGGTGTGTCTGCTTCTGTGTGAGGGAGGTCGGGGGATAGCTACCCTGTGGTAGAAAGTGGGTGGGATGGGGCGAGAGGGGGTAGGCTGGGGGTGAGCTCAAGTACAGTAACTGATTATGCATCGAATAAGCCTACATATACGATCATAATATTTAATATAATACACCTATGTATTGGTGCTTCGAATTAACTTCTGTGGAATGATGTAGTCATGTCCTATGTATATTTACAGACAGACAGGAGAATCAAAGACAGAATGAAATCAACCTATACAAGGAGACTTCAAACATATGCACTAAGTCAGCACTACACAGCACCCCTAAATGTGCCCACAAGGAGATAGAGCCTGGAAGGACAATAGGAATAAAACCAGTGGATGATATGATTGATGGTGACATACTCAAATAAAGCTATACAAACCCACCCGATCCCAAGCAAACCAGCCCCCTCCCACCTACCCCTGCAAGGATTGCATTATCTAAATATAGCCAAACCCCTCCCAACCCACCCCTTATGTCACGTGACCTCGCGCCCATCTTCATGCTGCGCCAGTGGGCATGAATTTGGGGCCCACACCCCCACCTCACGCCCAGTGAACGTTTCTTACCCCTGGCGATTGTATGAACACAGGGTTTCTCCTGCTGACACCCTTTTCCTGGGTGGTGGTAGGATGGGGTTGGGACTTTTGAGGGTGGGGGAGGGGGTGGTAAAGTGCAGTGGGGATGGATGGGGGGAGGGGGAGGTGAATGACAGGTGGGTGATGGAGGGGTTGGGGTGGATCAGGGGAATGCTAGGTCTTTGGGTTTGAGCAGAATAATGATTATCAGAACATCAATAGAAAGGTATACCTACAGCACAACTGGCATTATTATACATATTGCCATCCCTCAGTGGGCAGGGTCTTTGATTGGGCTAGTTACACTGGTTTTGATGTATCATTAGGGGCCTACTATGTGGAGACATAAAACATACCTAGAAACCAAAAATACTAGATAGGAATATGTCATGTGGGCTATACCAGCAAAAAATGTGGGTTAAAATATGTAGGGAGATGGAGAGAATCATAAAGTAAGATTACTTATCAGGACTTCATTTTTGACCATGCTGACCTTAATGCACTCCTAAAGGGGTGTCAGCATGCACTGAACGAGGGAGTCGCCAACTCAATCAATGACTTACCCATTAGAGGCTATGAGCAGATACAGGGAAATAACACATTCAGATAGCATGTTTTCATGAAAATATATAAACGGTTAGAGCTACTAGTACTAGTGTATCTTTATTTAGATTAAATCATGCTTAAGAACAATTTCAAATTCTACCATGGTGTAAACCACTAAAACACATGACTAAAATCATATTGGAAATAAAGGCACGGTAATGATCCAAAGTTTTTTTTTAAATTCCCAAGAAAAATAAAGACCTGATCAAGTGCCTTATTAATTGTGCAACAAATTGATGCATCCCTCTCAGTCTCAGGTGTATTCTGTGTGGACTGATGAAGTGTGAATAGTTGAATTTGTGCAAAATGAACCTCTAAAGGATGTGAAATGAGCATCACAATCACTGTCATCACCAGCCATATCTAAATGATGCTCGACTCAACCGGATGCTGATAGTCCTGGCCTGTAAAAAACCTTTCCCACTTGTTCTGTTCCTTACATTTTGCTCGAGCACTCCATACCTGACTCCTCAGTGATCACAATGATCAGTTGAGTATTGGATTATCATACAACAGCAGCTCATCTAACAAAGATAAACACTGATCGATGTTGAATGGTTTCGATGGTGACTCAAGACCCAGGCATAAAACCTATAACTGGTTGTTCCAATATCCTGCTGCCCTGTTCCACTTGTCCTCCTTTTACCGCACTATGGACATCTATTTTTCCCTATTCAATCCATGTCCTGGCCTTTATTACCATTCTACCCTACGTCCAGACCTCCCCTGCTCCAACCTGCCCTCCGCCTGCCTTGTTCATACCTTTAAATGACAACTACAATACTGTTGCCTATCACCTTATTGAAACAATCATCCTGCCCTGTTTTGGCTTTGCCTGCTCATCAACACAGTCCCCTTTCTTATCCTCTCTTATCGATAGAACATAATGATTGATAAATGCCCCAACCAGCAAACTCTGCTTTCCCCAACCTTAGCTCTGACCCCATCCCTAGACCTCCTCTGCTTCCCCTAGTGTCATTGCCCTGCAGGTTACAGTATTCATGTCCAATCTCCTCCTTCTGTCCCACCCCTCATCCATCAACATAACCAATGACACAAAACATATATCCTAACACAAAGCATAAGAACAAAACAATACCAAAGGAATGGAGTAGAAAATGAAGTCAGCCAATATGCTATTGTCTCTAGCATCCCTGACTGGTGATTATTGACAAGGGGACAAGGGGGTCTGCCCTATGTTTTTGGAGTAGAGCAGGCAATGCCATTATCACAAGACATGATTCAGTCAAAAATGAGACAAACCTTGATTTGATTAGTGGCATGAATGACAAAAATTACTGCCTGGACTGCGTCCTTCCCACTGGAGCCACCTTCAAGTTCAGAAGTTCCCTACCTTTCACATCCATGCTGCTTCATAAATAGTCATGTTTCTTCCATTGATATTGTATGTCTTAGGAACAGCTGCATTTGCCTATTGGAAAAGGGAACTTTGACACAATTCCATGTGAAACACCTTCTTCATCTTCACCTGTCTTCCTAATGCATGGCTGCCTAATCCTATATCCAATATCATGGACACTAAGTAATTTCTAGAAACAATGTGGGAATGATTCACAACCTTCCCCGTTTGTCCCATCCCATTGCTAGATATTGTTTTTCCAAATACTCAGACTGCAAATGAATAAATATTTTGTGAATTGGAATGAAAATCGAACATCATTTCCAACTTTCTAGAACAAAAATGAAACCATGGCACATTGTACTCAATCCAAATTGATATACCTAGCTTCCCTCTAGAAGGGGCTACATTAGTTTAGATTGGAATCAAACTTGTGCTTCCACTTCTCGCCACCACAGCACCAACCACCTTCTCCTTCACATTCAGTATATAACTTCCCCTACTCTTATAGAGCAATGCACCAGAAAATGGCACATTTTTCAGTGCTTATAGAAGAAGTTTTTACATCCTTTTTAGGTAAATGACAAGATAATAATATCACAACAAGCCATGGAATTAAAACACTACTTGAAAAGCAACCATCCTGTTGATAAGGTGGTGATTTGTGGACCTTTTCCTAAAAAAGACTATTTTTCTAAACTGTGTGTGCATCCTGTTGCATTGGCCATATATAAGCTCACATAGCCATTATCAGCTGGGGGCCGCCATTAGACCCCGACGCCACTATGACTAACACCTTCAGCCCCCGACTCCGCAGTATATGCCAGGGATGCCTCCCATTGGTCAATAATACAATAGCCATGTGCCGTATAGCACCATAGGATAAACTATACAGCAACCTTTCTGTATGGCCATACAACAAACACTTCCTAGCTCGTCTATTACCCCTTCCATGTTGTTATAGTCCCTAGTTTCTATAGGCAGCCATACAAATAGCCCTAGAGCATTCAGGGCAGCAGCAATAGGCTATAGCTCTCCACTGCTGGGTGGCCCATATGGTTATAACCACTTCTAGAATGAGATAAAGAAAATACAAGAAAAGATATTTCCTTGCTTTAGTAGCCAAAAAGAATCAAATTATGTTCTTTTTATGTTATATAGATTAACATCAGTGAGTACTGAAAACTTCATAGGATTATTTAAGCATGGCTTCATATTGGAATATGGTCTCTATTCCCAAGCCTGAGGCCCACCTCTGTAGTCTGCTGAGCTGCCATCTTGTTAGCATTATTCATGGCTTAGGGGGCCCTGTGCTCTGCTGAGGTATTGTGTTAGCATTATTCATGTAGGGGGCCCTGAGCAGAGGAGTGTCTCTTGAATGAGTCGCTAACCAATGGAAGGGCCTGTCAGGTGTTGGCTACGGAAGCCGATGTGTGCCACTGCTCTATGTCTCCTAATTTTGTATAAAGGGGACTGTCTGTGTCTGTTCTACTAAGACATATATGAAGAAAAATCAGTTGTCTGTCTGTCTGTCAACTCCTTCAGTGCACTTGTGACAGGTATACTTTAAGCCAGGGCAAGTAGGCAATAATGGAATAGTACATGATAAGAGTGCTAGAGCAGCAAGTTCATAGGGGAAATTGTGCGGTAGGGGAGTTTGGGGATTGGGGAAGGGGGGCCAGGGGAGGGGGGTCAGGTGAATGGAGGAACACAGGGGGCTGGGGTGCAGGGAAATTGGGGGGGGGACAAGGGAATGAGGGGAAAGGGGGGGGGGCAGGGGAATGGGGGAACATGGGAATGAGGAAACAGCGGATTGGGGAAACATGAAAGGCAGGGAACAAGGGAATGGGGTAGTAAATGAGGGTGGGAGAGTGAGATGGAGAAGGAGTGAGTACTGGAGTGAGCATGTAAGGGGGTGTGGAAATAGGGAAAAAGGGAAATGAGTGAGATGGGGGATGACGAAGAAGGGGAATGATGAAGTAGGGGAATGAGTGAGTAAGGGCCTGAGGAAGTAGGCTACAAGAAACAGTGGTAAGTGGTTGAGTAGGGGAGTAGGTGGCTGGTTATATAAGGGAGTGAGTATTAGTTAGCTGACAAACTACTGCAACTCCCATATTCATACCAAGATATGCAGAGTCAGATGTGGTCAGTCAATGGAAAATTAGGAGGGTCGAATACACATCATGGAATACACATGTGACGGTAGGGAAGTGAAGCAGTAGGGAAGTGGGGGCACTTGAGGGAATAAGGGAAGGAGCCCAGCCCCTGCACTCCCCGTGCCTTACAACACCATCCTCGTTAGAAAGAACACAGAAAGAGGGTTGTAAAGAAAAAAAAGAAAAGGGTAGGGTATGTAAAGATGTCAGCATTTTCTAAAAATAGGGGCCCTTTCTAGACCTCGAAAATCCGTTTTTGCTGAAAAAAGGTTGCCTTTTCCACTCTAAAATAGATAAGATGGATAGGGGGTACATTTCAATTCAAGCAGCGGTCTGAAGACTTGAGCACGTCTACAGATCAGTGGTGATACTGCATGGCTCCTTACAATGTATCATTACCTGCGGCAGACTGGGTCAAAAGAAACGTCATTGTCTCGCTGTCATAGCAAAGTTGTGGCCTGGTTCCTGCACTGTAGGGGGCCGACCACAAATTATGTCACACAGGTGGGGGTGGGGGTGGGGGTGGGCGTATTTCCCGATTGTGACAATGTGTGGGGGGTGTCAAGGATTGTGTGACATCACATTTTCAAAAATTTATTTTAAGACCTATATTGAAGACTTCATATGAAACAAGCTAAATATGTTAGCTAGAAGGGAATTACAGAAGGTCAGCACTGTAATGGTAGTGGCGAAATTTGGAGGCTTTGCCCTCAACTCCCCACCGATAGTCAGGTAATATTCTATTTTACCCCCAAATCCCTGTCACTCGGATAAAATTCTAACATAATTCAGATAAGATATTATCATCGGAAGCTACGCTGAGTCGATAGTATGGCTGAAGGGGGGGGGGTCTAGCCAAGTGTGACATCATTTTCTAAGGGGGTGTTGGCTGATGTGTGACAGGGGGTGGGGTTTTGAAAATGGCCAAAAAAGGTGTGGCGTAATTTATGGATGGCCCCTAGGGGCCTTTGTAATAAATCATTGCAGAATTATAGGGTGTTTACTCACTACATTAGCATGTCCCTAGAATCCACAAAAAGGTGGGTTTTTTCTTAGACAACTTCTCACTCACTCCCTTCTCCCCTCCTCATCCACTCCCTCACTCTCACATCCATAACAGGCTTAACGTTTACCTTCACAAACTGGGTTTTCAAAGTTGACAGACAGACAGCTGTTTTTCTTCCGACATCACTTCATAAAACACCCATACCTATGCAACATGTACATTTTTGTATATCTACTACATTGTA
The DNA here is from genome assembly GCA_949317995.1 of Acholoe squamosa. Classification (NCBI taxonomy): domain Eukaryota; kingdom Metazoa; phylum Annelida; class Polychaeta; order Phyllodocida; family Polynoidae; genus Acholoe; species Acholoe squamosa. Next base: position 9,140,826 of record OX439035.1, read on the forward strand.
GCACATAGCACAATTTTTTTACTGGTGGCACACGTCGGCTTCTGTAGTTGGCAACTTATTATGTTATAAAAAACATTGCTTTCATTTTTCATGACATTGAGATTAAAGCATTCTACATTGTTCTGCTTTATTTTTGTTTCTCCTCAATCAATGTTCTTAGTGGTTGACACTTTATGGAGTATAATTGAAAAAAGGGCTGGCGATTCTGCAGCAGTGCAGCTCTCATGACTTATTTATCAGGCTGCATGGTTCATCATGACAAAAAATGAAAATTCCCTTTTTGTCAATCAGCAGTTGAGATCTTCTCCAGGTTTGCATTTTCAAATGCATCTCTTTTAGGGTCTATTTATTTCATAAAAAATGCCTTGACTCTCCTAGATGCTAAGGAGAGTAGTAAATTTTATGACAGAAAGTGACAGCTTCATGTGTCAAACTAATTAAGTACCACTCTGTGCCAATATTTTGACCTACGGCAGGTGGCGGCAGAACATCGAATCAATGTTGAATCTATAGGGCATTAGCATATTAGGCTATGGAGGCCGCCATCTTGGTTAGGCCCTGACTCCAGAGCAAGGCATTCTGGGGAGATTTCTTATCAGCCTCCAGAACAATGGTCACTGATAACACTGATAAGCTGCACCCTACCCCCTATCTTAATCACCCCAAGTACTCCTCTATTGTTTCAAGTGATAACCAAGATAGGGAGACAATGCCCTGATTGGCTTACCTGTGGTGTCAAATAGAAATTTCAATCTATTGCACTTTTATTTCAAATATCTAATCTATTTCTGGATGATCTACTTAAAGCTGTGGATATGGAGAGTTCACACATAAGATTTATAGAAAAATCCCATGGATAGTAATTAATTGGCAGGTTGTCAAACTAGACTATACAAAGAGGCCAAATGATGATGTAGCCCCTGACTACATGAGCCATCTAGCTGATACTCTTAGTACTAGCAATATGTTAGTCCCGCATACTAATTAATACAATATTCTGGGCCCACTTGTGACAAATAAGGTACACCCACCCAGGGGACAGAGAATGGAGTAGCTGAGAAATGACAGGGCATACTAAAACATGTATAACAAGCCACAGGAATAGGAATCAGATAGTGACATAATTGTATTATATATAGAAATAACAGAGGCCATCAGAGCGTCCTCTCCTTCTGGTAACCCTGTGTTCCTTCCAGCACTGCAGCCAATCAGAGGTTGGTAAATGTGTCACATGACCCACAGCGTATCCTGATTAGAAGTGAGATTAGTCTGGGTGTCCCCTGACTAGATTAGATAGAGCATCCTGGGGTGAGTGGAATGTGTATGTAAGTGTAGGTGGGGTTAGGGTGGGGATGGAAAGGTATAGATAGTGCATCTGATCTAGATTTAGATAGGGAATTGGTTGAGATATGATGAAGAGGATGGGGGTTCATAGGGCATGGTTGGATATGATGAGCATCTTTATCTCTTGGGGTAGGATGGGGTTGGGACTCTTTGAGGATGGGTGAGGGGATAGCAAAGTGCAGTTGGGGATGGATAGATGATCAGGGGTAAAGGTAGGTCTTTGGGTTTGAGCAGAATAATGATCATCAGAACATCGATAAGAAGGTATGTCTCTGTGATCGGGCTAGTTCCACTGGCTTTGATACATCATTCGGGACCTTCTATGTGGAGACATAAAACATACATAGAAATCAGAACTACCAGATAGGAATATACTACTAGTGTATTTTCATTTTGACTAAATCATGTTTAAGTGCAATTTCAAATTCTACCATGGTCTAAACCACTAAAACACATGACTAAAATCAAATTGGAAATAAAGACATGGAAATGCTACGAAGACCTTTAAAGACCTGTTAAAAAATCCTGGCTTGTAAAGAACTTTTTTATTCCTTACATTTTACTGGACCACTCAATCACTGACTCATCATTTTTCACAGTGATCATTTGAGTATTGGATTATCATACAACAGCAGCCAATCAGAATGAATCTACTAATAACTAACACTGATGTAATGTTACAAGGTTACCTGGGTTTAAAACCTATCACTGGTTCCAGTATCCTGCCTCTGCTGCCCTGTTCCTCTTGTCCTCCTTTTGCTGCCCTATGGTGATCTATCATCCTATCATCCTATCAGTCTCCTGGCCTTTATTATCATTCGACTCTGCTCCCAGATCTTCTCTCCTCTATACTGCCCTGCTCTTGTCTTGTCCTTACTTCTGAATGATCACTACAGTACTGTTTTTTCTTGTCCGATCCAGTCTCTCTGTGCCCTGCTGGAACATATCCTTCCCAGTCTGACCCTTGCCTCTCCCACCAAAAGAACCGATGCCCTGCCTTCTACCTCATTGTAATGATACCTCATCTCATTGTAATGATCATCCTGCCCCTTTTCCCTTTGCATGCTCATTAACATCATTTCCTTCCTTATCCTCTTGTATCAATAGAACATATGTTCTTCTCATGACCTGACCCAGTCTTAGCTCTGGCCCCAAGTCCTATTCCTCTATTGCTGCCCTTAGTCTCATTGTCTTGTAGGGTAACAGTATTCATGTCCAATCTCCTCCATCTGCCCCGCCCCTCATCCATCAACCCAGCCAGAGGCACAAACACTCTCCTACCACAAAGCACAAGAACAAAACAACACAAGAAGGAATGGAGTACAGAATGAATGCAGGCCACTTTTCTATTGTCTCTAACATCCCTGACTGGTGATTATGGACACGTAGGTCTGCCCCATGTCTTTGGAGTGGAGTCGGCAATGCCATTATCACAAGATGTGATTCAGTCAAAAATGAGACGGTTTAATTTGATAAGTGGTGTGAATGGCAAGCAAACCAGCCTCCACCCACATCCTTCCTGCCTGAGACAGCTCCATCCTCAGAAGCTCCCCATCTCTCATATCAGTGCTGCTTCATAAATCATTTTCAGCCCGCTGTACATTCCAGCTAACCTAACAATCAGTCAAGGTCAGTTGTTAAGGAGGGGAAAGGTCATAGCTTTGACCCTTCAACTTTAAGAACAGGTAATGTATTATTGCATCATGTCCATTGGTCATCATGATTCACCAGTTTCTTCCATTGATCTGTTATTTCTCAGAGACAGCTGCATTTGCCTATTGCAAGAGGGAACTCTGAAACAATTCCATGTGAAACACTTTCTTCTTTTCTCTCTTCCTAATGCATGGCTGCCTAATCATATTACCAATACCATGAACACTAGGTTATTGCTTAAGAAAATGTGAAAATCATTCACAGAAGTTCCTATTTGTCCTATCCCTTTGCTAGAGATTGATATTCCAAATACCCAAACTGCATTCATAATGAATGTATATTGGATGAATTGAAAAGAAAAATTAAACATTCCTTACACCTTTATAGAAGGAAAATGAAACCCTGATACATAAAGATGATATACCTATCTTCTCTCTAGAGCGGGCTACATTACAATTACATTGATAAAACTTGTGCTTCCACTTCTCGCCACCACAGCACCAACCACCTGCTCATTCACATTCAGTATATAACTTTCCCTACATCTATAGACCAATGCAACAGGAAATAATATTTCCAAAGAGTAAAGATTAAGCTATGCATCTCTCTTAAATTTGACAAAAATGTAATATCACTTCAGGCCCTGCAACTCATACACCACTTGAAAAAACCCTGTTGATAAAGTGGTCATTTTGGATCTTTTTCTAAAACAAAGAGAGACAAAGACTCGGCTGTATGTTTATCTTTCTACATTTGTCTATGGTACCTTAGGAAGGACTATGCAGCAACCTTTCTGTATGGCCATACAGTAGTCCATTCCTAGCTCCTCCATTACCGTTTCTATGTACTTATAATTCCTGCTTTCTATAGGCACCCATACAAACAGTCCTTGAGCATTCAGCCCAGCAGCAACAAACTGCAGCCATCTACTACTGGGTGTCCCATATGTCTAAACCACATAGAGAACATGATAAAGAAAATACTGAGAAAAACACTATCCTTGCTTTCAGTATCCAAATATCAATCTTTTTTCAGTATAGGAAGTTGGTGTTAGCTGGTATTGAAAACCTCTTCTATTTCAGCAATGCTTGATATTGGAACATAGTGTCGATTCCCGAGCCTGTAGTACAGCTCTGTGATCTGTCAATCTGCCATCTTGTTAGCATTATTCATGGGTAAAGGTCTGCCATCCTGTTCAGCATTCATTATTCATGATAAGGGGGGCCCTAGAGGGGGGAAGTGTCTCTTGTATGACTTGCAAGTCATCTGAGGGGACTGCAACATGTTGGAAACTTACTTGTTTTGAAAGGATTTTACTTTTTAAAAGCCATTATAGCCCCCACCTGCATCCTTCATGCCTGAGATAGCTCCATTCGCAGAAGCTCCCCACATTTCACATCAGTGCTGCTTCAAAAACAATTATGTTTCTGACTTTAACATGTTGTTTCCCAGGCACTGCTGCATTTGGCTGTTGAGAGAGGGAACTCTGACACATTTATGCTAAAACACTTTCTTCATCTTCTCTTCTCTTTGGCTAATGTATGGGTACCTAATCCTATAACCAATATCATGAACACTAAGTGATTTTAAAAAAACAATGTGAAAATGATTCACAACCATCCCCATTTGTCCCATCCCATTGCTAGAGATTGTAATTCCAAGCCCTCAAGCTGTTAACATAATGAATATATATTTTATGAATTGGAATGAAAATTGACCATCATTTTCACCTTTCGAGAACATAAATGGAACCATGAGACATTATGCATTAACCCAAATAGTAAACCTACCTTCCCTCTAGAAGGGGCTACATTAGTTTAGATTGGAATAAAACCTTTGCCTCCAGCTTTCGCCAACACAGCACCAACCACCTTCTCCTTCACCTTCAGTATATAACCTCCCCTACATCTATAGACCAATGCACCAGGAAATGGGAACTTTTCCAAAAAGGTATAGATGAACCTGTGGATCATTCTTAGGTTTGGCGAGAAAAGAATATCACATCAATCCCTGCGATTCATACTTCACTTGAACATAATCTTGTTGATAAAATGGTGATTTGTGGACGTTTTTTTCTAAAGTAAAAAAAGACTGTGTTTGTGTTGCTACATTGGTCTATAGTTCCTCAGGATGAACTATGCAAGGGCCTTTCTATATGGCCAAACAGCAAACTCTTCCTACCTGCTCTTTGTCTCCTCCATTCCCCTCCCCATGGTTATAGTCCCTACTTTCTATAGGCACCCATACAAACAGTCGTTGAGCATTCAGGACAGTATCAACCAACTGCAGCCCATTGCTGGCTGCCCCATATGTCTAGAACCACATAGATAATGTGATAAAGAAAATACTACTTTCAGTACCCAAAAACTCAAATAATTTTTCTGAATAGGAAATTGGCATTAGCAGGTATTGAAAACCTCTTCTATTTAAGGATTGGTTGATATTGCAATGTGGTCTCGATTACCCAGCCTGTGGCACACCTCTGTGGCCTGCAAAGCTGCCATCTTGTTAGCATTATTCATGCATTAGGGGGTCCTGCGGTCTGCTGAGCCATCATCCTGTTAGCATTATCCATGGTGTAGGGGACCCTGAGGGGAGGAGTGTCTCTTGTATGACTCGCTAACCACCTGAAGGGCCTGCAACGTGTTGGAAACTTATTTGTTATGAAAAGATTTTACTTTCCATCTTTTCATGATGTTGAGGCTAAAGCATTTTACATTGGTCTGCTTCATATTTGTTTCTCCTCAATGAATGTTCTCAGTGGTTGACCCTTTATGGAGTATTTATAATTGAAAAAAGAGCTGGCGATTCTGCAGCAGTGCAGCTCTCATGACTTATTCATCAGGCTGTATGGTTCATGACGACACATGAAAATTCCCTTTTTGCCAATCAGCAGTAGAGATCTTCCCAAATGCCATAGACATAGACATACTCCTAGATGCTAAGGAGAGTAGTAAAAATTGTGACAGAAAGGGACAGCTTAGTGTGTCAAACTAATTTAGTACCAGTCTGTGCCAATTGGCAGCATTGTGACAGCCAGCTTTACATAGGATACACACTGTCAATGTCAATTAGTACCGTAAATCCCCGGTCACAAGCGGGCCCCGGTCATAAGCCGGGGGGGGGGAGTTCAGGGCAATCCTAAAAGCCGGTTTTGGGATCAGATTTTTACCATTTTCTCTTTATTCTATAGTAAAAAAAACCCGGTCATAAGCTGGGGGGGACTTTGGGAAAAATTTAGAAGCCGGTTTGGGCCCAAAATAGAAAAAAAAATCCGGCTTATCACCGGGGATTTACGGTAACACTACTTACAGCTAGTGATATACATGGCTGTTGACATCAGAACTGCAATAGAGTTAGGATTATTACTGTTACTAAATATCCTCCATAGACATGCATTTGTAACGGTGTGTTACGATTTCCATGTTTTTCTTTCTGATATGCTCCTTCGTGAATCACGCAGAATGCAGTAAGCCACCAAGCCATTACGTTTCTGAGTTGGTAAAGTACGATATGTTTTATTCCCTGTGATATCTGACAGTTCCAGACCTCATACCCTTCCTCATATCTCCTGGGAATTTACAGCATCACTAATTGCATGTAACTAGAAAAAAACACCAATTGTCTGTGCAAATTAATACTTATAAATCTGGACATTATTGACTAAAAGAAAGTGAAAACAAAAATGTAAAGGTCTGACTAGGGGTCATCCCCCTCAAGTTTACATTATAACCCTTTGCCAGACCAGTTATCATAAACCAAAGATCTATGACTCCCCTCTCCTCAACAATTGCCGCTAACTGCTTTTGGAGTTGCCTTGAATGTACCAACAGTTGATTAGCGGTGATGAGAGTGAGAGGATATAGCTTACTAGTAGGAGGGGGGGGGATTCGTAAAGGTGGTGTCTGGGACCTAATTACCTGTGAGTATTGGTAAAGTTGGTCTTTGTGTGGTGAAACCTCATTACCTGGACAGGAAGGAGATGGCTGGGCTTAGAACTAACCAGGAGGCCATTTCTCAATGTACTACGACTACACATAGCCACTTCAATTTAAAAATGCAATGAATAAGCCAGGCTATCGTAGGAACTGCCCTACGACTGCTCACAACGATAAGCAGCTATGCAGTAATTACATTAGGTTTATTAGGGCAGTTGTACTGGTGCTGACATTAGGGACTAATAGTGTATGGTACTGTTAAGGCCAAACTGTTAGGTTCTCACTACGCTTTAAAGGACAGCAGTCGTAGTGTGTTAAGAAATGGCCTCCAGACCTTACCAGACACCATCAGGGGATGATTAGCATGTCAATAGTACACTTCACTGCAGCATTCTAGCTGACTATGCCAATGGACCAACCTATGTCTGTCCATTTCTATATTGATGCTACAAACTTTTTCCATCTTGGTACCTATGTCTGTCTGTCTGTCTGTTTCCCCTCCCATTCCTCTTCTTTCTCCCTTTTCCCTCCCCTCTCTGTCTCTCCCTTCCCTCCCTTCTATTTACCCCTTCCACTTTCATTTCTCCTTCTTCTCATCTGTTTCCCTCACTTCACACCAAGAGCACAGGATTACAGAAGACTCACATTTCCATGCATCACCTAAGAACTGAAGTTGATGGTGGCTTTAGTTACAATGTCCCTTTCCATTTCAACTTCTGAAATGCTAGCAGCAATATGACAGCTGTAGCTCATGGTGCCTGCAAGGTTGAGTAGGACATCAAGAGGACACTTCACCACAGCGTTCTAGCTACTCCATCATAGAAACTCTGTCTGAATGCCTGAATTTTCTGTCGGTCTGTTACCCCCGGCCTGGGCTATTCGGATGAGATCCTCGTCCGAATAAGCTTTTTATACGGAAAAGATCTTCTGGGAAACGGGAATCTGAGAAACAGGACTTGTTCTGAGAAACAGGACATGTACATATTCGGATGAGATATTCTGGGTAACTGGATTCTGATAAAAAGGACATTCATTTTCCTGGTAGTCGGGACCTATTATTATAGGTCCTGTTTACCAGATCATGTACAATGTCCTGTTTCCCAGTTTCATGTAGCCTGTCCTGTCTCTCAGAAAATCTCGAGGGGATAATTCTCAGTCTCATTTCCCAGATAAAGTCCCGTTTCTCAGAATCCCATTTCTCAAAAAATCTCGTCCGGATATCATCGGCCGTTCCCCCCCTTTTTTTTCCTTTGCCTCTTCTTTTTCCCCACCCCCTGTTTCTCTCCCTCTTTTTCTGATCTCCCTTTCCCCAATCCCACTCTATTTCTCTCTCTCTCTTTACCCCCTCTCTTCAATTATTGCTTCACCCTTTCTCTTTTCCTATCTTTACACTTCCTCTCGTCTCACTTATTCTTTCCCCTTTTCCCCGTCCTAATCTGGCCCCAACTACTCAATCAGAGCAGACACTTCCAGAAGAGTTCCCTGAGTCCATATATCATTCAAGGAAAGAAGTTGATGAAGGCTCTAATTACGATTTATGATTTCAACCTCTAGACCAGCAAAGGCAATGGCAGAGCAATGGATCATGGTGCCTGCAGCGTTGTATTTAGGGATGGTAAAGAGCTTGGCAGTACATTCTCAAAACTAGCAGTTGGAGCCATGGAGCAGTGTGTACATATAGATACAAATGTTGTTTGTCTAACTCACATTTACTGTCAGTCCTAACCAATACTCTATAATTATAGTAGTGACTCTAAATAAAAATGAAAAAAAAGGAAGTTATAAACATGAATGAGAGTACACCTAGGTATTCCCTTAAGAAAACAATAATACCAAGATAAAACATGCACCAAAAAGTGATGTAGCGCTGCTCGTCTGTAAAATCTGATAAGCCGTAGGGAGTCTTATCTGATCTGTATTGATTGTAGTCCCAGTAGGAGGAGGAAACTGGGTTAGAGTTTAGATGTATAGCTCTGTATTCTATATAATGCTTTGTTTTGTGTTCGGCCTAGGATGAGTGGCATTGTTGCAAATATTCAGTTTGCTGTGAATTTCAGCATTATTTGCAGCATTACTGACTAGCGTGCCTGCAATTGTAGTCACCATTTTGGTTTATTGATGGCATAGAATTGGATTGATGTATGAATGCAGTCCTGTCCACTTACTTGCTAAGGGAGTGATAATTTTTTAACAACGGGGGGGGGGGGGCTGGTGGGTTTGAGGGGGGGTCAGAATTTTTTCAACTCCTTAACCGGGGGAGGTCAGAATTTCTTCAACACCTCTGATGGGGGGTCAAAATAATTTCACCTGTTTTCAGTGGAAAACCCCGCGCGTTACTATAGGCTAAAAGGGGACATTCGAGCGCGATTTTTTCCATTATGGGGGGGTCAAAAACATTTTACCCCCTCAAGAGTTAAAAAATGATCACTCCCTAAGGCTGCAGTATTTCACCATAGTGGTCAAAGGGTATAGCACATCAAAGCTAGAGATCAATATGAAACGTTATATTCACAACACAATCTAGGTCTAGTTTTGCTTGAACTAAAATACAATTATTGCATGGGGATTGATCCATTGCTTAGTGTCGCCCTAGCCTCGACCCACGTCTATTCAGTTTTGGGATGGATGGGTTGTTCAAACCTAGGGTCACCCTTGCAGAATGATTGAAAAGTCCCAAGTAGTATATGGAAATAGGGGGGTTTGCCTATAGAGACATGTAGGGAGGGGTCTCTTGTTCGGAGACTCCTGTACCTTCACCCTACGGCCATATGTGATCACAAGACTCCTTTAGGATTGTATCAACTGGTTTATACTTCTGGTTGATCTACTGCTCTGCTATGTTTTTTTTTGTTCAATCGGAAGACACATTGTAATTAGAGCTGTAATGCACTTCCTTGATGATGGGAATAACAAGATGCCGGGAGCTTATTTAGAGAAAGATCTAAGTGAGACTGAATCAATCAGAGCGGGGAATAACTGAAGGAGAGCGAGAGACAGAGAGACAGAGAGGAACAGAGAGACAGAGAGAGACAGAGAGCAATAATTAAGGAGGATGGATTGGTAATATATGTATATATATTGTAGCGTTTTCCGACTCTATGGTTAATAAAGAATTACACAACTCCGACAGCTTGACTTCAGTGTCTTTTATTTCCTGGCAGTCCTCGCCACACCATCTAAGTCTTATATCGTATATATTAATCCGGAGATAAGCCTTTTAGAGTTCTGCTCCTCTCTGTCTGCAACTCGGAACTAACTAACCGGAGTAACAACTCCCTTATTTATACATAGGCAGATACTCCGACCCCGGCCCGCTTTACGGCAGGCCAGCGTCGGAGGATCTCCTCCGCCGACTACTATTGCCGACGTAACCGCGTTACTTCAGGACCGCTGGCCTCGCCGCCCCCACACCAGGATGGTTTCGGCTCCGCCAACGGCCCCTCCGTCTCCGCCACACTCTCCCCAACTAATCTATAGCCTTACCGGGAGAAAGAGTGTGATATTACCCTCCTGCAGATGGGTTTCCAATTTTGAATAATCCTGCCACGCCATGGCCCCTGGGCGTTTAAGTAAATAGCTACACATAACATACACACAGTAAATCCTACTTAAACCTCCTCTGTAGGCGGCATTAACTACTAAGTAAACCGAATCCGCCGTCCCCTATGCGGAGTATAACCATAACAACAACTTTTATACAATAATACGACGTCATTTCGTCTGGATCCGGCAGACATTCTTCGCCCGTTCGCCTCAGGCTGTCTTGTCGCCGCCCTCATTGGTTCCAGCCTTGGTCGTCCGCGCCGCCGACGTCTTTGGCCACCGCTGTCCGCAGCGGCTGCAGCATCCCTTCTGATCACGGCCATAACGGGTCCGGGTAACATGGACCAGTTCAATATCCCCATTGGGGAGAGTGTGAATGGAGGAAGATTGCAGTCCCCCGGGTATAACCCTCATCTCAGGTCCTAGGGTCCGAGGCTGCCCCAGTCGTCTAGAGTGTTCCTTGAGGGCCTCCGGCCCGGTAAAATCCGAATGCCATGGCATAGCCCCATCCTCCTCCGCCTCCTCGTCCCTATTGTCACCCGCTTTATCTCCTTGTTGATCTAGCAGCAGGCGGTGCACCTCCTCTACCCCCGCCAACCCCTCAGTGCTGGCTATTCCCCCTTCCCCCATATCTCCTATAGGTAATCCGGTTATTACAATCACTCGGTCTGTCTCAGTGTTGGGTAGGGGCTCCGGATCCCCAGGCCCTCCGACCACCGTCTCGACCCCCTCCGGCACCATCACCATAGTCTCCGCCCGTCCACTCTCCTCCCCCACTTCTACTTGCAGCAAGAATTCCCCCTTGGGCGAGCAAAGGACTAACCCGTCCAACCCCACAGTCACGGATCGGGGGTACCTATCCAACTTGGGTAGAGCAAATAAGGTCCCCGGCTCTACGAGGGGGGTCTTCGGTACCTTCTTCTCCGCCTGTCCTTTCTCCTTCACCGGTGTCCCTACGGAACACGATTGAAATTTACTCATTAATTGGGCGGTACCCTCATCCATGGATCGGTTCTGTATGGCCTCCTCCTCCGCCTCTTTTAACACTCCCTCCAGGCTGAACTTCCTCGTAGACTTTCCCGCCCCTTTTCCTTTAGGGCTTTTACTTTTAGTTTCCATCTCTTTCCTCAGTCTTTCTTTCTCCGCCTCTTTGGCCTTCCTCTCCTCCTCCTCCTTTCTCCGCTGTTCCTCTTCCGCCTTCCGGCGCTCCTCAGCCTCTCTGGCCTTCCTCTCCGCCTCCTCTCTCTCTTTCCGTTTAATTTCTCTTTTCTTCTTTCGCTCCTCCTCCTTGGCATCGCTGAGTACGGCCAGGAACTGGGCTTTCAGTTTAGGGCAGGATTGGACGTATGCCGGGATGGCCACCTCCTCCGACTCCTCGCTGGTTTCATCCTCCCCTTCCACCTCCCCCGCCTCACCCTTCTCCGGCGGCTCAGGCGTCACGATTGTAACTGTCTTCAGGATGGGTTTCGGTTTGCTAGGGGAAGGTTTACTCATATCCTCATAGGAGGGCAATGTCTCGGGACTGGCACCGGAGAGGGTGGGTTTGGGCTTGTTAACTAGTTCGTAAGGGGGCTGCTTCTCGGGGCTAGAGTCCAGCCCATTTCCCCCTAGTCCCAAGCTCTCTCCGTCCTCCCCACTCGTGGCGGAGATGTCCTCGTAGGCAGCCGACTTTATGGAGGTTCGGGAGGTCGGAGTGTCTTTCTTGGTTTCCTCGTACTCCGCCTCCAGGGCTCTCACATTGACTTCCCCTAGAGGCACCTCCTGTTGCATTCGTAACAGAGTCTTGGTGGGGGTCTCCCCCGCCTGTCCATATCTCTCTACCAGTAATCCTATGACGAACTTCAGTTTCCCCGCCATTTCCTCGTCTATTTCCACCTCCCCCCCGCTCAGTAGAGGTGTCAGGTCGGGTATCCCCGTGGCCAGTGGCGGGGTGGAGGGTCCCGCTTCCTCCTCCGCCTGCCGCTCCTTACCCCGTGGGGATTGTCTCTTCCTCTTTTCCGCCGATTCCTCCCCCCCCTCCGGCTCGAAGGCCCTCTTGACCCCCTTCCCTGACATACTCCGGGTGGACCTGACGGAGAGACAGCTCTGGGGTGTGCTGGTCCCCTCCACGCGGAATCCCAGCAATTGCTCCAAGTATTTGGAGGCGACAGCAGCCTCCGTCTCCTCCTCCAACGTTATTCCCGGCGACGCCATGCCGCTGAATGTAGATCCGCTGGGGCTGTCCCCCGCACCCCCTCCACCCGCCGAGGTGCCCTGCTGCGGCGGGGGGACCCCGGGCTTGGAGGCGGCGTTTACCGGTTTCTTTTTCTTGGCCACCGCACTCCCCCTCTTCCTCTTTGTGGTGGTGAGCCTGACAGCTTCCTCCGGGCTAGCTGGGGCAGCCACAAGGCTACTGTCCGCCAAGGATCCTCCCGCCTCCGTTGCCCGGCCCACCGGTAGCATCCTGCACTCCTCCGGCGGCTGCCAGTCCTCCAGCTCTGGGTGGATACGCGTGATGTGTCGCCGGAGATCATCCACCCGGATCTTGGCTACCATGTACTCACACTTAGGGCACTGGTAGCCCTCTTGCATCTCGTCGTGAGTGCGGAGATGGCGGTTCATCCCATCGGATCTCATGAAGTACCACTGCTTGGAGTCCCCCCTTTTCCGGCAGATCTCGCACCGATACTTCGGCAGCTCCACCCCGTCCACCCACTCCGTGGGGACCGGCTTCTGGTCTCTGTTTTTGAAGACAGGCATTACTAGTTGTGGCGTTGTCCATAGGCTAACAGGAATTGAAGGGTGAGGCGGATAGCGCTCCCTTATATTCCCCCCGGTGGTCACGCCCCCTCTTCCTACTCCTCCAATCACCGTCCCCTGGGTCAGGCCACCCTCCGTCACCACGCCGTGGGAAACCCCCGATTGCATCATAGCCTTACTCCGGACACCGTTGTCGCCATTGGCGCCTCCGCTCTCACGTGCCTGCTGTGAGCCGTGGGAACGTGATCCGCGGTCAGCCGAGGACCTCCGCCTACGATAGCTCCCACTCCGACTCCGGCTCTCCGAGTCCCTCCTCCCATGTCTGGCTGCCTCCGTCCGGGCAGACACTCCGTCCCTTCTGTGGCCACTAGTGGAGCGGCTAGAGGAGGAGTGGCCGGAAGATCTTTCTCTCTCCCTCCTCCTCCGCCGACTCTCCCTGTGTCTTGAGCGTGTGGAGCCCTCCCGGGAGTGGCTGGACACTGTGGAAGACACTTTCTTTGACCCTCCACCAGCATTTCTACCCCGACTCGATTCACCCTTGGGCCTTGTCCCTCTTAGAACCACCAACCGCGTGTCATCTCCGGCCTGCATTGTAGACTGACCGTTAACGGTCCTTCCCCCGCCTTTTATTGGGGAGAACCTGTTATGAGGGTTGCTTAGTGACTCCCGCCTCTCCGGCCCTGCTCCGCTAGGCGGCGCTCCGGCCGCCGGCCGGCCGGCCTCACCGCCTGCCGTCGAGGAATTTGGAGCCTGGCCTCCCGACCTCCCCTTCGTCATGGCTGTTCTGCAGCGTCCAACCCTCCTGGCTTCCCTCTCTTCGTTTTCATGGTTGTTGTAGATGGCTTCCTCGATCATTTCGTAAATAAACCATCTTTCCCTATGCTTCTCCCTGATTCTCCTCCGGCCAGGATCCGCCGCCCTCCTTAACCTTTCTGCCCTGATTTCCTCGTTTTGGCCATGGTTCCGCCTTCTGTGGGCCAACTCACTCTCATCACTCACCCCCTCTTCATCCGACTCGCCCATCTCGGGGAGGGACCATTCCTCGTAGGGAGGGTCCTCCTCTGGTTCTACCCCCCTCCAATGTGACATTTCGGCTTCTTCCTTCAACCTTTTTTCATTTTCCAGCCATACATCGCACCAGTCGCGGCCTTCTTGACTCATCTTGCTTTTGCAGCTCCTCCACTCCGCCCCAAGGTAAGTATCCAGTTGAGGCGCCAGTCTGACGGCCCGGGCTGCGCTGGTTCCGGCAGGCTTCGGTGCACTCCTCCGCAGACCTTCTTTCCGATTTCCATTATCCGCTGCCCCTCCCTTACAGGTTTCAGTTATTTGATGTCTCTTTTTCTCTTTGCAGGTCAGCAGTTTCGCCTCCCGGTCAGCTCCAGTCCCCGGGGTCACCTGAACCAGCCGGATGGTGCCCCCTCCGGATCCTCCTTCCTCCTCGTCTGAATTGTCCGAAGATAGGGGCTCGGCCTCCCTTGTTTCATCCTCCATGGGAACATCCTCCGCCGTGGCCCGCGCCGGGGCCAGTTTTAGGGCGTCGTAATGGACTACCCTGGTAGTTTTACCCTTTTTAATTTTATACACCGCCTCCCCTAAGCGCCCCACTATCTCCCATGGGCCTGTCCAATAACTCTGGAGTTTAGGTGTCAGTCCCCTCTTCCGGAGAGGGTGGTAGTAGAAGACCCTGCCCCCAACAGCGAATTCGCCTGCCGAGGCTCTTGCATCATAGTTCCTCTGTTGCCTGCAGAGGGACCTTCCAAGGGCCTCCCTAGCGACGGAGTATGCTTTTGTCATGGTGGTTTGTAATTCGGCCACATAACCGACTCCTCCCCCTACATTGGGCTCCAGCGGGTAAACCAAATCCAGGGGGATGACCGTTTCCCGCCCCAACATCAGAAGATTGGGGGACAATCCCGTGGAGGCGTGTGCGGAGGAGCGATACGCCGCCATTACAAATGGCAGCCGCCGGTCCCAGTCCCGTTGGTCCTCCGCCACCACAGTCGCCAGCAGCATTTCAATTGTTCGGTTGGCCCGCTCCACCATCCCATCGCTTTGGGGCCTAAAGGAACAAGTTCTGGTCTGCCTGACTTCCAGTAAGGCCACCATTTCCCTGAATAGTCCCGACTGGAAGTTCTTGCCCTGATCTGTGTGCACCTCCGCCGGGGCTCCAAATCTACAGATGAACTCCTCCACCACAGCCCTGGCCACCGTGGGTGCCTCCTGGTTGGGTAAAGCGTACGCTTCCGTCCATTTAGTGAAGTAGTCCGCCGCCACCAAAATATATTGGTTCCCGGCGGAGGACAAGGGCAATGGACCCATCACGTCTAGAGCTATCCTCTGTAGGGGTAGTCCGGCACCCACATGTCCCATTGGTGCCCGGTGCGGAGGTGGAGCCGCCTTCCTCCGGAGACAGGGTTCACAGCTGGCGCACCACAGGGTCACCTCCCTCCTGAAGTCAGGCCAGTAGTAACCTGTCTGGAGGCGCCGGATGGTTTTATTGCGGCCCAGATGCCCCGCCAAGGGTTCTCCGTGGACCTCCCTGAGCACATCATTCCTGCTCAGGGTGGGTACAGCAATTTGGAAGCATCGTTCCCCCGCCGCACCTTCCCACCACCGGCCCAGTATCCCTTTTTCTATACTCATGCGCCCCAATTGGGCATGCCAGGCTCTCAGCTCATAGCCCCAGGTCCTTCTTTCCTCCTCTGTGGTGGTCGCCTCCCCGTTCACCCATGCTCTGACCTGAGTCAGCACAGCGTCCTCCGCTTGGAGTGTGCCCCACTCTCTCCCTGCCGGCGGAGTGGAGTCCCCCGCCGCCGGAGGCGCCCCCCGAACCATCTCCTGGCGTTGAGACCTTGTGAAAACCCGGCAATGCAGTAGCTCCTCCTCATCCTCTCGCCCACATTGCTTGCAGGGCTTCCTGGACAGCCCATCCGCATTCCCATGTAGTTTTCCCGGCCTATGCTGCACCACTATGTCGTAAGTACTTATAATCTGCAGCCATCGAGCCAGCTGGCCCTCCGGCTCCTTGAACTCCAACAGCCACCGCAGGGAGGCATGATCTGTTCGGACTACCACCCTCCTCCCTATTAGGTAATGCTTGAATTTCCTGAGGCCAAAGACTATAGCCAGCAGCTCCCTCCTTGTAACGCAATAGTTACGCTCCGGCCTGCTGAGAGTGCGGCTGCCATAGGCTAGGACCCTCTCTACCCCCGTCTGCTCCTGGGACAGTACCACTCCGAGGCCTGTGTCACTGGCGTCGGTGTCTAAGGTAAGCTGTCCCTCCGCCTGGGGGAAAGCCAGGATAGGGGCCTCGGTTAGTCTCTTTTTTAGGTCTTGGAATGAGGCCTCGCATTCCTCCGACCACCGGAACGTCCTCCCTTTCTCGGCCAGCGCGCTCAGTGGCTTAGCCCTCGTAGAGAACTCAGGAACGAAGGTCCTGTAGTAGCCGGCTAGCCCCAGAAAACTCCGGACCTCCGTCACCGTGGTCGGAGTGGGCCACGACTGCACCGCCTCTATCTTTTCCGGATCCGTCTCTACCCCCGCCTCACTCACTTGGTGGCCCAGGAATAACACTCTGCGGCGAGCCAACTGGCATTTGGAGGGCTTGATCTTAAGCCCAGCATCCTCCAGCCTTTGAAGTACCTCCCCAAGCCGGCCAAGATGCTCCTCGAAGGTGGCGGAGAATACGACTATGTCGTCTAGATAGACCAAACAAGTTTTCCACTGTAGTCCCCTCATGGCCACTTCCATCACCCTCTCAAAGGTGCCTGGCGCATTGCACAAACCGAAGGGCATTCTCCGGAATTGGAACAGCCCCCGGTGTGTCGTGAATGCTGTTTTCTCTTTATCCCCCTCCTCTATATCCAACTGCCAGTAGCCGCTGGCCAGATCCACTGACGAAAACCACGCGGCCCCCGCCATGGTATCGAGACAATCTTCCACTCTAGGCAGGGGATAAGCATCCTTCACGGTGGCGGCGTTGAGCCTCCGGTAGTCCACGCAGAAGCGAGTGGTACCATCTTTTTTTCTTACTAGGACCACCGGAGAAGCCCACGGGCTAGTGGATGGCTCAATCACTCCGGCTTCCAACATCTTCTCCACCTCCTCTTCTACCGCCTCTCGTCTATGGGGTGCCAATCGCCTCGGCGGTTGTTTGATAGGTGGATGTACCCCCGTATCAATCCTATGCTTGGCCAATTGAGTGTGCCCTTTGTCGCCCTTATGCCTCTGAAATGCCCCCAGGTGTTTCCTTATAAGCCGTGCAAGCTCCTTTCTACGGTGAGCCTCCGTCCCGCTCACTAACCCGTCCACCAAACACTTTAGCTCCTCCGGCTCACCTCTCTCCACCATCCGGCACCATCCCTCTCCGGCCACTGTCTCGCCTCCGCCTCTGCACTCCACTCGTTGAATGGCCCCTAGAGTCATGTCTCTATATATCACCACTGGCTCAGGACCGGGATTGAGCACCCTGACCCAAGTTGCCCTCCCCTCGGGGCATACCAGCCCCCGCCCCACCAGGAAGCTCGGTTCACCCTTGTGTCCGGCCATCCCTTCAATCATCCCGTCGTCCCCCTGTTGCCAGGGTCCGGCTAGAGTTCCCTCTAGCATGGCCTCCTGTCCGGATCCCAGCACCGCCGCTCGGGTGCTGACGATTCGGCACACGGAATCCTCCTCTGTCCACACTAGGCGCCCTTTTGCTACGTCGACCATTAGTTTGTTGGTGCGGAGGAACTCCGCCCCCAGGATTCCCTCCGTCCCGGTGTCGCTGACTACGAAACGCACATTGATAGTGCGCCTCCCGATTTCCAGCTCTGTGTACACTTCCCCTTTTATGTCCATAGGCCGCCCGTCGACGGAGTAGATCTTCTCCGCCGTTTCCCCCAGGCGTCCCCGTCCGCCCCACCTGCTCCACCATCCTTCGGAGACCAGATTAAGCGACGCACCAGTGTCCACCAGCAATTGGATGGGGGCCCCTGCCAGCCGACCCTCTACTATCAATCCTCCTCCGCCTCTCTCTCGGCGGCCCTGTATCACATTGATAGGCCCACTTCCCTCGACCTGTACTTGGCCTTTAGTATAGGTCGATTCTAGTTTCCCGCCGCCGGACTAGCCTGTTCGCTCACCGGCCTGGATGCCTCCTTGGCCTTGATATTTGGGCATTCTCGCTTGAAATGGCCTTCCTGTCCGCATCCGAAGCAAGCACCACTGCTTGGCTTTTTCTTCCTCCCCAACACCGCCGGATCATCCAGCCTTTGAACTAACCGCTCCATCAACTCCGCCATTTTGCTCATTTCCTCCTTGTTGGACTTGAGGTGTTCATTTACTGACGCATCCGCCGCCCGCACTTTGTGGATATTCTCCTGCTCCACTTGTAAGTACGCCTCCGCTCCCACCGCCGTCATTACTGCGGATTGTAAATCTTTCGGTGTTGACTGATACACCCACTGCCTGAGTGGATTGTCGAGGCACAATAGGAATCTATCGAGCGCTAAGGTGTCTGTCGTCCGGGCGTCTGCCTCCGGATATGCTAACTTAGTGTACTTTTTCAGTTCTTCCTGTAACTCTTGCAGTCCCTCCCCCTTTCGCCGGACCCTAGTGCGGAGGAACGCTTTGTAGATCTCTTCCTGATTAGTAGGCTCCAACCTTTCCACGAGTGCCCTTCTTAACTCCTCATACCCCTCCGGCGTGGCTGGTTTCCTTCCCGTCAACAATCTCCGGGCTGCCCCCGACAGACTCAGACCTAGGAACATACCCGCCTCCTCTGGCTTCCATCCGTTTACTTTGACGCACAGGTCGAAGTGGTTGAGGTAGTCAGATAGGTCTGTGGTGCCATCATATTTAGCGGGTTTCACCACTGGCTTACCCTTTGCCTCCTTCTCCCCATCGGCACCTCCTCTCCAGCCATCCTCCGGACGACCCATAACTCCTCTACCCTGCCGGAGATCTCCACCTTCCCCTACTTCGTCCTTATCCGCCTCCTCCGCACGTCTCCCGGTTTCGGGGCGAACCTCGGCCGGTGCCCGCTTGCTCCCCTTCCTTGGGTTATTCATCTCCGCCTGCTCCTCCGGCCACCAAAGCACCTTTCCGCCATCGTCCCTTCCCGGGTTGAACCCCAGCCAGGCATTTGCATCACCCAGTTTTCCTTTAGGGTGCCTCAACCTCCAGGCCGCCGGTTTCTCCTCCCTCTCCCATGGCCACAGGTAGGGCTCCTTTTCTTTAACGCGTGGTTCCTCATATCCCGTGTCCGTTACCTCCTCCCGGGATGCTCTATCGGCGGGTTCTGCTTGTCTCTCCGGATTCATCTCTTCCGGCCTCACCGCCCCTCTCTGCCGTAGCGTCACTTCCTCGTCCACCACTTCCAGCAAAACCCCTTTTTCCCGCTTAATCTCCTCCGTATCCCTCTTCTCCACAGGTAAGTTTATCGTTTCTGAAGCCTCCGCCATCTTCTTTCTCTCGTGGGTCTTCAAACACCGCTGTCACCAATGTAGCGTTTTCCGACTCTATGGTTAATAAAGAATTACACAACTCCGACAGCTTGACTTCAGTGTCTTTTATTTCCTGGCAGTCCTCGCCACACCATCTAAGTCTTATATCGTATATATTAATCCGGAGATAAGCCTTTTAGAGTTCTGCTCCTCTCTGTCTGCAACTCGGAACTAACTAACCGGAGTAACAACTCCCTTATTTATACATAGGCAGATACTCCGACCCCGGCCCGCTTTACGGCAGGCCAGCGTCGGAGGATCTCCTCCGCCGACTACTATTGCCGACGTAACCGCGTTACTTCAGGACCGCTGGCCTCGCCGCCCCCACACCAGGATGGTTTCGGCTCCGCCAACGGCCCCTCCGTCTCCGCCACAATATATATATATATATATATATATATATATATATATATATACAGAGAGAGAGAGAGAGAGAGAGAGAGAGATATGGCAGAAGTATAGAGAGTGAGTGAGAGGGAGAGAGGGGGGCGGGAACAGGCAGATAGAGAATTTAGGGAAAGATGGAAATCGGAAGGGAGAATTAGAAATGAGCGAATTATCAGAGTATATTACAGTTTCCATAGACCTGGCAAGGAGAGAATGAGATGGAGTTTGTTTAAATTTAAACCTATACACAGAAGATGGTGAATGCCTGCTGTGTTACCCATATTGATGTAAAATTATTGATGTGTGAAGTGAGTGTGTGGTTAAATTGGGTGAAAATTGCAAGATGTGTGTACAGAGGTGGAAGAAATGAAAGCAGCAAATTGAAATTGCACTAAGGATAAGTGTGTGGTCTACTGGGTACTGGTGCTGCATAATTGTACATGTTGAACCCTTTAGGGCCTGCTAGAGGGTCTTACCAAAACACAAACGTGAACCAAAAAAAAAAATGTGCACGTTTTCGTGTTGCTAAAAGTATTCTCGTCAGTCCAGGAAGTAAAACGTGCATGGCTGCTCAAAAGTGAATGTGTGCTGACGGTATTTAAATAATCTGTATGCACAATTAAATTGAATCAACCATATATATATGAGACATATAGCATAGGGTAGGGGTGTGTTTTCTCCATTTTCTATGTTCTTTACATAAATTAACTAAGTGGTAATTTGGCAATACTGTGAAAACGAGTTAGCCCATTCACGTTTCCATCAGTAATCCCTGAAAAAAGTTAAGAGGTCCTTCCTTGTGTTCTTTTGGCAAGACCCTCCTGATGCAGGAGTGCATCATGCCATCTGATTGTCCAACGAAGTGCTGTCAAGTGTCCTCTTTCCAAATAAATTTGACACAAGCTATACATCTTGTTTTGGGACTTAAAAGACTTCCATTCCTTACTATAATTCATACAATATAAAAGATTGTGCATGGTGTCCCTGAGATTCTGGAGACACTTTAGACATCTCAAATAGTCTAGAAATGGTGGCTTATATGCAAGGATGTTCTATGCTGAACCCTTTAAGGGCTGGTAATGCAGGAGTGCATCATGCCAGTCGGTCGGCCAACGAAGTGCAGGCGAGTCTGCTCTCTCCAATTTGGCACATGCTGTTTTGGGACTTAAAAGGCTGTCATTCCTTACTATAGTCTATATCATGTACTGTATATACCACACCCTGGGTTCCCAATATACTGAACAAAATCTCTAAAAAAGGCTAAAAGCGTGGCAATGGCCCCTGCCGCCTTCACCTGTCACTACATTACCAATGCCTCCCCCCTCAGCAGGTGCCTTAAGGCTGGGTACATTAGTAATTAAGCCACTCTGTGGTATCCCATGCAATCAATGCTGGAGCTATCACTACAGCAGCAGCCACCAGAGGGACAGGCAGCCCTGGGAGTAGAGGGGAAGACAATCAGCGGGTAACATTAATGTGTGTAACCCTTTATAGGCCGCTGATGCATTACTGCATCATGCCCATTGGTCGTCATGATGCATCAATGCAGCCGTTGTGAGTAACTCGCCAGGGCTACATTTCTGAGGAGTCGGCATGATGCTTAAATTAGGGAATAAGGCTATGGGAGTGCTCTAGACTGTATTGAGACATTGAGGGGCCTTATAGGCCCCAAGATTTCTCAATACAGTTTAGAGCACGACTGTTATAACACAGAAAAATCACATATCAGCCACCGAATAGCATAGGGGCATCAATTGTGAAGTCTAAAGGTGAGATTAAGTTAACCTCATGTACTGGGAGTGCATTATCCATCTAGATAATACACAGTCAATCAGCCAATCAGAATGCAGTAATGTAGATACTGAACTATGAACTAATAGATACTGACCTTATACATCATGTGCATTATCGTGTTGTAATGATGCAAGGATGGCGCTCTGGCTTTGTTCATGCATCATGCTGACCCCATAGGAGCGATACACTCATGAAGAAAGACAATGTGACAAGCTCTGCAAAAAGGGCGCTTATATATTGCATTGGGTTCTAAGAGCCTTGGGGGTTATAATTGTCGGCCATTGTCAGGAACAGACTGCATTAAATATAAAATATTTAATGCAGTCTGTTGATGATAATAGCCGACAATCATAGCCAACAAGCATAGTTCTATAGGCCTATGTGTAATGTCTGGGAATGAGCAGACCAAAACTGGGCATTAGGAAGTCCAGGGATCAGGAGCCTGGAGGTGTTATGCGTATCTGGCAGGGTTAACACTTCCAGCCCTGGGGCTATGATTGCCGGCTATTGTCACCAACAGACTTCACTAAATAGGCCTGCAATGACTGGGAATGAGCAGACCCAAAGTGGGCATCATAACGACCAGGGACCATGAGCATACAGGCAGCATGCGGCCCTGGTAGGGTTAATGTCTTCAGGCCTGGGGGCTATGATTGTCGGCTATTGTCACCAACAGACTGCATTCAGGCACCAAGTCTGTATGGGCTGGCAATGAGCTGACTCAATGTCGAAGGGGGTGAGACCTTGCTTGCCTTTCCAAAGGGAATATTGAGACCTACATTAACCCTTTAAAGGCTGCTGATGCAGGAGTGCTTCATGCCCATTGGTCGGTATGATGCTTGAATGCAGCCCTGGTGAGTAACTCACCAGTGCTGCATTCATGCATCATGCCGACCCACAAACCCCCAGAGGGTCGGCATGATGCACCAATGGGCATAATGCATTAATGCATCAGCGGCGTTTAAAGGACTAACTCACCTTATCTGTATAAGCAGGGAATGAGCAGACTCAATGTGGAAGGGGGAGGCTTTGCTTGTTCTTTTTCAAAGGGAATATTGAGACCTCTGTCTTTAATTGTTGTTCATGCTTTTTATTGTCAGTTGCTCTCAGGTGTGCCTTTAAATGTCCAACTGCGATAAACACTAAGATTAAGAGACGCTAATAGATTACATTAATTCTACTGTCAATTCTATCAATTATTATCGTATTAACGCATTATAGGTCAGGGACTGCTTCCACCCCACAGGATTATCCTAAGGCTGTGCTATCTAGGTTTCTATTGCTAAATCGTCAATAAGTCTGCTACAAACACATCGTCGCCGCCATAATATAACTGACGGCCTCAAGCCCCACTGCAGGCCATTTCTGATGGCACTACGATCACACACAGCTCTACGATTACAAAATGTCAATGCTATTCCTATGGGAATGTCGGTACGACTACTAAAGGAGAGTGCCGTTGTAGCCTGCTGTAAGGAAATAGCATTGTGATAGTCTTAGTAGATGGCATGCTGTCTGCATATATATATATATATATATATATATATATATATATATATATATATATATATATATATATTCCTCCCTCACAATATTTTGCCATGTAATCATGCATGTATACTTTATATTAGTATAGTACATGTAGTCACAGCACAGAAGCTGGCTTCCCTAGCCCACTTAAAAGGGTCTATATCTCTTCTTTCCTATCCCCTCAAGGTGTGTGTGGTGCACATATGCGCGGGCACCGACACATCCCATTGTGAAATCTGTAGTTTAGTAGTTCTCGCCATGAATATGACCTTAGTTGTCGAAATGGCGTTAAACATCTATTACTCACTCACTCACAGCACTGCAGGCACTGATGTAGCAGCAGCAGAATGAGTTTCTGTATTTGACATCTCTGTAGTCAGGGGCATTGAAGAAAAAAGAAATCACCAGACTATGAAACGTCCATAAAAGGTTGATACCTATAAATAGGCACATGTATATGTTTCACTTACCACTCTATTCTATGTAATGTTCAGCCTTATTCCACTCAGACATGAGATTTGAGGAATGCATCACTTACCTACAACAGAAGGAACAAAATGCATACATTTAATGTCAAACATAGAAGTCTGCAATACAGGTATATATATATATATATATATATATATATATATATATATATATATATATATATATATATAATGTTCAGGATTAATATGCTAGTGTCATTTTAGGAGTTACATAATGTATCCATGTATCACAACTATTTGTTTCATTGTGTGGTTAATACAACAGCCCTATATGTTTGAAAGTGCTGGAGGCCATTTCTTAACACACTATGACTGCTGTATGTTTCATCGTAGTGACAGGCCTAAAAATAGGGCCATTACAGTATCATGCATAGTGGGTACTAATGCTTGCACCAGTACGACTGCTCTACCAAGCCTTATGTAATTATTGCATAGGTGCTAATCGTACAGGGCAGTCGTAGTGCAGTGACTCCGATCACCTGCACTATTCCTGGGAGTCTCAAGTCGTAGTGGTGGTATGCAGTCGTAGTACCTTAAGAGATGGCCTCCAGACCCACTGTCCTGAACCTTTGTCTATTCATTTTTGTTTACCCATTAAACAGAGGATCAGAGTTATTGTAAACATCAATGCATTCATACCAGTGTCATGACCAAATATACTTGTGGTGCAATGTTAAGAAGACTTATATATAGTTTTATATGTCATGTAACTATGTCAGAAAATAAGCTGATAAAAAGCTTAGTGGACCGAGCAATGAGTGACAGCCAATGCACTTCCTGTATCTGGAGATGCTGGTACCAAGAATTGTATGTACACTTCAATGTTCCTTAGCGGTTTTTATATCTAGTTTGTATACATGTAGCTGTATAACATTTTGTGTGCCCTTTATCTATGGACCTTTTGTACAACAATTGAAGTCTGAAATAAAGTTTTGAATTGAATTGAACAGTTTAGTAAACAGTGAGAGGGTCATTTTACATGACAGTCTATGCCCATAGTGCATCATATGATTATTATGCAGTGGCGGATTTCTGTACTTAAGAGTTTACCCAACTTTTTTTTATACACCCTAGAATTTACGCAAAATTAGGGGCTAAATGAGGAGCGCCCCCCCCCCCCTTCAAATTCCTGGATCTCTGGCTTATATGAAGGTGCGACGTATACACAGGTTTTATGGTATTATGTATATATTCTACGCTGAAAACCTATTACTGATTATACCACGATTTCTGGCTTACACAGTGCTTTTTGGGGTCTATTCCCATCCACATATCTGTCGATATTGCACACCCTGTAGGCTTTACCATCGATTTTGGAAGGCGTGCTGTTATCCATCTAAGGCGTGCTGTTATCCAGGATAACAGCACACCTGTCCCATGTAACATGTCACATGTTAAAACCCATGATAGACTTGACCAGGGCAGGGCTCGAACCTGCAGCCTAAGATCCCTAGTCCAACCCCCTATGCAGTGCGCCACAGGGACTGACGAGAAATGCTCGGTTCGAACCACGTCTTGCTATGATACAAAGCCCAGGAAGGCGACGACTGCAGGCTGTCCGCTAACATAACCACGGGATGCATTCAAATCAATCCAAGCCAAGACTGCTGCGGGAGGAGGAGATGCAGTAGTCTAGTGGTTAGCGCGTTGCGCCAAGCCGTCAGAGGTACATGGATCGAGCCCCGGTCCGGGCGCATCTTTTTTCGTCGTGTATATAACAGCGAGACGCATTGAAATCTTTAGCCGTGTGCCGCTGCCTGTCCGAGCCGAGACGGCCGCTGTCGCTGTCCGCTGCCGGGCAAGGAGGTGTATGTACCT
This sequence comes from Acholoe squamosa, assembly GCA_949317995.1. NCBI lineage: Eukaryota > Metazoa > Annelida > Polychaeta > Phyllodocida > Polynoidae > Acholoe > Acholoe squamosa. The sequence goes on from OX439035.1 coordinate 9,166,545, forward strand.
GTGTACACACACTATGGCTGGCTTCGATCGAGTCCCGGGGAGGGGGAATAATTTTTGTTTTCAACTTGAATTTATTGGTATAATATTGATTATTTATTGGTTTCGTGGTATAAAATAAGTAGACAACGGATAACTCATGACTCGTGGGTGTTATTGACGATAATAACAGTCGGCCTACGGCCTCGTGTCATTATCCATCGATAACACCCACTCGTCATGAGTTATCCATTGGTTACTTGTTCAATAAGGTCCTCTGTGCTCTGTGTAACCACACACACTGATGTTTGAGGTTCTCATTAGGAAAAGCAAGATACCCACTCGTGAAGAAACTGGTCGTGTTGACACTTTTCTATGTTCTCGGCATTCTGTGTTTCTCTTACCTGTTAGCGTACTGTCTTACAAGTAAGAATTAAATTCGTCAGGTTTCCATTATGTAATTGGTATGCACATCAAAGAGTGTTTCAATCAGACTGAAATCAGCATGTTTCAGCATTACAAATGCTTTAAAAACGAGCATTACCCTTCCAACCTACCCACTTGTACAACCACTATCTGTGTAAAGAGCTACTTTCTGATCTACCGTAAATCCTCGCGTATAGGACTTCCCTCGCGTATAGGACGCACCATGAGTTAAGCTAAAACGTATAAGGCACCCCTAGGATCAAATTTGAGTGATTTTAGCACTCTTCTATAGTGGAAAATCCTCGCCTATAGGACGCACCCTTAGTTTGGGTGAACCCTAATAGGACGCACATGCAGTAATTCTGGTGTATATGCCGCGAGGATTTACGGTACTACAGTTAGAGGCGGACCAGTCAATTGCTAACTGTGTAAAAATAACACTATCTGTATCAGACTCAGTATGTCAAACAGCTAATATCAGTATTAAAACACATTACATTCCCCCTTACTTCAGGTGCATCACAATTGTTTGTGTGACTTGATATGTTGATGGAAATGTTTCTACAGATTGTGTTCATTTACACAGATAGAGGTTGGATAGGTACTACAGAAAGTCTACATTTTTTCACAGATCGTGGTTGGATGGGCAACCTCTGTGTGTAGTACTTAAGATAGCGGTCCTTTACACAGATAGTGGTTGTACACCCCTCCTCCAGCTACCCACAGCTTTACCCTTCAATCCCCAACCCCACACATTTGACCCTGCCTATCACACACACTGACACTATAGAGTTTACCCGGGATGTATTGTTAACCAATCAGATAATTCCCTGTATTCACTGCAGACTTTTTTGGGTACATCATGGTGGTTCTTATCAGTGCTTATCTCAAGCAATGGTCGACCCACTAGGCCTCCATACTAAGCCCTATAGTGGAAGCTCCACTACGCGATTTTCGCCAAGAATCGCAGCTTTTCTCATGAAAGCAGTCACAAATTCAACTTATATAGTGATATTTGTTTTTCTTTCAATGTAGAAATTGAATGTTGACAGAGCCATTTGTTTAAGTGGGGAAGGGTTTGTGGTGATCTCGGGCACGGTTTTGTTGACAAAAGATGTTTTTGTTTACTAAATCCAGTTGGTCTGATGTAAACATTGCAGACTTTCGCTCTAATGAGTCTCTGCAATTCAATATGAGGTCGAAAATCATAGAAGGTTTGCATATGACGAATTTGGAGGTATTCCAGCCCCTACTATTCGAATTTTAGTTTCCCCCTCTATTTTTTTTGGCTCAAAGTGTCAGGCTGGATGAGATCTTTGTGTTACATATGGGTTTTGATGGTCCCATATGAATATTTTGGGCTCCAGGGGGGTAAAATGGACCCAAAATTGTCTGGGCGAAATTGTGTCTGGGCGAATGACATTTAGGGGCCTAAGTTACAAGCCATGTTGGGGGCTTCATTTCCTACAGAAACAATCATCATACCTCCATGAAAATCTCAGGTCCAGACTATTTTGACCTGTAGTTTAAGAAAATCACATTATCATTTATGTCAGATGTGTCCTTGCTATCATAAAAGAAGCATACTTATAAGAATTATTTTTCATGATTCTGGGCACATGTCTGGGCGAATGACATGTGAGGCCCCATATGCACACTTTCTATGATTTGTGACCATCAGACAGGTTTGATTTTTACAGTACAAGACCCTGCAATCTGTGTGACTGCTCTGTTGGCTCTGTATCATGAGTTTGATGCAACTTTTAGGGCAAAGGGGGTCCACAGGGTGGCAGAACTATATTTGGATTATGGTTAAATCCTTTTGTATAGGGAAACTACAGGTATGGGTGTTTAACACTGCATGTTTGATTCTTCTTAAATATGAGCTTGGTTACCATAGCAACCATGCAAACCTAGTATGTAAAGACTTGTCCTGTTCCCAACCACTTTTTCTTCATGCCAAGAGGAATAATATATTTTTTCCCTCACACAAAATTTCTTTATGCTAAATTGAGCCAATGGATGCATATTTTGAAAAAGTTATAGCAATTCCCCTTATCTCTGTGAAGATTAAGGGCCCTGAGTCCCCCAATATTCATTTTTGGCTATTTTTTTAAAGAAAATATTTCCAAACTTTGCCACTTTGTTGCAGTTGATCAGATGGGTATGGCATGCTATTTTCAGTTTTATATATAACACAGGTCCGTCCCCTTCAAGATCTATTTGGAATCTTGGGCAAATTCAGAAATCAATTTGCTTGATATTAGGAAAGCTGATTGATATAATGTGGTTAGGAACGGGACAAAAAGTGGTTGGGAACAGGACAAAAATGGAAAACACCCAAAATCTGAGGTCTAATCAATTATGTTGAGATGTTTCTTTGCTAACAGATGGTGGAAAGTGGGGTAGAATGAGCTGAGTGATTATAAGAGAGTTTCAAGAGTGGTTGCATTGTAAAGTGTGACATTAGGAAGTGGTTGGGAACGGGACAACAAGTGGTTGGGAACAGGACATAATCATTAAAGTGACCAGGATATTATTCATTGTAATGGGATAATTCTATGTAATGAGTTGGTGGGAGGGCAGGAGCAAGGGACTGGGGTGCTTTTGCATGAGTTTCATGAGTGGTATCACTTAATGATGCCTCATTAGAAAAATAAGTGGTTGGGAACGGGACATCAAGTGGTTGGGAACAGGACATAACCAGTTCTGTGCCCAGGATATTATTCATCATCATGAGAACATTTTGTGAAATGAGTGGATTGGAGCACAGAGGGGAGGAAATATGTACTTTTGAGTGGGTTCCGCAAGTAATAGAACTAAATAATATTACATTGGAAAAAAGTGGTTGGGAACGGGATAATATATGGTTGGGAACAAGACAACAAGTGGTTGGGAACAGGACATAGTTATTGCTGCAACAGCCTATTGTTCATCATAATGATTATGCAATGATTGGGTGGGAGGAGAGAGAGGATGTAGCATGTGCTTTTGAGTGGGTTTCCAGAGGTGTACACCTGAATAATGTTGCATTGAAAAATATGTGGTTGGGAACAGGACATCAAGTGGTTGGGAACGGGACAAAGTGGTTGGGAACAGGACAATAATTACTGTGACCAGCATATATTATTCATCATATTGAGATAATTCCATGTAATGGGTAGATGGGAGGAGGGAGAAGTGAATAGGTCTTTTTGAGTGGGTTCCATGAGTGTTAAAACTGAATAATATCACAAACAAACAAGTGGTTAGGAACAAGACACATCTGTACCACTACCAAAACCTGTCTTAGAATGGCTTTATACATTTATAGTGTCAGGGCAACCCCCTACTATGTTCTATTTTTAAACGGGATGTCTATGGGCTAATATGATCCATATAATGAAAAAAATTAAATATGGAAATTATGCCAGCAATGGGTTGTTTTATTTTTAGTGGTTGGGAACAGGACATGATCACCCTGGTAAATTTGGTAGCCCCTGAGAAAGGATAAGCAGTCAGACAGAGGTAAAAAGGATGTAGCCCCCCTGACAGAAACACATGAATTCACACAGAGTATTACTTCTGTAGCTCTAGATGTATCGTTATAGAAGATACAGGGGGAATTATTCAATCTTTAAAGTTTTTCTGAAAAGTGGTTGGGAACAGGACATTGCAATTTTCACATACCAAGCTGTACCCTGTTAACCAGATAGCTTATAACAGTGTGCCTATGGGTGAAAATAATTGCCAAAGGGAAAGACGAAAAAATTAACACAAAATAAGCTACATATATTGAATGTTTTCTTGTTTTCTATGCCATAGAAAATGACAAAAAGATGAAAAACGTGAATTTTCGGACATGTTTCACTCCATATTGACAAAAATAAACCTTTATAATAGGTTAATCTATACATTTGCTCAAAGTGTACACCTAGCCTGAGTCCATGGGCCAAAAGAAGTCCAAAATATAACAATAGGTTATACAATGGTGTGGACCAAATATGAAAGTGGTTGGGAACGGGACAAACTCAAAAGTTGCATTGAACTCATGATACATAGCCTGAACATTGTTATTTATATTTTGCTGTATTGATGTTTATATACTGAAGTCCTACCTAATTACAGGGTCAATGCAGGTGCAGTTTAGTTTGTAAATATGGCACATAAGAAGAGAGATCACCCATGAAATGACCCCTGAAATCTCATGTTTACAATTTTGAATCTCATGTTTACAATATAGGAATGTCAACACCCTATACCTTAGGCACTATAGAGGTATCAGTTCATGAGAATGTACCAAAAAATCACGTAGTGGTCTCACGTAGGGAAATCCCCGGGTCACTGAGTGCATCCTTACTGACAGAAGACCTCCGCACAGAATACTACATGAGTTCTGGGTGGATAAAATAGTTAGGTAGTTTAGCAGAACTCTGTAAAAATTCATAACTGGTCCTGAGTAGGTACTAATTCATATGATATAAAACAAAACATGATTATTGCAGGGATGCCTATTCATTTTTGTGCTTGTTTGGATTGGGTCTCAACTGAATTTATTCACTGCAAAAAAAGCCAATTACGCAGGTGTGGGTACATTTATGGCCAGCATTCCAGATTTTCATGATACAGGTTTTTTCATATGTCGTAAATCAGGGTTGCCCCTAAAGATATGTACGTGGGATTTTTTGCTCAATACCTCTGAGCCACACAAGTTATGGCATGCCATGCTACATTAAAATATAGTGAAAAAGTATTCCCATGGCTGAGGCCTAGTGGGGCCTCAACTTAAGGCCCAGGTAGCCAGGTGGTACCATCCCTGAGGCTACAGACGGCCATGAACCAGCTCTAGGCACTCACACACCCCACCTGGTGTAGAAACCAGGAACTGCACTCAGGGAGTGACGGCAGGACATGACCCTGACAACAGTATATAGCACGTGTCTGAGCTGCTGGTGAGGCTGGTATAAAACTGACTATACTTGATCTCTATGCCATTAATAAAAGCTGCCTGTAGCAGATATATTGGCTGTTGTTGAGGCTGACAAAGGCTGCCTGTAGTAGGCCTACATCTCTGAGCTGTTTGTGAGGATGACAAAGGCTGCCTGTAGTACATCACTGAGCTGTTGGTGAGGCTGACAAAAGCTGCCTGTCTCTCTCAGCTAATGCCTTCATATATATGGTAGGTCACGGTAGCCTACTTTCTAAAGTCATCTCCTTCCTACCCAGTGTGTTCCTTTCCCACACCGACAGTGTAGCCCTACCCTAAATGGCTGCCTTTTAGTTTTTCCCTGCTTTTGTATTTTTATGTTTTTATACCAGACACTATAGCATATATAAACAGTCCATAATTGAATGTGTCAAAAGGTCAGCAATATCCCACAGTACTTTCCCTAGACTGCTTCTTATGGAGTGAGGTTGAAGAAACTAAACTCTATATTCAACCTTTGAAGGTCTACATAGCGCATTGAGGCATCATGCTCATTGGCCGTCATGATGCATGCCTGCAGCCCTGATTGGTCTTCTCACCAGGGCTGCATTCATGCATCATGCCACATGGTGGTTTGATGCAATCCTTGAGGATCAGCATGATGCACCAAGGAATAGGCTGGGCACCATATCATTGATGCATCATGCCAATGGGTGAACATGATGCAGATATGTATTGATTGCTTCAAAGATGCATAGTTTCTAAAAATGTAGAAATGTTATGCTCAAATGGGTAATAAAAGGGGAAAATAACAGTTATTTAGTAACTAGGCAACTTTGAAGAGCTCTGTAGAACTCAATAATTGGAGTATCAAAAAAGAAGCTGAAAAAAAAACGTTTTTGTTCCATTCACATTCCTAGCCTAGTAACTGCTTGTAAAATTGAACCTATTATACAGAGTCTTTAAATACGGTCATGTTGGTATGTGATAATCTACCTACATCCTATTTGTGTAAATTTATGAATTAAAATATGTTCAGCACAAATACTGTGTATACCTCCCTTAAAGGCTTAAACCAGAGTGTTGCCAAACTAACAGGGCTATATGTCATACAAAAGATACCTTCCGAGACAAAATAAACAGATGGGACCTCATTCTGGCCATGACCCTGTTGTGGCGAATCCCTTCCTTAACTATGCTAAAGTTTGCATAATGGTTAATTCTAATTTGCTTTTGAGGGGTGAACACCCCAAGCCCTCAATCAAAACGAGTGCTTATCAAAGGTTTGTTCCCAGTGCCTAAAAATATACCAACATCCTGTTACTCCTGGCACTAATTTGAGTCGGGCGATTAAGAGCCTGGCACCAATAGCCCCACACTAGTATGCAACAAAACGGTACATAAAAATCTCGAGCATCCTATTCTTTGATTCTCATATTCAGAGACAGCTAGTCATTCCCAAAGCTGCATTGGTGGATAATGCTGATGAATGAACATGTACTTTTAAAGAATCATTTGGGCATTAAAGAGCTAACTGTTGGAAGGGAGTAACACTTTGTGCCACAAAAAGGTTGGCAGTTGTGTGTTTTGCCTGACAACATGGGATGTGTAGCTGTAGGGTAGGGAGTCACAAAACATATGTAGCTGACACTGGGCCTGACTCTCACCTCCTCCAACATAAGTTATCCTATCAATATTTTAATTCATTGGACAATGTCTGTACAAAGGGAGTGATCACTTTTTTAACAACAGGTGGGGGGGGGGGTCTGGTGAGTTTGTGCATGGAGGTGCAATAACAATTTTGACCCCCCCCCCCACTCCAAAATTTTCTTACCCTCCGTAAGGGACAAAAATCGCACGCGAACATGCCCCCTTTTAACCTTTAGTAATGTGTGGGGTTTTCCACTGTAAACAGATGAAATTATTTTGACCCCCCCCGAAATGGAAAATATTCTTACCCTGCCTTCAAACCCACCAGCCCCCCCCCCCCCCCGCCCTGTTAGAAAATTATCACTCCCTCCTAAAAGCGTTAAGTAGGACTGGGTGCCTATGCATGGGTATAAATATACACCGGGGAATACTTCATATCTCTCATGAAAATGTCCATATTCTGGCCACAAATTCCAAGGTTTTAAGGAAATCTTCTGAATCTAAGGAGGAATATCTATAGTCAAGTCTCAAGTACAACGTTAGTTGGCCGCATCTTCCTTAAACAATGAGGGGGGAGGGGGGTAAGCACACTAACAAGAGTTCAGTTTTTTAGGTGGACACCCCCCACTCCAACAAGTGTGAGGGTTGTCGTATTATGTCCACATCTGTATCTGTAACTGAATGTCCTCCCGTGTATATACCCAAACTTATCAGTCTTTTCCCATGCAAAGGCCTGACTGGGTTATTTTACATTTGAAAAATTTACCTACTGAGGAAATGATCCATCTATGTGGGTCAAAACTGATAGAGCTACATTGGTCTCTGATTGGTCAGATTAGGTCACAAGGTGCTGAATAATATGAACAATGTGAAAAACAACTGTTGAATCTACCAGGCATCCAGGTGCAGGAGGTATAGTGTGTGTAGGAGGGTATATGTTCAGGAGGTATAATGATGATCAGTGGTGGCAAAAGGTAACACCCCTAAATGTATGAAATAATTTAGTGGGTTTACGGTCACCCCTAAATGTGTATAGAATTACTAACTTCAATTGAGCGCAGTAATAAAATGATTCTCTATGTAATACAAGGAACTACCCCTGAAAGAAAGACAAGGGGCTTCTTTACAATCATGTCGCCAGAAAAGACTTTCAAATGTTCTGTACTGATAGAATAGTGTCAGTGATATGGATCATATGTGGGTGAATTCTTTGACTAAGGTTACAACTAGATATGTCCTTGCAACTTGTTGATGTTTCTACAGACTTCAGTAGCTCTTTCTGGGCGTGATAATTCACATGGAGGAAGAGGCGTGCACATGCAGCTATCTTGATGCTCTATCCTAAAGATGTAAGAATGAACACATAGCTCTATTTTCAACTCCATACGTTAGGTACACACAGACATCCGATAGGTGTGGACTGATGTAAACCTACGTCAAGTACCCCACCTGGTGGTACCTGAATGTGGCACCAGGTGGCACTACAGCTGAACTATGACCCTGTGTAGTGGCTTCTGAAGTGGCTTCTCCCGTACAGTAGGTCTGCTGTAGGGAAGGTGACACGGTGCACAAATGGTGAGCAGCATAGAACCTGTCAATTCTCATCTGTCAGCGTACATGTACGAATTTTCATATCAACATGTTTTACAGGGTCCATATCGCTTTTCTACCTGTGCCCCATCAGTAACAGCCCCCCCCCCTCCTCCCCCGAAGTTGTCGTATGTATGCTTTTCGGTACAAATTCTTTATTGCAGAAAGTATATACAGTGCATGTACCATTTCTTTCTTTTTTTGATGTAACAATTCTACAAAAAAGAACTGAGGAAGAAACTGTTATAAAACTGGCAATCACCCCCACAGTCCTCTTGATCTTTCATTATGTATAGCAGCGTACATTGATGCTAATTTTCTCTTCTATGAGCTTTGTATGACACGTACGTAGTACTATTAAACCTTTGCTGTATAAGGCTCTTGAATGCTAAGTTTAATTAAGTGGAGTTTTGCCTTTTATTTCATGTTGAGAACATATAAAACAAAGGGCATTACACCACAGTCTATTTGATTAACCTCAGCATGTATATACACACTACCAGAATACCATCAGTTTTGCCCTATGGGAGAGGTGCGTCTTATACACATGGTATTATGGCACTTTCTCCCCCAAGGCTCCCATCTCAATCCTTCAACCAGGAAGGCATTTCCTAAGATGGTACGACTAGATCCCTCCGGATTGTAATGGGCTTCCTCACTCTAATGCCATTACAGCACTGCATGTACACACTGAAAACATGGAAGATCTGAAACTAGTCAGCGGTGACCGCTTTAGGTCCTCAAGTTGATGATACCTAAAACTACAACTTTAGGTACTCAAAATGACGACTTTAGGTCGTCACCGCTAACTAGTCTCCGATCTTCCATGTTTTCAGTGCACTAATAATTGCACTGGTACGACTACCAAATTACTACATAAAATGCTGATCATACAAAGCAGTCATAGTACATTACCTAGGATCGCCCACTGTTTTTTTTTGAGGGTTTTCAAATCGTAGTGGCTGTGCCCAGTTGTACTATGTTTAGAAATGCCTTACAGAAGCACCTCCTCTCTCCCAGGCTTAGGCTGAAGGCTAAAGGATTCTCTATTGTACCGTAATGCCTGGTTTAAAGAACAGGTCGAATGAATTTCTATTCTATACCAACCCTAATTATGAATTCTGCTTGCAGATATCTAGTGCAATAGATCAGTCGATCTGCCAGGATCCTTCCGCTGTACTTTGGATGGAGTCCATACACTGATCTGACAGAAAACACCAGTTGACATGAACCTGACGTACCATTTATGTTTTGTTTTCTTCTCTATAACTACAGATAGATAAGTTACCCAAAGTGTCCGTTCAGCCTGCGTGATATGAAGACCTAGCTGATACCAGATGGGGTGGTTACAAGTGGGCTCCCTTACCGTTATCACTGAGTCATTCTGATGGGGTTTCTAGTATTGGAAAGACTATCGGGCAGGACTTTGTGCCTTTCTCGACAATCTGAACATAATGTCTTGTGTATATAGACAAAAGTTCACGAGTGTTGGGTCTGACTGAGGGTTATCTCACGAGTTGAAGCCGAGTGAGATAACCCTCAGTCAGACCCAATAGAAGTGAACCTTTGTATTTATTTCATGTTACCTTAGTCAGAAATTAAAAAAAAATAATAATCAAAAATCAAATAAAATAATATTATATATCAGTTTTTGCACTATTTATGGTGCTTTTACTGGCGGTGGAATACGGCATCAGGTTATTCCATGGGGTTCTGAAATACGGAGATTTCAATGTTTTGAGGACTGCCATTTCCCACTGTTTCCAACATTAAATAAAAGGTAAATCTCTTGTACAAGCCCCGCCCTGACCTTTTTCTAGTTGCTCCATTTTTTATGTTAACCATTCAAAGGCTTAGTGATACTTCATGGCAAACTCCCCAGTCCGATATATACTAGTATACTATGAGGCCGCATTGCATGGGGATCCTTGGAGAATGTATTTATCCCTGAGGCAGTTTATAATAGCCTCATACTAATTAATCTATTGACCCTTTCTCTCCCTGTGTTTCTCAAATACAGTGTTATAGTACTGCATATATGCAGTACAGGGTGGTAAAGGGCGTCAATAGTATCTACAGAAAAAATAAAAAGATTCTCAACATCCCATTGCAATAGGGCGAACATGATGCATGAAACCAGCCCTGGTAAGATGAAAATGTATTGACATGAAGCACTAATGCACTACAGCAGGGGTTAAAGGGTTAAATAGCACAGTTGCCTTTGACAGCAGACAGATCTAGATGTGGATGAGTTGTTGTATTCACTCTGGTGTTACTTTGTATGCTGCCCTTACCTGCCTGACTCAGCCCATGTCTACATATATAGGGCTCACTTCACATGGACTGTCGGGCTTCCCTAGCCCACTTAAAAGGGTCTATATCTCCTCTCTTTCCTATCACTCGGGATGTGTGTGGTGCACATATGTGCGGGTACCGACACATTCCCATGTGAAATTGTGTAATGTAGTTCTTGCCATGAATATGACCTTAGCTGTCGAAATGGCATTAAACATCTGTTACTCACTCACTCACATGGACTATCAAACTAACTCATTGAAATACATCTATTCCGACGAAGTTCTATCTTTACACATACCAGTAACAACAAGCTGCAAATTATTAGTAAAAGATGAAAGCACACTGTAAAAAATAACTGTTGAATCTACGAGGGATCCTTGTAAGACTGAAAAGTGAACCACCGTAATTAGATAACAGAGGGCCAGTGTAGTTTTTACAAGAAACTCCAGGTGGCAGTGCGGTGGTACAAGGAATCTCTAGGAAAATGACAACATCTCTGTGAAAAATAACGAAGGATCTCTGGCAACTTTGGGACGAAAGATTATTCATTACTTCAACAACATTTTTTACAGTGCACATTATGGACTATTTGATGAGGAGTTGCATTTTAGAACTAGTAATGTACCTTCCCCATGATGAATCATTCCCAAAATGAGGACACAGTGGCTGGCAAGCCTTTCCATGAAGCAGGTACATTATGTAGGGTGATGGGGTTACCTATTGGGACATAAGATATATCCTTTTTTACTGAGCCATATATTTTAATTGTTATATGTATATCTGAGGAGCGCAAAGAGCAGGGATCCTTTATGTCCTTTTACAGGAATATTGGGTGCTCATCTAGATGTTGATAGGAAAATGGAATTTTATGATTACTCTCACTTAATATATGGTATTACCTGTTTAAGCGCCCGGGCGCTTACTGATTTCAATTCCTCTGTATCCCAAGCTCTTATTCAAGACAGAAGCTTATTTGACTGCTGCTTTTAGTGCTCAAGGTTGTTGTCAATACCTCTGTACCCCCGGTGCTTATTCAAGACCCTGGCGCTTAAACGTTAGGGCATGGAGTTTCTCAGATATAATCCCCACATCTGCCCATGGACATGGAGGAAACCAGTAATGTATCTGTGAAGGTGCTTTAGCTCAGTGCTTTTATAGCCCCAGCCACAAAGACTGGACTATTCTCAACACACAGAGAGAAACATTCAGGCACACACCAGTTACAAGCAGCATACGTGACTTCCGGTCTGATGTGAGCGATATTAGAGGAGATTAAGCTCATTTAGATGGTTGCTCTATACAGTTTACAAGTACCTGCTGTGTAATTTACTAGGAGCAGTGTAAAGCTGGGGGGGATAGCAATACTCTTTTATCTAAACTTCAAAAAGTATTCTTTGTATATTGCATAATTCAGAAATCTTGGTTGTGAATAGTAGTATTGTTAATATATAACCTATATATTCCAAAATGGTCAACTCTGTAGCAACAGCTACAGACGAAGCAGCAATAGTAGTAACAGCACCCAGTTAACAGCAATAACATGAGTGACTGCAACAGAAACAGCAATATCAACAACAACAATGTAGCTGCAGAAAGTGCGATCCCAGCAACAACAATGTTCAACAGCGGCACCTGGCAGCAAAATAATGGCAGCAGCATTTGACAGCAACAGCAGTAGCAGCAGCAGAAACAGCATTTGACAGCAACAACAGCAGCAGTAGCAACAACAGCTGCAGCAGAAACAGCATTTGACAGCAACAACAGCAGCAGTAGCAACAACCGCTGCAGCAGGAACAGCAGCAGGAAGCAACAGCAAAAGAGCTGCAACAGTAACAGTAACAGCAGCAACATGTGCAGCGGCTGCCAGGAATTTTGGGGATTGCCTGGTAACCGAACACCCCGTGATGCTAGCCTGGGGATGGGAGGAGGAGGAGGAGTTCCTTGAGGCTACTGTAGTTACCGGTAGGGGGAGCACCTGGCGGTGGGGGTAACCATGGCTACTAAAATAGCTGCTACTGCTGCTGGTGCTGCTGTTACTGTGTAAGTTAGGGTGTGTGTTGGTATGGTGGGTGAAGACTGGATTCACCCCTTACTAAGGGTACCGTAATGGCGCATTTAAGCACCAAGGTCTCAAATAATCCGGGCTTCCCTAGCCCACTTAAAAGGGTCTATTTCTCCTCTTTCCTATCCCCTCAGATGTGTGTGGTGTACATGTTCGCGGGCACTGACACATTCTCTGTGAAATCATGTAATGTTGTTCTCACCATAAATATGACCTTAGCTGTCGAAATGGCGTTAAACATCTATTGCTCACTCACTCACTCAATTAATCACCTGCCTGAAATAAAAAAGGGGTATTGTAATCACTGTTTTGGTTTGTAAATGGATCAGGTCTTGATTAGGTGCCTGTCCTGAAAAAGCATCATAGGCATAGGCGTATTGGCATTATAGAAATACATGTAATCTAAATCTTGAACGAGCACGGCACTTGACATAGACTGCTTGTGATTGGTTAGCAGTTGACTGCTTGAAATCAATGAGCAGTCAGTGCTTATACCAGTGTATACAGGTCAATATGATATGCACTTAGAAGGGTATCTCAAATTTTTAGTCTTGAATAAGGGATGGGTCTACAGAAGTATTTAAATCTATAAGCGTCCAGGCACTTAAATGGGCCATTACCGTAGGTGCAGAAAGTTTGGGATGAGGACAGCTGGAGGAAGAGTTGTGCTGAGTGGCCAATTTAAGTGCATTTATTAGATTCAATATCTCTGTACCCATGACCCTCATTTGAGTCACCGCTTATTTGAATTCAGTTTTCAGTGCTTAAGATTTAAAATTTTCAATTGTTTTGCCGGGGTTTGACTGCACACCGGGTTTTGACCACGCTGACTGCTGGGAAATGACTGCGCACCAGGTATTGACCGCACCCGACTGCAGGGAAATTATCAGGGCTTCATTTAACCTAACTGCCAGGTAATGACCATGCAATGGGTTTTAAGATACCATTATACCGTGATACCCCGTGTATAAGGGGTACCTTGTGCATAAGGCACACCTAGACTTTGTACATGTGAGAGAAAAAATTAAGAATACCTTTGGCTCTATTTAATAAATTTTCAATATTCAAAAACCTACGGCCATCTTAGTATTGGGAAAAATTTGTAGAAAAAAACCCAAGTTGTTTCAATGACAAAGTCCTTTTCAAAGTCCACCACTTTTCCATTCAATACTCCTTATTCCATATTCATGGGAGGTGCCTATTCAAGGCCCAGCAGTAAAATGTGATGATATGATATATCTTTCACACTGACGGTCCCACAGCTGGTGTTATTACTGAGTTATGTAATGTACTGATACAGCTACTGAATGTGACCAGGTGCGTGGGAATAATTAGGTGCGGTAAAAACACGGAGCATGGTCAATTCCTAGTAGTCGGGCGAGGTCATAACATGGAGCACGGTCATTTCTAGGCAGTGGGACGTGGTCAGTACCCGGTGTGGTCAAAACCCGGTGCACAGTCAAAATCCGACAAAACATCAATACCCAGCACATATTTAAAACTGATGCTCATTTAAGGCTCTAGCACCTGAACAAGACTTTACGGTATACATATAGACACCCCCCACTGTGTGTATGTGAGGTGAGTTTGGGGAGTAGAAGGAGTGTGAAGAGTATAGTATACAGACAGGTACTCACACTGTGTGCGGTGTTCATATGGATGGTAAAAGTAATAAAAACTTTACCTCATTCATAAGTGATTTTATCCAGCAAATAATAGGGATAGAGCAGGGTTAAGATTTATTAAAACCTGGGCACTTCACTGAGTCAGAGAACAAAAAAGGCACAAAGAGCCACACAAAGATGGATATAGGAAGGAAGAGAGAGAAAGCTCTTCCATGATTGGATCCTCAGAACAGGAAGTGAAGCATAGGAATGATTAAATTCTAAGTGCGAATATGAAAAAAAAGGTATAGAATGTGTCCTTAAATTAATTTTTACTAATATTTGTACCACAAGAATAAACACGCGAACCTATACCACATAATGTCATGAGTCCTGACTTACAACCATTCACTTAGACCAGAATACTTAATTAGTGGTAACCAAGGTGGTTTCTAGGGTGGTTGCTATAGAAACCAGATCCTCATCTCACCCCTTACCCTAGTAACAGGCTCCAGGGACCCTTATCTACCCCCCAGTAATCTCATAGATAGATAATAAGTGCAGTGAAAACAGGGGGTGTTTTCATTTGTCTATATATACCCCAGTAGGTACTCTAGTAGGCTCTAGAGGCTGGGGTTAGGGTTGCCCCGTGATTCAATAAAGTGTAGAGAGGTAGTTGACCTTGTTGATAGGTCAAGGGGGTATTTCCCATAATGCCCTGTGCTGTGTTGGTCAGTATTTGCACTGGGTCTTTGAATAAGTGCCACCCTTGAATAAGCCCTGGGAATTCAGGGGAATTTAAATCTTAAAGTGCACAGTTATTTGAGCCTCAAATAAGCACCGGTCTTTAAAAAGGGATAGGATAGAGCTGGGTTGGAATCAATGAGTGCCCTGTTGTTTATACACGCCGCTAGGGGAATTAAGCAACACGGAAGTAATTATAAACAGATAACATAGTGCCCTGTAGATGTGTCTGGACATTTATAAATGTACACTAGGTTGCACCACGGGTGTTAATTCAAGACCAGGCATTATGAACCACATATATACCATATTTATACCTAGGATATCATAGCACACTTGTGGTACCCTTGTATAGACATTTGTATATATACTTACAGGGAATAGAGGATATTTATATACACACATGTAAACATATACAAACTCCCTACAAATATTAAAAAAAAATCCACAGTTGGCATGTAAACACAGCTATAAATTTCCAGTTCCACCCTGATATGTCAGCTACCGTAAATACTTGCGTATAGGACGAGGCCTTTACACAAGAATAGACCCAGATGCGTCCTATAGGATCGCCTATAGGTGTGTCCTATAAGCGAGGTTTTTATACTATAAAACAGTACTATAGTCATCAAAATTCAGTCCAATCTTCACCCCAAAGAATTCACTCAGGGTGCGTCCTATATGCGAGGTGCGTCCAATACGCGAGGATGTACGTCACTACCTATAGCCACAGGTGCAGTATCTAGAACATAAACTCTTTAACCCTTTATGATGCATGAAGGCCTAACACATGGTGAGTAACTCGCCAGGTCTACATCCATGCATCATGCCAACCTTACCCGATACCTCCGGATGGTCAGCATGTTAGTATGTGATGCTCAAATGAAGTGCCGGCTTACAGATTTGCCTGCACCTCATTGGTGCATCATAACGACCTATAGGCATATGGGCACTACCTACATTTCCCAAGGGACATTATGATATACCGATGCAGTGCTGGCAAGTGAGTGAGTGAGTAATAGATGTTTAACGCCATTTCCACATATCATATTCATGGTGAGAACTGAATTACAGAATTTCACAGAGGAATTTGTTGGTGCCCACGCAATATGTGCACCACACACATCCAAGGGGATATGATAGAAGAGAATTAAACCCTTTTAATTGGGTAAGGGAAGACCTGCAGTTGCTCACCAGTACTGCGTCGTTGCATCATGACAGCAGACCTTGCCTCACCACGTGGCCATTAATGGGGTAAAAGGAATGTTCCAGACACATGTTATTAGGTGTGCTATCAGACAGGCATGTAAAAGGTGTTCACTGCATGCATATTATTCCAAGTACTGGGGGAAAGGTCATTCAGCTAATAATCTACCTCTCCTCTTAAGACACTTTGGGTACCTCTTTAGCATTGTAAAACTGTGTCACACAACAAAGTTCTTTAGGCTGTCCGAACATTCTTCCTTATACCAGAGTGCTTTACTGTGCTGCCATCTGGTGCTTCATTGTAGAGACTACTCTGCTTCACTGCATCACAGTCAAAGCGATTCACTGTTCAGTTTTATGATGATGTCAATAGAGCAAAAAGGGCACAAGGAGCCAGACAAAGATGGATATATAGGGAGGAAGAGAGAGAAAGCTAAAAGGTTAGAGCGCCATACCTGAAAAAAAACAGGAAGTGAAGCACAGCAACAAATATTCTAAGTGAGAATATGAAAAGAAGATGATAGAATCCTCAATTTATTATCCCCCCTAATATTGGTACCACAAGAATACACCCATGAATAATGTGAATGTTATCGACCTCTCCTCTTTACACTTTGAGTACCTATTTATCATTGTAACACAGCAAAGTACTCCGAACATATTATGTGGAAATGCTACTTTCACAGAGCTTCCTAGGACCAGAGTGCTTTTACTGTACTGCCATCTTGGTCTTCTTTGTTGACACTACACTGTTTCACTCATTCAGAGTGGCTCACTGTTCAGTTGCCTGCTAGCTGAAATGGTGACCTTTAAAGAATGTGGCTTCCAAAATCATTTTCACTGGAGAAAGGGACTACTGCTATACACAATGCCTGACTAAAATGCATTTCTTTTTTTTCAATGTTGAGTAGGCCTGTTGATACTTCCTGTAAATAAAATTAGATATCATTTGAGATCACCATCACTATCTTGAACTTCTAAACAGCCAGTACTAGGGTCTGTTAAGATCCAGGGACTCGGATTTGTTAGCTAATATATATCATATTGGAACCTAATGAGTGAGTGAGTAATATATGTCTAATGCCATTTTGACAGCTAAGGTCATATTCATTGTGACCCAGCAAATTGTCGTTATCTGTCGCCATGTTTGGTCATCAATGGTGACTCCTTTCTGAGTGATAACTCACTGCGTCATCTTTCGCCACTGTGTGTCAGTCTCACATGGCATGGCGATTTATCACAACAGTCGCCAACATGACCTCACTCACTGCATGAGTATGTGCCACCCCTTGTCATCCTTCACAAAGCATGGTGACTTATCACCACCATCGCCAACATGGATCTAACTCACTGCGTGAGTATGTGCCACTGCCTGTCAACTCTCAGTCAGAATGGCGGCTTATCCCAACCATCGCCAACATGGATCTGACTCATTGTGTGATTATGTGCCACTCCCAGTCAGTTTTCACTCAGAATGGCGACTTATCACCAACATCACTAATATGGATCTCACTCCCTGCGTGATTATGCGCCACTCCCAGTCAACTCTCACTCAGAATGGCAGCTTATCACCACCATCGCCAACATGGATCTCACTCACTCCGTCAATATGTGCCACTGTTTGTCAACTCTCATTCAGAATAGCAACTTTTCACCTGCATTGCCACATGGCTCTCACTCACTGTGTGAGTTTGTATCACTCCTAGTTAATCTTCTCTCAAAATGGCGACTTATCACCACCATTGCCAACATTGGTCTCACTCAATACGTGACTTTGTGTCACTCCAAGTTAATGCTCTCTGAGGATTGCATCATCTGTGACTCACTCTCACTCACAGTGGCAACTTATCACCACCATTGCCAAAGTTGTTGAGACAGCACCACTGTTCAACATGTAGCCTATCTAGTAAGTGTGGGCATGAAGTATCAGTCCCATACGTATCAAATGTGCTTTGTTTCACACTGATTTCCATGTAATACTTCAGAGTTGAATCAAACAAGATAATATAGAGAGTATATCAATTGAATTTAGATAGAGGCATCTCTAAAATGAAAGCAACTATCCATAAACACCTTTTCTCTGGTTACAGGAAAAATACATAGGGACATATCAACATGAACACCTTGTCTATGGTTAGAGGGAAGATACATATGGCAATACCTTTTCTGGCAAAACATACTTTGATCTGGCAGATGTGAGGCTGCATGATTACCATTGTCGATGATCATGAGCTTTTCATCTAACAAGGTGAGTGATCACCAGCGTCGCCATCACTGGTAAGTCTGAGTGATCACCACTCTCGCCATCCATGGTGAACCTGCGCTATGACGTGGTGCGCGTTTCATCTAGCGAGGTGAGTGATCAACCGCCTTGCCATCCCTGGTGAGTGTGAGTCATCATGATCCTCGCCAACCGTGGTGAACATGCGCATGGCATAGTGTGTGTTTCATCTAGCGAGGTGAGTGATCACTTGTGTCGCCATCCCTAGTGAGTGTGGGTGATCAAGATCCTCACCATCTGTGGTGAACCTGTGCTATCACGAGGTACGCGTTTTATCTAGCGAGGTGACTGATCACAATCTTTGCCATCCGTGGTGAATTTGCATTATGACGTGGTGTGCGTCTCATCTAGCGAAGTGAGTGATCACTCATGTCGCCATCCCTGGTGAGGATGAGTGATCACTCATGTCGCCATCCCTGGTGAGGATGAGTGATCACGATCCTCGCCATCCCTGGTGAACATGTGCTATGATGAAGTGCTTGTTTCATCTAGCGAGGTGAGTGATCACCCGCATCGCCATCTCTGGTGAGTCTGAGTGATCACCATCCTCGCCATCTGAGGTGAGGCCATGTGATCACCACCATTGCTATTCCTGGTGATCTTGTGCTATAGCGACGTCGTGTTCCATCTAGCGACATGTGTGAGCCACTTCACACAGGTTGACGAGGAGTCAGGACAATTTGCTGGGGAGAATTCCATTACACAATTTCACAGAGGAATGTGTCGGTGCCCAAGCATATGTGCACCACGCACATCTGAAGGGATAGAAAAAGTGAGATATAGACCCTTTTGAGTGGGCTATGGAGCCTGGGAACCTAATGGAGATGAACTATGATATGATACAAGTTGTTTGTTAAGTCATGTTTTGAGAAAGGTCTAGACTTCTGAGTTATTCCTACTCCTCCTTTTGTGTGTTTTGTCTTCTACATGCCCCTGACCCCCCTCCACCCCATCCCCCATCCATCACACCTACAACCCCCCCCCCCTCATAGGGCTGACCCAGGATACATTATCAACCAATGAGAAAACTTCCTCCATTCACTGTAGAATTTATGGGTACATTATGTAACACCTGGTACCCATCATGCGGCTGTTTAGAGTGCTTATCTTGCCAGGTCCCAGATCAAGCAATGGCGGACCCACTGGATATCAATACTGCGCCCTATACCCCATAGTGGCCCATGTAAGCACCCCAGCACTTATAGATTTCATCATCTCCCTACCTGTAACCTCTAATTAAGACTGTCATTAATTATCTAAATAATGTTTTTAGTGCTTCTGATTGGATTTGATACACCCGCTACCCCGGTTCATATTTAATACCTGTGCTTATTTGAGGGTGACTCGCAAGCACTTCATTGGTGCATCGTGCCGACCAATGGCAATGGTGGACTCCTGTATCAGCAGCTGAGGGGTTAAAACAAGCCAATACGGTACCCACACCTACCCCCACCAGGTGTTTGGCTGCACCCAGTGGCTCCCCCTAGTGACCTTTACAGTAAGTGGAACACGTGGCCATGGAGGCTGGGGGAGGTAGACACTGGTATACTGACAAAGTCTACAAACAGTTATCGTAAAACCCCGCGTATAAGCCATGGTGTATAGACCATTTCAGACACAGGAGGAGGATGGGGGTAGTTAGCTCTACCTTCCCGTAGCTTTCCCCAACATTTCTTGTTGGCATAGGGGTTAGGTGGCCGTCAGAGCCCTACAGCGTTGTAAATTTGGAGAATTAATTGGTTAAAAAACGCACCTGAAGGCTGTGGTCCAAACAGTCATATTCTTCTCACTTGAAGCACTTAAAACAATCTAGAGTCTCTACCCATGTCTACTCTGGCACACTAGTAGAGTAAAAAAACTGCAGCTTTCCTCTCTGTATTTTGCCACAAGGTTAAAAGAAAATCTTGCATTTTGACCCGGGCACTTGAAGGAGCTAAATGTTATGGCACACAGCAGCCAAATAAACATGGACCATTGATGTAGTATGCCCACCTCAAAGGGTAATAAGCCTATATCTACTTTTTCTATTGTTATTAGCCTTGCCAGGTAGGCACTTCACATCTCCTCACCTTTACAGTATGCCTCTTCTTACAGTGGGCGATAAAAAGAGGAGTTGTTGATATTTCTAGCACTAGCTGTGAGCAGGGTATAGGACTCAGTATGGAGGCCTAGTGGAGCCACCATTTTGAATTTCGCTGGTTGAGGTAAAAACCCACTGATAGTACACACCATGATGGGTACCTTGTCCCTGGTTAACACCCACTTCCAGGGACATGCTGGTCCCATCTTATCAGTTCTTATCAGTGTGTGTCACTGTCACCGGAACCAGCTCCAGACCAGCTAGTGGCCAATAGACTGTACACACCTGCACACGGATACCTCAGGTACTTAGGCAGGAAGGATGGAGAAAAGCGAACAGAATAATGATGGTTCACTTGAGACTTTAGGACAAGGCTTTCACGTTTATTTTCATGGACGTTCCTTTAAAGACAAACGCTACAACTTCCCAGGATTTGGTTCTATTGCTGGCTGATTATCCCATATATATGTCTGGATTACATTAGTATGATGCACTAACATTAAGAAAATGCAAAAAAGAAATCAATATGTCATGGTGATTACTTTTACAGCATGACGATCTAAGTTTAAAATTCCTTAACTAAAGAAGCGAATGGGAAAACCATTTTTTTTCGTATCATAGGCAATGCCCCTCTACTGATCTTTCTACAAGACTCTCTCGATAGAACAAGGATATCTTTACAAACACTTTTATAAAAGATAAATGGGGGAGCATAGCTGAAATGAAAAAGTTACAAATCATTCAAAAATATTAATTTCCCCTTAACTATATCATCCTATGGGTATATAAACGGCTTATAAATGACTTTCATGCATTCATAGTGATAGGAAATGAGCTGAGAAAAATATGTACGGGTAAAATGGTCCATTTAGAGTGTGAAATATCATTAGAATACTGACAGCTCTAATTTCTCTCTCTTTTAGATGATACAAAGACAGTCTGTTGGGAAACTTTCCAAGAAGTCGGAGCTGAATACACCTAACAAAAAAAAAAAGAATCATAGTAAGGAAGGTATTCTCCTCTATGTTCTAGACAAAATAAAAACTAAAGAGATACTGCATGCCTTGCCAAGTACCACATGACATGTGCCTACTACTAGGGAGGGGTAAGTTGCCAACAATAGTTTTGGCACATGGTAAAGAGGACAGATCCTGTGTTGTAAGATTTGTGGCAAACTATCAGGTGCTGTCAAGGAGGCTTAATATCATTGATGAAAAACATTTATTTCTCTAGTCTTGCGACATTCCCTTTCCCGTTTCGAGTACAATCCAGAAATACACAAACTATTCATGGATTTCTAAGACCGGCAAAAGAAGTTGAATATTCCTCATTGTGAAATCATCATATATATGTATCAAATAATGGGCTTTTGATATCAGGTAGCCTTAATTTCTGTGTGTTTTTTTTTTAAAGTTTTTATCAAACCACTCAGCTTTAGAACTTAATCAGTATTAATACGCCCTATGGCTGACTGGTGTAATAAGTGCTACAAATGCAGGGCCACATTTACCATTATACTCTAGACTGCACTGAAAACCCTCCAGATCGTTAAACTCGTCAGATTGAGGACCTATGGTCATCAGAAGAGGTACAGAGAGAGGGCAGCACCTTACTGGGAGTGAAATCCCTTAGTCTACATCTCCCCAGTATGAGTCTATGGCATTCTGTTGACAATATGTAACAAGTACACAAGGTGGCAGGTATGTACCACTCATGTTTGATGATTAGGCCTTCAGTTTTCAACTGAAGGTCTTCACCGCTGAGGACTTTAGGTGCTCAAGTTGACGATACCCAAATCTACAGCTTTGGGTAGTCAGATTGAGGACCCAAGGTAGTCAGCACCAAGGTTGGCACTCTAACAACATTATGTAATCAGTTTGACTACCTTGGGTGAGTGTGTTGACCTAAACCCATCAGGCTGACTACCCTGGGTGCTCAATCTGATGACCCTAGGTTGTAGATTTGGGTATCATCAGTCTGACGACCTTGGGGCTTTAAGTGTGTTTGTAAGCCTTTTGTAAGCCCTGCAATGTAGGGTTAATTAGCCACTTATTAAGTGGGTCTGTGCCCATGCATTGGGATATATTAATGATAATCATATAAGATGCGGAATTTTGAATTGGCCTAGCTTAAGTTGTATGCAGTCGATGCTGTATTTAGAATAGACATTGAAGACTGGTTGACTAGTGTTAATTAACTGCCTATCAATGTTGATGCAATCTTGAATCTATTTCTCTCACCATTGAGGTACTACATCTTTGCCACAGAGACTTTTGCAAGTCTACTACATCAAGTATTAGGTAGCTGGTGCTCCCTTATTGGCTGAGACTCTGTCATATGACTGCAAACACCAGCCAATAGGAATCCAGCACGTGGCAGAAGGAGCAGCTCATGTAAAAGCCCTCCATCTTGAATCAGGACATCCTGAAGTAAAAGATTCAGGTCCGGCAACCCTAAATCTGCTCCAGTAGTGTGAGGGGAGAGTACAGTGGTTGTGTTGATTCATCAGTTATTAACATAAAGCGTTGTGAGTCCTGAGGGTGAGACATTGCCTGTGGGGGGACTATTTCTGACTGGGGTGGAGTAGAGAGTACATTGTGGTGGGATAACACTTGGATCTGCTCCAACCAAAGTACTAGACTGGCTCCAGTCTCCAACAACTGATCATGACTGTCCAAGTTGCCTTCCTTACTGTATGTTCTATTATGTCAAGGTTAATATTAAGACTCCATAGGAAACACAGTAAGCCCTCGTATTGCACCCCTGCGTTAAATAACCCGCGGGAATTCCGCACGATGACGTCATATGCCCACCGCGCATGCGCAGCCCTTTTGAAACGTAAACATCCAATATGGCGGCGGTCAGCATTTCGCGAAGACGATGGGTAAATCAGAGTTAATTATGGATTT
Source organism: Acholoe squamosa (assembly GCA_949317995.1). NCBI lineage: Eukaryota > Metazoa > Annelida > Polychaeta > Phyllodocida > Polynoidae > Acholoe > Acholoe squamosa. The sequence goes on from OX439035.1 coordinate 9,190,277, forward strand.
TATTGATGAAATATCGATTGATTTTCCACTGAAACACCTTGACATAAATGTAAAGATGAACTCTGATCAGTTTGCGCTGGACTGGACAAGCTCATGAAGAAACGGTCAGCTCAAACTGCTCATCGTTCACCTTTACCATTTTCCCCTGATTAAGCATGTACGAGCCACGTGAAATATGCCTTGTCCAGTAGCTAATTTTCTTATGTTGATAAGAAGCAGCTGATGCATTCCCAAAAGTTTTCAGAAGTATGCGTACAATACTCCCACCAGCCGTGCTTAGTCATTTAAGGTCCACTAATGCAGTCCTGAGTGCATCATGCACCAATGAAGTGCCGGCAAGACTTCTTGTTGTCACTTAATTTGAGCATCACACTGACTCTGTGGGATTGTATTGACCCCGTAATGTCGGCATGATGCGTGAATGCAGCTCTGGTGAGTAACTCGCCAAGCTGCATCCATGCTACATGACGGCCCTTAAAGGGTTGACACTGTGACATACACTTAGCATTGGTTCTGTTTGGACCACTGATATTTGGTTATAAGAGGAAGAGAATGAAAAAGAGTTTCTGACTAACTCATATTCTTCTTCCAAGGGAGTGATAATTTTTTTAAGAACAAGGGCGGGGGGGCGGGGGGCGGGGCTGGTAGGTTTGTGCATGGACGCGTGAAATAAACTCTGGACCCCCTCTGGAGGGGTCAAATTTTGTTGACCCCCTGAGGGCCGAAAATCGCATACAATTGCGCCCTTTTAACATGCGGGCTGAAAACAGGTGAAATTATTTTGACCCCCTGGTCAAGGGGTCGAAAAGGTCGAAAAGGTTCTGACCCACCACCCTCCCCCCTGTTTTTAAAAGATGATCACTCCCTTAACAATAGGAGACTTCAAAAGTCATATCTGACAGGACATAAGAGTAATTGCAGCTGTTACTGGTTACTGGGTGTTTCTATTTATAATACAAAACTATGACATCCATAGAATCCTCTAGGATCATTTTTGAACAATAATGGTTAAGTTGGGAAAGCAACATTTCTACCCATAATTTCTTATATTGAGTAGCAGGGGTACAGGACTGCATGGGGTGGGGGTAGGCCTTTCTTATTTATTTTATGTGAATAACTTCTTCCCATAGAGATAGCATTGCAGGGCCGATCCCCACACCCCCAGTGGCGTAACGTGTGCCAATCCACCACAGTGGCCGATCCACCACTGCAGCCTCGTTCCGGGTGCATGTAAACATGTACCGGATTTTGCTGATTTTTCCTTATTTAAACCCTCTAAAAACATCAAATAAATAGAGAACTAAACATTGCCACTAACGCCCTCGGGGGAGACACCCCCCTCGTGGTGGATCGGCCACCTCATACACCACGGTCGTTTAGTTCTCTCTATATATGTCATGGCTGATACGAACATCACTACACTGCAAAAATGGTGTTTAGATTTTAAACATGTTTAGGTCTAAACACGTTTAAAACCTAAACATATAGGTCAGTTAGGTGTCTCATTGACTACATATTTAGGAAATGAACACTTTTATTCTAACTACATAAACATTTATGCTAAACATGTTTAGATGTTTAGAGTTGAAACAGACTGGACTATCTGCACACAGTTATAATCAATTGTTGTGACAAATGTCCCCAAATCCCATGTTTATCATGTTTTCATTTCATAGAATGTCATGTGAATAGAAAGGGCAATAGAAAATTGACTAGATTCATCTTACTCCACCATCATTAGCATAAAATAATCAATACGCTTCATGACTTACACCTACTTGATGTTATTCTGGAATAGATAAGGCAATGTCCTTCCTGCCAAGCTGTTGTACTTTCACAAGTCTCTCATTCTGATGCAGTGTGTAATACATGTATATGTATATATAGCTGTGGCTGACATCTTTGGAGACTTTCCCAAGTAAATACCCCCCCCCCCATAAATGAGAAAACAAACAAAATATATCTCTTTTTTTGAATGCATACATATTTGCAAACCTTAACTCTCCATCAAATCATTTGAACATCTAAAAAAAAAAAATATAAACACCTAAACACAAACATTCATAGATATCTAAACACAAAGTCTTAACTGAAACACCTACATTTCTAAACACTTGAGCTAAGCACATTGTTTGGCTAAACATGTTTAGGAAATTAATGTGATTACAAAAACGTTGCAAGAATATGTTTAGAATTGTGTTTAGGATCTAAACACCATTTTTGCAGTGTATAGAACAGTACTGGACATGCCATTTTCAATGGGGGGATAGAATACAATGTGCCCGTATTCAATGGCTGACGATCATGTGACTTATGTTCAATAACAATTGTTACTAAACCATGTTTTGTGTAATTTAGAAGCAATTTAAGCCTGTAGGCCATTACATAAATGCAAATATCTATGAGGCCTCCTTGAATACGGGCAGAATCACCTCTGGGAATATGATGCAAAAATATCCCAGGCTTGTTGACATTTGCTTAATAGCTGCCTAGTGTTTTTATATCTAGTGGAGGGATGTAGGGATGTCGTGGTGTACACAACACATGTTCCCTCAATCTGCCAACTTATGACATTTTTCACAAAGACCTAGAAGTGAGTCCTATATACATAATGCTAATGTATCTTCATTATAAATCACTTGGTAGCACTCTCCCTGCCTGTCAGGAGTCCCTGTAGCTACTACTGACACTGCACCTGGCTCTGATGATTAGACTTTAGGCATTAGTGTAAGGGCTAACTTTGTCTTATCATGTTTTTAACCTACAAAATTGGCCTGCAAACGTGTATAGCCATAGGCCCGGGGCTGATAGGGCCCACCATGCACCCCCCACATCCCAACACGATGGGTATTTTCTCGATCCTTAGGGTCCCCTATACAAGATTCAAGATGTTAACATTGATTATCTTGGGATGCACTACCGGTTTTGGCTCTTTATCCATGTGCGGGTTCAGACCACTTTTCGGTCAATTTTGGTACCATGTCATTCAAGGGGTATGCTCAATCCCCAAGCTCTAAGACTATCTTACCTTGTCTGGATCCTGAAGCTATTGGTCTTGTTGGAAAGAAGATATAATCAGCTTTTCACTAAGTCCTAATACATGTTTTTAAGCTCAGATTTGAGTGTACCAGACAGTCGGGAAGATGGAAGATTGAAATTACAAAGTTCGTTTTTTTTTACTGAAAATCTTAAATGCGCTCCAGATACATGTATAAAACTTGCCCTTATCCCCATCTAACCACAATATCTAATATGATTTATGTAGGACAATCCTCTCTGAGTAATATGAGACATTTTACAGAATTCCTTGATGACTATGACACACGTTATTGCCTTGGACGCAAAGACACTACCTTGAGCCAATACGATGCTGTTCCATTTCAATAATCTCCCTCTTTATGTAAATGGATATTTTTTTATGCTAAATCTTTATCAATTCTCCTGATTCTTGTGCTAAAAAGAGTGCTGATTAAGAATATGCATGTTTCTACTTCATAAAATTTAATGGCCAGGCTGTGTATGGCTGAAATTCAAAATGGCCGACAATAGATTCAGATGTCACTTTGAATTACATAAATGTGCAGTCTAGAAAGTATCTTGTGGGTCCTACCCCCTATATATTAGCTTAGTAGAATTGTTGCTAAGTGGTGTGGTTGCCTAGCAACAGCAGCTTTGCATAGCAACCAAGCCTGAAAATATGCTCGAATGCTCATATCTGCATGGTGTCCTTTCAGAAACATACTCCCCTTATGTAAACTTGTATATAACTCTTCTGTGACATCCATCATAGACTAGGAATATAGGTGACAAAAGGTTACTAGGTTGTGTGGTGGCCTAGCAATAGCAGTTTTGCATAGCAACAATATCTAGATTCAGACCTGTAGTGCATGTCTCCCCTCAAGGTCATAGTTCACTGATTTCAAATTGCATATAGCTCCCTTGTGCACATCACATAGTATGGACATAGGTAGAAATGATTGCTATATCATGTGGTTGCCAAGCAACTGCAGCTTTACATAGAACCCCATGTCCAAATCTATGCAGATAGTCACAGATAAGTGTATGGTCTCGCCTCAGGGATGTATTGCAACATACAGTTCTTAATAGTAGCATAGGTTGGGAAAGGGAACCTTGATGGTAAAGGGCATTGTCATGATTAGGCTAGAGCATTGTTCAAATAGAATAAAGATCTGGATAGGAACTTCAGGCTTACTTACCCTTACTGGGGATAATGAGTGCTAGGATCATTGAACAGACCTCAAATGACAGATAATTTTTTAAAGTAAACCTACAGTATTATGATTCTGAAGTGATCAGTAAGAGTCTGGCTTAGTTAAGAGACCAGATCCATCCCAGAAAATCAGTCTAGTTGTGTGAAATTGTTGGCCACACTAACACAATAGAACAAGGTAGTAAATGTGTGTTTCGATGATGTGAGGGTTGTTGTTGTTATTCATTTATTTATCCCATGCATTCATACTCCCAAGATGGAATGTTTTACTTCATGACAGCTCAAGTTAGATATAGGGGGGTATTTTCCCCCAGATCCTGAATAGTTCACTTGAACTCCACTAGATGGGAGTTTGAGATCTCCAATCACACTTTATATTTTAAATATCTGTATAGGAGAGACAGTGAAGCATTGGGGTGATAGGGTGTCCCTTGTGAGTTAGGGTGAAAACAGGGGATGATTAATAGCTACTTGTCACTTTGTGCCTATATGTCAAACGTCATTGATAGTAGTCACACATGCAATAAACCCCCCATTAAGTACTCTGTCCATTTGCAGTTATGTATCCATCACAGTCATTCAATATACAATGCTTTCTTTCTCTCCCATATTAATTAAACCTTCATGCAAAATGAATTACAGAGTTAATGGTCAAGTCTGTGATTGCTGTTTAAAAGATGCAATAGATGACTTGGCACTGTGGTTAGCATCTCAATGTCCGAACCCTGGGTTATTTTAAAAGATGGCTATCAATTGTCAAAGGCAGGAAGATGATCTCCATTCATAGGATCCATGGAGAGAGGGACTGCAGATTATAGTGATGGTGACAGAATCATAACAGTAGCTTCAGGTTCTTTCTAGATATGATAAGAGCAATTTGTACAATATGGATGACACTTCCCTCTTCTATAAGCTAGACCAATCGACCACCATGTCCACTGTGAGTGATGTGGAATGGTAGAAGATACTCAAGGTCTGTGTGCCAGTGGCTTTCAGTAGTTTTATTAGGGTCACCTAGTAATTCATTACACCAAATGTGTTGGGGATAATGAACTGCAACAGATCAACATGCCTTCTCAGAAGTGTCCAGCAGCATAATCACCAGCTGTTGAACCAGAATGTAATGTTCAGAGATATGTAAGGAGGGATAACACTGGGCCTGATGCACTGAATAGATAACAGATGAGAGAATATCCTGAGAATTGTACAATTGTATTCCAATCCTTCTCTTTCATTTTCTCAATATGTGAATGAAACCAGCACTTGCACCTACTTTCAGACAAGTAGGCTGCCCAAGGCTTTTGAGATAATTAATTAGGCATGCAGTATATTATGAGGCTGAGAGCCAATATTCTGTATTCTAAATGTGCGTTATCAGTACAAGCATTGGCACTCTTTTTAGCACAAGAATCAGGAGAATAAAGATTTAGCATGGAAAAACATCCATTTACATAAAGAGGGAGAATATTGGAATGGAACAGCATCGTATTGGCTCAAGGTAGTGTCTTTGCGTCCAAGGCAATAACGTGTGTCATAGTCATCAAGGAACTCTGTAAAATGTCTCATATTACTCAGAGAGGATTGTCCTACATGAATCATATTAGATATTGTGCTTAGATGGGGATAAGGGCAAGTTTTATACATGTATCTGGAGCACATTTTCAGTAAAAAAAGGAAGAAAATTTTGACCCCCCTCTCGAGAGGGTAAAACTTTTTTGACCCCCATCGTAAGGGGCGAAAAATCGCGTGCGAACGTGGCCTTCTTGACCCCCCCATCTGAGGGGTTGAACAAATTCTGAGTGTCGCTAATTAGAGACTGCTATGATTTAGGCCCATTTTCCTTCTCCCGATTTGGTCACTCAAGTAGCTCAACAGACCTACAGGCTAGAAAGGATGGCTGGTGGGGCTGCTCACCTTTGTCATAGTGTTCAATCATAATAGTTTTCAATGGTGGCATGACTCTCTATTAGTCGGTGGTGGAAAATGTCCTTGAACAAGCCGATAGAGCAACTGATGTTTATCCATTTGTCAAGTACTTGCCTTTATACCAGGAATTGTGACTTTCAGTCAAACACCAACTTACCTGAAAATACAGAGAAAAAGAGTGAAATTTAGTAGAGGATAACATAAAATCCATTTAATGGAAGAAAAGAACATTTAAATACAATATATTCTTTTCTCATTTCTATGAATTAACTGCACCTTATAAATTAAATACACTATAGACTCTTCCAGCAAGAAAGGGATACATCCATGCAATAAGTAAACTTGTGTTCTTGATGTCCATTTTTCCAGGGTGCTCGCAACTCTGACAATGAAAATGACAATGACAATGACAATGATTTTATTCTCCTAGATCTAGACTCTAGATGTTTGTACTGTAGTAGCTAAAGTAGCATTCTCTAGTAGTGGATGCTACTTGAGATACTTAGAGAATAGACAACGATCTTCTTCACATCGAAACTGTCTGTTGTCCTATAATGCATGAATGCATCTGAGTGCATTATAGGACAACAGACAGTCAACATGTGAAGAAGGAGTTGTCTATTGTCTTTATAAAATGTTGTACATTTCATTCCAATCAATGAAGTACCCAATCAAGGTATATCTAGACCTATTAAGGGTACCTGACTGGTTTACAGCTATGGTGACCTTGCTCAGCCGTGCACTGTACTCCTATAATGCACTCAAGGTCACATCTATCGTGCAGCAGAGCACTGCCAACTGTTTTATAATACAGTATAAACATCTTAGGGAGTGATCATTTTTTAACAACGGGGGGGGGGGGGCTGGTGGGTTTGAGGGGGGACAGAATTTTTTCAACCCCATTTTTTCAAGGGGGTGGGTCGGATTTTTTTTTTCGTGTCTGCTCGCAAACCCACCAGCCCCCCTGTTGTTAAAAAATGATCACTCTCTTACACCGTGAGGTCCACCATGAGACAATTATTTATAAATAGTGTAAAATACTAGTAGGACTCTGTAGCCATAATGGCCTCTCCATCGGTTAAAACTCTGAGGACTTATGAACAACTTCTCTGAAAAGTCACCTTTTCTTGTAGCTTTGTATAAGGCCAACTCCCACTACGCGAAAAATGGGTCTAAAACGCCTGTGATTCTGGACATCGGCAGCCTTGGAGTCTTGTCAAAAACAAAATTCACAAGGGTTCCCATACCACTCCTACCTTTCTCAAACCCCACTACTAGCCACTATGGGAAGGGAAATGTCTGTGATATTCATTTCTGTACTGACTAGTTGCTACTTTGATTCACAAGTACAACATTCTTATGGCTATAGTATGTGGAACTTGGGTCCTGATTTATGAAAATTATACAGACCTCTTGTGATTGACTAAAGATTCTTGTTTTCCTCTAAATCAGAGGGAATTTCCCTATATCACAGAGATTTCTGGCCTCTTGTGAGAAAAATATTAAAAACCTTTGATGTATTCCACTCCTGAAGAAACAACACTTTGGCAAGGGTTCTTAGCTGTTATTTGACTTCCTTGGACAATAATACCACCCCAAATATCGGCTGAATAAGAAAACATATCCTACATCACAAGGATTTTCTAACTATTTTCGCGTTGTGGGATTTGGCCTATACAGCCCTGCATATGGTTGGGATTGTGGTATGTTGTGGTTGTGTCAGAGCCGGCCATGTTGTTTGCATGGGCTGTAACTGGGTTGGGTTCGTCTCCCACGTGGGAAGTATTATACACCCATGTGCAGACCTAATCTAATGTAGAACCTCAAGTTTAAGGTTTTCATCATGCATAAAGCTATGTTTCCAAAGGCGATAGAATTTGGTGCCGACAAAATTGCTGACGACAAGAGAATGTCCAGCATGGATTCTCGACGATAAATCTATTTCCGATGATAAGAATCAAACATGTTAGATATTTTCACCAAAATAGGGTGTCAAAGAGACATTTGTCGGACTACAATTAAGAAGTCAGCAGACAAAATTAGTTTTGCTTGTCAACCTTTCAATTATCGGCTGACAAACATGGTTCTATCGGCATGTGATCACAAGGCTTATAGCAATGTGTTGTCGACAGTCAAATATTCTACTAGCCAAATGGCCAACGCTAAAGGCCAAATCCCACAATGCGAAAATAGCCAGAAAATCCTTGTGATATAGGATATGTGGTTACTTAGCCGATATTGGGGTGGTAATATCGTCTAAGGAAGTCCTATAATGGCTAAGAATCCTTGTCAAAGTGTTGTTATTTCAGGAGTGGAATACATCAAAAGCTTTTGATATTTTCCTCACAAGAGGCCAGAAATCTCTGTAATATACGGAAATTCCCTGTGATTTAGAGGAAAACAAAAATCTCTAGTAAATCACAAGAGGAATGTTGTCTTTTCATAAATCAGGACCCAAGTTTCACACACTATAGTCATAAGAATGTTGTACTTGTGACTAAAAGTAACAACTATTCAGTACAGTGATGAATTTCACAGACATTTCCCTTCCAATATTGGCTAGTAGTGGGGTTTGATAAAGGTAGAGGTGGCATGGGAACCCTTGTGAATTTTGTTTTTGACAAGACTCCAAGGCTGCCGATAGCCAGAATCACAGGCGTTTTGGACCCATTTTCCACATAGTGGGATTTGGCCTTAAAGGAATTTGAGAAAAGAGAAAAGAAATCACTGACCCCTGCATTGGCATTAATTTGGCCAACTTGGGCTAAAAACCCTGCCTATACGTACACCCTGATTATAGGCATATATGCCTGAGTATTGTTATATATAAGGCCAATATAATGGTAAAGGTGAACAATGATTAGTTTGAGCCGACCGTTTCTTCACGAGCGTTTCCTGCCCGTTCGGCAGGAAGCGCGAGTGAAGAAACAGGAGGCTCAAACTAATCAGAGTTCATCTAACATTTAGCTAATCTTCACCTACCACCAATGCGAAATGCCATGTGCAGCCATCTTGTTTGTTTATGATTTGAAGCAGTCACGCATGCGCAATATGGACCAATGACGTCATCGTGCGGACTTGGCGCCGGTTATTTCACGGCACAGTGTTATACGAGGGTTTAGTGCATTGTCAATGGGGCATTGGTATTCACCTTGACATAGGGGGCCATGGTGAGGTAGTAGTTTATACGTCAGGATTTACAGTAGTAGCAGACAGGCACGTGCCATACCCACCTATCCCACCACAGTAGGCCCTTTAACACCCCCCCCCCGCCTCCTGGCCTATATCTACACCAGCAGCCCCAACTGGTACTTCATGCAAACAAACAACACCATTCACACTTCTCTTTTACCCAATCTACACAATCATGCAGCATACCTTTCTTTTACCTCATCTTTTCACAGTGAAATCTGGTCATAACGATACAAGGTATAACTAAGACTTAGAAACACATAGCTTATAAAGGCTTCTCCTAAATACTGAGTTTAGGTCTTTTTTCTTGTGTGTGTGTTGTAAGGCCACTGAAATCGTCATTTTACTTGTGGGAAAGTATGATGCAAATATTACTTTTTCCACTGATGATCTCACCCTTGTATGTATACATGACTTCAATGAGTCCCAACAGAGGGTAGGGGGTCATAGGTTAAAGGCCAAATCCCACAACACGAAAATAGCCAGGAAATCCTTGTGATATAGGATATGTGGTTACTCAGCCAATATTGGGGTGGTAATATTGTCTAAGGAAGTCCTATAATGGCTAAGAATCCTTGCCAAAGTGTTGTTATTTCAGGAGTGGAATACATCAAAAGCTTTTGATATTTTCCTCACAAGAGGCCAGAAATCTCTGTAATATACGGAAATTCCCTGTGATTTAGAGGAAAACAAAAATCTCTAGTAAATCACAAGAGGTGTGTTATCTTTTCATAAATCAGGACCCAAGTTCCACACACTATAGTCATAAGAATGTTGTACTTGTGACTAAAAGTAACAACTATTCAGTACAGTGATGAATTTCACAGACATTTCCCTTCCAATATTGGCTAGTAGTGGGGTTTGATAAAGGTAGGGGTGGCATGGGAACCCTTGTGAATTTTGTTTTTGACAAGACTCCGAGGCTGCCGATAGCCAGAATCACAGCCGTTTTAGACCCATTTTCCACGTAGTGGGATTTGGCCTTAAGTGTTGGTTTTCTTCATCTCAGCTCTTACCCACGTGAAATGGTTCTTAATACATATAGGGGGATGCCCCAATCCAGGAGACTGTGGCATGTCAACTGAATACCGTTTGCAGTATTTTTAAGGTGGCATGGTAGAGTGCATCATTGCACCATGCCCTTTGCTCAATATGATGAGTAGAGTAGGAGGGTATGATATGTATAGGTGCAGTCCTGGTGACTAGACTGCCCAGGGGATGCATTCATGCATCATGGTACCCATTAAGCATATTGCAGGAATGTCCCATCAGCCTTTAAGGGGTTAAAGCACTATGCAACCCATACAGGGTTAGTTCCTCCCACACCTATTAGCAGACAACCCGAAAGGGTAACCCATTCCAGGGTGCATGAACTATCCTTTTGTTGACTCCTGGCACCTGTGTTTGTGTAAGAAGCCGATGTGTACAGTGACTCCATTTTACACTCATCCCTTGTACAAATGTAAAATATGTGATCTGAATACTCTATCTCTATATATCTCAGCTACCACATCACCTTGAAGAAGCGCCCTGGTGTTTAAAGAAAAGCACTAACAAATTTTCATGAAACCTCATTTCCATCAAATAAAATGATACGTATGTGTCTCTATAGAGGAGAGCAGCAGGTTTACCAGATAATTATCTACATTGGTGAAGAAAATTCTGAATATATAATTTGATGAAAAGTGCATGGATTAGAGGATCCAGCAAGGATGGTTCAGTATAGGATAGGTTACTCCATACAGTCCTATAGTGAATGCCAACCCCCCTCTACCCCCCTATGAAACTAGGCTACTTTATGTCTTGGCTGGCAACCTGCCTCTATATTGGGACATTATAGCAGGCAGGCCATGCCTACGAAATCCCCTGTCAATCATGCCCTGTTGTCACCCTTATCCAGAAGAGGGCACCAAGGTAGCTGTAACATATGTAATGGGGTCAATATCACTGCACTGGCCCCTCCTATACAGATGTTTGGTACAGACACTGTGCATGGATTTTATATAATGCCATCTAGTGGATTTCAGATGTACTTATCTCCACATCATAAGGGAGAATGCCATCAGGCATGGCCAGCGGGTACTATGTCCTCAATACCCGTGGGCACCAGCATACTTTATGTCTTAAATATTGGGCCCTATGTAGGATAAAGGGGTTATTGAGCTATCATGTATCTTTATGGAAGGGATATCAAATGAAGCGAAGAGACCACCTAATCCAAAAAATCCTACTAAATCCAAAAATGATAGTCTTTATTCTCAGACTTTGACTACAAGTACCTAAAATTGAGGTTTGATGGGGGAAATATTTTAAAAATGTACTAAAGTGATATTGAAAATAATTGGAAATCTTTAAAGATACATCTCAATCAATGTTAGTACCTCAACCCACATACACAAATGATGCCCATCTCTCAATCTGACAAATACTGTGTCTGTGCATTGCTCTGCCTATCCCACATACACCATATCAATTAGTGTACCTATCACTCATCCTGCCTTTCTCTTCAATCTAAAACATCAAGAGTTAAATATAATTATCTCTTAAAATGCTTGGATTCTCATGCTTACCTCTAACCTTACCTTAGCTTATCTGTTCCTTCTTACCATTAGTCTACCTATCCTCAATCTGCCTATCATTCATTTTACCTATCCCTCATGGTGACTATCCCTCAGACCCTATGTTAAAAATGCATTGTTCATCTAAGCCTCAATGGTTAACAGTACATTGCTTATAATGTCTACTATTTTGATCTTACCTATCCTTCATAATTCCTATCATAAAATCTACCTATCCCTCATTGAGCCTATCCCCCAATTGTGCACATTCCTCATATTTGACTTGCATATTGGTCCCTAGCACCATGCTTTCTTTCTTTTATGTTTTCTCATTTTACAAGGTACTGTCTGTGCCTATCCCTTAAACTGCTTATTGTTCATACTACCTATCCCTCTTTCTACCCATCCATTTGAATACCTATCCCTCATGTTCTCTATATAGCTGTCATACATCTACCTATCATTCATATCATTTAGTTTACCTATCCCCCCAGTCTGTCTGTTCTTCATAGTGTACATATCCCCTGGTCTGCCTAAACAACCCTCTTTATACCACTCACATTTTGCTCTTTCTTACTAACTTTTAGTAGATGTTTAATGAAACATACACCCCCATTGTATTTCAGGGATATGCAGAGGGATATGTATAGCAAACATTAGTGATATGTAGAATGGAGGATAGGCACAATGGGGGATAGGTATATATCACAAGGCTAGATCTGGAGATAGGTGGAAGGAATTGAGCACAGTTTTAGATCTATATAGAGAGAGAGCTGGCTAGATTGAGCTGAGCTGAGATAGGTAAGGAAGTCATATGGAGAGCATGAGGGATAGGTCCTGGTATTCAAAAGGATGGGTGGCAAGGGGGATATGTAGTATGTGCAATAAGCAGTTTGAGAGATAGGTACAGACAGTACCTAGTAAGATGAGCAAATGTAAAAGAAAGAAAACATGGGTGCTAGGGACCGATATGCAAGTCAAATATGAGGGATGTGCACAATTGGGGGATAGGCTCAATGAGAGATAGGTAGATTTTATGATAGGAATTATGAAGGATAGGTAAGATCAAAATAGTAGACATTATGAGCAATGTACTGTTAACCATTGAGGCTTAAATAGACAGATGAACAATGAAGTTTAAACATGAGGGTCTGAGGGATAGTCACAATGAGGGATAGGTAAAATGAATGATAGGCAGTTTGAGGATAGGTACACTATGGGAAAGTGATTACAGAGGAGAATAGGTAAGGTAAGGAGTAAGCTTCAGTATTTAGGCCTTTTGGGAGATAGTCTTACATTGCTCAGGATGCTTTGGATTTAAGAGATAGGTAGTATGAGTGATAGGTAGACTAAGGGATAGGCAGTATGTGGGATAGGCAGAGCAATGCACAGTTAGAGTATTTGTCAGATTGGGAGATAGGTAGACATTTGGACATGTACTCCGAGGTGCAAACTCTGGATTACATTTATCTATCTAAAAAGACTTCTAATCATTTCAATATTACTTTTGTACATTTTGAAATATTTTCATCATCAAACTTCATTCTTGGGTACTTTTGGTCAATTTCTGAGAATCATGATCATGCATTCTGGATTCAGCAGGATTTTTGGTCTGGGTAGTTCCTTCTTCCCCTTTGGTATCACCCTGATAAAGGAATACCACAGTTCCATAAACCACCAAATCCTCTATAGAAATATACACTGAAGCCACAAGGTAGCTTAGTTTCAAGGGGGGTAGAGGGGGGTGGCCTGTCACAGTCTACCCATAGACTATACTCTCATTGACCCCTCCTACTGTGTCTAAGCTCCTTGGATCCAGTCTGAGGGCGTGAACTTTTAGCTTTACCCAGACTTCCACTGAGCTTTGGTATAGATGAGGTAAGATGTTCCCCTTGTCCCTTTACTACTTGTTTACCTGGATGTTACCTGGTTTATGACCGATGGACCATGATCTACCCTGGTACCATGTGTTAGTTAGACAGGTTCCACCTGTTTCTGTCTGTAGCCGCCAGCCTCTACTATTACTGTTTACCCACTGGTTTCCTTGGTTACCAGAGGAAAAACAATGCACAAGTACCAGTAGCTACTATAGTATTTATGTCCGTCGAATTGCGCTCTGGCATGAAACGATTAGCTCCAATTTGTTTTATCTGTCTAGCATTTTAATTCTATACCAAGAACAGCAATTTTCAAGATGGAACAAAAAAACCTCTTCCACATTTGTCTGTTCATTTTCAAATTGCCTGTATGAGAGAGTTCCACAGGGAAGAGTGTGTGTTAGGCTTAGGGGGTGGTCATTATTTATCAACAGGGGGCGTCGTGGGTTTTCGCGCAGCCCCGCAGAAATTTTTCACCCCACCCTCGACGGCAGTCAATATTTTTGGCACCCCCCTCGGGGGGGGGCAAAATAATTTGACCTGTTTTCAGTAGAAAAAAATCCTGCGAGTTACTCTAGGTCAAAAGGGCAAAATATTTGAGTCCTACATGGGTGGGGCGGGGGGAATTTCTTTTCTCACATCCTCATGGTACCCACTGCCCCCTTTTGTTAGATGATCACTGCCTTACTTTTATTTTAGTAAATTATCCTTTTACTTTTACACCCCGGTCCACGCACTTCCATAGTAGAATTGACACCATCTATGTTATGGAAATGCAGAGGAAAGGGCTAATTTTCTCTAACTTTGCATGTTTGTGAATACTGGAAAAAAGGGTGTTTTTTCAGAACATGTTCATGAAAAATAAAAATAGGGGGTCTATTTTTAGCAGTGACCCTGCATTTATTGTAAAAAGGGGCCACTATCTGCCTGGTTCATCCAATGCACAACCTCAGGTGTTTTATGTGATTACAAAGAAGCCCTTTTGCAATGAATACCTTCATGCACATACAATTTCATTATATTATATGGGGAATGCCTTTATCTCATATTCTAGATATGGCAAACCCTGCATAAGATTTCCATGATTTATCAGAAACTCATTGCTTTCAGGCCAGGGTAGATGGTATTACATTAATATAGTGCACAATTTACCACTGAAGTACAAATCATAAATTTAAAAATCATTAGTTTAGAAAAATTGCTGTTTTTCAAGGTTTGGCCATATATATTTTGTGAAAAAAATATTTTAATCATCAGTTATTCATAGATAGTGCATAATACTGACCCATCAAGTTTATAAATGAGTATGCTTTTTTCCCTACCTCTATGGTGGCTCATTACACTATGGGTGACATGTGATTTTTGTTAGTTTGCAAAAACTGTGATTTTCAGCAAAATTTCTGCTTGGTTTTTGATGTGGGACCACATAGATCACCATATATGGACGCGTGATCACCCACTGATACCAGAATTATCCATTTTTATGTTATACTTGATCATCTTTAAAGGCATGTGAAATATCTAAGTGATAAAATAATTGTGAGAAGAATTAGGCACATCTTATGATTCTAGTCCTTGGTTCCGACAACGCCTTTGTTGCTATTTACAGCTAAATAGCTCAATAGTGCATCATAATAGGCCTCACATGCCTAATATAGGGTTCTAATAGCATTTCAATATGGTTTTCAATGAATTATCAGGTCAAAACAACAATTGATGATAGAATTTAATAGAAACAAAAGAGTTGTGCACCATGGACCTGTTCACATTGTTCAGGTCTTCGGATATTCTTATCTTGAAAATGATGAAGGCATTTATGAGCATGGTGCTTTTCCAGCCTGTATGGGACCTACAGAGGGCATTTTGTCTAGTCTGACATGTATTATGAGGGAATAATGCATAGCAAATGATTCTATTTTCATATTTTGTTATGATTTTTGAGATAGAATCATACACAAGACTTGTCTCCTGCAGCATATACAAAAATGTCCCTTGAATGAAGGCATTTTACCTGCACAGCTGCCTCCAAAACTGCAAAACACTTAGGTTCCCAACTTGCTGCAATGAGCTATAGTGTACCAATATGGGTGGCAGTGTGGTTGTTTACTTTGGTGCTTTATTTGTTTACTCAGTATGTGGCACGTGCACGTCTGGAAGCATCTACAGTACCGTCGTCCAGGGCAGTTATATACTATAAGGCAAGGAAGGGTCTAAAAAGGTGGGAGCTGTCAATATAGTTCAGAAAATGTATTGTAAGTGCTCTTTGGCATTGCATAGAAATTGGAAATATGGGTAATTTCTGTAGCCGTCTAGTTGGCCTTACTGATGTCATATATTGAATTTATGCTGCTTGATAGGACTATTCTCCCACTATTTTCAGTATGAAAAAGGGGGCTGTTGGAAATAATGTCAGCATTTTGTCAAAAAGAACTGTGTTCTTTTGCCTTGAAACGTCAACTTTTCTCCACAAAAAGGGGTCTTTGTTGGCATTAAAGTCCATGGAAATGGGGTACTTTTTGAGATGAGGGAATGCAGGTTGTGTACCTGGGATAACAGGGCAGGCAGACAGGTAGAGAGGCAGATGAAGGACAGACAGACAAACAAACAGACAGAAAATAGCAGACAGAGAGTGGGGAAACTAGGCAGATAGACAGACTGATAGACAGACAGAGAGGGAGATGGACAGGAGGACAATCAAGAGAGCCAGCCTGCTATGGGGTAATATAGTCTAGGCAATGCAGGGATTTGCTCCCCACAAATTGCAATGGAATTCATTTAATGTCAAGGACAGACATGCCTGTGTAGGTAAGTGGAAGGAGAAAGAATATGGAAAGCCCAAAGGGAAAGGTCCTTTGGTATACATAGAGACCCACTCAAGGTACAGAAAGAGGGATGTTTTCCTACTATACTGTCAATGTCATGGGTCATGGGTCAGGCCCTCCCTACATGTTCTAAGAATAACCCAGAACACCAAGTAGAACCCATGTCCCCCTTAATGTGTTAGGGTTTACACCGTTATAGCACACTGGGCACCTGGGCTCGTAAAACCTGCTATGTAGAAACACAAAATAAAAAGAGCAAAATTGCACTTTCTGCTGGAGGGAAGAGTGGGGGGGGGGGGCATCGGCGTTCAATCCCAAAGCACACTAATCTGAGGTTTAACATGTCATGTGTGGTTCTGGATTGGGTAAGAAGGGCATCGGACGCTTCGGTCCGAAATCAAATGGTGATTTTGCACAATTTCCAATCTCCCATCTTTAAACTCTAAATGGGCTGCTAATGCATAAATGTAACATGCATACCCATTGGTCACCATGATCCATGAATAATGCCCTGGTAAATAACTCACCAAGCTCTCTAGCAAAATAACACTGCTTCTCTGCATTACAAATACAATCATTGACAACAGTTTACAGGTGGGGGGGGGGGTCTGTCTGTTAGATTGAACAGTTATTTTCCGAAGTGCACATAACATATGATATATAGTATATATCAGAGAGCGGGGAACATTTTGGGGTGAAGGCTATCTACGTGGAGGATCTTGGGTATAAAGCGATAATATCAAACATGGCAACCTAAAGGTCAACCATTATAGTTAGAGCCATCTCTTATGTACATGTACCTTACATCAGGCATAGCAATTCATCAGTTCATAGCTTCTCATTACCCCAGGAGCCAAAGGCCCAAAATGGCGGTTGAGGACATTGGGTCTGGATATATATTATATCAAAATTGCAGCCACATATCCTGCGTTTCCACAAGGTTGGCCAGGTGAAATAGACTTGTTGTGGGTTCTATAGTTATTGTTACACCCCAAGTTTTTTAATAGCAAATACCTCACTTTGATAGTGTCCTATATCAGTAATGCTTTTGTCTTCCTCTCGCTCGCAAATAGAACATATGGGGAAGGAACTATGTGCGGGACTATGTGGCATCGATGGTTCCTCACTATATGTGACCCTATTTTGCGAGACTTGACCAAATACATAGAACACTCAGGAGTAGACTCACTGATTCAACTTTCTACTTAGTCTAAACACATAATTTCAACTTTCGGTGTGACATAGATTGACAAATTATCCTCATCTTAATTGAAACTTCCTACTGGAATTAACTACTTTGTTATTTCAAAGAGTACGGTTTTTATCATTCTGCTTTTTGAGCAGTTTGAATTCCCTCCACAGACATATATACACGTAAAGTCAAGGTGGATGAACCTGTGACTCCGGGCATTGAACATTTGAATCCACATTTGAATCTATAGAATAGCAGAAGATGCATTGGAAGCAAAGATTATTGGGGATCCACCCCAACCCCATAACCATTTGCTTGTGCATATACTGACAAACACTTGCCCGCTTTATATTTAAAACAGCAGTCTTCGGTGAATTTCACCCGCTGAGGCCCAGGTCTCCATATTTCCCTCTGCCACCATCATATATTAGTGTTATATGTAGATTTTGGGAGTTTTATGGATTTTACTATTGGACAGTAGATTTACCTTATAGGTCATTATTTATCAATGGATATCTTTGATTTATAATATCCCACTGGGTTTTTTTGCCAAAAAGAAGGTAAATTATTTATGTCCTCCTCAAGAGGGGTCAAATGTGTTAACCCCCCCCCCCTTCCCCCACCTCAGGAGAGGTCAAATGGTTTTACGTCCCGCCTCAAACCTACTGCCCCTCCTTGTTGATAAATAATGACCATTCCCTTAGAAGAGGCTTTACGGTAGTACCTAGTCATGATGAGACTGCAGTCTAGCCTACCCTCCATACCCCTCATACCCCATCTCACCATGACCAGGAGTACCTCCTCCATGCCTTTACTCATTGCCTACCACACCCCCAGCCTAAACCCTCACCCCGCCCCCCCCCCAGCCTGCCACTTCCCAGCTGGGAGTAAAGTTGTTTTGCACAGTGCAGGTCTAAGAATAGCCATACCAGGGTACAGGAAGGTGAGGGCCCATGTCTGTACCACCTAAGGGAGTGATCATTTTTTAACAACAGTGAGGGGGGGGGGGGTCTGGTGGGTTAGGCGGGGGGGTCAGAATTCTTTTGACCCCTCTCAGAATTGGGGGGGCTGAAATGATTTCACCTGTTTTCAGTGAAAAAGCCTGTGTGTTACTATTGGTTAAAAGGGATGTTCGCATGCGATTTTCATCGCCTATGGGGGGTCAAAAACATTTCACCTAGTGGGGGCCCAATTTTTTTTCGCCTGTCCGCCTGCAAACCCACCAGCCCCCCCCCCCCTTTGTTGTTAAAAAATGATCACTCCCTAGCTGCCTTACTATACTGTGCCAATATACATGGCTGCTCAAAATTTCCAGGTTGTGACTCAGTCACCTTTTACTACGGATGGCATCAATCCATCACTGCTACACCAGCATCAATTTGCTGCTTCACCGATACCAGTTTTTAAAACTCCTGACTTGTTGATCACCCTCAATTAAGCTGATCAACCCCAGTAATGATAAGACCATTAATGTTAAACCATAATTTATTTTCAATTTTTTTTGAAGAAATATATAAAGGCATCATCCCCCTTCCTTGCCACCACTGGGATGTTTTTGGTTCCATCTAACAGTATTTTACATATCTTTCCTCTACTTATAGCCGGCCAAAAAGTCCATAATTCAAGTGTTCAGAATTGAATGACCTGAAGACCTATGTAGAGATTGAAGTAATGGCTGTGTGTAGTGGCTTGGTGCCAGCTTGGGGTGACTTGTCTCTCAGTATCAGGTGTACATTATGCTGTAGTACTATCAGTTTGTGGTCTACAAGACGTAGTAGATCCTTGTAAAAAGACACCAGTACAAAAAGACACTACTGCTACTGTAAGTTACAGTACTCAGGATCTGTCAGCTGTTATTTATCATAGGAAGGCCAAAGCAACCATAAATCCATCTCCCCAGAGCTAAAAAAAGATATCCATAAGGTATGAGCCTGCAGGCTATATCAATCATTCTTAAATTTAATCTTTTCTGCAAATTATGACTTCTTTTTACAATTCTCTTATATCTTATCTCCTCTGAGCGACCTGTGCGCCTATCTGTCCATTTTAAATCTATGAAATTGAGGTTTGATTTTTTTCAGTTTCTTCGCCATGGATAAGACCTTAGCTGATGTAGAAATGACATATATATTTCTGTACAAAACATACACCCAACTCTCCTCTGACAGCCGGGCTTCCCTAGCCCACTTAAAAGGGTCTATATCTCCTCTTTCCTATCCCCTCGGATGTGTGTGGTGCACATATGCGCGGGCACTGACAGGTTCCTCTGAAAATGTGTAATTTAGTCCTCGTCATGAATATGACCTCAGCTGTCGAAATGGCGTTAAACATCTATTACTCACTCACTCACTCACTCCTCTGACAGGCAAAATAACCCCAAACTTCATTTGGAGCGTTCTGTTTCCTGGATCTCGTTAGGCCTACAGACCTAAAGACTTCAACTTCAAGCCTGAATACATAGAAATGAGGTCTATCTAGTTGCATAAATTGATGAGGACATAACTAAGAATTTACACATCTATTTCTATATTTAGAGGTGCCTAAAATTAGACTGGGGATCCCGGTAAGGTACATATTGGGGTTTGTAGGGAAGGTCATGGCCTAAATATCCATGACCTAGTTCTCACGGTATACCTGTGCTCATATACCTCACCCCAACCCAAATTGCACCCCTGCATAATACATGCCTACTCAACACTCACCTGTTGGCAAAAGCTCCTTGTTGGCTATACAGTAACAATGCAATGTAAAAAAAAAAAGAGATAAAATAAAGTGATTTCTTCCATGATTCAATGGATACTGAGAATCACTTAAATTAATCCAAATTTTTCACTTGTTAACCCTGGAAGGCATTTCTTCAGATCTTATTACTAGACCCCTTCAGATCATAGTGGGATCCCTCGCTCTAAGGGAGTGGTCATTATTTAGCAACAGGGGGGGGTGGTGGGTTTTCGCGCAGAAGCGCGGAAATTTTTTAAGCCCCCCCTCGACGGCAGTCAAAATTTTTTGCGCCAGACGTGCGGAGAGTTTTCGTGCCCCTCTTTGATCTATAGTAGCGCGCGGGCTTTTTTGCTAAAAAGAGGGTGAATTTTTTTAGCCCCCCTCAAGAGGGGTCAAAATTTTTTTAGGCCCCCCCTCGGGAGGGGTCTGAAAATTTTACGCCCCCCCCTCAACCCCCCCCCCCCTGTTGATAAATAATGACCACTCCCTAATGCCAATGCAGCCCTGCACGTGCACATACAGTAGTCTATTTTGACACACAGTCCAATCCATTGAAGACATCGTCAGAATGTTTGATTTTGAACATGCTGAAAACTAATTAGACCAACAGAGAGGTTTCACTCCTTTCATTGTTGACCCACCACAAACAAATATTGTTTGAAACGTGACATGTGGCTCGTCATCCCTACATGTATATTTGTATGAGTACAAGGGTGGAACTCACTATTAAGTCTACCAGGATGCCATTTCCAAATGCACTACGATCACACACAACCCTGCGACTTGAAATCCCCGATGATTGAAATCTCAATGCTCATAGGCGGCGGAATGGAGGGGGGGGGGGGGCAGGGGGCTAGGGCTCCTTCAACTTAGGAGTTCGGAGGGCCAAACTATGTTTTGCCCCCTCCCCAAACTGAAGGACATCTGAACTCAGATTGCCCTAAAATACTGCAAAAACAATTCACAATTCCTACGTTTTCTCTGACACGAGCCAAAATTCAGTAAGAATATAGAAACTAAGGGGTAATTTTTCAAAGTCCAAAATTAACCCCAAGATCTATGGAAATTTCTGTCTCTTTGATATCAACCAGGCTACACCTTCGGCCCTTACTCAAGTCCAGCAGCTAGCGGCCATTGAAGACTTGGATCATAGCGCACTTTTACATATATCTATAGATTTCAATACCTGAGCATTTTCAAGATTTGGCATTCATTCAGGGACTCGGTGCTCATACAGGCCTATAGTGTGTACATATAGATAAGGCGATGTGGATATACAATGCAGTGACATGCTATTGCTGCTATATAGGGGAGGTTAGAGTAGGGTGACTATGTATAACTACTATACACGCTCTATCTAACACTGTTACCATGTATACATGATTCAGACTTTGTATATGGGTCAGGTCGCCAGAAAAGCAGTAGATTTTGTGTTTTTGGGTCATTTTGGACTTTTATGACTCTGGAGAAAGAAGTTGTGAACCAATCTTGTCTAACATAGACTCATTTGATACAGAACATTTAGGGCTATCAGAAAAATGTAAATTTGTGGTCATCCATCAAAAACTTTAGGACTTATAGCCTGCCGCAGCGAAAAAACGGCCAAATTTGTTCTTTTTTATACTTTTTGTATTTTTTACAAGTGTCCTGTATTGAATAAAGAACACTATAAAGTATCCCAAAGTTATTTTTTTGTATTGTATATGATCATAGGTATCATTTCCATGAGGTTTGGATATGTCACTAAGTGAGAATTTTTCATGATGTGTCTTTCAAAATGGAAATCTGTAATTTGTAACATCCGGTACCTAAATCTAAATCGGTTATAAAACATGGGAAAAATGAAGTTTCAAAATCTTTGTTATTACCCATATAAAGGGCCCGATCATCCCCTACTTTGGTGAAGAAATTATGTGTCTACCAGCATTTGTCTACATATAAGAGCAGCTTAAGTGAAATAATTCTGATAAAAGTACTGGACGTTACTTAACGTCTGGTACTTTTATCATCATGTAGGAGGCAGTCTACTGTGCATGCATAACTCAAATTTTGTTCCATTCTGTAATTGAAGTCAATAATATACATATTGGCCTTGTTATTTCATGTGTTTGTTATGTATAATGGGACATTCTTATATTACTGAGAGCAACTTCAATTACCTCCATTTCATTATTTTGGTACCGGACGTTACATGACACAAAACAAGCAATAAAAATGGAACCTGATGGCCTAGATCGGTATTTTTTGGTCTTCTGAGCTGAGGAGATGTACCTTGACAATTTTGTTAAGGTTATATAAAGTAATTAGAAAATTAGTTTTTCAGGGCCTTCAAGGGCAAAATCTAAACACTTTCTGACGACCTGACCCATATAAATCTTCTCAGATCTGCCTGCAAGTTAGGTCTAGGATGGCCTATCTGATATTCTGTATATAATCAACCTTCAACCTATTACATATACTACGTGATGTCAATATTTTCACAGGCTGCTACTATAAAGCCATTGCTCAAAGTCACCAGATATCTGGTTATTTTGGCCTAAATTGAGGAGTGAGATAGCGAAATCAGTACATATATAACCTAACCCCTTACTCTCCCCCTCACCACCCTCAATATGTATTACCGTACCTACAAACACGTGTGTTTGACCCTTTGGTTGTGGGTTCATGGATCCATGCACGTGGGCTGATTAGACAGCCATGGGAAAAGGGGTGACGGAGGGGGGCGGGGGGTAATACAAATATACAGGCTCCCACCAACCTCCCCCCCCCCTCACCCCGGGGAGCACTCCCTCATATTTGACTACCATGTGCTAACATGATTCTGAGGAAAAGAGACACTTTTTGGGCCCTAGGCACAGGCCCTCGAGGGCCCTCTATTAGGGATGCATTTTAGGCAATTTTGGAGGAGAAATGGACATTTTCAAGTACATTTTAGCATAGTTTTTCCTTCGTTACTTTATCGTAGTGTCTATATTGAAAATCTGGGGTTAGGCGTATTTTCGTGAGAGTCACCCTTGATCCCGGGCCCTTGATAAGGGTATAGTTTTTGGCTTTAACCCTTGGAAAGAGTCAGAAATCACGTCTTTTCATCCTTGATTATAGGTTACAGAATAGGGGGCATTCTCGCAACTATAAAACGTATGGGGAGTGCCCCCCCCCCCCTCACACACACATGACCCAGCATCTTTCACCTTCACCCCTCGTGCACTACCAGGTAACCATGGCAACCCTACATCATCGATCCCTTCTACAATCCTTGTATCCAAACATCCAGTTCATAGAAGCTCTAGTATACAACCTTTGTATAAAATATCTCCCCTTGTGAGAATAGTGTAGGAATGTGCATGAATTTAGTATGAAAATATGCATTAGGAGTAATGTACATGTAGTATAATATGAATTTAACCATACTAGCTGCCTGCAAAAAACACGACAAACTGGATTTTTGACACCCTTTCTCCGGGAACTAACAAGGTTTAGTACAGAAATCTGAACAAAAAAAAACAAAAAAAAACAGGAATTCCTGGTAGACCAGTCAAAGTGGAATTTTGGAGGAAACCATGGTAGAAGACTGAGGTCTTGAAGATATTTTGAAGAGTTCATACTGCTTAAGTTTGGAAGCTAGGTGACCTTCAGTCATAGTGACTGCTGCTGCTGCTGATACTGCTGCTAGCCGGCCGGCCTGCACACTCACACTGCCCCCCCCCCATCCAAACACACCCTCATACCGTAAACCCCCGCGTATAAGCCGCACCATTCAGACCATGAGCGTGGACTGGTTACCATGTTGAGTCTGCCTAGGTATTATCCATATGCTATAATAAGGGTAGGAACCTAAAGGACAAGTGCTGCTGAACATAGAGGGAGTTGCACATCTTCTCTCTCAGGTAATGAGGAAATGAAGGATCGAGGAAGTGAGGACTGACTGTATACTTCAATCCTTTCATACAATAGGAATGTCGCCAAGTCAGAGTGCGGCTTATAAGTGGTGTGGTGCATGTGGGTGCGGCTTATGGGTGGGAGTGTGCGGTACACAGGCCGTCAGCAGTGAGTGAGGAGCCGCCACGTACTGCATAGGCCAGAAATACCACCACCATGGGCACGGCACGAGGGGATGGGGCTTGTGGCGGGGGGGGGGGGGGGTTAGGGTAAGATAGGTATACTCCTGGTTTGTACCCCCGGGTTCGTACCTTTTGTACACAACATCTTCTACTCGTATTTTAGGCTTCCTGAAGGGTCCTTTTTACTTCTAGGAGACAACTTGATGAAGTGATTACATTTTCTAGGTATACTCACATAATCATGTGAAAATATCTGAGGAAAAGAGGAGTAGGCAATGAGAAACGCCAAAAGGTGTAAAGGTCAATTCTTATATACTATTAACATGGTACATTCTCTGAATATAACTGATAGCCTAGAAGGTACGTGGGTATTGGGGCTTGAGACATATAGGAGGGCGATGTTCACAGAAACGTCCCAGGTTGACCTGCCTAAAATGTTTATATTGTGTCCATAGTTATTTTCCTCCTGTCTCTTCCTCTCTGTTTCTTCCTCTTTCAGTTTGCCTCTCCCCCTCTCTCGCCATCTATTTATCTTTCTGTTCATTCCATCTGTTTTCCCCTTCCTCCTCTCCCCCTCTCTTCCTGTCTAGATGTGTTTCTTTACCTATATCTGTCTCTGTCTCTTTATATCTCTGTCTCTCTCTCCCTCTCAATTTCTTGAACTATATTAGGGCCACTATATTGGGTTTCTGTCCTTCTCCGTCTCTCCATCTCTCTCTTTCTCTCTCCACCCCTCTCCCTCCTCTCTGTCTGTCTGTTGGTCTGTCTGTCTCTGTCTGTCTCTCTCTATCCGTGTCTCTGCATCTGTGTCCCTGTTTCTCTATGTCCCTCTCTTTCTGTCTGTCTGTCTGTCTGTCTCTCTATGTCCCTCTCTATATTGCTGTCTCTGTCTCTCTGGTTCTCTCTGTCTATATCTGTCTCTGCCTCTCTTTCTCTCTTCTCACTTCACCTATCCATCCCCACCTGTGACCTCTGAAGACATACATGTAGTCTATGATGTCGGGTTCCTGGTTGTATAAATCTGTTATAATTATGTATAAATCTGTTATAATTATGTATAAATCTGTTATAATTATGTATAGATCTGTTATAATTATGTTAGGCACCTGTTCTGATGTGCTGTATTTCCTTTCTAGCATGTCTACGCAATCATAATCTTGTGTACATTAGACTACTTTACCCTTTAGGGGGCGCTGGTGCACGCAGGGGGGAGTGGATCATGTTCTTTGATCAGTGTGATGCACCAATGAAGTGGTGGATGCACTTCATTGGTGCATCATGCCGACCCTCCGGGAATGTATCAATCAACCCGAAAGAGATGGCCTAATACATTAATGCACACTTAACTCTTAAATGACCCCCATGACACCTTAATGTTCATTTCCATTTATCGTCATGATGCATTAAGATAATGCTGGCGAGTTACGCGCCGGCCCTGTCATGACCTCTTATGCATACTGTAAATGCATGGTGTCCATAGGTCAAATAAATGCTGCAGCTATGAGTAGACTCGCTAGCACTTCATTGGGGCATCATATACTCAGGTGTCATACCGACAGCCATGATTGCATCTACCCTATGCAGTCGGGGCATGATGCATGAATGCAGCACTGGTGAGTAACTCACCAGAAGGACTGCAATTTACAATGACTGCATCATAACCATAGACTAGCCGAGTACCTTAACTCACTGGGCATCCTAAACACTGACACTGACACAGTAAGGCTACTACGGGTCTACAAGGTCAAACAAATTCTAAATTTAAAAACTCTAATAATAGGCAGTTTAGTTGAATACAATATAAGTAAATCCTCATGGTGTGTCTTTCACGGTCATCATCATCCTCCTCCCGGGTTCATCCTTCCACGACGTAAACGTACAGTCCTCCTGTGAAGTGGGAACCCTCCAAGTGCTACTTTCTGCTTTGGTGCATCGTGCCCATGGGTCAGCATGATGCATGAATGCAGCCCTGGTGAATCTACCTCCCAGGGCTGCATTTATGCATCATGACCTGATAGTTTTGACATAAGTACTCATGGGTCAGCATGATGCATGATTACATCCCCGGTCTCTGCACTTCCTATGGTACAGGTACACAACCTGCGTTCCCTCCTTCCAAAATATACCCCATATCCATAGTTTTATGCTAAAAAAAAAGACCCCTTTTTATGGAAAAGTGTTGACTTTTCCAGCGAAAAAAATACCCCTTTTTGCGATAAAACATGGACATTATTTTTAGCAGCTCTATTTTCACAGGCTGAAAGTATTTGATGAACTTATTTAAACGGTATAAATTTCATATCTGTCTGTGATTATTTGTTGACAAAAGAAAGTAAGATGGAGATCCCCTGAGTGGAATACCCATACTTCCAAGATCATTGAGTCTGTCCCCAAAACTATCCCTTTTTTCTCTAATCCATGGAGTTTGTGTGGGAAAAAAGACCCCTTTTTCTTGATTCCAGGGATATTGGAATTGAGTGAAAAGGGACTCTATTTTCCTGCTTTTGGGAACGCAGGTTGTGTATACTTGTAGCATGGAAAGTGCAGGGACCCTGATGATTCTACTTAACAGGGCTGCATAGGGGGTGTGGATGGGGGGTCCCCCATGTCACATGTCAATTTTAAGAAATGGTTATGTCACATGTCACTTAAATCCTCATGTCCCATGTCACCTCTAAGAACCTCTCATGTCACATGTCGATTTTAAGAAATGGTTATGTCACATGTCACTTAAATCCCCATGTCCCATGTCACCTCTAAGAACCTCTCATGTCACATGTCGATTTTAAGAAATTGCCATGTCGCCATGTCAAATTTAGTGGTCCACACCCATTGCATATACCATGCTGTCCCCAAGATGATCTCAATCAGCAATTGAGCATTGGGCCAAGCTTGTCCATGCTTGGTCCAATACAAGCCGGCATTGGCCCAATGTATCCTTGCTACCTGGGTTGTCTTAGCCTCTACAGATTAGAACAGGGCTGATTTCATAACGATGAGTGGTCATGATGCATTAAGGAACGAGATGGCTCTTGATGAGGTAAACTCCTGGGGTAAAATCCTGGCTGCAGTTCACTGTGGGTACAGATAAAATTCCCCTGTATATTAACATGAAATGAAAGACTCCAATCCTGTAAAATCCACCTACCGTTCTTAAGAAGGAGATATCATCCTGCGCCTTGGCATCGTTGTCGTCCTCCGACATCTTGGCGGTCGGTTCCTATCACCTCAACTCAAAACCAAAAAATTAATTTCCAAAAAAAATCTCCAAATGAGTGAAAACTCTAGTAGTCCTGGTCCTCCCCAGTGTCTAGCTGGAGGAGGCCGGGTGGTGTGGCACACCCCTGGGTCGGTGTTACATTCAGTCAGATGTCTGGTTCTTGTCACGGCGAAAGGGTGTAACAGAGAGTAGATGTTCGGGAAGAGTAAAGGAGGGTGTCCGCCTCCTCTGGTGCCCCACCATACACTGACGGACCCACTGACTGACTCAGAGTGGTGCTGTGGTGGTGCATGCCGGGGTGGTGCGTGGTGGTGGCGGTTGGGGGTGGGGGGGGGGGCACTACTCAGGGCCGACCAGTGGCGTATTTAGAGGGGAGCGCAGGGGCGCCCCCCCCTTTTCCCAGTAAAAAACAAGAGTTTAATTAGATATTTTTGACCCCGAAATTGCTCAGAAATAGGGGTCTCCCCCTCTTTTAGGCCCCCCCCCCCTTTTCCAGATCCTGGATCCGACCCCGGCCCGATCCATAAAGTATGTCACACTGGAGGGGGTGGGAGGGTCCATATGGTATAAACATTTCTATAGCAAAACGTGACGAATGGGTGGGGGGATATAAAAAGGCCTTAAAAACCGTGACATAATTTATGGATCCGCCCTCATGGGTGATATAGGTAGGAGTGGTGGTATTCACCCTTTGGAGTTAAATCTGACCATATCTGGCACATTAATGTGGTGCTATTTATATAGCAATCATGCACACATGTGGTTATATGTATATGGTAACCATGGAAACTCTGTCATATAGCAACCATGTACACTGCAGTCATATTTATTTGGTAACCATAGAAACTATATCTATATTGCAACCATGAGCACTGTTGGCAACCATTTTGCTATATGGTAACCATTGAAATGCCCTTCTAACCAAGGATAAATGCCCAATACCTTAATTTTAAAAGGTGACCAGCGCCTTCGGCACTGGGATTATGGGTGCAGAATATAAAAAAAAGCCCCCCCCCCCAAAAAAAAAGGCGTTGCTCTACATCCTCAAATTTTTTTATGGTAAATCATTAAGGTTCTCAAAGCCGTGAGAGTGCAATTATCACATGAGCACGGACCTGGGAGTAAGCACCCTCTCAGGACGCTAGCCTGACCTACAAAACACACAACGGGAAATATTCACCGACACACCCACGGGTGCTGCCTGAATTCACGACGGGCTGTATTGCCGCTGGATTCAGTGATGCCGTTTCCCTGTGCTACCGGCAGTTAGGTACCGTCGTCTGGCGTCAGAGTGGCCTTACATCACTGATCGACGACCGACTTTATAAAAGAAATTTAACCATGGAAACTCTAGTCATATCAATACGGTGACCATGTACAATTAGGTGGTAACCATGGGAACTCATTAAGGCACCATGCACAATATGACCATGTTTCTATGGCAACCAGGCAAACCTATATTCATGTGGTAGCTATGCATACTCTGTAACTATGTGCAATGCAAATCCCCCTTTTGGAAAGTTTTAACTCCATACCACCAGGAGTCAGCACTTTCCTCACCCTTCAGGTCAAGGTCAATCCTTACTCTGGACTCCTGAGGTACACGTGTAAACTGCCACTGGTAGGTTCAAAAACTCTGTATCATCTCCTGGCATCCCCTGCGCTTGGTCAAGGGCCATCTCTTCAATCCCAAATTTTGGCAACACCCAATCCATATATACCCCGCCCAATTATGTCTCACCTTAGGATTTTTGAGCTTAAGACATTTCTCACGGACAGAAGTTTCTCTCGGAGTTGTTGACTCTATCTTCCTCAGTTTGGCACAGATCGCCAGTTCTCTTCCAATGGGTCTAGACCCCTAAAATCGACAGGGTGACATAACCATTTCTTAAAATCGACATGTGACATGGAGCTTATTGACAAGGACATGGGGAAAATAGAAAATTAGTGACATGTGACATGGCCTTTTCTTAAAATCGACATGTGACATGGAGCTTATTGACAAGGACATGGGAAAATAAAAAAATTAGTGAAATGTGACATGGCCTTTTCTTAAAATCGACATGTGACATGGGGACCCCCATCTAGATCCCCCTTCCAGGCTGTTATCCCCACGTGTACGTCACTAGTGAGGTTTAGCAACCATGACGAACGTCCCTCAAACCTGATTTAACGTAGACGTACCAATGCTGTAAATATGCTGCACGTCTGCGTTATATTGCCTACGTAGTGGCTGCTAAACCTGCCCACTGTCTGGCGTATATAGTGTACGGAAAATCTTTGGTCTTCGACAGGGTTCTTTGGAGGTTACAAGGAGATGATACTGCATGAAAAGCAGGGGGGGGGGCAGGGGGGGACATGCCCCCCCCCCCACTTTTGGCCAACTCCTCAAAAGGTCAAAACTAAAAGGTCAAGCAAAGGGAGGTCAATAATTGCAGAAACCCACTCTGAAACTGCTTCCCATGCCCCTGCATGCAGTAAATAATTATCTATCTATTTTCTACAGGGGGGGGGGGTTCACACTTTGTATCAGTGTCCATATTTAATGGGTGTTGATGGGTGAAGGGCTCCCTCCACACAACGACCAAATATCAGACCCGCCCCCTCCTTATTTCCATAAACTTAACTGTACCATTAATCTATTCACACTCGGTTCGTCATATGACGCATCAGATAAAGCTGTCGCTCTCCTCTACAGTGACACTTATTTCAATAACCATGCCAGACTGTTTTTATATTACATAAATGCCATCAACATGCATGCCATTAACATGCATGCGCAATCTTTGAGAATGGGGTAGTATTTCAGGTATTATGGAGACAGAGTGCACTAAACCCCCGGGGTCAAACTCAAATGTATGGATAAATGTACGTACATCAACTTTATACACAGGGGTGAAAATGACAAAAAATAAACATACTCCAATCTGTAATAAACGTGTACCATCAAAAGGTCCAGTGACTATAGAGGCATAACTAAATGAAAATAAAGTTATAAGAAAAAAAACGCTCGTTGTTCAAATCATGGAATTGATCTCAGAATATCCTGGGAGAACATCCTAGACACTAGACTGGCGACAGTCCGTGAGCTCTACTCCCAATGCCACTATACCCTCACCCCTCCCCTCCTCTCTGCTGTGCTCACTAGAAATTGGTTCACTGGAAATATTTTAAAGTTTCTACCTACAGAGGCGTAGGAAGCAATTCTTCATTGGGGGGCCTGGCGAGGGCACCATCGCGACCACCTTGAATTGTCGGCTGATGCGTGATGGCGTCTATATAATGCATATATAGAATTTATATAGAAAAGTAATTTTTGGTAAATTTTGGATCTAACTTTAGGCTCAGACCCCCATTTTCCTATGACATCACCATAATAATCTAATTTGAGATGTAAAGTTTTAGCTTCTTTTCCATTGTGTTTATGAGTTCTTGGAAAATATTGGCGGGGGGGCCCAGACATACTCAGGCCCCACCTCCTTCATGATTGGGGGGGCAGGCCCCCCCTGCCCCCCCCCCCTTTTCCTACGCCCCTGACCTAGGTACCGGTATTCGGGTTGCTGGAGGGTTGCCATGGTAATATGTTATAATAGTGCTTTAATAGCTACCTCTGTTACCATAGTAACACGGGTTTCCCTGTGACTGCCCTTGTTTCGGGTCTAAGGTCAGTTAGATTGCCATGGTAACATACTCTATCTTCCCTTGCGGCCTGGAAGAAATGCTTCTATTATTTCAGGGGGTGACCACAGTTTTTCTCCTTTTCTTTTGGTCTAGCACCAAGACTAATAATAAAGATTTAGAACAAACGTGTTGAAGTTGCGAAAATGTTTATCATACACATGGCCAATATCATTTAGGAAAATTGATATATATGTGACAGTGACTGGGAAAACGAGTCTTATTTATTCCTGCCCACAACCCCGGAAAAACTCATTCAAATTGGGGAGAAGGAATTGTACCTGATGTGTTTACATTTTGCCCCATATCTCAGCAACTAATCACTCCATCGACATAAATAAAAACTGTCTAGGAAAGCTGAAATGATCTGCTCTCAGTAGCTTGGGATGGCATTGGCCAGACAGAAGAATTCTTTTCCTCACAAGGACTTCAATGTCTGAGTCAATCACATGAATGGTAACTAAAGATTCTGTACTTCTCCAATTAGCTGCAAATATGTTGAACTATATCTTGTGAGCCCTTCCTTCTAGTGACATGGGAGTAGGTTGAGAAACTGATTGCTAGTCCTTACTGTCTATTGTTTTTTTTTTTTTTTTTTTTTTTTTTTTTTGGGGGGGGGGGTCAAAACATGCTTAGTACAGGGAACTTGAATGAAGAGTGTAGTGAATAAGATTACACTAAAATATAGTCACACATCAATGAGCAACAAAAGCCATTTCAGCTGGAGAAAAACTCAACCTCATGTTAGGTTGTCACCTCATACATAAGGTATTTATTGCCCTATGATCAAAATTATACCAGTTTTATGAAGCTAAGACAGTCTGCTTCCAGAATAGAATGTAACCTTTAAATTGATTTTTTTACAAACAAGAGTCGAATTCACATGGTCACATATGTTATACTTGTAGTGATTGTTTTCTCACTGGCGGTCCAGAAAATCTGAGCCCGACTGAATGCCCTGTTCATGCATGTCATCCCTCCAACCTGATACCAGGTGTCGCTAGCTCACTCCTAGTAACCCCTGATCTTCTGCGCCCTGCATTGTGGGATAGAGCCTGTACTGGCTAATTAGATGCACATATCATTGGGCAACACAAGAAGTAGACCCTATTTTTATTACAGTCCTATACATGTATTGTGTCATACCTGTATATACTAGTAGGTGCAGTGGTACAGGTGTGCACTGTCCAAGCAGTATAGAGGTTTCACCTAGTATACTTACCTGACAACAACATATACCATACACAATCACCCTGTGACTAGGCATTCAGCTAAATAGAACTTGAGCTGAAGACCAAAGTGGGAATATAAGGAGATTGTCTACCACAAATCAACAACAGTCCCGTTAGCTCATGCAGTAGAGGGTTGGACTCCCAATGTGAGGGGAGTGGGTTCAAGTCACCATAGGCCCACCAAGTCAATACTATGATTTTTTGTAAGAAATGTATAGATCTATTACAACATTACCCAAAACATCACCTCTGCTATGTATATCGTAGTTTCTTTGGGCAGTTATACATGCTTAGTAAGAGCAGCAGAGCATGAAACCTAAAAATTGGCAGCACAAAAAACCCTTTTGGTTCAATGAAAAAAAAGCATCTGGTGAGACTAGAACTATAAGTTACCCTGCATTATAAGTCCAGCTTTCCTACCACCACTCTATTGTGGACAGGTGGCATAAAGGGTTTAAAGTCCCCACCTGAATCGTTGCTGCCACCTACCAGCTGTTTTGAGAACTAGGGTACACCCAGGTGGCGTTGCAAGATGAATTCAGCTGAATCCAGCAGTGGACACCTCTGTTTCCCCCTTTCCCTCTTGCAGGTGACAGAACCAGGATGGAGGAGGATGTCACACTCTGTGGCTGGTGGAGGAGAGATCTATACCTACAAACCATCTTTCATGCTTGATAGAAGAAAAAAAGTGAAAGGGGGTTCGGGGGCTTATACAGAAATGATTGATTCAGGATATTGACACGGTGGCGTTCGTGTATTTATAAAACCAAATTACCTTGGTAGCATATAAAACGCACCTAGATCTTTTTTGGGTGTGGATATTGACATTAAAAATGGCTTAAGTTATCCAATGGATTTTAGAAATTCAAAAACCTACGGAAAGCCTGCAGGTCCAAATGACTGGTTAGACTTTGGGCTGTATGCCATTTTTCTTTTGATGGGACTTGAGAGAAATAATGGATGGAATTTCATAATTATTTATGGTGGATTCCTGATGTATTTCCCCACATTTCCGGCAAAATCAAAATCTTTTAATTTCGCCGGAAATGGGCGCAAGTATATTAGAAAAATGATCGATTTGCTCCCGATTCAAAATCGGAAATAAATTGGCTTTGAGGCATCATATTGACCAATGGACATGGTGTGCTCCTGCACCAGCATCCCTCAAGGCTGGCACAAACAAACTGGACTCAGATCTGTCATAGACTGGATTTAGGGGGGCGTCCGTCCCCAGTTGGAGACCCCCTTCCTCCCCCCCCCTTTATTTTCATCCCCTTCAGTCTGA
The DNA here is from genome assembly GCA_949317995.1 of Acholoe squamosa. NCBI lineage: Eukaryota > Metazoa > Annelida > Polychaeta > Phyllodocida > Polynoidae > Acholoe > Acholoe squamosa. The sequence continues at coordinate 9,224,272 of OX439035.1, forward strand.
CTCTGAGGCATATTCTGGACTGTTTGACCTTGATTATTATGATGGACCATCCATGGTGCATCCGTGGATATCTAACATTGCTTGATATTCCAGATTTCCTCCAAACGCAGATTCAGCATCCAATCTGTGTTTGAAATTGCCGCAAACTGCACTGACCGGACTGGATTCTCGTCCTGTCTGCGTCTGACATTGCCGCAAACTGCACTGACCGAGCTGGATTCTCGTCCAGTCTGCGTCTGACATTGCCGCAAACTGCACTGACCGAGCTGGATTCTCGTCCAGTCTGCGTCTGACATTGCCGCAAACTGCACTGACCGAGCTGGATTCTCGTCCAGTCTGCTTCTGACATTGCCGTAAACTGCACTGACCGAGCTGGATTCTCATCCAGTCTGCGTCTGACATTGCCGCAAACTGCACTGACCGAGCTGGATTCTCGTCCTGTCTGCGTCTGACATTGCAGCAAACTGCACTGACCGAGCTGGATTCTCGTCCAGTCTGCGTCTGACATTGCCGTAAACTGCACTGACCGAGCTGGATTCTCGTCCAGTCTGCGTCTGACATTGCCGCAAACTGCACTGACCGAGCTGGATTCTCGTCCAGTCTGCGTCTGACATTGCCGTAAACTGCACTGACCGAGCTGGATTCTCGTCCCGTCTGCTTCTGACATTGCCGCAAACTGCACTGACCGAGCTGGATTCTCGTCCAGTCTGAATCTGAAATTGCAGCAAACTGCACTGACCGAGCTGGATTCTCGTCCAGTCTGCGTCTGACATTGCCGCAAACTGCACTGACCGAGCTGGATTCTCATCCAGTCTGCTTCTGACATTGCCGCAAACTGCACTGACCGAGCTGGATTCTCGTCCAGTCTGCGTCTGACATTGCCGCAAACTGCACTGACCGAGCTGGATTCTCGTCCAGTCTGCTTCTGACATTGCTGCAAACTGCACTGACCGGACTGGATTCGTGTCCAGTCTGCGTCTGACATTGCCACAAACTGCACTGACTGGACTGGATTCTCGTCCAGTCTGCATCTGAAATTGCCACAAACTGCACTGACCAGACTGGATTCGTGTCCAGTCTGCGTCAGGTCTGATCCACACTGTTTGCGCCAGCCTTCTATACGATGCCCCTTCCTACCTTCCTCATTCCGAGCCCAGGCACCCCCTCATCAATTACACTAACCTGCCCTCACATTATGTCCCCCTGCCACCTCCTCCTTCATAAATTATCAGAGCATGGAGAAGATCAGGCCAGAGTACATGCAGGTCCCAGGGGGTGTTGCTTATATGCTAAATAGAGCTGGGAGAAGGTGCCTCCTTTCCAAAGAAGTTGCACTCTGCTTCACCATTCAACTTCCACTCACTATATAATTCTGAAAAGGCACTTGCCTGCTTAAGAATAATGTGTGCTGCAATATAAGATACCTACTTTTGTCAAACACTCTTTCAAGAGCTCTTGTGTTGTTGACCACTTGAGTGTGCAAAGAAAGAGGCTGCTACAGGTGAGGCACTTCTTCAGCAAAACTACCTTTTCTCATATGAGCAACACCCTCTAGGGTACAGTAAGGCCAAAATAGTGGGAGAGAGGGCCTGTTATATTTCCTCACTACTTTACCAAAAAAAAATGAAGTAAAAATAATGAGGCCAGCTAAGTTAAGGCACTCCCTAAGTATTAGGAGCATCGGATAAGGCACAGCTGGGCTTTGACTGCATATAGAAATTAAAAGGAAATAGGAGCAGAGAGAGGGAGACACAGAGAGACAATCTTAACCTTAGCAGAGGTAGCAGGAATGCTGAGATGTGGGGAACCTACTGTACCAGTAGCAAGAAGCAGGAGCCCCCCTGTAAATTAGCCTACTGACAAAGTATAGGAAGTACCATACCCTACATATAACCCTAAACTAAAGGAATATTTCAACCAAGGGAGACACAGAGGAGAATATAGCAAACGAAAATCTTGGAGATATATACGGTATAATCATAACCTCTCTACAAACTTGGATATTGCCATTAGTGGAAGGAGTGCCTATATATATTTTGAGACAGAGCGATTCCAAACCTACAAACTATATAATTTAATATGAGACGAGTATGTTAAGGCATACAAGACCATTATGGACATATGCCAAGAGTGTATTGGGCCAGAATATCAAATTAACTACAAGTAGACCTATATGGCGACTGACACAGTAAGTATATCTTTTTTGAGCCACCAATTACAGCAGGAAGGTATCTATATATCGCACAACACTGCCTATAATGCAGAGTTAATACCGTAGTGGGCCGCCTAAGTGCCCGGGCGCTCATTGATTTCAAACACACTGTACCCCCGGCGCCTATACATGACAGGCGCTTATTTAAATACTGTTTTTAGTGCCTAAGATAACCCTGTACCCCTGGGGCTTATTTGAGACTGGCGCTTATTTGAGACCCCGGCGCTTAAATGGGTCATTACGGTAGACCATTTCAGACCCCTGGTTTGGCTTAGAGAGGATTTCTGAGCTCAGAGTGCAGTAGGCTGTTGCTCCTATTGTAAAAAGAGCTGTGAGTATATGCCCTCTTTTCTAAACAAGTCGTGCACTGCTTCACCTAAGTACTTGCACTCACCACATTAGTCTGAAAAGTCAACTGCCTTGTTTAAAATAGATAGAGCTGCACTACCAGGTACCTACTCATGTCACATGCTCTATAGTTTATTTATAGTTTATAGTACTGACTGACTTCTCCCAACTAGGCACCTACTCAAATCCCCCTTTTTGAGCACCGTACTTGAATGACCACTTGTGAGCAACAAAAGGGACAAGTTATAGCTACATGAAAAGAAAGGACTGGAAATGAGGGCATTTTTAGCCAGCTCTTCCTTTTACTATAGGAGCAACAGCCTCCAGTTCATATGAGGTTCTTTTTAATGTGTATGGAATAATTAGGGTAAGGAATGCTCACCTTTTCAGACCTCAGGTGTAGCTTATACTTTTATTTCATGTGAATAACAACTCTCTATAGACTTAACACTAGAGAGGTGGATGCCTCCCCCCCCCCCACATGGCTGTTCATGCGACTTATTTAGGTGCTAAATTCATTGATTTTAAGCATGTTTATATCAAATGTATACACAATGAATACAGAACTAAACTCCCATGTCATATATAGTGGTCATCCCCCCTCAGATGGTCATAAAAGGACTGTGTCGCACGTGTCAGATTTTAACCCCCCCCCCATGTCACCGTGTCGCACATGTCCAAATTTACCCATATATAGGCATGCTTATACACGGGTGTGGCTTATTATACATGGGTTTATGGTAGCTAAGAAATTAGTCCATGGTGACAGACAGCGGCGGATCCAGGATTTGAAAAAGGAGGGGGCGCGGTCAAAAAAGGAGGGGGCACACCCCCTACTTTTGAGCAAATTTTAGAGTGCAAATTATGTAATTAAACTCTTAAGTACTGGCAAAAAGGAGGGGGCGCGTGCCCCCGCTATAAATCCGCTACTGCCAGAGATCTTTGATTACCTCTATTGCATAGTAAACCAGACAGTGGTTGCTCGGTTTTGCGTCAGAACCCTGCAAGATGCACAGTGGCATTAATCAGCTGTTGTCAGTACTAACCCCCATACTGACACCTGGGGCTTCCTGTAAAAAATTAAACTGGTTCCCTGCAATACACCACAACTGTTAAATTTTATGAGGATCTTTGGTAGATTCAAGATTTTTTTAGTGTAGTGATGATAAGCAGGGCAACCCAGATGGCATGTAACAGTCAAAAAGGCATTAGTGGAGGCTCCACTCTCACAAAAGGACACAAACAGTGCCGAAGGTATATGGTCAATTGCACTGAGATGGGGACAAACCCATTTTTCACCATGGAAAGGGGGTAAATGTGACTAAATATTGAACGTTTTGGATATTTTTCATTTCAATTAGGTGGGTAAGGTCAGGATCTTGCTTGGAAACTATGGTTTTGCCCATGTATCAATAATATTTAAAGCAGCAGACTACAAAATATAAGCTTTTTATGGGGTATTACAAACGTTTTTTCATAGTGCTCCCACTGGTATGGGGGCAAAGTAAAGAGAAAATGCATTGGAAATGTATAAATTTTTTATATTTCCACTAGCCCCCAGTAAAGAATTTTAGATTCATTAACATTATACCTCAGTATTGCCATATTTGAAATTGCAATGTGATTTGGTGTAGTTTTAGAGGAACCATATGTGCAACATAAAGTGATTCCTCCAGTGCATAGTTATGGGATTTTCTAGAGATGCATGGTCATAAAGATGCCACATGGAACCATACGTGGCACAATATGTATTATGCCTGAAATATCATGAATTAAGAAGTTTTGTTGTTATGACAGATTACTATTATAAAAGGGCAATGCCCAGCATCATGTAAAAATGATATCATGTCATTGTGTTCACTTGATGGTGGAAAAATTAACTCCCCAAAAATGAGCCTATTTGGACCAGAATCCCATAGTAACTAATGCTAAATAATGAAATTGACTCTAAAATTGGCAATTTTTTATATTAGTGTTCCCAATTTTTAGGGTAGGTGCCTCAGTGCGCCAGTATTTTAGACAAAAAATTTCAAAACAATCCAAGCAGTTTAATTTTTACCACTTAGTGAGCCCTGTGTGACCCCAACTCAGTGCAATTGACCATATGGTGTTTACATTCTCAGATTGTAAACATGCGATTTCAAGGGGTACTTATCGACCAGAGGCTGTGTTTACTTTTAGTTCTATTTATATTTACACCCAAACTTAGGATTGAGATGCCTGTTGATGTATACACAATGCCAAAGTATGCCAAAAATGTCCAAGAACCCCTCCCCTCTGTACGCACATGTACACATATAATTTGGACCCTCACAATCGGACAATGCATATATGATTAATGGAGGTCCCTTATATAGTTTGTGCATGTGCTGTTCAAGTCACAGATATGGCACCCAAGTAGAGAGGTCAACCACATGGTGACAATGAAGAAGATAAGGAACGTGAAGCAAACGAGGAGCTTTTTATTTAAGGGTATTTTCAGCCTGAATTTAGGGTATTTCGAAGCTATTTTTGGGTGGAAAGGGTCAAATTCTGGGAAAAAAGGGTGTATGTAATTAATGGATGGTCCCTAACAGGTTGAAGGGAAAGGTAGCTGACACTGGCCATGGTGATTATATCCAATTATAATCCTATATATCACAGTTCCTTAAATGCATAAATTATGATGCGTGGAGTGAGCACCTTTTTGGAGTGTTTTATCCATACATTGGGCTAAACCTACATTGAGCAATGTAACAGATCACCATGATGGGCAATTTTAGATAGCCTACTGACAAATAACAGATAACTGATAGCTGATTGTCCAGTAGACCTACTAGCTGGAAAGCCAGCTCCAAAACGTTCCTGGTGCAGGGAAAAATATACCATTGGCCAAGCAGGCCTGAACAAAAACACAACACAATGTAAATATCACAGCAGTTTGACAACAAACAAAATCGCAGGGTTTTCTGCTGTAAAAATCAAACCTGTTTGATTTTGAGTTGCAGAGACTCATCAGTCTGAAAGTCTGCAATGTTTATATTACAGCAACTGGATCTAGTAAACAAATCTTTTGTCAACAAAAACATGCCTGAGATCGTCCACAAACTCTTCCTCGCATAAACAAATGGTTCTCTCAACATTTGATTTCTACCTTGCAACAATAACAAATATCACCATATAAGCTGTGTTTGTGTGTGCTTTTGTGAGAATAGCTCCGAATCTTGTGAAAATCGCATAGTGAAGCTTCCACTATAGTCAGGTTTAATATGCGATACAATCAGGTCTCTTAGTCGGTTGATCCACTTATCAGTCAGTTATCTCATCTAACAGATTTGATAACAGCCATTGAATTCTATTGTAAACATGATTCAGAAAACCAGCCGATTCAAGAACCAGCCAAATTTTATCTGAAATGGAGGTGGCCGGTTTATAGAGACATGACTGTATTAGTACTCAAACACAAATGGAGGGTAAGCAGTTCTTGCCTCTGCAATTCAGCAGGTATTCATGAAGATAATGGTATCTATTCATCCAGGCCTAGGTCAGTCGTATCTGAAACCTCCCCAGCCGGGAGGGTGATGTGGGCAGAGGCAGTGGGGCTCTAAACCTCTGAGAAAATTCTCTCCCATTTTCTATTACCCAAAGTCACAAAATCATTGATAAATCATAATAGAAATTACCTCTTTCAGAAAAAAAAAACAGAGAGATTTGTAAACAAGGGGCCAGGAGTAGAAGGCCTCAATTGGACCCTTATCTTATCTCTTATCTCTGATCTTCTGAAAACTACTCCCGACTGACCACCAACTGTCATCATTTCAGGTCACCAATCCTGGCCGTCTCCTTTAACACCACCAGCAATGCAGGCAGTGCCTCTGGTGGGAGTTCTGCAAACTATGTCGTGACGAGCCCCTGGGGATCTTACCCTGTACCAGAAGATGTCACCATCACCAACCTCCTCCTCAACCGCTTTGCACAAGTACCAGAGAAACTAGCACTGGTTTGTATTTAAACTCCTCAATCACCTTGCCCAGGTATAGCACCAGGAAAGGTTTAAGTCAAACTGCTTTGCTAAGGTACAAGAGAAAATTACAAAGGCAAAACAAGCCCTCTACCCTGTTATGTCAGCCCATTCTTGACAATATCACAGGTCTGGAAATGGCAACAAGAAACATTCATTTTTCCAGTAAAAATGAATGTACCCAAAAAGGAATGATGCTTCTATTGCAAGTTTGGTAAAAAGCTTTCACTATTATTACGGTACAGTTTTCTGGGGTTTAATTGTACAAAATCTACTATTTCCCTACATTTGTGAATACTGCACAGATTACAGTTATTGTATTTGGATTTTCCAGTCATTTTAACAGTGCATTAATCTGCCCCATGGAACAAAATCTCTTGTTTTGTGACTATTTTTTCAGATAAGAGTGTATTTCATAGTGTGTGCCATCCAACAATGCAAAATAATCACGACTATTTCAGATTGACCATGACACTGGAGAGACCTGGACGTATGGCCAACTTAGTGACAATATCAGGGCTCTATCGGCCAGTCTTTGTAAGCATGGGGTCAAACAGGGAGATGTTGTATCACTTTGTTCCAACAACACACTAGAGATGGCGCTACTGCAGCTTGCAATCCCAGCTACAGGGGCCTGTGTAGCAGTTATGAACCATCAGCTCACTAAGGGTAAGAAACTTTGTGCTTTTATTTTTATATTTGTCAAATTAATCACATCAAGGTCTTTCATATCATTCCAACAATACAGGATTTTGTTAACTGCTGATAAAACGTAGTAAACCATACCTTTGAATTATAGTTTGTTCCATCAGATTTGAATTTTCCTGTTTTGATCCCTCAAAAATGATATGATGAAAAACAAGAATTAATTCATTATCTTAATCATTTAACGCTTTAAAATTTAACAAAAAGCAATGCCTTTTTTCAGGCTGTAAAGACTTTAACAACCCAGCAAATTGTTGTCATCTGTCGCCATGATTGGTCATCAATGGTGACTCCTTTTTGAGTGATAACTCATTCATCTTTTGGCACTTTGTGTTAGACTCACGTGGCATAGCAATTGCTATTCCTGGTGATCTTGTGCTATAACGACGTCGTGTTCCATCTAGCGACATGTGTGAGCCACAGGTTGACGAGGACTCACGACAATTTGCTGGGAAAAGTCTGATTTGCAAGCCGTAAAAAACATGTGGGGAATCTGTTCTGCGGCATGCTACACCATGTCAGTCTTTCTGAGAGTGTTACTCTGACTGGTGTTTTACTTAAGGTTTACCTTATTTTGAAGCATAGTACTCTTGACCATTAGCTCTTGACCATCTTGACTTATGATTGTCAGAAAGGTATTGAAAATATACATGTGAAAAGAAAATGATTATCAGTAAAAGAATTCCATCATGGATTACAACTGAGACCTTGAACATTGTCAAATCTTGAATTGTACACATAAATGTTTTGGAGTCTAAAAATGGTAATACCACATGAGAGAGCCCTGTGGTACTCCAGTCCAAGAAGTAGGAAATTTGCCAGTACGAAAAGGAGATAGACACACTTTCCTCAGGGGAAATCATATTTCTGATATCTAGGAGATGTGGAGAACTTACTGGATAAAGGCCCTGCGGATTTTCTGATCACAAAACCTGAGTTACTGCCCAACTATGCTGACAGATCTACCATGTTCAAAAAGGTAATATAACCTACAAATAATCTTCAAATAGTGTAGCCAGCAGTGAAGATGTCTTAGAACCTTTTGGAATTGAACTCGGGCCTCTATGTCTTGAGTCTTAACCCCCGGTACCCTTACACTTCTCATTATTTCATCTTAACCATACCTATGTCTGTTTTGAGAGAATTCAGATTAGCGACTTTATTCTAGGCCTACAACACAAGATTTATTAGTTTAGATATTGTGTATCAAAGGCTAATTGCAATACGGTAATTTAATGTTAAAATCTCTCTACCATTTCCCCATCAACGTAAAAAGAAGATGGAATGCATTTTAGGGACGCCAGATCTTACTACGTCCAGAGGATTACCAGATATGGAGCTCCCATATTGTAATGTTCACATAACCTGGAAATCCATTGATAACCATTCTACGTTACAATGTCCTTTTCTGCCAACTGGGCCATTGGTATATAATCACACCACCATTTGCATCACCCAGGTCATATAAAACATCTTTTAATCTATTAACCTTTACACATGTCCCTGCAGGTGTTCACTATAGGTACTGTACCAGGGTATACATCAGTGCGGGAGTTAATACAGGACGGGGGTCCTGCACAGATGCCTCACCCAATCCTGAACCCGAAGACAGATCCAGCTCTCATTGTGTACTCCAGTGGGACCACCGGACTACCTAAAGGAGTCCTGATATCCCATTATAATCTAGTTGCTGCTGTCACGGCTATTGATGTGTAAGCAAGGCATTATACCATATGAAATGCCATAGAGTTTGAATATCAATCTCACATTGTAAACCTGATGATAGTTTTGGCTTGTAACATGTCAGGGCGCTAATCGCTTGTCTTGACATCTGGGACGCGACCTTATAGCTATAATATAATAGCTTAGTGGCAAACTTAGGTTATGATAGTGATAATCTCAAGAGTGTCAATTTGAAACTGTAGAATTGTTTATAACCTGAAAACCCAGTAAAATATTTTTGCTTTCTCAATGGTGTTTTTAACTCTGTTCCAGGTGTGAGAACTTTGAGAGCTCTGACATATGCATAAACACATTCCCATTGGCGCACATTGCGGGCTTTTCTACAGTTTTGCTGGGCACACTCTATGCCTCCTCGACATTGGTAACATTTAAGCAGTTTGACTTTGTCGAGTACTTGAAGATGAATGAAACATACAAGGTCAGTGTTGCTTCGTAGCAGTAAATAGAGACAAAAGAAAACAATAAAAAAAAACAAAAAAAACAGCAAAATGCTCCAAGGATTCATGTGCATATATAATTATGAATGCAGTGCTGGTCAGCAACTTGTTCACTTTCCTGATCCCCAAACACTGTTTGCCATCTATCTCTGGTTATAAGTAAGCTGTGGCTTTTGAACTTGATGTGGCTTATAGAACCACCCAGAACTCAGGGTCTATCTCATTTATGGGGATATCATAATTAAATCACCTATCATCCTACCATAATCTAAAGACTACATCATTATTGCCTCTGCCCGCATTGGCATGTATAATATAACCATGTCTATCATCATAACGTTAAACAATTTTAGCCTATAATTTAAATCATTATGATTGATAGGCTACATTAATGGTGATGCCTCCCCCTGTGGGTGTCAGGTTGCTGACAGACCCTACCTGTATGGACAACTACGACTTGGGTAGTGTCAGGAAGATACTGAGTGGAGCAGCCCCAATTAGCGCTTATGTACAGGAGGGGCTGTGTGAACGCCTCAACCTCACCACCTTCAGACAAGGTAAGGGGAGACACTGTGTCTAATGTCGAATTTAACCATTTAAAGGTCGCTGATGCAGGAGTGAATCATGTCCATGATGTACCAATGAAGTGCTGGCGAGTCTGCTCTCCAGCACTTCATTGCTGCATCATGTCGACCAAGGGGCATGATGCTTTAATGCATAAGCGTCCTTTAAAGGGTTAGAAATTACTCATGTCACATGCCACTTAAATATCCATGTCCCATGTCACCTTTGCCTACCAGTATATAAGCCGGTGTATATGACATAACAGCCACTGTGCATATGTAATGCACCACTACAGCCTTTCATTTTTGAGAATACAGTCAGTGGTCAGTCAGGAGAAGTTTTGAGAAGATCAGGGATAAGAGATAAGATAAGAGTCCAATTGAGGCCTCCTACTTCTGACCCCTAGTTTACAAATCTCTCTATTTTTTTTTTATAAAGGAGTTATTTCTTTTACTCAATTGGCTGTATTTTTTCTACATATCCTAAGGTTTAAAAATTCCTGATTTATTTTTGATTTTTCTGTTCAACTTCAATCTAATCTGTCATTGATTTTGTGATTTTGAGAAATTTCTCTCTTGTTTTCTATGACCCATATGTTTAGAGCCCCACTGCCTATGCCCACACCACCCTCCCGGCTGGGGAGGTTTCAGAAACGACTGACGACTGACTGAATAATGCATCACAGTCAATTTGGCAGTACAGTACATAACCATAGCAGAGTTGTCTTGTGAAAAAAAAACCCACCTAGAACATAATTATCAATGATGTATTTTATGTCTCCACAAAAAATTTTAATTATATGATTAATTTTATTATTATTATTATTACTACTACTACTACTACTACTACTACTACTACTACTACTACTACTACTACTACTACTACTACTACTATTATTATTATTATTATTATTATTATTATTATTATTATTATTATTATTATTGTTATTATTATTATTATTATTATTATTATTATTATTCCATGAAACCCAAAATCGACTTTTTAGAGAGAAAGTTAAATAGTGCATTGATGCACTATCGGTGCTCCCCATGGATCTGCGTTATTGACGGTAGTGCATTAATGCACTATCGGTAGGCAAGTGGTTAAGGACCTATCATTTTCCAAGTAGAATTTAAGAAAGCACCCATGTTATATCACTATATTTTTGGTCTGATGTCACTAAGGCCCATGTCACATGCTGATTATAAGAAATGGCCATGTGGCCATGTGGAGTGGTCGGCTCCCATAAGGTAATGCTAATGCTTCAAAATGCCTCGTACCACATGAATGCACATACCAATTGCTTGGATTGATGCATGAATGCAGTTCGGTTTGTTCTATTGCAAGGACAGCACCCATGCATCATGCTAGGCCTGAAGGGCCAACATGATGTACTGATGAAATGCCAAAAACCAGATTAGCCATTACATCCATGGACTAATGCGTTACTGATGAGGGCCGGTACTATGTTAGTCCTTTGGGATTCATCAAGTCAATCTGATTTGCACAAACCTTTTACATCTTTTAGCAGGGGAATTAGGCCATAAGCCTGGAGGGATCACCAGATGGGCATCAGTGATCTCCAGAGGTTGTGGATGAGTAATGGTTGGTGTGACCACTTTTGTAGGTGTGGCCAGATTACTCTGCTCTGTTGGTATATTAGGACCAGGGCCTAGGTTTCTGGTCATACATCGATTTCTCACTAGTCCACTTGGTGTTGATATGATATATGACCTAGGGCTCAGTGCTTTTCCAACAACTCTTCCTTCGACCTTTCGGTCTGGAAGCCGTGCTCTATCTCCAGGCGATAGTTTGTTGGCTTCAGTAGCTCTGTGGTAACGATCGTAGTTAATACGCATTTGTCTCTCTCTCCTCCTGACAAGATCGGCGTCAGGAGTATGGGTTTTCAGTTCCTCTCAGCTTAACATTGGGCATAAGCTGAAAACCAGAGTTCCCGTTCACCCAGATGAACTGAAACCCCGTACTCCCGACACTGATCTTGTGAGGAGGAGAGTAACAGAGCAGAGTAATCTGGCCACACCTACAAAAGTGGTCACACTAACCATTACTCATTCACAACCTGTGGAGATCACTGATGCCCATCCACTGATCCCTCCACCAACTCCTGATCGAGGTGCCAACCCTAGTGTGCCTGATCCCGAACCAAGAAGAGACTTTCATATGCATACTTACATATAAGAGACTTATAGAGTTACTCTAGAGTTATTGGTATATCATAACAGTTATCTCATTCATGGACAAGTTATATCACATATGAACACTTTGACAAAAAGTATTATCTAAAAGATGACTCTCTTAAAAAGGGAGATGTGGTGTGATGACTGCGGAAACGCCTATGGTGCTGTGACACCCTCTGATGTGTAATTCTATACCTAAAGTTGCTTGTTGTTATGCAATACTTATGCAGATCGTCGGAGATCATCCTCCTCAATACAAGGCTTAAAATGAGTTGAATCTACTTGTCTCTATTAATATAAAAGCCCCAGAAGCTTTACAAGAGTATCTGAGTGCCAATTTCATGCAGCAAACCTAGCAATGCTTTTTGGACTGCTACATATCTGAAGAGACTAAATCACTTTGCTAGATATCTTGGATGCCCAGCTTTGCTTTACAAATTCCCACCCTCCCTCCCCTCCCCCTGTGTCTGACATGGTCTATAAACTGTGGCCTATGTATACGCAGTTGTTTTATGGTGTTTTACAATCTGTTATGTTATTTCAGGATATGGGATGTCAGAATTGTCAGGCATGTCACATACTGATCTAAAAACTGTCATGTTCGGATCTGCTGGGCGACCCGTGCCAAATATGTCTACAAAGGTATACTTTTTTTTTGTATCTTAGTAATCCTTCGATGGCACAATGTATGATTGGTTTTATACTTGCATGTCTACGGTGAATTTCAGTAAATTTTTGTGAAACTTGGAGAGTGTCAGCATACATGGTTCATGTGAGGCACCTACCGTATTGGCCTGTATAAGCGCCGGGGTCTTGAATGAGTGCCGGTCTCGAATAAGCACGGGGGTACAGAGGTGTCGAAATTTTAAAATACACCAGGGGTATAGCCTAGTTGAAATTAATGAGCGCCCGGGTGCTTATACTGGCCAATATGGTATGCAATATTGGCTACTTACTTAGTTGTATTCATCCTAATAAGCACATAGGTGCAGAAAATAAATTGTTAGAATTTCCCTAAAACAAAAATAGTTCCCACCATCCACCCATACTAGCTTTTTTTTTTCTTCATTTTTCTTTTCTCTCTTTATGTGCATGGTTTGACACTGGGGAGTGTGCTTATGATCCAAAGGGGGAGGACGCTTAACAGTGAAGGTGTGCTTATTAGAATGACTACAGTGAAGCATTATGAGAGATCTACAGGGGTCAGAACAGCCAAAAAGGGTCATTCTTTTGGGTAAAAAAGAGGAACTAATTTTTTCCCCTTATGAAAAAATGAAACAAAGGGCCAAATCTTTATTCATTACACCTGGTATATTCCCCTAGGGTAGAGATTCTTTTAGTAACAGTTGCAGATCCATGGATAATCTTTTGTGGTGAATGGGTGCATAAATCCTTTTGTGTAATTGATGAGTGGTCACATCTATGACCTTTTTCAGGTTCCTTTACACTAGGAAAGACACAGTATATGGACTAATAAAATCTACCATGCAGAGGTCTTACATGTACCTATGTAGCACACAAGGTAGTTTACCCGTGGTCATGTCTACAACCATGCAGCCATGCTGCTAGGTATTTCATATTTAACTATCCTTATACTATGTGTCCCTTATACCTCTATATAAAAGCAATAAGCCCTGTAAGTTTGGTTATTATATTCCACATACTACCAGATATATCATAAGAAAGGTATATGTGTGGTCACATCTTCAACTGTGGTCACATCTACGACCATGGACATGTCTTCAGTTATCTTGCAAGGTACTTGATACTTGGGTATCATTATTATGTGAATATGTAGCGTTTAATGTATGTTATGGGTACGCACGAGTGGGTTTATGGGTTAATAATCCACGAGCCCGAAGGGCGAGTGGATTATTAACCCATAAACCCACGAGTGCGTACCCATAACATGCATTAAAGCGTTTATCGAACATATTTCTCCATTTTGTATCAATTTCTTACCTTATAATCCAAGATTTAATCCAAGAGAAGACATTTTGTAAGTGCATCCTATCCGCAAGGTTTGCCAAGCCAGCGTAGCCATTGTTTTTACTCCACCCGTCAGACCCTCGTCTTTACAACGAATTTTCGGGTATAATCCAAGCATGTCAAGTCCAATACTTCTAGCAGCGTCAAATATACGATCTCTAGTTGGTGTTCGCTTACATTTTGTATCCATTTTCTTCGAAATAAATAAGAATCCATTGATTTTCCATAACGATCCAACGCACACGGCCCGCTACACGGCCATTGCTTCTTGTTGACATAGCGGGGAGGTGCCCGGATGTAAAAACTAGGTCAGGCACGCGTCGAGCAAGGAATGGCCGGACGGGGCGGGTCCCGACTCGTATCGATGTGGAAAATCAATGGATTCTTATTTATTTCGAAGAAAATGGAGGAATTTGGCATGGCATGTTCATATAGGATATCTAACAATGTTTTCCTGTGAATAACTCCACCAGGCTCCATTGAAATCTATGCTAACGAGGTCTGCAAACATCAGGTATGTGGGAAAAAATTTTCAAATGCTGGATATAGATTCATTTCTACCACCGGTCGGCTTGGTATAGTGGACAGCGAGCTCGCCTCCTGCCACAGCGGCCGGGGATCGATTCCCCGTTGAACCTAAACGGTTTTAACAGGAAATGTATGGAGGAGTTGACTTTGTATATTCCCCCAATTTATTAACATGTCCGGATTGAAACCAGCAGCTTCTTGAAGACGAAGAAAAGGTCTGAGAGTGCGTTATAGCTATATAACGCACGGGGGTTATGAGCAAAAAAGCACTGCTGAGGCTCAAATAGTTAGATAATATACCTTATTATGAAAGGAACAATGAGGGTTAATGAGATTATCTTAATGCAACTCTGAGCTATTGCATTGAATACAAATGCGTGGTAACATCTACAACCGTGGTCATGTCTATGACCATATATGCAGTCATACTGCAAGGTGCTTGATATTTAAGTATAACCAATATATGTTAGTTGTTCCTTGATATGAAAGGAACATTGCATATTAGTTAGGATATTCTGCCTGACTGCAACTCTGTGCTATGGCATTAAATATAAAGTGTGTGGTCACATCTACAACCATGTAATAAAGCATTGTACTGTAGTCATTCTAATATATATATATATATAAATATATATATATATATATATATATGTGTATATATATATATATATATATATATATATATATATACTTAACCTTCCCTCATATATGGACAGCATAGCCCAATATATATATATATATATATATATATATATATATATATATATATATATATATATATATATATATATATGTACCTCATACACACAAAAGGATTTAACCATACTGCAAGATGTGACATTTGATTACTTACAGATTGTGGACCTAGTGACAGGGGAGGACCTCCCTCCTACATCTACAGGGGAAATCTATGTACGCGGTCCTCAGGTCATGCTGGGCTACCTCAATGACCCCCAGTCTACAGCTAACATCCTGACCACTGATGGATGGCTCAAAACAGGTAAATTTATCGGTTAAATTATGTCTGTTAACCAATTTAATACAGTGCTTCATTGTGATTTTCCTTTCTGTAACATTCTAATTATTTCTTTAGAAAGTCTCTGAAACAATTGAATACTAAATTACGCTCATACGCCTACAGCAAAGCAGATGATAGGACCCTGGAGAGCTTTATCCATTCTAAATTGCACCAAATTGGAATCCTTGTCCCAGATTTGCCAGAGATCTGCGGGGGAGATCTGTTATTATTTTTCACCACCATACTGCCACCCGGGGTTTCTTCTAAGAACTACACTGGTTCACTGCAATATGATATATGGTGTTTCACTTCAGTTTTGCGAGGATCCCTGGTATATTCAACAGTCATTCTTTACAGTGCATTTTGAAATTTTATTACAGGCGACATTGGCAACCATGACTCAGGTGGCAGTCTATTTGTCACGGACCGCTGTAAGGACCTCATTAAGTACAAAAGCCACCAGGTGGCACCAGCAGAGCTGGAAGGGGTCATACTGTCACACCCCCTGGTGGCTGATGTAGGAGTTATTGGGGTCCCAGATGACCGAGCGGGAGAGGTGCCGCTAGCTTTCATTGTGCTTCAGCAGGGAGCAAAGGATGATAGTAAGACAGAGAAGGATATAGTGCAGTATGTTGCAGGTTGGTTTTCAATGGGGAATTGTGAATCTACACGGTAAAATAATGTCAAAATAACGAGGGAATCCTCGTCCTCGAGATGCCAGAGATCTGTCATTATTTTGCTAGAGATGTTGTTATTCTCGCAGAGATTCCTTGTACCACTGTAATGCCATCTTGGGCTTCTTGTAAAAACTGGCTCGCTGCTATATAATTACCAGGTACAGTGGTTGACTGTTCAGTTTTACAAGGATCCCTGGTAGATTCAACAGTTATTTTTTTACAGTGTAGAATAAGATTGAGTAGTAAAGAATCTTGGAATTTGACCAGATCAGGGACAGACTGTTAGGGAGTGGAATATTGATCGACCAAAGGGCGATCGCCATGTGCAAAAATAATTTCTCTTTAAAATAGGCCTTATCAAAGTAGTCCTTACTGAAAGTTCTTGTATTGCCATACCTTTGTGGGTGGTGATGATAAGAATACACTTAAAGGGTCTTCTAGCAAACTTTCAGGGTCTAGGTAACCATTAGTGGCATTCCGATTGTTCCCAAATGCATAATACTATATTGTCGTGTTTAAGCGCCCCCACGGTCTTTGATTTGTGGGCCGTATTTCCCCCCGGTGCTTATACAACACAGGCGCTCATTCAGAATGCAGTTTTAGTGCTTAAGAAAGACCCCTGTACCCCCAAGGCTTATTTGAGACAGGCGCTTATTCAAATACAGGCGGTTAAACACAACGATACAGTAAACCTGTCAGAGTCCAAATATATAACCTTCACCATTACCAGAATTCAAAATTATCGCAATCACAAACAAAGTGTAGCAACGATTTTAAATTCTGGTAATTCTATTAGCCCGATAACACAAATTCATTTGACAAAATATGTTATAATTACATTCTGCTATATTTCCCTATTCCAGACCAGGTGACCTCATACAACCAACTGAGAGGTGGAATCAAATTTGTGTCTGAAATTCCAAAACTTGCAAGTGGAAAGATCCTTCGACGAGTACTTCGCCAGATGGCAAAGACGGAGTGATTCTCTCAAAATGCATGTAAAATTACCAAAAGTGTGGACTGCAGCAGGGGTAATAAGATAAAATTGAAGGTAAATAGACCTAGGCTTGAATTATATGGACAGAGTCCTTTATATAGAGGAAATTATGTTTGGGATATGTTTCCCGTGGATGTACAGATGAGTGAACATATACAAGTGTTTAAGAAACACCTACGAAGTATATTCCAATAACCTGGGTATCACAAGATGTATATATATATATATATATATATATATATATATATATATATATATATATATATATATATATATATATGAAATATAATAGTAATTTGGAATACGACAGTTTGAATATGATCTGTTCATGGAAACCATCTGTTACACACCAAATGTTAGCCGTAGATTGTATGCCTTTATTGTGTCGGAACCACTTATTTATCGGCTGATGATTGTAAAAGCTTCAACATGTTATGATATCATTGGCCAATAAACTTGTTTAATACTCAAAACTCGATGTCTAATTATTTCATGTATGGAACAGTGGAATATGCACAACCCCCGTCTGGACACATCAACATTGATTCAACGTTGAATCAATGTTTGCATATTTGCATATCAACAGTTGATTCAGGTTTGAAATATGGTTGAATTTGAAAGTTTACACAACATAACCAAATCAACTTTGATTCAACATCTAAACATCACTGCTGATTCAACGTTTATATTTCTATGTTGATACAATGTTGTTTCAATATTGTCTCAACATTGTTTCAACAGTGATAGTTAGTTGACATGTCAACATAGACTTAACCTAAGAGCTGTTTATCTCACACACCATGCGAGATAAACCACTCCCGTATCACACTGCCAGTAATGACACTCCAAATGACCATAAAACATGTAACTAATCACCATCTTATCCCATTTTGAAATAGTTTTACACATTTCTGCCCAGAATATTTCTGCAAAGTTTCACTCGGATTGGATCTGATTGAGGGTTATCTCACTTGGCCTCGCCTTGTGAGTAAGGGACCTTTAATTTTTATTTATACAGTGCAATAAAAAAAATACAAAACAATACAAAAACATTGTGAATATTGTCTGTTTGCATCTGTTACCAACCCAGAGAATGATAACAGAGAAAGGAAATGATGAGGCCTGATATCAAATAATCCAACATGACACTCCTTGGGAGTATACCTTTTTTGGTATAGAGGTCAGATGGAACTGGATAATGCCCTCAATAAACTGTAGACTTGTAGGGGACCACTGGTCCCAATCAAGACAGCTGTTGTCAGATGCTATTTCACCATTTTAGATCAAGCAAGTATGTAGCACACTGGAGAGTGTGCAAGAGGGGAATTCAGCAAATTTGGCAAGTCCCATGAGCACAACAGAAGCAACATTTTTTATCAGCAGCTGCTTTCCTTGCATCTTTTTCTGATACGGCGATTTGAGTGACTTCATCAAACAGTTCCCGGACTCCCTCTGATGTACGCGCTGAGCACTCAAAGTATCCACGAGCGCCAATCTTGTCAGCCATTTTCTGACCCTCCTCATAGCTGACAGGGACCTGTTTCATTCTCTGCAACTCCCTGATGGTTGCAGGGTTACAGCGAAGATCTAATTTACATCCAACAAGAACAATTGGGATATTACAACAAAAATGTCGCACTTCAGGGTACCATCTTTCAGGTATCAGCTCTAAGCTATCAGGGCTATCGATGGCATAGCAGAGTAGGACAATATCACTGTCAGGATAGCTGAGTGGACGCAGTCTGTCGTAATCCTCCTGACCAGCAGTATCCCATAGACCTAGTTGACATTCTATCGCATCAACCTGGATTTGAAATAAATCAGTGTTTGTTTATTTTTTTAAGAATTAATTTCTAAGAATTAAGCAATATATTTATTTCTGTGATCAAAGGTATTAATAGGCTTTACTAAATCTCTAATCTATTGAGATGCATATAAAGATATTTATTATCTGATCAATCTGATGTTTCTGCATTACCATAAGATCATGCATATAAGGTGCACCTTGCGCTGAGTTCATGTCACCCCTAAGGTGCAACTGGCACCAAAGTCTGGCTTTCAAAGATAGAGATCACAAAAGTATGCTCTACTCTTGAAGTAGATTTGAGAGATGGACTACTTCTATGACAGGACACAGGTAATGTGTTTGATGATCATATAACGTCCTAGGATGTTATACCAGATAACCTACGTGGGCCATTCAAGAGAAAAAGGCCTGTTATAAGCTTAATATACTAATTCACTCTATGAAAGCGGGGTGCATGTCAAATATATATATATATATATATATATATATATATATATATATATATATATATATATATAAATATATATACTCGCGTTGCCTCAAGTCAATATCATGTGTGGGAGTCATAGGCTTCAACCTCGGCTCCTATACATGATTTTGCATTTCGGCCCCATGGAGTATGTCTCATTACATACCTCATTGTTAGCCACATAGTTTTCAAAGACAGTCGGGACATAGACTTCAGGGAACGCATCTCGTGAAAACCTGACAATCAGGCAAGTCTTCCCACATGCTCCATCTCCAACAGTGACTACCTTGATGTCGCGTTGTTGTTGTTTTGATGGATGATCCTGCGGTGGTTTCTGTTCAGTCTCAGTCGATGACAAACCATTGTTGGTCACACCTGTAGTTCTGTAATATATTAGTAATATAATTATAGAATTTCCCCAGAGGTTGTTCAGACACACAAAATGACACAGGTTTAGATTCTTATGTTTCTATATTTCAGCATATTTCATCTCATTTTCCTGAATATCTAATCATTGGCTACTCATACAAGTAAATGTTAGGAAATAATAAACCCCCAGTTGAATGATATTAAACTGCTTTATTATAACAGTTAGGATCTTGTATTTAGATTACTGATTGAAGTCCCATTTTTACTGATTCAAATCAAATTTCAACTCACCTGAACCATGTCACCGATCGCCCAGGGTTTGACCTGTGATGATGGGAATACCGGTATTCAATAATGGCAATACATTTGTATGGCATACGGTGCACCTACGAGGTGAGGGAATAAATCTATACTATGTCAAGATGAATACTAAAACACTGTGCAGACATATTGCACACCGGCAAGAAATAACCGGCGCGAATACCGCATGGTCATGTGACCTCGGTAAACATCCAAGATGGCATTGCATGGCATTTTACTTCTACTACGATGGAATTTGAGTTTATTTTGAAAGAAAAAGAACAAATGTCCATTCAAAACCCAATCTGATAAGTTTTTGCCTCCTGTTTCTTCACTCACGTGTCCTGCCCGCTCTGCACTTAGCCTAACGGCCTCATGCGAAATGGGCAAGCTTTTAGCAACCTATTAGTTTTTGAATTTCGAAAATCCATTGAATCGAACAGAAGTCATGTATATATATTTTGTTTCTATAACATATCCATAAACTCTATGTGCAACTCATAAAGGGGCGCTGGATATTACACTACTTAATACTTACATGATTAAGCCTGAGAAGAGTTGGAAACCTCCATGAATTGTGTTGTGCAGCTGGTCACCCTCCTCTATTTGATTAGTATTCTGATTGTTGCACTGCAACTCCAACAGCTGAACGCGGACTCGATTTTGCTTCAAGTATCTAGTTCTCCATGCCATGAGGTGCTTAACGTCAATCCTCCCCAGCTCTAGTTGAACATCAAGCCAACCATCATGACTAGACAACAGGTTTTCGAGGAGTTTGACAGCCCGTGATTCAAGAAGGAAATTGAGAAAGGCGGAAGCACTCTCTTTGTGGAATCTATTCCACTGCACCTTAAGCTTGTCTACTTTTCCACCCAGCTGGCACAGCTCAGTTAACAGTGCCAACCAAGATGCACCATTCTGCACCTGCTTCAGCTGCTCCCATTTCCCTGGAGCCAATTTGTTCAAAGGAAACCACAGGTTGGTCAGTTCTGGCTGGAATACAATTCTGTATTCCCAATTTGTGGTATCTGATAAATGTTCTACCTGCCCCGGGCTTGACTTGCAATGCTGCGTTATGGCTTGACAGGCATCACTGAGGCAGGATGTGTAGATACAGATCCCGCCATCGTTCTCCTGTATTTCAGTCCACCTCATGTCACCAGTGGCGTAAATAATCTTGGATATTCCACCTCCGTCTTGGCTATGAACAAACCAAATAAGTATGAATAAAAATTAGCTTCTCTATCCCCTCCCTACCTTGAATACAGACTTGAAATGAAAAGATGTGTTGAGAGCTTTATCTGACATGCTGAATTAGTATTACATGACAATCACTGCAGGTGTGCAGAATTCCACTCTAGCAGAATTTAAAAAGCAATGATAAGCTACATGCCATAAAATTGTTAAGAATCCCCAGGTGGCAGCATGGTGGTACAAAGGCTCTCTTAAGATAACGACATCTCTGTGAAAATAACAATGAATCTCTGGCAACTTTGGGATGAGGAATCCTTCAATATTTTGACGATATTTTTTACAGAGCATATGAAGTACCATATATAGTAGAATTATGGATTAAAAAGAGATGGACCTACTATTTAGATGGTAGAATGCATTGGATGCTGTTGTTGAACAGAGACTGCCGAAGTTCTTCTGGTAGCTCACGTAGGCATCTTAAGATGTGTCTCATGATCTCATGGTCCAAACTGATGACATAGAATAGGCCTGAGTCCTTGGACTTCTCTGAATTATGCCCATAGAAGGATTTGATTTCATCCGAGAGGAGATTAATTTGAGGTGCTTCTAACATGTTGCGACTCTCACTCTGTGGAAGAAGGGTCTCGCAAGCACTGTTAATATCCATGATTAGCATTACCGCTTCTAGTTTCTCTTTCAGGTTTTCCATGTGGAGATTTCTCATTGATTCCTGTCCATCTGGTATTGACTGTAGCAGCAGGGTAGCTTGCACCATGCTGGACAATCTATGCACCAGGTCGTGCTTTCTACTGATGGTGCTGAAGAGCATTCTCTGCACATTGAGGAATTTCTGGTTGACACAAAAAAGCAAACTGTATTGCTCAAAGACATCGTCAGGCATTCCTTCAAGTGCACATGTGGCAAAGTATTCTAGGAAAACTGAGTGAATGAAATGCCACTCTACAGTCCGTTCATATCTCTCATTGAATGTATGGGTCACTTCAAGAAAGGAAAGAAGTGGGTTCCTTTTGCCAATGCCAAATTGTTCTAGAAGATCTTCTTTGATTGCTCTGATATCCTTTAAGAGTAGAAACAGACACATGCGGTAGAACCTCAAAGTTTCCTTCTCTAAATCCATCTCTGGTAGATCCTTCTGTGGATCACCTTTTTGATTCTTGTTCTTTTCCAATTGACGCTCTGTCAGGGTTGTCACTAGTGCATGGAGAATATCGGCTTTGCTTAACATTTCACCTTTGTTCAGTGTTAATGTCCCATTTGATGTTACCACACAGAAGATGTGTGCGAACATGGGGTTGGTGAGTACATGATCGAGATTGTCATTCTTCATCCTCATGTATTTTTGAATTGTACTGTCAGGCTGTTTCTGACACTTATTATAGAAGTTACCAACATACTTTAATCCATCAGCAAGGGTGAATCCATCTACTTTGACATGTCTGTCAAAAAGGTCTCTTTTGATAGGACAGAGCCCCGACCTACAGGCAACTACCATGGTGTAATTTGTATTCCCCTTGTGTGTTTCTTCCACCATTTCTCTCACCATTTTGGATGTGTTCTGGTCATGACATTCATCAAGGTTGTCTGTGATAATAAGTAACCTGAATTGTTTGTTGTTGAGATTATCCAGGATGTCATCCTTTCCTTCTTTTCCCACCAGACCTTGCTGAATAGCCTCTTTGATGTGCTCTTCTGTTGATGCCCCAGGAGACAGTTTCAGTGTTGATAAATTAAGAAGAAGAACAAGATCCCAGTCTCTCTCCTCCTCTTCTTGCTTACTCCATGTATATGCAATCCTTCGGACAGTCGTGGATTTTCCAGATCCGGTTGATCCAGACAAGAGAACCGTACGCAGTTTTGGGTTCCCGGGTTCAACAACTAGGATATTCTCAGAAGAAAGCTCTTTTCCCTCTCTGTAACATACAACAGAAAATTGGTAATTCCCCTCATGATCATTCATGCTTCATTCAAATGTCTTATTATGTAGGCCTACATACAAGAATAACAAGAATGTATAATTATAGAATGCTTTCCCACTGAACAGGACTCGAGTTGGGGACGTTCACAACTTGGGCAAGGAGAACGTGATTTTCCCTGGAAATTTGGACATGCCAGAACATCTTATACTCAAGAAAAAAAAAACATGTCCAGTTCCTGGGAATATCCCGAGTCTTGACTGGGAATATCCCGAGTCCTTCCCAGGAAATTCCTGAGAAATTCTCAAGATCTAGACTCGAGAATTTTCCAGGGAAATTCACGTTCTCTATTCTTGCTGTATTCACAAGAAATTCCTGAGTAATTCCTCGAGATCTTGTTCAGTGGGTTCATGCTAAACCTACTGATGCATTTATGCACCATGACTGTCCCTTGGAGTGTTGCGATCCTATAGGGTCAATAGGGGCATGATGCGCTATCAGACATATTTACGCAAAATACCAAGTCACCTTACACTTCAGAAGATTCAAGTCGAACTAGAAATGACAAACGAATGCCTTGATGATAATAATTCTGATAAAAACAACTATGCATACCCCAGATAACCATCTTCCGATGCTGCCACATGGACATAGTAATCATTGATGTCGTATGGCATATCCAGTTCCTTCAGGTCAAACAGGTGACCTCTCATAATGGAACGTGCATAGTAGTCACTTTGTATCTTGATTACTGAAAGAATCAAAATGGAATTTTGCATAATCTTTAGATTCCCTACTCGTCATAATAACGATTAAGTAATGACTTTCCAAATGTTCCAGATCTGAATTTGAATTTTGGGAAGTGGACAACAAGTCTCCTGAGCTCATCAATTCATCAGAATGCATAGATTAATACAGAAGTAAAAATCAATGGTATAAACTATTGCCTAGTCCCCCCCCCTCTTAACCCATCAAACCATTGTTTGTTTTCAAATAGTCATGCAGCTAGTGCCTAATATCAATATTTATAAAGCCTAACAAGAGGGCATCATTCCCCAATAACTGACCTTCCTTCAGGTTTTCTGGTAGTGCAGTTGCTGTGCCAGTTTTGTCTGGTTGACTATTCCCTTGGGCAGGTGCCTGCAGTTTACTCGTTGCAGTCTTGGTATCACTGAATTCTTCCGGGTTTAGTTTAAGGATTTGACTGATGATGTGGTCTTGGTCAGCTAGGCATAGAGCCCTGAGGAACGCATTAAGCTTCCATTTAGGGTTCTTCAGTAGGTAGGAGATGGTTTTCTCAACTTGCTCATAGTCAGTGCCCTGCCTCTGCAAAAGTAGGGAATGTTCAAGTTTAGCCTGTTAAATTATTCAATAATAAGGAATAAGGATTCCGGCTATTTGACAGAATCAAAGCTCCAACCAACCTACTAGTACTGTGGCTTACCAGCAAACTAGCAACAAAATGCTTATACTTGTATACTTGATTTCCTAGCCATTTATCAAGTGTTCAATTCTCACAACATGCAGTCACATCATAAATTTCAGTTAGAACAAGCTCTGGATGCAAGGAAAGAGCTGTACACATTTACTTGAATTTAAACGAAAATGCCAATGAAAGAAAGGTATTGGTGTCATGCATGGTTCTGTGACAATTTTCTAAGAAGAAAGGATTATAAACTGAGAATGACAAGTGCGCATTGATTCAATCAGCCTACACCTTGAATCAGCAGCTAATGGCCTGCATCAGCACTGTCTTAATAGAGTGATGATTCTCCTAGATTATTCACAATTATAACACAATTTTGTTTAGTACATATATGATTCTCCCCATGTGAGAATTTTGTGATTATTGACCAAATTTGATGTACCTTATGAGTCGACCCTTACTTCCTCAGATTTTGAAAATGCATTGAAAATTGCCTGAGGAAGCAAAATTATCCGAGGATTTAAGTCCAAATATAAAAAAGATTATAGAGGGAGTTGTAGATTCTGTGTCTGAGGTAATGAAGGATCTGAGGAATTACAGGGTCGAGAGAGCAAGGGCCAACTGTAGACTGCTGTGTGGCTGTGGTCTCAAAAACTAAAATTAAAATATGTTTTATAATTTCTCTAAAACATCACTTAGCCTTAGACCCTCTAATGATATCACAAACAGAATGTAGCATAATGGTAAGTTGATAAGGATATATTTCACAACATACCAGCACATCTCGTGTCTTCTGATCCAATACATCTAGTGCAATAAGATGGGGCCAGAGTTCATTGATCCGAATATTTTCAGCGAGGTCAGCTGTGTTTTTGTTCAGTAATGTCTTAAGCGCTTTGCATCTGTTGACAATTTCCTGCTCCCCTGGGTTCTCAGGTGCCCAGCAGGGATACTCAATCAACTCCATTTTCACTAGAAACAAGATAGGTAAAAACCAGATTAAAACAATGGAATCACATCTGAGAGAGAATTTCAGAAATATAACTCTTTAATGCATAGAGAATTAGATATATGTCCACATACCATAGAGGAAGAATTTACTTATTTTTTCAATGTTGAGAAAATGTATTTTCACTATCATATGCATGGTGTGAATGGCTGCCAATTTATGTCCACATTATGTTTCTATAAGGTACATAATCCTCACAGGGTATTGATCTAATGTTGACAAGAGGGTTAATCAGAAATGCTGTCAATGCTCAAATTTAATTCAATATTCCATGCTGACTTGGCATGAAACCCCCGAATCAGAATCTGCATCACTTTCATGAGACAGAGTCAGATATTACAATTTCTGAGGTTAGAAGCCATTTCCAACACATTTTGCAATATTCGGGAAAGGATCCCTTGGGGGACTTTTCAAATCATAGAGTCATGGACTTTGTTATTAGAGGTAAAAACAGGGAGAGAGCGCCCACTTGGCAAAAAACGTGTTTTTAACGTTTGCAAACGTTTTTATTTGGTTTGGATAAAAAAGTTAAAAAAAAACGTTATTTTGACATTGAAAAAACGTTTTTAAATGTTTTTTAACCAATTCTGAACCAAATAAAAACGTTTGCTTTTTCAACCAATTTTTAACCAAATAAAAACGTTTTTTATTTACGTTTCTTTTACGTTAAAAAAACGTTTTTTTAACCTGATATAAAAACGTTTTTATAAAACGTCAAAATAACGTTTTTTTGAGTACATGTAAAAACGTTATTTTGACGTTGAAAAAAAACGTTTTGCAAACTTAGGAACCAAAATAAAACGTTTTTTTTTTACGTCAAAAAAACGTTTTTCTGCCAACTGGGCGGTGTGTCTGTACCTAGTGTAAGCTACCACAAAGTGCCAGATTTAACTTGTTGCATCCACTGTATAAACCATGGCAACCAAATTGCTGTCCAATGAGAAGGCAGCAAAATGCTAATGTGACCCAACTGATTCTCAGATAGAGGCTCTACCAAATAATGTGCTTGGAGAGTGTATCTGTCTCTGAATCTGTTTCTAAACTGATGTTTACAGACTTAAGTGTGAGTTGGGGGTGGATTTCACAAACTGAATAGCCCTTTGGGGGGGGGGTCCTTTGGTGTGGTTTCAAACTAAATGTCTCATCGGGCGTGATTGATTCAGTGGTTAATCCAGTAAATAAATGAGGGAATTGACAACTGAGATATAATTTTGGATTTTAGACTTGGGTTTAGAAGTTCAGGAAAATTCCCAAAAATCATTTAGCTATTTGACCAAATCAAAATATCCTGTAGTCTGTGAATTGAATGATGTCACGCTTCTGGCTGAATAATTAGATTTGTGTGATGAGGGCACGGAATGAATGAAATATCTAAAATATATTTTGTAAGTGTAAAATATATTATTACAGGTAAGAAGCTTTATTCCTTCTTCATAAAACAGGTTTAAATGGCCTACTTTACACAGGCTCTAAACAGGTTTCTTGTTCCTCTTTCCATTTCTCCTTCCCCCCTGTTTCTCCTTTTTATTTCTTTTCTATTTCTTTATGTGTAAGGTAGTAAGCATCTGTTCATAGCTGGGGTTGGCGTATTACATTACTGTAAAGGTATCACGATAATTGACACATCATGAGTTTTTTGATAATTGGAGTCTTCAGGGTTATTGAAACATCCCCCTGATGAACCACGATAAATTAACATGTGGCTAACCCCACAATGACCTTCAAACATAACCTGTTTATAGGATTGGACCGGGGTATCAGATAAGTCGTCGGCCTTTCATATATAGAGACAGGTCATTGTCAGCTGAGGCTAGATGGATTTTTGCGGACTGACACCCCCCCCCCCACCAACAAAGGTTATCACGCCCCCCCACCACCACCAGTAAGAACTGATTTTGAAAAATGACCCCCACAAAAATCGTACATGCGTGTGGAATGACATGTCACGATGAGTACTTAAATTGCCCAAATATAGTTTTGACCCTCCCCCCTCCCATGTGACGGTTTTATTGGGTCGTGGGCCCCCACCAAAGGACTACTTTTCAAAATGTGCCACCCCCTACATCTGAAAAGCCCCCTACCTCCATGACAACTTGTCCCTTATAGGCCTAATTATAGTGTGTAGCGTATATCTCAACCAAATTGCATCTAATACATCTAACTCCTTACCTAACTTATTGGGTCCTGTGGCAATGAAGAGATATCCACATGTAAGTACAGTAGTTTACAGGAAGTCTGCTGTGATACACTATACTGTGGCACAGTGACCCAAAATCAATGGGGGAGGGTAGGGGGGGGGGCACTCGTCCTCTTTTGTGCAAGCAAACATGACGCCAAGGGAAAGGGACGATGTTTTCTTTCTTTTGCTTCCTTTCTTTCATTTTCTCTTTTCATGGGGCTACTTTCAGAGCGAAAAATAAATATATTTTCATGTGCATTATTATCATAAATTCTCTTAGTTAGCGTTTTTCCTCTCCTTGGGGTATTTATTCTATTTCATTTTTCCCAAGTGTGTGGCTTTAGGCATTCTCCTCGAAATGGGGTTCCAAAGTCTGTTCGCACATGACAACTCTTAAGGAGATAGGGAGTGCCCCCCCCCCCACCCATCCCCTTAGTATATATAGCCACAGTGAATGACCCGGCTGAATGATCGTAAATATATATCCTTCTGCTTACTTACTATACAGTCACCCTACAAGCCTATTAACCAGGGTCTATTCTGTCTGGGGCAGGTTTCAATGGAGAAGGGACCTTTTCACCATAATATGTAGGCCTACATTTCACCTATATCCGATGTCATAATTCAATGCAATAAAGGCATTCAATTATATAGAAGCAAATGGCGGCCATAAAACAAATGATTTTTTTATCTATTGTATTTATTTTTGACAAAGTCACCTCCTCCCCACTTGGTAGGTTATATCCTACAGTCAAAACAAGATAACTTCTAAAGGTATTAAGACTTGTTCGAGTCTATTGATTTTAATTCCAGAGAAACAAAATAATTTGAAAGGCTTTCAAGTATTGGACCTCTAAGCAGTAAAAGGTCTTCTACATTACGTGTTTCGATGGTTTTGATTTGGATCAATTTTTCTTTTCTTTTATTTTTCTCTCTCATTATTTTAGCAACTTTCAGATGATACCCCCCACCCCCACCCCCCATAATGGGGAAGATTGTCAACACCTGAGGTTCAAGGGGGAAAAAATATTTTCATGTCTCACGCATCCCCTCCCCCAGTAGCAAGCAAACTCCACTGCCTATGACAAAATGTGTATCCTGTTCCACTTCTGTGTGTTTCTTGTGTGCCTCGTCTGCCTAAGGGAGAACAATTTAGTTTCGAAACTTGGTTTCGTAACATGCACAGTAACAGAGCTTGAAGTAGTTCATTGCTGCTTGATAATGAAAGAGAATAAATTCATAAATAAATTTAAAAGACAAATACAGTGTTTCAAATCTATGTTTTCGGTACTTAAAGATGCTTACAAAAAGCCGGGACAAAAAGAGGCAGTTTGTAGAGTCTTGTTAGTGTTACTGTTAGTGTGATATATCAATAGGACAGGCAGATCTATGGTCATGAATCATACTGGAGCATTTATTCCTATATCCTAACAATACTGTTGATGATGACAGACTCAGAGATCATAATGTCCTGACCTCAATATGGGTCAGTAGTGTTCAACCTGGCCACTGGTGGCAGCACATACATAGCAACCAATAAACATAAGAGACGGTATTACTATTAGCGAATGGCATGAAGACAGGTTTTCCTTAAAAATGTATTTTATGCAGGCGTTGCACCGAAGCCATTTTATTCCTGATTTTGAATTAGGAGCAAATCGGCTATCTCCCCAATGTATATCTGCCCACCAAATAATATTTTGCCGGAATTATGGGGGAACACATCGGGAATCTACCATGAAAAAGTCTTCTTTCTTTTCTTAAGTGACTTTGTGTAATGTAAATAGGCTTCATACTATTTTGATATTTGACCTTCTTGTAACTTTATATTTTACATCATTGGTGTTAATGTTCTTTGGACCCGACTTCATGGCTTTGCAGTTTTTGTGATATAAGTATAGTCAAATATTACACAGTATTTTCATTATGAACATCACACAATTACTAACTGGTACTATCATAATACCAATTGTACAAGACGCATCCTGTATGCACCTTATAGGATGAGGTAAGGGTTAGGGTAAAACTTTCTCAAGTCCAAACGTGTTTTTAGGTCATTGAGTGACGTGTTAGCTTCTCATAGGTTTTCGAATTTTAAAAATCCATTGAGTAGAACAGATGTTATTTCATTTCAAATTATTCTAGAAGATCTCCATAGATCAAGAACTGCTTTATAGTACAATGGAGAGACTTTAATATGTACACAAATGTATTGCAATGATTCTCAGACCTTCATTGCCAATACATCTAGACCCAATCTATATATCATTTAATGATAATTGTCCAAGTATTCCTAGTTATGGAAGCTGTAACTATAAGTGTCCATAATATAATTCTCCTGGCCTTGGAGAAATGGGGCAGCTGGGAGCCCCACTGATTACTGAAATAGGAGCTGCTCAGGGGGTGCCCCAGCATGAGCTGCTCATATATACTCGTACTCGCAATGTCTTGTCTTGCATGATGTTGGCATTAAATATTCCTTCCCAAATTATTTAACATGTGACGAGTTTGGGACACACACTGTTTTGTTCACCAGCGGGAGAATGAATTTCTCATGTGTGAGAGTAAATTCATCTCCTTATAGCCAATATGGCTGCAGTACAGTTTGATATCACAATGCATTACTGGGTTCCACGAATGGGGTGCCTATCATGCCCAAATGCAGGCAACTGTCATATGTTGGTTTTTATATACTATCTTAGAATATTGTGAGAGTGTTTCACAAACACCTTTTACATCAATCTTATGATTCAACAAACACTCATACAGTATTATCCTAACAACACCACTATGATAATGCCATTCTTAACAAATCTGAAAGAGATGTCAATTTGCTGGGTCAAAGCGATGCGACCATAGGCTGGCATCCATGGGCACTGTGTATATATCCTGAAACCTGTATAGCCCCATGGTACTTGTTTCTGTGAGGTACACCTCCTGATAGCTGAATTGCCTGTGAGGGAGATCAGCACCCAGCTCCATGTGCACGAGCACGGCCACTATACCAAGGGCAGGAGTAAAACTTACTTATATAGCATTACCCATTAAATCTTACGTAAGCCAGCCATCCATTGGATGTCTTATGAGTTACATTTAAAAATAGAGTTTACCATTTCAATGTACATGTTATAAATGGGCAAATAATAATCTCTGTAACAGTTATTCTCTGATCTAGAAAACTAAGTTATGCTATCTTCCAGTTCGGTCAAGCCAGGGTCCACCTCACAGCCTTATCCGCAGTCCTCCAGGACCCGCTCAATTAATCTTCCTGATGTAGACAGTGTTTTACAGGTAGTGATCTTTGCCTTCATGGTATTACTCACAAAAGAAGCATAAAAGGCATTTTTGCAATTAACATTTCAATCAATATCATCATTGGGAAATTTCTAAAGTTGTCTATTATGGTCTTTCTTTCTTCAGCAAATTTGACAAGTACCCTGACCACAAACAAAACAAGAGTTTTTGGTGTCGGAATCTTCCTTCCTGACATCTCTTTCTGACATGACAAGATGTGTGACTGCATCAAACAGTTTCTTGACCCCCTCCTCTGTAAGTGCTGAGCACTCAAAGAAGCCACGGGCACCAATCTTCTCAGCAATTTTCCGACCCTCTTCATAGGTTACTGGGGCCAATCTACATTTCTGCAATTTCTCTATGGTTGAAGGGTTGTGACGAAGATCCAATTTACATCCCACAAGAATAACAGGAGCATTGGGGCAATAGTGCCTCACCTCAGGATACCATTTTGCATGTATGTTTTCCAAATCCGAAGGGGAACTTATGGCATAGCAAAGTAGGAAGATGTCAGTTTCAGGATAGCTGAGTGGACGAAGCCTGTCATAGTCCTCCTGACCACCAGTGTCCCAGAGACCTAGCTCATAGGGGTGACCTTTATTTGCATCTAACTGAAGGAGTAATGTACAATGGTTAGGTTAGGTGATGTAGCACAAATTGATCAAGTGGCAAGCTTCTTTGTCCAGGCCATCAGAATTCTTTACAGATAAATGTATATCTTATAGTTTTAGTGGAGAAGGAAGGCATACATAGAGGTTAACAAACATGGCAAACATTTTCATCACTTCAGCCTGAGGGGGTGACAAAGTATTTAATCCTTTACAGGGTTCAAACAAATGAAAATGAAAAGGAAAAAATGAATGCTTTTATGAACTCAAAACAAGGCTGCAGTGGCAATCTACTCAGAGTGCAGACTGAGTGCATTTATTGCACAGGATTACCCCCGTAACGCTAACCAGTTGTTATCGGCATAAACTATAGAACTACCATTACCTGATTAACTGCATAGTTATCAAAGACAGTTGGAATGTAGCCCTCAGGTAATTTTCCAGTGGAAAAGCGGATGATCAATGAAGTCTTCCCACATGCCCCACTTCCAACCACTACCATTTTTATGTCGGTTTTCGCTTTGTCAGATTTATCGAGGCCAGGTTGTGCTGCTGCCTCAGAAGATGCCACTCCAACGCTAGTTTCCTTCGCCACAGGGATTCTAGTACAACAAATAAAAATAGTCTGACAACAACGATTACCCACACCTGTTGTCTGTTATGTCATAAGATATATGCAGTTTGTTTTTCTCATGCAGAATGCAGTATGTTAGGTATTCTGGCATTTTTCATATGCAATTTATTGGTTCATAATCCTCTAATATTTGGATTTGGATATAACTCACCTGGACCATGCCACTGATCCCCCAGGGCTTGACCTGTTATTAAGGGATCCAATCCAGACGTAACATAAAGTGTCAGTTCAAATAGGTTCATAGAAAGAAGAAAAGATATCTGATTAGTATTGATGTATAGGTCTAAAACATATCAAAGTGAGGATGTCCGCCATCACGGTATGAAACTCAGGGTTAGGCACAATTCCACAAACTTTCATATCTGTCTTTTTAGTGGATATACCAACTTAAAAATGAGTTTAAGATTTGCCTTGAGTGTGTAGTAGTCTGATGGTGTGCACGTCATCATCTCACTTTAACATCAGGGGGTTTAAGCACTTTATACTCACATAATCAAACCTGAGAACAGAGGAAGGCCTCCATGAACAGTACTGTGCAGTACATCTTCACAATCCTCTTGGAGTGGATGAGTAATTCCACTGTTGCAACGCAGCTCCAAAAGTTGAATGTGAACTGTCCTCTGCTTCATGTACTTAGTTCTCCATGCCTCCAATGCTTTGATATTAATCTGCCCTGACTCTAGTCTGATATCAAGCCAACCATCATGCTCAATCAGTATGTCTTTAAGAAGAGATATAGTTTTGGACTCAAGGAGGCAGTTGAGAAAGTCTGAAGCACTTACTTTGTGTGTCCTATTCCAGTGTACATGAAGCTTGTCTACCGTTGTTCCCAGCTGAGTAAGCTGATCAAATAGTGCAAGCCAAGATGCATGATTCTGAAGCTGTTCTATGGATTCCCATTTTGCTGGAATAGATTTCTCAGAAGGATACCAAAGATGTGTCAGATCTGGCTGGAATATGATTTTGCACTCTGTATTTGGTTCATCTGACGATTGATGTAACTCATTGCTCCTGCGTTTCATCGGGACTGTGCACGACTTATGCTGTACCAGAGCATCAACTGCATCACTGAGACAGGAGGTATAGATACAGATCCCACCATCGCTCTCCTGGATTTCCGTCCATCTCATGTCACCAGTGCCATAGATCGTTTTGGTTATTCCACTTCCATCTTGGCTACAAAGCAAACAAATCAAACTAATTCATGACATGTACAACTCTTCAACTGTTAGGTTGTGCAAAACACTGAAATTTGTAAGAAATCCATCGACCTGATTTGTGATATCACGTTTTTCACTCAATCATCTATTGTACTATCATACCCTGTGCATATTCAGTGGCTTATACATGAGGATAGATCATGGATAAGTTCAGCCAATGTTAAGGGTGCATCTTTATAGTAGCAAGGATTTTGTACAACAGAAAATTTCTAAACTACCCTTATAGCAGGTGTGTCTTGATGGTCTTGCATAAGGCACACCTTCTCTGCAATGGTGCACATAAAAAAAATTAAAACTTCACCTACTATTTTGATGGTAGAAGGCACTTGATGGTGTTGTTAAATAATGACTGCTGGAACTCTTCTAGCAGCTCATGCAAGCATTCAAAGACATGTTTCATGACGTCATGGTTCCTACTCATGACACAGAATAAGCCAGAGTCTTGGGAACTTTCTGCATTATCTTCATAGATACATCTAATTTGATCCCAGAGAGATTTCACTTGGGGCTCAGCCAAACCCTCAACATTTTCAGCTCCTGTGAAAAGGACCTCACAAGCACTGTTGATATTCACAACAGACATCACTTCATCTTTCAGATTGTCCATATGAAGCCTAGTCATTGATTCCTGTCCATGTGGTATTGACTGTAGCAGCAGGGTAGCTTGCACCATACTGGACAATCTGTGTACCATATCACAGTTTCCACTGAGGATGCTAAAGAGCATTCTCTGCACAGTAAGGAATTTCTTGTTGACACAAAGAAGCAAACTGTATTGCTCAAAGATATCATCAGGCATTCTTTCAAGTGCACATGCGGCAAAGTATTCTAGGAAAACTGAATGAATGAAATGCCACTCTACACTTCTTTCATATCTCTCATTAAATGTGTGGTTCACCTCAAGAAAGGAAAGAAGTGGGTTCCGTTTGTCGATGCCAAATTGTTCCAGATGATCTTCTTTGATTCTAATGTCCTTTAAGAGTGTGAACAGACACATGTTGTAGAACATCATAGTTTGGTACTCCAAATCCATCTCTGGTAGTTCCTCTTTGAGACTGCCTTCGTGATTTCTGTTCTTTTCCAACTGCCGTTCTGTCAGAGTTGTCACTAGAGCATGGAGAATGTCAGCTTTGCTTAACATTTGACCTTTGGTCAGTGTTAATGTTCCATTTGATGTTACCAGACAGAAGATGTGTGCAAACATGGGGTTTGTGAGTATATGATCGAGATTGTCTTTCTCCATCCTTATGTATTCTTGAATGGTACTATCAAGTTGTTTCCGACACTTACCGTAGAAGTTACCAACATACTGTAATCCATTAGCCAGGGTGAATCCATTGACTTTGATATACCTATCGAAAAAGTCTCCCTTAATAGGGGAGAGCCCTGACCGACAAGCAACCAAGAAAGTGTAATTTGTGTTCCCCTTGTGTGTTTCTTCCACCATTTCTCTCACCATCCTAGCTGTGTTCTGGTCATGACATGCATCAAGGTTGTCTGTGATAATAAGTAATCTGAATTGTTTGTTGTCGAGATTATTCATGATGTCATCCTGCCCTTCTTTTCCTACCAGACCTTGTCTGATAGCTTCTTTGATGTGTTCTTGTGTTGATGCCCCAGGAGAGAGTTTAAGAGTTGACAAGTTGAGAAGGACAACTATATCCCATTCTCTTTCATCTTCTGTTTGCTTACTCCATTTGTAGGCAATCCTTCGGACAGTAGTTGACTTTCCAGATCCCGTCAATCCAGACAAGAGAACTGTACGCAGTTTTGGATTCCCAGGTTCAACAGATAGGATTTTCTCAGAAGGAAGCTCTTTTCCCTCTCTGGAATATAAATCATATATGTCTCCTCAAACTTGATTCAACAGAAGAATTGGGTAGCATTATAATTTATATGCCATGCTTTGGTAATACAAAGGCTATTAAGCAGATTCATGCTCCCAAAATGAATTAAAATACCTTTCTTCATGGTGGAAACAGTGAAATACGGCAGTTCCATAAGTTTAACCTTAGAGCTACATATTCCACACCCCCTGTTGAATAAACCTGCCCCATATTCCACAACCGTTATTAGCATTTTTCAGGGTATTTAATTATATATTTGCAAAGATGCTTCGCCTCGTGAGATAACCCTCAGTCCGACCACAACTCATGAACCTTTGTCTATCAATCTATGCTTATACCAATGGTAAATCTGATGCATATGATGACAACTTTGCATACCCTAAGTATCCATCTTCTGATGCGACCACGTTAACATAATAATCATTGATGTCATATGGCATATCTAGTTCCTCCAGATCAAACAGGTGACCTCTCATAATGGAACGTGCATAGTAGTCACTTTGGATCTTGATGGCTGAAAGGATAAAAAAAAAGACAGCTTACTACAGCCCCACCCTTTTCTTGGCTTATTATTAGCCCTCATAAAGAATTATAATTTTAACAGCAGGAATTTCACAGCCCTGGTGAGACCATGACATATGTATAAACCTTTATGTATACTCTATCAGATGTAACAGATATCAACAGCCAACCGTTTTCTCTTCCAGAAGTGTTCACAGCCACTGTTCATGAAGTTCAGGAATGAAGTTTGTGCCCAAACTAGACTGACACTTGTGAATTGCGAAATGGACATAAAGATCCTTGACAGATTACCCCAGCCAAATGATCATATCAAGGTTAACTCGGTCAAGATATACATTGAGTGTTGAGTGAACCAGCGGGCACTATCCGACATGAAACAACTTAGACCTGATGGTGGCCAATGAAAACTAGAAATATCTAACCTGCTAGATATTATTGTGTCCAATTTTTGGCAAATGGGATCTGATGAAAAAGATTGATTCCCTATCATGAGGTCAATAGTCAAACCAATGTCATCAGGATACCAAATCTGGCCGATAAAACGTAAGCAAAAAATGTATGCACTTCAAGGTTGGATTTGAGTTTCAACCTTAGCATTTATACATGGTTTATATATGCCAGTATGGTCTCTAGCTACACCTTTTAGAAAATATTACATTCAACTGAGACCAAATTCAAACCCATGTTGTACCTTATAGCGTTATGATGACATTATGTGTGCTTTTTATGTTATGGTAACCTACCTTCCTTCAGTTTTTCTGGTAGTTTAGTTGCTGTGCCAGTTTCCTGTAGTTGTCTACTCCCTTGGCCAGGTTCCACCAGATTACTCTCTCCAGTCTTAGTATCACTGTATTCTTCTGGGCTCGATTTAAGGATTTGACTGATGATGTGGTGTTGATCAGCTAGGCATAGAGCCCTAAGGAATGCATTAAGCTTCCATTTAGGGTTCTTCAGGAGGTAAGAGATGACCTTCTCAGCTTGCTCATAGTTAGTCCCCTGCCTCTGCAAAAGCAGGGAATGTACTTTAGCAGTCTAGCCTGTCATCTGATTTTAGTGTTGAAATAGGGATTATGCTGCTTGTTCCCCTATGCCACAATTCATGCTAACATCAACCTACCAGTTCTATGGTTTATAAAGAAACTTGAAAGTATATAAAAATACCATCGCAATATTGACAGGGTATTACTTTTTGGGCAAAGCCGCCACTGCTATTTTCACAGAGATTCCTCATAACACAGTGCTATACTGTTTTTTTGTGTGTCTTTACTCATCGATTTGTTGCATCAAAATACCATGATTCACTGGGTAGTTTACAGGTTTGCTTGGTATAGTCAAGATTCAAAAGTCAAGAGTTTACTTACTTCCATCTTCCATGATGCTATTGTCAAAAACTGAAGTAAAAAACTTTTCATCATTTCCCTAAATCAGCATTGAGCTGCTAAAATATAATTAAAAACATACCAGGATATCGTGTGTCTTCCGGTCCAGTACATTTAGTGCAATAAGATGGGACCAGATTTCATCCATCCTTATATTTTCTGCAAGATCAGCTGTGTTTTTATTCAGTAACATCTTAAGCACTTTGCATCTGTTGACAATTTCTTGCTCCCCTGGGTTCTCAGGTGCCCAGCAGGGATACTCAATCGACTCCATTTCGACTAAAAACAGAAAGAAGATGATAACCAGGATAAATCAATATCTATAAGGTTGCCCCCCCCCCAACTTATCCTGTTAGCGTGGGATTAAAGACAAATGCTACAACATCCCAAGATTTGGTTCTTCTATTTGGTTCATATCATCGCTCATAGGTAATGCCCCTCTGCTGATTTTTCTGCAAGACTCTTTGAGGAACAGGGACCATTTCACACCCCTGGAGGGTGTTGCTCCTTAGGGAAAAGGTAGTACTGGTTAAGAAGTGCCTCTTCTGCAGGACTGTCTTTCCATGTAGTAATAACTTTTCACTTGTCAGTCAGTAAACTATAGAGTGTGTGACACGAGTAGGTATACCTGATAGTGACTTTTTAGACTAATGTGGTGAGTGCAAGTTGAATGATGAAGCAGAGCGTTTTGAAAAGAGGGCACATACTGACAGCTCTATTTACCATAGGAGCAACACCCTCCTGGTGGAGCTCATAAATAGCACTTCCGGGAACTCAGAGTGTGGCTTATGTGAGGGGTTTCACTTGTATAGATAATAAGGAAAGAGAACCATTCCAGACCCCTAGTGTGGCTTATAGCAGTTCCAGGAGCTCTAAGTGCGGCCTTTGTGAGGGGTTTCACTTGTATAGATAAAGGTAAGGAATGGGCACAAATTTAGAGCCATTGTGCAGCTCAGGGTGGTGCCTGTGTAAGGGTTTTTTTTTGTATAGTGAACAAGTAATCTATGGATAATTCATGACGCATGTGTGTTAGCAAATGTAGTCAAATTATCCATTGACTAGTTATTTTATTACACAATATCAATAGATAATCAATAGAACATCAACAAATTCAAGTTGAAAACAAAAATTGTTCCCCCTCCCCAGGACTCGAAGACTGCCATAGTGTGTGTACACGATCGGGTCATGCGGTTATGGTAGCGGACACACGGCGAAACAAAAGATGCGCCCGGACCGGGACTTGTCCCGCCTACCTCTAACGCGGCTGAGCTCAATGCGCTAACCACTAGACCACCGCATCTCACCCCTCGACGCCTGTCTCAGCTCGGCTTGCTTTGGACGCGTCCCGTTGTTATGTATACACGATCGGTACACACACCTTGGCGCCTGGCTAGGCTTGCTTTGGTTTGAACGCGTCTTGCGGTTATGGCCCGCAGTCGTCGCCGTTATGCGAGCAGTAGAGACAAAGCTGGGGGGGGCACAACCCAGACTGCCAGGGATTTTCACACTTTGAATGTATAAAAGTTATATGTGAGTACCCTCCCCGGGCTTTGTATCATATCAAGACCTGGTTCTAGCCAACCACTTCTCGTCAGTCCCTGTGGCGCACTGCATAGGGAGTTGGATTTGGGATCTGAGACTGCAGGTTCGAGCCCTACCCTGGCCATGAAAATTTCGTGGGTTTTAACATGTAACATATGACATGTAAGGACATGTAAGGTGTGCAGGTTATCCATGGATAACCATGCTGGGTGTCTGTTATCCTTGGATAACCGCACACCTTACAAAAGTCATGTTGCATGCATCATGCCATGCAATATCGACAGGTATGTGCATGAGAATATCCAGGAAAAGCACTCAGAATCCCAGAAATCGTGTAATAAATAATAGTAAGGAATGGGGACCATTTCAGGCCCTTGGTACAAAATACATAGCACTTTCAGGAACTCTGGGTGCAGCTTGTACACCGGGTCTGCATTAGTTGTATGCATTATGTGCCACATATCATCAAGGTCTAGCCATGTGAACTCTCTAACAAATACACAGTAAAACCTACTAACCTTATAGTGTGCTGTGTTACTCAACTTAACAGTCTCATGAGTAATGTCTCATGTACACCACAGAATATCTTGATTATCGCCTCTTTGACAACAGGCTGGGCCACTTTTACACATAGAGTTGTGCACTGTGGTGTATATTATACAGTGTATCTATATGGGATGGGACGGTATATCCTCCCTCAGCAAATGGGGGCATGTTCCGGTTGGTGGGAAGCGACCTAATAGCATACTAGCTGTTGCGGATACTACACTGCACCATGTTTATTTGTGGAGCTTTGATTGAGGTAACGGGGATATTGAATAGGACCAATGGTCTACATCCATCTAGCCCCTTGTAATTTTTTTTTTGTCAAGTTAGATGTAACTGATGTCTTAATATAAAAATCATACACAAAATAGAAAAATTAATAGTCTTACTTACTTTTCCACCACCACACTGTTTAGCCCTGGAACGCTTTTCCTTCTAAACACCTGGTATTGTTAAACACTTTTATTAGAATAAACACTTATCAGCATTTGTACACTTTTTTCTAAACACTTAAACATGTTTCAAGAAAAAGTGCTGAGCTATTTATGATGTGTTTTGACTTTAAACACATCGACATCAAGTGTTTAGACTTTAACGACATTGGAAAACAAGTGTTTAGAAATTGAACACATTCGAAAACAAGTGTTTAGTCATCTAAACGCTTTTTCTAAACACTTCCACACCTTATCTGCTAAAGTGTTCAGAATTATAAAAGCATATTTTAAATGTTTGGTTCCTTTCCAACCCACTAGGTGGCAGGGGTTGCTTATAATGGTACAACCATAATATTCTAATAGTAATAGACACAAATGTCTGGATTGAGTATATAGTAATGATTATACAAAACAGCTTGATAAGACCTAGCCTTGGCACTTCATCTCAGAATGAATTTGTAAAAGAAAAGCTTACAAATTTACCTTCCCATTACCTTGATTTCAATATGACCCATGGTAAACACCCATTTTGTGGTGATAGGGGTTAATACATACAACCTGGTTCAGATAACTCTGTCCATCGGGAGGCGTGGCGCAGTCGGTAGCGCGTCCGCTCACAGGCCGTAAGGTCCTGGGTTCGGTTCCCGGCCCGGCCCGGCCAGGGCATAGTGGTGGTTCCAAACGTCCCCGTAAGGTGTCGTTTGAGTTCCTCCCTGCTCTGGCTAGGCTGTGCTGGAAAGTCTCTCGGCGGTCATGGCAGACAAATGACTTGAAACAGGCCTGTCCATCTCTCACTATGCCTATGTAGTAAAGAGGGTGACAATTTGGTCGCTATTGTTTGAGGATTTATAATAGTAATCCAGTAATGCAAAGACGTGGGTTCCTCCATACTAAGTGTCTGTGGGTCTATTCCAGCTGAATGCATGAATGTTTGTTATAAAGTATATTTCATAGAGAAAGAGAACTTCTGGATGTAATGTGTCACCGGGAACAAGTAGAGAATGCCACTATAGACCTTGGACCTGATGAAGCTCAGAGTGGGCGCGGCATGTTATGGTCCTATAGGATGCCCGGCCCTGCTGTGAAGGCTTGGTCGGTGTGGTGGACTTTGTCCATGTAGGTCTGGGGGTCCCGGTGGCGGCAGTGGAGATTATGTCCTTATGAGTGGATGGGTGTGTCCTCTATAGATGGATCTGTTAGAATCTCACCAGGCTTAAAGTCCAAAAGGTGTAGGGTGGCAAAAGATCAAAAACACCGGTAGTCTGGGGGTATATAAGGATGGAACTGAAGGGTAGGGGCACGAATTGTGCTCGGAACTTCAGGGATCCACAGTTCGAGCTGGAATTAGAGGGGAAGATATTTATATTCGGCAGCCCACAAGTAGGAATCGATTGAAATTCCGAATAGCATTTACAGGAGCTTTTGGCCACTGTCTAGGGTGCTTCCTGGAGTTTTAACTTCATTCAATTGGAGGCTTAAGCATTCAATAGAGGATCTGATCATTACATAGAGGAACCACACATCAGAGGGACTTAGATTTGATTTGCTTTTCTTCTCTTGGTCTCTCACTACCCATTATTATATTCTCAATGCTCGCTTCACATCTCAACATGGAGTGATTGATTTAATTTGAAGTTATGCCATGATGGAATTTGAAGACACCTACAGTTTGTGATTGTGTCATCTGATAACAACTTGTGATTTTTTTTTATGAAATTCAGCAACACTTTGTAGACCTGTGCTTTGGAGACACATGAAAGTTATGGAACTTACAGATGTTTTGGAGACACTTGATGGTTATGGAATTTACAAATGTTTTATGATTGTGTTGGTTTAAAGATATTTGACGATGATGGAAATTGCTCACACCTGCGATTGGGTATATGATGTTATTGATTAAATGTGGTGGCATTATTATTTGTGATTCAAGTACTTGGACATGATTGACTTGAACATTGAATGGACCTATATTATTGGTATCTTTGCAATTAAAGACATGTTCGTATGATTATCAAATTGAAATGTGGAATCACCGCTGGAGTCTGAATTGTATTCGACCTTTGGATTGGCATAGATATATTTAATAAAACCCAATGAATTACCCAATTGTGTTTTCTTTCCAAATGGGCTGTGGGATTTAAACACGGTTCTATCACTTGACGCTAGCCTTGATAACATTCCCCAAATAGACAGTTTGAATCAGCGAGTGGAGATTGGAAGGAGATAAATCATAACTGGTGGAAACCTGGTTTGGACTGTATTATAGCTTCCCTTAGAGAACCAACTTTAGCACATAAAACCCCTCTTTCCCCTCCGCCTGTGATAGCCCAACATTGTTGATATAAACACTTTACAGATCTAAACATATGTATGTACAGTAAACAGTGACTTTCCTCAACACCTTTAGTGTCTACACAATTAATAATTATAATCAGCTAATGACGACGACGATGATAATGACGACGACAGCTACGATGATGCTGATGATGGCACATTACTCTGACAGTAAGTAGAATTCTAAATGAGCTGCCTAAAGTGCTGCAGATTTTACAAATTTTAATCCTTCATCAATATATGAGTACAGGGCACTTTTATGGACATTTTAATATGATACATTAACTGGTGAACACAGGCAAGAACTGCTGGGGGAGCGAGCACGGGTCGCTTAGTAATGTAGCGGTGTTGGTGTGTAAACAACTGTGTTACCGAATATACCTTTTAACCTTTACATATCTCAGAAAGAGCTGGCGCGACGACACTGCCATCTGGTGTTGCACTGGTGTTTATCCACCTGTAGAGCTGATGCCAAGCTGGGTTTTAAATGGATTTTCAATGCCACAAAAAGCACCAGTACTATAGGAAACCCATAATTTTGGTTGCAGTTGGCTCTTAATGTTTCAATCCAACCCTAGAGTCTGTTTCACCATGTTTGAGCAGTGTAAATATGGACATCTCTTTTTGAATACCACCTACCCTGTACACCCTCCATATTTAGAATACAGACACTTAATAATTATGAAAGATGGACGTCGATATTACAGATTGTGGATGGTACCTTGAATACAGAGGGGAGTTAAAGGGGGTTTAGCTGGGGAATAATCATTACGGGTGCCTGCTCAAAGATCATCGATAACTTTACGGAAACTAGCAGGAAATTTGCGACTCCCTGATTGGTCTAGGGGTATAGTCATGTGACTTGCTAAGATGTGTATGTCTTAGCGTGCTAGACCCCCTTTAATGCAGGTGGCATTCAAATATGGACCTGGTTATGAAATATTGGTGTCACATATTTGCAAACAGGCATATCCATATACAGTCTTTGCCAAATCCCGTTGGACACAGGCTATAGCCGTCTGAATGGCTGTAGGGCCGTCAGACATTGTCAGACTGTCGGATCAAATGTCTGGCTGTCATCTTCAGACCTTAGGCTACATGCCATTTTTTACGGCATTCAAATCGGACCATTATTCAAGTTTTTACAGCATAAAACAAAAAACATTACCTTATTATGATTTTTTTCTCAGAACTTCATGAATCCTAATGGATTTCATGATAAAAATAGGATGTACATCCTTGCTTTATGATATTTCTTTATTGCAGAAAATTGCCTTAGATACTCATTATGTTTCGGTCCTGAGAGAATTGAACCAGGCCAGCAGAACTAGAAATCTGCAGGACCGAATGTCCTGCATGGTGAAAAACTTTTCACAAAGAAGTTAAATGTGGTGAAACTGCCTCCAGGTTTAATTATGATAGGTTGCAGTTGAAATTCTTCCAAATCACATTCCCCTTTTTTTACGACTGAGATTTAGAGCATCCATCACTAGAGGAGTATCATATTTAGACCATTGGTTATCATGATAGATGAAATTATACACTCTTGGAGAGTCGGCAAGATACTCCGATACTCCGAGGGCATTTCTCAAGATGGTACGACTAGACATAACCAGTATGACTTGAAACCCTCAATATCAGAGTGGTTGATCATAGGTAACACACTATGACTACTCTGTATGATCAGCACATAAGGCAGTAATACTAAGGCAGTTTGGTAGGGCAGTCATACCAGTGCAATTATTAGCGACCACTAGATGCAGGGCTGGAAAGGCAATTAACTGAGGGATCTCACTACGACTTGAAGGGGGTCTAGTCGTACCATCTTGAGAAATGCCTTCCTGGTGAGCAGAATCATTGGTGCAACATGATGACCATGATTAACAATTAACAGCTCCTGCATTAAAGGTCAGTATGCTTTTGGTTTCATAATAATTGCTATAGGCAGCTGGTTTTAGGCTGTAACAAAATATTTCTAATGGTGCTAATGGATGGTAGTGGGTATTATGATTAATCCATATATTCACCTTTTTTGCCCTTTTTTGGTGTGTGTGAAGGGGGGGGGGCCTAGGCCTATATGTACCTGCCTGAGAATCTCAGAGTTTTGCTTCATCTGGTACCTTAAGTGTACCATACACTGAAGCAGTTAAAAGTTACTTCTAAAAGTCAGCGATCTACTTCAGTAGGCCTGCATGTTTTTAATGTAAGGCTCTACTCTACTCCCATTCTAGTGCCGAAGGCACTAGTTCAGTATTCAAACACAACCCCGTGTATGAGGTGTTATACAGTTTTACAGTAGAGGTCCATATTCATTGTTAAAAGCGGTCAAA
This sequence comes from Acholoe squamosa, assembly GCA_949317995.1. Classification (NCBI taxonomy): domain Eukaryota; kingdom Metazoa; phylum Annelida; class Polychaeta; order Phyllodocida; family Polynoidae; genus Acholoe; species Acholoe squamosa. The sequence continues at coordinate 9,269,065 of OX439035.1, forward strand.
TGGCCCCTACAGGGTAGCATAGTTGTTTGACAGCTTATGATGTAAACAATATCATATCAAATTGCAACTATTGTCTAGTTCTTTTCTAAAGGTTATCTCTTTTGTGATTGAAAGTAAGAGATAATTACTCTAGGCAGCTTTTAAATGTTATTGAAATGCTCTAGGAGAGTTTGGGTTAGTATGTAAATGCTCTCAAAATACTTCACACACAGTAAATTTCCTTCCTGTCTATTTTCTGTCTATTTCCACACATGTGTCATTATTATAAAACTTAGTGAAATGGGAATATTAGTAAAACTGACAAGATATGAGTAAAGCACACACAGAACTCACACAGAAGTTAAGTAAAAGAACCACTATATTACTGACTTCAAACAGTTATTTTTATTATGTCCATACACTAGTATAAAGTAGCATAAAGAAATAAAAGGGGGTTTGGGATTTCTAAAATACATCACAGTCATTCATTATGGCTAAAAAATGCAAGCTGTCTAAGTTCTGACTACTACAAATCAAACGAGGCCCCTCGGCTGGCCGCTTAACTATGGACGAATGCATGGCCATGCAGTATGCCATATATCTACAACTATTCTTGTTATCATGGAAATGTCAAGCACTGCTCACACCTGAACTTTTGTTAATGCACTACCTAGACATTCTGCTGTAGGGAATGGTAAATTCTTCCATAGTAGACACCAGCTTGAAATAATACTCAGAAGAACATTGCCTTATTATTTCTACAATGTGTGAATTATTGAGGCCATTAATTTTTCATTCTTTTCTCTCTAGAAATGTAATTTGTCCTTCAAATAGAGTATTGTTCATGAAGGCATGAAAAAATGGAAGAATTGACCAAGTATCTGCTTTTTGCAGAGTACATTCCCTACGGTCCTCTGATGGATAAACCTGCCTACATGCTCGGTCGTATCATGCAGGTCATAGCACCATGCTGTTCGAAACTTTGCGCATAAATAGAAACATATTGAAAACATCTGACGCAATCAGGTCACTAAGAAAAAGCAAATTAAGATGCCACTCATGCTCGAAAACATACCTTCCTGTTGTTTTTTTGATAGATTCTGGTTACTGAGCATGGGTCTGGGGGTCGATTGGTGATCATTCGAAATAAAATTTAGTCCAGAATTAAATAGAATCAAATCGCAAATTAGTATTACCCCATCAAAAGGAAGAGATCAGAACAAAATGCTGTGTACTGATCAAGATTTTCCTTTTGCAAGGGCATGTGAAAATGTGAAATGTATAATAATTTCTGTGTGAGAATTAAAGGTATCATTTCCCCCCTTGATGGCCCAAGCTCAGCTGTTTGGGTGTCAATATAATCAACATGTCCAATCACTTAGGTACCTATCGTACATTTGACGTAAGCAGGTTAAATGGTATGGTATTAGAGGTGTACACATTAATATAACTGAGAAAAGCTTCTTTTGATAAAACAAAAATGAATGATAAATAATTGTGAAGATTTGTTAGATACAGAACAATTCATAATAATAGATTCTGATGATGCTATTCATATATATTATATATGTGTACTATGGATGTGATTGGATTGGGGAAAAAGACAACATAGGAAGGAAGTATTACATGATGGCATTGTGATGTATTGTATGACTTAAATTTTGGCTTGTAATGGGCATGGTTCAATAATGTGATTTAACAGTGTATAGTGTAATAATGATTACTTATATGGTAAATTACGTAATGGCTATACGAAAGTCAAGTGTGTAACACTCAAAGATGCTTACAAGCCCCTTAGCCATTCTTTGATTCATCGACCTTCATTTGCCGGATCACTGTTGTAACACTTTTATGTGACTAAGTGGTATTGAACATGCCATATTTATTTGTGATATATATATATATATATATATATATATATATATATATATATATATATATATATATATGTGTGTGTAATTTGTAGAGAAAGATATTGATTGTTGTCAGAGGTTTTCAGGCACAAACTGAGGAGGACCTGGCTGGCTGTACTAAGAAGCAAAAGCCAACACAAGCGAGAAGCATGCACTGTTCTATCGGCTTCAGTAGGTATGTACCACCTTCGCACATTCACAAAAAAACTAACTGATCAATCTAACAGAAATTAAACATAGCACAAAATCAACTGAAAATACATGGAGTCCAGTTACAACATTTAGTGCAAGACAAGAAATACAAGTGATAAACTCAGTCAAACATTTGTTATAATATAGTATTAATCACTCTGTTGATATTGATTAATCATTGTCACTAAATCAGTCATTGGGAACTCAACATCTGTCATTCAAGTCTTTGTGTCAACAAGTTGGATACAGAATCGAAACCACTTTTTCAAAATTCAAGGTTTATTTTCCTGCACATCAATTTTCCACTGGGTATAAGTCATTAGAAAAAGGCATTGTACTTGTTTTTTCTTGTATAAATATAAAAAGTGTCTAAATATATAGGTGCTGTTATTTGTTTACATTTATAGACCCACAAATGAGCTCCTATATACATAACAATTTTACAAATACAGCAGTTAAATAGAAAAAATAATCCCATTTTTATCAGATTTCATGATAATGATACTTCTCTAACCAAGGTTTCTTTTTTCATTATCATACCCTACTGGTAATGAGATCTACAATATAGCTAAAATGGTATCATCAAAATGTACATTTTTTCTTGCATATTTTCAACTTGCTGTTTAAATGGACAAACCCAAGTTAAAATTTCAGTAGTGAGTAAAAAAAAGGTTTACTCTTGTTAAAACTGACTTGGTCAGAGTCGATGAGGATCAAATGGGAATAATTTAGAACAATACAAAATAAATATGTCTAACCCCAAACATTAATATATACACCCATATGTGTTAAACACACTATACACCCTTCTCAAGTACTTCGCTTTCCGGGCTACGACATACATAAATCAAATAATATATAACTAAAAGAAAAATCATGTTTGAGACACAATGCCATTCTCAAGGAATCCTGACCCTTACACACCAGAAGAAAACAAGCATTACAGCATCACTCGTCATCTTCTTAACAAAGACGTTCTGACATTTTCTCCTCTACTCAGTGCAGCTTTGCATTTCGACAAAAATATGATAATATGCAATGTGACGACAAGCAAGCATCTCCCAGTGGCACCCAAGTACAGGTCAAAGTTATCAATAAAATTTGAATAATCTTTTAGATTATATTCTTTTTCATTGAAACATCTCAAATTTCTCTTAATCAATACTATACAACAATTCATTAATCATGGTTATTTTTGACAGCAAAGATATTGATTTGCCCAACTTAAACGAAATGGTACTTGTAGCGTCAAAAGGAGAAACCAACCATTGTTATCACATTAAATTGCCAGAGGAGGCAGCTATGAAGCAAATACAGTATGCAATACTACTGCCCTACATTGCAGGGGAACCCCCATAAAACAAATATGAAATTATGACAATAAAGATTTAATCTAAAAGCAGAGCAGGTATAATATTTTTAAACCAGAACTAACAAATTTATGCTAAGCTACAAAAGCATAGAGATATATAGTAATACCATGTGTGGGCAGGCTGAGGGGTAGGAAAAAAATGTAGCCACATTTTAGGATAATAACATAGTCATAAAGTAACCAAATTGATTCTGATCTCTACATGGTACAACCAGTACAAAGGAGGAGATTCATAATGGTCTCTTTGTATCACAACACACCACAGCGCTCAGCATGTGGCACCTTAAATAACAAAATAATATTAAAATTCTTAAATTAAGCACAGTATTAACTTATATAAATTAATAAAGAAAGGGGAACAGGGATACCAAGAAGGGCTACAATGCTTTCACATAGGGAAATATAATTTTACGAGATACCTCAAATACTGTGTGGTACTGGAAACTTTTTTATGAAAATTCAACCTGATTTAATTCCATGCAATGAACCTCTCATTGCGGCATAACTTATGTACCAGATATCTCGGATATACTTTGCCAATTTATATTTATTTCATTGATGCAATCTTTATATACATCATAGTTGAAAGAGGATTTCATCATTTTACAAAATGAACTTTGCAAAATATACCTAATTTCTGTGTAATATAATACATACATGATATGTAAAACAGTATAAACTTTTGGGCTGCACCTCTGAATCTAATTGTGAAGAGACCTCTTTGTATATTATTTTAACATAAGTTAATTGTGAATGCATAATACAAGAGGCACAGCCTGGACAGATTTGACATCAACAAGGGACCTGCTTGGCAGCAGTTGGAAGCACCGGAACATGGGACAAGGGTAAACTTGTAAAATTTTCATCACAGCTTTTTTCTTTGAAGATCATTGCCACTTATTCTACAGCATGATGACCGGAAGTCAATATTCCCAAATTTCTGTGTTACATATATGGATCCTTTTTACAAATCATAAAAATATTTTCTTTTTAGCTGCCACATATGTCAAAATTCTGGAAAGAACTTGCCTAGGCATGGCTAACATGGCCACTCATATGGCATTCTGAATTGAACCCTGGTCATCATGGTGTAGCTCGGCAATAATCTCACTTTGCTCTCACAACAACAAACCAATACATTCAGCGGCTTTGCTCTGAATAACAAACAACATGACCACAATTTCACTGTTTTGGAAGGGTCCTACGCCGAGCTTCTCGCTCGCGCTCCAGCCTCCTTCTAACCTCAGCAGCACTGATTGGTCGACTGAACTCAAATGAGGATGAGAGTCCCAAATTGGATGTACTGCCTGAGGTTGAGCTGAAGGCAGAGCTGCTTGGCTGGAGGTTCCTTGAGCTGGTTGTGAATTGCTGTGAGCTTGCAGTATTAGCCATTTGGCATGTGGATGGTGAGTCGGTCGGCAGTGACCTATATGTTGAGCTGTACTGGTAGTGGTGTTGCTGTTGCGGATGTGGCCGTGGTTTCCCTGTGGGTGGAGGGTAGCTCCGGTGTCCATAGTCACTGAATAAGCTCGTCCGACTGGAGCTCAGCGATGATTGGTTGTGCTGCCCTCTGGGGTCACTAGCAGTAAATCCGCTGAGTGACCTGAGGCTCCCCCTGGTGTGGTCTGACCGGGACAGGCTGGCCACCCCTTGGTCCCTGGTACTGAGATAGGTGGAAGCATTAAGGGCCGAGGGCGGCGAGAGGTAGGAAGACGATTGTAGTGATAGGGTGGATGGGAAAGAAGCCCCACTATCCCGCAGCGAAGATGATGCTGCGGCTGTACCTGAGGATAGTGAGGAAGTCCGATAGGTGCTAGAGGTGTAGGGCTGTGTGTACCTACTACTACGGGCCCCTTCAGATAATAATGCCACAGAGGGTGGGACGTATGTTGACCGGAATCCGGTATTATCGCGGTGCCTAATGTCCACCATGCTGCTGTTCATGCTGCTACTTATGCTGCTGTTGCTACCATGGATGTGGCGGTTGCCATGGTCACCTGGATGTATCGATGACATGTTTGCCCCCAATGGTGGTAGTGGTGGGCGTGCCGCATCCTCTGATTGGAAGCTGAAAGAGAAATGATTGCTTATTGGTGGAAACATAATTTTGCCATTAATAATCATTCTCATAACATGATTATATTCTACCTGTAGAAAATGTGGAGTTTCAGAGCTACTGCTAGAAAGAAAGGTACATGATATGAAAGATGCATAATATATATTCAATGTTTCCTGATGAGATTGCAATAGAATATTATAATTGCCAATTAACAGCCTTAGTATCAGTCTTACCCAGTCCTGGGTTGAGCGGTACGGGCAGCTGATTTCTGTGACAGGATGCCATATTTCCGCTTCAAAGCTTCAATCTCCGTATCAATCTCCTGTGGAAAGCATTGCAATATATTAAAGTGTATGTCATTTCTGGCCTAATATCATGTAAAGTAATCAAGGTGATATCTTTCCTGCTTCTCTCTTATTTGATGTAGTATGAACGTAAAATATATAATCATCTGTTGCCGGATGCATCTCAAGCTTAACTCCTTGAGGTAAATTTCTGTTGTAATATTACATGGGATAAGGGGATGAATTAGCCAATTCAAAATGAAGGGAATATGAACATGGTAGTGATGATATAAACACAGCAACATACTTATTCACAGTGATGGTAACAATTGACATAAAGTCATAATATATTTTACCAAAGCACCAGACATGCATGCTGTGTTGGGAACTGAAGGCGACATATCCTATGAGGAAAATCCACCAAAGTAATTGCAGTAAATGAGATGAATGATTGGTATATAGGTAAATTATATTCTGTGGTTTCCACCACCTCCCTGTGGGTTAGGGGTGATAGGATTATTCTGGCAGTGCTTGAAAGGTGGCAGTTAGTAGGTCAGTCCCTTTATAAGTTTAACCCTTTTAAGAGCCACATACCGTAAATCCCCGGTCATAAGCCGGATTTTTTTTTCTATTTTGGGCCCAAACCGGCTTCTAAATTTTTCCCAAAGTCCCCCCCCCGGCTTATGACCGGGTTTTTTTTACTATAGAATAAAGAGAAAATGGGAACAATTTGACACCAAAATCGGCTTATAGGATTTCCCTAAACTCACCCCCTGGCTTATGACCGGGGCCGGCTTATGACCGGGGATTTACGGTAATTCACAATGCCGAGTAACTCACCAGCATTGCACCAGTGCATCATACTTACCTTTTGGGAGCATATCAATCTAATAGTGTCTTCATGATGCATGAATGCAGCACTGATACTCACCAAGGCTGCATTCATGCATCATGACAACTACATAACATTAAAGCATTATGTGGCCCTCATGGAGTTCTAAATGTATTTATCATGGTAGGTAAATAGTACTGGTTAGCTAGACTGTTGTATGCTATAAGAAGGTTGAGGTAAGTGGCCAAGTGGCTAGGGGTAACTAAGCCTGCAGAGTTGTTGAAGAGGCCAAGTTAGCCTCATGAAGTATTGGTAAGGCTTTGGCACAGTTATAGGTCAATGAGGGGCCAGATTATACACCTATTGATCTGTTTGGAGCCATTGACAAATAAACTCTGCGCCTAAGATATTACTACGCATTCGGCAACCATATACATGTCTATGTAATATCATACATGTATAAAAAGATTTACTAGAATTCAAAAGAAGGATCCTTATTTGAATTAGAGCTCAATATTTGTGTGTGTGTGTGTGTGATTTTTTTTAAAACAAAACATAATTAGAGATACTATTTATGAATGTCCTGCAAGAGTTCAGAATGCAGAAAGAATTTTTTATATTCTAATTATATAATCTAAAGAGATGTATTGGAAAATTAGTTGAATAAAACTGTTGTTATAAGTTTAACATTATTTTGTCTCCCACCTCAAAGAGAAAATATATAATTAAGTTTATAACATATAGGTTAAGAATGGGGTGACAGTAAAAGAAATATACCTAGTAAGCTTTATGATTGAAGTGAAATGAATTTTAAAAATTGCAAATAGTGCCTTATTGACCTTTTAACCCCATGCTGCAGGACTGTGCCAATGGTATAAATCCCAGTCAGTCTATTGATTTTCAGGTCTGACCAGGCATTACCCTTTAAGGATGGCATAATGCTTTTAGATTTATGCCCGATTGTCATTTTGAGGCAACAACATAGCATCACTGAGAGACCTGGCGGTGCTACATTGCTACAACAGTTCAGCCCTCGAGGAGTTTATCACAAAGTAATTTTCTCCCCAACATGACAAAAGGTAATATAACAACTGAAGCACTATACTGTCCATAAAAGGCTGACCCCTTTAGTGTAGATAATGCATTAATCTATCATGTCTACTGGTTGTCATAATGCATAAATGTAGCCCAGGCAGGTCTATTCACTTAGACTGCATTCATGCATCACTCTGACCCTACAGGGTTGATATGGGTACTCCTGAAGGGTTGGCATGATGCTTGGATGCAGCCGTGTCGAGTAAACTCAACAACTGTGGCGAGTAGACTTGACAGGGCAGCATTCATGCATCATCATGAAGACCAATTGGTGTGATTTATTAATGCATTAGCCACCCTTGAAGGGTTAAGGGTTGTTAAGGTAAGCTAGAAGCCCCTTGTCCTGCATAAATGCTGCTGTAAGGGGGTTGCTGAAGACTTCATACCTCCTGTGTACTGGTACCGTGTACCATATATGGACATGCCGCTTATATGGCACGGCCTATGCACTGTATAACAAGGACGAAGCCAAAAATAAGAACCAATATAATGAGCCATGACAGAATTCAATATGGAGTCTACAGACAGGATAAACACCAGTGTGTACATACCTTACCCCTATGTACACACAGTCCTGTTTATAAATGCTGCACCGCGGTATGTGTTAAAGTATGTAAATACAACAGCACTCGAATTGGGATTAAGTTCTTTTATAACTGCTTGTAAATGCAAATATAAATGGTATGCAAGAATATTTGTCTGACAGTAATTTTGATAAGGTTCTTTCCTAGTTATTTCATCAACCATTCCTGAAACTTCCATCCACCCTTTTAAAAAAGATGAATACATAATATTCAATAGTTTATAGAAGAGAAATAGATCCTCTGATTGAAGTGTATAAATGTAAAAGTATGGGCGTTCATCCAACAGCTCTTAAGCTGATAAGAGTGGAAATTATACATGAATACTAGGAATAGAAAATGTAGGGAGATTACAAAAATGAAAAGTGAGTCCAAAGATTACCAAATTATTTTGAAATACTTTGTTATGTAAACCCCAGGACAGATTCAGAGAGGAACGTGCCAAGCAGAAAGGATACCCTGCAAAAGGGGCATTGGAATATCCTTCCCACTTGTCTGCTCAAATTTACCTTAATAGGATAAGACAGTTGTTTGTTGGGAACTGTATGTACCATGATCAAGAGAGTAAATTCTAATTCAAAAATGAGAACTAATTTACCTTTTAATCTCTTGTTATCTGAGTGTTTCATATTAGAAAATTCTAGAGCTTAAAAGAGGGCCAGCTAGTCTACTACAGTTGTTGTTTTTTTGTTTTTTTACAAAGGCAAGCTATCTACATTTTTTTTTATATTTCACAAAGGCTCTTTTTGTTACTTTTATATTTTAGGGATTATGTACATCAATACTGCATCTTATTCAGTGACATTATTTTTCAAAACTTTCTAAATTCTAAGAAAATATTGACAACATGGAAACCTTTCTCAAAAAAATTCTTCAATAATTCACAGTGAAAGCTCAAATTTTTCACTTTGTACTTTCTAGTGTGATCATGTGCCAGACTGCATGCTATGAACTGACAAACACTTCACAAGTGCCGATCAATTGTGATTTCTCATTAACAAATTTTTATAAAGAATTAATTTCATTTTTAAAAGCAGAAAAGCAAGTGACTTTCCAACACAGGTGTGAAGTATACCTGGTTTGATAGATGCACTTCTGGGACCTTGATGATGAACAAAATAAAATGATGTAAGGAGCTTCGCACACAAAGATCTATAGATACCGGATAAGAGTGATTTTTTAGAAGAGCTTTTGCCTCAAGAGAAATATATATGCTATTGAGCCAGTAGTTAATCATGAATATAAGCTATTAGATAGATCTTATCTGACCTCATTAATATGTACAGTCAGAAACATCTGGACTACTTTAACCAAGTACAGAATGAGCGCTTCACTATAGTCACTTACGTGCTCAGTGCTTTCCTCCAGCAAACTAGGTAACCGTTGCTACATTGTAAAGCGGACACTCGTAAATGTATCTATGAATAATTCTCTTGTAATTGAAAAGATACCCTTCTGTACTATAAAAACTAGAGAGATCATCATATGCAAACTGGCTATAGTATTCAGGTATGCAACTATAAAAAGCAAAGTGATATATAAAATGATGTTCCACACAGTTATTAGTAAGAACAAAATTCACCAATAAGATATATTCATGAGTTAATCATCAACAGGTTTGAGGTTAAACTTACATGTTCAATTTGTTCCCGATTGCGCACATTAAGCTCGCCACCCAATCCATATCGCTGTTTGAAGGTTTCGACTTCAATGGTATTGAATGGCCTGAAAATTAATTGGTCAAAGAATAAGCTTTAATTTCTACAATCATCATTTTCAAAATATTCAGGCACACACTTCTTTAAAAGAAAATAATTGGGCAGTATGCAAAATGTCCAACTGTATTGTTTGTATTTCATTCAAAGATGATATTTGCCACAATGATACTTGATTATTTATTGACTAGAAACAAATTGCTATAGTATGTTAAATTCAAGGTGATTTTAACATTGCAGGAATAAATAAATTCATACACACCTGTGAGAAGCAGATCTTGGGCTGGTTAATGAGAAGCTACTGTCAAGCGATGACTGTCCCCGTCTCTCCAACGTCTCTTGTGCACGCTGGATCTCTTGGTCCGCCCGGCCCCGAGCAGCCTGGAAGTCTCTGAGGAGTCTCTGTGTGTCATCATCAAGGGAGTCAATGACACTGACAACACTGGCTGTGTCACTGTTCTCAGTGTCCCGCCTCTCACGGGGTGATCGTTTATCGTGGGACGGTCGACTCTCTGATAGCTCCTGTTTTTGAGGACGTATATCGTGCATGCTGTGTGTGAACCTGGCAGGTGACTGCAGTTGGTGATAGTGCCTGTGTTCCTGTTGGTACTGCTGTTGCTGTTGGTGGGAAACACCTGTTGATGATATTGATGTCTGGTTAAGTGGAAGGCTTTCATTGGATGGATATAATGTGAAGCCTGGAGCTGTGTAACTTTCACTGACAGTGCTGAAGGCATCCAGTGAGGTGGTTGAGAATGCCGGTGATGGGGCTCGTGGAAGCTGAGGCTGTGCTGAGGTGTTAACAGATGGTGATAATGACCGTGGCCTTTCAGTATCCTTCGTTGTCATCAGAAGCTGTTTGCGCTTAGTGATGAGGTGTTTCTTGCGCTGTTTTGGTGTTAGGAAGCGGCCATAGATAGGGTTCTGTGGCATTATGCTTTCTGTTGAGTCAGATATCATTGACTCACGGTCACTCATTCTGTGTGCTGGACTGTCTGATCTGGAGCGTGGTAGGTTCTTGTAACGCTCATACTGATGCTGTTCGCGTTCTCTCTCAAGTTTGAAGGCTTCAATCTGGGCCTGCTGCCTCATTCTAGTCATCCTCCTTGACCGTTCCCGAGAGCGATGACTCCTTTTTGTCTCCTTCTCCAACAGCTGAATGCGGTCTTCAATCTGTTGTCTGGAGGCTTCAAGGGTGCTTCTGAATTGTAGCAGGTACTGGTTGCTTATCTCAGTAAGTTGTGTTTCAGGATAACCCAACTCTGCCAGTTTTTCAGCATCAAATTCCCAGGTGTCATCCACTGCATCTAGCAAGGTGTCTGTCTGCCCAATGATGTAATTCAGCTGAGCCTCTGCGAGTTCGACCTGCAGTTTCGATGGCATCATGTCCTTGGCAAGCATATCTATGATACGTTGCCGCTCTCTACGCAGCCTCTCAAGCTCATCATCATATTCCTCGTCCTTGAAGTCGGTGCCAACAGCTTCATCCCTGACATCAACATGGCTGCCTCGAGGGGAATCCAGAATGTTGAGTTCAAGAGTGCTATTGATGTTGATTGTGGCACCGTACAGATTGGACAGGAACTCTTGATGAGCTGCATCTGTTGATGACACCATTGGTTCTGCAGTCGCACCAGTAGAGGGCTGCTCATTTGGACTTCTGATGTTGATAGCAGGGACTACCTGTGCATCCTGAGTGAGTGTGGCACTTACTGGTTGGCTCTTACCAATGACAAGTACTCGCCGCCCATCAGCCAATACCTTAACAGCACCTTCAACTTCTGACTGTTTCACTACTTTGCTGTCTGTCATTGATGTTTCCTGGACAGACCCCTCTCTAACTGGCAGTATCTGCTCTTCAACCTGCATTTCAAGCCCCTCTGGAGTGCTCTGTACATTTTTGGGTACATCCTCTGTGGATACCGTTGCAACTGAACCACTAGCACTGCATGTAGATGCATCCTTCTTCACGAGATTCTCCTTGACGGTTTCTGATATTACATGCTTGATCTTCTCCTCCTGCATGGATGACAGCGTGGATGTTTTGCCAGATGACATATGGCTGCTGCTGAAGTCATTCCCATTCAGACTGTAGTTACTCGACTGTTGAACACTCGGCTCCTTATGCTTTGGCGTAGTAGGGTCTTCCACGGATGAATCAGATGCTTCATCTACGATGCTGTTGATTTCCTCAATGGTCTTATGTAGCAAGTCAGAATCTGCCGACTTGTCATAGTCTACACCATAATGGGAGAGGTTGGTTGACTTGGACAGAGTGGTAGATGGTGAGGCAGTTCCCGATTCACGACTGACATCCAATTCAGATCTGTCAGGCAGTTTCTTTGCACTAAGATATTTCTGCATGTCCTTAGCATCTGTTACGTCTTCATCAGCAATGTTGATGTCATATTCGCTCTGGCTCTCTGAGACACGAATGGCAGTTACCATGCTTGATTGTGTTGACAGCGTTCTTTGTGATGTTTCTACGTCCTGCGCCTGTGGCTCTCCTTGTTCTTTAGGTGTTTCTCCATGGGTCATAACAGATGGAGTTTCAGTCGTTTTAGATTCAGTCAATTGTGTTGTGGACACCACCTCTTCTGTAGCCTTGCGCCTCTTTGCCAACATGTCTTGCCTCTTCTCTGCTCTTAATCTTCTCTCCTCCTTTGACTTGTTCATAAGTGCAACCATTTTTTCATGTTCTTCTCTGAGTCCTTGGAGACTGGGGTCAATGAATGTGTACTGTGGTACCTCCATGCTGATATTCTGTGCTTTTTGTGGCACCCTCTCACTTCCCACTGGCTGTACCTCAACAGGCTTCTCCAATTCTCCTTCACTACCAATGTCACTCAGCTCATCTTCAACAAGTTCAGCATCCAGCAGGTCTTCAAAACTCATTGGTCGCAAGTAGATTTCATCATCGCTATCATCAAGGTTCAAATCGGTTAAGTCAGGTTTCACGGGTGTTGATTGATTTTGTGCCTCCTGTACTTCACTGATGTTAGCAGGCTCTTCTAGGTCTTCAGTTGGCTTAGCTGTTGCAGTCACTGGAGAGCTTGGTCTGATGTCATCACCTGATGCAACATTTCTGAGATTGTTCCTGCTAGAACTCTCAGGAATGGAGTATGCAGGGATGATACTAGACTCCCAGTTGTTTGTAGGTGACAGGGACTGTGTTTTGTCTGGTGTTTCTGTTCTTGCAAATCCAATCGTATGCTGACCACTGATGGTGAGGGGTGACCTTGGTGGACTTGGATTGACACCTGTGTCAACTGTTTGGACTGTTGGTACTGCTGGTGGCGATGACACGGATGTTGGCTCTGTCTGTGTTGTCGACAGTCCGAAGGCTAGGGTTTCAGTTGATGTTCTCCCAGATGATAACCATGTATTTGGACTTGTTTGTGTCTCGATGGTGCGGAGATCATCCTGAGTCTGAGTCTCAATCACCCTCAGCTCAGGGTAGGTCTGTGTCTCTATGGTCCTCTGTGGTGTTACTGAGGAGTATCCATAAGCCATTACCATCTCAGAACTGTCATACACATCCCAAGGCACTTCCCCATCAGGTGGCATACGTCTCACTCTCATGGCGAGAGAGTCAACCACCTGTACACCAGCATCAGACACGTCAGTGCTAGACCGTGCAGGGATGTTAACCTGTAACATGTTGGTATCTGAGAAGGCGCCTCTGATGTTGTCATAACTACCATCCACAGATGATAACAGTCCATCATCTATTCCAGACTGTGCCTCTCTGTAGCTTCCTGATCTTGATGACCCAGTCCATTCTGGTGTTCCAGTACTCTGTCTAAGCACTTCACTTTGTGTTCCTGTTCCTGTACTGATCATGGTGGTTTGCATTGAACATCCAACTGATACTCTCTCTATATGCCTCCGGGGTGTGGCCAGTAGTTGTGGTGGTACTATACTTTCAGCTGCCTGATCATTTCTCTGTGGAGCTTCCTCAGTAGATAGTGATTCCTCAGACTTGATATCCCCCATTGCTTTCCGTACTGTGTCCAGAGCCTTCTGTAAGAGTTTATTGAATGATGATGCGGGTTCCTCTTGGTGTGATTGAGGACCAATCGTCTGTTCAGTAACCTCTGAGTCAGCTGGCTCTGGCTTGCTGCTGTTCGTGTTATCATCTTTATGGGATATACTCTGAAGGTTCTCTAGTGAGTCACTTGTCTGTGTGCTTCCCTCAATCACCTCCATTTTAGCCTTAATGGCACCACTGAGAGACTCTGCCAATCTGCGACTGATGTCCGTTAGTGAGTTGGGACTGAGGCTGCGGGAACGGGCACGTGGTGACCCCCGGTGTCTTCTTGTTGACCTACCCACATGACTGATCTCATCATCAACACTCCGATAGAACTCTGCCTTGGTCTCATCCTGTTCTTGAATGGGTGACACCTGATGCATTCTCTGATGATCCAGCTCTACACTGAGAGAATTTGAGGACATGGTTGATCTGGTTGACCTACCCTCAGATGGTGGGGATAGTGAAGCTGAACTGTCCTTACCACTTGTAGGCTGATGGAGACCTAGATGGCTGTTACTTCCTTCAAAGACACTATCAGATCCCATTGATGGTGCACCAAAGATAGAATCAACAGTGCTTGTAGTCTGATGAAGTACAGCCCGCTGTTCGTTTCTTTCTGCCAGACTCCTTGGCATGGTGTCAGGAACAGCTGCGTCTAGGGAGTATGATTTCGGACGTAGACCCTCAACCATTGCTTGTGATGATAACAGCTGTTCTGATGCTGCTCTTTCCCTGGTGGTATCATGCATTTCAGTTTTAAGGCCACTTTCTTGGTGTTTAGTAGTTGGGGTGTGAGCAGGCTCAGATGCTCGCCTTAGACATGAACTTACTCTTCGGCATGCATCTTCATCCACCAAACCGTCCATGCTGTGTGGCCGTGTCATGAATACAAACGTGATGCTATCATTAGAAATGGCCCGTGTGCCCATGTCATCAACATCAACTGCATCAGACGTCGTGAAGCATTCTGCAGAGTACGCCCGATTGTCAGGCCAGTCCTGATCATCCTTGCTCTCAGACATTGTGTCGAGATCTGACATTGACAATGATCTGTCAGACTCAGGGAGAAGAGAACTAGATTTTGAACTTGTTGGCCTGTTCCCGGTTGTTAGATGGGTCACTTCACCTGTCTGACCATCGTTACTGATAAACTCATCCTGTGTATCATGTCCTTCGATGTGTTGGGGAACTTGGCCTGGCTTAAGTGACCTAGACAACTGTAGGTCAGTTATGCTGAGTGGACTAACGGTTTCCTGCTCCTCAGTTGGAAGAGGTGCAAGATCATCAATGGACAGTGGCATATCCGAGACATCTGCATTTTCTTGTATTGATCTCTGCCTGATTGTTTCAAAGTGTTGGTCGATTTGTCTTTGTGATCGCCCTTGTGAATCACTTGCTCCACTACCTTGCTGTTGATCTCCAGAACCAGTGTCCTTGTCGCTGTCACCATGGGGCTGGTCCTCACCAGAGCTGGAGTCATCTGTTGGTCCTCCTGCAGCTCCATCACTAGACCCTCCTGAAGCACCGCCCGATGCTCCTCCATTGCCATCTCTATCTTTCCTGTCTTTATCCTCCTTTTCTCTCTGTTCTTCTCTCAGCTTTCTTGCTGCTAACCTCTTTTTCTTCCTATCTGAGTAGGGTTTGATTTCAATGTTGATACCTGCATGGCATAGCTCTTTTTGCCATGGATGCATGAGTTCATCGGTGAGTACCTTTTCTGGCTCTTCCGAATCAGTAATGAGGATGTTCTTAGATGACGGCTGGAGCCCAAGAACTTGAATGTCACTTCGAAGCTCATTGTTTCCTCCTTCAACTTCCACGTCCACAACAGTCTGCTGTCCAACAACTACTTGTTGACGCCCACTTACATCATCTGTCACTGGCTTCTTATTTCTTGAGTCTTTCTCTGGGTCAACATCAAAGCCCATGATTTTGGTGTCGACAAATTCTGCTGGTCTGTTCCTGGCCCTTTTGGGAGATTTACTAATGATGAGTGTGTCTAAATCTTGATCTTCTTGTACACCATCTTTAATGCCTTCCTCTTCAGCAAGAGCTTTGTCTAGATTTTGTTGCGATTCAAAGCTCCAGTCTCCTTTCCATTCCTGGCTCTCTCGCTGATGTGATGGTGATTCTTCACCATCAACGACCATTTCTGTTATCCTCTTTTGCTCCTTTGGTGATATTTCTCTGAGATGGAAACCGTCATCCTTGGTGTCCCTGAATGCATATTCTGCCATCGCACTGTTAATTCTGTCCTGTGGTGTTCTAAGTGACTCTGTGCCATCAGTCTCACCTAATGTTGGGGCATGTGTAGGTGTCTCACTAACTGATACTTGTCCACTTGTTGATTCAGATCTTGTAATGTCATATCCGCCTGCAGCACCCGGTGTTTCCTCCTCGCTGGTTTCATAGCTAGCCCTTTGTCCCTGAGAGATGTTATCAGAGATGTTCATTGAATGTGGCTTGATACTGATTCCAGCATTTTGCTGAACTCTGCTAATATGTTGATCCAAGAACCTGTTAAGATGAGCATTCATGGTGGAAACATCACTTCTGTCAGCATTACTTACCATGTCTGCTTGAGTTCTATTTGGCAACTCAGATCGACTTGTTGGTTCAGTTTGATTTACCTCTGTTCCAGATGCAGCCTTTGTTACATCTTCTGTGCTATTATGCAATTTCCTTTCCACCAACTCAGCTATACGGTCCTCCGAACCTTGTATTTCACTTCGTGCCTGATTCAATCTTTCAATCATTCTCATGATGTTTTCTTCAGATTCAGTAGACCCCAGATGGATAGACTCTTCTTCTTGACTTCCCTCACTGACAACATTCTGGACATTATGAACTCCTGATAGCTCTGTGCCACTTCCTGTGGAATGGTCAAGGGTTTTGTCAGGCACTCTTGCTTGACCACTAGCTTCTGAATTTGTCATGTCCTCTTCATTGCCTGATGATGGCCAGGCAACAGATATATCTGTCCTTGGAATGTTCTTAGCTTCAATAACATGTTCTTGAACAGCCTCACAAACCAGGCGAGGAACAACATGAGCAGCATCTTTACTTGGATATTTCTGGTCTTTTTCTGCTGGAGCAGATTCAATGTTTGCATTCTGATCTTCCACACTGTCTGACGTAGTAGCTTCAGAATGGTTAAGAATTCCATCAGCTATTCTTGTTTGCCCAGTAGCTTCTAATGTTTCCATTTCCTCATCAGTGCCTCCTGATGGCCAGACAATAGATATTTCTGTCTTCAGAATGGTCTTCGCTTCAATAACCTCTTCTTCAGGAAAGGCCTTGGGAACAACATGAGCAGAATTGTCACTTTGATGTTTCTGATCTTTTTCTGCTCTATTAGCCTCAATGGTTGTGTTGTGGTCTTGTAGGAGCTCAATATCTTCCTCTGTTAGGTCTTCCACACTACCTGCAGTAGCAGCTGCAACTGAAGTCTCACTGTTCACCTTGGAATAGTCTGTCTTCTGTGCACGGATCGTCTCAAGGGTTGGATTGATGAGGAGTTCTCCTTCCAGGTCAGCCTCATCTAAGCCTACCATCATCTCGACATCTTCTTCTGTGAGATCATCTGCGATATCTCCAACATTGACCATTAACGAGGCAGAGCTGTCTTGGTGTATAAGTACGCTTCTACCTAACCTGAATGGTTTGACAGATGGATCAGCTTGAATGCCATTGTCGGATGGTTCTAACATTTCCACTGTATCTTCTTCTTCAGATGTTTCATCTTGTTCTTTGATGGCAAATGCAACTTTTTCTGGTTCGCTATCTTGACTGTCTTCATCATCAAGGTTCTTCCAGTCCACATCTTCCAAATCACCGACCTGGACATCCAGAGATATGCTGCTATCTTCATGACTAATAACACGACCATTAACAGTTACAGGCTGTGATGTACCATCCTCCTCATCAAATTGATCACTTCTGCTGATAGTTTCTTGCTTATTTGCAGAATCTTCATTTCTGGTTGATGTTTGACTGATAGGAACAGCTTGAGGAGCTGTGTGTGGATCGCGTCTTGCAGAATAAGCCAGAGCTGGGCTATCAAGTATGTCTCCTTCTGATAAGAGTTCATCAGCAGTGTCAATATGAATGCTAGACATTGACTCACCATCTATGAGACCAGAGACCGTAGAAACTCCAGATTCATCAAAGTCTGATGAGCTTCCTGATCCTATAACAACATAGCCTCTGTCCTGGTTGATGTTGACTGCCATTTGGACAAAATCAGATGTCGTTAATGTTGACATCTGGGACTGCACCAACTCAACATTCCTGCTCTTCACATCGCTCTTCGCCTTCTTCCTTTTGGCTCGTACTTCAGGGGCCTTGTAATGAACCAACTCAAAGAACCCTGGATCTTCACCAGATTCATCTGAGGTTGAGGCTGCACCAGTGGCTCCTTGTTCTCCGACAGTTTGTAGTGGCGATTTAATCAGAACATCACCCACTGGAGTAGACTCCGGTAGAGTCCGATTGCCTTCAACTCGCGAGCATGGTTCTCCTTGTCTAGGACTGATTGGAGGTGTAGTCATCTGCTCAAGGTGATCATCAAGCTGTGCTTCATCATCAGCATCTGACGGTGAAATATGAGGCCTGATTTTCTCCTTGGTATCAACATTGATGCTAATTTCCTGGTACAGACTCTCTGATGACACAACATCTTCTGGCTTTGCGTCTAGCTGCAGCCTTGCAGCTTCTTCTGGTGTTGCTTGTTCCATTATTTCTTCAGTAATTGTAATATCTGGCTGGTGGATCATGGGTGGTGCTCTTTCATCATCAATGGGGGTTGGTGTATTCTCTGAGTAGACTTCTTCGCTAACTCTTCCAGGATCATGGATGTTAACTTGGGCATTAGAAGTGGCTGATGGTGATTCAGTGTCAATGCCATCAGGTCTACAGATGCCTGTTGATGGTTCTTCAACTCTTTCTTCTTCATTTGAAGGCAATGGTTCTTCCTGATACCTCACTACAGTGGTACTATCTGCAACTTCATCACTCACAGGCTCAGAAGGGACTGATCCCTCCTGTACAGAACTTGTGGGCTGTGCTGCTCCAGATGTTATCACCGATTCACTCACTTCTTTGTGAGCTTCTCCATCAGACTGCTCTGTTGATATCTCTCTAGCTTCGACTTCTTCTACAGGCATATCAATTACTTGTTCTCTAGCCACATCAGCTTCGTAATCCCCAACATGACCCTCGTCTGCATCCATCTGAGTCTCCACCTGGATGTCGTCCATACTTTCTAAGGTGTCATTATGACCAATTGCTGCTGATAACTGCAGAGTAGCATAACCCTCATCCCAACTGGCATCAGTTTCCAGTGAGGTGAATTCGTTCTGGGATGTACTCCTTGAACGACCTCCTCTTGGGGTACCGTGGGGTGCTGCTGAGGCACCTTCACCTCCAAGACGTTCAGTTGAGGCCCTGGGAGTGCTGCTCAGATTGCCATATCTAGGTGTACTACTCAGGACAGTATCAAATGACACAGATGGACTTGGCTCATGTGTAAGTCCTCGGTGAATGCTCTGTGGAGTGTTGATGCTAGAGCTTTGATGCACATCCTGCTCAGTTTGTTGCTCATCGTCACTTGTCTCAATCGTTAGAACTTCAGATATGAATGACTCAGGCTGCTGGGTTATGTTTCCTGATGTAGAATAGTCGGATGTTTCAGTAATTGAAGCCTGGGCTGTCCAGTGGTCATCCTCCATTGGTAATGTGGAGTCAAACACACTGGCAACCTGGTTGACAGTACCACGGGGAGTCGTTACTGTGATTGTTGTACCATCATCTGCACATCCACTGTCAATGTTTGCTTCATGCTGAATATCAGACACCCTTTCACTCAAGTGATCATCAAATCGGGCGTCTGAAGTAAGCTTAGTAACTGGTGGCAAATCTGAAGTTTCCAGGTTTGATTTTTCTCCTGATGGTGATGGCAAGGTACTGTCATCTGGAACAACTGTTGCATCTGCGATATGATATTCTTCTGAGGCATCATCAACTGCTTCTACTTCTAGTGATGAAGAGGAATCAGTTTTTTGTTCTTCTGCTTTATTCATGCCAGATTCTGCCTCTACTTCTAAAACATCACCAGTAGTATGATCATCAGTATAGATGTAATCAGATTCTGCTGTGCTACTGCCTGCTGATGGAATGTCAGTACCTACATGGTCAGACTTCAGGACTTCTTCCTTTGCTAGTTTCTCTGCAGTCTCTTCCGTCTCCTCAGTCACAGATGTTTCTGTAGTTGCCTTGTCAATGTGTGTAGCGTCATCTGATCTTGTAACACTCTCACTGATTGTAGATTCAGACACAATTACTCCACTGACCAAAGCTTTTGCTGTAAATTCCAGATCTTCTCCCATGATGTCTGTAATACTGACCGTCTCCTCTTCTACTGACACGTCCTCAGTAAGCTGTGTTGATTGAATTCCAATTGTTCCCTCAACCAACTGAGCCACCTTATCGGCAATGGCAGTTGTTACTTCAGCCATTTGCTCCTCAGTTGTGGTGTCTTCATCTGCTAATGATACCTCTTCACTGCCCAGTACTTCAGGTGTCGATATTACTTCACCATCGCGATCTTCAGATGTAATGATCTTGATGCTGATTTCATCATCTGCCTTGGTCACATTTTTAGATCGTGCTGTTGTAGCTGTGACTTCTGACCCATCATTTGCAGCGATGTTTGAAACCTTATTTTCCTCAGCGCCAGCAACTGTTTCTTGTTTTACCTCCAGCTCTTCTCTTATTGGCTCATCCAGCTTTGTAATGACACCTGTGATTGGCTGATCAATATCCTTCTGTTGTCCTCCTGCCTCTGTGACTTCAGCAATAGCTTCTTTCCGTCTTTGCTCATCAATAGTAGACTCATCTGTAGTTGTTACACCCTGGTTGATTGGCTCCTCAGTTGTTACCTCCTCTCTGATTATCTGTCCTGTTGTTGATGTTGACTCAGCCATGGATGGTCCTTGAGTGATGTTAATGACTCTACTATCTGAACCCTCAATAGGCACCACTTCATTATCATCTGATACTGATAGATAGTTCCTTTCATCTGCCTTTGTTACAATACTCACTGGATCCATAGTCTCAACTTCCGCATTGCTGGGTGTCATACCTTCCTCTTCTGTTGCTGTTAGTTCCTGATGTTCTACTTTTGGTGCCTCGACACATACGTCAGACCCATCGTCAATGCCAATAGCGGTGGTAGGTGCTATCTGTATCACCTCAGATGTAGTTTCACCCACAGAATCAGTGTTATCTCTTGTCAGCTCCTGCTGCTCCCCATCCTGCTCTCCATGCTCGCCTTGATAAAGCGAGCCGCTATCAGTTGATGTAATCTCCCCATCTTCCTGCACCACACCTCCCTGATCCACCTCAGCCTGTGTGATGCCTAGCCCATCTTTACTTGTCGCAGCATCTCCATGCTGTCGTACTGTACTGTCGCTAACTGGTATACTGGATACAACAGTGTCAGTACTTACAGTACCTGATGGTAGGACAGTTTGAGTTGGTACCTTTTGTACTGTGGTAGTATGTGAGAGACTTTGAGATGGTCCCTGGGCTGCTGATGGAGTATGTAGGACAACTTGAGATGGTCCCTCATTTACTGATACTGTGGTACCTTGAGACAGTCCCTCTACCACTTCTGTAGTTTGTAGGGTAGTCTGGGATGGTCCCTCCTCCTCTACTGCAGTGTGTGGAATGTCTTGAGATGGTCTCTCTTCTACCACTGTAGCCTGTAAGACAGTTTGAGACGGTCCCTGATCTACTGAGGCAGTATGTTGGATGAATTGAGATGGCCCCTCTTCAACTTCTGCTGTAGCAGTATTTTGATCTGAAGGAGTGTGTGAATCCTCAGGTTGATTTACACTGATACTATCAGTAATACCAGAGAGAGAAGTGGTTGTAGACTCTGGTAGCGCACTGTGTGTGTCTGTTTCATCCTTAGTCTCAGCACTGGTCGATGTAGCAGTGGTATGTATGGATGTGTCCCTCACAGGTTGTATTTGGGAGTCAGAGTGGGCCTCTACAGTAGATACAATAGGTACCTGTGGTGCTATGACCTCCTGTGTGGTAGTGGTGGTACTATGCCCTGGAGCAGATGATAAGTCACTGACACTCTCCTTAATGTAGCTGTCAGGACCTGTTGGTATGGTTGTACTGTCAGTGGTGGGTGATGGTGTTATTGTATGGGAGATGGGCACTTGTTCTCCTGTCAACTCAGCTGTTAACACTGACTGAGTACTATATGTGACAGTGGTGACAGATGGACTGCTATCTGTGACAATTGTGACGGCAGTGACAGATGGATCTTTATTTGTGACATCAGTGACAGATGGATCGTTATCTGTGACTGCATTGACAGTACTGACACTTGGCTTGCTGTCTGTGACACTGCCACTGTCACTGACAGATGGTTCCCTTTGTACCTCGCTATCTGTGACAGCAAAGACAGTACTGCCACTTTGACTGTCTGTAACACTGTCACTGACAGATGGTTCCTTATATACCTGCTCCCCCTGCACGACAAGACTGGGCTCCTCTGCTATTACAGTGCAGATATCTGAGTGTACCTCGGTGGTACCTGATGTGTATACCTCAGCACTATCTCCTTGTACAACTACACTGGTCCCCTTGATATCCTCAGGTCTATCACTAACAGAATCAGCTGTTTGTAATTCTACACTGGCCTCCTGGGCTGTTCTGGTGTTATATCCCTCAGCATTAACAGTGGTCGCCTGTGTTACACTGTCCTCCTTAATGCTATAACCCTCACCATATACACCATCGGCAGTAGTAATAACCTCCTCAGGTCGACTTATAGGGGATTGTAAATCAGACACAGATTCGTCAACTTGCTCTGACTTGTCCTGTGAGTCTTGTGGTGTAGATAACTCCCTGACTGTGACTATAGCACTATGTACGGGACACACAGTAGGATTAATTGTACTCTCAGTCACTTCACTCTTACTCACTCCTGTCTTTCCATCCTCAATATCTAAAACTTCTGGACCTCTCAAGTCTTCCTCTCCTTCTTCAGGCTTAATTCCTTTCCCAACCTGTCCTTCAGCCTCAATATCCTCCCCTTCTCCAGTCTGAGATCCGTCAGTGACACCAATGCCTATATCCTTAGTGCTAACGTTAGTGGCAGTCCCACTATGTTGTTCTTGTATAGTGGGATCAGCCCCGTGCAAGGTGTAATCCTCCGATTGTTGTGACGTCGCGTCGTTAATCGGCTGTCGTGTAGATGTGGTAGTAATGTCCTGTTGTGTGCTGTTATCCTTATCCTCCTCACCTGTAGGCCCTACTACCTGTATATCCTCTATAGACAGGTGAACCTGCCCACCTGTAAGGGTGTAATCAGTGCTGATTACAGGTGTGATAAGTACCCCAGTACTGCTCTCAGTAGATATCCCACTTGCTGCTGCTATTATACCATCCAACTCAACATTGTGTGTATGTAATAATGAGTCCTTATCTTCAGCCTGTGGTTCTATAACTGTTTGGTCTACCACTTGGCTCTGTGTAGGGTCTACCCGGGGACATAAATCACCTACACTGCCTGTACCTGTGACGTCTCTGGTTGGCTCTATTGGTAGTAGAGACCCAACTGCAGCTACTGGTGGTATAGCAGCTGTCGACTCAGCCTCTGCCAATTTTATATCATGTAGATCTTTGGTGGCCTCAACATCAATCTCGTTGTCTTTGGTTCTATGGAGATTGGCAGCGTTTGATTCGCAACTGGCACTAGTGTCTTCATCTATTCCCTTATGTGCATTGCCTGATGGTATTGCTGTATCTTCATCTGATTCAACTTCCGGTTGGTGCCTTACTTCCCCTAATGACTCAGCATTTTCTGAAGTTTTCCCATCATGTACTTTTAACTCTGGTACTCCAGCGTCTTCATCTGACCCAACCTTGACCTCAGTGGTGCTAACTTCGACCTCAGGTGTTTCTGTTGAAGTGACCTTTTTCTTATTTAATGTGACCTCGACTTCATCTGATGGGACCTCAACCTCAGTACCACTTATTTCCAACACAGGTATTTCTTCTGTTGTGACCTTGACGTCATTTGACGTGACCTTAACTTCATCTGATGTGACCTCGACCTCAGTACCACTTATTCCTACCACAGGTATTTCTTCTCTTGTGACCTTGACTTCATCTGGCTTAACCTTGACCTCAGTAGTCCCAGCTCCGACCACAGGTGTCTCTACTGTCTCTGCTGTATGAAGATTATTATCTACAATATGAGCAGTGTTCACTGTTACTGTAACTTCTTCAGGTAGATCCTGTCCCCTTGCTGGTTGATTGGGTGTGATATTAACAGGCGCACTGTGGACGGGGCACTTATTACCTTGTATCTGTAGTACAAAGCTGCTTCCATCAGATGTCTCCTCAGTGCTTGGATCTTCCTTATTACTCTCACCTGCAGATGTTGAGTCTGATTCTGATAGTGATGATCCAATAGGTGTGCCAGCAGTGGGATCCTGGTGGGATACTTCAGGTGAATTAGGATCTAATACACTATCACTGACATCCAAGCTATCAGCAGGCCTGTCTGTAGGTTCTCCAGGAGGTGACCCTACAGCATCAGCAGAGTCCCTATGTGCTCCCACAGCAGTAGAGGGTGTAGGTGATTGTTGTACAGGTGTTGTGGTTTGTACACCAGGCCAGGTAGATGTTTCACTAACTGGTTTATCACTGACTTCTGGACTAATGAGATCTGTACTATCAGTGACTACTGCAGTAGTAGTTTCACTACCTGACACTAGGTGTTCCTCATCTACAGGAGCTGTGGGTTCAACTGACTCCTCTTCTACGTCTTTCCCCTCTGTGATCACCTTCACCGCCTCCTGCTCTTCACCGTCTGGGATGAGTTTCACTGCATCCTGCTCCTTGCTATCTGAGATCAGCCTATCAGTATCCACCTTCTGCTGTGGTGGACACACCGTTTCACGATCCTCCTCTGATGGTATTACATGGACAGCACCTTCTATAGCATAGCTTTCCTTGTCTGTATAGCCCCCAGATGGCGTTAGAGTAGAGTCTTTAATGCCTGAATCAGCTTCGTCCTTTTTTATACAAATATTGTCATTTCCTGATATTCCGCTTGGAGATTGAGGACTGTCACCACTAGTAGTTAGACCATCGTCACCTTCTTCCACACAGACTTTGAGATTATCCTCAGGTTGATGTTCAGTACAATCCTGTGGAAGTGAAGCCACCTGGGGCTGCTCCTGCTCCTGCTGCTGTTGGTATGACCTGTCACCTTGAGGTAGAGTACCACTAGGCCTTTCAGTGATGGTACCTGAGGCTGTTAATGCTGGGGTATAGGCTTCCTCAGTGCCACTGCCTGTAGTTCCTGTTACTGAGAGGGCATGGTATTCAGGCCTTGGGGCAGCATTGGGATCTTCTTCTGTTACTGCCCTTGCTCTTGGTACAGCATAAAGGGCCTCCTCTACCCCACCTGTGGTTCCTTGAACTGATGTTGGGAGAGCATTAAGTTCTTCGTCTGTTGCCCTTGGGACAATATTAAGGGCTTCCTGCACACCTTGGACACTGTGAGCAGCAGTTACTGTGTAAGATTCACTACCACCTATAGGAGAAGGCACCAGGTCAGTTGGCACAGTGCCAGCAGTATTCCTCAGCCCCTCCTGTTCCTGAGACTGTGGCTGGCAGTGCTCCTGGGCCCGCTCATGTTGTTGGCCTATGTGTGTTGTGCCAATATTGGTGCCTATTACAGCTACAGTGTGTTGTTCCTGTAGCTCGCCTTGTGTGGTGTTAACCATACCGGAACTCACTCCCTCCTCCATGGTGGTGCTGGTGGTGCTAGCAGGGTCTAAGATGGTGGTGGTGGTAGTGGGTTCAGAGGTGGTGCCACTAGGGATATATGAGTTGGTGGAGTCGGTGGTGGTGGTGGTAATGGTATTTGGCACCACATTACTACTACCAACAGTAGATTTGATTATTTCAGTAGACTCAATAGCCTCCCCATGCCCAGCCTGTAGTATAGCTATGGTAGTAGGAGTAATATCAGAACCGTGCATGTCACTGCATGCACCTGGAGTAGCTGCAGGTATATCAGCAGCTCCTCCAGTGTTCCTCAATACATCCTCCCCGGTCTGTGCGTCCATTGTGTGGGTAGGACTCCCACTGTTCTCCACCTCCCCTTCATATTCCTCCAGCACTTCTCCAGGTGCTATTCCTCCATGTGGTACCTCTTCTACTGCTCCTACTCTCACTTCCTCCAGGGCGCTACCCTCCCCAGACTGCGTCTCCTCCTGCAGGTTCTGGTCACGTGACCTGTCACTAATTAAGAGCTGGGTCTGAGCTGTGTGTTGAGTGGGGGGTGCCACACCTCCAGGTGCCTGTGCTAATAGGTCTGTAGAACTTTCGCCACTCATGACGGCCTCAGATGGTTTTGTGACGTCATGAGTTGTTGTGACGTCGATGGGTGGTATTGTCACGTCATGAGTTGTTGTGGATGGAATTGTGACAGCATCAGGTATTTTGGCGTCATGAGTTGTGGTGGATGGTATTGTGACGCCATCAGATGGACCTGTGACATCATTGGTTGGCAATACAGTGTCTCCTGATGGCAATCTTGTATCCTGAGATCCTGTGGTGTCACCTGTTGATGCTTTGACGTCATCAAATGTTACTGCGACGTCATCAGATGTTACGGCACCACCAGACCCCATTGCTATGTCCTCAGATGTCATTGGGATATGTTGACATTTCACTGCAGTGTCATCAGATGTTGGGACATCAGATGACGATGTGACATCATATGATGTTGGCATGCCCTCCGATGTCTTCATTCTCTCTTGAACAATGTTGTCCAATGTGACGTCATCCAATGTTGTATTTGCATCACCAGATCTTGCATTGATCTTCTCAGATGGCATTGTGGTGTCAGTAGATGATGTCTCATCAGATTTCATGGTGATATCCTCGGATGGTACTATGGGATGCTGGGATGGCATTTTGATATCATGGGATGTTGCTGTGACTTCTCTAGATGTTCCTGTCACATCACCAGATGTTGCAGAAACATCATCAGGTGTTGATTTGACGTCATCACGCATTGATAAGACATTAGATGTTAATGTGACGTCATCAGATGTTGCTGTGGCTGTGGCATCATCAGATTGTGAAATGATGTCACTGGAAGAAATATTGATGTCTTGGGAACTTGTGTCATCACTAGATATTTTCGTGCTGACAGAGGTTGTTTCTATGGCATCTTTGGGTGTGTTCTTGACGTCATCAGATGTTGTAATGACGTCATTCGATGTTGTAATGACGTCATTCGATGTTGTAATGACATCTTCTGATAGTGTAACGACATCAGATGATGTTGTAACATCATCAGATGTTATGATTGTATCAGCTTGTTCTTGACCGTCCTTCGCCCCAGATGAAATGCTTACTGCTGTACCTATTGTTGCCTTTGTAGCTTCTTCTGATGTGTTTTGTACATCATCTTCATCCACTTCACTCTTCTTCAAACCTCCCTCACCAGCCTCTGCAGTAGATGTAGTATGGCGACCAGTTGATGTAGGTTCCTGGTCCTCCACCTGTGATACTTCTGCTATGTCCACATCAGACTTGTTAGAGCTGTCTGTTAGGTATGACAGGATGTTAATCTGGCCTGATGAGTCAGCAGAATCCCATGATGGAGCTCCCTCCAAACTAACCACTGATTGAGAAGCTGGATGCTCTGTCACAGAGCTGCCTGTAGTACTCTCAGATGGTTTCCCTAATCCCTCACCAGATGGCAGGTCTGTGTCGCCAGCTCCCCCTGTGCTCTGGAGCTCATAGTTACCAGACGACACACTAGGGGGTGGCACTTCTGCACTTGGCTGCTGACCATGGCTTGTGGTTTGGGACTCACTGTTGGCGTCTGTAGTACTGGGTCTTGCCTGGTCTCCCTCTTCTTTGCTTGATGGTCTCTCCAATGCGTCTCCATCTGTATACCCAAGTGTATGAGAATTCTGAGCTTCATTTCCAAATTGTTCAGTAGGAAAGGTAGCATCCACAGATGATATTGTATCATCCCTCTCCAGTTTAACCACCTCTTTTTCCACCACTGTGTTAATACTTGTGGCATCGGATGACTTTGAATCCTCTTCACCGCTGCTCTTATTATCTTCTGTTGTCTGTAAATTGGCTTCGGTGGCATGTCTGAGTGGTGATATGTGGGCATCCCTCACCTGGCCCTCCATTGATGTTTCCACATTAGTCAATGATACCTCCTCTTCTGTCAACCCCATTTTCAATTGTGCAATACTACCAGATAAAGTGAATCCTGGATGGTCGTCCGGATCATCTGACTCTGATGCCGACTCAGTGAGAGACATGCCATCGGTGCTCTTACCAAAGCTGGCGAGAGACGAGCGTGGAAGACTGTAGTAACCGGAATCTCTGTTACGGCGACTTCTGCCTTTTTCTGGGGATGCCTCTGCATGAGAGAATACATTGTCAATACTGACATCGATATCACTCACTGAGATCTGGCGGTCAATAGCTGTTGGAGATTTTGATTCACTGGATGACACTGAATCAAGTTGTGTCATCATCAGAGGGTCTTGGACGGTAGTTACATTGATGGAAACAGGAGCGAAGACATCAGGGCTGGATTCTATCAACTTTCCATCTACAGCTGCAGATTCCAGTTCAACATATGGCACTTGGGGAATAGTTTTATCACAGATTTCTTCTTGAGTGGCGGTTGAGTAGTGGACAGGGGACTGAAGTTCAGATGTAGTCATCGGTTTTTCAGACAGATGGATAGTAGCGTCACCAGGTTTTGACTGGACTTGGTAAACACTGAGAGTTTCTTCTGTATGTGGAAGTATGGAATGCTGCTTCTCTGTGAGATTCTCAAGGATTTTAGTGGCATCTTTTGTCACATATGCCTCAGACGACTGGTTATGGTCTTTACTTGCTAGGATGCTGGTATCAACACGACGGGGCACATGGGTTGGCGAGTCCTTATCTAGACTTACCCCAGAATCAGATAGGCCTGAATCATGAGGCGAGTGCTCACAACTACTGACAGTCTCAGTTAACTCGGATTCCTGTTTCGGTTTTGGTACACTTATAGCGAGTGGCTGGTCCATGGAGATCTGAGCCCTCTCGTCATCGGTCCCAGCTCCATGGTCCTTCCCGGCACTTAACCCAACAGATAGATCCTCACTGCTTACACCTGATGATGTCTCTGTGGTATACCCATACACTTTCTGAAGCTGTTTCTCAGTGCTGGATGGATCCTGGCTTCTTTGACCACCAGCTGATGTCTTTTCTGGTGATCCGGCAGCAGATGTTACTTGCACCTCTATAACTGTATCGTTACTGTCGGCACTGATGGTGGAGTCAACTGATGGTTGATGATGGAGACTCTCCTTCTCCGCTGGTATTTCAAACCCGGTGTTTACACCTTCTTCTGTCCTTCTTTGTTGGCCTTCAGTTTTCTCCAAGTCCTTTTTATCTGTGGCTCCTGAGATTTTCTCAGAAGTATTTTTACCATCCTTCCTCTGTTCTACATCAGCTGGAATGGACTCCATTTTGAAGTCACTAGATTTACTTCCAACCTCAGGGTGCTTCCCATCAACACTTGATTCCCCCGCTGGGGTATCTCTCTCCAAGGCCGATGTAAGGCCTTCGACAGAGTCAGTGATACCACTGATAGCAGCCACCACCTCTCCAGTCACTCCAGTAGCTTCAACTTCACCATCATCTAATACCTTTTCATCAGAGTACAACAGAGAGTCCTCTGAATAGACGCTGTCATTGTCGGATGTTACATACTCTTCTGAGCTCGCTGTGCGCTGTCGCTTCTGGGCTCCGTCTGCTGGCAGACGAGGTTGGCGTCTGCGCCTCTTGGATGCTGATGTTGGACGTGAGCTTGATTGAGATGGCTTGTCTGGAAAAACACACACATAAATTTTCTCTTTTTTTTTATTGGAATGGAATGAATAAATCTACATATAAACGAGAACAATTTCAATGAGTATAGGTCATAACATGAGAACTAAAAACTGATGGATGATATTGCCATAAAATATTATGAATGTAATACGTTTTGAAGCTTTTAAAGTTATATAAAAGTTGGTTCTTGGCTGTAATATGACACATTCTCTTGTGTCAACCCACCCTGCCCCAAGGCCTGTTATGACTTAGATAGATGAGTTATATATAATGTGTATAACTATGCTACTGACCATACCCTATGGGCTTTAACAATTAAATGCTGCATAATGCATTAAAGCCCAATGTCTGTTTATCACCCTAATGCAAGAAGGTAGCACTAGGGAGTCTACTTGAAATGGCTCATTTATGCATCATGCATACTCTTTGATAAATCGGCTATATCACATAGACTACGCAGGGCAGTATTGATTGGATTATGATGACAACAGTATGCTTTACGGCCCTCAATGGGTTAAAGTGGGAATGGGTTGAATGAGTAATAGATGTTTAATGCAATTTCAACAGCTAAGGTCATATTCATGGTAAGAACTACATTACACAATTTCACAGAGGAATGTGTCGGTGCCCGCGCATATGTGCACCACACATATTCGAGGGGATAGGAAAGAGTAGACTCTTTTAAGTGGGCTAGGGAAGCCCGAGAGTGGGAATGGAGCAAACTGGACATAATGAGGGCTGGGCATGAACCAACTCATTCTGACATTAAAGTATAGTAGAGAAGGGACAGTTCCCATAGTATGTATGGCAGTACTACTATAACTATTTGTTCCCATGTCCAGAATGTCCCACTACTCCCTTTTTAGGCCGTAATTTCATGATAAGATATCTTTTAATGCTATATATTGTAGCTAGCGTGAAAGAAGGATTCTAGATAGCAAGTCTGCTCACCTGCACGATTAGGTTATCATGCCCATCAATGAGACTCACAGCTGCATTAATTAGTGGTACATAAAAGGATAAAATTTGAATTCCAAGTCTATTCATACTTGCCATTTTAGAAATCTATGAGCACTGGGACCATTATTCATGCTGATTTGGTAAAACAGATATTTCAGTAGGTCCTTACCAGATGCAAGTGAGTCGTCAGAGAATGCTCCCGCCTGGTCTGACTCCTCCTGCCTCCTCATGGCTCGTTCCCGTATAGCACGCCGTGCTGACTGCGGACTGGTACTGGGGGTCGTCTCTTGTACAGGTCTGTAATTAACAATACATAATTATTAGTAATTTGATATAAATATCATTATAACTGCCTATGAAAAAACATATTTTATTAGATGGCATCTATTGCTTTTAAAATGGTAAGGTTTTCTGTCTTAGAATCTTTCCTTTTTCCTGAAGTAGAGGGAATCTCTTGCGAAAATACTCCTCAAATATTAGGCTTCATGATGATTTTAAGATGGAAATTAAATGCTATAAAGCACCTTTTTCCTTTTAAGATGCATCACTGTTGCTAAATTTTAATGGCATAAGACCATAATTATTTTGTATCCACCAGATAACATTTTTAAACATCTATATCTAGGGTCTTGTAAATCTTGTATTCGGATACTCGATTGGAAAGCAAGGTATCCTATCATGAAGATAGCGACCGATTGTGAAATACACACCTTAATTTATTACTCTGATCTTCTGCAGTCTCTGTTGTACCTTTTTCTACACCATCCTCTTCCGCCATTTCACCAAGTGAGTCGGCGGATATCTGACTAAGGTGGTCCTGCCCTGGAATACTGAGCTGCTCTTCACACAGCTTCCCTCGGTCTGCCATGTTTACATCTGAAGGCAGACTGTCCAGCTGATGGTCGCTGGCCTCGTGGATGACAATAGCAGGGCCAGTCTGAATCTGGCCGGTGTACGCTGGTGTTATAACCTCTTCCTGATGTTGTTGGTGAGATTGAGAGACCTCAGTGGCCATTAATCCTGGTGCTGACTGGGATAGGATCTCATCTGTGATTGGTTGAGCTGACATCGGGTTTGTGATGATTTCAGAATGACAGAGCGGGTCTCGTGGTTCTTGCTTGCCTTCCGCTGCATCCCAGTCCAATGAATCCTCAGAGAATATCTGTTCCTCAGCCTCCAGTTGTTTCTCTAGCTCCTGTACATACTGCTTAACATTATCATCATCCACTTCATCGAGAGAATCTCCCAAGTATTCAGTGCGCTTGATAAGCCTGGACTGTCCATCTCTGAGATCCGTGCCTGCTTTGATACTACCCTCACGATATTCAACCACTTTCGACCCTTGGATGTCCTCAATGCCCTCCGGTTCTCGCCATCCATATCCATCACCCTCAGTTTCCCCATCCTCTGATGTTTGAGTCTGGCCATCAGGATGTCTACGTGTGGACAGAGCCCGGTCCGAGCTCCTACCATCGGCTGATGATAGTGAATCTACTGAGCTTCTCCTCTGGGTAACACGACGGATGATCTTTGTCCCATCATCAGTGTATGTGATCTCCTCTACAGGTTTGCTGTATATTTCACCATGCTCCTTCTCAGGTCCTGATCTTAGTGACCTTGCAAATACATCATGTGTTGGATCAGATGATCTCATTAGGAAACTTGGGGATTCCCCTGATCCAATATCTAGGCTCACACCTCCTCCTCCTCCACCTGAACTACCGGCCGGTAGATAGATCTCGACCAGAATTTCTTCTTTTGATCGCTTCTTTGGTTTTGATAACATTGCTTCTGCTTTTGATAGATCTTTACTGTGTTCCCTCTTCTTGGCCCCTTTGGGTGTTTTTGGTTCCTCATCTTCATTATCTTTTGATGTTTTCCTTGTCACCCCTTTTCTTCCCACAGGTGGCTTGGCGTCCTTCTTGCTTGCGCTGCCACTCTGTCGACTGGTGTTACTGTCAATTGAGCTAATGCTGTCAATACTCATTCTGCGTTCCTGCCCTATGCTGGATCCCACACTGGCACTGCGATCCCGACCCGATCCTGTACTGTCTCGACTCTCAGAGCGCGGGCTGGGACTGATGCTCTTACCATCACTTCCCTTCCGCCTCAGACTCGGACTTGGGCTTGATCGGGTATTCTTGTCACTGTTGCTCCTTCTCCCAGTAACTGGGCTGGTGCCTGATGATTGGCTGCCCAGACCGGACGCTTTCCGATGTGTAGATGGACTCTTACCTTCATCATTTCTTTTCACTCCTGATTTACCTTCCTCCACACCTGGCTGTTTCTTTTTGGCAGTCCCCCTAACACTGGTTGACCTGGATTTTCTCTTGGCATTTTCCTCATCACTTGTTCCTTTTGTTTTCCTTGCAGGAGAGCTGCTCTTTGATCTTATGGAATTAGCAGGTTCCCCTTTGCTAACCCCAGCCCTTGTAGTTGGTACTGCACTGGGATCAGCATCTTCTGTGGTTTGGAATGTGGTTGCTACAATGTGGGGCTCAGTCATTTTGCCTGGGTGTGCGACTATTGAGGAACCTGCCTCGATAGCATTGGGTCCGGCTTTGGATGACTGTGGAATGATCCCAGGTTTGGTCTCTTCACCAGTAGTGTGTGGAATGATGTCGCCCTTGAGGAATGACCCCTTTGGGATGCTGCTGCCAATTATCTCATCTCCGCTGTCACGTATTTCTACACCCGATTCTGGACCCTCAGAGTTCAGCCTTGGCTTCTTGATGATTGGACCAGAGTGAATGCTGCTGTTGGAACCTGAGGCATCTGTAAGACCACCCGCCAAGCTTTCCACAATTGCTCTTTCCTCATCAAGCAATGCTCCACCAACCTCTTGGCTGTGAGTGCCAGGTTTGGTGCCTCTAGGAGGGTCCTTTCCACCTGGAGGCCTTCCAGGACATGGAAGCCCAGCTCTGTCTTTTGGCAATGGAGATTGAGTGTTTGTGGTTAAGCTGATGGGTGGGAAATCATCCTGTAAGGAATCCAATGTATCCATACTGACTTCATCAAAGGCCGAGTCTTTGCCCGGAGTTTCAAGTATGTCGTCTTCAAGTGATTCGTCAATGGATTCAGCGACACTGGCAAGGCTGGAACTGCTTTGTCGGAGTCGTGGGTGACTGGATAGCAGCTGTTGTGGAAGACGTGGATCTGATGCTGCAGATTTTTTCGTGGGGGTGCTACTGGATGCTTTGGGTGAGGGATCATGTTGGTGGGGTGACAGTGGAGGGACTCGGAGTGGACCAGGTGCAGATTTTGACCGACTGTGTACTGGTTCTCGGTTATCTTGAGTCCGGGACTGAGGCGAGTGATGTGGTGATTGGTCCTGCCTCCTCCGCGGACTTGTATCACTAGTTCTGCTTGGTTCTGGCTGGTTGTATAGCCGGGCGGTGACCTTTTCAGCGATTGGGGATGTTCGTAGCTTGGGTGAAGATCTGCGTTCATGCTTGCTGTTGCTGCTGCTTTCGGGAGTAGAAACTGCTTTTGTAATGCTTGTTTTCCCCTGCTGTCTAGGTGAGCGGTCTCGATGGGCCCCTTTTTGGGAGCCAGCAGAGAGCGGTCTCTCAGACGGCATTGGGGCCGAAAGTGGCGAGCTATGACAGGCATGTACCTGCGCTTTGATTTCAGTTCGGTAGGGGTCAGATATGGAAGACCTAGGGTCTAATGGGTGCACTGCTAGATGCTTTTTCCTTGAGGCTTTGGTATGGCGTGTGTAGCCTTTGGAACTGTTCAGGGATTCGTCGCTACACGATTCTCCCAGTGGCTCCATACGCTCTGCTCCAGAATGGCACTGCTGTTCCTTCTCTTGGATGTATGCAAACAATTGCTTTTGTCTGTGGCTCAACTGTTCAATCAACTCTGTTTGTTTCACTACACTGTCCAATTTGCTCTTATCCTGTTCTCTATAACGCTTCTCAGTTTCCTCGATTTCTCTCTGTTCAAGTTGTAGCCTCTCGCTATGTACTAGGAACATTTTCTGTATGGTGAGTTGTTGCTGATGGATATCTTCATCTGTTTGCCCCTTCATTTTCTCCTGCAATGCTTCCATCTGACTTAACTGTTCCTTCTGGGTGTCAACATTATCTTTAAGCTGCTTAATCTGAGCACTGTACATTTCTGCAAAGCTCTGAATCTGGGCCTCGACAGATGTCATTTCTCCACCCGTAGCTCCCGAGCCGGCGATTTTGTCGTTCTGCTTCGACAGCTCTAGAAGCTCGGTGACTGTTTGTACACCCAGTTCTCGGCATGCTTTCTCATTGAGATTTACTTGTGCTTCTTCTAGTTCTTGCAGCTTCTTGAATTCTTCATCAAATTTACGCTGGTCTGTTGAACAAAGAAAATAAGGCGCCATTAGTATTTCTGTTTTAAAAAATTAAAGCAATTGGTATGAGCATCAAGAGGTAAGAAACCCTAATGTCCTTAATCTGTATATCCCATATCAAACTTTGGTTGGAATGATATAGATTTCAAATATTCTGGATGATTGTGCTAATCATTGTAATTTGAGATTCCATTATGAGGTTTTGTACACATAACAGATTTAGTTATGAGGTCATGCCTTGTAAACATAACATAAAGTATTCTACAAGACTATTACTTTTTAATCTACTATTAAGATGAAGTAGCGTTAGTGAACTACCTTGGCAGGATGAAAAAAAAAAAACATATAATAAGTAGAGTAGCGATGGTATTGTCAGAATTAAGCCCTATTGCCTTTGCAGTCTGCGCAATTTCCATTTAGAGCCATAGCTTCGGGCCCGGTTGGATTGTAGGTTTGACCATTTATGGGCCCATGATGGATTAATGCATCATGCCCATTTCAGTCTACTCATCGTGACTGCATTATGCATCATGCTGGCCCTACAACCCAGAAGGGTCAGTATGATGCACCAATGAAGTGCTCAGCAGTACTTCATTGGTGCATCATACTGACTAATGGGTATGATGAAATATTACATTAGCAGCCTTTAGATTACCAAGCACCACTTAGTTTTAATTGGTATGAGTTGCCCATCAGAGGTGCCCTAGGGTCAGAGTATTAGCAAGGCAATGGTCTTCTATTTGCTACTTTTATAACTTGGGTAAATGCTATTTGAACCTTTCTGTGAACCAATTACTAGCTGGTATAAAGGTAAGCTTCTCTATAACCCTGTCAGGGCTGCATGAAGCTTCAAGGTACAAGGTCATGTGTCAGAACGATGTACAATATCAAAATCCAGCTCACTAGCATTGATATATGTGCCACAGCGCAGGGTATAGGTTGGTATGATGCATGAATAAAGCACATATAATTATGCGCTTATAACTAGAATAACATTGATGTCTAATTTAGACAAATGAGGATAATACATTAGCCCATAAAGGGTCACTAATGCATTAATGCATCATGCCTGTTGGCCATCATGATGTATGAATGTAGCCCTGGTGAGGAATGGCTATTTTCATGCATCGTGCTGATCTTATTCGGTTGACAGACTCCAAGAGGAATGGCATGATGCACCAATGAAGTGCTGGTGAAGGTGACCAATGACAACTGAGCTAGCCGACTGACAGGATCAGCGATGTCTGTGCATATGTCTAATCAGGTCCAACAATATCAAACATGTTTGAAGTTCCCGATCGGATCTGATCGGTACCCCTTATTTACTCATCAAATCTGGCCCATCTGCAGTCCCCTTGAGCCTGTTTGGTGCACTCCTGCATCAGCAGCCCTCAAAGGTTTAATGCCCAATATGGCCTTTTAAGAGTTTCAAAGTGGAGATTCTGGCCTCCTTCCAGAAGGCTAATCTCCTTTACTGCAGTCCTACAACAAATATTGCCTTTTGTGGAACTGATTACATCTTCTGACCCATGTCTTGCCATCTGAGTTAACACTGTCACTCTGTAATAGTCCCTGAGCTTAGAGGTATCTGAATGCCAATTATGGATAGTAAATCTAGCTATGTTCTCTTTTTGTCCATTCCAAAAATCATTGTTAAGTTCATTTGGGCTCAAGAAGGATTATAAACAGGTCATCTGTTGCCAGCCGGGTGGGGTTGGGGCATGATGGAATTTTGTGAATTGGCATTGTGCTTACCGCTTACATCTTAATAGTATCAGAATGGACCATATTAGGTTCCCCCTGAGTGCAGAGAGTTTTGTCCTCACACATCTTACATTTCAAGATGTGCCCCACCCCTAAATCGCCATACTGCCATCAATGTTAACATTGACATTTTCCTATTAGTATTTATCACAGACTACACAAAATCACAAAAGCCAATGATGAATATAAGTTGCACTATGCTACATTACTTCTTTAACTCTGGTAAAGCAAGGGGGAGAGGCAGCAATGGTAATGAATTCAGTTATAAAATGAAGCAAACATTTATTGCAAATATACTCCCATTCTTTCTCCTTTTGTAGTTTACTATAATGTGCCAAACATAAACTAACATTTATTTTTCCTTCTATTAGTTCTTGATACAAATATGATATGTACACTTAGATGTATCATATTGCTTTCAAAGTGAAAATGGATCCCTGCCAACAATGTTTACAGATCATATATGATTTCATTACCAATTACAATGACTAATTTCAGCCATGAAATTTACTTCAAGCATCATGCCGACCCTACAAGGTTGATACATTTATAAACTCCCAGAGGGTCGGCATGATGCTCCAATGAAGTGCTGGCGAGCAGGCTGCCAGCACTTCATTGGTGCATCATGACGACTAATGGACATGATGCATTAATGCATCAGCGGCCCATAAAGGGTTAAAGTTATTTCTTGTTGGGCATTTTTATCAATATTAATTTCTCTAATAAAAAAACAAATTAGTTGTGTGCAACATGTACACTATATCTAAAGTACCTGTGGACAGAATTGGTGCGGTACCAGATCCATTATATCTTTTCTTTTCATGATTTATCTCATGAAAATGGGATCAATATAGATCTTCTTAAGGCATTCTATGAAAAATTTATCATGCGAACTGACAGTTGGGAAGGCGAGGAAAATGTATTGCAGCAAGAAGAATATCACTGTGGCATGACGAGGGAAGTATGTTTGTGTTATTCGCAATGAAGTGATGGTGTAAGCGTCAAAGTATAAAAAAGCAAAAGCGTAAAATGGATATTTGGTGAACTGCTATGTATTCAGGTATGGGTAAGAGTTACAAAGTAGGGCAATGTACCTAAAATCCAATAGTTGACCAGAAATTTGCTTCTTTTTTTAAAAACATTCTGTTTGAAAATTTTCAAAAGTTCTCAAATAAAATGATTTGTCAGCCAATGACAGTTTCATGAGAATCACTATTTTCTATTACATGTGGTTAATCAATTACTATATCTTAAAAACTTTCCCAACAATAATAGTGAATTTAAGGTAAAAATTCAATGCCCGATTCTTTTCATAATAATGACAGATCAGCTTGGTCTACATATGAATTGCTATACATGAGAAACTCTTACCCATTAAACACAGCAGTAATATAGATTACCTGGTCCCATAGAGGGGGGAGAGTCTACTCTGATTGTGGTGTTATAACCCGAGTCTATCGTCGTCTCATACACTGGTTGCGTATTGGTACAGAAACACGCAGACAGGCAGCTATTAGCACACCTATCTAGTATAACATTGTCTAACAGTACACACGTTAGCACAAATTATATACAATTGTACCCAATAAGGACTATTTGTGGTGTTTTGTTCTGAATTTTGAGGGATTTTACTGAACTGTATCCTAAATAGTATCCTAAATATCAATGGAAACACAAAGGTCATGCGGGTTTGATCTAGTATAAAATTAAAAAATAGTGCACTAGTTAGCACACACTATACACAAAGACTATTTCTGTTTCTCTTTTTCCTATTGTCTGTGATTTTGAGGAATTTTATTGAATTATATAAAAAAAAAAAAAAGTGCCATCCATGTATATGAAAACATAAGTCAATTCGATTTAACTTTGTGTAAATTGTGTAACGCCCCTGTGCTCTTCCCCAGCGAAATAAGTAAGTATCTCTGAATTACTTTTGCATTTATAAATTCAGTTAGGATATCAGACATATGACTAGAGATCTGTGAGGATGGAGTGTACTTATGAATGAGCTATTACATACAGAGGTTCAAGGGAGATAAAGATTCATTTCCATTTTGGAAAAAGAAGGGGTTGTGCAAGGTTCTGATGGAGGGAAGTGTGTGGTTCTGATTAGAATAGGGAGACTAAGTCACGTCACGTGTGCGCCCATTCTGAGCTCAGCATATTATTGCCCACAGGCTTGAAGGATAGGGGATTTGTTTGACCTAGGATAACCTTTGGCAAATTAGGAGTTGAGCCTAAAGATTTCATATGTGGTGGGCCTTCAGTATAATTGAGATTTTCGTCATTTTAGTCCAAAATCAAAAAATTTTTACGACATGGTTTATCGTGAGACTTAGGCTCCCTAATTGTAGGGTTTCAAATGCATCATCAGTGATCATAAATTATGTCTATAACCTATTAAGATACAAAATTGATAGTCACAGACTGCAGGGAAAACTAATTAAAGTGACCAATTAATACAATTGATTAAACTATCAGTAACAAGGTGCTACCATCACCACAGATAATATTTACAGAGACAAAAAACCACACCAAATATGAGAGTACATAACGAGCAGTCATGAATTTATTGAACAACAAAAAAAGCTTATCAAGGCATCACACTGAATATTTGAAAGACCTAATGTTATAACAAATATCCAAAGAAAAAAAATACTCACACAATGCCTGCTCCTCGGCCAGTTTTCTGCGGGTCTCCTCCAACTCAAGTTCAGCCTCTGCCCGCGCACTTTCATCCTCTGTGGCACGTGACGTCAGAAGGTTGCGCTGTTCTTCAACTTCGGCTCTATGTGCCTCATGATGGCGCCACATGTCTTCTTCCTGCTCAAGACGTGTCTCCTGCAGGGTGCGCTCTTGTTCTCGCAACGCCTCCAATTCACGCCTAAAACAAGACAAAATGAGGCTCATTAGCATGTAATCAATGTCAGTTAATAATATTCTTTTTAATCTCACACATAGGTTTGGTAAGATTTTGATTCATCAATCAGAGTATATTTATTTTCAACTCCATCTCATGAAAGTGATGTGGTCTTCAGACCAGGATGTCTTTGACCTGAGAAAGAACTCTGGTCAAAGAGGCACCAGCCAAAGAAAATCCAGAAAAGCAACCACTAAATAATGCACTTCAAATGTCTCTTATTTTCAGTTCTTTTGTCCCGGTAACAAAAGGATGGTCTAAGAGCCTAGAGATATGTTCATAGGCTCTCTCATAAAACCCCTTAACCATGCTGTAAAAAAAAAAGAGAATTGATTTTAGAGTTGTTTCTGATCAATGAGTAGGTAACATTGTCTATACAAGTGGCCACATAACCCAGTGTTATAGATGCAACTATAAATACCACAAATCCATCTTCCACATTCCCTATCTCTTTGCTGTTATCTCATAGGTGATCATTACCAACTGTGGGAGGAGGATTAGGACATGAATCCTGTGTTATGTAATGTATGTGTATAGGACAATTACCCCTATTATCGTCCACTTGTAGAATGATATCATATGTAAGGATATAGTAGGTTCTACACTGTTTGCAGCCTGGTTCTACCAGGGAAGCTGGAAATCTGGGAAGGAGGGTGGGGGGAAGGGCTATTTTCCACTAAACTTTGGGGCCTATAAGAATCAATTAAAACCTCATCTCCAGACAAAAGTAAATGGATTGCAGCCCTGTGCCCGCTGTCTCAATCCACAATTGGCAGCTTTGTGCATTGCGACCCTATAGGAAACACCTCAAGGTCCCATCCTCTTGCTGCACACATAGAATCTACCTGAAGTCAGGGTGTGCCTTATATGCGAGGGTTTCATACTATAGAGCCATACTGAATTGCCCAAAATATGACTCCAATATATTAACATTTATAGAACTGCAAGAAAGGTGTTTCTTATATGTAAGGTTTGCCTTATATGCAAGGTATTGCGGTAGTCATGTGTCGGTCGGTGTACATCAAAGACATCCATATCAGGTCAATTTATGACTCATGAGTGGGAAGATGGGCATGGTTTATGATAGGCTGGGGGGTGTAATTCCTACCTCAAGCTACCCTGGGCAATGAATCATGGATTGAAAGGTATAATGGCCCGTTTAACGGATGCCTTTCAGTGGCCACTGGGGGTGCATTGGTTTAAAATTGGAACTTGTACTATAACCTAGGCCTCAAATAAGCGCCGGTCTTGGATAAGACTAGGGATTGATTGATTGATTTGTTTAACGTCCCAAATTAATCAATCAACCCCTAGACCTTATAAAAGACCGGTGTTTATTCGAGGCCTGGATTTAGTACAAATTCCAAACCTAGGGACGAAGCGGTACTGAAATCTATACATGTTGGGCCACTTAAACAGACCATTGTAGCACAGGCTGAATGAGATATAGGTCTAACTGCTCTTTCAATCATATCTCAGTTGCCAAGATGGGAACATGTCTGTGGGACATGGCAATCAGTTTCAAATTAGTCTCAAGTCAGACCTTTCACCTGGCCTTTTACCCTTGGTATCATTTGTCTTGTGGACATGTATCCAAGTGACAGACTAATTATTATGAACATGTGTAGGGTATACAGCTTAACAGTAACACCTTTCTCGACAATTCACATACTGGCAGTTCTATTTACAACAAAAGTAAACATACAGAATTCTCACTTTCCTGTGGGAAACATATGAAGAGGAGATTTCCTTGCTGTCTTTTTTTTTCTTTCCTAACGAAAGAGTGTGTGTAACCTTCAATTACTTGTTACAGGGTGAGTATATCTATGGCTTATGGCATGGAATTGTTTAGGCACCAGGGTCCAAAATCAACACAGGTCTCAGATAAAATGCTAAGATTAATGTAGGAGGATGTTGAAATAAATCATAAGCACTGAAAAAGTACATTCAAAGTGCCAGTCGCAAATAACAGCTGGGATTATAATTGGAATTGCTTAGTGCCGGGGGACCTAAAAGGGCGACTACATCACTTATCATAGAGGAGTTGGAAGTCCCTTTACTTGCAGTTTAAACCATGTAGAGACTATGAATGCCTTCATACAGCCCCACCAGGTCTACATTGTCCATGGGCTGCAGTCACCAGAACATGTCAGCTAACTATTACTAAACATGGGGTGTACCACTATGGACCCTGTGTATATGGAGTGTATATAGCGACCTTTTTTATGCCCAGTACCAGTAGGCGTGGGACATTTTACCACAATGTTACTGGTTAGACCAAAGTCAGCAGTATGTCGCTTATGTCCAACGGGTGGGCCACTGGCCGACTGCCAGGCTGTATTGGCCTACCTTCTTTCTCTTTGCTGATGGAAAAAGGTGAGGAAAAGTACCAATAAAAAATAATAAATGCGTTTCTTGTTAGAGCACATTGTTGCTCGCGCCTGTGATGTGTTTTTTATCATTCGCGACACATATTATATTATGGATACCAGCATCTAACCATATTGTTTCATGTAATTATAATGTAGTGCGTAGTACTGGCTGGCTATGCTGGCACGTATATTAAACATGCCATGCTAGGACAAGGTATGCTTTTAGGTGCTTAGAACTTACAAGGACCTTTAAACAAGTAAGGTCTGCCAAGAACAAACTATTTAAGTCCTACATCCATTTTAACCCCTTAAGGACTGATTGCACGCTAATACACTATGCCTGTTGGTTGCCATGATGCATGAATGCTGCCCTAGTGAGTAACTCACCAGTGAGTAACTCACCAGGGTTACATTTGCACAGCATAGCATGAGAGTATACCTCAAAGGTCAACATGATGCATGAATGCAGCCCCGGTAAGTAGTGGTTTGATTGATTTGTTTAATGTCCCAAGGCCTGTAGGACTTCATGGGACTGCCTGGTAAGTAGTTGTGAGACTACTCACCAGGGCTGCATTCATGAATCATGCTGACCAATGAGAATTATGATTTAATGCACTATCGGCCCTTAAATGTTTAAATAAGTTAGGTTTGCCAAGAAAAAAATATTTCAGCCCTACATAGATCTATGTTAAAGTATGTGCGAACTGGCGCCTGGAGTGAAATTGTGTCGTAAAGTGTAAAATACCTTGAATTTATTTGCATAAATCAGTATGCATTTAGATGTCACTAATATTCATCTAATGTTAGTGAATATTTCACTATAACTACTGAAGAATGCATGGAGTCCTATCGACTACCTCAGCATGTCATTCATGTGAGAAACATAAATTGCACATAGTCGTGTTACTTGGGGCGGTCATGTTTGTTATCGCATACAACATCAATCACATAAATGGAAATGGTCCCAGAAATTTACATCCCGATACCAATGCTATGGGTGCAGACCGCTAAATTTGTGTTGCATTTCTAGAAATCAACATACATGATGGCTTGTGGAATTGTGTATTGAATGGGAATACATAGTGGCCCTGGATGGGGGATTCCCCGTCCCCAATATCAATTTTAAGAAATGCTTGTGTACAGGTCTCATGTCTTGTGTCACCTTTAAGAACCTATGTCCCATGTCGAATTTAAGAAACCATGAAAGTCACGTCACTTTTTGCCGCATGCTACTAAGGCCCATGTCATATTTCGATTTCAAGAAATGACCATGTCATCATGTCAAATTTAGCATTGCACGATGCATGACGCCTATCCACAGACTCACATGAGTGCTCCTTTGCATCTATCTCATGGTTTTATGAAGGAATTAAGAATGAATTTACCGAAATGGATGTCGGCATGTCTTGTTTACAATGCCATTTGGTCATACGACGTCATCAGAAAATCATATGACCTGAGCGTGAAATATGCACCCTGCATATCTTAGAGGTGCCATGAAATACATAAGCAAACCATGTGATATTTTTACATCGTATTCCCCGAGGTGGGACTGGTCGTATCCCACGAAGCCAGTAAAAAATCCCATGGAAGTGGACATTTGCATTTATGTCATGGCCTAGAGGATTATTTTGCTTTTATATGAAGAAAAAAAGCTCAGATCAAAACCCAAGATGGCGGATGCCCATTGAATACATTGAATACATTGTATTCCATCCCCCCATTGAATACTGTCCTATAGTAACGATCGTATCTGCCATGAAATACCGCAGCATAATGTTGAACCTATAGGGTTGCTGTAT
Source organism: Acholoe squamosa (assembly GCA_949317995.1). Lineage (NCBI taxonomy): Eukaryota > Metazoa > Annelida > Polychaeta > Phyllodocida > Polynoidae > Acholoe > Acholoe squamosa. The sequence goes on from OX439035.1 coordinate 9,313,231, forward strand.
CTAATCATATGTACCATGGGATACATAGGTAGATGGCACTAGTGACTATACCCGTTACCACTCTAATTGGTAGATTAGACATTGCTAAATAGTACTCTCAAAATGTCAAATTCTCCTTCAGTGCCCTGTTGTTATTGGTCAAAGATCAATGGCCAATGGTCAGAATCAGTCCCCACCTTGTGTACCTTGTAATGGATAAAGTGTACCACTTATATAAGCACCATAAACATGGTATTTATTACTACCACAAATACAAAATCACTGCTGTGAGACCTTAATGCTTGTATCAATACCAGCTGGTGTTGGTGGAAAGGGGAGGGGGCAGAGTCCAAGCTTGATGCCAGAATAAAACCTATCATTCATAGTCTAGCTCTTTCACAATCAAAAGGCCAACAGTGCATTTATGCGTCATGCCCATTGGTAGTTATGCTGTAGAATGCCGCACTGGTTAGTTTGCTCGCCATGACAGCATTCATGCATCATGCCAAATCCATTGGTTTGATACACACCTGAAGGGTTGCATGATGCAGCAAAGAGGGCCTGGAGAGCAGACTTCATTAGTGCATCATGCTGACCAATGATGCACCAAAGCATAAGTGAACCATGAGGTTCATATTCATACCCAGTCCCTATCTATAAGAGAGTTGGGGCCACATTGGTTAGGGAACTCCTTGCTTTTCATAATAGCATAATATGTTAATGATAGAAAAATATTCTAATCATTCATGATGCCCAAAAAACAATGTGTGCAGTAACAGACTTTTTATCTCAGACCCTCTTATGAATGTAAAAATGAAGTACGCCTTTTTATATATCTTATTTTCATCATTGTCATGGAGCTCCCCATTTGTGACAGGAAAATGAGTTTTCTCATTCAATAACTGGTATGTGCATATCAATATACAGATAGAGACAGATAAAAAAAGGTCCAGCTTCAACTGCCTCCATTGTTAGACTATATGGGAGGTGTCTGCGGTATACCGTCCGCCTTATTGGGACACCTGTGGCACACCCTGGCGAGTGTAGTGGGAATTTGGCGCCGTGCCAATGGTTCAATATGGTCCCACCAGTCTCCAAGTCTCTGAACCTAGCCATGACTCTCCACCCACATGTTTGGTTTCTTGCCATTGGTATTGCTTGTCATGAATAACCAACAGGTATGAATTTATGTACAGGTAGTTGTATCAGCTGTCTTAAATTACAAGGGATATGTCCATATTATGGTGTACACATGTACCATCGGATCTATGACAATCACGAATGATCGATAATGATTAAATTTTGGAAAAATTGGGTGCCATCGCAAATAGGCTACCGATCCAATCGCATGAACAGAAATGAATGTAATTTCATTGGAATTGATTGCAAGGCAATTGACAAAAATCCCTAAAAATTGGAGATTTATGAAACAGAAATTTACTCAAATTCAACTAGGTCTGAAACACATAAATTAATAAACTCAACAGGAGATGCGCCTTATACACACATCACGGGTTATGAAAACACCAGCGACACTGGTAGAGATCCCATGAGACCCCGAGCCTGGCCTGGTGTGGTTTGTGTGTAATTGGGTGTGTAATGCAGGCAGTCAGGTGGTTAGGATTAAGGTGTACAAGGGTGGACGAACTCATGATCCACATGGATGAGGCTAACAAAGAGGGGAGGGGAGTCAGCCAGATGCAGACAAAACACAATAGGGTTTAAGATGAGGGGTAAGCTTTACTGCCTCCATTTGTAAAGTTAGCATTATTGTAGCCATCTCCCTGTATGTCTCTCACCCTCTGTCTGCCTTTGTCTCTCTCTATGTGTGTCTCTGCGCCACTCCCTGTCTGTCTCTGTCTGTCTGCCTGTCTCTCTCTCTCTCTCTCTCTCTCTCTCTCTCTCTCTCTCTCTCTCTCTCTCTCACTAAATCACTTTCCCTCCCACTTCTGCTTCTGTCTCTATCTCTCTGTATGCTCTCTCTCCTCTCTCTGTCTCCTATTTTTTCTTCCTCTCTCTGTTCCTACAATTAAAATCCTCTTTCTTCACATTTTCCTTTATTCATATCAAAGCTGGCCTGCTCATTATTCAGAGACATTTTTATACTACACCTATGTCAAGGGCACTTCTCAAACCCAGGTACACAACATTATATATGCTTACGAATTCCAAGTGCCAACACCTCATAGCATACCCATAGCACACCCTTCTATGTATAATACCACATAGGGACACCCCCTCAAATTTCCAAAATGCTCTCTCATCCATTTTCTTTCCCTTTAACTCTTCAAATAATGTTTTGTGAAAAGTTGCATAACATCTATCAATTGGATTGGTAAAATACTTGATTTATGTCCTGGAAATCAATCCATCAGGTAAGTATCAATGCATCATGCCAGGCAATGAGCATGATCCATCGATACAATGTACAGTCCATCGAAATGGTTATGGTAACATGGTTTAAGTGGCACTTTTCCATGGCAACAGGTGCAAACAACACATTGTTGACTTGTACCTATCACTGTGCATGGCCCATGTAGAGAGTCTCCTTCACGCTCTAGCCTATAACATTGGTCAAGTCAAGAGGTATAGTGTTTGGGTATAGGTGGGGAGGCAGATTTTACATAGGGAGGTCTGTCATATTGAGTAAGGGCTGTTCTAGAGGTAGAGGGGTAAATATGACCTGCTCTATGCCTTTAGGTGAGGGTGCTCTAGGGTATGGGGGTTATATTAAATATGGATAGACCTTCAAGAGGCACCATGCAGGTTAGCCTATTGTAAATGCCCATGGAGGTGTTGAGGGGAAGGGGACTTCACCTTGTATGCCTTCTCTCTTACTCACTCACTCACTCTCTCTCACTCTCTCTCTCTCTCTATTTTCTTTAATCAGTTTAAAATCGTTATCAGTACTGCATACAGAAAAGTCTATTCACCTGATTAAATCCGGCTTTATCCATTTCACAACAACTAATGCATTAGTGCATCATGGAATTGATCAGCATGATGCGATAATGAAGTGCTGATGATGAGTAGACTCACCAGGAGTTCATAAGTGCATCATGCTGACCCTCTGGGAGTGTATAAACCCTGGGGGGGGGGGGGTACCCAGGATGGAATATGCTACCGACTGCAAAACGGGTGCCTGAAGCGGAGGTGATCAGACAAATCTTTAGGGGCGGTAACTGTGCACCCCTCAAAAATGGAGGACAGTAACTGTATGTACACCTCTAATATAAGGGGCAGTACCTGTGTGTGCAACTCAAAAAGAGGGGGTGATAAATATCTTCTCCGCTCCAAAAAGAGATTACTCTACATATCAGGGTCCATGCTGCACATATTTCTGCAAATCTCAGGTACAGTCCCTTCAAATACCCTGAAACTAGGGGCAGTAACTCCAAATGCCTTAAAATCAGGGGGCGGTGGCTTCCTTGGGGAATCTGGAAGCAGTCATATCACCTGGATTTAGAAGGTCGGTAGTTTGGCAGTGGTGAGATACCATCATATAGTGAGTGCCCCCTCCGGTATAAACCCCATAAGGTGGACATGATGCATGAATGAAGCCCTGGCAGGTTTATCTGACTTTAATCAGTACACATTTAGTCTGACTCCTACACCAGGTTCATACACCCACAGGAAGTCCTGACTCTGCCAATACGCCTACAGGAAGTTCTGTATACACCCACAGGAAGTTGTATAGGCCCTGTACACCCAAAGGAAGTCCTCAGTCACCTGGGGCAGTAAAGGTATAATATTATATGACCTGTAGAACACATGTTCTGTGACATTACTTAATTAGCCTCCTCACCTGTGGGTCATCATGCCAGGCCAAGACGGGGGGGAGGGGAAGGTAAAAATAAGTAAAACACAGTACAGTATAAATTTACAAAGATAAATGAAAAGTAGAAAATACTGTAAAACCCCAGGCCTAAGCCGCGCCCACACATACGCAACACCCTGATTTGCAAACAAAGCTATAAGAAACAACATATTATATGCAAAATTAGTTTTACGGTACAAATCTATAGATTATACAAGCCAAATGATCTAAAATGCCCCTTGGAGCTTGAACTCAAATCCATTCTTGACCAAAACGGCACAGTCAGCTATTTTTCTGGGTAAGGCCACACAGGAGACAAACCTAGTCAGTCATTTACCGTGATCTCACTTCCTTCTTCTAAATTTCACAGAAATGCCACATAAATAGCAATGGCCTCCAGGTAATATAGGCTGAGAGTCTAGAGGGAGTGACAATAAAGTGCCATCAGATGCCCAGTAACCATACTGCTACATCCTGTGTTATTCAGACACAGCTCAATGGTGGACTACCAGGGATCCTAGGGGTACGGAGCAATCTGTGTACTTTATAATAATGGTCACTAAGACGACCCTTAAGTCTTTAAGGGCCGCTAATGTAGGAGTGCATCATGCCCATTGTTAGCCATGATCCACCGATGAAGTGCGGTGAGTGTGCTCGCCAGCACTTCATCTCTGATCCTCATCATGGTGACCCTCGCAGCGTGTGGCATGGGGTCGGCATATTGTGTGAATGTAGCCCCAGTGAGTTAAATTGCAGACTGTCAGTAACTCAACAAGGCTGCATTCATGATGGGTCAGCATGATGCATGAATAAAGCCTTGTACGTATACTGACCAGGGCTCCATTCATACATCATACTTTCCAAAAGGGCATAAACCTGAGGCCCTTAAAGAACTAGTTAGAGACCTTGAGGGGATGTGGAGAAGGAAGGAAAAAGGTCCTAAGGTTTGAAGTGGGTCAAGAGTTTGTGTGGACAGGGTCAGCTAGATGTCAACTCTATCAGAAACAGCAAACACTGCTATGGTAGGTCTATATTTAGAATGTTACTACTAATGAGGAAGGTTCTATGCAATGCAATGAAACTTGAGTCTCCCCACTTCCAAACATTCATTAAATTCAATCAAATAATCAACTTCTTTTGGTCCGCAGTTGCACCAACGTTAAGAAGTCCCCATGGCCTTTAATTCTATAGTTGTTCATATATAATAAATTACAGAGATCCCCACTTAAAGGGTGTTGGCAGGTAACGGTTCTCCTCTGTTTAAACCCTTCACTCCTTCCTGTACCTTTTTTTCTCTACCTGTCAGTTCGTTGGCTAGTTCACGTAGATACCGCCTGAGGGCTCTGTCAGTCCTCACAGACGCTGGGTGGGGGGACAAAGACCTTACGGCACACCTACACAACTGGAATGTCTGAGAACATTAAGTACAATGGTGGATCCATTCCTTTTGTAGGCAACTTATTAGTCAACTTGGGTTTTGGAATCTACTTGAGGATTTCCAGATGCAAATAAAATATTCTGCACTGGTATCAAGGTGAGCATCACTATGAAATGAAAAATACGATATTCATTGGGTAAACCACAGTTTCTACTGTCTTACAATAGTATGTGAACATATTTTTAGGTATACATTTCAGTGGCAGATCCACGACTTGCAAGAGGAAGGGGACGCTTTTGCTCGGCATATAACGAGGAGGTCTATCCCTATTGTTTTGGCAAAAATCAAGGCTTAAAATGGCAAAATAAATTTTTGAATAGTACTGGCAAAAAGGGTGGGGGGGGGGTTAATTCGCCATGATTTTCAATCACCCCTTAAGCACGACTGAAATACTGCAAGGTATAGTAAATTTATTGGTGAATTCTAAAACTTGATAGGTTCATCTCTTCCTGTTAAGGAGCATTATTTATAACCTAATATGTCCATATATATATATATATATATATATATATATATATATATATATATATATATATATATATATATACTAGACCAGGAACCATTTGACCCCGTTAGACAACCACAGGCCCCTATTGTGTACAATGATACACCCGTGGTAATCGTATAATGGCTTCTGGAGGTTATTTCAAACCACGATACGATCCAAGCAGCTGAAATCGGATGATGGTGCAGGGCAGGGCCTTAACTAACTCATTGTGGTGTAGTTCGGGATTTTCGTATTTATAAGGTAGATCTTAAAGAGTTTAATAGTGGAACTTCATGAAATTTCATTGAACAAATACAGGTAGTGACTTCATTTCTACACACGATACTTATCAATCTGGGCTACAAGAGGGCCTGCCAAATAAATCAGCTGCACATAGGATAGGCATATTACTCAGGGTATGTGGGAACGATACTAGACTTATAGTTGTGTAGGTATGGTATGGTAGTGGTGGTGGTAAACAGAGAGGAAGAGAGAGAAGATAGACAGAGGGACAGAGAGGGAGAGAGAGAGAGAGAGAGAGAGAGAGAGAGAGAGAGAGAGAGAGAGAGAGAGAGAGAGAGAGAGAGAGAGGAAACCCAGAGTAAGGAAGAAAGTGAGGTATTTGGGACCAGGTGAAATTCAAGAAATCTGGAAGGCCAAGGGAACATACCAACTCTCAGAATCTACAGCCATAGTGAAAAGAATAAAATACAGACTAAATTATGAGCTATAGCATGCCATAGTTGTAGTCAAGAAGGGGATATAATATATACGTTTAGGATACAGGTGTCTATAGCACCAACCACACCCTAAACATACCCCCTGTACCTCGCTGTATGCTGAGACCTGGGAGTGGTTAAGCCACGTTGTATAAGATGACGTGGGAAGCTAAAACAAAGGCCTACATACATGTGTATTACAACCTTGGCTTAACAATAACCCTTTAAGGAACATGTGGTGCACTAATGCTTCATATCTATTGGTTACGAATATGCATGGATGCATCCCTGGTGAGTTACGTGGGAGGGCTGCAATCATGCATCATGCCTGTTGAGCTGGCATCCTCCAGAAGGGTCTGGGTGATCCACCAATGCAGCACTGGTGAGTATTAGCGCATCATGACGACCATAGAAGCAAAATGAACCTTTTACGCATTTTCCAGTTGTTAAATGGTTCCCTGTGCCTTAGCTAATTGTTAGCACAGGGAACCAGAGTATAGTGTCAACATGTACTTGGGTATGTAGAGGTTTTAGCACACATACACAATACTTTGATATTAATTAAACCTCAACATGTATTAACGTACTAGTTTTTATTTTATGTGAATAACTTCTTCCCGTAGAGATAGCATTGCGGAGCCGATCGCCACACCCCCAGTGGCGTAACGTGTCTCGATCCACCACAGCGGCTGATCCACTACTGCAGCCTTGTTCCAGGCGCATGTAAACATTCAAAATGGCAGACCGCCGCTCGTACGGGGCACTCAATATCGGATTTTGATAATTTTTCCTTATCTAAACCTCTAAAAACATAAAATAAATATAGAACTAAACTCCCCTGGTATCCTCGGTGGCCTATCCACCCCTCGGGAGTTGTCTCCCCCTCAGGCTAACGCCCTCGGGGGAGACAACTCCCTCGTGGTGGATCGACCACCTCGTACACCACGGTCGTTTAGTTATATCTATGTATACCTAATGCCTAAAGCATCAATGCTGAGTTAAATACTACTAAGACATCAGCTAGCTCTACAAAGATATCACTAGACCGTTTTAGGAGCGATAGAACAATCACATGAAAGTATTTTAACCCACTTCCTACAGTTTAAATCTTCAATACCATGAATATTCTTGAGGAGTTGATAATGCATTGACGCATCATGCACACTAGCCTTCTTGTATTGTCAGCTGATTATAGCTGGAGATCCACTGGCGTAAGTTTCTTGGGATTTGCACTTGTGCGTGTGTTCTCGCAGAGCAGTCGCAAATATAAAATTTTTAGATTTCTGTGAATCTAGTCGCAGGCCGCACAGACATCGCATGTACGTAGTCGCAGCAGCAGATCCACTGCTGTTTTCTGTGAGGAGACACGCACAAGTACAATTCGCAAGAAATTCGCGGCAGTGGAACTCCAGCATATGGCGACCAATAACGATGAGGCATTACTGCACCAGTGGCCCTTAAAGTGCCCACTATTAAATAATCCCTAATTTATAGCCCTAATCAAATATCCCCATTTATCGAAACCTGTTAACTGACGTGATCAAATACCCATGCAACTCAAAATACCAATAACTGAAATTGAGATATCATCCTAGCAGTAGACAGATATGATAAATGGCCGATATGACAAATGGCTATTGATACAGGGATGATAAACCCTTCAAGGGCAGCTGATGCATTAATGCATCATGCCCATTGGTCGTCATGATGCACCAATGAAGTGGTGGCGAGACTGCTCACCGGCACTTCGTTGGAGCATCATGCCGACCCTCTGAGCGTATAATGTATCATTTTGTAGGGTCAGTTTGATGCACCAATGAAGTACAGCACTTTGTTGGTGCATCATGATGACCACTGTGCATGATGGACTCCTGCATCATCCCTTTTAAGGGTTAAATTAATAGCTATAATGTGCCAAGGCCCCTGTCAGGTGCCTACATTGTCCATGTATAGAGCTGTCAAACAAGTGTAATGGTATCATTAATATTCCATACCTGTATACACCTGCCATAAAACATGCTATAGATGTAGGTATGACATGTGAAAGGGTAATAACGTATTTGAAACTGACTCTGTGAGGGATGCATATAAATACGCAGCCCTCACAGAGTCAGTTTCAAATATATATACAGCATAATGCAGACGGCCTACCACTCACAGTGAAGAAAAGAATATTCAATCTTATTAAAGTTTCATACCCATTTGTCGTCAAGATGATGGGATGCAGCCCCTGGTGAGTAACTCACAAATATGTCAAAGATGTGAGTAACTCACCCGTGCTGCACTCATGAATACATCATGCCAAACCTACGGACAAGCCACTGTCCTAAAAGGCTGGCATAATGCACCAATGCAATACTGGTCACTGGTGAGTTACTCACCAGCACTGCATTGGTGAATCATGCTGAAACATTAACATGAAAGCTGACGTATTCTGCAGTCTATAAAGGGTAAAATCTGGGTTACTAGGTGAATGAATATAATTATGTTATTGTGCTTTGTTTATAATTTTGGCATATTTTGACACATTTTGACAGATGTGGCACATTCTGATGCCAAAAGTAGCTCCATAATTCACACCTACTGACAGGGCTATGCCATTCTGGTGGTCCGAGATCTGACCAGGCAAGAGGAAAGGACACATGGCGCATCCCTACTGCTTTCCATCTTGTATGGATAAAAGACCATATAGACCTACGGCATATAGGGCATTAGCACATTAGGCTATGGAGGCCGCCATTAGACCCCGACTGCACTATGACTAACACCTTCAGCCCCCGTCTCCGCAGTAAATGCCAGGGATGCTTCCCATTGGTCAATAATACAATAGCCATGTGCCGTATAGGTAAGCTATAACTGCCCATTATGTCTAATAATGTTTTCATTTGCAATTCTAAGTAACTAAGAACACATGTTTCTAACGTTTATGCCCTGACAAAGGTACTATAGGAGTGCGGTAGGTTGACTGCAGTAAAATATATTTCAACGGTTGCGGTGGAAATGCATATATGAAAAGTGATCTATTTAAGTGTCCTGGCGCATATAGATTTCAATACCCTGTACCCCGTCTAAGATGGCTGCCTGCATTGGGTGATCCCTTACAGTGCCATACACCCGGTACCGTGGGTAAGGCATGGTTCTGGGGTACTATTTTGGTTTCAGTGCAAATCGATCAGCTTTATCTAACCATTTATTGGACTATGTAAATATTGGTTGTTCCATGGTTTGGAACAGAGGGTGGGTTTAAATTTGAGTTCAGTGAATAGCTTGTGTAAATGGATACAGCCTGAAGTGCTGCCTACAAGGGTACATACATTGGCATACATAACAGCTCTCGGAGAGAGGAAATGTTGGATGTTATATGCTTTTTCATCTAGCATCAGAAAACCTATGATTATAGATTTACAAGGGCCGGTGAATTATTCCTGAGTTAAGAAAGAGACATGTATAGATCTCTTAAGTTAATATTGTCAATCATTCAAAGTGGGGGCTACCCAGAATGGAAGATAAAAAACAATAACAAAAGACAAACAATTATTTTAATCGACCAATAACAGGGTTGTATCGGAGGCTTTGTGTTGCCTGGGGAACCCTGAAAAACATCAACAAAGAAAACTGTTTTTCCATGTCAGTATCAGTCATGTCTATCTTCCAGCAAATACCATGTTTATTAAGGGAGTCTCTACTTTAACCCAGCCTTTGACTCAATGTATACGTGACAATGTGAAGGAGTAGGGTGAATAGGAATACACCTGGATGGCTGAACATCTAAATATAGAATTATCTCCAGGTACAGAAGTAAGCATGGCTCTGTCCCATTGGGACAGCCCTTTGGGGTGTTACCCCTCTATATATCATGGCAGAAAGCTCTGGATTCAAAGATTGGATAATGCATGAATAATATCAAACCTGGAAGGGTAACATGTTGTCTTCAGGAAGCAAGTTCAATTTCCCTCAGCAATGCAGTGCCACAAACTAACCCACCAGCAGTGGCTCAGTGCCCTAATGCTGTTTCTATGGGAGGGTATCACAGCTGTATGAAGCACACATGCAAACAGGCCAGTTAATGGCCGAGACTGCATCCGTACACCGTGAAGCGCAAAGGATTAAAATGTTAGACAGCCATCAAAGGGTTTAAAGGAAAAAGGGCAATTTATGTTAGTTTCTGCCTTGATGCTTCTCTTGAAGCAAACAGCATGCCCACAGGCAATGTTTGGTTGTAAACTTACTTATTTTTCTTCCCCTCCACCACCCTTTATCATCCTACCCTTTGTTGTATAATTCAAAATTTATATTGGGGGAAAATGGATTTGGTGCACATGGATACACATACATGAAATGTAATGTCATGTCATATCACTGACATGGATTGTTATCATGTAAAGTCCTATATGCCTATTTAACAGCTTATATGGAACCTGTAATCTCTTAAGTGAGCTTGATAACAGGTATTGTAAGAGTTGGTTTACCTTAGCCTCTGACAAAAGGAAACGTAAGGCAAGAATCAAAGGAATTAATAGATGAATAAATAAATGAAAGGAGATAGAGAGGAAAATACATTATATTATGAAGACATATCAGAGGCAGTGTTTGCTTAAGATCCAATGTATGTAGGAAAGCAAAAGTGGCTTTGAAACTTGGCACAGCAGGTCGTTAGGCAGAAGAAGCTTTTTCCTTTTTCCTAGGATACCACCTCCCTCCTTTCCCATTTGCTTTGTATGACATGCTATCTCTGACCAACAAATAAAGTTGCAAACCATGCTATTACATTCAAAAGATATCAGTAAAGGGCCAATTTAATTGTCGACCTCCTGACAATGTCAGATAATCTGGATCTCAGGTGAAATTCATTATTTAAGTGTAAAGGGGAAGGGATGTTTTACACAATGAACTAGCTGTAAAAAGGTACACCAGAGACATATACCTAAGGCTGCTGTGGGTAGCATTATATGTACAGCCTATTGTGGTGTGAGTAAGAATGTGTGCTTATATTCACAGTGGGAGGGAGTGGGAGTCCTCTTTCTAACACTCTTCTTTAATATCTAAACATTGGAAGGAAACCTAACCCATAAACAGCCACATGTCTTTAAGGTTGATGCACATTTGGCTTCATTATGTACTGTACTGGTGAGTATCTCACCAGCACTGCTTTTGTGCATCATAACCTTTGGCACCTGCAGCATGGTATATGGAAGTAATATATAGGCAGGAGCAAATCACCAGATCTGTATTAATACATCATCACGCCCCGAGATTAGAGTTCACTGCGCCCTTAAATAGCTAGAGCACTAGGGGGAGGGGTGTATTAAAAACCATTGTCAGCTATGCGGCCATGTGTGCATAGGCAACAATGAAATATATGCAAAGAGAGTTTTCTTTTCTATCAACATTTCTTTATATTAACATGTCTGTTGGTCGAGGGCAGGAGCCTGGCCTAGCCTAGCAGTTGCTGAGCCTATATAGGTCCACAAACATTAAATGGGATATTTGCGAAGCATGTAAAACCTAGCGTTAAGGACGGCTTTTTCATTGACATGATTCTGGGGGCGTCTTAAGGAGGGAGGAGGCGTCTGCCATGATGTAAGCAGGCATGACATACAACACTTTTTTTATACTGTAAAGCCTTGCGTATAAGCAGTGGCTTGTGGGCCATGTTAGGGGTGAGTCTTGGCTTCTCAGATTGGAGCGTCCTGAACTCAGGGTGCAGCATATAGGTGGGGGTTCAACTATAGCTCAATACAATACATTTGGTGCGGCGTATAGTATTCTTTTAAACTCTAGCTTCGGCTTTCAGTGAGTATCAATTTTGGCAAATTGTGATCACTTGATGTTAAAAGTTATCTGTGAATGCAGTACAACTACACGTATATCGCTTAACTGCCAATCTATCTCTTCTATTTAGGCATTATTTAAAACTCATATATATATATATATATATATATATATATATATATATATATATAAATATATATATATATATATATATATATATATATATAGGGGCTAGATTATACAAGAGGAGCAGCTTATATGCTACGTTTTACTGTAGTATTTCTTTTGTGTGTATGGGTGTGCACAGGTTGGTTCTGACACCTCCCTATTGAAGTGGGAGGCTTATAAAGAGGTGGGTTCATATTACCAGCTGCTCTGTCTCTGTTTGGGAAGTAGATACTTGGTACATAGAAGACTTAGACACACCTTGTTAGGTTATTTAATTCTTCTATCAAGTCATTTCAATTCTGTCTTGAAGCAATAGTGCATTGGATCGGATTAGAATATTTTTTTCTATATCTATTATACAGTATATATACCGTTTGGGCTTACAGTGTGTCTTGCTTTTCTAAAATGCAACACCGGTCGGTATTTTGTCACATAGTGAAGCATATACATTTGTAGTACTATGTGTTTAAGGCGCATCTTGGGTATAAGGTGCACACTGACTTCGAAAGAAACCTGCAGTTGCAGGAGGCTTGATCTAAACCCACTTAGATCTTTTCATGTAAATAACCTTCCTTATATAATGCACCCAGTCTCTTTTACACTGTTTTAAGGCATAAGGAGTAATCCCCACGTATAAGATGCAGCTTATATTCAGGGATTTATGGCACATAACTTGGCTACCTTAAATCAAAATACTGTCAGTATGGCACCATGTGCTAGCAGTAGAAGACTTGCTTTTATAATTTCCATTTTCTTATAAATAGAGCTGTACACATTCAGCCTTCGTATTGTGGTAAACAGGACGTCTAAAAACATCATGACTAGCTGAAACCAGATTGTAGGTATTATACTATGCTGCCCTGTGCCTGTGTAGAGGCAATATAAAAGGTGGAGGGGATGAGATGATTCTAGACACTGTTATTTGTGGTGTCACCTTCACAAGTGGGCCTTAACGATGGTAGCTTCCTACACACACCCAGGCCCCACTCACACATGTGCACTGAGGCCCTAAGGGAGTGGTGATCTTTTAACAACAGTAGGGGGTGTTGCGGATTTTCATGTCACATGAAACAAAAAAAAAAAAAATCAAACAAAATTGAAGATCAGATCAAATTTTCCGATCCCCAGCCCTGTAGCGCCCTCATGTTTTTTTTCCCCAAGTGAAAGCTATTATAACAAAGATGATTTTGGCAGAACTATTCTCAAGCAAATGGATGAAATACGGTATTGGCCCATATTTGCAACAGGTATTTGAATAAGCACTGGTCCCAAATTAGCGCCGGGGAACAGGCATATTGAAATTTAAAAATTCACTATAATGTATAAGTATTGAATAAGCGCAGGTCTTGAATAAGGGGCACAGGTTTAAAATCAATAAGCCCTCGAGCGTGTTGCTCCTATGGTAAAAAGAGCTGTCAGTAGGAACCCTCTTTTCAAAAGAAGTCACGCTCTGTTCCACCATTTAACTTGCACTCACCACATTAGTCTGAAAAGGCACCTGCCTTGTTTAAAACAGAGAGAGCTGCACTATCAGGTACCTACTCATATCACACACTCTATAGTATATTATACTGACTGACTTCTCCCAACTAGGTACCCACTCAAATCCCCCTTTTGTAGCACCGTACTTGAATGACCACTTGTGAGACAAGTTATATCTACATGAAAGGAAAGGACTGGAAATGAGAGCATTTTTAGCCAGCTCTTCCTTTTACTATAGGAGCAACACCCTCCAGGGGCGCTTATATACAGATCAATATGGTACTTGGGTTTCACATGCTCCCTAGGGGTCCTACTGTAATTTGCTCATATCTTCCATTCAAAATTGATCACCTTTTTTTAACTGCTACCTCATTATAGGGGGAAGGTGTTGACTTGGAGGGGAAGGGGTAGCTGGGGGGAGGGGGATATACAACTGCGTCATAACATGACAGTTTCATGACCTCTCTCACTCCAGTCCTGATCAAAACAACTTCCCCAAGGTCGATGTAAGTATACCTGTATGTCATTAATTATAGTTATCTTCTAGCAATCTCTCAAAGTTAAAAACATGCTTTCTATGTTCAGTCATTTTTATCTGCCAGGTAAAATTATTTGAGATTATATGACAATCATTTCTAACTGTCCTACAGAAACAGCAAGCTTAAGTTTCCATTGCTGGCTCTATAACTCCATTGTTATTTGTGTCTGATATTATGTAGCCCATTACCCCCTACAAGGGCACCTTGCAGGTCCCACATACCCCTACTTGCAGATGATATATAGTGATAGACTGAGTGTAAGATGGACTGAGGCCCAGGTGGGTGCCACTTGTCAGCCATCATCATTACTTGTGACAGTACCTACCTTATTACCTGTATGGGTACAGGTAGGTCATATAACCATGTCAATAACATGCCTGTGAACCAGAAAAGAGACATGCACACATGCCAGAGAAAAACATATTTCAATAGGGGTTTGGGGCTATTGAAGTGAAAGTGAAGAACAGAGCCATGAGACTGAGTTTCTCAACACCCCCGTGGAGAATGAGTAAGGAATATTGGATCTCATCCAAAGCTGTAGCTATATAGTAAGGTTCGTTCTAAATATGAAATAAAGGAACATTTGAGACTTGGTTGGACGAATAGATTAAATGAATATCTCTGGCAGGGGGGGGGGGTAGAAGAGAATGCTATGGAGGAGGGCTACTGGCATGTCCTATGGAACAGGAGGATGGAAAGAAATATTTGACGAAATGAAAGGAATACACTATATCAATAAGCCATTGTGCAAATGGGATGTCTCCCAGTATTAAGCTACATGGTGCTTGTAATGCATGTAACTCTTTAAGGGCCGCTGAAGCATGAACGCATCAATCCCATTGGTCGTCATGATGCATGAATGCAGCCCTGGCGAGTAACTCGCCAGGGCTACATTTAAGAATCATGCCGACCCTATGGGGGTGATTTACTCCCGGAGGGTCGGCATGATGCTCCAATGAAGTGCTGGCGAGCAGAATCGCAAGCACTTCATTGGAGCATCATGACGACCAATGGGCATGATGCGCTACTGTATTATCGGCCCTTAAAGGTGTAGATAGTTATATGGGTGTAGTTTTATAGTCTGTGTATACATTAAGTATTGTATAATGGCAGACAGGACTTGAACTAATCCTTTGTACACATTTCCTGTTGAATAATGGCACGACAGGGATTTCCTCTCATGATGATGATCCTATACACGGGATTTATAAAGCATAGGATATAACATATAATGGAATCAGGTTTTGAAGTAAGAGGATTATCTAGTTTTTGTGATTTCTTTTCTCTGTATGATTGCTACCATCTTTTTACACAATACTTCCTGACTTGTACAACATTATTACTTAGTTCCAAAGCATCTTCATAATAGAAGTTCTTTTGTCTCACACTAATTATGTACTGTGTGTTACAAATGAAACAGATAATAAATAGATTTCTTATCTGTTTCATCTGTTTCAGTTAGGAAATGGGGAGTTTATGCACCTTTTGTGTCTCCTTCTCTGTACCCATGAACCTAGGTTTTGATAATATGAGAATGATAGCCAGCTGAGGGTATGAATGCATACATTTACTTCATATTATTATTTACTTTCCTCTCAAAAAGACTTTTTGGCAAGGAAGTGAGTATGACACGCATTTGATCTTCCAAATCACACTGTGAAAACAGGAAAGGAGTTGTGAAAGAAGCAACTTTTTCCCAGGAGCACCCAATACGTTTTAGATTGAAACAAATCTACAGCACACCTTCCAGAAAAGGTGATCAATGTGAACATGCTCACGCCTCTAGAAGTAATTAAAAACACATGTTTAAAATGACCAACACGTCACCATTTAACATCAAGCTATGATAAATGGCCATTTTTTTTCTCATTGCCATAACTCATAGTGATTAGTGGCCCCCATTTGGCATGAGATCTTAGGAGTGCAAGGTGCCTGGCAAGGTGTTGGTCAACACTGACCCATAATCAACAGGTCCCATGCTTAACCCCCCCCCCACCAATAACTGAACATTATCTCACCTCACAGCCTTCAAACTCACAGTAACATTCTACCATAAACCCTCACATAAAGGGTGCAGCCCTAGTATAAGGTGCATCCCCAAGCTGAGAGAATTATCTAGCTACATCCAGGGCTACATTTCTGTTTTATATTATAAGATTTGCTTCTGCTATAAGGCACACTTGGAGTGCATCCTCACAGCGGGCCACAGCATAATAAAAACACAAGGTGTTATGCTAGCTCTCATATAGCTCAAATCATCCAACATCACCAACGTCATTTCGATGTCGGTTTTTGAAGGCTTGGAAGTCCACCAAACCGTCTCCACCTTTTGGCCTTTTTTTTGTTTGCGTTGACATCCATGCCATATTGGTGACATATAATTAGTCCAGGGGTCAGGTGGTAAAGCAACGCTCCAGGCCACATTCAGCGGTGTCTTAGTGAGCCAAATTAACCCTTTATGTCAAGGTGAATATTGAGACTCCATAGGAAACACACTAAGCCCTCGTATTGCACCCCTGCATTAAATAACCAGCGCCAAATCCGCACGATGACGTCATAGGTCCATTGCGCATGCGCAGCCCTTTTGAAACGTAAACATCCAAGATGGCGGCGGACAGCATTTCGCGATGATGATGGGTAAATAAGAGTTAATTTTGAAGGATATTGATGAAATATTGATTGATTTTCCACTCTGATTAGTTTGAGCCTCCTGTTTCTTCACTCGCATTTCCTGCCCGCTCCACACTCGGCCTAACGGTCTCGTGCAGAACGGGAAGGAAACGCTTGTGAAGAAACGGTTGGCTCAAACTAATCATCGTTCACCTTTACCATGAGGCAGACATGCACTTCTGATGAGTTAGGGACTAGTACTACATTGGTGCATCATGCTGACCTTTTGGGAGTGCATTAACCGCCTCTAGATCAGCATCAATGAATCCCTGGCGAGTTATTATCCAGGGATGAAGTCATATTCCATGACCAAAAAAAATGCTTACATTGCTTTTAAACACAATGCAACCATTAAAACGTCTAAATTGACAAAAAAAAAAAAAAAAGGGTCGAGCTTCATATCAGAATGCTACCGCTAGCTTGTCCTTGACCATCCTGTCACCTTTGGTATAGGTCAATGTTTTGGTTTCTAACTGCGATCATTCATCATAAAGTAGCCATCTTTAAACTCCTTCAGCTTTAAATTCACAAAAACGGCTCACTGCCTACTCAACAGATTATTGCCGACCCACTCCTACCTTATCCCTTTAAGGGTGGCATGGTGCCCCAAGACTTATTTCCTTTGCTTGACATAATGCACTGTTTAGAGCAGAAATGCATGGATAAAGTCAATGTGAGTAGCCAACAAGTGCTAACCAGCATTGCCTTTGCCTTACAGACTCTATCACTCCTATTTCCAGGAAATACAGCAAATGACAGTTACTGGCTCAGTACATCAGGACGACAGAGGGATATGATTGAGGACACCTGAGGCATCAGCCCATCCATAAAGGGTTATGGGATCACCTTAGGATCAGAGGG
The DNA here is from genome assembly GCA_949317995.1 of Acholoe squamosa. Classification (NCBI taxonomy): domain Eukaryota; kingdom Metazoa; phylum Annelida; class Polychaeta; order Phyllodocida; family Polynoidae; genus Acholoe; species Acholoe squamosa. The sequence goes on from OX439035.1 coordinate 9,331,163, forward strand.
GCAGTGGATATGATGGGGAGGGGGTAGGAGTGGGCAGCTGGTACTCTAGATGCCAAGTCTAAGTCAGGATAGCTGCCAATAGAGGCGGTGGTCCTTCTGTTGCATATACAGGATGGGCCTATTGTAATGGTGGGGGTGGTGTAGGGATGAATAGATGGGGTGATGGGTGTACATACATGATCAGATCTGGACTTATAACCTTTAAGGGCCACTGATGCATTAATGCATCATGCTCTCCGGGAGTGTATCAACCTTGCAGGTTCAGCATGATGCATGAAGAATGCTTCAACCCAGTAAGATTATCATCATTCATGATTTGGTGAATAGAATTGGGCACCAATGCTGCATTCAGACATCACGACTGTTGGAAATTAAAACATAAAATTTGGCATCTAAAATCTAATACATAAAGCACCAAAAGCCATTTATTCTGCACAAGCATATATGTATACAATATCTGTCCCAAAATGTAACTATTGCCCTGTATCCTTTGCACTGCTTTTATGTCTGTTTCTCTGTCTTTGCCTCTACATTGTATTGCCTAAACTGCATTCTGGATGATGTCAATGTCTAAACAAGTCTCAACCCAAGGGAAAATTTCTGTTTCCTTCAAGCTGAATGAAGTAGGCATTATCAATATCCTCTTTATAGAATACTACCAGAGACCTTATATACCACTATCGTAGTGTAGGTCTCTGATACTACCTCTTTATCCAAGCTGCCAAATCAAGGTGTCAACTTGTTTTTTGTTTACGTCAAACGCTACTTGATTCAAATGCACCATCATTGTTTACAATTAGAGTTGCCAAATAAGGGTGTAAGCGTTGTTTACATTGGCCGCTACCAAATTAGGGCATCCCTGCTGTTGACATTGGAAACTGACCACACGGACTTCACAACCCACCTGGTGGTCATCAGGGATGGTTTTTATCTAAACCTTTGAGGGCAGCATGCCAGACTCGCCAGCACTTCATTGGTGCATCATGATGACCAATGGGCATGGTGCCTTAATGCATCAGCGGCCTTAAAAGGGCCAAGGTCTAGATGCAGCCAATGTTTGAACATAGGAAGGTCTGAGCCAAAAGGATGTGTTTACGACTTGATGTGAAGGGTCACGCGTTGGCGACTATTAGGCGTGAGTTATGAAATTTGAATTCAACTTAAAAGAGACAGTCAAATCTAATAACCTTAAATGTACTAAGCATGGCAGATATCCAACTGGTAAATGCCTTTTGAGATTTTTTTTTTTTTCATGATTATTTGTAAACATGAGGGACACGATGTAATTTTGTTGTCAATGGCAACTGCGAAGAAAAATATCATTTCTCTTGGCATATTATGTGGTTATTATGGACAATAAAACTTCTGGATTGCTCTATTAAAGAGGTGCTGGGTCACCATGGTTACGGGTAAAGCAGGAGTTCCCCATTAATCACACAACAACCAGCCAGAGCTGTTTGCTAATTGCTGATTGGTCAATTGGCAGCAGGTGACCTATCTAAGGCTGGTGGGGAGGGTTACCTGTCCTACCCCATCTATGGTAAGTTTCTTTTTAATTGTCATTCAAAAATAAATAAATAAATCGATTTCCATGACACGATTTCCATTTGCAATTTAAGATGAATTATATCTGCCAATAGTTTCCTATATTACTTGAGTAATCCCCCAGAACCTAAGTTATACAACGTTACAAGATAACTGATCACATGTCGAGTATACCTGTATGTACGCAGGACGTAAGCCATAAAGTTTCTCAAATAAGTGCTGGTCTCAATTAAGCACATAGGGAGGCGGTATTGAAATTCATTGCAGGATTCAAATATAAGCACCTGTCTCAAATAGGAGCCTTGGGGTACAGCGCTATTGAGTACCTAGGCCTGTATGGTATACTGTGTGTAATGTGTCCCATATTGAGATACCAGGTTAATAGTTCTGTTTACTATACAATTTGACAGATCAGGGGTAAAATATGAGCTCCACAAGGAGGCCCCAGCAGTACTACAATTATACTTATAACACTAAGCCCCATATATAAGCTACATCAAGTTATAAAACAACAATCCTAACTTTGGAGGAATGCTAAAAAAATATCCCTGGAGCATGAACTTCCTATTTTAGGGCTGTAGACGTAAAAAGCCACGCATCAAATCTTATTTTTAGGAACATCTTAAAATTCACAGAAGGGGTCTGAAATGGTCTACAAACTGCAGCCTCCATACAGGGTTTACGGTAGGGTGGGTAAAAAGATGATCTATAGAGAGGACACTGACAATCTGAACTACAACCTTTAGACAGCTTAAAATGCTAATCGGAGATCTTAAAGGGACATAGCTATTATACCTACTCTATTGATGATTGTGGGGTATCTCTGAAATCTAACATATATATTGTAAGTAGGAGAGATGATGACTCTCCAAATATCTTGTATACTACCAAATATTAAACCCTCCAAAGTTATATAACAGCTATGATTATTCATTAAAAAACAACAACAAAAATATAAATAAAAAAGATACTGAAAGTGACAAACATTTCATATCAAAGATGCTGGGGTGATATTTCCACAATCTTTCTTTTTCTGTAATTCTTGTTCAACCTATACCAGGAAGGCTATAGAACTAGTCACCCTGCCTATACCAAGGAGAAAAGTAAATCTAAAATTTAGAAATGATAAATGAAAAATCCATTTTCCATATAAAAACCTAATTGTCCTAATGTGTAGGGTATCTGATAAGGTGTATTGTATATACTGACAGTTTAATCTGTGCTGTCTGAAGCATACACAATAGGTAAGGTTGTGTATTCAGATCTCTATGCCTTGAAAGGATGCATAACACCCCTAGGTGCATCTGCATTGGGCGTAATGGTGCATGAATGCTACACACCAGCACTGCATTGGTGCATCATGCCAACCCTTTTCCTGGGTTGAATCACAAGTTTGATGCAGCAAGCTAGGTCTGCATTCATGCATCATGATGACAAATTGGTATGATGCATTAATGCACTATCCTGCCTTTTAAAGGGTTATACAGAAGGTATACCATGGGGGTGGGGATCTGGTGACTCCTATTATATACAAGTTTAGTTATAACCTATACAACCTGCTGGGATATTACCATAAGAGGCCTGTGTTGAATTGAACCATTTCACAATAATACGAATAATTCATAAATGTTCGTCTGCCAGCATTTGTTATTGAATAAGTCATCGGTGCTGCATTGGTGCATCATGCCAACCTTTAATGAGTGTAACAGCAAAATGGCATTTTCATGATGCATAAATGATAAATGCAGCACTGGTGAGTGACTCCTCCATCAGGACTGCCTTCATGCATCATGAAGGTACATAAGCAAATGTCAACTATCTCGGTGTAGCTGTCCCATATTCAACTCGGCCTATTTATAAGGCCTCGTTGAATACAGGACAGCTACACCTTGGGGAATACGATGCAAAATTATTCACTGTGAGTTGACATTTGCATTTATGCCATGGCCCTGAGGGAGGAATTTGATTTTAATCAAAGAAATACATTATTTACTCATTTTGAAGAGGTCGAGTCATCGTGGTATGTTTTTATCCGCCATGACAGGTTGCTCGGGTTGGTTGGGAGCTAGCAGCAGAGCTCAAGCCCTTAGTTTCGTATTAAGTCTTACACACAGGGATTTTTCCATTTTAAACATGGCCATTATATTCTATTTACATCAACATAATATTATTTAACTAGTTCAATCATTCTTTTATCATAAAACTTCTAATAACCATACCTAAATACAAAACTAATTAGCTCTGTATAAATTTAAAAATGGCAGCATTGAATATGCGAGGATTGTATTCCATCCCCCATTGGATACGGCATGAGTAGTACAAATCTATAGTGTTATCGGTATCCGTCATGGCATAAAGGGGTATGGTGTATTTAACCACTATGTGGTCAGTAAAGTATTAAAACCTCTCTACTGTACATTCAGTATATTCATGAATCTACCAAAACATACATACACAGTCCTCAGGTGTGGTTTTGGTGGTAGGTATACATGTGGTCAGGTAGGTGGGTTTTGGTTGGGGTGAGGAATGTGAGGGAAAGGGGGGGGGGTGTAAGAAGGGAGAAAGGAGATGGGAACTTGGGATCCAACATTTGATGTTTAATGAAAAGCGGGTATGATTCTGATAAGATGTGATACTGAAGGATGTTGCAGTTGTGGGAGATGGAGGGAGGCTCAAACCTCATTCCTCATTTATAATGAAACTTAATCAATTAGAAGAAAGCAATCAAATGATCCTTTATGCTTTGATCTCTAAAAAGATGACATTTCTCCAATTGAATTCAAAATCCATAAAAATGTTTTTGGGCGGAGAAGTTGAAGGACTGCTGTTAAGACATATAGTCAAGTTAAAGTGTGAGGCAGGACTAAACGCTAAGAAAGGCATCCACCTGAACCCATTCAGCATTGCTCCTATTGATTAACATGGCTGTGTTCTGCCAACCGAACACAAAACAAGATGGCGGAATGCTGCTGGTCTTTAATTAACCATTCCGCCTGACTTTCCATCTATTCAGACTCAGTAATGAAACACATGATTAAATCATGACCTGGTCACAACCTATTACTTTAAGCCAAATCCTAGCCTGATCAGGTAATGTTCTTGAAGGCAGATAGGAATCTACATGGCTTTTAAAGTAATACCACTATAAATATTGGGAGTATTTTAGGTATACTGATTGGTTGCATTTTCTTGTAAGTAGGCTAGAAATAGATCATATTATGGAGAAATTTTAAGACAGAAATGGCAGAAAAGTTGATAATTAAGAGTTTTTTCTTCTTTTTATTAGGGGAGGGGTATTGTCTGCAAGTCCAAATACGGCTTCTGAACACTTCATATATATTTTAAATAAACAAATATACTGCATGTGGTGGTCCATTTATGTGCTCTACTGCTTATACATCCTTCTAGCCCTACCCCTTATTTGGTATTGAACAAGTAACCAATGGATAACTGATGACGAGTGGGGGTTATCGATGAATAATGACACGAGGCCGTAGGCCGAGTGTTATTATCGTCGATAACACCCACGAGTCATCAGTTATCCATTGTCTACTTATTTTATACCACGAAACCAATAAATAATCAATATTATACCAATAAATTCAAGTTGAAAACAAAAATTATTCCCCCTCCCCGGGACTCGATGCCAGCCATTGTGTGTACACGATCGGTACATACACCTCCTCTCCCGGCAGCGGACAGCGGCAGCGCACACGGCGAAAAAAGATGTGTCTCGGCCGGGATTCGATCCGCGGACCCCTCACGGCTGAGCGCGACGTGCTAACCGCTAGACCACCGCGTCTCCTCTTCTCGCAGTTATGTTTGTGTATAATACACCTCCTTGCCCGGCAGCGGACAGCGACAGCGCACACGGCTTTGTATCATATCCAGACTTGGTTCTAACCAAGCTTCTCTCGTCAGTCCCTGTGGCGCAATGCATAGGGAGTTGGATTAGGGATCTGAGGCTGTAGGTTCGAGCCCTGCCCTGGCCTGGAAAATGACATGTGACATGGGAGAGGCGTGCGGTTATCCTGGATAACAGCCTATAGGGTGTGCAATATCGACAGATATGTGGATGGGAATAGACCCCAAAAAGCACTGTGTAACCCACAAATCGTGGTATAACACCGCTTATTTGAAACTAATTTTAAGTGCTTATGATTTATTTTAGCACTCCCTTCCCTCTGCGCTTATTCGACAACATCCTTATTTGAGACCCCGGCCTTTAAACAGGCCAATACTGAGATGTGTCTGTTACGTTAGGTAAATAGCAATCAGACAAGTATATTTAATCACATTCACAAACACCTAGTGTGGTACATAAGCACCATGGGGCTGGCAAGGGCATCAATTATTCTAATCAACAAAGCCAATTTGCTTTTTTCATTCCAGGAAAATAGTCTTATGTGGCAGACAAGCTGACCATTTTCAAAACAGTCCATGCTCTAAGAACTATGTGTTTGATACACTTGCACCAATGCGCATGATGCGCTCCTGTATTAGAGTCCTGTAAAGGGTGGATACACAAAATTAATATCCTTGCGTCAGACCATGCTATGTTGTAGCATGTAGCTGGCATGCTGGGGCCTGGTCTAGTCTGGCTTTAATTTCATGTAACAAGGTCCGGCCACATTCCAGACCCCTGTAGCCCCCCAAGTCCCACATCCACTTAGAGTCAATAGTCTACAGGTAGAAGTCTAGGTTAGCACTGACCATAAAACCCTGCATATATGCCGCAGTGACATTTATAAATATAAGTGGTACACAAATTTTTGTCTTTCCTATAAGCCACACTTTGGCCGTGAAAGGCTACTTTTTTTATCGCAGTCCATGTGTAGATCCATATAGCTAATAGAAAAGGCCTGATTTAAGGAATACTATTATAAGTCCCAGTAGGCCTTTGATATTGTGTACAGATGTGGCTTATATGCAGGGATTTATGGTAGATCTACATATACAGCCTAGACATATGGAGTACCTGTACTAGAGTATACTTAAAATACTGCCTGAAAGTTATAATTTAGTTGCCTGACATATAGATGATGGAGTGAAGAAGAAATTACCTCTACCATTCTAGTGAATACATGAACCTAACAGTTTTAGAACACTGTGGCATTTCGATATTTCAAAGGCCTCTAGCCAGCTATTGATTCTCCTCTGGCCTCAATTTGTAAATTAGACGTAAGATGCATATATATAATGCATACTAGTATGCCCATAATGCGGATTGGTGAGGCTGCGTGATAGCACTTCGTCCAAGAGTGCACATACCCTATAGGACCAGCAAGATAAATGCATTCATGTACATCATATCATGGCAACCAATGGACATGAATGCATTCATACATTATTAATTAGTGGCCAATGTATCTTTAAAACAGATACACAATTAGTCAATGATCAGCTTCTAAAGACATGGTCAGCAGTTTTCTCCACCTCCCACACAGGGGAAAGCCACGTGTAGGCTGCTAATATGGCCAGGTAAACAAGCCTCCTCCCCCCATAGTTACTTCACCTTAACTGTGTAGATGTGTAAGTAGGTGTGCTGGCAATAAAGGGGATGCACAGAGCCTCAGTGTATCATCCTCAATATATCATTTGTCATCTTGCTGTTGTGAGTAACTCGCCAGGGCTGTATTCATACACCATGATGTCCAAAACCACATGTATGATACACTTCTGAATAGCTAAAATAGTTCATGTATAAATGGATAGTTTTTTTATGCATTTTGTGGTCCCTATAAAGCCAGTAAATAAAAAAAAAAAAGATCATGTCCTGTTGTCTCAAGATGTATAAATGCAGCCTTGACAAGTGAGCTGCCAGGACTACATAACTGCGTGGTCTACTACCAGACCCTATGGGAATGATGCAACCCTGGAGGTGTGTCGGCATGATGTATGCATAAGGTGCTGACAGGCAGACCTATACCATCACGTCATTGGTGCATCATGATGACCAATGGGCATAATGCACTCCTACATCAGCAGAGGTATAACAGAGACTAAAGATACGTAGCTGCGTTACGTGTAGGTGTAGTGCTAAAAAGCAATCATCATAACAGCCCCAGGTGACAACATACAGGAGCAAGGTGGGAGACAGCTATGAAGAAGAGTTTGTGAGTTTTTGTGTGTTTTTGTTGAAGTGTTCCTCGGAGTGTGTGAGTCATAACTCCACAATTTATGTGAATAGTATGGACCACTGGTTTGGAAATGGGTGTGGCGCCCCTTTATTTACATGAACATGTCACCTAAATACAAGATGTTTCTCTCAGGATCATGATACAATCAACAGTCCCTCACATGGGAAAAGTGGAGATTTGTATTTTTAAATATGTGATGACATAATAATCACCAGAAAAGGAGTTATTTTACTTGTCGTGCTAAAATGCCATTGGGTGGATAGATGGGGTATAATCAACACCTTTCCAGTGTGGAAGTAAATTAGAGTCGATTTATAGAATTCAGACCCCAATGACTCCTAATGATAAGGTAACATTAGTAATGGTCATAATGTCAGGGAATGCAGTCTCGTTTTATTCTGGAATTAAGAAACATATACCCTTGTAATGTAGGCCAGTATACCGTACTTACAAGACATGTCCTACTAGGTATCTGTACCTGTACTTGGAGAAAGGACTTGAACCAGGATCTCTTCATCCTACCTTTAGTGTTCACCTTCAACAACAACAACTTTGTCTGAGAGATGCCCATTTCTCACACTCTTGTGCCACTCTAGTAGAAAACCACCAATTACCTGCTCTAACTCCTTAGGGGCCGCTGATGCAGGAGTGCATCATGCCCACTGGTCGTCATGATGCACCAATGACGTGCTGGCGAGTCTACTCACCAGAACTTCATTGGTGCATCATGCCGACCCTCTAGTGGGGTATCAACCCTGGAGTGTCGGCATGATGCATGAAAGTAGCAATAGCAGGAGGGCTAGATTTGTGTATCATGACGACCAATTTATGCATTAACGACCCTTAAAGGGGTACTCACTAAACTGTCTCCTTTTTGGCTGCACGTAACAATAGGTGTTTGTTCATGTTCATTCTCATAGAACACTCTGAATATGGGCCATTTGTTAGAGAGGGGAGTCTAGGTGTGGAGGGTCAGAAGTTCAAGTTCTGTTCAGGTCATATCAAGAGGATCCTTTCTTTTTGACAAGACAGAAAGATCCATGGCTTCTTCAAAACATTGTTCTTGGAGATCAAACATCAAGGGAAAAGACTTGCTTAAAGTCCACTTCTCCTTATGGATAGGCCCCCTCCATGTCCTTATAAAAAGGGCTTTAGCATGGGGATAAAGGTATTAGGTCAGGTGAAGGTCAAGTCCAATGAAAAGCAACAATTCCCTATAACACGGTCTGATAGTGTACCTGTACTTTTGTAATTCAGAATGCCCACAGGACATTGGAAACTTGAATATCATTTGCTTATAATCTCCTGTTCACATTTATTATTCCATTATTTGTTCCCCCAGCTACCAAATAGAAATTAGAAATTCAATTACTGGAAAGAAATGTAATTTCCTGTCCAGTATAGTTTCCCAGCAACCTCTAATCTAGTCTACAGTACATTGTAGTATTGGGTCCAAGCGGGACTGGAGCTGGTTCCTTGCGACATGCACTGATAAGATTACCTCAACCAGCAAAATAAAATGGTGGACACACAGGACGTCCATACTAAGCCCTATATTACGTCACCTCCAAGGGCATCATGGTGCCTCTGGTTACCCATGATGCACCAGTGGATTGCTGTTGGGCACCACTTTCCAACACTGCATATGAGTAGAGTGTCATGATAGATTCCCTAGGGGTGTACACTGCAAAAATGGTGTTTAGATTTTAAACATGTTTAGGTCTAAACACATTTAAAACCTAAACATATAGGTCAGTTAGGTGTCTCATCGACTACACATTTAGAAAATGAACACTTTTATTCTAACTACATAAATGTTTACGCTAAACATGTTTAGATGTTTAGAGTTGAAACAGTTTAATAATAGGTGTTTAGATTTAAACATCAATATGTTTAGATACTTGGATGTTGAATCCACACCAGGTAGCAGCACTACCTTTGAATGGACTATCTGCACATAGTTATAATCAATTGCTGTGACAAATGTCCCCAAATCCCATGTTTATCATGGTTTCATTTCATAGAATGTCATGTGAATAGAAAGGGCAATAGAAAATTGACTAGATTCACCTTATGCCACCATCATTAGCATAAAATAATCAATAAGCTCCATGCCTGACACCTATTTGATGTTATTCTGGAATAGATAAGGCAATGTCCTTCCTGCCAAGCTGTTGTACTTTTTCAAGTCTCGCATTCTAATGCAGTGTGTAATACATGTACACGTATATAGCTGTGGCTGACATCTTTGGAGACTTTGACAAGTAAATACCTGCTGATGCCCCTCCCCCCCAGTAAATGAGAAAACAAACAAAATATATCTCTTTTTTTAAGGCATACATGTCTGCAAACTTTAACTCTCCATCAAATCATTTAATCATCTAAACACAAAAATTCATAAACACCTATAAAACACAAAAATTCATAGATATCTAAACACAAAGTTTTAACCTAAACACCTACATTTCTAAACACTTGAGCTAAGCACATTGTTTGGCTAGACATGTTTAGGAAATTAATGTGCTTACAAAAACGTTGCAAGAATATGTTTAGAATTGTGTTTAGGATCTAAACACCATTTTTGAAGTGTATCAACACTGGGAATGATGCAGGAAGGTAACTCCCCAGGGCTGCATTCATGCATCATGCTGACCACTAGGCATGGTGCATTAATGCACATATATTACAGAGTCTTCTGAGGGCTGGACCCTGAGGTGATCTAGTTAAATGTGTTTGGTTCCCTTTAAATTGGATAGCCACGCAGCAACTATCTAAACATAATTATAGATCACACACAGTGAGTCAACACCTAACACTAATTACTAAGCTAACGTTTTTACCTATTTCATTAATTTGCAGAGGCTTTATCAACAACTTTTTTTTTCTAAAAAAAGGTCACCTCTTCTCGTTGTATTTGTCTATAGCCCTATCTCTAACACGGTATTTTAACGTCCCTGAGTGTTCATCTGACAGCCTATAGACGTCATCCACAGTTCCACTTCAAAGATGACACACTTCTTATGTCAACTATAGTACTTTAAGTTACTTATCATCGTGCCAAATTATTACCTAGTACACCCACTCCTTCACCTCAGGGAAGTACTCTCAAATCAAAACAAGGACCTCTTACGTTCTCAATAAATGACACCAGCAGGAGACGCCAAATGTTCACTAAACATTTCTCAGTAAAGTATTTCCAAGGCGAGCAGTCCTATCTGCCACATCTGCCTAATGTGAAAATGAGCAAATGTTCCTCTTTGGCGATATAGCTAATTAATCAGAAGATATTGCTGAATTACATTATGAAGTACACAGAAAACATGCTGCCGCCTAAAACTCGTCAATACAGACGAGTTTAGAGTAGTCAAGGTCAAATGACCACCTAAAATCGTCATACTGACAATAGAAAGTCATCATACTGACAACTTACGTGGTCAGGATGACAACCTTAAGTCGCCACTTTGATGACCTAAAGCTGTAGTTTTAGGTATCGTCAACCTGAGGACTTAAAGTCTTGTGCACTGACGAGTTTCGTACCTCTCAGTTTTTCAGTGTAAACATGATATGTCAGTCGCAGCAACATTGTTGTATACTTTCAGAACAGTAGGCCTATCTCCACTGCTGGAGCTTTAACTTCCATTATGCTTACACTGAATCGCACCAATGGACACCTGGTTTTAAACTACCCACACAGGAATATTCCAGATTGGTCTTGATACACCTAGTAGGGAGTGGTTTGTTGAGAGTTGTGGTAGTCTCTGCTGCGCAGTTGGACACGACGATGGATCCAGCCAAGCCAAAGCAAAGATGCCGTCATAAAAAGGGATAAAATCTGTGCTAGAAAAATCACAGACAAGTAGGATAGAAAATGTGCTCCCCGCTTAACTATTTCAGGGCCGCTGATGCATTAATGCATCATACCCATTGGTCGTCATGATGCACCAATGAAGTGCTGGCGAGACTGTTCCCCAGAAATTCATTGCTGCATCATGACGACCCTCCCGGGAGTCTGTGTGTCAATCCTGTAGGGTCGGCATGATGCATGAATGTAGCCCTGGCGAGTTACTCACCAGGGCTGCATTCATGCATCAATGACGACCTATGGGCATAATACCCTTAAAGGGTTAATCATCCCCCACCCAAACCAGACTCCTATTCACGCCATAGTGTAGTTATAAACTCCCACTGATAATAACGACCAGGTACAAAAAGTACACAAGGTATACAACTAAAAACCACCACCTTATTGTATGGCCATAATGGGGCTGAGAAGGATGCTTTTAGATACTTAAGGTTGGCATCATGCTTCTATTTGGTATCATGATGATGCACCAATGCAGCATCACTGGTGATGCATTGGTGTATCATGCCAATTCCTCTCCGAGATACGACAAGCAGTCTTCTAGGGGGGGGGGCAGTTTTGCGCTATTTCCTTCCATTTTTGGCTTGATATTCAATTTCCTTTTGTCATTCTTGGGATGTCCCATCTCTCCCAATGCCCATTGTTATATCCATGATGAGGGAGATTATCAGTGTCTCAGAATGCAACCCTTCTGATTTACGCACCAGGGTTGCATTCATGCATCATGACCATATATGGGCATGCTGCATTAATGGCATTGGAAGGTCTAAGCTGTGGTGGCGAGGACAGGTTTCTCTGGAGGTTTATCCAAACTTCAAATATGATGGACCGCATGAAAAGCAAGCAATCAACTGTTTCTTATCCACCTCATTTTCTTCCACTTTCTTTTCTGGAATTTCCAAAGCTTCCCTTGCCTTATTATGTCCCTTGGCAGTCTTTCAATGTCAGAGGGGGGAAGGGGAGGACATCGCCACCTAACCCCCCCCCCCCCTCAACGTGTGTAATGATTTATGGCATTTTAGCTAAGAATGAGTTGGCATTTATGTCCTTGTATTGTTACTTCAGTAGATTTATTTTCTGAATAATGAGTTTTCTACTTTGCTCCATTTGCCTGAAGTTCACTAACAGAAATAATCAGTATAATGGTCTTTCAAATTATCACCTGCCATTGAACTGTGTATAATATTTGAATTGCCTTGAAAAGGGGAATGCCTAAATTTAGATTATACTAATGATACAATATGTACTACCTACCACTACCCGCAACCGTGAGGACTATAATTATGAGTTATTTGGGTGTTTTTAGAGCAGAAGAGTAAAAAGGAATTTTTTGTCGGGGGAAGGGAGCAAGGATCAGCCTAAGGAGACCCACTAAACGTTCATATTTATAAGCATATATGGAGAACCTTCCAAATATATATTAGATGAAGGCAGGTTCTCTTTCTAACTCCCCCTTTACCTTCGCCATTGAATTGAACTAACTGTATAGTGAGTAAGTCCTGGGCCTGTATTTTTAAGAGGAAGATAAATTGCGTCTAAATGATATACATGTATTTAATAGAGTAGAGATGTGGTCGATAGATGCCAATTCACAGTCATCGGACCCATTGGTGTGACACTATGGTGGCGTATACCTCACCATACTAAGGGGCCTAGGTAACATATATAGGGAAAAAACAACATAAGGACAGTAAGGTCGTCACACAGCCTGTTAAACATGAATAAATGGGGAGCTTTTAGTTAAGTAAAGTCTGGCAGCTTGTCTCCAGAGTGCTGGTTGGGTTCAGGGTGGGGAGGGGTCGTTCTGTATAAGTACTCCTTTTATAGAGCTGTATACTAATATGTGTCTTTTACTTTACATTGTTGAACAGCACCAAGTATAGCTTTATAGGCGTCAGTGTCTCTAAAGGGGTTTTTCACTTGCCCCCCCCCCAGCTCTGCTATCCTCACTCTTGCCCTGTCAGCCCTATGCAGTGTTTGAATCTGTGTTTGCATTGGTTCAACAGTTCAGGAGTGTCTCCAAGCCTGTATTGCCAGGGCCGTGTATGAATGCACCCCTGGAGGTTTACTCATCAAGGGAGTCCTACACCTGTACAGTATGTAGCTCATTAATATATGCAGGCAACACTGTCAGAATGTGATCTACTCCTAACATCAGGTCTCTTTGTATTTCTATTTCAGTCTCGTGCAGGTTTTAAAGACTTGGTCATCTCATGTTTGTTTGTTTGTACCTGTAGGTGGCAGCACAGACTAGGTTTACGTAAGAGATTACAGAGGTTTTGGCGGGAAAAATTGGGCGGGAAATATGTGAGTGGCATCACGTAGGTCGTGAATGTAGAGTCACACCCTAGGATTTCAATGTACCTTTAAGAGTATGAAATTTCCCCTGATGCGCCTACCCGGGGTGTGCCTAGGTGTATACTCTAACTTTCGAATTGGCATTGAACCATGCACCTTCATAATTGTAATGCAGTGAAGCAATGAAGTTTTCATAATGAAGCCCCAGATGGCAGTGCAGTAAAGCAGTATTTTACTAGGAATCTCATATATACCAAAATAACCTTCACCCAAAGTTGCCTGGGAACTGCTGTTAACTTTATTTTTTAGCAGAATAGGTAAACATCGGTAAGGGGGACAGGGGTATTCAAATCTGACACAGAGGCTTATCCATAGGTATAAAGTTACTAGTAGGCCTGTACATGTATATGTGTTCTTGTATGTATAACGCTAAAATGTGATAGAGTGACACCTGTCAATCATCAAAAGAAAATGGGTGATAGCTTGAAGAATTTGAGAAGCCATGCACAAGCACTAATATACCCTAATTACAGCAGACCCACCACAGCCCATATAACCTGTGGTCTTAGATGTAATGTAGCCCTAGGCATCTAAGCGTGAGTGTAGTCAAGGCCCTGCGGACTGATGGCTATATCAGGTAACAATTAGTTATTGCATATTTCTGTAGTGTGAGTCCTACCTGTCTTTTAATGAGACCACTGGTGGTCCACCATTTTTGTAACTTCTTATAGATACTAAACTTGGCACATTGAGCCATACTGTCATACCTTGCAAAAAAAGCACACCTTGGATGTGAGGCAGATATTGAGTTCATGCCAGACCCTTGGTGCCAGACCTGTGCCTATACATGGGTAAAAAGTGACGCTCGTGACACTTGTAACAGAGGGGTTTTGAAAAGTAACTGTCTTGACATAGGAGTTTTAGAAAATGTCTGACACTGACAGTTTCAAAGGTTCCCAGTACATTGGCATACACATAAAAAAGTGATGGAGTGACGCCCCATCCGTCCTAATAAGTGACGGCGTGACATCCTGAAAACTTTGAGCACCCATGAATAAGCACAGACCCAATCTGGCCCCAGATCGACCACTAGCGTGAGTCGTCTCTGGCACCTAGCATTTGTGGGTAAAAGAAGTTTTTTTCTGCTGGTTTCTGTAGTGCTTATTTGTAGGCAGGTATCTCGTATAGTAATCTTCCCAAGAAAATGGGGACCATCATCCCCATACACAAGAGAGGTATTCCCTAGAATCCTGACCGGGCGAGACTGGCACAGACCTATGAAGCCGATCAGGGTATGATTTTTGAGCAGTTTAGTACTGTTCTATAGTATGATAATATGCTATAAGGCACACCTTGACTTTAGCCTGATTCTATAAGGCAAAGCCATGATCTATCCTCGCGTATGATTAAGCCATGCCTTCTAAATATGGGAGGTATTATGGTTGTTCTTATAATCATAAAGCCACCTGGTACATTGACACCTGTACCATACCTACACACCTTACACCCCTCATTATTCCCTCCTCAGGCACCAACAGGGATCCTCAGGTGAGTTTAACCCTGTAAGGACAGCATGATGCTTCTAATAAGGTGTACACCTTACACACCTAATCACTTACTCCTCAGGTACCAACAGGTAGCTTCAGGTGAGTTAAACTCTGCAAGGACAGTGTGACGCACCTAGTGATGTACACACCTAATCATTCCCTCCCCAGGTTCAGGTGAAATTAATCCTCTAAGGGCAGCTTGGAGACCACATCATTCCCAACTACACTAACATTGGCATTTAAAGGTATACTGGGAAGTGAGTTTAACCATGTGAGGACAGCATGATGCTACCTGAGGTAGACAGCATGAAGACTAACAGTACTGTCAGGTGGGCCTAACCCTGTATGGACGGCATGAGACCTATTAACCTTTCCTCCTCAATTAGGTTTAAATGTAGGTATAACCAGGTGGAACTAGCCCCTGTACAGTGAGGTTCAGAGCATCTTCCCTTCTACTTAATGGTATGATGTACCAAAATGCAGCAGCAGGGGTTGGATTTCTAGCTACATACACGAGGAGGGTCGGCATGATGCACCGATGAATGGGCATGATGCACTCCTGCAAAGCTCCCCTGTATCAGCAGACATTAATGGGTTAAAGTGTTAACACATCAGGTAGTTACAGATTTGAGGTGTAGAGGGCAGCACCTCCACCCTATACACCTGTACCAACCACGTGACCTATAACATGACCTCTGACCCCCACCCTGCCTATCAACAGGACCCCTCACCTTGGGCTTTGACCTCCAACTTGACCTTGACGTGGGGGGAATGGATAAGGGTCCATATGAGGCATGGGACAGGCCGAATGAGAACTTAAGTTGATCTTACACCATGTGAGGGCCTAACCTCTGCCTATGCATTTTGAGTCATCTGGGCCTGCTAGCTTTCAGGCTGTGTAGAGTGCCAAGTAATAGATTGATATAGGCGATTGGTTATTGGGGTAAAGGGGTTCTTCTTTGGTTTTACTTTGTGGCTGTGACTCAGCATAGACCTATACAACATACTTCCCTCATACCTGGCCTAGGAAGTAACTTGTGATTTTGCCTTTTAACCTGAAACCACTGAATGTGTTTATATAAAGACAGAACCAGATGGTGTATTAGGCCTAGAAAGAAAAGTTGTGTTTCCAGTTACCCGACCGACTCTAGCCTTTTTTTTTCAATACTCCGAAAATTCTTT
This sequence comes from Acholoe squamosa, assembly GCA_949317995.1. Taxonomy (NCBI): domain Eukaryota; kingdom Metazoa; phylum Annelida; class Polychaeta; order Phyllodocida; family Polynoidae; genus Acholoe; species Acholoe squamosa. The sequence goes on from OX439035.1 coordinate 9,347,737, forward strand.
TATTTATTTTTCATCCATTTTTACATATCTCATTCATAGTCCTCATGGGCCTCACATCTCCCCTTTATTATCTTGCAATAGAATAAACGCATTTGATGATTTTTTTTATATATATATCTGCCCAAACATTTCCTATACAAATGTAAAAATAATTAAAGAAAAAATTGGCATACCGACCCTAGATATTTGAGTCATGTAACTGGAAACAAACAATTTTTTTAGCCTTATCACTATGCTGGAACGATGATTGGCAATACACATAGGGTAGATATGATTACTTCTATGCCAACACCCAGGTGTATTAGTAGATTGCTAAGGGAGTCTTGAGTGCCCTGATTGACTCTATATAGACGATGGTGAATAGACAGGTGAGGTATTGGACAGGTAGATAGTACACAGGTGTCACGTAGATAGTGGCTGATCAGCTGATAGGCCATTATAGTGTGTCTAGTCTTACTGAAATGGTCAGGGATGTTGTGTGTTCTGTATTGTTAGGATGGTGGTTGGGTAAGGGTGGGGTAAGCCATTTCGTCACCAAAAATCTGAAGTTAATTCCTCAAAGATTGATGTAGTGACCTTTGGCTTCAGACATGCACATGCATTTAGAGTGATTTTCTTTTTCACTTTTTCATCAATTCTTTACATATTTTTTTCTTTCTTTAATATGTTTCAGGACTTAATTCTAACAAGTACCAACAGCTAAATCCATAGGAGAAGAAAAAGAAAAGGCAGACCACCAACATCAATATCAATGAAAAACAGTGGCATTTAAGGCCTCATCCTTGTTGGTTCAGTTCATTTTGTGAGACTGCAGGGGGGTAGTGTCAGATATAGCTTCATGCTAACCCCCTGATTATACAACTGACCTGTGCTGTAGAGTTCATGTTGATGTTTGAGGGCTAGTATCTAATCGGTACACAGTTACATGGGCACTAGGCTAAATTTAGTACAACACTTGATACAGGTGTAGCTGACATAACTGCACTGTAAAACAAATGCCACCAGAATAATAATGGTTCTCTGGCAACTTTGGTACAAAGCTTTCACTGTTATTTCTACAGATAAGTGAGTGAGTAATACACATGTAGAATAACACGGTAAAAGGTACGCCCGCGCACCCCCTCACGGGCGTACCTTTTACCGTGTTGATCCACGGACTCTATATCCCTACTCCCTATCCCCCCTCTACTCCTTCTTCTTTGCCATTATAAGTGTTCATTTTATTTTCATTTGCTATCAATGATTTTCTTGCTTCAGCCTTGTGGAGAAAGGTGTGTCCCTGAGGAGGTAAGAAGTAAGGATAGACTATCAGAGGGAGCATGGACGATCCCTTACCTTTGCCTGCTCACGGCATTATGGGTGTTGGGTTGGTGGGAAGGGGTGGATGGTTGAGGAGATCACAGGTTAATGCCTTACATCATGCATGTGTATGAGACACGCAAATTCACACACATTAACAAAAAAAAACATACAGAGAGGTCTTTGTGTCTCTCCATATCTGCCTACACAATTATTGTGACAAAGGCCCTGTCTTCAACACACGCCTCCACTAGTTGTAGTAAACATGAAGGAGCGGCCACTCGAAATGGATACCCTAACCATAGACATGTTGCATTGATGGTAAGTTACTCGCAATATAAATGCAATGCATCCATAGGGCATGACCCGTCAGCAGCAGCATCTCTACATCAAGACCAAAAATTAAAATGTATTTCTGTCGCTACACCTGTTGACAACTTAAATCAGTAGCCCTGAGGCTACAAATGTCACCTCTAGAATGTGTGTGAGGGGTGGGGGAGAGGAGATTATTGGCGTTGGTGGACAGGTAGTTGGTGATGTTTTGACCTGTAGTTGTGGGAGTGTGTGGGAGCAGTATTGGCCCAGTTAAAGTGGACTGTAAATGTCATCTGATTAATGGGAGAGGCTTTGTCAATACAATGTGTCTCAATGTTTGAGTATCACTACAGGTCTCACTTTGTATCTTATTAGTTCTGTATCTATTCTTTCTGCCTCCCCTTTCTGTGTAAGCATCTCTGTCTTTGCCCTACTCTCTTTTTATTTTATGTCAATAACTTCTTCCCATAGAGATAGCATTGCAGGGCCGATCCGCACACCCCCAGTGGCGTAACGTGTGTCGATCCACCACAGCGGCAGATCCACCACTGCAGCCTCGTTCTGGGTGCATGTAAACATTCAAAATGGCGGACCGGCGCTCGTACAGGGAACTACGGTACCAGATTTTGATAATTTCTCCTTATTTAAACCCCCTAAAAACATAAAATAAATATAGAACTAAACTCCCCTGGTGTCCTCGGTGGCCGATCCACCCCTCGGGGGAGACCACCCCCTCGTGGTGGATCGGCCACCTCGTACACCACGGTCGTTTAGTTCTATCTATATCTTTGCCTCCTTCCCTCGTCTTCTGTCTTCGTAACTCTGTCTGTCTAACTCTGTTCCTCTTGTCTTTCTCTCTCTACCTTTTTCGCTGCATTCCCCACCTTGTCTCCGCATGTTTGTCCCTCTGTCGGCCTGTTTCTCTGTCTCTGTCTTTTTCTCTACCCTTTCTCCCTTTCAGGCATCTCTGCACCTCTTTGCAATTTCTCTGCTCTATCCCTCTCATTTCCATTATTCATACACGTATATAAAGTATTTGCTTACACAGGCATTTACTGCAGTGTCCAGGCATACAGCTTGGCCATTTATTTTATGTGAATAACTTCTTCCCGTAGAGATAGCATTGTGGAGCCGATCGCCACACCCCCAGTGGCGTAACGTGTGTCGATCCACCACAGCGGCAGATCCACCACTGCAGCCTCGTTCTGGGTGCATGTAAACATTCAAAATGGTGGACCGGCGCTCGTACGGGGAACTACGGTAATGGATTTTGCTAATTATCAGTTAATTAAAGACTCTAAAAACATAAAATAAATATAGAACTAAACTCCCCTGGTGTCCTCGGTGGTCGATCCACCCCTCGGGAGTTGTCTCCCTCGTGGTGGATCGACCACCTCGTACACCACGGTCGTTTAGTTCTATCTATGTACCAAGTTTGATTTCCTTGACTGACATCCTCTATGTAATTCTATTGTCCCCCTGTGGCATTTTTTCTTTGATTTTTTTCTTTTCCTATTTCCGAATAATGGCTCCAGCTCCATAGGGCATACCATGGCCCATTTCCCGCCAACACCAACTTATTGCATTCCACTGCAATGTCCAAGCCACGCCACAATGTCCAAGCCAATGTCCCACGTGTGGTATTGGACGATAGAATAAGGCTATAAATGTCACCCCCCCCCCGCCCACCGACTCCACACACATCCTAGAGCACTAGTCCTGATTTTCAGCTAGATCCATATAATTTACGATTCTCTCTTAAATCAAAGCTCCATTGTTTAGGTGCCCCAGTTGCCAACACATCACGTTCTGATAATTAAATCACGCTATAATTGCCCGAGGAATTCAAATAGAATGAATAATGGTCATATACTATAGTAGCCTACATAAAATGAGGGGAAAATAAAGGTGGACCAGGTAGGTCAAAGACGTTGGTATGAATTATATTGTGAAATCACTAAGGGAATCACTGAAATTGAGCAAGTAAGTAGGAAAAACAACCTGTGCACCCTCCCATGGGCTACCCATTCCAGCTGACTGCTCATATTTAATATAGAAAGCTAACACCCTGGTGTTGTCTGTGGGTTACTAATTGAGTCCCTGGTGGTTTGTGTGGAGGGCTATATGTAATTATTGGTACTAATTAATTCATAGAGAGGAAAATCAATACAGCCTTCTCTGAGGGGGAAGTCATCTGAGCCTCCATGTTCCTGGGATCTTATATTACTCTGCATAGACCTGTTATGATAGAGTCCATAGGCAGGGGAATTCGATACCTGAGTAGGATTTTAATGATCTATTCTATAGTACATAGGAGCCCAAGTCATTGAATAGATATCTAGGAAAGAAACTTTAACGGGGTTTCTACAGGATATAGACCCCATATGCAGAAGGGGGTCTATAGCCTAGAGGGACCCGACAAAAGTCAACTTAGAACGTGATATTTTTATTGCCCATGCTTCTACAGCATATAGACACCCAGGCTTCTACAGCATATAGACACCCTCCCATTGGTCAGTTCAATCTATCATGTTCCAAATCCTTGCAGAATTGGATAGGAGACCAGTGATAAAGCTACAATTCCTAACACACACACACACATTCACACATCTGGACAGTCTTTGCTTTTGAGAGTAAAGTCCATTCTGGTTTTCTCATGAATATGACCTTATCAATTGGGATTGTATTTAATAATCATTACTGAGTCACACTCTGACATCCTGGTTGGAAGGTCTAATAATGTAACATACAATTCCCTAGGCTACCCACCAGTGCGTATATCTACAAGTAGATATCCAGGTAAGTAGAGGCATGAGCTGCTCCTTGGTTGTATTGGTGCTATCCATGAGTTGCTCCTGATTGGTACTCCTACTGGAGGTCTCCTCCATCTGAAGTCTTAAATCCTCCAAGCAGGGTCACTGCCTCTGACTCACAGGTAAACAACCTTCACAAGGATAGAAAGCCCTTCTTAATCCCTCAATCAACATACACATTACCTCACTTGCACAATCCTGAGGTACATAGGAGAAGCATGTGATCACCCCTATGCCGTGTGTCAGATCAAAGACACTGGTACCATGTTGCTGCCAGTGGCTGACTGACTTGCATGTAGGTGGAGGAACAGTTTACCTGTACTACTGCAGCATCCCTGTGCTGTATAACATTAATAGCAGTGTAATGAGTGACTTGATATCACCTTATCCAACCAAATACCAGGAACACTAGCACCAACTGCTCCTGCTACTGTCTCCAGCCTGATGACCTCCAGAAATCCCTTGTTTTGCCATGAGACTACATGATGCTATGTTCTTAAAGACAGCTCGAGGGACTTCAGTAAGTCCATTACCATTGTCTGTGGAGTCGGTAAGCTGCTATCTTTAGCTTGAGATTGACACAAGGCCTTTAGGCATTCAGTGATGTGCTAGAAGTCAAGGTAACAACCAGCTGACTTCCACAGCAGTTAATGGGACTGTAATCTAGCTCCTATTTCATCTCCTACTGAGGGAGCTGAGTTGCTCTCAGGTGCTGTATGGCCTACAATATGAGCTGCTCTGTGTTCAGGTCTATCTATATGCTGCCATGTGTGCTTCTTTGTGCTCTGTGTCATACTCTATATATGTAGCTGTGTAGGCGCCAGCTGCTCTGCTCTGTTCTGTACATTGGTGTGCTGCTCTGAGAGTTGTTCACAGATACCTTATGACCTGCAATACATGAGTTGCTCTACATGCTGCCATGTGTGCTGCACATTATGAGCTGCTCTAAGACCGCCCACCTGTCTAAGATCGCAGTGTAGGGACTACTCTGTCTGTTGCCTCCTGCCTGCATGGATGCCTCTACGAGCTGTGTGTGAGCATTCTGAACTAAGACACAACCCCTTACTTATAAAAAAAAAACAACTCAAAGTACTTCATAGCGGTGAATATATATTCATTCAAGTTTTCAAGTTGCAAATGGGCAACAATTGGGCAAAATGGGCAAAATGACATTGCTTGCATGTTTTTCAAAAAAATAAAAGGCTTGAGATGGTCAGGGTGTAGGGTGATCAAGGGGTGAGGTGGCGAGGGCTAAACGATATGTAAACATTAGTAGACATTTCGGCTGAATCTAGGTTACTGGACCCAATACTATAGCCATCATATTCACCATAGTGGTCTACTATAAACAGTCCTGTTTATAGTAGAATGGGCATTTCGTTTACTGACCACTGACCTGGGCTGCACGACTGGGTGAGCAGGTATCGATCTGCTCAAAGAACAGGTTCACTCCCACTCCCAGCAAGGGGATGTAGCCGTGCATACTAGCCAAGCCCCGACCACGCCTTATACGCAAGTCTTATCTAAATGGGTCTGTCTATAAAAGACCACAGGTGCCAAGCTCAGGTGTGTGCATGTGGGCAGCTTATCACACCACATGTACCAAATCTGGCACCTCACCCACCCACTGAGGGACTCACCCAGGTGTAACCATAGTAACCTGGAAGCAGCTAACTAGGGCACTTGTAGCCATAACTAGGTCACTGCCTGCACTACTGACACCTGATGAGTAGCTCATGTACTACATGAAGACACTGAGCTACTCCACGCTGTGAGTAGTATATAGAAATGGGTGTACATAGTCTCTGAGCTGCTCCACTCTGTGAGTAGTATATAGAAATGGGTGTACATAGTCTCTGGGCTGCTCCATCCTGTGAGTAGCATATAGAAATGGGTGAACATAGTCTCTGAGCTGCTCCACTCTGTGAGTAGTATATAGAAATGGGTGAACATAGTCTCTGAGCTGCTCCACTCTGTGAGTAGTATATAGAAATTAGTGTACATAGTCTCTGAGCTGCTCCACTTTGTGAGTTCTATATAGAAATGGGTGTACATAGTCTCTGAGCTGCTCCATCCTGTGAGTAGCATATAGAAATGGGTGAACATAGTCTCTGAGCTGCTCCACTCTGTGAGTAGTATATATAGAAATGGGTGTACATAGTCTCTGAGCTGGCCCACGATATGAGTAGTATATAGAAATTGGTGTACATAGTCTCTGAGCTGCTCCACTCTGTGAGTAGTATATAGAAATGGGTGTACATAGTCTCTGAGCTGCTCCACTCTGTGAGTAGTATATAGAAATGGGTGAACATAGTCTCTGAGCTGCTCCACTCTGTGAGTAGTATATAGAAATGGGTGTACATAGTCTCTGAGCTGCTCCACTCTGTGAGTAGTATATAGAAATGGGTGTACATAGTCTCTGAGCTGCTCCACTCTGTGAGTTGTATATAGAAATGGGTGTACATAGTCTCTGCGCTGCTCCATCCTGTGAGTAGCATATAGAAATGGGTGTACATAGTCTTTGAGCTGCTCTAGCTTTGAGTAGTATGTAGAAATGGGTGTACATAATCTCTGAGCTGCTCCATCCTGTGAGTAGTATATAGCTATGTGTGTACATAGTCTTTGGGTGTCACTGGCTGTCCCTGACCCTGTATGTAAGTTTCTACTGCAGCACCTTGCTGCATTTAGCAGAGACACTCTTATCTTTGAGACACTCCTGAAGACATTCATTAAGTAAAGTTAACCCTTGAAGGGCCGCTGGTGCAAGAGTACATCATGTTCATTAGTCGTCATTATGCACCAATGAAGGGCTCCAGATTCTGCTCGAGCATCTGGGAGTCCATAGTGTTGGCATGAATGTACCCTTGGGGAATTACTCACCAGGGCTACATTCCTACATCATGATTGTCAATGGGCACGATACATTGGAGAGAACTGCTGCCCCTAAAGAAAACTCAATATAAGAACCCCTTCCTGATAATGAGAGACTTTATACCAAATATAAATCAGTGTCGGATCCAGGATATTGAAAAGGAGGAGGCGCGCCCCTTATTTAGATCCTAATTTTGGCTAGAATCTAGGCTAAAAAGAGGTAAGTAAACTCTTAAGTACAGGGAAAAGGGGAGGGGTCGCGCGCCCCCACCCCCCCCCCGTCTAAATCTGACACTGATAAAGTTGTATGTACATTCAGTCTTACCTGGTAATACAGCGTGGTGCTACATGGCATGCACAGCTCCCCATCACGTCTAGAATACCGTACTCCTATACTCTTCTCATGGTTGTCATAGATTTCTCCTTCTTCTCCCCTCTCAGCCTCTCCTCTCTATGTCCTTCTGCCCTTTATAGTCTATTCAGAACATATGATATTCATATCGGCATAGAAACATGGTAATCGCATTGTTTCCACTCCTCTCAGCCTCTACCTTTGTCAGACCCTTTCTCCTTGTCTCTCCTCTCTCCTCCCCCGATGTACCTCTTAGAACATGCTTGTATCTACCATACCGACATATATCTCTGTATAGTGAGGCCGACCATGTGTGGTGGTCAATGACAATGTGCACCTTGTCATCCTGGTACTGTTTAGTGTTGTCTACATGCTGTATGGTAACTGTAGTTGTTAGAGACTGCTGGTGGTGCTGGGGGGACGGCTGTTGGAACTGGAGGGTGGGGCAGGTAGGGGGTAGGGGTAGGGGTAGGGGGGTACGCTGGGTACCTGATTGATTAATATGACCAACCTCAGGGAATTCCATAGAGACAAAAGACAGAACTCACATATTTGAGCTACCTTGGGCCATTGAAAGCTCCATTTATGTGGAAATTGGAATTTCCTTCTGGTGGGAAGGACAATAGCTGGACCAACCTTTTCTACAGTTAGTCAGAAGGATGTCTACCCTAACAGTTAGGTAATCGGCAGTGGCAATTTCAGCCACAAGGCCTCAGTGTATATACAAATGTATCTACACCAATGGTGCACTGGCCATTTTAATAACAGGAGTTACCAATTCCCATTTGATGGGATCTGATGATCACATGAGCCTAGTTTGTCCATATCATTGGTCTACCAATTACCAATGGCAATTGATACCTAGCACAGGAGACCAGTGTACGGCAGGTGTGAAGGGTGGGGACACACAGGGTACCAGGTAGTAAGAGGCAAACACTACCTGAGTCTCACTGATCGATAAGGGTTGATACACTGACAGGCCGCGTTCGACTCACAACTTTAGACCCATACTGCAGGAATTGTGTATACATGTCTCAGGCGCGCCTTATAGATAGGTCCGGGATTTACTCAGGTTGGGCCCTATACATACCCAAAGTGCGCCTTATACGCGGGGTACTTTGGTACTGGGAAAACGACCACTCAGCGCCATTGTTATCATGCTTGGAATAAACTATGGGGGCTGTGGTAGATCAAAAACAGTATTTTACTCAGATATTCCACTGCCAGTACTCGAACACTCCCAGGTAAGTAGGCAGTGTCTACTAGGGTGACAAACAGAAGGTGGAGATTGGAGGTACTACCTAGACATGTGATCATATCTATGGATGAGGTGAGAAAGCACCCCTGTTGCCACCCATATCTCCTATTTGATTTCAGGTAGCGTTGAGTAGTTCGGGAATTGGCAGTGAGGAGTTGAAACGAGCAATGTATGTGACCACCTTTTCTGCCCAGTGACCTCGAAAAGTCTATATCAATAAATCTCCAGTGAGCATTACTATACTTACACCATTGCGTCACAATATCATATGTCGTGGAACTTAACACCTATCCATATATAACGGCTACTTATTGGTCATCTTTATAAATATGCATGCGTTTATATAAACCCGAGTCTGTGTAGGGATTGATCCCCACACCACCCCCCTCTTCCACACCCCCCCCTCCCTTCACACACATATCATATTATGAATATTATCCAGACGGTCACATTTTTTGTATCATTTACCTCTATGTAAACACCAATGCATGACCAAGTGTGCCTTGTACTGAATCACCATATTTCAACAGGTAAATAGAAAGGAATATCCATGAGTCCCAGCACGGACGTCCCTTTCTGTTTACCCCATTAAATATTTGTACAACCCCAGAGGTGGGTAGGAGAGGCTCTGGGTACCTCCTTACATGGATATGGGTGCCTGACATCTTCAACAGCCCCACAGCCCTTAAGGACCACTGCAGACCATGGAGGGGCAAACACCTCTCCTACACAGGAGGGCAGGAACTGGGTTGACATAGGTGTATATATAAGGGATGAAGTCCTGATTTAAAGAGAAGGAAAAATAGGACTTCAAAATGGCCAGCATTATATGAGCATGGGGGAAAACACTGTCAATTTTAACTTATTACTGACAGTGATGGATTTCGATGTCCCCACGCCCCCTTTCTTTTTTCCTTGTAGTTTAGAGTTAATTTGGCTGATTTAAACCTGAAATTTGGCCAGAAATATGGGCTAAACGAGGGGCGCACCCCTCCTTTTCTAAATCCTGGATCCGCCACTGTTTAAAGTAGCCCTTGCAGAGGCAAGTTGATAACTCCAGGGCCTGAAATACAAGCTGGAACTGGTCAATTTGGATATCAAATTATTGGTTTAACAAAGTGACTTTGACAGGTTTAGATGATTCCATTTTGCTCACTAGGCTACCCTAGCATTACACCCTTGCTTTACACTTAACTGATATATTGGTTACTGGATGGAGAGGGAGGTTACAGCCATAGGAAGGTTACTGGATGGAGAGGGAGGTTACAACCATAGGATGGTTACTGGATGGAGAGGGAGGTTACAACCATAGGAAGGTTACTGGATGGAGAGGGAGGTTACAATCATAGGAAGGTTACTGGATGGAGAGGGAGGTTACAACCATAGGAAGGTTACTGGATGGAGAGGGAGGTTACAACCATAGGAAGGTTACTGGATGGAGAGGGAGGTTACAACCATAGGAAGGTTACTGGATGGAGAGGGAGGTTACAACCATAGGAAGGTTACTGGGTGGAGAGGGAGGTTACAACCATAGGAAGGTTACTGGATGGAGAGGGAGGTTACAACCATAGGAAGGTTACTGGATGGAGAGGGAGGTTACAACCATAGAAAGGTTACTGGATGGAGAGGGAGGTTACAACCATAGGAAGGTTACTGGATGGAGAGGGAGGTTACAACCATAGGAAGGTTACTGGATGGAGAGGGAGGTTACAACCATAGGAAGGTTACTGGATGGAGAGGGAGGTTACAACCATAGGAAGGTTACTGGATGGAGAGGGAGGTTACAACCATAGGAAGGTTACTGGATGGAGAGGGAGGTTACAACCATAGGAAGGTTACTGGATGGAGAGGGAGGTTACAACCATAGGAAGGTTACTGGATGGAGAGGGAGGTTACAACCATAGGAAGTCTCAGGGTATACGCAGGGAATTATGTATGGAAGGGGAATGAGGAATGGCATACAAGGGAAATATGTAAAAGATGTATGTTTAGGATCAGGGGTAAGGAATAGTCAGTAGAACGGTATTGTACTTGTGTAAATAACACTAAGCAACTTCTTAATCCTTTGAGGGCCACCAATGCAGGGGTACATCATACCCATCGGTCAGCATGATGCACCAATGAAGTGCTGGTGAGTCTGCTCTTCACTGGAGCATCATGCCGACCATCTGGGAATGTATTGACCCCGTAGGTTTGGCATGACGCATGAATGCAGTCTTGGTGAGTTACTCGCCAGGGCGGCATCTATGCATCATGACAACCAATGGACATGATGCATTAATGCATCAGCACCCCTTAAATGGTTAGTCAGTTGGTATGGGTAAGTTGGCCTTGTACAAATACCACTAAGCACCTACTTAGTCACTTGTATTGGTTCCCCCCTTAACCTGTTAGTGTAACATGTTTACCACCAGGGGTGCGCCAGTTATAACGTTAGATGAGAACCCCTTAACTCTAATTTTAAACGTTTAAGGGCCGCTAATGCTTCATTCCTTCTGGCCGTCTTGGTTCATGAATGCTGTCCTGGTAAGTGAATTGCAAGGGCTCCAATCATCATGCCGGCACTACAGGGCTAATATGCTGTCCCAAAATGTCACCATGATGCACCTATGAAGTGCTGGCAAGCAATCTCACAAGTACCCCTTTCATGCTCCTTTTACCGCATGATGCTTCAGTACTGGGGTTGGCATGATACATCACTGATGCATCTGAGCACAGGTCAGTACATCCCTTGAGCTGCATTTATGTATCATGGCGTAAAGGTATCAAGGCCAAATAAAAAAAAAAGGTTTGTTTCCAGTAACCCGACCGACCCTAGCAAAACAGGGGCAAAAAAACTTCTTTTTTTTTATTTTGAAGAATTTTGTTTTTATATTTTCATATATTAAAGAAATTTTTCATTACCTTCTGAGGATTTTTCCTGTATCCCTTTTGTGTTCTTCCCTTCTCTCACAGTTGTCATTTTCCCATCTTTGTCTTATAATGAGATCAAAGAATTTGATACATCCATTGATATGTGCCTTAACATCTCCTATATAAATGTAAAAAAAAAATTTTTAAAAAAAATCCAACCTACCGACCCTGGACATTTGGATCCACTGGAAACACACAATTTTTTTTCTTGGCCCAAGCATAACTGCATTTAACTTTTAGGTACTGTGAAGTGCCTGAGGGACTAACGTTTGTAATGTATACATCACAATCTGTGTTGATCACTTTCCTTCTCTTCTACGACCAGAAATCCCCATGGACCTTCTGCTGTTACCATGAATGTAGTTCTTGTAATGCCATAGAAACGCCCAGTACCAGCTTAGAATACTACTTCCGGTAGTGTCGCCGATCAAAAGTGTCCCCTGTAGATATGAGAGTTGGCTTTTCCCCAAAATCCGGGTTTTGGTTCCCCTAAACCCAGGTTTTGCCCCTGAAACCTGGTTTTTGCTTCCAAAACTCAGATTTAGCATGCGAAAACCAGGTTTTTAAAGTTGATACCTGGTTATCGGCACCCTAAACCCATGGTTTGCAACCAACAACCCAGTTTTTGTGTCCAAAACCTGGCTTTTGTTATCTATAAACCCAGCTTTTGCAGGCAAACCCCAGCTTTTGCAGGCAAAACCTGGGTTTCATGGACAAAACCTTGGTTTCATGGGCAAAACCTATGTTTCGCTGGCAAAACCTGGGTTTCGCGGGCAAAACCTGGGTTTCGCGGGCAAAACTTGGTTTTCACGGTGTGGTTGTGGTGGGAAGAGGGGACCGGGGTTAACCCGTTAAAGACCACTGATGCAGGAGTGCATTATGCCCTATTGCTCTTCAAGATGCACCAATGAAGAGCTGGCCAGCATCAGAGGTGGTACATAATTATACTCTCAGAGGGTCAGCATGATGCTCCAAAGAACTGATGGCGGGCAGTCTCACAAGCACTTCATTGCAATTGGTGCATCATGATGACCAATGGGCATGATGCATTAATGCATCAGTGGCCCATGAAGGGTTAAAGTATTTGTCACAATCAAAACCCCTGCTTTGCTAGCAAAGCAAGGGTTTGGTGCAAAGTATGGCTAATGGAAGATAAACCCTGCTTTGGACTAGTTGACCCCTGCTTTAGAACTAGATAAACCCAGCATTTGCTCAACTCCTACTTTGAGAGCAAAAAGCTTATTTCAGGCCATGAAACTGATAACTAGGGTGAAATAACCCAGTTTTTGAAGCAAATACCAGGTCTTTTTGAGCAAAACCCAGGTTTTGCAGTTAAAACCCGGATTTTGCAGGCAAAAGCTGGATTACAAAATACAAAACCCAGGTTTTGAATACAAAGTCCAGGTTTTTGGTACAAAAACTGGGTTCTTGGTTGCGAAACCTGGGTTTGGGGACCAATAACCAGGTATCTGGTCTAAAAACTGGGTTTTCATATGCGAAAGCTGGGTTTGTGAAGCAAACACCTGGTTTTAGAGGCTAAACCCAGGTTTAGGGGTAGCAAAACCCGGGTTTTGCAGCAAAAACTAGGTTTTAGAGGAGTTTACCCAATAGGCTTGCCATAAATGGCTGGGTATAAAATAGCCTGGGGTGATACAGCACTATAAGTGGGTGGGGTATCATGAATGGTTTCATACCTCTTAGCGGCTTTCTCACAGACCTTGGGTTTATAGAGGTCTCTAACTGATTCTATCAATGGTTTGGGCAGCCATCCTGCTCCATGGTCTCAGGCCAATATCACAAGTTCCTCAATTACATACCAGCAGACATGATTTTAGTACCATTATGAGGCACTGCAATGAGGTCAAGGGCGCTCCAGCTGACTTGCAAAACTATTATTGCCAAAGCAAAAGCAGAACTTTCTTAATTTAAGTAATAAGTGAACCAGCATGGACAGTCGATGCATGAATATCACCCCAGTGAGTTACTCGCCACAGACATGCCTCATGTCGACCAAAGGATATATGGCGTATTTAAGTACACTGTATATAGCCCTCAGATGGTTAACAAAATATCGTATTCCCTTCAAGCACAATGTTATTGGTAGCACCATAGATACTGATCTACCCCATTCACAGGGGGTTAAGGTCATAATCTACCTCAATCCATGGGGGCCTTAACAAGAAGTAGGTATGAACAGTATATGGGATGATTGTTTGGATTTGGCCATTGTAAGTGTACTATTGTATTGGTTGATTTAACCCTACATGCGTATGTGGCTTGAACTCATTTTTCGACATGATGCGCTGATACAGCGCAAAATGAGTAACTTGTTGGCACTCGATTGGTGCATCTTGACGAGCCGCTGAAAGTACATCAAGCTCGTGGGTACAGCATGAATGAAGCATTAGCAGGCAATTTTAGTGATACTATAATACCTTAAACCTCATAGAATCTGTCGGAGGTTGTACCTTATAGGTGAGGAATTCTTTTTACAGAACAGTTGTTCAAATTAGATTATAGGTACACCTTATAGCTACCCTTTTAATACAGGGTGCGCCTTACACGTGGGATAAACCTTATACACTGGGCATCACAGTACACTCATTCCTTATCCTGGAAAAGGGCACGGTGCAATAATGCCCTGTGCTGTCTTTAAGGGGTTAAGCTGACATTGAAGCTTGATACAATGGCAGGTATTCTGACCCTCATGGTGAGGGAGGTTAATCAGGGTTATTGGTTACACCTGGGTCGTATTGCCTTAGTGTATACGGCATCATTGATTTCATATGTAGGACTCATTAGTATAGCTCCATAATCCCAGAATCATGCTCTGAACAGTAATAAAATCATGGAGGTCTATTTTATATAGGTAGTCCCCCTTGCGGATAAAGTGTGAACAACCTACAGCTTCTGATTACCTACAGATAGACTTTTATGTGTAGAATGAAGCAAGCCACTGATATACATAATTTGATTTCAGGGAGGCCATGAGGCAAGGGGAACTATAGGGAGAACTGCATGATGTGGAATGATATGGAAAAGGCTGACCAGCGTATATTAAAAGTCCCCATATAAAATCTAATTTATTTTATAGAAAGACTTTATAGTGTGTGTGTAGTTACTATAAGGCTTACGTAATCCTAATCCATATCTGCACTGACCATGTAGCCTGTAGGGCCCTTGACATGGATCCTTGAGGGTCTTTATCACATATGTACACATGTCTACATGTTAAACCTTAGTCCTTTAAGGGCCTAGTACATTATGCATCATGTCTTTTGATCGTACTGTTGTTTGAATGCAGCCCTGGTGAATAACTTGCCAGGGCTACATGTATGCATCGTGCCAACTCCTGGATTGATATAAAGTGAATTGCTAGTGAACATCATGCTGCCTAATGGGTATCATACACTCATCAATCAGCGGCCCTTAAAAGGTCATGATCAGGGACCCCCTGATGCCTAAAGGCCTGACATGTTATAATGTATCACTGAGGTGTACATTAGCAACAGTCAGTGTGTAGTATTGCACCATGCTGAGCCTTTGATAATCTATGAACCCCATAGGACCATCAAGATGCATTTAATGCAGCCTTGGTCAGTTACTCGCCAGGTCTGCATTCCACCACCAGGGGCGTAGGAAAACGGGGGGCCGGGGGCCTGGGCCCCCCAATCATGAAGTAGGTGGGGCCTGAGTATGTCTGGGCCCCCCCAATATTTTCCAAGAACCCATAAACACAATGGAAAAGAAGCTAAAACTTTACATCTCAAATAAGATTATTATGGTGATGTCATAGGGAGAATGGGGGTCTGAGCCTAAAGTCAGATCCAAAATTTACCAAAATTCACTTTTCTATATGAATTCTATATATGCATATATGACGCCATCATGCATCAGCTGACAATTCAAGGTGGTCGCGATGGTGCCCTCGCCGGGCCCCCCCCCCAATGAAGATTTGCTTCCTACGCCTCTGACCACTTACTAGTATTGAATGATTTGTGACTTTTCAATAGAGCATTTGCAACATCCAACATAGTGCTTCATTCTAAAACATTAACTGATTTACTGCATTATAAGTATGATGGTCCAACTGTTCACTTTTAAAAGGGTGCCTGGTAGTTTCAACAGTTATTTCTTAGAGTGTGTACATGTCCCTAAACTGTTAGATACACAGAGCCCATGTAATACCCATGTAGCCATGCACCAAGTGTACACAAAGTATAGAAGTATGTACATAATGTCCAATGTTCTTATCAACATGAAGGATATATGAGTACCAAGACTCAAGTCGTGCCGTCTTATTCTGAAACACTATAAAACCCCAGGTATAAGGTGCAAATTGCATATACTGTATTGTCACATTTACGCAACGGGTTTTGAATAAACACTGGTATTGTATAAGCACAGGGGGTACTCATGAAAGATACCTTAAGCATTGAAAACTAGATCTTGAATAACTGCTAATCTTGTAGAAGGGCACGGAGTAATGGCCACTTCAGATCTATAAGCGCCGAGTCAGTTTTTCAGGACGATATGGTAAGGTGCACCCTGAATTCAGAAAAGTACTATAAGGCACAGGTAAGTAATATTTCTTTTTAATTTTAGTACTGTTCAATAGTACTATACACTGAAAACATGGAAGAACCGAAACTAGTCAGCGGTGACCACTTTAGGTCCTCAAGTTGATGATACCAAAAACTACAACTTTAGATAGTCAAAATGACGACTTTAGGTCATCATCCTGACGACCTGAGTCATCAGGATGACAACACTGACAGTACAGAGTCATCATATTGATGAGTCAGGTCGTCAGGATGATGACCTAAAGTCATCATTTTGACAGTTACCTAAAGTTGTAGTTTTAGGTATCGTCAACTTGAGCACCTAAAGTGGTCACCCCTGACTAGTTTCGGATCTTCCATGTTTTCAGTGTATCCATAAAGTGCACCCTAACTTAAGCTGATCCCATAAGGCACTGTAGGGATCTATGCATATAAGCCGTGCCTTATATACGGGGCATTACAGTAGTCAAATATTGCCATATGTATACTAAGGCAATGTTACTAAGGGATAATCTCATACATATTGTCTGCAAATAGATTATAAGACCTTGTATCATGATCTGCAATCTTGCGTTTCTTCTCAGAACTAGTCTCAGGAAAGTGATCTCCTTTTCGTCTTAAGCAATGTACAGGTATAATACTATAGACAATTTTAAATGATGATGGGGTCGTGTTATCCTTGGCATCTACACACACTTCAGGTATAGCATTTTATTTTATGTGAATAACTTCTTCCCGTAGAGATAGCATTGCGCCGTCGATCGCCACACCCCCAGTGGCATAACGTGTGTCGATCCACCACAGCGGCAGATCCACCACTGCAGCCTCGTTCTGGGTGCATGTAAACATTCAAAATGGCGGACCGCCGCTCGTACGGGGGACTACGGTAACAGATTTAGCTAATTTTCAGTTAATTAGACACTCTAAAAACATAAAATAAATATAGAACTAAACTCCCCTGGTGCCCTCGGTGGCTGATCCACCCCTCGGGAGTTGTCTCCCCCTTGGGCTAATGCCCTCGGGGGAGACAACTCCCTCGTGGTGGATCGACCACCTCGTACACCACGGTCGTTTAGTTCTATCTATATATCCAGGGACCCTGAGATAATGGTAAGCAATAAATAAAACCTGTAATAACATTAAATTCATAATGACATACAACATAGAACTTCATTTGAATTTACTTTTATAATTTGCTCTGTACAATTCAACCAAAACATTACATATAAGCTTTCTACAAGCTTTTATAAGCTATTAGTTTATAAAAGCAGCACGTGCACGTTAGGCTTAGACCACCTTCCTGGTGGCAGGGCGAAGCATGAGTAAGCAATATGGATATTTCATGACAGACCTCATCGGATACCCATTCCCTTTGCCTATTCACATATCAGTCTACATGACTGGTCACATACAGTGTTATACAGAGACCAATAATCCCTTAATATACTTGTGGGAGGCTTAGAGGTACCCATAACAGTTCCCCGCATTTAGCACTCAGCTTAGGGCAAATAAAAGTAACTTAGTTTCCCATATATAAGCCATTGAACACACGAGAGAGGCATCTATAGGACTCAGTATGGAGGCCTAGTGGAGTCTCCATCTTGAATTTCGCTGGTTGAGGTAAAACCCACTGATAAGCCATATACCATGATGGGTACCTTGCCCCTGGTTAACACCCACTTCCAGGGACATGCTGGTCCCATCTTATCAGTTCTCATCAATGTGTGTTGTGGGAACCAGCTCCAGACGAGCTAGTGGCCAATAGATCCCCTTGATTCTTTCTGTGCTGACGCAACTCCTTTCCTTCTTCACAGATGGGGGATGGACATGAGGGTACACAGGAGAAAATCTTTATTTAAGAGCTGTTGAAAATAGAAATAGATGTGAAAGAAGGATGATGGTTTCTATCTTGAATCATTACTGACACTCTGATATTATTCAAATCTTGTGTAATTTCTATAATTCTCATCTTGAACATAATATCTACAAAATGGAACAGAAATAAAAGCTGAAATATGCCATTTCTGTTAGTGCCTGTAGTAATGTAAAATCAACTCTAATCCTTTTTTCAGTGGCCTTACAGATGGATTTATAATATACCACTTTCATCCAGCTGAGTGGGCACAGTGTGAAGCATGCTGGGAAATGGATGTATATAACACAGTAGGCTAATACTATGGCACAATAACCCTTTACTGGCCGCATAATGTCGAAGGCTGAAATATCCATTTATTGCCTTAACGTGGTAGATACTACAGCGCTGGTTAGTATATCTCCCTTGTAATGCATGCACTACCCTGGTTCACTGAGGGCGTACCAGTCCCAACCAGCAAGCATGGGGCATTAATTTAGTATCAGAAAGTTGCTGATGCAGGTATACATGTATTCACGCATCGTAATACTATGTATAAGGGCGATGGCGCATCTCTGCAACACTTTGTTATCGCTTAGACTGAGAAGATGAATTGAATTTGACTGAATTTACGTCAAATTGTAGGCACCATTTTAATAGGACATTTCTCATGGAGGCTCTGGTGCTTTATGCATTATGTCTTTAAATACAATCGTTAATTAGAGAATAGACAGCGATTTTCTTCACATCGAGACTGTCAGATGCATTCGTGCATTATAGAACAACAGACAGCCAAGATGTGAAGAAAGAGTTGTCTATTGTCTTTATAAAACGTTGGACATTCTCTCAAGACAGTTATGTACCCAATCAAGATACGTCTTGACCAATCAATGGCCTTTGATTTGTATAGAGCTACCGTGACCTTGCTCAGATGTGCACTGTACTCCTATAATGCACTCAAGGTCACTTCTATCATGCAGCAGAGCACTGCTCACTGTTTTATAATCACCTACAACCTACTGTAATCTCCTGCGTATAAGGCGCAGCCCGCATATAAGGCGCACCTAGACTTTTGGAAAATTCTCAAAAAAAAATTGAAAAATTCATAACTTTGGTTCTACTGAATGAATTTTCAAAATTCAAAAACCTATGTGTAGCTTGGGCCACCCGTACCCTCCTGGGCCCCCTCATGTCCTATTATGATCAAGGGGACATGTAAGATATCGAAAGAAAGGTCTTGATGTCCCCCTTGTGAATCCAATGAGAACTAAAACCCCCTGTATAAGATGCGCCTTATACGCGGGAGATTACAGTACCTCAATTCATAATGAGTTTGACAGAGCATTTTATAACACTATGTGGCTACTAGAGGGCTAAGTCTGCCTGCTGGGTGTGTACATACAGACATATTATAGCCATATTGAGACTGGGTACGGTCACTCAGTCACTGAGGACTGTGCATTGTGTAGGGATTTTACTGCCTGTACTAACTTGTGGTCACTTGGTGGTCGTAGGTATGGGAGAAACACTAACTGTGTTGAGGTCAAATAAAATGGAATATGAGTGAGCTTCGGTCACAAGATTTATTTCCTACACAGACCTGAGTTGTTTCTAGTTCATACCCAGTGCCCTGTTCTATCATAATTCAATAGTTATAATAGAGAAAGGAGTCTTTTTCCCATTCCTTTCTTTTCTTTTCTTTTCAACTTTGTTTCTAATGTATCTTTACTTTCTATTGACCCTTCTCTTGGGGAGTAATCTACACAATACAGATGTATCTTAATCTGTGAAAAAGGAAACTATGGCCATTATCTGTCTCCCGGTTTCCTTATTATACATGACATATTTCCCAATTACTATCATAACCAAATATGTCTTTAATAACTGCGTCATAATTTTCTACATTACTTATCTAAGCAAAACCATTAGTGTATGTTATTTTTGGCTGAGCAATGGTCCCCTGTTTAGTTTAACATTACTATACTATAGCAGTGGGTATAGTTCATAAGCTACTCATGTTACAAGCCATTACTGCTGTGTATTATTAGTTATTTACCCTTTAAGATCCACATGATGCAGCAATGGTCCAAATCATTCATAAATGCAGCCCTGCTGAGTCTAGTCATCAGGGATGCATTAATGGATGAGAAGGGATGCATCCATGCATCACAATGACCAATGAGCATGATGCATTAATGCACCATGCGGCCCTCAAAGGGTTAGCTATTACTAAGTGGTAATTAAGCAGTTAATAGGTACGTATTATTTATTATTATCAGTGATTTATATTCGTGTGTACAAATACATACATGCGTGCAGTCCAGCTATAATGCAAAAAGTAGAGGTTTACTCAGAGAGAATTAAATGGATACCTTGAGAAATACCATTGACAGGGTGAAATAATATGATAGTTGTATGATACACTTTAAAGAATACAAAAATGAAAAGATGAAATATAACCAGCAGTTGATACGGAGCATAACGAGAAAAAAGACATATAAATAGGGAAATAAATAAATAGATTCATAGATGTAAGAGAATAGACATAGAGCATAGCTTTGGTAGTGTATATTGTACATACAATTGCATGTGAGAAGAGTGGTGATAAACAGTAACTAACGCGGTATGAGTGTATTGACTACCTTATATAATTCCCAACTAGACATCTGCTGTGTTTAACACAGTAGAAAGCTACTTTCCATGTGCTTCTATAACATCAATATAGCCTTTAGACATCGTTCATGCTACACTAGTTTTAGTTATATATTGGGCCTTCAAGGGATGACCTCTACATTGCTTCTACATCTGTTTTATGGACTGAATAATACTTCCTTTCTGGACCCATATCGAATCTTGAATTTTGACGTTTTCTTATTTTCTTGATTTTACATTTGCTATTCACTCCTTCAAGTTTCTGCATACAATAGAATAAACAGGAAAATCTAGAGAAACTCTAGTCTCTAAGTGTGACTGGAATTGTTTAGGTGTGGCCTCTAGGTGATTGTCAGGAAGGCCCCATGGTATTTATCTGACTCCCTGATGACGTAAATCATCATGATATCTCTACACCCTTGAGTGTGGACAAGCTTAGTAAATCCCTCAAGGACGGCATGATGCCTCAAAGCTTCATGTCTCTCTGTCAGCATAATGCACCAATGCACCCAGGGCAAGTCTATTCACCAGCGTTCCATTGGTGCATTCTGTCTACCCTTCAGAGAGCTTTTCGACAACATGGGATACTGTGAACACTGTGGATTAATTTTGAGATTTCCATAACATCTGAGACATCCACCCCCATAAAGGTACCACAAAATGTGTGGGTTGCTTGTTGATTCAACGCCCATTAATGATGTGGCAATGTTGATCATTCAGCAATGTCATGGGGTGGGAGTCTCAAGGTTAGCCTACCCTAAGATTCACATGAAGCACCAGTACAGCCATGAAAATTTGAAATTTTGTAAGCCACTCGCAGAAATACATTTCTGCAGAGCCGTAACATAAGGGTATATTTCACTAAGGCAGGATACAGACATACAAGGGTTAATAAGCCTGGTACTGATCCCCCCTAACCTGTGTAAGGGAGATAAGGCAGATACCGATACCCAGCATGGGGCTCCATTCCCATATCATATCTCCTACTTCACCTGCTCCTAGCCCTTTAATTGCCGCTAGTGCAGGAGTGCATCATGCCCATTGGTCGTCATGATGACCCTCCAGGAGTGTGTTAATTAACCCTGCAGGATGGGCATGATGCAAGAATGTAACCCTGGCAAGTTACTCACCAGAGCTACATTTGTGCATCATGCCAACCGATGCAATATTGCACTAGTAATCCTTAAATGGTTAGGGACTGAGGAGGGTGTGTATGAGTGACATTTGTGGCCTGATGCCCCTATCAATAACTGATCAATGAGGCATTAAACCAGTACGTATCGTAAGTTCATTGGAATATCTTTTTCAAGGCATTGTCAATGTTATTAATATTTCAGTAATTGCCTTCTTCTCATACCGGGGGTTATATTCCTCCTCACTACCCTTCCCTGCGTTTTCCTTGCCTTCCTCCCCTTCCTTTCCCCCATGAACCTCAGCGATTGTCTACAGAATCTCTGTAAAATGACCCCTCTTAGGTTTTCACCCCCCAAAGACTAGGGTCAGTAGGAATGGCCATTTAGCCCTCCCTATATTGCGGGGGTCGAACGTATACATTGCTCCTAATCCCTGATTGCTGCCCAAGAGCACGAATCATCAATGCCGTGTCAAAAGGCTGCCATGACCGGAGATATTATGATGGACCTAACAGTATAGAACTAGGGTCTCTCCCCAGGCCAGACCTCAAAGACCATTTCTACATACACGCAGCCATTTTGACTCTAATCCCGCAATATTTGGGCTGGAACCAAGTGTACAATTTGACCTCAGCCCGCTTAACAACGAGTTGGGAGCCAATCTCGTGTGAGATGATAATACATTTACACTGACGGTTAGTTTGAACCAGTTATATCCTTATCGGGGTCCCTCTACCTTTCATCGATTTATTTTTTATTTCATTTTTTTAGAAGATATCTATCTAAGGTTCAGATCTCAAGTCCACTTAGAACTATGCTGGTCCTAAATAACCTAACCTGACCTAAATCCTGATCAATAGGAGGACAGCCAATCGTACATCTTTAGATATGTGAAAGAATCCACCCCCCCCCCCCTCCTCCTCCTCGACCATTCTACTCAAAGTCTGCTTTCCTAAGTCCTAAGAGATTTGTATAAACTTAGGTGCTCTAAAAATAAGCTCTTAAAGATTATGCAATTTTCTAAGGCTTGAGCCAAATAAATACACCAAGAAGATTGGCTATAATTGTAATGGGCCTCTACCAATTTCAATTTGGACATGTTATAACAACAGTGTAAACTCATAAGCATGAAGGCGTGAGAAACTGTGTGGGAATCCATGGTCCGCTCTTCTCTGCATGGACCTTGGGAACTAGACCATAGCTCGAATCTAACCACATATAGCTATACCCTATGGAAACAATGGTTCCATACTTTACTAAACCTAGAATTCCTATATTTACTAAAATGATCAAATCTGTCAGAAATCCTGAATGCCTTCTGGGTGCCCTATATGATCTTGAAAAGAGAGACCCTTGGAATCCATTCTGATGATTAAAATGACTCTTGTGAGTCCAATTTGATCTTCAAAAATGACTCTTGGGAACCAGTCTTCAGATCTTCAACTTTGACTCTTTGGAACCCTCTCTGATCTTTAAAAACGATTCAGGGAGATTTTCTCATCTTTGATAATAATAATAATTCCCGAGAGTCTGAAGATCCACAAAATTCCTTTGGAATATCTCAATATCCCTATGACAAATCTCTAATTGATATTTGTAAAATCAGAAGAAAAAGAGAACTTACTTGTTCTTTTTCTTAGACTTTTTGACGGCGGCATCTTTGCCTATACCAAGTGGTACAGGGTAGACGCGGTTCGTCTTCTTTTTACGACGTCTGTGACACAAGAACATGGTGACGGCTGTGTGTGTATATCTTACAACTATTTACTGCTTTAAATATTCCTATTTATAATGTACCCAACTATTTATAATGTCTTGGCTCTGTTCTCTGAACTTATCTTGGTGTTTCACTGACTGGTAGTAGTGGTTATTACCATCAGTGATCCAGAGTCCATAGGGGCCTTTCACTTTGAGTATACAAATGTCTATCATTCAGTGACCTTTGTGTAATGTAATTCTGCTCCTTTAAATTCCTCAACAATATGGCGGTGTTTCAGTGGCCAATATCAATCAGTAAAAGTGCTGTGTCATCATTAAATCAGCACTCAGTGATCCTCAGGTGTATTATGACACCAGAATGGAGCAAGTCACTGTTATTATATAAAACAGTCATTAATTATCATTAAATCAATAATTCAGCAGTGTCTATTAAGTATAGTTGTAGATATACAGTTAGAGGCTAGACTTGAGTTGGTGTGGTCTCCCACAGTTATGATGGTTTAGTTCCTACCACCTCTGTATCATTACTCTATAGGACCCATGTGTGGTGGTTGTAGTAGTTAGCCCTAGTGCTATAAATGCACTATGAAGCTCCTCCTGTGTCCTCCTCCTCCTGGGTCCCCTGTATACAGGGTGGCTGGTGGGTAGGTGTTGGTCACCTCCACCTGGAGTATACCTGTAATGGTATACCTGTGTAGGTAAGTACCTCCCTCCGGGTACCTCCTGTCTCTACTCCTGTTCCTTCTACTCTGACTCCTACCCACCGACCACAGCTAACTTTTGGACGTCCCATGGTACACGTGACAAGGGGGCCAGGTGGGAGAGGGAGGGAGGGGGAGGGGGATCTATGGCTGCTGAACCAGGTAGTGAGAGAGGGGAGGGTGTGCCTACACATTGCCTGTGTTTAAAGTGAGTATTGAGAGTTGATAGAGAGAGAGAGAGAAAGGGAAATGTGATGAGGGATAAAGACGGTGTGGCAGATTGAGGGGAACGAGGAAAGTAGATAGAGGTTAAAGACAGTGAAAACAGGCAGATTGGCAGGAGAAATAGTAGACAGAATAACTGGATGGAAAAGAGAGGGGGGGAGAGAGAGAGAGAGAGAGAGAGAGAGAGAGAGAGAGAGAGAGAGAGAGAGAGAGAGGACGACAGACAGACAGAGACAGACAGACAGAGACAGGGACAAAGACAGAGAGACAGAGACAGACAGAGACAGAGACAGACAGAGACAGATAGATAGACAGAGACAGACAGAGACAGATAGATAGATATCCTAATGTATTTGACTGGGCTTCAATGGGACACCTCAGGCAATGGGATATGATTTATCATTTCTACCCACCGTAGTTTTAGACAAAGTCTAGTTTATATGGAGGTGGCGCCCCCTGGTGTGGCAGGTATGGTATCAAAGGTCCTGCACCTGGGACACATGTGTATGGATATGGCGTTTTATGTTGTATGGTGATACAATGCCACTAGATCTACGCTTTGATGAACCAATCCCTATCAGGTTTAGGAATATCTAGACATCACAAACAGTATATAACGGTATATATTAGTTGATTTACCATCTTATTTTTGCGCTACATGGTATGAAGACAATTCGTGGTATCAATAATTAGTCCTATAAGATATCATGAAATCCTAAGGGCCACTTTCTAATCATGATAATTTGTTTTATTGAGAAATGCCCTCCTGCATACTAATATTGCATTTACTTAGGTACATGCACTCTTCATTAGCACCTAGTCCTACAGCTTTAACCTATAAGTATTGTAAAAATGTGTTTGCTAATGATTTGATGCTCGTGTGGTGATAATGAGTGAGGATTTCTCACAAGTCCCTGTAAGGTCAAATGTGTGTGTGTGGGGGGGGGGGAGGAGTAAGAAATACAGGTAGGTGGTAGGTGGTAGGAATCCCTCCTGTCCACATTCGGTAAAAACCCTTGGTGCGGCTTATAGGGCCACCTTGGACTGAGCATGTGGCTTATACACTTGGTCTTACATGATATAATAAGGATTTAATAATGATCTTTTCAAGCCATGGGTGTGGCCTGAAACATTCTACCAAAGTCAGGTTTTAGCTTATACAGGGAGGTTCCTGGGAGGAGTACACTACATGTATATATAGATAGAACTAAACGACCGTGGTGTACGAGGTGGTCGATCCACCACGAGGGAGTTGTCTCCCCCGAGGGCGTTAGCCCGAGGGTGAGACAACTCCCGAGGGGTGGATCGGCCACCGAGGACACCAGGGGAGTTTAGTTCTATATTTATTTTATGTTTTTAGAGTCTTTAATTAACCGATAATTAGCGAAATCCGTTACCGTAGTCCCCCGTATGAGCGCCGGTCCGCCATTTTGAATGTTTACATGCACCCAGAACGAGGCTGCAGTGGTGGATCGGCCGCTGTGGTGGATCGGCACACGTTACGCCACTGGGGGTGTGTGGATCGGCCCTGCAATGCTATCTCTATGGGAAGAAGTTATTCACATAAAATAAAGTTTCTAACTTATATATTATAAGTATATGCCAGCAGGGACCACCCAGGGTTACCTCACAGTGTGAGGAAATGTATATTGTTCTTACAGATATAGAGTGTACATAGTTCACTCCATACACATTGTTATTACTAATACATACATGATTCACTTAGACCTGAATTCTCTTAGACACAAGGACTTTGTCCATACCTCTGCCAATATTGCCTTTCTAATCCTTTACTTCATTGGCAGCCATGTATTGCTGGTTTAGACCAGTTAGTTACCCTTCAAGGGCCGCTAATGCATTGATGCATCGTGCCCATCATGGCGGTAAGGTTGTTTGCCCGCACATCATTAGTGCATCATGCCAACCCTCCATGGATATCGAACCTCTGCTCGGAATGATGTATGAATGCAGCATTGCTGGCGCAACAGGGCAGCATTCATGCATTATGATGACCAATGTGTAGTTAGGGAATAATGCACGGGGTATGGCTGTGGGAGTGCTTTAGACTGTATTGAGACATTGAGGAGCCTTATAGGCCCGAGATGTCTCAATACAGTCTAGAGCACGACCACAGGCATGACCAGTACCTCAAACTCTAGGTACGCTATAAGAGTACCTCAAACCCTAGGTACGCTATAAGAGTACCTCAAACTCTAGGTACACTATATGAGTACCTCAAACTCTAGGTACACTATATGAGTACCTCAAACTCTAGGTACGCTATATGAGTACCTCAAACTCTAGGTATGCTATAAGAGTACCTCAAACTCTAGGTACGCTATAAGAGTACCTCAAACTCTAGGTACGCTATAGGAGTACCTCAAACTCTAGGTACACTATAAGAGTACCTCAAACTCTAGGTATGCTATAGGAGTACCTCAAACTCTAGGTATGCTATAAGAGTACCTCAAACTCTAGGTATGCTACAAGAGTACCTCAAACTATAGTTATGCTATAAGAGTACCTCAAACTCTAGGTATGCTATAAGAGTACCTCAAACTCTAGGTATGCTATAAGAGTAACTCAAACTCTAGGTATGCTACAAGAGTACCTCAAACTATAGTTATGCTATAAGAGTACCTAAAACTCTAGGTACGCTATAAGATTACCTCAAACTCTAGGTACGCTATAGGAGTACCTGAAACTCTAGGTACGCTATAGGAGTACCTCAAACTCAGGGTACGCATTATATGCAGGAATTCATGGTAAGTATCTAGTTGGTGCCCAACTGTCATGGTGCATTATTAAAGCACTGGTGAGCCACTTAACAGCTCTGTATCCATGCAACATGCTGACCAATGGCTGTGATGCATTATTTCACTATCGGCCCTGAGGGGTTAAAGCAGCTCTCTGTGAACAATTAAGAGTGTGTGCTGGTGCCGTGCAGACATGCTCATGATCAGACTCATTATTACTGGTACATGAAGTCAACTGACTCACTCAGCACGATAACACTCTAAGAAATAACTGTTGAATCTACTGAGACACTCGTACAACTGAACAATGAACCACTGTAATTGCATTTGTGAATCAATGACAACACTTTTGAGTAAGTGAGAGTCTTATTCAATAGCTTGAAACGAAACATATTGAATGGGTGATCATATGGGGCCATGTTGGATTATTGGTACAAACTGGAGTCGGTGAAGACCATCTTGAAGCGATTGGGAGTCATTCAGAGTCAATGGAATTAATAGGAACCATTTTCAGCCATCCAGGGCAATTTTGAATCCGTTTACGCCAATGTGACATTTTGACTCAGTAAAGGCAATTTTTAATTAGGCATAGCTATTGAAGTCAGAGAGATACCAACCTACGAATATTAAATGGCGTTTATACATGTGTAGCCCTAATGAGATATGACTCACATACGTGTGTATATTATGGTGACAAATTCTGTGTATACATGTTTGGCTCACACCTTTGTCTACTAATGTTACATTTTATACCTTCAGTTTCAGTCTGCGGTTTGGTACATGGATTATGTTCCAGGAACTTACCTGGCTTTAATACAAGCAACATGTGATATCGATATCAACCTGACCCAAAGTCCATGACCAAACATTGATGAGAATTCATTTAATTCATATCATTCTACTCAGCTTCAACAAAAAAAAAAGAAAAGATTGGTTACAGGTAGATCCCTGCATCGTGCTTTGTAATAATTGACCTTTATCTGACTTCAGGAGGATAATTTAACAAAAGAAAAGAAAAGAAACTTTCACACATTATTTCGCACCTTTATATGTCTAGCCGTTCTTATTGTGTTTTGTTTTTTTAATAAAGTAATTCTTTTCATACACATTCCATAGGGTGCCAAAAATATACAAAATGTACTTTATTTGAAAAGGCCTTTTACAGAACGGTAAAGCTCATGTTAATACACATATGCTAAACTGATATGGCTGAATTTTCTTTTTTTACAAAAGTGTAATTATTTGAAATCATCCCGCTGATAGTATATTACAGGGGCGTAGAGAGCAGATTTTTATTGGGGGGGGGCAAGGGGTCTCGGTTGGGGGGGCCTGCTCTATATTTATATAGGCTTATATAGGGAACCTCCTTTTCCTACGCCCCTGTATTACCCCTCTTGTCCATTGTCTGATGTCTGATAGCTATATGTATGCATGGTGCTATAGAATACTGCATGCAATGGCCCATCCTTATATATTGCCCTATTTTTCTCCTCTTTATCTGTCTGGTCAGCATTCCTAAGACAGTGTCTACATGGTAGAGACCAGGTAGGTGTGCCATAATGGGGGCAGCCATATGTCTTATTATATATAGGGGAGGGAGGAGAGTTACAGGATCTCTGAGAGAAGAATCTACATATCATTAACAACTGTTAGATCTATAACAGTTTGTGGGGGAGGGGGGTTTAAGGTAACTTTAAGATTGTCTTGGCAGGAGGGGGCTCAGCCAAAATCAACCTCCCAGGCCATCCACACTGATTGTTACTTATGACGTCATTGAGATGTGCTTGGAGATCCTTAGTACACACATGAGGGAGCTGGGGTGAGAAAAAGGGAAGGGGCAAATCTCCACTAAATCCAAAAAGCCGCTTAGATAGTGAAGCTGATATAGAAGCATCATTCATCCACATACAGTCCATTTACGTCCGCCTGGTCTACATTATCATGTACCTATAAACACCTATCATCGGATGGTCGCAATCCGTACCCCTGAGAGTGTTTCAAAAATATTGGAAAGGGGTTCTCACTGTAGCTTATTCATCTTTCGATTCCCCGCTCTTCTACATCCTGAGAAGCGACTTCCCACCTTATACTATAATGAAATTGACTTCGTCTGAATTAGACAGTGGTGAGAAAAAGGTGGTTCCACGATTGGTCACACCTGAAAGCTTCAGGGTTCAAATTATTCATAACAGGCCAGGTTATTGTAGGAAAGAACTGACCAGGAATAGGTTCTTACTCGGAAAGTACACACCGATTCTGGACCACTCCTGAACCACATCTCTAACAATTACCTTTTGGCAATACAACAGAGAATCGATTCCCTATAGGGCGACTCAATTCCGTTTTGGGACTAGCACCTCCAGCAGAACTCAATAGCCTACCAATCTTTTAGAAACACGCCCTTGGTTACCTTGATAAGGGTGGGGGTGTGGTGTGGTGGTTACCTTGATAAGGGTGGGGGTGTGGTGTGGTGGTTACCTTGATAAGGGTGGGGGTGTGGTGTGGTGGTTACCTTTGTCAATGTCTCGTTACATGTCATGAAGTGAGGTAACAGGAGTCCAGACAATTCAGTTGATGATCCAGCTTTATTGTAAGATTGGCATGATGAGTAACTGATACAGTGTACAATATAGTACTCGCCAGTCTGACCAAGCTATATCCTAAGCCAAGGCACCTGAGTGTCGTAGGGTCTAGGTTGGAGAAGAATAAGATGCTGAGGCTTGATCCTGACTAGGTTATATAGTCAGGAGCAAGCCCAGATGACGTCGTGTCTATTTCTGTACTTTCTATTTTTAGTATAGGGAGCGACTCAAATATGCTGAGTCGGTGGTTCTGCTCAGTCCCAATCTGTGGTAGGAGGGGTGAGCTGCTCCTATTGGCTAGGTGAATCTAAAAATAGTTGAGTTCTCCAGTGGGGGATCCACAGGAGGGAGCCTGGGGATTTCCCACTGGAGGAGGGCAGGTGTGAACTCTTCACCCTGCCAAGCTAAAAATAGGTTGACCTTGGTTTGAACTAGGGGGTAGCTTGGCCAGTTTGGTTTGAGTATGTCGTTCATAATTATAATACGTAGAATAGTCCATTGACATATCCCCACATTCCCACTCATCTCTGCATGAGGTTAAAGGGAGTATAATTATAAGGAGTGAGAGTCTATATCGAGTCCATTGACATGCTCAAGTATAAGATGTGAAATAGGGGGCTGAAAAGATGTTCAGCGCTGGGTAAAGATTGATATTACCAAGTTTCTTGTGAAAAGGGGGTACAATATTTGGTTCTACCGGTAGTAGTTGGTACAAAACATAGGAGCTTGGATAACAACTGATATTTTTCTTAGCTAAAACTACTTGAACTTGCATCCTCTCAATTGAGGCAAACTCTGTGAACTAATTCAAAATAATCTGGCTTGAACACTACAAAAATAGATGCTAAGGGTACTAAGACTGCTCTGGCTGAGCAGGGTAGTAGGGGCATGACTAGGTCTGTCTTGTTCATCATACATTGTCAAAATACATTTTCTATATCCAGTATAAAAATATACGGTATAAAATTACAAATACATCAGCGGTATAAAAGCACAGATTGTTTAAAAGAGGTTTTAAATAAGGTGAAAATATGTACATGCTGTCCTTACATACAAGGTTTTAACAAATAAGTTAATGATTGAGCTGGGCAGTAGTGGTATCACTGCTAAGCTACATATATGGGCGAGGTGACGATCATCAGTGACATACAGTAAGATGTGACCGAAGATCTCTTTTGGACTAGCTTGTACATAAAATAATTGAAAACACAAACTTGCATGCAAGGAGAAACTGTTCACCCAGAGCCGAGAGGTTGGTGAAAATGTGAAATTTCTAAAAAAAAAAAATTTTGGATTTTTGGAAAAGGGGGCATTGGCCCGAGGTAGTTGTCACTTGTTACTTTTGGGGTTGAAAGGCTTGCCGAGGTGGCATTCTGTAGAATTTTAGTAGTGGAAATTACAGGCTCTGGATGTTCAACTTCTTGAGACAATAAATATTTCAAAACATTTTTCACACATGGTTTTCTACTGAGGCTAAAACCCATAAATACAATGACATGGTTGGGCTTGAAAAGAGGGATGGGGGCTCTGTGGCACCTGAAAGCTAGGGTTGATCTGCCAGCCAGGTCAACTCTAAGCTTACACAGAGTTTTTACAAGTAAATGTATGGTGGTTTATTGGTTAAGATGGTACAATATGAGTTTGGTTTTATTTTTACAATCGTGGAGAAATCGTGTGAACCTTGCAGATCGAATTAAAGATCACATACAAATGAAAGCGGTACTGTGGTTCTTGGGGGGGGGTGTTTTTAAATTGTGTCCCTACAATCGATAAATATGGAAAGGAAGGTAAGAATACACTGATTTGTACTTTGAATTCGGAGGGGTTTACATGACTTTCTGAATATTAATGTTTCCACGGTTTACTGTCTCCAGCACTGACACTGGAGGGGGGTAGGTTAGGGTGGGGTCTGGGGGTTCTTATGTAGAATCTGCCTCTTGCCCACTTCCTTCTGAGTGCAGCTCTTTTAATAGGAGTGCTGGGGTCTAAATCTATGTCTCTAAAATCCTCTTTCACCGAGGCCAGGTTGCCTGGTTCGGCAGAAGTGGAGGTTGAAGAGTCAGAGTCTTCAGACTCGGAGCTATTGTCATTTTTGTTGTCCTGGTGATCTAGGTTTGAGGTGCTATTGGTGAAGGTGGTGGTGGTGTAGTGTCTCTGGGATACTAGGGGTCTGAACCTGATGCCTGTGTAGGAGCAGGGGCAGACAAAACCCTCAGGGGTGCTGGAGCACAGTCTGCATCCTGCTTTTAGGCATTTTGGCCTTGCTGGTGTGCGGGGGTTGCTCCTCCAGTTGTAGCGGGCCTCTGGGATGGGGGTGTCGGCCCTTCTGCTGCGTGTATTCCCGCTGCCGCCATTAGGGTTCGTTCCTGCTGAGTATTGAGGGTAACTGGTTTCCTGACCTGGGTATTTCTCGGCTGAGGAGGTGTCTGGTCTTTCGGGGCCGGCTTCGTCGGTGTTGGACTGGTCCCAGTCATCTCGCGTTGACCTGTTCAGAAAACAACATAGAGCCGAGAAAACAAAGCATTAGAGACCGTGTCAGGGTTGTATGGTTCACAATCAGGTCCGCAATAATACTAAGATTAACCCATGGTGCTAAATTTTAGTCAAGTCGACACTTAGGAGTACCATACAGAAGCAAAGGTTTAGGTTTGGAGCTAGGCGGGAGGCCGTATCCAAGGACTCTATGTTAATTTCAATGCTACACACCTGGCGGCGCCAGCGGACGGTCGCTGGGCCGTACGCTGCTCCGTCTCGGATTTTAGTTCGGGAAAATAACACCGAGAGGCGCCACTGCGCCAGCGTCTGTACAGCGTTTGGTTAATGTATGGGATTTACGTTAAGGCTTATGAGTTTACGGTGAATGAGAGATGTAGACTTGCACCAACCCTTCAGGGTTGGGACGGGGGCTGGGGAGGTTTACTTTGTATTTTAGGTTGGGGGGGGTTTGGTTTGGGTTCAAGGATTTTGGAAAGCGGCTGGAAAGGTTTGGATTTTTGAGGTTCGAAAATTGGGCCGAAAAATGAGATGAAGGTTCCCGCGGTAGGGTCCACTATAAAAGGGGTGGACGGCGTTTTTGATGTCAGAATTTGCCGAAAAACGGGAGCGACCAAATCGGAGCAAGGAGATACACAATGGAGTTTTACGTTGGGGTGTATGCGGCGAGCTCCGGGGCCATTTATTTGGTGTACGTGATGGTCGATCCATTCTGGTGAGTTTCTTTTTGATGATAATGCACGAACGATCGAAATTGGGTGTTGAGTTTGTGGATTCTGTGAGGGATGATTTTGACACGGAAATTTTTATTGCAGGGTCTGCACCATGTGGGTGCTGGTGGGCTATGGCCAATACTGCTGCCGTGAATTCCGGGGGTCGCAAGATGGTCCTGCCGGGGGGTCTAGTGGCCCTTGCTCCATGTGTGCTTGAGGATAAGATTTTCAAGGTATGTGTCAGGGTCGAGGATTTATCGTATTGGTGTACTATGTGGCGGAAGGTGAAAGTAATGAAAAAGAGTCTGAGATTGTGAATTTGAATTTCCAGTTTGCAGTTCATTTGAGGTTCGGGGGAGGCGCTGAGACAATTTTGAATTATGTTTCAGAAGGCGATCTGAAAAGGGGGGAAACGGGAGATGATTGAGGTGGAGCGGTAGACGAGAGAAAGGAAAAAGGACTTGTCCAGAAGGTGGCTGGGGCCTAATGCGATACAGTGATTGATTGTGATTCTCTACCTGTGATTGACTTTGTGATTATTGCATCGGCAGCCAGGAGGGCTTGGATCAAACTGTGATAACTGTGCAATGTGCCTGATTTCTTATGATTTTATGTGATTGATGCTCTGCCAGAAGGCCGGATCAGATGATGATGCTTTAGTCAATAATATAGAAAGTCCACCACCAGTTAAGAGTTATGTTATAAATTTTGGGGCTTGTAAATTGGGTGCCGGTGTTATCTGAATTAGATTGGTATAGTGATCGGGGAGTGGTAAGTCGGGGTATGTTGCAAGTCTACTGTAATATAAACACGTGCATATGTTATTGTATTGGCGTGCACACCACGTGTGGACGTTTATTTGGTTATGCATATTGTCATGTGAGCGTGATCACGTGCGAAAAATTTGCATTTGGTGACTGGTTTCGGTACTGGGGACGCTCGGCGACGTCACGACGCTGCGTTTGGCGCGAAAATGCCCAGACGCAGCGTCAGCACTTGACGTCTGTGACCAGCTATACAAATTCAAAATTGGGTCAGTAGGGCTGCTATTGTATAGGTATGTGGCGGTATGTTTGTTTTAATGGGACTATGTTTGTTATGCTGATGGGACTGACGGGGTATGGGATGGGAGTCTGGGATTAGATGAGGCTTGGCTCGGCATCGCCGGGCTGGGTTATCTGTGGGGTAGGGGGGGGGGAGGTGGGGTATCCCCACATAGGATGTGTTATCCTGTGTGTGGCTATCCGGTCTTGTGCTGTGGTAAGGTTGGTCGGTTCCATTATATGAGAAAATAGGGGTGGCCGGTGGCTGTAGAACAATTTTGGCTACGAAGACATGTGGGTATCCCCACATAAATCAAGACACGGACCTTAAGGATTTTGAACAGAAAAATAAACATACCGATTTCTGGTGGGAATTTGGTAGATATATCCTCCCGGGTGGGGTCGAACACGTACATGTCCTTAGGGGGTTGGTAGTCCTTTGGTGTGAATTTAGTTAGCTCCACCTGGCCGCTGGGATTTTGGGTGCCCCTGGGCCTGGGGCTGGGGCTGCTGGGGGCCTGGATCCTGGGGATTTCTGGGATGTTGGTGTCTTCGATTGTCTCATATCCTGGGGTCAGCTGGAAATCTGGCTGGGTCTTGGATTTGATGACCAGGGTCATAACATGTGGCTTCCCATTTAGGATCCTGTAGAGGGGTAGTCTCCAGAAAAGGGGGCAGCGAGGGTATCTCTCGAGCTGCACCACTCTTAATTGAGCGCCAATTATGAAGCTGACCTTGGCCTTCCAGTTGAGATCCAGGTGGCGGCCAAAGGGCATAGTGAGGCGGGGCTTTCCAATTTTAGGGGCCTTAATGAAGGGTGGCCATAGGTTGGAGCCGAAAATCATGGTTCCCACAACAAACTCGTATGTTCTGCCCTGGGAGTGGATGCGGAGGACAAACTGGGGCAAGCCATCGGATTCGTCTTGCCTACAGTGTGGCCAGTGTCTGCAGCATCTGGAGATGAAGAGGCGGGCCAGGTACAAGATGATCAGGACGGAGCCGATTGCCCACATCACATCGTAGCGTCCAGGAGTCTGGATAAATTCCAGGCTTTGCTCCACGGGCTGTTGTGTGGGTGTCGAGGGCCAGTTGTTGTTGGCCTTGTTGATCAGATCCTTGAGATTCTGCCAAGTCGCTGCATCCGCCATTCTGGGTGTGTTGAGTGCTAGATGGACTGTCACCAACTGAGCCAGGCGTGACACGCGCATCTGGATCTGGCATGTCATTGCACAACAGAGGATGGCAATCAGAGGGGTCACTAAGTGGAACCAGATCGAATATTCCAAATGGTAACCAAGGTGTGTTAGTGAACTTGCTGACAGAAGAGAAGACTCATCTGACAGACCTTTGGCTGCTCGTCTGAGGGTGAGTACGCTTTTAATTAAGGGTACTATTTTTTGGTTGTGTAAGGATTTGAGACGCTGGAAGTTAGGTAGTTCCAGGGACCGTGGCACGGTTGTCATGGTAACGCCTGATATGTTAGCTGGAGGTGAACCAAAATGTCGCCATAGTGGTAAGTTTATGGGGCTCATGGCCATGGGTTCCAGTGTTATATTTTGTACGCAGGTTATATTTGAATTGATCATAACCATGCCTGCATTCTTAATAGAGCATAGGCATGGTACTGACATGACTGAGTATGCTGCATTGATCATTGGGATTTGTCCCGCATTGTGACACTGTAAGTAAGATGGCGACCTACCAGTAATCATGAGATATGTTGACCTAGAAATGGGTTTGATTAGGTTGGGTATGGGTGCAGCCATGTGTGCAGTGAAACTGCAGGTGTGGTGCACTGCATCAGGTAGGTCCAGGAGTAGGGACAGAGTGCAGGTGGGGTGTAGAGGTGATAGCAGGGGGAGGGGTAGGTTACAGCTGATGAAGGTGTCTTGTGTACATAGGTCTAAGTCTGCCTGCTGAAGCTCCATGAAATGGGCGTGGCTGGGAGACATGGCTATGTAGGGGGGTAGGGGCTGTACCAGGGTGTAACCTGTAGAGTTAACATCTGATGTGTCAAAGGGGACTGGAAAGGTTTCAGTTCTGAATAGGGTGTAAACATTATCCCCTAGTCCTATGGGTATGGGTAGTGAGATGAAGAGGGTGGAGGGGTCGCTCCACTGGGCACTTACTCGTCTTTTATAGTAATGACCTATGGGTATGTCAAGGATTGATATGCCTTGGTGGGCGCTACTCAAGGCGCTGGAGAGGTTGTTTAGGCCTGACCTGAGGGTGTCATGGGAAATTAAGTTGGGAGGGAGCTCGCCCTCCATTAAGCTGTTTATGGCACTTAATAAAATATCTAGATCCTCCTGAAGGTCGATTAGTGACTCAATTTGTGAGTTTGCTGCAGAAAATAACATGGAATAAAAGGTGTCCTGTCTGGCTTGGGATTCTAAATTTAAAATAATGTTTGAAAAGTTGGAATCTAATGTTTTTAGATTTTGGGCCAGCAGGGACAGTGCGTCGTCAGTATCATTTTGGAATTCAGATAGGATGTTTAGGGAATTGTAATTGTATTCTGAGATATTTAATAGAAAATGGGTGGCTAATTCAACCACATGCATTTTAGTGGCCAATCTTCTGTCAATGTCAGAAATGTCAGCGTTTAGAAGGTCAATTTCAGGTTGGGTTCCCAGGCCTAGGGTTGCTCTGAGAATATCGCCAATGATTTGTCCTGGGGCATTTCTGGCCTGACGGTTCCTGGGGTTGGAAATTAAATTAATCAAAAGGTCTAATGAATTTTGGGTTTTGTCAAATAGGGTGCTAATCAATGTGTCCAGATTGTTGGCTGTTTGGGTAATGTATGGTGGGGTGCCGGGCTTAAGTAGGGGTGACACTCTATCAGGTCTTTGGAGGTTGGGGGACAGGGAGATGTTCAGACTGAAAACTAGGGGGTAGTCCATGAAATTTGAGATTAGGGGCTGTGGTAACTGGGTAAACAGTGTTCCATAATTTGGTCTGAATACGATCCTTTGTGGTAACTCCTTGTCCTGTGATCCATTGGTGAGGTTGAAGAGGATACACAGCACTATTAGAGGTACTGCGGCTCTGTAAAAGAGATGTGATGGGGGGATTGAGTTTGTGAGTCATATCAGCAATTGGGTTATGTGGTGGGGGATTTTATGGTCGATTGTGTGGGAGGTGTCCTCCTGTGAAAGGGGACTGTAGGCACACCTAGGTGGGTGTAGTGTGGTTTGTTTAAACGGTGGGGGGGTGGTTGCTTGGCGAGGGTGTGAGGGGGGTATGATGGAGATGTGACTGGACCTGTGGTATTAGTAGGCTAAGACTAAATGGGGGGGTTGTGAGAGTAAAAATTTTGTAGCTTACCCTGTCAGATTTATTTCAGCAATGGGCTGTAGGTGGGAGTTTAGACAGGTTATTGGACCACATGTGGGTCTCAAGAATGGCTTTCTGAACTACTAATTCTATGGCGTCCCTGATGACCAAAGCTCTGCCCGTCCCACTAAAGTATCTGGGAAGGTCTTTTAAAGGCTGGTCAGAGACCAGAAGTGTGCGCGCGCACAGCAAGGCTATATAAGCGGCTGTTTTAGGTTTGAAGGTGCTCCAATCTGGAGAAGTTGGCATGTCACAACAGACATAAAGTAACATCCTCTTGACGAGGGTAGAGACCAACGGGTTTGATAGCGGCAGTTCCTTGTGGACTGCGGGGTCATTCAGGTAATATGCTAAATGTCTAGAAGTCATATTGAAGACCAAATTTTGGTGGTGTACAATGAGCTGCCTAAACTCAAAAATGTCTCTTCCTTCTTTCAATAATCCAACCGGTCCCAGGAGGTCGTAGATTGTCCAATTTTCACTGAAGAGAAGTTTTAATTTGAGTAAGCTACTTTTTGAATAAGCTGTAAACCATACAGAGGGGTGAGTATAGGGGCACGAACAATTGAGTCAGGTATGGGGCGCGAAGTGAACAATCAAACTTTTTACAGGTATTCTAGTACTCACACTGCCATTGGTTAATAGAGGTACCTGGGTAGCATGACATCAGATTATGTCATTGACCATATAAGAACGACTGATAAAACTAGTACTGGTTAATGGGCACATAGGACAGGCCTACCTGGGCTTATTGCACGTCGTAAACGCCATGGTGATCCCTGGTCCAGGCACTTGTTCACTTGGAACGCTGATATGGTGTGATCTGGGTGATATTGTGGAGTGGCTAAGGTGGGGGTGGGCTAAGGCTTATAAACCCATCCGTGAGGGTGGCTATTTCTCACTTTTGGATATCCCTATAGTGGTATGTCTTGCCCTAAAAAGGCTGGGCCTGATTCTATTGGATGGCTGCAGTTTGGGCATATGTCCCTTATGCAAATTTGGAACCTA
Organism: Acholoe squamosa; assembly: GCA_949317995.1. Lineage (NCBI taxonomy): Eukaryota > Metazoa > Annelida > Polychaeta > Phyllodocida > Polynoidae > Acholoe > Acholoe squamosa. The sequence continues at coordinate 9,386,333 of OX439035.1, forward strand.
TACCCCGGTAATAAGCTTATAATTGGAATTCCTGGGGTCAGGTTTGAGATAAGGCGGGAGTGGAGAGGTCAGTTCACATGTCTAAAAATTTGCTGACCATGAATACATGTGTGTGAGAAACATCATGCCTGGGGTACCGAGCTGCTCTTAATTGACAGCTCATAAATATGGGGTTCTACCTGTATCAGCGCCCTCGTGCTAAACAGAGGTACAAACATGGGTGGGCATGGGGGAATACGAGCACCTACAATAGGCGTGTCAACTGGTAAATAGGAGCCCTGAAAAGCTATCTAGCCGGTGTATGCATGATTTTTCTTTAAATGAAAACATGTACCAGAGGATACACTGCTGCCGTGGGCAATTTATGTGGCTACCTAACCATAGCTGGACAAAATTGTGTGCATATGCTGCCCTTGAGTGGTTGACAGTGCGGCTGGTTGAAGGGTTTGATCCTGGGATCAAACAGTGTATAATTGGGCTCATTGGGCCTTTGATAAATAATTTAAAGGAAAAATAAAATCGGTTTGAGAAAAACGAGATATATATAATAAAAGGATAAATATAAAAACAAAAGGCGTGCGAGGTGATAAGTTAAGAGGTGAGTGTTAGTAAATCTTCAAAGAAGAGAAAAAGGGGGTACCTGATGATATGGGGTGCCGCTGAGGGAATTTGTTATCATCAGGTCGGGGCTTTGAGGTCGGTGGTCACATGTGTAGGGTGGGTAATTGGGCCTAGGTGTGTGTGAGTGCGGGTGTCCCTGTAGATAGCAGGGGTGTGGCACGTGGCCTGAGTGTGGGCCAACAGCCCTGGTGAGTGTTGGTGTGTGTGTGTGTATGGGGGGGGGGGGGTCGGGGTTGAGAGGTGTTTCTGTGTGTGGGGGGGGGGTATTTGTGCTTTCTCTATATGTGATTTTAACGAAATTTCATTGCTTCCTTTTCTTTGCCCTTTTCTTGGGTGATGGGGCAAAGGTGATGATACCTTTCTTTGCCGGCCTTCCTCTCTTTTTCTTGAGGGGAGGAGCTGGTGTATTGGTATCAGCAATTATGCTTGAATCAGGGTCGAAGAGAGTTTGTACAGGACCAGTCTGGAGCCTTTTTATGATGGCTTTGGCGCTGGCTCTAGTAATTGGTCTTCTCAGCCTGGACACATGTACTGCCTTTTTAAAGACATGTCCATCCTGCAACCTTTTTAAAATTGCAGTTACTGATGAGGTCATCTTAACTATGATGTAAGGGCCAGAGTATGTGGGTTGCAGCTTTTTGGTGGTGTGTTTCACCAGGAGGTTGGGTATATGTAAGTACACCAACTGACCAGTATTGAAGGTGGCTACCTCTGCAGAGGCGTCATGCTTGGCCTTCATCTTTTTGTGGGCCTTTATCATGTTTTCTGCTGCCTTCATTTGAATTTCATCCCTGAGATTTAATAAATGAGTGGCTACATTTTCTTTTTGTGCCGGGTCAACATCTTCTGTTGCTGTGATCAGTGCTAATGCAGCCTCTGTGGGTAGATGGGTTTGTTTTCCAAATACCAGGAGATTGGGTGAGTAACCCAAGGCACCGGAGACTGTGTTATTCATGCTAAAAATCACAGCTTGGAGGAAGGTTGACCAATGTTTTTGTGATTTAGACACAAAGGCTCTGAGGGATGATTCTATTGTCTGGTGTTGGCGTTCACATAGACCTTGAGATCTGGACCAGTGTGCGCTCCCTGTGACATGCTTAATACCAAATTTATTGCAGAAGAGGGCAAAGAATTTTGAAGTGTATTGTTTAGCATTGTCAGTGTTTAAAACTGAGGGAGTGCCATGGATGCAGATCACTCTCTGAAAGAAACCAAGGGCTACCTCAGCGCTTGTGTTGTCTTCTGTGCACCATGCTGTTACATGTCTAGTGGCATGATCTGTGACCACATGTATGTGGTGGGATCCATTAACGGCCTTGTTAAATGGTCCTATTGTGTCCATGGTGACGTGAGAGTAGGCTGTGAGTACAGGTTCACGGAGTGTCATTGGTGATTTTAGGTTTTTCGGCCTCTTTTTGGTGGTAAGGCATGTGTGACATGTGCCACAGTAATCAAACACCTGTTTGAACATTGAGCGCCAATAGTACCGTGACCTGATAGCTGCATATGTTTTCATTGAACCCAAGTGCCCTCCTAATGGGGAGCAGTGTGTGGATTCAATTAATGATTCTGCCCACTTTTCTGGAATCACAATTTGAAGGGAGGGGTCTAGGGATTTACCCATGACTGTGTCAGTGATTCTGAAAAGTACCTCATCTAGTATGATGAACTGATCATGATTGGCTAAAATCTGATTTGTCAAGCCTTGATCTGGTGGCAACTTTCCATCCTGAATGTAATTTAGCATTGATGAAGCAAAAAGATCTTCTTTTTGTGCTTTAATCAATACTTCTCTAGAGGGTGTGAGTGAGGGGTGCTTGCAAATTTTGGTGATAGCCCTCTCAGCCAAAGGTAACACTTTGTGTGACAGCTTGGCGCGTCTGGCATTGGCTGCCTTAACTGATACCCTGGGTGACCTAGACTTGGGAGGTCGACCTCTTGGCCTTGAACCAGCTGGCTTGACCTTTGTGGGTCGGCCTTGTTTGTTTACAGCGGTTCTGGACCGTGATTGGCTGGGGGCTGGGGGTGTGTCTTCCTGGGAGTTCTGTGACTGTGCCCTGGTCAAGACGCACAGCTCCGTTGGCGCTGCTAGTGAAGCTAAGTGGTTTCTTTCAGAGCTATTTTTCTTTGCAATTACACCTTTGGGTGGTTTGCCTGTGCTTCCCCAGATTTTACCTCCTTTTAGAATTGATCTAGGGGGTCCCATCTGGATTGGGTTCTTGGGTACTGGCTCGTTGGACCTAAAGACTTTGGTCATGGAGATATCAGAGAAAGTTAATTTCTTGGGGGGGAGAATAATTTTCCCCTGGGATCTAATTGGCACTGGGTCATCAGAGCTGGGTGGGTAGGATCTCCTGGATAGGAAATCTGCCACAAAATTTGCTCTGCCTTGCAGATACTTCACCTCAAAGTCGTAAGACATGACTGTGTCTACCCACCTGGCTAGTCTCCCATTAGTAATGTTCTCTTTTTTATTAAAAAGGGAGACCAGGGCAGTGTGGTCTGAGTACACTTTGAAGTGGGCTCCATCCACATAATGGTGGAACTTTTTAACTGCAAAGACGATGCCTAGAAGTTCTTTGTCTGTTATTCCATATCTCGTCTCCTGTGGTGTCAAACCTCTACCTGCAAATTCAATTGGTCTATAGAAACCATTTTCATCTACCTGTGTGATCACAGCTCCCAAGCTATAGTTGCTTGAGTCTGTAAATATGACAAATGGCTTGCTGTAGTCAGGGAATTTGAGGACAGCTTCAGTGCAAATTGAAGCTTTGATTTTCTCAAAGGCGCGCTGGCAACTAGTGGTCCATTTAAAGGTCCCTTTGGTGGCTTCATATAGAGGTGCCATTATGTGGGCAAAACCTTTAATAAACCTTTTGTAGAATTGTGCCATGCCATTGAAACATCTAAGGTCGTGGATGTTTTTAGGTGGAGGGAAGGTTTTGACTGGCCAGATTTTGTCTGGGGAAGGTGACACACCGTGTTGATCTAGAGAAAATCCCAAGAAATCCATCTTGGTTGTGCCAAATTCACATTTTTCTGATTTCAGTTTGATATTTCCCTTGATGAAAAGTTTGAGTACCTCATCTAGGTCCTGCAGGTGTCTTTCCCAGGTGGGGCTATAAATAGCCACATCGTCAACGTATGCTACTGCATTTCTGTACTTGCATTTCATGAGCAATTGCTCCATGACATTCATGAAAGACAAACCTGAGGTTTTGAGTCCCATTGGGAGAACTTTGGCCATGTATCTGGTTCCATTGGCTGAAAAGGTGGTAATAGGCCTAGATTCTTCCGCCAGGGGAATTTGATGGTAGGCACTATATACATCTAATTTTGAGAAATATTTTGCACCTGTTCTGCCAACTTGTTGCATGAGGTCGTCTGCTCTGGGGAATTGGTAGGAAAAAGATTTGAGGTTTTGATTAACCCATCTGTAATCCACTACCACTCTCCAGCCTGAGGCTACAGATCTGTCTCCCTGAGGTTTGGGTACTAAGAAAGCTGGTGAATTCCATTCACAGGGCTTGGTACATTCCTCAATGATTCCCTGTTTTAAATGTTTATTTAGGAGCTCTCTTTGGAAAATTTCTTTATGAGGGGACATTCTGTATGAGGGCCTGTTGCAGGGCTTGAAATCTGGAATTAATTCCAGCTTGACCTCATTCTCAGTGTTGGAGCCAATGGCGCTGTCATCAATCACAAAAGCCTGCCTATTCTGTTCAACAATTTTACGCACCTGCGTTTTTTGAGTCTCAGTGAGCTGCTCACAAATTTTGTATTGTAGGGGTTCATTACCCTTGGGAAATTGCTCCAGGGGGTCTTCACCACAATTTATTGGAAAAAGCTCGCTGGCAGGTGAGACATGGTTCAGTGAATGATGAGTGTCCAGGGGGCCTATTGGTATAGCCTTTTTCATGTTGAAAGGTTTGAAAATACCTAGAGGTGTGTGTTTCTTCTTTAAATGCAAAGGAAAATCATTTGGATTTGCCACAGTTACCGGTATTAATTTTGCACTAGTCTTGGGTTTAACCAAGGCGTGCTTAATCAAGAAAGGTAGGGCTGGTTTGATATTTTCAGTGATGCCTGTCAATTTATTTAAATTTTCTGAACCGTTGACAATAGCATTGAGAGTGGTTTCAGAGTTTGGTGGTATTGTGATATTTTCAGCAGGCCTGATTGTGTTTATGGAGGGAAGCTTGGGGCCAAAACTAAGCTTAGCTTTGTACTTGGTCATGAAGTTTACTCCAAGAATGATGGGGTGATTTAATTTTGGTACAACATGTAATCTTGTAACAAATTCTTTGCCTTCAATTAGGAAGCTGAGTGTAATGGCATGGTTTACCTGTACTGTGGATCTGTCTGCTAGGAGGACATTCATACGTGAGCGTCTTCCATGTTTAAAGTTTGGGGTGTGTATTACCTTATCTGCCATTTTTTGACTGATAAAAGATAGGGATGCTCCAGAGTCTACCAAAGCTCTATAGGGGTGGTCATTTATGTCGACAAAGACTGCACCTTTAGTTAACTCGGTATTAATGCGAGAGACCTTACCTTGCTGCCCATACTTATCTGACTTGATTCTCAGTTGAAGCCGTGCCACTCTGCTACTGCTGTCCTCGTAACAGTCTTCGCTGTCTGAAGAGGAGCTGTCACCAAAATCCAGGTTGTTGTCCTTGGAAAAATCCATTTTTGGCCGCTGTAGGGAGTTGATTTCTGCATCACTTTGAATATCAGTTGGGTGGTGGCTGGCGGGGGGCGTTCCAGATTTCATATCCACTGTGGTGGGGGCGGGGTGGTTTGGTGCTTTGCATCCTTCCCCTGAAACCTATTCTTCGTCATCATAGTCTGTGTCTTCATCAATGAAGTCTTCATCACCATCGTTGTGATCATGATTGTCTTCATCAATGTTATGTAGGTCAGCGTTGCCCTCAGGTTCCGTCGGATCACTTTCATTGTTATTCCTGGGGAATCTGCTGGGTGTGGGGTCTCTGGTCCTCCTATTCTGGTAAGGGGGACTATTGCTGTTTATGATATCAGCCTCATGTGTGACCTTTTTAAAGGAAACCTGTTTATTGTTTGCCGGGGCTGTGGCCACTGTGATGACTATTTTGTTGTCATCCCTGGAGGTAGGATTTCTGGAGGCGCTTTGTGATCTAGCTCTTTGCTGAGGTGGTTTATTTCTTCCTCCAGAAGCATCCTGAGACCTTGACCTTCTGAACCTTCTGTAATTGGGGTCAGATTGGTTGCTGGAGCCGTTTTGGGTCCTGGTCTCATACTGCCTGTTGTAGTTGCCACTGGGGTACCTGTCATACTTTTTATTGTTGGAGTATTGGTTTTCCTTTCTGGGTGTGCCACTATTGTTTTTGTTACTGTTCATGGCACAGAGGTCTGCTTGTTGGGTCCCAGCCATGGCCATTTTATGTGCTTCTATGCGCAATTCCTGTGTAAGGGCCATTTTTTCTGCATCAGCTATGGTTTTGGGCATGTCAGGGAGGATTACTGATTTAATTTGAGGCTTAAGCCCATTAATTAGGTAATCCACTTGAACTGACTCCTCCAGGTTGCTGTTTGCCAAGAGCAGGGTCATGTCTTCTAAGTACTGTTCCACTGTCTCATCTGGCTGTTGTGTCCTGTTTCTATAACCTTTGCTGATGGTTGCAGGGTCCGGGGTGCCAAAACGCTTCAGGAAGGCTGCATATACTGCCTCATTGTCATACATGATGGGCTTCTCAAAAATATTGGCGAAGAACCATTGAGCTGCCCTGCCCTTTAGGAAGGTGTATAGGCAGGAGGCGTGCAGGTGTTGGTGGCGGGGGTATACATTCCTGATCCAGAACTTAAATTCTGTGATGAATTTGGCGGCAGACCTATACTCAGTTGGTTTGTCAAATGTCTCAGGCTTATTAAAAGAGCTGAGTTGGGCTGAGGAGAGTTTGTCATCACTCAAAGTCATTTGACCCAAACCACTGGCGATGTGAGATTGGCCTATCATTGGTATCATAGGGGTGGAGTGGTCGTATGCCTGGCGGTGTCCTGTTGGATGTGCACCTGTGCTTTGAGAATACAGGGTTTGCATGGGTATAGGCATGTTGCTGGGTGTACGAGCATGAGCAGGGATATAGATACTACCTGCCACTGTACCTAATGTGTTAGCATTGGCCTGCCCTGGGGTGGTGGCTGGAGCTGCCATCTGGCGAGTAGCGGAGACACTAGGAATATCGTCTCGGGTTGACCTGTGTGAGGTGGGCGTGGCACCCAATAAACCAGCTGGAGTGTTGTTCTGGAAGGCGCTGGGTGGGCTTAACCTTATGTCATTGCCAGCATGTTGGTAACCTGGCATGGTAGGTGCACCGGGGGTCTGTGAGGCGTGAGGTATACCCAAGTTTGCCGGTGAGGAGTGGGCAGGAGGGGGCTGGAGTGGGGGCCTGTGGCCATAAACTGAGCAAATCTCTCTCCTAACATCATCCATGTTCCTGTTGATGCGCTCAGAGATATCTGCTGCCATCATTTCAGATCTTCTCAGGACATCTGCATTATCTTCTGCAGCTCTCCTGTGTGATTGTATCAAGTCGCGCTCCATCTGAGCCCTCCAGGTGTCCATGTTGTCTAACCTGTCGTTGACTCTGTTTAGATGGCTGGTGTGCTCCTGGCCTACCCTTTGGATTTCAGCTGATAGGAGATTAATTTGGCCAGTCAGTAAATTGCTTAAGGAATCACTGACTGCCTGTGTACATTCTCTTACCAGATTCCTGGCCAGGTCGTCCTGATCATACCTGGGAGGATGTGTAGTGGGTGTCCTGCTGTCCATCCTGCCTCTGCGTAGGTGAGGGAAGGTGATTTCAGGATCGTCCTCAGAGGTTAGGCTGTCTTCTGAGGTGCAGTATGGGGTGGCTCTTCTCCTGAAGATCTGGGAGGTGGCTCCTATAGCACCTGCTACTGCTGAGTCTATGCTCCTCAATACCCTATAGTAGGGGGGTGTCTGCCTTCTAAGAGGTGAGGTAGACTGTGCCCTCCTTCTCCTGGGGCTAGGTAGGGGTGTATAGTCTGAAGAGGTGGCCCCTGTGTCCAGGTTTGGGGTATTGAGAGTGTTTGGTGGTGTTGGGGTAGCCTCAGGGGTCGGGGTATTTAGATATGACCTGAAGGGGTCACTAGATGTGGTGGCGTCAGGCCACTGCTCCTCTAGTATTCTATTAATGCGACCTAAAAATGCTGAGGGACTTTCACCACACTGTGTACTGTGAGTGTTGGGGGCTGGTGCCTCCTGAGCTCTATTTGTCCTTACTGATCTCCACCTATTGATAGCTGATCTTATCCTTTGTCTCCAGAGATCAGATTCAGGTGGTAATGTAGGGTCAGGGGGAATATAACTGTCCCAGGTGAGTTCAGAAGGGTTGGGGTGTGTAAAACCAGCTGGGGGTGAGGTGGTGTCTGTACCGGTAGCAGGCTGCCGAGGTAATGTAGGTATGCTTTCTAAGGCGGCCTGTAATCGTGGTGACCTGGGCTCTAGGTGTGAGTCCAGGTCTAAGTGGCTTGGTGAAGCTACAGGTGTAGATGATGTTTCACCTGGTAGACCAGCAAGTCTTAGGACTGGGGATTCAGCACTTGAAAAACCAGGTAAAGTCAGGTTAAGTCCTGGTGCCTGTGATGTGAGTGGGGTGCTGGTCTGTGTACCGGTATTATTGTCATCAATTGTTGATGAGAAAGTTTTGTTTCTACTCACAGGTGTTGGCTTGGGTGTTAGAAATGATGGTGGTAGGATTGGATCCAACAGAAAGGCGTCAGGTGACGAGTCAGATGACGGAACAGTCTGCTGCTGGTCTGGGGCTGCTGCTGGTGCTGCTGCTGCTGCTGCTGCTGGTGGGGGCGCGTCTAGCCCTGGGGATGTAACGGCATCTTCTGTAAATGGCTCTTTGGTTGTTGTCTCACTTTGATTCATGGCTCATGAGAGGTGAAAACAATGGGACGTTACAAATAGGGTTCTCCACCATTGTCAATGTCTCGTTACATGTCATGAAGTGAGGTAACAGGAGTCCAGACAATTCAGTTGATGATCCAGCTTTATTGTAAGATTGGCATGATGAGTAACTGATACAGTGTACAATATAGTACTCGCCAGTCTGACCAAGCTATATCCTAAGCCAAGGCACCTGAGTGTCGTAGGGTCTAGGTTGGAGAAGAATAAGATGCTGAGGCTTGATCCTGACTAGGTTATATAGTCAGGAGCAAGCCCAGATGACGTCGTGTCTATTTCTGTACTTTCTATTTTTAGTATAGGGAGCGACTCAAATATGCTGAGTCGGTGGTTCTGCTCAGTCCCAATCTGTGGTAGGAGGGGTGAGCTGCTCCTATTGGCTAGGTGAATCTAAAAATAGTTGAGTTCTCCAGTGGGGGATCCACAGGAGGGAGCCTGGGGATTTCCCACTGGAGGAGGGCAGGTGTGAACTCTTCACCCTGCCAAGCTAAAAATAGGTTGACCTTGGTTTGAACTAGGGGGTAGCTTGGCCAGTTTGGTTTGAGTATGTCGTTCATAATTATAATACGTAGAATAGTCCATTGACACCTTGATAAGGGTGGGGGTGTGGTGTGGTGGTTACCTTGATAAGGGTGGGGGTGTGGTGTGGTGGTTACCTTGATAAGGGTGGGGGTGTGGTGTGGAGGGTGTTACCTTGATAAGGGTGGGGGTGTGGTGTGGAGGGTGTTACCTTGATAAGGGTGGGGGTGTGGCGTGGAGGGTGTTACCTTGATAAGGGTGGGGGTGTGGTGTGGAGGGTGTTACCTTGATAAGGGTGGGGGTGTGGTGTGGAGGGTGTTACCTTGATAAGGGTGGGGGTGTGGTGTGGAGGGTGTTACCTTGATAAGGGTGGGGGTGTGGTGTGGAGGGTGTTACCTTGATAAGGGTGGGGGTGTGGTGTGGAGGGTGTTACCTTGATAAGGGTGGGGGTGTGGTGTGGAGGGTGGAGAAAGAAGGGCCATGTGTAACAGAGACAAACAACTTTTTACACCAGTTTTGTGGCGTCTGTCTTACATGCAGCCCTGAGGGGTCGTCATCATTTAACAGGAGAGGGGGTGGATGGTTGGGGGATGGTTGGGTGTGCAAAGGGTGTAACTGTTTCACATGTAATGTATGTTATGGGTGACTTCACACATTTTTAGAGAGAAGTTATCATATCTCCCAGAAGCTTGGTTCGGTTGATTCTACCTCCACTAATTGTAACTATGATTTCCGGACATTAAGTGCTTTCTTTTCTCACTTTTGACAGGTATTTAAAAGCTGCTTGTCCATACACAACAGTGATTGTATCAATGGATGTAATTGAACTTGTATCAAAACCTGCATTAAGATTATTCAGCATGTCGATGTGAAAAAATAAGCACTCCCTTAGTTCTGTGTATCGAGCAACGTGTAAAAAGTTACTTTAAACATGTCATATTTACATTCGATGTATCCTTACACAGTTTATACCACGTGACCTGCCCCCACAGGGTAGTCTGGGTACTACTTATAGCTGTTCCTTAACCCTACCTAGTCCACATTACTTAATGTGTTTCAGCCACAAGAAGTTCTCCCTGCAAAATTTGTACATGTAATGACCAAGTTCTCTTCAATATCTATAACCTTGTAGATTATGCTCTAAGGGTTTTGTTTTTAGGATTGTAAATTCCCTAATCATTGCTCCTGTTGAATGTATCAAATGTATTTGATGTAACATCGAATTAAGACATTAGACACCGGATTCTTTGTGAACTACGGAATAATTTCTCAAAAAAAAGATACTTTGATAAGTGAGCATTCCCAATGCAGGATACCTGGTCGGAAAACAGATATTTTTGCACAATCTTTTAAAGTGTTCCCCCGATTCCTTACAATTTAATTCTCATCCTTGAATTCCTCCACTTTCAAGCTAATCTCGCTTCCCCAGACTCATTATTTACCATCAAACACTGCAAACACTTAGCCATCACAGCGTGAACTGCGCATGCTCTCTGGTTTCCCGCCCTTTTTATGCAGCGTGCCTGCAGCAGACGACATTTTACCAAAGTTTGGCGTCCGTCTGTGAGTCCACAGGTGTTATTTACTGACGCTCTACCACTTTTTATCGTGGTCCCCCCCCCCACCGAATCCTCCACAGCCAACTCCTTTCCCTTCTATTCCATCCCTTTCAATTCAACTGGGAGCCATCCACCCATCACCTTTTACCTTGTTACCCGTCCGGGGGGACACTTCATATGTTTTGCTGACACATGTGTGCGGCTGGCAAGGGCACTTTTTCACCTAAATCCCCCTAACAAGGGTCTTATTCTCAGTCCAGATTGTCCTAACAAGGGTAAACTCTTGAGGAAAATCCCCCTAACAAGGGTCCACTTTTGACCTGAATGCCCGAGTTGCCAGTAAAATGTTCATGTTTTTTTAAGAGATTTCCAAATTTCTTTCAGAAAATCATTGAAACTGAGGGACGTATACTGTTAAATTTTCAAACACAAAGTTCAACGGCCAGAATTTTTTCTCTAAAACCGTGGAGTTTGGGGTTAAAAGTGCCCTAACAAGGGGGATTTTGTAGGTAAATTCCCCCTAGCTGCACACCCGTGTCAGAAAAAACGGTGAGTGCCCCCCCCCCGGGGTTACCCGGGACTTTCTATGCTCTAGGAATACTCACCCCGAGCTCAAGAACATACACACACATGTGAGATAAATTCAGAGTCTTTAAAGTGACTAATGTAAAATAAAGCTGGATCCTCTGTGAAGTTACTCTTAATACTGCATAAAACTTCATGATTACACCTTCAATGCCTGTCATTACGTTACGGGCTGTCTGTGCCAGACGCTGACCGTGATGTTGTCCATGACGTCAGACGCCGTCCTTGACGTTACTGACGTCCAGCTGTTGGTGTTAGTGAGTGCAGCCAACACCAGACGGCAGCACTCCGTCCAAATACCTGCCCCCTCCTCTTCATCCTGTAGCCATCCTGTATCTCTAGTCTATCCTGAGTCTGCTTGTGGCTCTATAAATTGATATGACATTGGTCCGTTGGATTTAATACTTTAGTACATAGTGTTGTCAAGCCATTGAGAACATACTTTACTCACGTTAAGCCCAAACCAGCTCTTTTGCTAAAAAGGTGATCACCCACACATGAATACACTCAACGTTGTTAGTTCTGCTCAGCAGGCGTCCATTTGTGTTGAGATCAATCAGCCCTACGACAGCAAATGCCTATTGCTATTTCTATAGGATTTTTTTGTAGCCTACGACTTGAAGTGCGCAGTCATAGCGTGTTAAGAAATGGGACCCAGTCTAACCCATAATAGTCCAAGAAGGTTGAAGGTGTAGACTATGGATATTCTGCAAGATCAGAAATAAATGGCTGAGTTGAACGCGGGCAGAATCACCGAGGTGAATACGATGCTAAAATGTCGCATGGGAGTTGACATTTGCATTTATGTCATGGCTACAGGGTTATTTTACTTTTAAAGACAAGAAAACTATCAAAGTTACTTAATTTCAGCATCTGTTTGTTGCAGCAGCCCTTGAATATGGGCAGATTGTATTTAACCCCCCCCCCCTTTGAATACCGTTGTTCTAGTACTAATCTTTAGAGGAGCCGCCATTTTGAATTTCGCTGGTTGAGGTAAAACCCACTGATAACACATACCATGATGGGTACCTTGTCCCTGGTTAACACCCACTTCCAGGGACATGCTGGTCCCATCTTATCAATTCCTATCAGTGTGTTTCTGGAACCAGCTCCAAACCAGCTAGTGGCCAATACTGGCGTCCGTATCAGCCACGACATAAAAGGCATTTCCCTCAGCCAACAACTATCAGAAGACCTCCTCAATTATCAGTTGACTGTATATGTACAGGGGTGCCCCTGTGTGTAAGAGACAATACTAAAGTACACAGGTCGGTCACAGTCCATCATTGTTACCTGGACACGAGAGGTCTAGCGCAGAGGTCTACCCCTTTTTTATCATTGCCTCTTTAGGGGCACCATGATGCCTCAAAACTCACATGTTTCTTGGTCGTCGTGATAAACTAAAGGAAACGGATCGATGTACCGTGGGACATGGTCAGTATACAGCTGTATTAAATTAATATTATCACTATATCAGTAAGTACGCATAGGTGCATCGTGACAACTCTTCAGGAGAGTATCAAACCCATCGTATCAACATGGCGCATTAATGCAGCTAATGTGACGTTCACATCAGGGGCTTATTCCAATATAACTGATGATTACGTAGCCTTCAAACTGTCCTGAAAAGCACTAAGACTCTTACATTAAGCCTACATTAGTGTTAAGTTGATTGATTGATTGATATAGTTTATTGTACAAGATCGCCCTTAAAAGTGGCGTTCTTCCGTGTACATTGGCCGAGTACGGAAGATGGTAATGGAACCTGGCCAGGGTATATGAGATTATTAGATATATAGTCAGCCACATAGTTAGTAGTAAGCGGATACAATGAATTGGATGATAGGTAAGGCGGCGCTACATCGAAGGTCTTATATAGGTAGTGGGATTCCACATGTAGGTTAGTAGTTGAGTTGCTTCAACTGCAATACTATAATATGGACTTTAGTTTTTGTTTGAAGGCCTTTAGGCCATCAATCTTCTGCACTTCACTGTCCAGTGAGTCCCATAATTTGACACCACAGTATAAAGGACACCTTGGGTAGAAACCACCTCGCGCTCTTCTGATTTTAAATCGAACTTTCCGGTCTCCTCTAGTGCAGACATCTCGTATGATAAGGTTATCTGGGTTTTTTGACCGTTTCCACATGTAGGTTAGTAGTTGACGATCCCTTCTTACATCAAGTCTTTCTATACCTGCCCTTGTGTGCAACTCAGCAATACTATTGCCACGGATTCTGGCTTTAAAACATATAATTAAAGCCAGAATCCGTGGCAATAGTATTGCTGAGTTGCACACAACTGCTCTATCAAACCAAGCTGAGCCTCAAGTAAGATTTCAAAATCATCCTCGGTGGAATATATTGGCCATATACATGTATCCATTAAAATTATGATAAATTTGTACAGTGAATTTAAGCATTATGCAGCTCCTTGAAGGTTTAGCCCCAGCTGTTATACGGTGTGATGTTACAGGTATGGTATGGAGGTATCAAGGAGAGTCAATTTGTTGCCAATTAACTTATTTTATTATTTTTTTATATATACATTAAATCACCAGATGCCAATGGACAGAATCTGTTTTTTCTTTTATCTTTTCTATTTCTTCTTCCACGCATACCTATTGATGGCGGTGACCTATACCTGTCCCTCACACGCCCCCATCCTGTTTTCATATACTGCTTATTTTGCATTGTCCATTCATTATTTATTCCTCTTTTTTTCTGAAGGAGGCTATGACTCACTACCTGATCATATAATAGGCTGACGCCTCCTTTGGTTTTTACTTTACCGCTTAACTTAAAACCCCTTGCATCTTTTTCTCATCATAACACTTCTTTATTTACTGACATTTATATTCATCCTTGCGTCAACTAGACTGTCTACAGTGATAATCCCCCACCTTTAAGTTCACAATAATTTCAGCAGTGGCGAAAAAGAGTTGTTACATAGGCGTTGGCCTGGTTCTTGGCAAGTAATGTAACTATACAAGACGTTCCCTGATATTTCTACAATGGGATGGTTCAAACAATGACCTTTGAAATTACCAATAAAGCTAGGCCCACTGAGCATATGCATTTGTTTATGAATCCTCATAGGATTGCATTAAAGCAGCATGAAAAGCCTTTATTCTTTTTCAAATTTCAAAGTAACTATACAAAGTAACTGTTCAATGAGGAGAAGGGCTACATGTGCCCTTCTTGGTTCTGTTTCTGCCTGTCAAGCACAGTAAATACTTGGACACTTCACTACCCTATGACTGTGTGACATACCTGGTGAATTACGTCTACACTATAAAAAAGAAATAACTGTTAAATCTACAAGGAATCCATGTAGTGATGAACAGTGGATCACCATGTCCTAATGCAGTGAAGTAATGTATTTTCACTATGAAGCTCGAGATGGCAGCACAGTGAAGGAATCTCTTTAGAAATTACTGTAGAATCTCTATTCCAAAGTTGCCAGAAAACCACTGCTTATTTTACAGCATTTTCTAATGTGCATCTTCTTCTAAACCCTACACGGTCCAGGTAAGGACATGACCTTTGACCTCTCATCAGCTAGTCACCCTGGGTAGAGAGACAAGACAAGGTTAAAAATAACCCTGCACCCCCCACACCCATGGGCTTTAACCTCATGTCACCAAAGTACATGTACCCTACTACATGCTTGTTTACTTATACATTGTCTCTTATGAGGTTGGGTGTATGCGATTTTCAGTGTAAGTCTCTTCCACCGTATTGGATTCCCCCTCCCACGCCACTCTCTCCTTCTCTCTCCATCACCTCTCTCACTCGCCTCTCTCCTCTTTTCATTCATTCTTTCTGTTTTGTTCATGTTCTGTTTTCTGTCTCTCTCCCTCTGTCTCTGTCTCTGTCTCTCTGTCTCTGTCTCTCTCTAATTCTCTTTCATCTCTCTCCTTCTCCCCTCTCTCTTTCTTTCTCCACCCTCTCTCTGTCTCTGTCTCTCTCTCTCCCGGTCTCTGTCTGTCTGTCTCCACCCTCTCTCTGTCTCTCTCTCTCTCTCTCTCTCGGTCTCTGTCTGTCTGTCTGTCTCTCTCTCTCCCTCTCTCTCTCTCTCTCCCTGTCTCTCTCTCTCTCTCTCTCTCTCTCTCTCACTCTCTCTCTCTCTCTCTCTCTGTGACTGTTCCTGCCTTCTATCTGCTATAGCTGTCTACTTGCCACCTCCTCCCTTCTTCAATATCTATGATCCCTGTCTCCCACACCCCTTACCCTAATCTCCATATAGTGCCTTGTAGTAAACACAGTTTACCAAAAGTGAACTATTGGTTGGACTGTTTGTTGTAAAGTTGGATCCCTCCAAGCGTGAGTAAGACGGTCTCTATTAAGAGGGGTAGAGGACATGGGAGGGCCACAGGGGGTGGGGTCTATCTCTATGTCCTTGTTCTGCAGACTGGGTATTTAACCATTTAAGGGCCGCAGATACAGAGGTGCATCACGTCCATTGGTTGGCATGATGCTCCAATGATGTGCTGGCGAGTCTGCTTGCATCATGCCGACCCTCTGGGACTGCATCAATCCCATTAGGGTCAGCATGATGCATAGATGCAGCCCTGGCGAGTTACTCATCAGGGCTGCATTCAAGCATCATGGCGACCAATGGGCATGATGCATTCATGCATTAGAGGTCCTTAAATGGTTAACACTTTAGTTAGGGAATAGTGCATTATTGCATCATGAGCATTGGCATGATGCATAAAGGACGTGCTGGCGGGTGTATCAACACCCCAAGGTCTGCCGGATGCTTAAATGTAGTCTGTGGACATGATACCTTTTTGTAAAGGTACGGGATAATGTCTATTGGTGTTCATAATGCATGAACCTGAGAGTAACTACCTCACCATACATGCATTTGTGCATCATGCTGATGATGCACAAATGATACAGATTTGAGGTGATGGCATGATGCATTCATACACTGGGCTGCATTGGTGCATGATGCATAACCACAGGAAAGGCCCACAGCTAAAGGCCTTTGCAAGTTAGTCCCAATTTCCAGGACGACAGAGCCTCTCAGGTCCACGTCAAATAGTTGAATTAGTGCATTGGCACTGCAGTTAGCATCATGCCAACCAGTCAGGAGTATTTATAATGAAACCCTGCGGTCTGCATAATGCCTGTCAAGTTACTCACCGTGGCTGCATTTTTATTTTATGTGAATAACTTCTTCCCGTAGAGATAGCATTGTGGGGCCGATCGCCACACCCCCAGTGGCGTAACGTGTGCCGATCCACCACAGCGGCCGATACGGTACCGCAGCCTCGTTCCGGGCACATGTAAACATTCAAAATGGTGGACTGCCGCTTGTACGGGGAACTACGGTAATGGATTTTGCTGATTTTTCCTTATTTAAACCCTCTAAAAACATAAAATAAATAGAGAACTAACGTCCTCGGGGGAAACGACTCCCTCGTGGTGGATCAGCCACCTCGTACACCACGGTCGTTTAGTTCTCTCTATGCACATCATGTTGGCAAGAAAAGATCCAAATTAGGGTAGACAATATACTGTCCATAAAGGGTTATAGGGAGGGGTAGTAACACTAGCTTCAAAGTACTCAGGTGTAAAGGCTATAGGTACACTAACAGGTACCTCAACAAAACATATTCACAACAGAGTCTCTATTGTATAGGTACACTGAAAACATGGAAGATCTGAAACTAGTCAGCGGTGACAATTTTAGGTCCTCAAGTTGATGATACCTAAAACTACAGCTTTAGGTAGTCAAAATGACGACTTTAGGTCGTCATCCTGACGACCTGAGTCATCAGGATGACAATACTGACAGTATAGAGTCGTCATATTGATGACTCAGGTCGTCAGGATGACGACTTAAAGTCGTCATTTTGACTACCTAAAGCTGTAGTTTTAGGTATCGTCAACTTGAGGACCTAAATTGGTCACCGCTGACTAGTTTCAGAACTTCTAGGTTTTCAGTGTAATAGTATTCATGGGAAAGGAAGAATGGGCAGAAGACCTATCTACTCTGCATTCACTTCACTTTATCATTTGGTTTTAACAATTCAGAGAAGTCCCTTTTAGATGTAGTGGAAATCTAGATTGCAGGTTCGGGTTCCTTGTGGTTAATATAAAGCACTCTGGTGCATTTGCACATCTGCACATATTGTCGTATCGGCGACCATAGATAGTCCTAGTGCCCATAACTGTATTGGAATAAAATCAAGCCCTTTGATTTCCAGATACGTTACAATGGGAACATAGATACCACACAGAAGCCTGTCCACTTGAATACATGCACAAATAGTTTAATCAGTTGGAAATACTTATGAGCCTATGTGTGCGTGTAAGGGTTTCAGGAGGTATCGTACACATGTACTGAAAGGGGAGACAACCATGTTGAAATGATTCTCGGATCATGAGATACAAACATACTATAGCCTATGGCAATACACTAGTACTCCAGTGACGCCATCTGGAGTTACTTGGAGCTGTTGGCATCATGCAAAGTCCCATTGGCTAGTGATTAGAAAATTCACGTGTACATTGGTCACAGAAAATATATTGGCCTACATGTATTAACCAGCTTGAAATAAGTGAAGTATCTGAGAAAATCGTGAATTGTGAATTGGTCATAAATATTAAAGAGTTAATCTAATATAATGACAATATCATGAAATGCTCTGAATCTGATCCAATATTTTCTTATATCAAGGCTATAATCTGTGTAGGGCTACCGATATACCTCATATATGAGGCAGACCTCACACATAAGGCTCATCTGAGTGTAAGGCGACCAAAAAACACTTTGATTCTGACTTCAGCCATAGATTCTATAAGGCGCAGCAAAGGGGTTTTGATACTCGTGTACAAGCCACACCTTATTTATCAGCAAGGCATACCATATGGCCTGTAATAAGCGTCCGGGCGCTCATTGATTTCAATCCCACTATACCCCTGCTGCGGGCGCTTATTTTAATACTGATTTTAGTGCTTAAGATCAATTTCAGTACCCCTATAACCCCGGGGCTTATGGTGTTTAATTGAGACCTCGGCGCTTTAAAAGGTCATTACGGTAGTCCACGCGGTAGTTCCTGGACAATGTAGGAATGTCTGTGAAGATCCAATAAAATAGTCTGACAGCTTTTATTGGACTGTGATAGAGTACTAAAGTTAATCTCTGATAAAGGTGTATATTTGTATTCTCTGGCTGTACACAATAATTAAGTCCACATACTGACGCATATATATCAATATATTATGTCGTTAAGCGTCATTATGAATAAATGCAGTCCCGGTTATATTCAGGCACTATGCCTACATGGTTGATACTGTCATAGGAAGTTGTCATGATGCACTAATGAAGTGCTTGTGAGCAAACTCGCCAAAGCTTCATTGGTGCATCATAGCGACCAAAGTCCTTTCTTGGTGCATCATGACGACGGATGGACATGATGCACTCCGGCAGAAAGGTTAAAGGCTAATCTCCAAGTACTACTATTCCATGGTTTTAACCCTATGTACTCTATATGTAAGCCTTACTGCTAATGTTATTCACATGTAAGCCTTTAACAATGCTATTTGGCACTAAGTGCTCCTATGTAGCCTTTGTCCCACAATCTATGGTTCAATCTGTGGTTAACCCTACCATACCTATAGGGAACAGAGCCATTCCTGTATGGAGGTGGCCATCTTGAAATCAGTTATATAACTGCCCCCCGACGGCCATCTTAAAATCTTGCAGAGGATTGTGGGCAATTTCTTATCTTCCCCTCCACCCACAGAAAACAATGGGAATTGATAAGACTGATAAGCTACCCCTGCCTCTATCTTAATCACCTTAAGTACCTGTCCATTGTTTTAGGTGTGAATGGAGGGGATTGGCCTGATAGGGAGACAATGGCTTGGTTTTACTCAACCTGGATTATATGTGCCCTCTTAGAAAACTTTTAAAGTTTAATTTCTCTTGTTTTTGAAGTATTAAGTCTATATAAAGCTTATATTGTTGAAGTTTAAAGTATTTGCTATCCAGGTATAGATTTTCAGAATATAGATAGCTTCATATAGACTATTAAAAAGGGCCAACCAAAGTAAACTGTACAAAGAGGCCAACTGCTGATCTAGCCCCCGACTACACAAGCCACCTAGCTAATTTTGTTTGGTACTAGCAATGGCTCTGATCCCTATAGCCACTATAGGATTATACAGGGGCGACTGTGGCAAGACGGTGGCAAGAATAGTGGTAGATCTAGAGAAGGAAACTAAATTGAATTTCTCTGGTTCCTACATATTAACTTTTCTGAATCCTTTAGCCCTTTAACCCTTCAAGGGCCGCTGATGCATTAATGCATCATGCCCATTTTTCGTCATGATGCAAGAATGCAGTCCTGGCTTACTTGCCAGGGCTGCATCCATGCATCATGCCTACCCTACAGGGTAGATACAGAAACTCAGGGAGGGTCGGCATGATGCTCCAATGAAGTGCTGGTGAGCAGTCTCACCAGCACTTCATTATCATCAATGCATCATGACGACCAATGTCATGATGCATTGATGCATCAGCGGCCCTTAAAGGTTTAAAGGGTTAAAGCCTGGTCAGGACGTAACAAGAGGTCAATATTGATGTTGTTGTTTCACAATCAGGTCATGGGATCACATTTAACATGTAACCAATGCATTAGTCCTATAGCTCGATGCAGCAAGTTGGGAACCTGAGTGTTTCCCAGTTTTTTGAGGCAGCTGTGCATGTAAAATGCCTTCATTCAAGGGACATTTTTGCATATGCTGCAGAAAACAAGTCTTGTGTATGATTCTATCTCAAAAATCCTAACAAAATATGAAAATAGAATCATTTGCTATGCATTATTCCCTCATAATACATGTCAGACTAGATAAAATGCCCTCTGTAGGTCTCATACAGGCTGGAAAAGTACCATGCTCGTAGATGTCTTCATCATTTTCAAGATAAGAATATCTGAAGACTTGAACAATGTGAACAGGTTCATGTTGCAAAACCCTTTTGTTTCTATTAAATTCCATCTTCAATTGTTGTTTTGACTTGATGATTCATTGAAAACCATATTGAAATGCTATTAGAACCCCATATTAGGCATGTGAGGCCTATTATGATGCACTATTGAGCTATTTAGCTGTAAATAGCAACAAAAGCATGGTTGACACCAAAGACTATAATCATAAGATGTGGCTAATTCTTCTCAAACTTATTGTATAACTAACAAAAATCACATGTCTCCCATAGTGTAATGAGCCAGCATAGAGACTTTGAAAAACAGCAATTTTTTTAAACTAATGATTTTTAAATTTAAAATCTGTACTTCAGTGGTAAACTGTGCACTATATCAATGTTATACCATCTACCCTAGCCTGAAAGCAATGAGTTTCACCTTTCATTTGCTGCAAATATTGTGTAAATCGGATAATTTTTGGCTAAACTACAGCATTTCTTCGCGAAAATTCAGGAAAAACTAAGTTTTAGGTTCCCAACTTGCTGCATCGAGCTTTTAGTGACATGTTAATGGAATAAAAGACCCAGGGTCAAGGGCCAAGAGTTTAAGCTTCTATGCTTTTGGTTTGGTTTGGTTTGGGCGATTTTACGTCCACTAATAGTACTTAAAAGTTAGCAGACATTTCTGTGGTTTTTCGGACATCAAGTCCTATCTTTCTTATTTGAGACAGATATTAAAAAAGCTGGTTGTCCTAAACAGTTAGTCAGGTATTTATTATGCTGTTTGACCGACACAGCAGTGACTGCATCTATGAATGACCAAATCTATGAGATGAATGACCGAATCTATGAAGAGGGGTGAGGGGGAAAACCCCTACTGGGGCTTCATTCCCCTACTCTTCTCGAATGATAGCAAGTGTTCTTTTATTTGCCTGGTTCCATAGACAGGGCCAGACAAACCACGGCCTTTGATCACTCAGACGTGGTTCACTGAGGGGGAATCCCATGGCAAAAGACAAGATTTTTATCCATGCCGCCTACTTTTTGGTTCCAATTAAGAGCTTAGATGCTTTTTTTATCCTAAAATTTGGCCAAAGGTTTGGGGTGTGCCCCTGTCTCTCATCTTCGTTTTTTATCAAACGAAGGGGCACCGTGCCCTCTAGCTTCCCAGATCCCAGACCTGCTATTAATTACCCAGCAAATTGTCGTTATCTGTCACCATGATTGGACATCAATGGTGACTCCTTTCTGAGTGATAACTCACTGCGTCATCTTTCACCACTGTGTGTCAGTCTCACATGGCATGGCGATCTATCACAACAGTCGCCAACATGATCTCACTCACTGCATGAGTATGTGCCACCCCTTGTCATCCCTCACAAAGCATGGTGACTTATCACCACCATCGCCAACATGGATCTAACTCACTGCGTGAGTATGTGCCACTGCCTGTCAACTCTCAGTCAGAATGGCAACTTTTCACCTGCATTGCCACATGGCTCTCACTCACTGCGTGAGTGTGTATCACTCCTAGTTAATCTTCTCTCAAAATGGTGACTTATCACCACCATTGCCAACATTGATCTCACTCAATAAGTGAATTTGTGTCACTCCAAGTCAATGCTCTCTGAGGATTGCATCATCTGTCACTCACTCTCACTCAGTGTGGCAACTTGTCACCACCATTGCCAAAGTTGTTGAGACAGCACCACATGTTCAACATGTAGCCTATCTAGGAAGTGTGGACATGAAGTATAAGTCCCATACGTATCAAATGTGCTTTGTTTCACACTGATTTCCATGTAATACTTCAGAGTTGAATCAGACAAGATTATATAGAGAGAATATCAATTGAATTTAGATAGAGGTATCTCTAAAATGAAAGCAACTATCCATAAACACCTTTTCTCTGGTTACAGGAAAAATACAGAGGGAAATATCAACATGAACACCTTGTATGTGGTTAGTGGGAAGATACATATGGCAATACCTTCTCTGGCAAAACATACTTTGATCTGGCAGATGTGAGGCTGCATGATTACCAATGTTGATGATCATGAGCTTTTCATCTAACAAGGTGAGTGATCACCAGCGTCGCCATCCCTGGTGAGTGTGCATCATCACGATCCTCACCAACCATGGTGAACATGCGCTATGGCATGGTGTGCGTTTCATCTAGCGAGGTGAGTGATCACTCGTGTCGCCATCCCTGGTGAGTGTGGGTGATCAAGATCCTCACCCTCTGTGGTGAACCTGTGCTATCACGAGGTACACGTTTTATCTAGCGAGGTGACTGATCACAATCCTTGCCATCCGTGGTTAATGTGCATTATGACGTGGTGTGCGTCTCATCTAGCGAAGTGAGTGATCACTCATGTCGCCATCCCTGGTGAGGATGAGTGATCACTCATGTCGCCATCCCTGGTGAGGATGAGTGATCACGATCCTAGCCATCCCTGGTGAACATGTGCTATGACGAGGTGCGTGTTTCATCTAGCGAGGTGAGTGATCACCCGTGTCGCCATCCCTGGTGAGTCTGAGGGATCACCATCCTCGCCATCTGAGGTGAGGCCATGTGATCACCACCATTGCTATTCCTGGTGATCTTGTGCTATAGCGACGTCGTGTTCCATCTAGCGACATGTGTGAGCCACTTCACACAGGTTGACGAGGAGATACGACAATTTGCTGGGTAAGTTATCACAAGACCTTTAGTCAAGACTTTGAACTATTATGCTTTAGTGACATGGACCAGTGTGTAAAAGTATGTAGTAGCAGTTACTAGTAGCAGGAATATGCCTCCCCTTTCGGCTAATATAGAGGGAGTGGAGTGTTGCCTTTCATATAACTATGTCTATATAGACATGTAGAAAGGCCCTGGTTGGTAGTTGTAGGTAAATTAGCTTATTACCTGACACCTTACACCTTTACCTTTGTACAGGTGTGTAAAGGCTGAGGCGTATACACACAAAAGAAATGTAGGTTCTCTTAACCAGCATGAACTAAACATGGTAAAACCTGTCAAACTTAACTCGACATAGACTCTTCATCTTGACAACTTTAGATGGCAGATGGCTCTACATGAAGACTATCGAGGCACAGGCCGTGAAGTTTTCAATGTTATATTTCCAACATGACCAGCCTTTGACAGGTATGACAACTTGAGTATTTACTTTTTTTCTGTTCACTTGAAGGCCCTGTTTTCTCAGTGTGTGTGGACATTCAATGTCGGTCAATAGGGAGGCTTGGTCCTGTAGGGCCCAAATTGTGTATTAATACACGACACACGATCTAGTCTTTGAGAGGGACATTTAATAATGGTTGCATTCATGCGTCATGCCGACCCTACAGGTTGATACACTACCATCATAATGCAACAGTGTAGGGCTTGGGAAGACCTGCTGATACATCATGGTAGGCTAATATAGCACCATGCAGCCCTTCAGGGTTTACAGGAGTTTGTTTATAAAGTGTTATAATGGGTTTGATATAGACACAATGCTACCTGCCCACCCAGTACCAAACCACCCAGGATCTGTATGTGGTACTGTGGAAATAGTAAGACACGTCCATGCAGAACTGACGGGGTTGGGGTCGGCGTAAGACCATAAACCTGCTGTCACTTGTTGGTATAGATAAAGATCTGGTTCTATAAAACGTTGTGTGTGGGATATGCCACTCGTGTACCCTTAATGAAAAGGGAGAAAACTAAAGCTAGAATGTTAGAAAACTGACAGTAACAGGTAACAATTTTCCCGACATATATTTTATGAAGATTCCACTATCATTCTGACATGGTTCATGTCTGTTCAATATGTATATACACCATAGCCTACAGAGGAATAATCACGCCAAAAGAGATGACTCTCGGAGAATGCCTATAATAGCCATACGCAAACAAATGCTATCCATATATTATCCTGAAATTAGAAACACACTAATAGGGAAGCGGAAGTACATAACAAAACAGGAAGTGGCGTCACTTACTTGGCCTTCTCCACCTTTTCCATGTCTGTTTCACCGTGCCCCTCTAGTTCGAAACTGCAAGGCCACAAAGTCGAAAAGTAATATTTTACTTAAGAGTCAGAAATGTTATACATTGATCACGTATGTTAAGTACACATGCATGTCTCTGCATTGATTGAGGGACGTCCACATGTCGAAAGTCTAAAGGCTATAAGTGTTCAGTGCTGTGACTCCATGCAGATGGATTGATTATCGAAAAGCGAAGGACTTCTATTCCCTAAAAGTCTTTTGTGACAGTCATTATGGAATCCTCTTGAAATTTTATGTCATAGTCATTATCACAGAACTGATAATTCCAAAATATCCCATTTTCTATGAGGGATTATCATAGCATAATATAAGTATCCAAAATGACTAGATATTACACCCAGACGTATGTACACTCCCTTCTGAGCATACAGCGATATCTCCAGTTCCTATGACATGTCTATTGCACTCCCTTGGTATACAGGCAAGGTGAGACATGTAATGATAATCCTCAAGTATAAGATATATCATAATCCTAGTCTATCAATATCCAAACATGTGTTTAGTTGGTAGTGGTAAGGGCAGAGGGGGGAATCCTCGCAGGGGTGAGCACCATATTGGGCACCCCTTCCTTGTAGCCTAACCTCTATAATAAACCTGTGTGATATCTCTAGGTAATTAGCTCAGGTGTGTAATAACCAATCAGCAGGTAAATGCAGCATTAAGGTGGATCCTTCTCCTCCAGGTGAGAAGGCCTGGGTCTACAGGTGTTCCTCACTGAATCATTCCTACTAAAGGAATAGTACATACAACGTACTCCATAGGTAGACTACAGGTGGTTGGTCAGACATACCGTAAAACCTCACATATAAGATACACACCCCCAATTTTGGGCCATAATGAAGCAACATAAGCGATACCTGTGACCTGAAAATTGCTAGTTTAATAGTGATATTTTATATTTCAACCCTGGCTATAAGGTGTTAAGAAATACTCTAGCCATAGGCCTCTGAAATGGTCTATATAAAGCCAAGTCATGTATTGGTTTTTTTTTGTTTTTGTTTTTTTTTTTTTTTTTGCAGTAGGTAGACCATATGTAGATGTTTACCGTACTGGCTTGTTTAAGCGCAAGGCTCTCAAATACTATAGGCACCGGTCTTAAATAAGCACTGGTGACAAATTCCTGATTTTGATATTAATCTTAAATGCTTAAAAAAGGATCTTAATTAAGCACCGTTCTCACAAAGAGTTTTGCAATATGAGCCTATTGAGATTTTTAAGTGCCAGAGCGCTTAAACGTGCCACTACGGTAGGCAGGAGTAGGAGGGGTAGGGGAGAGAAGAAGGGAGGGAGGGAGGGGAGGGGGAGTACTGGAGTGGTGCTTTGGCCTGGACTACCTTGTTATTTAACCCTTTAATGGGTAAAACAATGCTTTTAATAATACACTATGCGACCATGGTGTTATGCCAGGCCCATGCATGGATATAGCTGCTCTGATGAATAATAAAGCTATGGATTGATTACTTTAAGCGCCGGGCTCTCAAATAAGCGCCGGTCTCGAATGAGCACCGGGGTACAGGGGTATTGAAATTGATCTTAAATAAATAAGAGCCTGTCTCAAATAAGGGCTGGGGGTAAAGGGGTATTGAATTTTATAATCGCTCGGGCGCTAAAACGGGCCATTACGGTACCTAATACCTGCTTGCATATAAGGCACACTCTGAGTTCATTTATGCCAGACCTATATGGCGCACCTGGGGCCAGCTTTTGGTCATTTTGATTCTGTAGGAAATCCTTACTTCCTAAAATCTCAGTTGGGGAACATTTTATTGTCATAATAGAGTTAGATGCAGAACTTCCCATTTTTAGGAGTTGTGGGCTTGAAATGGTTGTCATTCCTCACTATATGTTATATATTTTAAAAAAACCCTCACAGAAGCCACACCCTTTACTTCAGATGGACACTAGGATACATCTGAAATTGTCTTAATGCCATGGCTTTTACGCCGGATTTTACATTAGCGCCTTGGGTCATGTCCACTTTAAAGGGTTACTCCTTGCTGTACCACGATAACCAGCCAGGAGGAGGTGGTGTTGCTCTTTAAGGCCACTAGAGGGATTAATCCTTCACCCCTAGTGTCAACAATAGCATTATTGTTAAAGGCTTTTAATCCGTTAGGGGCCGCTTATGTGTTGGTGCTTCATGCATGCATGTTGCTCACGATGCACCAACAAATTGCTGGAGATCCAGCACTTCATTACTGCATCATGCCCAACTCTCCTGTAGTGTATCAACCCTTTAGGATCAGCATGATGCATGAATGTAGCCATGGCGAGTTATTCGCCAGCAGTACATGCTTGCATCATAAGAACCAATGGGCATGACACAACTTTCTTAAAGAAATAACCATTGAGTCCTGTTGAATGCAAAATAAAGATAACACAATTCTGAGATTTCCCTTGACATTGTGTCAAATCTATCAGGGTTCTGAAAAAATTCACTAATACATGATTTGTTATGTTTCAATATTTGCAATTATATTTCAGATTTCTTTATATTGTATAATTCGCCCCTCCTTTGATTATTATTGAAATAAAGCACACTTTGTGTATGCGCAGTCCAAATTCGTTTTGCATTCAGTAGAATATTCTATTTTGGGTAGAGTTACTTTAATCTAGATCAATACAGTCAGAGACTTTAAAAAATGTTTTAATGTACAGCTTAGTAATCTGTAAATAGGTTTTCATGCCTCACTACATGACCCTTGTGGCAAGCAATGTTCTGCTGCATTTTAACTAAGAACTTTAGTGATTAAGAACTTTAGTGAATGACAGATATTGGCAACAGTAAATATTGATTTATGTTGGTGAAGCCTCAATCTGACAGTTTCCGGTTGGAGATGAGCCAACAAATCCCCTTGTGGAGGGATAATCCAATGGTACAATGTAGGCCCACATTATTTTGGATTATATGTATGGTATAGGTGGTATAATATTGTATAAGAGTTTACGCGAAACATTGTCTATATACCACTATTAACTCTCACCTGAAGTTGATGCTCAACTCATTAGGGGGCACCTAGACAGGGGCTTGACTGGTGAGGTTTTATGCTGTTCTTTAGATAGCATGAAATCACTCATATAGTATAGAGTCTCCACCAGTTGCCAAATCTCGGCCTTATCTTTGTGATGTTTACTTTCCACTAAATGTAGCTCAATGAACAGACACATTTTACCATCCCCTGGTATATATGTACTAAATTCATTCATCCTACAGCCAAATATATGCAGATATATTGTGAAAAATGCAAGGATATTTTGTTAGAGGCCATAGAATTAAACATCACAAAGAGGGAAAAGTGCATGGAACCTGACTGAAAGCTATGTGAATGTCCGAGATAAGGCCCGAGATTTGCAACCGGTGAATAGTCTATACCCAGTTACACAGCACTGCCACCTGTCTGCAGTGTGAGTGACTATAATTATTATAGGTATGTTTTGACATGTCGATGCTGGCAATAAGAGAGCACATTTGCTCATAATAGTCTGTCCTGAGAAGCTTAAGTATACTTCCCCAATTATATAAACCATAGCAGATTTGCAGACATCCAGGGGTGGACTTAATTTTCTACTGACATGGGTGTGCGGCTGGTCCCATGATAACCCTTACCCTTGGTGAGAGGGATTTTTCACCAAAAGTGACCCTTGGTGAGAGGGATTTTCATAAAAAAAAGACCATTAATCATGTTTTCTTGGATGAATATCTCGAAAATCAATACCGATTTTGCGATGGCGCATTAAAATTTCAGAAAACAGACCCTTGGGGAGAGTGATTTTGGCAAGAAGTGACCCTTGGTGAGAGGGATTTTTTCGCAAAAATTAGACCCTTGGTGAGAGGGATTTCGGCAAAAAAGTGGCCTTGCCAGCCGCACACCCGTCTCTTCGACATATATAGTGAGTGCCCCCAGGTGCAGACATACACAAGGAGACTACAGGACCACATGCAAATTTATATTTGTCATATTCATATCAGGGCTTTCACTTATACACCCACATACACACATTGATGTAGATTACGACCTTTCAGAAAAAACGTCTTTTGACTGATATTTTATTATGATTCATATGTTTACATATAAACCCCTATCTGTCTGTCAGTAAACATGAAAAGATAATAAATTTACTTTACTCTCAAATAATTTTGTGATTTCCTATTGGTAACAAATCACTTATGCCAGATGACCATCACCTTGGATAAAGGAATAAGCTCATATACACATTTATTCCGTTAGCTGTAGTGTCATGTATTTTAAATTGTCATTAATTATTGTGTGACATAATATTAGTTTATTTTAAAATATTAGTTGAGTTTTATTCTATTAGTTTACTCACCAGAGTTCATTCCAAGAGGAGCTGCAGATGAAAAAAACACACAAAATATCCTCAGTTATAGCCATGCTAAGCAGTAAACATGCACTGACATCTAGTGTCTACTCTTCACTTTACGTTAACCCTTTAACCCATTGAGGGCTAGCATCGACTATAGTCGACACCATGGCAGGCCTAGCATCGACTATAGTCGACACCATGGTAGGCCTAGCGTCGACTATAGTCAATGCCCATTATATAGGATTTGTATAGGAATTGAAAATAGGCTCGTCCTCTAGGAACTATACTTTTTTCAGAGGCCGTCCCCATGGCCAGGGCAACCAATTTTGCTCTGCCCTCAAAGGGTTAAGGGCTGATTGCGCATTGATGCATCATGCCCATTGGTCGGCATGATGCATGAATGCAGCCCTGGTGGGTAATTTGCCAGGGTTGCATTGATGCATCGTGCCTACCCTACAAGGTTGATACAGGAATGGAGGATAGGCATGATGTTCCAACAAAGCGCTGGCAAGCAGACCTTCCAGTGAAGACCAAAGGGGATGATGTATTCCTGCACTAGCGGTCCTTAAAGCGGGTATTCCACTGCCATCAGTCGGCAGTATTTTTACTTATCCGACTGATTTTTTCTATACTTTTGTATAATCAAAAATAATTGGATCAACAAAATCTCAGCCGACCGACGGCAATGGAATACCCGCTTAAAGTGTTAAGGGCTGCTGATGCATGATAGAGCCATGCCTATTGGTCGTCATGGCGAGTCTTATCACCAACACTTCATTGGTGCTTTATGTCCACCCTCTCGGAGTATGTCCCCCTGTAGGGTAGGCGTGATGTATGATAGTAGCTCTGTTGAGTTACTCATGATATTGCTCTTAAAGGGTTATTCTATAATATCCCTATCATAAAACATGCATAGTATTATGACGAAGCCCCTAAAAGGACATACCACAAATAGTTTTTCCCCTGAAAAAATATTCTTGCGGGTACTGAAGAATTCTTGCGGATACTGACAAATTCTTGTGGATACTGAAGAATTCTTGCGGATACTGACGAATTCTTGTGGGTACTGAAGAATTCTTGCGGATACTGACGAATTCTTGCGGGTACTGAACAATTCTTGTGGGTACTGAACAAATCTTGCAGGTACTGAACAATTCTTGCGGGCACAGGAATAATTTTCTTTTGGGGTGGAGGAACATACTAAAAAGATTTTTTTTTCATGCGAAATATATTCCTGCATGTACAGGAGAATTCTTTGGACACAGTAGCATTCTTAAATTTTGAGAGTTTAAAACATGTAAAAAATATTTTTTTCTCAGTAACAACTATTCTTGTGGGTAGAGAAATATTTTTGCAGGTACAGAAACTATTCCTGCAGGTACAGAAACGATTCTTGCGGGTACAGAAAAATTCATGTTGGGGCTTGAGGAGTCTATCATCATTCAGTATCCCCAAGAATTGTTCAGTATCCGCAAGAATTGTTCAGTTTCTGCAAGAATTGTTCAGTATCCGCAAGAATTGTTCAGTTTCCGCAAGAAAAGCTCAGTTTCCGCAAGAATTGTTCAGTATCCACAAGAATTTTTTTTTTTTTGTGGAAATTTTAATTTTGGTTTGTCCTATTAGGGCCTCCGTACATTATTCTCTGATACAGTTAACCTAATAAAGTTAACCTACAAAACCTTCCTGTATTCCTATACTAGAGTTTTGGATGAGCAGTTATCTATTTGCTTTATATTCTAAATATATTACTTGTTAGAATTAGATTAATATATAACTATTATAAACACAGCTGTATCTGTATAAAATAGATAGCTTCTTCACAACAAAAATCAGTATTTAACCCAGCTAATCTTTTCTAATCTATGCTTTACATTTTATTACATTTCTGCCTTTTAACCTTTTCTTTTCTTTGAACCAGTTCATCTCCTTTTCACCAACTGCCTTATAACCATACCAACAATATTTTTTCTTTACATATTCCTAATAATAAGCCACCCCATGCATCACAAGCTGGCTAAATGGCATTTACATGGAATTGACATTAATAGAAGCGAATACCTACCCCCTAATGAGAGGAGAGCCTGGAGTAAGGCTGTTGGAGAGGGATGATTCCATGTCACTACTTAGTGAACTCATACTGGGAGAACGCGACATGGTGAACCGACCGTCAGCAGAGTTAGTCTGAAAAAAAAAAGAATATTATATACATGAGGAAAAATGACATTGACCTAATTTGAGCTCAGATTGTCGGAAAACGCAAAGTCAGATCTTAATCAGACAAGCAGATCTGAATCCAGCAGAGATTCCTGCACAGGAAACTGCTTTCAGACCTTTGGGTACCCAAAACATAAAATAACACAGCTCGGCTCTTGGACATGGAACTAACTGAGTCTTAGGCAATGCTAGATAGTCAAAAGACATTTCATTTGAAATAGTCTCCAAAAATTATTGGAATGTGTCATGGTGAAACAATCTTTAGTAGCTGCCCTCAGCCGGGAGTGCGCTTTTGAATTTTGAAAATCTATTTGCTAGATTTTTTTTATCTTTAATTTAGAAACAATCCATGAATTCAAGATGCAGCTTATGCATGTAGCTGTGGCTTATATATATATATATATATATATATATATATATATATATATATATATATATATATGTATGTATATATATATATATATATATATATATATGCGAGGGTTTATATTATCAACTACCATAATCTCCCGTGTATAAGACGCAGCTCGCGTATAAGGCACACCTAGAGTTCAAGAACATGGTCAGGGAAATAACAAAAATCATAACCTTTGTTTTACTGAATGGATTTTAAAAATTCAAAAGGCTATGTGTAGATAAGACCGCCAGTACCCCCCCCCCTGGACTTCCCTATATTCTATTATAACTTAGGGGGAGTGTAACATATCAAAAGAAAGGTCTTAATGTCCCCTTTGCGGATCCAGGGAGACACGCCTTATACGTGAGAGATTACAGTAGATGTGTACCTTTCTGTGCTGCCGGAGTCGTGCGGCCTCCTGTGGATTGTTGAAGCGGAACATGTTGGTCGGACCCAGGTAGATGATGTCCCCTGTAGATATAAACACAGACTTATAGATTTATATACAAGTCAATGAAACTCAGGAAAATTGGCATCCACATTGCCCATCCCAGTGCATCCATCACATGTCAAGGAATAGGGAGTTTGAAGGGGGTGGGGTTGGCGCATCTCCTGTAGGCAAAAGTACCAGAATACCCACATCTTTACATGAATTATATTCATATTGAACCGCTAATACTAAACTATTCATAAACAATGGTGAGGGGTGCCTCCCATCCAAATCCGAATAATATAATATGTTCAAATCAAATATAATATGTTCAGCAATTAGGTCGAATAAATTCAACATAATTCCAATGGTAAAACTCTCTTCCCTGTGAAGCATATATATATATATATATATATATATATATATATATATATATATATATATATATATATATATATAGGCATATATATATATAGGCATATTGCCAGTCACAAGTTTAAATGTCCTAGACCAACATGTAGACATACATATTTTGATGTTTTATCAATTGTCATTTACACCCGGGTGCACAGCTATAGGCTGTCATTATTTATGGTGTAAGGGAATGCTCGTGACTTTGTCTGGTTAGACCAACAACATGTCAACACCACCGCCTCTTCATATTACATGTTGACAAAAGTCGCTATGAAGAGTGGCAGAAATAACCCCACACCTGACTGATGGAAATTGAGATACAGAGACTAATTAGCATTACCTATTATATTCATATATAAGATCACTGTGGTTCTAGGTGAAACTTATTTATATCATACACTGGAACATAGGACATTACACGGGGAGCCCCGTAAATGGTAGCCTTAGAATAATGGCCCCATGGATCAGGGTCTTTGACACAGGTATCATCTGAACTAGAACTGTGTGAGCACCAAAACTAGGGCCCTGCACAGGATGATGAGGCTGTGGCTTAATCTGCAGGGACTACTATCTGCATTTGGGCTGGGGATGCCTTCTGAACTATAGGACACTTTGATCAGGGGACACACAGACAAGGGCTATATGTAGGAGACAGAGCCTTTTTCTGACTAGTGGGGTCCCTATTGGGTGACCCCATTACTTGATCTGACACCTGGCAAGACAAGGACTAGTAGGAGCAGTAACGATGAGTACCCTAAAACTGCCTTGCACTAAATGGAAGGAATTGGGACTTAATTGAATTGGTTGGATATGCATCCTGCTGGGTGCCTATACCCTACCTGTATAGAGGGTGTAGATGCCATGGAGTCCTGCCCACAGAGCAGCATATCCCAGCTGTCTCAGGGCCTCCTTATAACCATTCAGTCTCCACGTGTATGACATGTAAAGGGTATATTCCACTTTGTAAGTTGTATGTAGTACGATCGACTGACTTCAAACATTTACTAAATTAAAAATTCCACATCTGTCAGAATCAAAACATGAAACAACTCCTCAGGTGTGTTCCACTGCATCAGTCATATAGTGCGACTAATGTCATTCATTTATTCCAAATCGTCAGATTAGCGCAAGTCGGTCAGATAATCCAAACCGAGTGGAAACCCTTAAAGCCTTGACCACAAAAAA
This sequence comes from Acholoe squamosa, assembly GCA_949317995.1. NCBI lineage: Eukaryota > Metazoa > Annelida > Polychaeta > Phyllodocida > Polynoidae > Acholoe > Acholoe squamosa. Next base: position 9,419,557 of record OX439035.1, read on the forward strand.
AGCCTCTCCTCTCCAGGTCCTGCAGAACACCACACCTCTATCCTCCTCCTCCTCCTTCTCCTGTCAGTTCCTCCTTGCCGTTCCAGTCCCTAGCTGTTTATGACTGGATTCAGACCATGGTATAGCAGCAGGGGACTCATACTCAGAGGGTATAGAGGGGACAGGTAATATAAATATCCTAGGGTCTAATAAATGCTAGTATCAGAGCATGGTAGTGGTGCTGGTGGTTAGATTGTTGTGGTGCAGGGGACAGGGGGCAGGGAAGGGTTAACCCTTTGAGGGCCAGCAGTGCTTTATTGCATCATGCCCATTGCTCACCATGATGTGTAAATGTAGCACTGTAAATAACTCACCATGGTTACATTCATGCATCATGAGTTCCCTATGGGGTTGAAAAATACTCTCCCAGAGCGTCGGCTTGATGCTTCAATGAAGTGCTGGTGAGCAGACTGGCCAACACTTCATTGGTGCATCATGCCGATCAATGGGCATTATGCACTCCCGCGTCACCGGCCCTGAAAGGGGTTAACGCATACCAGATGGTTGTATTGACTTATTAATATGACTGTGCCAATCACTGAAGGCTTATCTAGGAGTTATTGGGGTGGAGAAGGAGGGAAGGAGGGAATATCAAAGAGAGACAGAGACAGAGAAAGAGAGAGACAAAGACAGAGAGTAAGAGACAGAGAGAGACAGGTAGAGGGGTTAGGCTGAAAGAGGAAAGGGAGACAAAGATAGACAGAGAGTTAGAGAGAGAGGGAGAGAGGGAGAGGGAAGCAGAAAGAGAGAGGCAGGGAGACAAAGAGGCAGACAGGGAGTTAGAGAGACAAAGACAGAAGATCACAGAAAGAGAGGGAGAGAGATTGGGTCAGAGGTAGAAGGAGATAAATAGGGAGAGAGAGGGGGTCAGAGGTAGAAGGAGAGAAATAGGGAGAGATAGGGGGTCAGAGGTAGAAGGAGAGAAATAGGAAGAGAGAGGGGGTCAGAGGTAGAAGGAGATAAATAGGGAGAAAGAGGGGGTCAGAGGTAGAAGGAGATAAATAGGGAGAGAGAGGGGTCAGAGGTAGAAGGAGATAAATAGGGAGAGAGAGGGGGTCAGAGTTAGAAGGAGAGAATTAGACAGGTTGAGGCATGAGAAAGAGAGGGGGAAGGGGGGCAGGGGATATTGTTTTGTTAAAGATGTGATAGACACGCAGATGGCATATGGGGAAAGTATATACACAAGTGTGTGACACCCATACAGTGGCCTGGTTTGTTGGTTTGTTCTCTGAATACCTCAAGCCCCCCTGGTTAGATACAGCATAGAGCAGTGAGAGGGTGTCAAGGTGATTATCTATGTCCACATTGGATTACAAGATTAAACATGGCATGCAGGACTACCTGTGTAACTATATTCATAGATAGGTAACTGTCCATGAACATGGAATTACCGAAAACCCCTGCATGTAAGGTAAAGACCATCTCAGTGGGCTAATGTGGCTTGTATGGTCTGGGAGGTCTGGGTGCGGCTAATAAGCCGTACCATGATTAATAGAAATGGTACATTCAAGACCCAAGGTGTACCTTATAATAAAACGGAGCTAAGGTGCAGCTTATAGGATAATTCAGAAGGTCAGGGTGAGGCTCATACATGGGCTTTACAATATACATGTATAAGTATATGTTTATGTTGATGGTACAAAGTCACCACAGGTATATATACAGATATACACCTACACTGTAAAAGGTAAAAAAAAAATGTCCCACACTGAAAACATGGAAGATCCGAAACTAGTCAGCGGTGACCACTTTAGGTCCTCAAGTTGACGATACCTAAAACTACAACTTTAGGTAGTCAAAATGACGACTTCAGGTCGTCATCCTGACGACCTGAGCCATCAGGATGACAATACTGACAGTACAGAGTCGTCATATTGACGACTCAGGTCTTCAGGATGATGACCTAAAGTCGTCATTTTAATTACCTAAAGTTGTAGTTTTAGGTTGAGGACCTAAAGTGGTCACCGCTGACTAGTTTCGGATCTTCCATGTTTTCAGTGCAAAGTTGCCAGAGATCCATTATTATTTTCAGAGATTTCTGGTACCACCACACTGCCACCTGGGGCTTCTTGTAAAAACTACACTGGCTCCTAGTTATACAATTACAGTGGTTCACTATTTAGTTTTACAAGGATACTCGGTAGATTCAACAGTTATTTTTTACAGTGTACACCGTCCTAGTTCTGCCCTCTACATACTCTTAATGTTTGCATAACGTTCTTATTAGTAAAATGAAAGGTAAAGTGTCGCATACCAAGTGCGTTTCAGGACTAGTATAAGGAAGTGGTCCTTTATCATTGGAGGTGATGGAAGTGGGGGGGGGGGACATATGACCCTTCCCAGAGGGAGTGTAAGAACTTTTGAGATCCTTTGAGAAGAGAGCCTATAAGAAATATAGTCACATGATAGTGCCCCCCCCCCCAATAAAAACGTTGGTTCCTAAGCCCCTATGAGGATGTCCAATTAGGAAAAGGATTTTGGAAAAAAACATAATAGGCCAACCTTGCAAAGGCAGATTCAATAGATATAATTATTTTTTAACATATTCCAATAATACTCCCTTCCTTCTAGACAGGATAAATATACCTTACGTTACTGGAGACCATGAAAGCTAATACACCGTACTGGGGCACTGGTTTCACTCTGCCATCAAACACACTGAAATCCTCCCTTTCTATGTTCAGTTTAACCCTTTAAGGGCCGCTGATGCAGAAGTGCATCATGCCCATAAGTTGGCATAATGCACCAATGAAGTGCTGGCGAAAATGCTTGCTAGGATTTCATTGGAGCATCATGCTGATCCGTCAAAAGTGTATCAGTCCTGTAGGGCTGGAATAATGCATTAATACATCATGACGACCGAGACGACGGGAGTGCATCAAACCTCTGGATCAGAGTGATGCATGGATTGAGATTTCTGCAATCTATTTGTCAGGGCTGGAGTTTTGCTTTATATTAACCCAAGGGAGGTAAATATCAAGGTACTTGGTTGCCCATAAAAAGTTAAATCATACTGTTGTTGTGTGAGTTTGAGTTTATAGCTATTCACACACAGTGTCTAGGCAATACCTAGATCATAGGTGGAGATCAAATAACTGAATTCCACCACTCCTAGATTCTAAAAGATGTAGATAAACTTAAATTCTTTCATCACCTGATTAACTCTCAAATCTCCACTTGTCAAGATGAAAGGTTTTTAAGATGAAAGAGTTATTGATGCAATAATGCATCATGCCTGATTGTTGTCACGATGCACGAGGTGAAGTCTACTTCAATGCATCACGCCGACCCTACGTAGAAGTCTAGGAGGGAAATCTTTATGGGTGAGGGGGGGGGGCAAGGGGGCTGCCTTGAATCATCAGCTTGAAAACCATAAACGCCTAGATATATGCATAGGCCTACATAGGATGTGCCTAGAAGAACAGTCTTTGGTGAATTTTTGATCTAATTTGAAGTTCAAACACCCATCTTCTCCTATTGCAGTGTACCATATCGATTAAATGTGAGAGACCTGATCTGGGATTTTTGTAAATTTTGTCATGTGTCTTTGTTTGGAGGTCAAGAAATATCCAGACCCCTTCCCCCTTTGTGATTGGGCGGGAGGGGCGAATGAGAGGGGTTGGTGCAGATACTACTAAGGAATTAAAGAATCCTCCTATTGCAGTACATGTACCACATGGATGGAATGTGAAAGGTAAGATCTGAGGTTTTTGTATCCAGGAGGATGTTGCTCCTATAGTAAAAGGAAGAGCTGGCTAAAATGCCCTCATTTCCAGTCCTTTCTTTTCATGTAGCTAAAACTTGTCCCTTTTGTTGCTCACAAGTGGTCATTTAAGTACGGTGCTATTTGAGTAGGTACCTAGTTGGGAGAAGTCAGTCAGTATAATAAACTATAGAGCGTGTGACATGAGTAGGTACTTGGTACTGCAGCTCTCTCTATTTTAAACAAGGCAGGTGACCTTTCAGACTAATGTGGTGAGTGCAAGTTGAAGGGTCAGGCAGTGCACAACTTTTTTAGAAAAGAGGGCACATACTCAAGGCTCTTTTTACAATAGGAGCAACACCCTCCAGACCCCTCTGTTCCTCTACTAAAGTCTAAAGGGTCGGCCTGATGTACATTGTGTGGGTAGGCTAACCAGGACTTTATCCAGCCATCATGGGCTCTAGGAAATATAATCTGAACATGGTCAAATAAAAACATGCAGGGCAATATCATGCTTCATGTTCCAGTATGTAACATAAAAGCCATTCCTCATGTTTTCACTAAGGCTCAGACATTTAAAAGCACCACAACATTATATTAAATGTATGTCTATAACTGGATCCATTAAGTGGGGATAAATTTCTGGGCCAGTACATAGGAATGATATTTCATAAGTAAACAGCACGAAGTCCTCCCTCCCCTCATAACTAAAAATACCCATTCCATAAATACATAAACATTTATAGAGGTCATATTGTAGTGGCCAAGGACAGCCTACGGCCTCTAATTGAGAGTATAGTAGGGCTCAAGTAGTGTCAGCAGCTAGGATAAGAGGACATATAAGTGTGTAAATTGCCTGTTCAGTACATGTACCTGTGGAATAAAGGACTGGCTCCTTTAACAGGGTATACGTATTCAACTGCCAGCAGTCAGCCCAATTTTCGCTCATCTGACCAATTTGCCCTTTACTCTTGCGTTATGAAAAAATAATTGGTTTAGCAAATATTCGCCCGACCGACGACAGTGGAAGACCCACTTTAAGTGCTCTGAATTTACCATAATGTTCTGGTTAAGTGCCAGGGTCTGATACCGGTCTCGAAAAAAGTGCCGGGGGTACAGGGGTGTTAATCTTAAGCACTGATACAGTATTCAAATGAGTGCCAGTCTCAAATAAGGGCTGGGGTGCTGATGTATAGAAATCAATCAGTGCCTGGGCGCTTAAACAGGCCGTTGTTGTATAAATTTTGGTAAAATTATGGTACTGTTATGCAATCAGGTGCTTAAAAAAAGAGGCTTTTTTACTGTACATCATTCATTTCTATAAGGCTGTATCGCTAGCATTACACACTCCATGTCGATACTAGCCAATAAAAGGTAAAATATGTATATTACTGGGTATAAGCATTTTAGTCACACATCCTGTCCATTTATAGACTATTTATAGTTTTAGAATGTTCATTTTATGGACCTATCACAGGTGAAGATGGCTTTGAATATGAGCGGCTTCTATTGAAGGCTTACCAAGGATTATCCTATTCAAATACACCCATCTACCAAGGTATGTCAGATAAGACTTCTTGAAGTGTTGAATGTTGTGATGACCCCCAGACTGCGTGCCCTTACCTTAAAGCCCAAAGCTTTATTGTGGGCGATCGTTCTGCAAAATCTGAGTATGGAGGCCTTTTTTGACCAGTGGTGTTTTAAGGCACTTCGCGAGGAAGAGCGATCAGTATAGTTTAACAATAGGAATTAGGTGTTCAAATGTATCTATGCCCATTGACTACATGTATCAGAGTGGGAGACCTTATAGTTGAATACTGTAATGGCCTGTTTAAGGTGTCACGCCACTAATAGGGCCAAGGACGTTCTGATTTACCCCCCCCCCCCATCTTCCACCATAAAACTGGCGTCAATCGGGTTCTAATTTGATAGTGTTCATAAATAAAGGCTTAAATTAAATTAGCTAGTCCTGAGGACTAAGGCCTCTGCCGCGTCCGCACTGACGCAAATACGCGGACTCTACGCGGAGCCTCCGGCGGTGAGCGTAGGTGCGCGGGCATAGTGGTAGTCCTCAGGACTATAGCTAATAATGTGATGCTTAAGTCTAATGCTGCTAGTAGCTAGTAAGCTAGTAAGCATAGTCCTAAGGACTAAAGCCTAGTCCCCAGGACTAAGACTATGAGGATATTGTCCTAGGGACTAATTGTACATTCCCATGAATTACCTTGCAAGCCACATGACTTTGTATAAGATTGTGCTGTTAGTCTCCAGGACTAAGCTTTCTGCCCCTGGGGACTAATTCATAGACTCAGGGACTGCTTGTTTAGTCCTGAGGACTACAAAAACATTTGCCTAGTCCTTAGGACTAATGCATGTGGTTCTGAGGACTAATTTATTGAGTGATGTCTAATGTAATTGTGACTAGGGATGTAGTCCCCAGGACTTCAAATTTAGACCTGAGGACTACTTTTTAGTCCCCATGACCTCAGGGCTAAAATATCATCCTGAGGACTATAATCTTAAGTCCTCAGGACTAAGTTTTTAGTCCCAGGGACTATGTCTTTCTAGCATGGAGGGCTATTCCGTGTACCCATGTGGTTGTAAAAATAAAACGTAGGGCCTTAGTCCCAAGGGTTGTATCTTTGTCCCAAGGATTATGTTCTAGTCCCTTGACTCCCCATGAGCATGCATCTAGTCCCTAGCAGTTTCAGCATTGTTACTTAGATTCAAAGCCTATAGTCCCTGGGACTACACAGTAGTCCCAGGGACTAAAGATACAGTCCTAGGGACTAGATTATAGTCCTTGGGACTGAGACCCTGGCTCATAATCATCCAAAAGTAGAGAATAGTCATGGTGCCCTGGGGATGAGATTCATAGTCCCAGTGACCACCTGTTTAGTCCTGAGGACTAAACTGTAGAACGCATAGTAAGGGCACGTTCTAGTCCCCAGGACTAGATGTCAGCGCGTGGCTGCTGCTGGCCGCTGCAGCGTACGCGTCAAACAGGGGCAGCGCGGACACGGCAGACGCCTTAGTCCTCAGGACTAGCTAGACCGCCGTCATTGGTATCCTGCCCCTGACAGGTCACAAATGTGACCTTGGACCCCTCTCTGACACAATAGGTTTGGTGACCAAACATTTTTTGCAACTTTTTCCCCATTACCTTTCTTCTGGTACCAAAATTATTAATCTGCAATAAAAATAAGGTCCCCTGGTACTGATTATACCAAGCAAAACATTGTTTTTAGTTGGGACTATTTAGCTGTCCTATGTTTACTGGGGCAGAATACTGCTGTGACACCTCAAGCCCCAGGTCTTGAATAAGCACTAGGGTTGTGGTAAGGTTGAAATTGAGTCTTGAATAGGGGACAGTTTGAAATCCATAAGTGCCACTGCACTTATATAGGCCACTATTGGATGATATAATTCATGGTTATTAAACCGTACCTTGTGAGAGTCGGACGGGGCGGTTGACTTGGCGGTTGTTGATGGTGATAAACGCTCCATGGTGTGGGTGAAGCGTTACTTCATCATTGATGTGTTTCAGCACACAGTGTTCTACTAGAACCTGAGGGCCCCATAACACTGGAAACAAAGGATGAAAATTTCTATGTAAAGTGATTTTTTTTGTTATGTTAATACCTAATACAGGCTTTAGAGGGGAGAAAGGACTTGACTTTTTCTAGCATCAAGAAAGAAAGCTGAGTTGATGGAAGTTGTTGGATCCATAAAATGATATTAAGAGATTACCAATTTTGTCTATTATAAGAGATTACCCCATTCTACAATTGAGTTAGTTTGGTTGTTTCATGCCATCTTCACAGTTGAGGTCATATCTGTGGTGAGAAAGGTACATTAGATATCAGTTAGTTGTTTATACATGTCCATACCTGCATGAATGTTCACAAGAGACAGAAAGTGGGAAAAGGGAGATAAAGACCCTCTAAAGATGGGTTAGGGAAGCCCAGACCATATTTGAAATGTAAATTGTAATAGATAGGCTTACCAATGTCTTGGTCCCGAACGGCATCTTCTGTTCCGATGTACGTTTTACCCTCCTGAAATTTTCATAAAACAATTGATATGTCAAAAATCCTTCAATCAAAAATCAGATGGCTCGAATTGTATCAGCATGTTTATAACACTATTTTATTTTGGTTTAATATTTATAAGACCATAGAATTCCTATCTTTTAATAGGTGATTTCAAACTTACCTTGAGATGGTACATGGCCACTCCAGTACTGAGTATGTCACCATCCATACAGATAAGGTGAGGTAAGTGAGAGTCTACAATGACACCCAGAGACCGCGACCGCCGACCCAGCGGCCGGATACACATGTCCGATTCCTGGGAAAATAAATCAATATGAAAAGAAGTGAAATGAACATCATAGATAATGTTAAATTTATAATTTCTACTATATTTTTTTTTGAAAAATTACTGTGGTTATTACTGTTTAATATGGCTAGACATATTGTCAAGGAAGTAAATCATGTGACTTGCAAGATTATAATAGATAACACAAGCCACTTATATATTCAATGTTGAATGTTATACTGCAATATTATGCTTTTGTCTCCTCTATGTAAAACTAGTTTATTATTCATAAGTTGATGTTGAAGTAACTACTTACTGTTTACTGATATGACTCAATTATGAAAAGGGTCTATTGTCACCCTTTGCGTCAATAAACTATTAAAACTCAAACTCAAATTCTCATGACCTCTTGTACTGATAACATTGAAATAGTCTATGAATATTCTATTCTTGGTATGGTTATGTTATCCTTCATAGTCCCATTTCAATAACTTACCTTCAAAAGTTCCTGAGTTTCAGGCCATTTGTCGAACCAAGTTCGTGTCAACTCCTGTGCCTAAAACGATTCAATGGATTGATTTGTTGTTGAAAGCTTGTGATATGATTCAAATCGAAAACTAACATAGCCTTAACTTTGATTTACCTGACCATGATAGCACAAATCATTGATTCATCATCCTTTCAGTAAAACTATCCAAAAATCATTTAATTCAACACTGAAGTTCTCTCATATATGAATATGTATTAGGTGATGTTCACTCACCCGAAGTTCGCTCTCCTCAAGTCGTTCTGCCAGATAGGAGCTGTCCTCACTGAGCGACACCATTGATCCCGCCTGTAATTGTACAGCAGTGTAAAATCATGAAGTTTTTGATCATTTAATATCTGAAGTTTCATTTTTCAGTTTCCATACCATTTGAACTTATTACAGTATTCAGTCAGTGCTTCAATTTATACAATATAATGTGCAATACAATGTTGAAAATGTAGAGTGAACGTCAATTTAATGATTTATCAAATAATTATAACCAATAATATTTTGTAATTGGTGATTGATAAATATTCCTGTTAAATTGCATTGTATGTGATCCATGTACTTTAAACCCTTTCACTCCTTGATTTCCGTTACTCTATGGGGTGGAAGGAGTTAATGAACTAGTACCTTTTTCTGAATTCATCTAAACTATTCAATATACTATGCCATGCACCTACATGCAACATTCAATGACACTTAAACAACCAATAAACATGCAGGGGAGCCAACCATGATCCATTTATCTTTACATCATCACCTAAGGCTTTAAAAGGGGTGCCATTCTAGAGTTACATGGACTTTCATGAGTTGTCAAATTGAATAAATATTTTGACTATAATATGTGGGGCTTATTCACATTGGACATAAGCCCAGAAAATGATTCATGGCAACCTGAATGATATATTTAGAATACAATTAACCCAACAGCTTTGGGGGTTATCACACTTTTCACATCAAACTTTTTAATGATTTTATTGAATGTAGTTTTTTTAATGGGGGTTTTCATACTCGAGAATAGGTCATTTAATCTCAAAAGTAGATGTAAGGGGAATAAGATCTTGAACCTACCTAACCAAAACTTACCAAAATATGGTCATCCAAAACTTATATCTTCTAAGTCTCAAAATTATGCAATGCTGACTCTAAAGTCTTCTCAAACAATGCATACCATGCCTTTGATATTTCATGCTTCAGGGCTCCAACATAAAAAAAAAGTATTATTCCCTAAACAATCTTTATAGACCATATGAAATTCATGATATATAAACAAAAGGAATGTTCTTTTTCCTTTTCAAAAATTCTTTGACCCACTTATTCAAACCTATCATCACCTTTTTCAAACCGGTAGTTAAAATTCATCAAAATTGCATAATTCTGTTATTTGAATGCATTTTCTCAAATGCCTTCTTTATTGGTCATGCCATGCGAACGGGACAAGATATCAAACTCGACATTCGGACAGCCTCAAGGCCAAGGCGGGCATACCTCTGCAGATAAGGCGTTACTTAGGTTGAGTACCTGAGTTTCACCGTCCCTAAACTCCTTTGTGTCTGTGCTACTTTGGACATTTTGCTGTGGGTGGATTAAAAGTGAATGATTAAAGGTGGACACTGATGGGTATAGGTATTTTGTCTTTATCTATATGTCAACCAATAAACTTTCCGTGGGCTATTGATTGCTTTGTATAAGCAAATTATAAGAGAAGGATCTTTCACCTTGACTATTACTTACTTTTTGCATGACCCTTTTGAATTGGAATAGCAGGGATGAATAATGAAAACTGCCATGATTACCAGTGGTCATAGCTACAATAGTAGCATACACATGTCGAAAATTATCGACATTATCAACATGCTTGAAAGTAGATCCAATATATACTCTTGAAATGTCTAATTCAGATATTCTGACCGATCAGTGACCAACCATGTATAGGTGATTTCTTTACCTGTGAACATTCTTTATGTGAACCTATATGTATGATTGTGGACATTTAATTGGCTTTACGATTTAATGATTACCAATAACCAACCCTCTAAAGACCACTAAAGCATTTAAAATGTATCATGCTTATTGATCGTCATGATGCATGAATGTGTAGTGGTCAGCGGAAAATGTCATGGAGAAACTGGGACTCGAACCCGGGACCTTCCAACTTCGAAGCGGAAGCTCTACCCCTGAGTTACTTCCCCGTGGCCTGACATTCTCTACCTTCCAACTACACCTGAATCGGTATGATACACACACTAGGGGGCAGTAATTACCTAGTACCAAGCTCTCTAGAGATCCCCCTCGCAAGGCGGGACCACTCGGTATCTCCACCAAGTACGGGGAATTACTGCCCCTACAAATGCATCACTGATGGGAAACTCACTAGTGCATCATGCCAGTCCTATTGGGTTGACTTGATGCATCATCAGGATCATTGGGCATGATGCACTAATCTAATGCATTAATGGTCCTTTGAAGGTTAACTAATTAGAGTGACAAAATGTGAATCACACTGAATTACAGAACTCATTCAACCAGAGTGTTGGAGTGATGGGGTTAGGCAGGGGCAATATTTAGTTGATTTATTATTATAATTGTTTTTATTTACACTAATTAATTGTTGTTTTGTTTTCTTTAATTTTCAATTGCTATCCACGACCATAATCACCTTAAAAAGATTGGGACAATTCCACTGCCGATCCTAAATAAACATGCGGCAATATTATATTCAACATCGGTGATACACTCATTATAGATCTTTTTACTTTTATTCATTCTGGATTATGATATTTCATAAGTAATTCTATAGAAGAAAATAATAATGAAATCAATGCATTACAACATTTTACAATACAGATTACAATATAGAGGTGTTAATATAATGTACACAATATAATGCCTTACCCAATGAGAGGCGAGCATGGTTCGTAACCGGACGATCTCAGCTCGGAGTTCGCGAATCAGTTTCACATTGAGATCCTGGAGTTTAATAGAAGGATAATATTACAAATAGAACAAGGTGAAGTGAGGAAAAAATACACATACAACATAAATGGACTGAGTCTGCAAGTGAATTTGACAAATACTCTCCACTGTTTCAAAGATAATTGGTGTATATTTGTATATTATCATCAAATTAGACATAAAATAAGCGTTGAAATTGAATTACAATGGTTTCATTCTCCAGAATACACTGTAATGTAATGGATTAAAAAGATGTTGTGTTGATGAATAGTAATATACAAATTACACTACAAGTCAAGTGGAAAAAAAAACAATTTAATAAAAATAGATAAATATATGAAAGTGAAAATGACAATGAATTTTGACCCTAAAAAGTAATTACCTCATTGATGGTGGGTTTGTTGATGATGCTCTTAGCGCGTTGTGCGTAACGTAGTGTGCTGATAGTCTCACTGTAGTATATGCTGGATGGTGCTACAGCTGAAAAAGAGCAGGTAGATTTTATCCAATTTACTTCAATATCAAATTGTGACTAATGGAAAGATTGGGCAGGTTAAGGGGGGGAACCCCTGAAAAAAAACCTTTTCATAAATTATGCTCCAAAATGCACTGTTATTCTAATTTGGAAAATTTGGCCTTCAAGGGGGAGGGTCACAGGGATGGTCAAGGGTCATATTTCCTATAGTTTAAGGGTCATTTTTAGGGGCCCACCCCTTGAATCCGCTATTAGTATACCCTACTTACTTGCAATCATGAGTGTCTTGGCATTGCCCCCTAGGCTGTCCTTGAGGAGCCATGTGAGGACTGAGTCTCTGTAGGGGATATACAGATGGCGCCGCCTGGGGGAACTGGTCGGAGACTGAGATTTCTCACTGCCGCCGGAGTCGGAGGACCCCATACCCTGCTGGTCGAAGCTCCATGCTAACAATGAGCGCTCAGCTACAATGACAGAAAGGGAACAATGTTACATGTATCATAGAAGCTTCAAAATAACACTTAAAGCTCTACAAGAATTAGAAAACAAAAATGGTGTGGTATTATAGTTAGTCTCTGCACAAGCAACATGTGGAGCAATTAGTCCTTAGGCCCAAATGAGCTTCTATAGTGTATGAGTGCCAATTGTGCGCAGTAAACTTAACAATGCTTTTGGAATTGCTACATGTCTAGGGAACCCAAATCACTTTGCTAGACATCTGGGTTGTCCAGCATAAGATAACTAGGAGTGCATGTTGTAGACTAATGTTATTTCTATGGAGACATGTCTCAGCTGCCCAAGAGACCCCTCTGTATGGTGCTGCTACCTGGTGTTGGAAATCAAAACTAATGCCAATACTGTTCCTATCATATTTTTGATACTGCTCCTTATCTTGTAGATTTCTAGGGCAAAGCTAGGCAACCCAGATGTCTAGCAAAGTGATTTGTTACCTTCAGATATGTAGCAATCCAAAAAGCTTTGCTAGATTTGCTGTGCAACATTGGCACTCAGATACCTCTGGGCTCATGGACTAAATAGGATAGAAGCCCGGGAATATGCTACACAGTACAGGTACATGATTATACTGACTAAAGTGTCATTAGTTTTATCTGCTGGTTCAAGTCATCAAACATTTAAAACGGAGTGAAAATGTCATTAACTAGTTGAACAGTTTTCCAATTATGAAATCATAAAGCATTAACCATACTATACAAGTTACTTTCCTCATGAGTTGGAGTGACCAGCAGCGTTTGGCACACTATCTCCACCTAGTGAGTAGCTTTGGAACCCACCATCCCCTGGTGCCAGGTTCATAAACTAAACTGACTCATACATGTTTATACTGTCAAGTCAATACTGTTCTTTGATTTACCATATAAAGCGCATCCCTAACGTAAGCTAATCCTACAAGGTACATAGAATGGTAAAGGTGAACGATGAGCAGTTTGAGCAGACCGTTTCTTCACGAGGGTGACCTCCCCGTTCCGCACAAGGCCGTTAGGCCGAGTGCGGAGCGGGCAGGACACCCGAGTGAAGAAACAGGAAGCTCAAACTGATCAGAGTTCATCTTTTACATTTATGTCAAGGTGTTTGAGTGGATAGTTATTCGTTATTTGATCAATATCCTTCAAAATTAACCTTTATTCACCTACCACCAATGCACAATGCTGACCGCCGCCATCTTGGATGTTTACGTTTCAAAATGGCTGCGCATGCGCAATGGACCTATGACGTCATCATGCGGATTTGGCGCTGGTTATTTAACACAGAGGTGCAATACGGGGGTTTAGTGCATTGTCAATGGAGCATCTATATTCACCTTGACATAAGGGCCCATCCTCCCTTATCAGCTGTACCTTATATCAGTTTTTTTTTCTTCTTTTTTTTTCATTTACGGCAATTTATTTGTAACACGTATATATATTAACGGCACTTTTGTGAAACAGCACCCAATGTTTGTCTAGTCAACAATGCGTAAATTGAGACATAAAACAGTCACATGTAATTTGGAAGTAATCAGCGTGTAACACCCAATTTAACATGTTCAGACCAGTGGAAGCTAGTCTCTCCCCAGATAAAAAGTCCCAGTGTAAGATCGAGCAGTATAGGATCGTGTTACCTTCATGACTTCGCCCTGTGCACGGCTATCAGGGACCGGACCGTGACAGGCGCATGGCCTTCACTGTCCCGGGGGGGGGGGCACTCTGTATCTTTTCTATAGTAACCATGTGCGTACATCACCCCAAATTTGAGACCCTTATAGAGGGGCCATTTTCCCTAAATTTATACCCCTTTTAACGGGGATTACTTTGAAAAATACCCATTTCCCTGCTATTAGAATCTAAAGAGACAAAGCCTCAATTTTGGCACCCTTTCAACGGAATATTTTCATTAAGTGTACCCCTTTTATGGGCATACCTTGAGATTTTTCTGAAAAAGATACCCCTTTCCCAGCCAAATTTAGAGAATTTCCGGGCAAAAACGTACCCCTTTCCAGCCAATTTTTGACAAATTCGCTTCAAAAAGTTGGGAATACATGGCCCGTTGATATTAAAACCCTAACTTTGGTTCTAGTTGAAATATTTCAAAAATTCTTTTACTATTAGAAAGCCCTCTCCTAGGGCCCATAAGGTACCTCCTTTCCCTCTACTTTTTTACGCACATGGTTTCCATATTTCCCCAAGTGGCCCCCCGGGTTCACTGTTCATGTTTAAATGAGATGTCCGGTAGATCGTGACTTAAAAAACATCCCCCTTTTTCTATGGATTTTAGGCTTAGATATAGCCCCTTTTCCTTTAATGAATAATAATTCTTTCATGAAGCCAAAAAAAAAACATAATGGATAAACGTTTGGGACCAGAAATGTTCCCTTTTTGTAATTCAACCAATGCATGCAGAGCTCGTGAACAGCGGGTCCCAAGTAGCAGAGTGATCACAGCGAAAACCTCAGGCGTGCCCCCATGTGTGCTGTAGCAGAACTAGAGCTTAGCCTATAGTACATGTGACATGCTACAGGGGGCGCTACAAATTGGCATCAGGAACTGTGTGGTGAGAATCAGTGCAGCGATAAGAGCCGATGATTGTAGTGAAGGGGAGGAGGGTGACAACTCAGAGAAGAAAACGAAAGAGAGAGAGAGAGAGAGAGAGAGAGAGAGAGAGAGAGAGAGAGAGAGAGAGAGAATAGAGACGAGTGAAAGAGGGCGAGGATGGAGGGAGAGAGGACGAGGGGGAGAGACAGACACCCTAACCCACAGAGATAGAGAAGCGGTAAAATCTCCCCATGGCTTCCACAGCGAGGGAAGATCCGAGGGGTCTTTGAATTTTGAAAATTCATTAGTTAGAATAGAAGCTACATGTCATTTTCTATCTTCTATCGTATGTACGTAGGGAGCGCCTTATATACGTGAGGTATTACAATAACATAGGGCTGTGGAAGACAGGCACGAGGTGAGTTGTCTGGTCCAGCTTCTCATTTAATCAGACCAATAGTTCAAAAGTAAAAATGCAAGGTGTGTCGGGAAGGCCCTACTTTACCTAAAGCTTGTATAACGTTGCCGAGCGTGACTAGAGACTTGTTGATATTTGCTCCTTCCTTTAACTGCCCTTTGTTGTATTTACTGGTCATGTCTGCTCTCTCACTGAAAATGTAAAATGTGACACAACTGATAAACTCATACCTATAGGCAGATAGGTCTGTGAAGATGCCAAGTGCTGTCTACAGAATATTAGCTTCTTGCCCCATCTTCACAGACAACAACCAAGATGACTGCTCTTTTACTCCGTGTACCTTCTTGAGAATTACTGTGATGACTTTGGAACCCATGGCATCTATCGATTATCAATCATCAGCTGTTATTGGAGACACTGCCATAATATACTCGTCGTAGACAGTTAAACAGAATATAGCAATACACAAATAACATTCTTTAAAGTGCTTGTGTCTTTCACACGAAAGAGGAAATTACTAACCGCTCCCCCCCAAAAAAAAAACAATTTTGACGATCTAGACGATAAAAGGTGCATTTTGGTGCTTTTAATTGTTGGCCGATGCTAATGACCATAATGTATTGATGTGTTAGAGAGCCGTTAAGGGGAAAAGGGTTAACCCTACAAATATCAATCAGCACTCACCTTCCTGCTAAGTCGACTAGATTAACTTTGCTCACAGTTTCACTGGGGAGATCTGCATCTAATTTTGCCTGTAAAGAGAAAATAAAAAAAAATATTTCTGAGTGTGTCGTATCAAAAGCAAAATTACAGCATAATAACAAACGCATCAAAAAGCAATCCTCAAAATGACTAACGGATAAATCAGATAAATGGTCATATTCTTCAAAGCCTATCTCCCGCTTTAACTCAAGTTTTTAGATTGATGACATGAAACCAATGTTGTTGTTTTGTCTTATTAATACATTGAAATATCCATGTCTGATACTCTTGGAATGAATGTGAAACCCAAAGATTATGTACATGTATTCCTATTCATAATATATCTTTCCATACCAGAAATATTTCTAATTCTAAATTCCTGAAAGTTCATTCGTTTAGTATAAGTCGTAAATTGTATATTACGTCTTACACACATGGCGTTACGTGCTTCGTGTCAGGTATATATCCCATATGTCCTTGATCCTATAGCTCGATGCAGCAAGTTGGGAACCTGAGTGTTTTTCAGTTTTGGAGGTTCCCAACTTGCTGCATCGAGCTATAGCGGGCAACTATCCAGGTACCGAAAAACCCTGTCTGTAAGCCACAGCTTGTACCATTTCAGAGACTTACGAGGGTACCTAAGGCAGTGGTCATAATTTATAATTTATCAATGGGGGGGGGGTGGTTTTGAGGGGGGGGGGCATAAAAATGTCAGACCCCTCCCGAGGGGGACTAAAAAGATTTTGACCCCTCTTAAGGAAGGGTTGGGGGGGGGGGCTAAAACAATTTACCCTCTCTTTAGCAAAAAAAGCCTGTGCGCAACTATAGATCAAAGAGGGGCATGGAAATTCTCTGTGCCTCCTGCGCAGGGGGGCACTAGAAACTTTGACTGCCGTCGAAGGGTTGGGGGTTAAGAATTTTCACCCATCTGTGTGAAAACCCACCACCCCCTCTGTTGATAAATAATGACTACTCCCTAAGGGTGCAACTTATACGTGGGATTCTTCAAAATAATTAGAGTAAGGAATGGCTACCTAAAATATGCTGATTCTTAGCAAAACCTGCAATTCAGGGTGCGGCTTATATGCAGTTGTGGCTCATAGTCATACACAAGGTTTTACGGTATTATACATACTGCATTCCATGTTCAAAACCTTAGCCACTTCTTCTCCAATACAATAGACCTAACAACATGCACAATAATATTAACTCATCGTGACCTATGACTGCGCAATTATAACACGGCTGGTCAGTCGCGAGCCAATTAACTCGATATAATGGGACTTATAATATGGAAGGGTCAAGGTCTGAGGTACCATTCACCGAACCATAACATAACTGCATAAGTCATATTGTAAACCCTCGTATGTAAGGTACACCTCAGGTGCATATACATGTATAAGACGCACCCTGAGTTCATTCCCGGACCCACACTGTAAAAAAAATTCCGTTGAAAAAACGGAGATTCTCTGGCACCCCGCGGTGCCAGCAAATCTCTGTATTTTTTACGGTCACCGTTTTTCCTAAAGTCACCGTTTTTTAAATGGTACTTCTCCGTTACCTAAAAACATTGTTTCACCATTTTTGACTTTACAATAATTCTCAGTTACCCCAAAAACGGTGATTCACTGGCACCCTGTGGTGCCAGCCATTCTCCGTAATAACTACGGTCACCGTTATTTTGAAATCACTGTTACAATAGCGGAAAATGTCCAGTACCCACATATGCCTGAGAATCACCGTAATTTCACCTGAATACTTGAAATCACTGTCATTTTGATATGGTGTCAAAAGAATGAATTATTATGGTATTTCTATGATTGCTTTCACTTGTGTTCCAATACTTTGCTCCATGAAAGCATCATATAATAATTCATCACACTTTGTAATTTCAACTCACTGGCAAAAAGCACTCTAGGATTGGTACAAAGCTACATGCATGACAGTGTGGACATATATATTTCTTTTCACCACAAAATAGGTGTTTGTCTCATCAAAATATCACACAAAAATAGATTATCTCACCATTAAGCATATTCTAACAGCCCTATATTTAGCCATCAACATTGATACTGCATTTACTTGAGAAGTTTTAAATTAATATTATTTTAGGACATGCAAAAATGTCAATAGAGTAGAATGCCTATAAGAAAATCTCATCATGAAAGAGGGTGCCACCTGGTGTGATCAACCTAAACAATACATAAAACGGTGCTTCCCCGTAAATTGATAAACAGTGTTTCACTGAGGTGGATTACGGATAATCAGCATATATTTGATGAATATCACAGTACTTGACTGTAATTAATCACTGTGATAATTCCCCGTAAAATCTTACGGTGATCCTCCATAAATGGTTAGAGACACACATATATTGAATCAACACAATTAACTTTTTATATCAATGGGATATTGTTTTCTAAGGCACCACCTACTTTCAATTTGAGAAACTGCAGTATGCTGTGCATTATCATAAGTGTTTTGATACATACCAGCTTTCACAGCATTCAGTTAAAAGGTTTTTTTCAGAACAGATTTTCTGCATTTCCTTGTTACATGCTCAATTGTCTACTGAGTTTAACCAGAATTAATTGTAAGTCATGCCACACTGTGGTTCAGTGTAAATGATCAGCAGAAAGGTGTTTTTATGTACTGGTTTACAGGATTTCCCTGTTATATGGTCAATATATACAGAGTTTTACCTGAATTGAAATTACGGAGATTCATTGTAAGTGTGCCATATTGTGCATCACCGTAAATGCTTTGATACATACATGGTTTCACCGTATTCAGGAAAAAAGGTATTTCTCTGTACTGTATTACAGGATTTCTGTGTTATATGGTCAATATCTACAGAGTTACACCAGTTTTGAAGTTACAGAGATTCATTGCAAAATTAAACGGTGAATCTCCGTCTATTCAACGGAATATTTTTACAGTGCATAAAGTGCATCTTGGGCTATATTTTTTTTCATTGCACTAATCCACAGTTATAAGGCGAACCCTGGCTTCAGGAAGATTCTATAAGACGCAGCAAGAGTCTAGCCTCACGTTTATTATAAACCTTGGTTTCCATGCGAGGGGAATTACGGTACCGAATCATACGTAGGCATTTGACAATGTGAAATATGACTTATGAGCCGGTATGCCGGGTATGCCAGGCCACTATAGCCTGATCCATACCTTTATATGGTATTAGGCCCCTTGGGTTGGGCCTACATGCCAGGTATGGTCAATCACCGATCAGTTAAGGCACTGGGGATTTTGGCACATTATGGGTTTTGGCTCCTTGTGAATAGAAATGCTGAGAATGTGATATACGTAGCCAATGAATAGCTGAGGACTTCCACTATACTGGGTGATAGATGAGTTATATATATATTTATACAATCTACTATAACATTTGGTAGGCTGCCATAGCAGAGACATGAAAATCATATTAAAAGTTTACACTGTATAAAAATGTCATCGAAATTATGACGGAACCCTCGTCCCCCAAAGTTGCCAGAGATCCGTCGTTCTTTTCAGAGAGATTCCTTGTAAGACCAGACTGCCACCAGGGCATTCTTGTGAAACTACAGAATTGACAATGTGAAATTGGGAAGTATTTTCATTTTTGTACTTTCATTCAAGAAAAATTGTGAGTTATTAAAGAAAGGTGAAATGAGAGATTGACTTTCTTGAATAGGATTTCTTTTTCTTTTTCTTTTTGTCGTTTTTTTTTTCTTGGTTTGGTTTCTTTTGTTTTTGTCGTTTTATTTTAATTGTATGTTTGTTTTTGGCAATACACACTGAGATATGATCTAAATCTCCCAAGTCCAACTTCTTCATTGCTATAACTAAGCTGGTATATGAGTAGAGACTATAAATTACACAATAGGGTGTAGCGTTTTAATTGCGCACTTACAAACTTACTAAAGGCCCTAAAATCACCGACCTTTTATGCTTTATACACCAATACACAAAGCCATAACAGGTTTTGTACAAAGTGAAGTATAGGTATAGTGTAACATGTTATAATCAGGTAATACTTGTACTGCTAATTCCACCCAGGCCTTTACTGCTAACAAAAATAACTATCCGCCATGCATAGAGACCCATATCTACACGCCCTGGCACCTACTGGTATAGGTTTTCAATACCCCTTTACCCCAGTGCGCATCTGAGACACTACTTTTAGAACCTACATGAAAAGAAAGATTACCTAAAATATTTTTAACATATCGTATTTATAAATGCCTCTAGGATGTTGTTAAGCGCATTTCTCAAATCCTGGATCCGCCACTGAAGACCTAAAATCATATTTAAGAAAATCTAATTTCCCTGTGATGCACTACTCACCAACTTCATAGACTCTTTTAGTTAAGGAAAAAGAAATTATTTCCACATACCTAGCTGCTAGATTCTACCAAGCACCTTCCGATTTTCTCAATGATTGTTCCTTAATTTCCTGATATCTTATTTCTCGTAATGGGCAATGAGGGAATTTCAATACTTTTATTTTCGCTTTCCCCCTAAATAATCCAGGACTTTTTTTGTGTGTCCAATGACTACCTAACTCCTAGCATTGATAGCTGTACTAGCTGTATTTAGCTGGTACATGTATGGGGTACAGAGGGCATTCTCTTTAGGACAGCCAAATCCTCTCACAGTCTCAGCCTTAAGTCACTACCCTTATAGTATCTGTAGGATTATCCAGCTAGATCTCACTTAACATGACAGATTAGGACAAATTATCACACCATCATGAGTCAAAAACCAACTGGGATAATCCTGATCCCATAAGGGCCTTTATCCCTATTGGGTATGGTATTAAACACTTTAAGGCAGTGGCGGATCCACGATATGGAAAAGGAGTGGGCGCGACCCAAAAGGAGTGGGTGCAACCTCGATTTTTCAGCAATTTCTGGGGTCCAAATTATGTAATTAAACTCTTAAGTACTGGGGAAAAATCTAAATCCGCCACTGTAAGGGTAGCTGATGCAGGAGTGCATGAATGCAGCCCTGGTGGGTTATTCGTCAGGGCTGCATTTATGCCTCATGGAGATCAATGGGCATGATGCATTAATGCGGTCCTTAAATGATTAGATATTTAGTCTAGTCCAGAAATGTATCACGCCCATTGGTCCTTGATTCTGATGTATGGAATCATGGCGTGTTACCTCATACATAAATTATTAAGGTCATACTGGATCAATACACTCCTGGAGGGTCAGCATGATGCACCAATGAGGTGCTGATAAGCAGCCCTAGAGTATGCATCCCCTCATGTTGTTCTCTTATCATTAGTGTGTTAAATCTCGCCCATTATAGACCCCAAAAAAAAAAAAAATTATAGACCAAAGATTGAGAGAAAAATATTAGAGTGGTCGCTCTCTCTCCGTTTATGCCAAAGAGGATCAACCCACTCTTTTTCTAAATCCTGTATCCGCCAATAGTCTAGTAATTTAGGATTAATGTCTAGAAGGTGCCAAAAGTCGGCGTTTAATCCAGGATGTAGATTTAGTGAATCAGTCATGTTAAATCCCTTTATTAGTGTGTATAAGGGGGTGTAGGTTACGTAGTAATAATACCAGCTGTAAGAGTGTGTGTGGGAGAGTTGGAGAGGTAGTCAGGTAGTAGTGCACCGTACAGTTTCACATCGTATCCCTTTAAAGGCTGATTGCTGTTTTGCACCTTTAAACACTGATAGTGAATTGACCTCGCCTTGGCAGTAGACCTGGAGGGTATTTCTCAAAATGGTACGACTAGGCCCCCTTCAAATCGTAGGGCACTGCCTGTGAGCATCACAGTGGCGGATTTAGAGGGGGCGCGGTACATATATAATTAGATATTTTGGACCCCAAAATTGGCACAAAATAGGGGGGGTGTCAACTCTTCTTCTTGGGCTGCGCCCCCTCCCTTTCCAGATCCTGGAAATGTGTTTGTCGGGTGGCGGTGGAGGGTGAAGTAGACACTTTTATCAGAAAGCGATGTACTCGAACATTGTGCCAGTATACTCACCTCAGTGGAGGATCGAGGATTGTGCCGTTGGTAGGGGGGGGGGGGTTGGACTTCAAATTGTGTGTTCTGGTGTATATTTGCATACTGCACATATTTATTAGCATAGACCTGATGACCCCCCCCCCCGTTATTGGGAGTTGGGATAAGGGTTGCATTGTCCCTCTAGAACAAGTGATGGTGTATTGAGCAACCATTATACATGGTCTGACAGCATGATGCGTGATAGCAGCGATTGCACGCATGCATCATGACGGGCAATGGACATGATGCATTGATGCACCCTTAGCTTGTACGGGTAAAGGGGTTGGTTGTCTGTAGTATAGACGTCTCAACGATACAGCCACAAAGAGTTTGTATCATTAGGTAACAGTTTAATCCCATACATGTAACTCACCTATACACATTGGCTGGCTACCTACCTGTATATATTGAGGACATATATACAGACAGGCCATGCCTATTAAAGAAGTTCCCTATCAATCATCCCTGTTTTCACCTTTACTCACAAGGGGGCACCCTAGCACCTGAATGGTCAACCTGTACTGCTATGGTCTCCTATACAGATGTTTGGAACACAACCTGTGGTTGGAGATCAGAAACCCCCATCTAGTGGAGTTCAAGTGCCCTACTCCCCAAGATCTGGTGAGAAATGTCATCAGGCATGGCCTGCGGGTATTATGCCCTCAATTACCTGCAGGGAACCAGCGTAACCTACACGGTGTGGGTATCCGTTATGTGATCAAACCCCTGACTTACATACCTCCGACCTACCTGGATTAACGGTCTAAACGCATCACAAAAAATCACAGCACCATGTAAATTTGCCTAGAAGCGGTTCATTGGGTATTATAATACCCTATGAATCCCTTCCAGACATTTAAGTATGGTGCATCGAGTTACTTGCGTTCATGATGCATCGATGCGTGCCGTCTTCAAAAGGTCTAAGACAGCACCATACCTGTACCCTAACGATACCCAAATATTGCCTCGTTTCCGATCACACCCTGTCTTCAAACCAAGCACGCTACCACAAACCTTCCCAGAATTCCTGCATGTCAGTGCCAACGCGCACGCGTAGGGGCTTCTGTGAAACCGCAGGATACCGATGACGGCGGTCTCGCTAGTCCTGAGGACTAAGGCGTCTGCCGCGTCCGCGCTGGCCCTGTTTGCCGCGTACGCTGCAGCGGCCAGCAGCAGCCACGCGCCGACATCTAGTCCTGGGGACTAGAACGCGCCTTTACTCGCCGTTCTACAGTTTAGTCCTCAGGACTAAACAGGTGGTCCCTGGGACTATGAATGCCATCCCCAGGGCACCATGACTATTCACTCCTCTTGGATGATTATGAGCCAGGGTCTAAGTCCCAAGGACTATAATCTAGTCCCTAGGACTGTATCTTTAGTCCCTGGGACTAATGTGTAGTCCCAGGGACAATCCTTGGGACTAAGGCCTTACGACCACATGGGTACGCCGAACAGCCCTCGGTGCTAGAAAGACATAGTCCCTGGGACTAAAAACTTAGTCCTGAGGACTAAAGATTATAGTCCTCAGGATGATATTTTAGCCCTGAGGACTACACATCTAGTGCTAGTGACCTAGTGCTAGTGACTAGAAACATTCCTGGTGATTGGACGTTAGTCCTGAGGCCTACAACTTTAGTCCTAAGGACTTAAAGTGTAGTCCTCGGGCTAGAAGAATGGTTCTGAAGGCTAGAAATTGATCAACGCAGCCTTTTCCATATCTATACCCTGGTACAAGGTTCAGTCCCTGGGACTAACTGTTAAGTCCTGAGGGCTAAAGATGTAGCTGCCTGGTCCTCAGGACTAAAGATGTAGTCCTGGGGACTAGAGACATAGTCCCAGGGACTACTATTTCAGTCCAGCCGGTCCTGAGGACTAGGTCTTAGTCCCAAGGACTATGCTCTAGGACCATAGGCCTACCTTCAGTCCTTTAGTCACCATTGGACTACTTGTAGTCCCAGTGACTACTGTGCAGTCCCAGGGACTAAAGATACAGTCCTGGGGACTGCAACATTGTCCTTGGGACTAGAGACACAGTCCTTGGTCCCCAGGACTGTATCTTTAGTCCCTGGGACTACACAGAGCAGTCCTGGGGACTAAGAAGTAGTCCTCAGGACTAAATTTGAAGTCCTGGGGACTACATCCCTAGTCACAATTACATTAGACATCAATGCATGAATTAGTCCTCAGAACCACATGCATTAGTCCTAAGGACTAGGTAAATGTTTTTGTAGTCCTCAGGACTAAACAAGTAGTCCCTGAGTCTACGAATTAGTCCCCAGGGCTAAAAGCTTAGTCCTGGAGACTAACAGCACAATCTTATACAAAATCATGTGGTCTGCAAGGTAATTCATGGGAATGTACAATTAGTACCTAGGACAATATCCTCATATTCTTAGTCCTGGGGACTAGGCTTTAGTCCTTAGGACTATGCTTACTAATTACTAGCTTACTAGCTACTACTAGTACTAGCAGCATTAGACTTAAGCATCGCATTATTAGCAATAGTCCTGAGGACTACCACTACGCCTGCGCACCTACGCTCACCGCGGGAGGCTTCGCATAGAGTCCGCGTATTTGCGTCAGCGCGGACGCGGCAGATGCCTTAGTCCTCAGGACTAGCTAGACCGCCGTCATCGGTATCCTGCTGTGAAACCATATCCATAATTTAACTTCAATTTGGAAGTATGCGAAAGACCCCTAGCCTTGTATAGATAGTTCTATTCTAAGGTATCATTTACATAAAGTCTTCAAACCGCAATAAATCACACTGCAATAATGACTTTATAATAATATAAAGAACATTTGGGATGCTCTCAGGGGCCGTACAAGTGAACCCTAAGTTTAAGAAAAATGCTGTTAGGTATCGTGAGTTTAGGAGTGGTCGTTATTTATGAACAGGGGGGCGTAAAAACTCTTGACCCCTCTTGAAGGGGCATAACAATTTAGCCTCTTATTAGCAAAAAAAAAAAAAAAAGCCCACACGCTCCTATGTGCGCGAAAATTTGAATACCGACAAGGGGGCGTAAAAGATTTTCGTGCATCTGCTGAAAAACTCACCACCAACCCCCTCTCCCCCCCTTTGATAAATATTAATGACAACTCCCTTAGGATACTAGCTGACATTTTAAGGTTTATAGGCAATAGGTTTGGTTGTGTTTGTATTGGAGTAACATGTGTAGAGGGAAGACACACACTCTTACACACCCTGTATATACATACACCACCTGACAACCACACATCTACTGCAGTACAGCCCTCCATGAAGGAGTCTTAGGTGTTTAAAGGCATAACTGAACAACCCTGTGAGAGATATACTATATCTATTATAGCTTGAAATATTCACAGTTATTGCAGCATGAATAATTCTAGCATGTCATGCCATGTTATGTACGGTGGATTTTGACGGCACTTAATAAGCCAGGTGGCGAACATGTTCGCTGTACATGTACATACTACCTTTAATTGCATATCAGTGTGAAATGTGATAGGGCCTAATATTGGCACCAGGTGCCGTATGTGTATCCTTTGACTGACTACCTTTAAAACAGTATGGGTGCAAGAGAGGGTCTAATATTAGCATAGTGAAGTAGTCGCCTGTGGTCACTGATACATGACTTTTATATCGGTTTATAAGGCTTACAGGATCTATACTGGGCCCTGAGCACCCTATACTTGACATGTCTCTAAATAAGGTTTCTATTACAGAATTTTATATAAGTTCTACAAATGTCAACATTTGAATTTACATGACCAATATACACGTTTTACTTTAAGTCAGAGCAATACATTAATTGTAATTGGAATATCTAACCCTGATTTCTGTATGTCTGGAATATATAACTTCCTTATGCAATGTAACATGCATTTTCATCCCAATTTACAGAACATAAAGAAAATGCGTTGTCATTTACTTTATAATTGCAATAACGATGTGTTTTGTTCTAAGAGAAAACGTTGTATCAATATGCACACTATCTTATTCAAAGGGTACTAAGTGGCAAATGGGCCCTACTTACACTGTATTTCACAAACCTACCAGTTATAAAACACCTTTGTACTTTACGTTCAGATTTCTGCAGCCTGGGTTAACCATAGACCCTTTTAATGCTTGCAAGTCGGACAATCATTAGGTGTTCTACAGATTAAACGGAAAGCATTGCTGTTTTGTGGATGTTAGTTGAAAATATTAGATATCCAATTAAGCTAAATGTTTGAAATAAGACTTTTATTCTTGTTTTCACTATTCCTTTGTTTTTCTCCTGAGTAAATTGGGCCTGTAGAATGAAGGATCTACATCACTGATTATAGCCTGCATTATTAGCGAAAAACGTTTCGCGGTTTCACCTATAGACTGCTCGGGAAATTTCATCACGATGACCAAAGGCCGTAGCGTATTAAAGGCACTATTAATTTGGTACTTATAGGTCTATGTATTTAAATGGGAGCTTGCTAATTACTAGAGGTAATGGTGAAGGAATTGGCTATTGTGAAAAGGACTTGTGTAACGTGTATAGAGCCGTCCTAGAGCCCCAGGGGGGTATATGGGGATCACTCGTCACTATTGACACACGTGCCTTAATTCTTAGTTCCAACCCTACTCCCCCCCCCCACACACACACATCTTCTCCTATAGTAAACTAGTATATGCCTCTCTCTGTATTTTCTCTTTTGATAAAAATAGTTCCAGCAATGGGCAGCTATGCCGCAAGCTTGCACACTTTTTGTATGCAGAAATGCTGGTCCAAAAAAAATCCCCTTCCCAGGACAATCAGGAAATCTATTTAAAAAGCCTAGTAAATCAGAAAAAAATGGTATATCTGTGTGGAAAGTTACTGATGTAGGAAATTGCCAATAGTACCCCTCCCTTCCTTTTCACTATCCTCTGGCTATAGCTGCTCATAGGCCATTTCAGAGGTTTGCCTAACGCTAAAAAGTTTCATTGGGAACTTCAGACGTGTCTCATGCTTAGGGTTTTACATAGAAATAGAAACTTATATAGAAACTTCAGCAAGGGAACTACATTATTTCAGGCCAATGATACAGGTTACAACAAAGCCATAAGTTCACGGTGCGAGCCACTGCAGCTCACAACAGGGTTTTATGTGTTTTTTTTATGATAATTTATCACTGTTTTATGCATTTCTGAAAGGTAAAGATCAAAGCAGTCTTTTTTTTTCTCGATAATATCTACTGAAGCAGAGCGTGGTTCCAATTAGGAAACTTTCTCACAAGAAGTTATAATCATAACCCACCACTTTCTGCCCATGTATTGTTCAAGTATAAAGTAGAGACCTAGAAATGCTTGGAGAGTGTAACTTAAAAGTTGCCCTGGTGGGGATCTACTTTGTGTGAGTTGTATTAATCCGCTGTGTAACGTGCCAAGTGTGTGATGTAACCAGAAAAGTAAACACTTGAAGTGTCGTTTGTTGTTCTCCTCCATGCCCTCAGGTTACCCTCAAAATCTTTAACCCATTAAGGGTGTAACATGCAGGAGTGCATCATGCCCAGTGGTCGTCATGATGCACCAATGAGGTGCTGGCGAATAGACTCACCAGCACCTCATTGGAGTATCATGATGACCCTCCGGGTGTGTATCAACCCTGGAGGGTCGGCATGAAGGTAGCCCTATCGAGTTCGATCCCATGATTTCAGGCACCCTAATACACTGCAGTGTCCGCGAAGTCAAAAATCTTACACGGGCCAGTTTGGCCGGTGTTGAAGGCCACTACACAGGACATTTTCTTCCATACACCAGCCAATGTTTTAAAAATTTGTCGTATGTATGGTTAGAACTGGGCACTCTAAAAAATACCGTTGTGGTTGATTAAGGAAATGGAATCAGGCAATCAATTCTTTTTCAACTTAATGAGTACAGGTTTTATGTTGTAGAATAAGGGAAAATTCAACACCGGCTAAAATGGCCTGTGTGGAAATGGCCTACACCAGACATTTTTGACTTACACCCAAAATGTCCGGTGGGTACTTCGCGGACACTGCACTGTCAGATAATTGAGGAGTGCCTAGTGCATTAATGCATCATGCCAATTGGTTGGCATGATGCATTAATGCATCAACAATGGCAGGTTATTCATGCATCCTGCTGATCCTCTAAGAGGGCCTGTAATGGCTCTGGGCATCAGATATTTCTGGAGAGAAGCAGACTTGAGTGAAAGGTTCCCTGCATAATGGTACCTGACGTCTATGATCATACAGGTATTTTTTATTTGAAAAGCTAAGGTTTTGTTGCTATAATGGAGAGACTTAGTCTCCCTATATTAATGAGAAAGGGGATATTATTGTACATGAAAACCTACGCCTTTGCTGCCCCTCGAGGGGCTAACCACCCTCCAAGTCCCTCCTACGTCCATTTCCCTCAAACCTCTAACCAACCTTTCTGTACATATATTCCTGTCCTGGTACCTCCCAGTGCCAGTCCCAGCACCTCCTTCAACCCTCCTCGACACGTCTACTCTATGTTGATCCCCTCCTCATTCACCAAAAAGTCTAGTACTAGTATAAGGATCGTGTAATTTCTCTGCTTTAAAATTGCCAATTGGTCGAACTATAGTCGCATCCATACCCTGCTCTAATCATTAAGGTGATATTGATGACAATGATATATTTGCTCGTATCTAGTACTAGTATTATGTAGTTTCTCTGCTTTCTAATTGTCAATCGGTCGAACCTTAGTCTTATCTATAATACCCTGCTCTAAGATGATGTTGGCGACAAAGATATATTTGCTCGTAGCAGTACAACCTGTGAGGTGTCCATGTAAAACTCATGTAGGTACCGGTATGTAAGATAATGGCGTGTACATACTCCACTTATAAATACCCTTCCTATCCGGAGCTAAACTTACCCCGCTTGGTCTTGCATGTCATAATTCTAATAGAGCATATAAAATAAAAGACCAACCTGAGTAAATGAGACGGTGAAGATAATAGAGCATATAAAATAAAAGACCAACCTGAGTGAATGAGACGGTGAAGATAGCATGACTTCTGCTGCTTCTGTCATGCATGTGTGTAGCTGCCGTGGTTCTAAAGAAAGTAGAATTTGATATTTTAGAATTGTATCCAAGGGAGAATGTCACCAGGAACAAAAAGAAAACACTGTGAAATGTAAAATTGAAGTCTAGAAGTATAGGTTCTATAGAGGAATGTATAGATCTTTGGAACTTAGATAAAACCTGAAATCTTTCCTCCCTGTAAATTGTAATATCCGACAGAACAATCTCTGCTTTTTGTAAATTTAGAGAGAATCATTGGGGCATTTATCAGGCATGGGACCATTGGGTGAAACCAAGTCAGATAATCAGCCCTTATAAATTAGTCTGTTAAACTTGCAGCTTTGTATCAATCTCATGAAATTTATTCAGAGCAGTTCACAATTCTATTTAGTTGGCCAAAAAAAAACAACTATACAGGTAGGGTTATTACATGGGGGTGTGCCATACAGAGATCCTTGGTTAAACCTATGGGGCTGCTGTATTCAATATGAAATAAATTCCTGGTTGCACTTACCTGTTTTCATTTCCCTGATCTATTAACGTTTGTACTGCTATGTTGTCTTTTACTACGTGTTGAGATAAATCTGGGAAAGAAAAAATGGAAATTTAATTCAGTCCAAATATTTCAAGCACAGTATGTTGTTATCCATTGTAGGAATATCCCGGGAGACCACAAAATTATACCAATCCATGCATTTTACATTTTATATCAGTGAAGATTAAATATCTGTTGTTATTTCCCCTGGTGAGTAACGTCAATATTTGTTAATCAATCCCTGATAATTTGTTCCAGATGCCTGCATTAAATCAGCAAATAATTCCTTGCTACGATGACGGCCCAATCACGAGAAAGATTTAATCTTACAAGTCAACCATATTATTCATTTACTAGATAGACTTTTAATATTGATTTACTAGATAGACTTTTAATGGTATTAGAATACAACCTTGCTATGACTTTTATGAAGATGTTATCAGAATGTAGTTATAATGTACCTTGTACATAGGGTCCCTCCTTCGGGTGTTCTCTCACTTTGAGTGTGTACTTTCCTTGTGGTTTTGGCGTCGGGCGTAGCAGGTCCCGGACTCTTTCATTATAGATTTCCAGATAGCTGTAAAACACATGTAAAAATAATGCATTATAAAATTTTTTATAATACCCAACACGCATTAGAACATTTGAACAGAGAAATAATTATCTCAGCCGACCGCTTACCTACTTGAACAAAGGGGCAATATGTAAAGCAAGAGCAAGAAAGGGTGACCTTTCAAGAAAGTTACCCTAATGAGATCGCGAATAGTCATTGGCCGTATTGCACATTATTTGGACGCTAATTGTCTCGTGAATCTTTTGATTCAAATTGTTTGCATACGTAGATACCAGTTGACATTACGAGCAAAGTTCTGAGCATTCCACTGAAAACTGACCTACACGATGGGTCTAGACCCCTAAATTCGACAGGGTGACATGGCCTTTTCTTAAAATCGACATGTGACATGAAGCTTAGTGACAAGGACATGGGAAAAATAGAAATTTAGTGACATGTGATATGGCATTTCCTTAAAATCGGCATGTGACATGGAGCTTAGTGACAAGGACATGGGGAAGGAAAAAGTTAGTGACATGTGACATAGCCTTTCCTTAAAATCGACATGTGACATGGGGGCCCCGCCCCCCATCAAGACCCCCTACACGTAACCTTTGGAGATGTGTTGAATTAAACTGTAATAAGCTCCTGGAATTTAGATTAGGTAATGGATATTTAACACCATTGCCCAGCTAGGTTTAAGGTAGCAGCTTGGTAGCATTTGGACGGTAACGGCACGCTGTTTGAACACCAATACACACGTTTACGGCTTCCACGTGTGGCTCTTATTACATGTACCGTAATACCTCGTGTATAAGGCACTGCTTGTACTCAAGGATAGCCCCATAATTCACATGGGTATAGGCACTGGCCTGGTGGCCAATGGCCATTAGTTTTGGCTAAGGGCCAGTGATTTGAATCCAATACATTGATTATTAAGAGAGTAAAAAAAGTGACAAACATCACTATTTACTAGACTGCTGGCCAAGGTGGTCAAACGCCCAAAATGCTAGTGTCATTCCCCTTCTGCATGCACATCATATACCGTAATCTATCTAAAGTCAGGATACGCCTTAGATATAGGTGAGATAATTATACTAGGAAACAGCCTCAAGAGCCTCAAAAATCAAACCTGATGTACACGTTCTGTTTTTTTTTTTTTTATGAACTCAGGGTGCGTCTTATACATAAGTTGCGCCTTACATATGAGACATTACGGTACCCTAAGGTGACTCCAGGGTTTACCTCATCAACCCATAGAACTGTGTTCTGTGTATTTGTTTATTTGTGTTTCCTAGAACTTAACGCGAGACTTCAGTTTACCCTTTAAATGCCGCTAATGCCTTGGTGCATCATGCCTAGTGGTCGTCATGATGCATGAATGTAGCCCCGGCGAGTAACTCACCAGAGCTACATTCATGCATCATGCTGTCCTGAAAGGGTCGGCTCAAGGCATCAATGAGGCACTGGTGAACACTTAATGGATGCATCATGACGACCAATGGACATGATGCACTCCTGCATTATTGGTCCTTACAGGGCTCAGGTAACGCACCCAGGGGCTATATTGCCATAGGCTTTACCCAGGAGGGAAGACTCGGTAGAACTGCCCCCATGGGGGTAATTGAATCTATGGGATCAGGCACTAATGGAATCCTAATGTGTCCACCATTAATGATTACGGATCTTATTCCTTTTTTCACCACATAATTTTTAAGTGACTGGCCAATGACTGCATGACATTTTAGTCGCACCTTATATCCTGACTGCATGCCATGATCAGTTATAAATACTTGTCACTCCCTCAATCTTTACCTGTTCCCTCTAAGTAGGAAATCCACTAGCCAAATAATCGGTGATATAGGCCAAGGCTGTCAAGGTGTAGAATATTGAGAAATAAGCTCTTGTCATTATCAAAACATTATACTTCTCAGGCCTTAGGTTCTCCCTACTTTGTCCACTAAAGATTTGGACGAATTCTCCCTACTTTATCCACTATAGTTTTGGACAGACTTTCCCAAAATTGTTCACCAAAGATTTAGACAAATTTATCTACTAGAAATCTGTACAAATTCTTCCTATCTTATGCACTAAAAATCTGGACGAATTCTCCCTACTTCATCTACTCAAGATTTGTACAAAATCTCCCTACTTTATTCACTAAAGATTTGTACAAATTCTCCCTACTTTATCCACTAAATATTCTCCTACTTTATCCATTTTAGCAGATTCGCCCTACTTTGCCTACTAACGATTCTTCCTCTTTGATGCACTCACCTTACAGCGATACGGTAGGAGACCCGCTCCTCTTCTTCATCCTCGTGTACCTCGTCCATCCGGCCGAATAAACCCTGACACACAATCAAAACAGAAAATATATATTTACGCTGTCTTGAAAAAGGATTTATAATTATCATTTCATATCTACTTTGATCATTTTTGATAACTTTTCTAACTTTTCCTTTATCGAGGGCGTCCCTGATCCAGGGGAGCTGGTTCAGGGAGGTTGGACTATATTGGTTCTGGTGTTCTTCAACGTCTCCCCCACCCCCACCTCCCAGCTAATCCACTCTCCCCCTGGCCCAGTTATCCTTCACTTATACAAAGTAACAAACTGTTCAAATGCTGGTTATGTTCAGTTATATAAAACTGCTACACAGAGTTTAGCCCTCTAACCCATTAGGGGCCACCTGCATCAAGCCCATTTTCATTATGATCCGGGGGGGGGGGGGTCTTAATTTTCTACTGACATGGGTGTGCGGCTGGGCCTGTGATTACCCTTACCCTTGGTGAGAGGGATTTTCACCAAAAATGACCCTTCCTGAGAGGGATTTTTTTCTGCAAAAGTGACCCTTGCTGAACATGATTTTGAGAGAAGTATCCACTGATGGCAGGTTTTTTTGGTGAAATCTCAAAAATCGACAGTTTTGACATGTGAGATTGAAATTTGGAAAAAGTGACCCTTGGTGAGAGGGATTTCGTCAAAAATCAGACAGTTGATGAGAGGGATTTCAGCTGAAAAGTGGCCTTGCCAGCCGCATACCCATGTCCCCGACACATAGTGAGTGCCCCCCTGGGGTGCCCCCCCCCCTCCCCTGCCCCGGTATGATCCCCATGATGCAGCAATGAATCACTGGCGAGTCTGCCCGTCAGCACTATATTGGTGCATCCTGGCAACCGTCTGGGAGTCCCATTTGAGTGCAGGGGTCTCAAATGAGCGCACGTCTTATTTTGAACGCAGGGTTAACACCCCACTGAAATCCTAAAGGTCTCTATGAATGGTCTCAAGGAGCGCAGGTCCTGTATATGCGCTGACAGGAAGTTGAAATTAATTTATAAGCAGAGGTGTGCTTAATTGGGAAATTATGGTGGGTGCACCAAAAACTCCATAAAGGGTTCTCAACAAAATTTCCAGACTGAAATTCCATGACATTTCCATGACTTGCCATGACAAAAATCAAAATCTTCCATAAAACTTGATTTGGACATTATAAGGGCTGACATCCCAGCAAAATTCCTGCAATTGAGATGAAAAAAATGGTCCACTCCTATGGAATTTGCAATAGATATTCAATTTTCCCATTTTTCATAACTTTCCATGACTCAAGATGAAATTTTCAGAAATTCCATGACATTCCATGACTTTCCCTGACAACTTTTTATTCCATGACGTTGCGTGACTTTCCATGGCAACCTTTTATTCAATGACGTTCCATGACTTTCCATGACAACTTTTTATTCCATGACGTTGCATGACTTTCCATGACAACTTTTTATTCCATGACGTTGCATGACTTTCCATGGCAACTTTTTATTCCATGACGTTGCATGACTTTCCATGACGTGTGGGAACCCTGTTCATAGAGTCGGCATTGTGCATGGTTTTAGCCATGGCTATTACTTCCCAGAGCATTCATTATCATCCTTTAGACTTAGAGGGTTCAGCTAATTTAAGTATTAGGTTAAAGTTCTTACCTCACAGATCCTGGGGATGAGGCCCACTTCACCCTGTAATAAACATAATGTACAGCACTATTAGTACACTGCACTATCCAAACAAACATGGCATACTTAAATAGACAATGTTCACAAACTGTTTATAATGTTTGAAGTAGGAGCTACTCAAAAGCGCCTCATGTATTGAGCTGGAATATTTCTCTCTCTACATTACTGGGTATCTCAAATTGTATCAAAGCTCACTGGGCATACTTTTATTTTGCAGAGAAAAAAAGATGGACACTAGAGATATGCAAGAGTAGAGAATTTCCTTGATCTGGGCTTTCCAGAAATAAAAGTTTTCAGATACTTCCATTAGAGTTGAAGGTAGAGGTATTTGTATAGTCCATCTCTTACATTGAACAATTTAACACTTTATATTTAATACAAGAAACATCTGTTGCCAATATATATGGTTTGTAAATCTTGTTGTGATAGGAATCTGTACACACTTCTTAAGTTTCGGAAATCCATTTTTGAAATTTCATTTCTCCACAAAAAAAAGAGCTGTGTCGATAAATCTGTATTGATTATCACTGTTCTGGAAGTGCTGAGATATCAATTTGGTAGATATTAATGACAGTCCTAATACTTACCGGGTAGCCCATCATGGTATGTGTCTTTCCTGAGCCTGTCTGTCCATAGGCAAACAGACAGGCATTGTAGCCCTCAAATGCTGCTTGTAATACCTCCGTACCCAGGTCTTGGAATAACTGTAAACACAACAATAGACAAGTATTAGACATTAACAGTAGCTTATCTAAGAGCCAGGGTCTCAAATAAGCGCCAGACTCAAAGAAGGACCAGGGGTACTGGGCCGAGGGTTATTGAAGTTTAAAAAATTAAAAGCGCCGAGGCACATAAATGGCCTACTACAATAATCGAAACACTTATTTAGCAAGGTCATTATCAAATCATTTGACAATCATTTCATGATTTAGATACATGTAGTACACTTAATCAATGAGTCTCTGTTAACATCCATCGTATGACATTACATGGAATAGCATGGAGGCCCCTAACCTATTAAATCGTTTGGAATTGCAATGTTAAATTAAAACAAAGGTGGGGAAACCTATTCAATGACTGTTTTTTACTTCCTGCCTCTCTTGATTTGTAAACACAGAGGGGTTCCAGCAGGTTGGGCACACCTTCTCTCCATCACTTATTGGAGGGGGGGGGGTAAAGGAGTCAGGAAAAAGAAAATAGAACACTTCTATACTTGATATACTGTGTATAACCATATCAACTCTAACAAAGGCAAAAACAAATGATTGTTCCATTTAATCCCCCTCCAATTCTCGCCTAGATCTAATTGATCTCTGCTGTCTGTAATCTACCCTTTATATCATTGATCTCTCTATACATATCTGTGAATGAGCCCCTATATCAGGTGGATCAGTCCTACTGGCACCACTATAGCCCTCACCATAATGGTCATGTACACTACCACTAAAAGGCTGCCCTATTGACCCATTTATAATGCACTATTCTACCTTACCAATTGGTTGCAATGATACATGAATGCAGCTTCATTCATGCATCATGTAGATCTTATAGGTGTTGATACACTCCCGGAGGGTCGACATGATGCACCAATGATGCACTGGTGAGCAGACTCACCGGCACTACATTGGTGCATCATGCCAACGAATGGGCATGATGCACTCCTGCACCAGCGGCTTTTAAAGGGCTGAGGGGACAAGGGTGTCAAACCGGTCACATTACCAGCAGTAAACGGCAGTATGGAGACTTTATGGCCGATCACATCAAGGTTCACTCCTGCATCGGCGGCCTTTAAAGGGTTAGTACCCAGACAACAGCAGGGTCCTATGTGGTAATAATATTGGGGTATTACACAGTGTTGGGTCCCTATATATGCCCATGTTATAGGGCCCCAAGTGGCATTTAATCTATGTTATAGCCTCATGCCAATATAGCCTAAGGACTGGGATTGGGGTGTAGTTATCAAATCCACAATCAGGATCAGGGAATGAAATCAGTGTCTTTTACCTTCAGCAGACAAAGGAATATCAAGAGAAGAAAGTAAAGAAACACTGCAAAGAATTCCTACCAAAATAATTAGGATTTTTCTGCAACTTTAGGAGAAAGCCTTCATTGTTATTTTCATAGAGATTCCTTGTAACACAGTGATAACTAACAGTTACGTTCTCTTGGGCCTCTCTCCAGAATATATTAATTTAATGTCCAGTTTAAGATATGTTTGGTAGATTCAATAGTCTTATTTTTTTACACTGGTGATGGCAGGAGAGGGTTTATGGATCTTAAATGGTATGAATACTTGTGATTACAAAACCTAGCTGTCACTTTAGGTTTTCATCAATTATGACCATGTTTGATATAGGCTACTATCAGCAGCTATCCGGCAATACCTCCTATCAGTATGATGGCTCTAGACCCCTAAAATCGACATGGTGGCACAAGCATTTTTTGGCTTAGTGACATGAGACATGGGCAATTCCTTAAAATCGACACAGGGATATGCCCATTTCTTAAAATCGACACAGTGACATGGCAATTTCCTAAAATCGACATGGTGACATGGCCATTTCTTAAAATCGACATGGGACATGGGGGACCCCCCGGGGGACCCCCCATCATCGGCCACAGTATGGGCACTCAAAGTGCTAGTGTATGTCAACATTATAGCGATGATGATGATGATGAACTTTTAAAGCCGGCACGAGACCGACAGGCCCTATATGTTCTAGCGGAACGGGGCCGGACAAACAGTGATTATGGGGATGCTATATCACACTAGAGTCTCACACTGAACACAACCATACATGAAGATGAAACATATAATGAGGAATGAGAGGATCAACCACACTACTCCCAAGACAAGAGCTATGAGACTGTTATGCTATAAGCTATTGGAACAAGAGAAGCCATATGGCACAGGATGTAGACCTGATGGGCGGTCCATTGTTGAGATAGACCCCATAAAGGGGCAATGAAGTAGTCCTATTGAAACATGACAATACAACATAGAACACACGGTCGCAAAGCTGCTCCTAGGTTTTTAGATATATATATTTTTCTTTTTTTTTTTGATTTTTTTTTTTTGGGCTTTAATAAGGCCTTTTAAACTTTTGTTAACTTTAAGAAGCTAATCTACAACTTATGCATAGTATATACAAATCCATAACTATCCTTCACACGGTCGCAAAAACTGCTCCTAGATTTTTAAGATAATTTTGTATTGTTTTTGGGGCTTGTATAAAAGCCTTTTAAACTTTTGTTAGCTTTAAGGGAGCCAATTAACAACTTAATTACAGTATATACAAGTCTATGACTATCCTTCTACCATAGCAAGCCTCTGTTCGCCTTACAGAAGCTGACTATGGGTTTATAATCTTGCTCAGCGGCTTTTCTTAGGACGGCCACCGCGACTTGGAGGCTAGAGTCCAAGCGGTCGCACCCAGTTGCAAAACCAGAAATGGGGGAGTAATCCATCATTGGGCAACTAGATAGAATGTGACTGGCGGAGAACTGGACATCTCCGCAGGCACAAACAGAGCGGTCAGGAATATCCGCCCACCTTCTATAATCCAATCTGAACCGGGTGAGACATGTCTGAGTGTACCTGGGCAGGTCCTCCGAAACCGGTGGCAATAACGTCACTACCCTCTCATACCAAGTCCTAGACTGTGATATAGGGTTTTTCATCTTATCAACAGAACTTAGCTATGATTCATGTGTCTGGGTGCAGGGCAGGACTCTATACGGAAAGTTCGCAGCACATGAGTGTCATGACAATAGAGTTATTATCATAGTGAGTAAGCCTCTTTTGCTGATTACACGCACGTGTATGTGTGAAACATATTCCCACGCTATCAGATACCTAACTGATATCTTCCCATGGCCTTCCTTCATTACTTATAATATTGATTAATGATCTGGATAGAGGCAAAGAGGAGATAAGAATCAAACAAAGTTGAAAAGGGAGTGAGGGAAAGGGGAAAACCAAGGGAAGAGTACATATAAGACACAGACATATTAACCAACAGAGAGAGATAGACTAGGCCGTCTGAACTGCCTGTTTTAGCTTTGGAATTGGGCGGAAGAGAAAAGGCTGATGGGTCTGCCCTAAGATAGAATAGACAGAAACAGAGACAGAGAGGAGAGAGGGCGAGAGGGAGAGAGAGAGAGACAGACAGACAGAGACAGAGAGACAGAGAAGGGGGTGGGAGAGGGTAGGCATAAAGTATAAAGCTAGTAGTTTAATCAGACGAATAGATAATTCAGAGATGAAGGCACGCAGCACTTCCCGGAAGGCCTATTGATATGTATTATGTACTCCTTAACACAGTAATATATTTGCAGAAAACAGATTCAGGAAGGGAGAGGGCAGAGAATAACATGGGTATGAGGAGTAGGGGAGCCTTGAGGGTCGCATGACTCACCGGGTTTTAACCCCCGGGTTAGCCCTAGAACACATGTCTACTTGACTTAGAGCAGAGGGAACATCTTTCACTACCTGGATACTTTTTATAGCTCCACCTTTCAACTACTGACTTTTTATCCTCAGATATAACCCTTCAACCCTTGCCTTTTTACCCTAGGTATAACTCAGAGGGTGTCTGTCTGCCTTGAACCCTAACATGCAACCCTATCATACTCACCCCCTCCCACCACCACCACCACACCCCCCCCCCCCCCTATGCCCATAACCTTTTAAAGATAGCTAATGCATACATGCACCATGCAGACTGGTGATATGCTAGCCCTACAGGGGTGTCAGGTTACAACTCAGGATGGTCGGCAGCAGAAAATGAATTTAATCTTGGGGACCGTGATGTACCAATAAGGTGTTGGCGAGCAGAACCGGCAGGCCTTCATCCATGCATCATGACAACCAATAATACCTCCAGTTTCATGGTCCACACGAATAAATTCATTTTCTGCATGCCCCCTCCAGGACACAGTAGATCATAGATCATACCATGAATATAATCCTTGCTATGTCGCCCATAGAGGTTTATACAGATACCGTTAGCCCCACCCATGGGCCTCCATCTGTTTATCCCTATTTTTTGTCATACATCCATAAATCACACTCACTGCTGTCAGACCGTATGTCTTCCACACCGTAAACCATACCCCATACCCCCCCAACAGTGTCCCAACCCTCCCTCAACCCTCACCCAAACCCTGCATGCACGGCTGTGGGAACTTTTTTTTTTTTTTTTTTGTTTTTGGGGGGGGGGGGGTCGTCCCTACCATCATTCATAATCCAAGCTGTTGGTAACCCCTTGGCAATATAGTAAGAACATGAAAAGAAAAAAAAGGAAGGGAAAAAGAATAGAAAAGAAAAAAGTGGGAAAGAGGCAAAATGAATAAATAACATGATTTAAACCATATTATTCCCTCAGGGGAAAACGCGAACATTATACGAGAGGTTACCTTTAGCATTGTTGATAATTTTTTTTCTTTTTCTTTTTCTTCCATCTCCAACCCTATAACACCCTCTTATTTACAACTTTTTTTATCTTTTTAATTTTTTTGTCACCTCCTGGCCCCCTCCTCCCTGTATCTAGGTCACCGTCTGTTTACCCGGGAGCAGCTCCCTGTCCCCCTGGTGGTGACCCCCGTACCACTTCCGGTGAACTCTGTATCACATGACCTGTGTGGTACCAGGGACAAAGACTTCCTGTTTTAGGTGCGCCCCCAGTGTGAGATCCCAGAACTATTTCTAGGGACGGGAGTGAAAATAGTGAAAATACTCCAGATGGGACCAGGGAAACGCTGGCAGGGAAATGTCATATATCACTCCCAGTTTCTTAGCTTTTATGGTCTCTTTCTTTCCCTTCTAAATCTACAAACATAACCCCCCCCCCACACACACACACACACACGTCTTCTTTTTTTTTCTTAGAAAAAAGGAGAGAAATCGGTTCTTATAAAACAATGAATAGGAAGACCTAGTTTCTTTTTAAAAGTCAACTTCCACGTGCTGTCCCTTCCACATGACCACCGCAGTTGTCTATGTAGGTGTAAGTCAGGTATGTCTATGCTTTATTGTGGTTGGACGGTGACCAATATCAGCCCATCAGGGCAACCCCACCACAATGTCAGGTTTACCACAGACCTAGAGATAGGGATACACAACCACAAAACATCGTCAGCTACCACCAATATAAGACACAAATCTTATGCCACAAGTAGCCTGTGGGCTACCTATTCAACTTCCTGGAGGGTGTTGCTCCTATAGTAAAGGGAAGAGCTGGCTAGAAATGCTCTCGTTTCTAGTCCTTTCTTTTCATGTAGCTATAACTTGTCCCTTTTGTTGCTCACAAGTGGTCATTCAAGTATGGTGCTAAAAAAGGGGGATTTGAGTAGGTACCTATTTGGGAGAGGTCAGTCAGTATAATAAACTATAGAGTTTGTGACATGAGTAGGTACCTGATAGTGCAGCTCTCTCTGTTTTAAACAAGGCAGGTGACTTTTCAGACTAATGTGGTGAGTGCAAGTTGAATGGTGAAGGAGTGCATGACTTGTTTAGAAAAGAGGGCACATACTCACAGCT
This sequence comes from Acholoe squamosa, assembly GCA_949317995.1. Taxonomy (NCBI): domain Eukaryota; kingdom Metazoa; phylum Annelida; class Polychaeta; order Phyllodocida; family Polynoidae; genus Acholoe; species Acholoe squamosa. The sequence continues at coordinate 9,460,400 of OX439035.1, forward strand.
CTTTTTACAATAGGAGCAACACCCTCCTGCTATGATTCCTTTTTGTCGGTATTTATTGGCTTGTATTGATTTAATTGATCAATTGGTATTCTATTTGCTTTTATTTGTTAACTGTACCAACAGTGTCCATCTAGGAATTTAAGGAAATGTTTGACTGTATATAAATGTCAAGAAAGAACTGGAAGATTAAATTCATGTTTTTAGAAGCTGAATTAAAAGACAGAACATTGGTTTGTGTAATGCCTAGGGCTTCTTAAGTCCCCTTACCCTGACGTTTTACCAAGAAGTGAACACCTGCCTCTTGCACTAAACTGTAGATCATTTATTTACTGAAATAAAAGAAAATGTTGACTTTAAATTTTCCGCTGACTGGCACCATAAACTCCTACTGTTTGAATAGACGCCGCCACCACAAACTAAACTCACATCCCCGGATATAAGGACTCCCCCTGGTGAGCGCGTTCCGCACCAAATGCTGACCAATCAGGTGTCAGAACAGACGGCACGTGACCTTACTGAGGTGCTCGACGTCATTCGCTCAGCAGAGGTCTGGGGAGTTTGATAAATTTAATGTAAACAAAATAGTTACGGGAATATTGAATGTTCTTGGAGAGTAAAGAGAAGACGGAAGTGCCCCATTCGAGCAAGCGTACCTACTATATCTGCTGTGAGAATAAGAAGACAAGAAGACCATTAAGATTATAAAGAAGTTGACAAATGGATTAAAGTCGTTTAGTAAAGATAAATAACTTTAGAAATAGGAGAAGTGACCGGGTATGTATAGACACATTCAAAACCCCAAGCAAAGTTTTGAAGAGTGAATGAGAAAACTTTTAAAAAAAAGCTATACAGAAAAAAAAACCTATGATATAAACTAGGGTAAGTGTTCTACCTGTGAGGAGTGAGTCACTCTCTCACCAGGTCTCACAACCCTAAAAATAAAGAAACAGGAAAGAAAGAAAAACACGCTCAGCGTGCAAAGTGATAGGGGGCGCTGCATGCGGAGTACTGCACTACCCCAGGTGTCAACAACTAAAAAAGCTTTTAGTCTGACTTGGAACATGACTCTGCTCTTAAAATACCTCAGGCAAAGTGATTCTCAAGGTGGATATCTTGTTTTTAGTCTGATCTCTCAGGGCGGCAGTTGAGTTAGATTTATATATATATATATATATATATATATATATATATATATATATATATATATATATATATATATATAGACCTACACAATATACTGAACAGGTTCATGTTTAGTGCTTCAGATATATGGGCTGGACCCGAGGCTCAATTGATATGTAATGGCCGTTATATCTCGTCCTACAAACCCTCTAGTTCATGAGAAAAACAAAACACCAGAAAGTGTACGTGTTTTATATCGGATTCAGGGTTCTGTAAATACCAGGACTTTACCCATCATTGGGTTCTTCTAAACACCCTACACCACCTGGAACCCCAACCCTACTTTTGTAAGACATTCTGTAACCCTTCAGAGGCCACATGTATGCACTAAATCATCATGTCCATGAGTTCCAATGATGCATCAACCCACCAGGGCTGCATTCATGCATCATACTGACTCTATGGGATTGGGTAGGGTCTGCATGATGCTCCAATGCAGTACTGGCACTATCCCTTTAAATTCCGCTGATGCATTGATGCATCATGCCCACTCTTTGTCATGATGCAATAATGCATTCATGCATCGTGCTGATCCTACAAGGTTGATACACCCCCGGAAGTAGATGCACTCCAAGTGCTGGCGATCGAGTCTGCTCGCTAGCACCTCATTGGTGCATCATGACGACCAATGGGCATTGTGCATTCCTACATCAGCGCCCCTACAATGGTTAAAATACATATGGCGTCCACACGTTGGGAGTTTAGCTGGGTTTGGATCCCATGTGGCCGGATTAAAAAGGTCTGACTTTGATAAACACGGTTACACTTCCGTCAGGATGTGAGAAGGAGGTAAAAATATAGCGTTACCATGGCAACCTTTACTGACACATCTCACATCTATAAGTTATATATATATATATATATATATATATATATATATATATATATATATATATATATAAAGGTGGTGTAGTATGGATTCTTCCTGTACTCTTGTTATTAAAAACAGGTGGGCTTCCCTAGCCTATCTCCTCTTTCCTATCCCCTCGGATGTGTGTGGTGCACATATGCGCGGGCACCGACACATTCCTTTGTGAAATTGTGTAATGTCATTATTGCCATGAATATGACCTTAGCTGTCGAAATGGCGTTAAACATCTATTACTCAGTCACTCATTAAAAACAGGTTCCTGAAAATTGTAGGGCACCAAATGTAGTGTTTTTAAAGTGGGCGTTGGGAAAGAAAATATAAAGGTGGTGTAGGTATATGCACGTAGGTAGATATGTCAGTTAAGGGAATTATAAGAAATCACAAATGTCTTATTATGTTTTGTTAATTGTTGAGATATCTAAAAGATCCTTAACTGATTAAATATACCCTAAATACACTCTCACATTATTTTATTTTTCCTACTATACTTGAGTTTTCTTTGCGGGGGGGGGGTATGGGAGGGGCACCACGATTATACCCAGTAGCGTTTGGGGGAAAATGCTCTCGGAGAGACTGAGCTTGGAACTGCACAAGTAAATGGTAATATATACTGGGATAGTTGATACAGATTGTATATATGATATGGCATATAATTTTGATTGGGACAATACCTGTAGTGGTAAGTTTAATAAAGGGGATGGTAGTGGTCATTTGTTTCAACAAGGGTGGAGGGGAGAGGGGGTTGGTGACATTGCGATTGGCAGCGATGAATTTTCTGTCCCCACTTGGAGGGGTATGAAAATTTTACCTCCCCCCTTTTATTCTTTTGTAGCGTGTTTTTTGTCGCCTCTCAAGAGGGCTCTGAAATCTTGTTGTCCCCCCAAACCCACCAACCCGCCTGTTTTAAAAAGAAACGACCACTCCCCAAGAGTAACCCTATTGTTCTCCTGTCCACCAGCTCCATATAGTGCAACAGTGAGATATTAACATGAGAACCTCACATTAAGAGAACAGTGTGTACTATAACACAATGCTGTCCTGTACAATGGACCTGTAGGTGTGGAGTTGGCAGGTGAGAGGGGTGAGGTGGGTGTGTGAGGAGGTGGGGGAGGGAGGGGAAGGCCTCACAACCACCTGCTCACCTGTGTAGGTACATAGGTATAGACCCTGGGAGGACATCATCAGGTACCTAGGGAAAGCCTGAGTCTAACTTCAATGTATTTCCATTGTGGAAGTATGAATGGTATAAAGGTGCTTAAATGGAACTTCCCTTCAATTAATATTGTATTCAGCAAGGTTTATAAGAATTTTACCAACTTGAAAATGTAAATTACAAAGGTCTCTCTCACAAAGGTCCATATAGTTAACCCGTTAAGGGCCAGTTATGCATGGATGCATAATGCCCATTGGTCATGATACATGAATACAGCCCTGGTGACTAACTCACCAGGGCTACATTCATGCACTCCTGTGTGAGCGGCCCTTAAAGGGTTAAAAATTGGCATGGAGAGGTGAGGTAGATGACCTAAGGCCATACATGTATTATTGTACTGAGGATGAGGAGGAGCTGCTACCAACTGCAGAGTTTATGTCACCATGACAACAACAATGACAATATAGCATGTGGCACGTGGTCAGCTCACACCTCATTGACAACAATATCAAACACAACAAACCAACATAAAGTGTGAAATGTACTGTGCCTTACTTCCCATCCCAGCTTCAGCCAGTATCTACAGCTCTATCATTGGCAATTCTGTGTCTATGTGTGTCTGTCTGCCTCCCTGTCCCTCTCTGTCCGTCTGTCTGTCTGTCTGCCTCTTTCCCTCTGTCCCTCTATCTGTCTGCATCTCTCACTTAGACTGGCTGCAGTCCAATGATTTTATTATGAGATAATTGAAATAAAATGGGAAAATGAAAATTGAAAACATTTCTAGTGAATCTATTTCTAGAGAGCTCAGGGACTGCAGCCAGTCTATCTCTCCCCCTGTATCTCTGCTGCTGTATCTGCCTCTGTCTGTCTCTGTTCTGTATCTCTCTTTCTCTCTCATGGTCTTGAGGATAAAACCCCTTAAAGGGCCTCTACTTATGGGCTAATCAGATTTATCACATCCCCCATCCCTATTGTCATTCTTAGATCATCATTCTGGGGTCTAAGAGAGACAAAGGGCCAGGTTATTTTTCTTCATGTGCAAGGTAAATACATGTAGAGGTGTAGACCAAGATGTTAGGTTTACTAACAGTTAGCTGGTGGCCACTTGTGTACTGTGTACTTTCTCTGTTAGAGGGACACCAGCATACCTTAGTGTTAAAAACGTACAGCTATACAAACTCTTCACCTCTGACCATTCCCGTGTTGCCTGCATTATGTTACTGTACACCTAGGAAATAGATATGTACTGTTCTGAATAGCAAGTACTTTCATGTGATTTACTCCTAGTTTTGTGAATCTGAATACTGTGTGAACACAATTTTGATTGAATCAATTACACCTATACTCCAATACTAATTTGAACTGGGTGGCTATTTGAGACAACAGGTCACTATGGTCACATGTCATTTTAAAGTACTAAAATTAACCTAGATTCTACATCTGCTCATGTCAGCTCTTTCCAGCTCTTATTAGCTCATGTCAGCTTCTGTTCAATATAGTCTACCTCCCAGGTTACATAATACATGCAGACAGTGGTAGAGGTTGATCCTGTTTCCCCTCTTGCCTTCCCAGGTCAGATTACTACAGTGTAGTGTGGAATGCGGTCTGGTGCTGTGTGTTCTGTTTGTGTTGTTAGTAGTATGGGGTGCACCATCTACCCTATATCTGTACTGCACTGTACACTATACTCTACAGCCTAAGGACAACCATATGGTGTATACAGGTATGTGTGCAATACCTAGGGAACAGGGAAGAAAGCCTGTCAGTCGCACATTATTCCAGAAGAAATTATCCTAACCCCCACCCCCGCACATACATGTACCCTTCATTGATATCTTGATGTGTAAAGTCTATGGACCACCCCCTCCCCGTGCCTGCCTCTTCTCGGATCAACCTTCTGCCTTAATCACTGGGGACCTATCATCTTCTCCATCTTCTCCCTTCACTTTAATCGATTTTAGATCCTCAAATCTTTTATTCTCTGTATACTAATGTATGAAAATCTGCACTAAAATCGTTAGCATTGCTATCCTGTGGTCACAAATTCCATAAGCTGTGCGCCCCCCCCCCTCCTCTACCTCACGAGAGGTCTTATACTTGATTTACATCACTTTTTATCTCTAGAATAAATAGAAGCAGCCTGATAGAATTTCATTGTTGGTGTTTAGTGTCCACTGTCTGGCACCAAGGTCATGGACCACTGTCTGGGCAATGTCTCCCTGAGGATGTATTATATGACACCCATTGGTACTGTAGAGTAGGCCTAACCATAGACTGGCTGCAGTCCCTTCCACTTTACTTCATCACAACAGGCAGGGTAGGGAGGATGGAGGGGTACAGATGCTTCTCTCTCATTATATTTTCATCAATACTATTTTCTTAAAATATATAATAATTATTATCACATAATGGTCAGAGACTGAAGCCTAACTAGTATAGTACTAAAAGCCATGTCACAATTATTGCAGGAATTTTGTTGTCTAAAATCAAATAATTTCAAAGAGAACCATTTTTAATTTAATTTAATTTATTTTTTTTTAGTTTTGAGAAAGTGTTTATTGCTAATTACGATATACAAAAAGTGGGCAGAAGCAATAAGATGAATCCTCATGTGTTTTCAATTTCTCAGCAATTTGTTTCCACATAATCAATGGAGTATGAATATACAGAAAATGTGATGGATAACGAAAGAATACAAGTAGTAACTACAAATCAACTTGTTCTTCACACCAAGACTCGTGGGCATTAAGGTCTATTTGATCAGACAGAATATAGTAGTCTTCTAGGATTTCTGCATAATTTTGAGTGAGTGTCCCTGAGGAGGATGAATGAAGCTATCCGTCCATTTCGAAAAATGTATACTTTCAACATCAATGTCATATGTATGTTTCAAGCAAAAGCTCATCAGACATATGCAGAAGGGGACACAGAAGAAGAAATAAAGAGCCTTTTAAGTTGGCAAGAGAAGCCTCGCTGTTGCTTTGAACTGGATGGGAGGAAGGGAGGGGGGGGAAGGGAGGGTCAAGCACTTACAGGGTCAAAGATCAGAGACTGGGGTTGGTCAGTATTGCATGTGGGTGTCTTCTTGGGATTTTGACCTGGCCAGAAGTAGAATGACGTCACACTGGAGACAAACATTCACGCCGCCTCAGTTCCTCAGGGACGTGGTGGGACGATGCTGTCACACACTTCTGACTGTTTTCAGATGAGATCTCATCTGAATAATATTCTTCCATTTAAGTTTCCATAAGTTTCAGATGATCTCATCTGAATGTAATTCAAATTCAGATGAGTTCTGGCATATATCCTTGATCGGGGGCTCTGCCCCCGAACCCCCGTTTAGCCGGGCACCACGGGAACCGCGGCGGCGTCAACATTCGTCTCCACAGAGGGCCAGGTCAAATCTGTAAGAAGTGACCCTTTTGCATCAGTATTCGTGGATACAGGGATACAGGGGTCAGTTAGCCCTGTGTGGAGGCCATAGTGCCCTGTGTGGAGGCCATAGTGCCCTGTGTGGAGGCCATAGTGCCCTGTGTGGAGGCCATAGTGCCCTGTGTGGAGGCCATAGTACTTCAAAACATTTTTTTCTTGGTGCACAAATCCTCTACTGCAGAATACAGCGCCAAATACAAGAATTGACAAGATTCACCATTGGCAGCAACACACATAGATGACATAGATCTAGAGTTGCATGGTAAAGTGTCTCCACTCCCAGTTTCTTCATGCGTGGGTGTCAGGCTGTTCCAAACAAGGGCGGAGGCCGAGTTTGGAACAGTCTGACACCCACGCATAAAGAAACTGGGAGAGGAGACACTTTACTGTGAAACTCTGAATGTATTTCATGTTTTCTAGGTAAAAGAGCCTTCAAAGATCACTTGGTTTGAGGCTATTTTGGTGACGTCACAGTGCGGGATGGAGCTGTGCAGAACGCGCTTCATTTTCCTTGTTTTGATAGTATTGAGAAAATAATGTTACACCAGTATGTATGGGAAAAAAGACTTTTTATCAGTTGTAAGCAACGTGCAATTTTCATCTAAATGGGTTTATGAAAATCCACTTATCAATACAAAACATGCACGTTTTATTTTTTGGTTCTAGTTTACCTTTTTGGTAAGACCCTCCATAGGTTAGTGTAGGATGATGCTTCTGGGACAGGCAGGGTCAGCTGTCTGTGGGGTGTCTGGGGTATCTAAGGCCACCTTAAAAAATCAGCTCTGCGGATACTTTTATGTAAAAAAGGGGGCAGGAGGGAGGCTTTTTATATGTATTTTTATTTTAGTTTTTACTGACGGGGGAGGGCCTTTTTTATTTTTATGTAATAAATATTATTGTGAAAAGCTTTTTTCTTAGTATTATTATCAAACGATGAACCATAAACCTCATGTAGATAACACATAGGTATTCTGGAAGGAGAAATGGGAATGATATACTATTTGAATCATATTTCTACTCATAATACTTGCTAAGATATGAATCATTTTGCCTTGGGAAGAATTTTCCTTAGTGGATGCGGGAATTTTACATCTTTTTTTTAAGGAAATATGGGAAAAAGTGCCCCAATGCAGCCCTTTTCTTATGGTGCGGGCGGGTCTGCAAAGCTGATTTTTTTTTAAGTGGCCTAAGGTGGTGTGTAGTTGGTAGTGTCTATGACTAGGTGAGGGGGTCAGCAGTTTGGGTTCCTAGGGGTTGTTGAGGTTGTTGAAGGTTGTTGGGGGTTATGTGGGTGACGTTGTGATGAGCGGAGCAGCTTGAGTGTAATTTGTCAGGACAGACCTTACTAATTACACACACCCACACTATGGTCAACACCAAACCATCAACATAGCATTAGTCGCAGTCCTCTAAAATAGTTCCTATGCCACAGCTTAGATGCAGGGTTTACCGGAGATGTCAGGCATACTTCTCATAGGTGCTCAATATCTCAAGATATCACTGTCAATTTTTAGGGAGGATGGAGCATCACCCTCTCATTTTTGTTATGCATTTGCTAAGGGAGTGATCATTTTTTAACAATGGGGGGGGGGGGGGGCTGGTGGGTCTGAGGGGAGGGGTTAGAATCTTTTTGACCCCTTGCCCGGGGGGTCAAAATAATTTCAGCGAAAAAGCTGGCTTATTACTATAGGTTAAAAGGGCGTGTTCGTAAATAATTTTCGGCCCCCCGGAGGATCATAAATTTTGACCCTCTAGAGGGGGGGGGCAAAATATTTTCGCCTATCCCTGGGCTGGTGGGTTAACCCACCAACTCCCTTGTTGTTAAAAATTATCACTCCCTAATGTACTTGGAACTTTTGAAAATGTTGCCACCCTTAAACCCCCTGCCTCACGAGTGTCAAGTTTTAAAACCCCATGTGTCACAAGCATTGCGTTTTACCCATGAATAGGCACGTATGTTTTATAAATCCACCTTTCTTTGATACACATCTGTTTAGGCTTAATCAGACCTATAAGTGCCCCTGTGTGTTCCCTGCTCTGGGTCTACGCCTGACAAGAGCACTTCCTACACATGGTAAAGGAGTCCAGTGTGGGTGACATATTAACCCTGCTGTGGGTGGTCAGTGTGATCTATGCGGGATCTTTGACATGTGTAATCAATGACACGTGTCTGTGACTTACACTGTAAGAAAAAATGCCATCAAATTACCAACAGTTTACTGGCAACCTGAATACAAAAATACTTTTGCACATTTTTATAGTGGTTCTTTGTAAAATGTTGAACACAGTATTTTACTATACTGCCTTCTGAGGCTTCATTGAAAAAAAAGCACACTGTATGCTGCACAATTATGGTGGTTCACAGAATGCCTGGTAGATTCGAAAGTAATTTCTTAGCGTGTGGGTGGGTAAAATTTGTGAATGTGGAAGAGCAGGAGGAAAAGACATAGACACCTTGAGAATATCCCTCAGGCTTAAAATATCCTTGATTCGCATCTGGACAAAATGGCATGATCAATTATCTCAATTCTCCTGAATAAGGATAATTTGCATCAATTATGATACAAAGAATGTATCCAACTAAGGGAGCGTTCATTATTTATGGCAGGGGGGGGTTAGAATCTCGTTCAGCAAATACCTGAAAATGAAGCGTCCCCCCCATGTGAATATCCCAAAATGAACCGCCTCCCCCACAGAAATATCCAAAAATGAATTGCCCCCCCTATGTGAATACCCCAAAATGCAGTGCCCCCCCCCCCATTGTGAATACCCCAAAATAAAGCGCTGCCCCCCCCCACTCATTACCGCTCACTATAATACACTAAAATTGATTCCCTCAATAGAAATATCCTAAAATCACTCTTCCCCTTAGCACATAAAATGGCACTTTCCTGTGCTAAGGGATTTTCCTTTGAACAACAATGCTGGCTACCTGAAGGCACATAGCACCTTACTATGTGTGCATCCCTTTATGTTGCTGCAAGCTGGTGTAGTAGAAGGTGTGAAAACTCCTGTAGACACAATCACTACCGATGGTGGAACCACTTACAAACATTGATTGTTGCCCCAATGGATGCCATTGTAAGTCCCCCTATATTCTATTTCATCAGACATACTAAAAAAATTCTGCCCCCCCCCCCACTCAAGGGGTCAAAATTCTTTTGACCCATACCTGAAGAGCCAAAAAGCATGTGCGAATACGCCCTTTTAACCTATTCCGATGTAGCAGGTTATCCCATGGGTGTGGCCATTGCTGGAGCTTGTTACCAGTGAGGTCTACAGATAAGACCTACCAGATGGGGTACGGCCCCCGAGAGGACTGCAGTGAACAGTTGGGATCATCTCATTGGCTGATAATTAAACCTGCTAAGTCTGTATAGTAACTCGTGGGCTTTTTAGCTGAAAACAGGTGAAATTGTTTTGACCCCTCTGGTCAAGGGGTCGGAAAAACTCTTAAAAATGATCACTCCCTTAGCCCTCTGTATCCTGACAATACATACTTGTGAGCAGGTAAGGGGTAAAAGACATGCATGCAGGGGTATATGGATGATCGTTTCTGTTTGCCTACTCACACTTTTGAATAAAAAATCTGCAAATTTAAGTACACACGCAAAGTGTCTTTTTTACCTTTTCCGCAAAAATTCATACACACGAAAATATCTATGTTTACAGTAGATATTCTGAATTTGGGAGAATGCTATAAGTTGCACCTGATGCCTAATAAGGTTCTGATTGCCTAATAAAGTCTATACACTGCTTTCAATGTAATTAGCGCACATACCCTAATAGGTGCACATCCCTCTTTTAGACTAGGAATTATTGTGAAACCCTGTTCATAAGCCGACCTCAGTCGTAAGCCAGGGCTAGAGTTTGGGAAAATATCATGAGCTGATTTCGGGTTGAAATTTCAAGAGGTTTAGAAAAACTCTATAATTCATAGCAATAAAACTTGGTCATAAGCCAGGGGAGACTTGATGATTTAGAAGCCGATTTTGCTCGAAAATAGGGAAAAAAATCTGGCATATGACAAATACCAGTGCCCTAGAATAAAATATCCCCTTGCACGAATGTCCTAAAATGAAGCGCCCCCCCCTACATGAATATCCAAATATGAAGTGCCTCCCCCACAGAAATACCCTAAAATAAAGTGTCTCCCCCTCGCAAATGTCCCAAAATGAGCTGCCCCCCCCCCTCGAAATGCTCACCCCCCCCTGCCATAAATAATGAACGCTCCCTAATGGTATATTTTTCAACATACTTATTCTGGAGCTGTTTTCGTAAAGGAAGCATTTTCCTAATAGGTTGCTGGCCAACCCTATTGCCAGGATAGTATAGACTGAGGAACTTGCAATTCACATGACTTCAATTATCCCTCACAAGTCAATCACTAAAGTAAAGGTTGAAGCAGGTTGTCCAGTGTATATATGGTCAGTGACATGTTAAATCTACACCACATGTAAAGCACTGGGCAGCATGGGAAAATAACCCCTGTTGATGTAAAAGGCATGTGAGATTCCCACCACTCCTCCACTGCCTTTGGACATTATGAGAAATAGATGTTTATTGCCTCGAAAACCATACACTGCTAAGATAACTTTCTCATTTCAAAATCTAATTTTGGGAAATTATGCATTAGTTAATCCACAGTTGTATGGGGTTGCGAGGTATAACCAGTGCCTCAAGTGGTCAATCTAATGCGTGAAGCTGACTTAAACCTCGGTTATATGAAATAACCACAGATTATTTCCTTTGTTCTAAGGTGCCACCGTGGTTTAACTTATGACTGAACACTGCCTCCTCTTATGAAATACGGCCTGATACCAAGTGATTCTTCAATTCCAGCAAATTCCTGTGAACCTTTGTCGCAATAATTATGAATATATAGCACAATCGTAGTTCCAATTGCCTTAAACGTACACTATGTGCACGGAAATATAATGTGCAGGATCTGCGAAAAGGGCCCTTAGTGCAGGGTGCATTAAGGTCCCTATGTTGAAGAGGGCAGAGGAATAATCAATCTACATTCTTTCCATTCTGACACAAGGACCCCCCCCCCCTCTACAAAACGTGCAAAGATACCAGAGCTTGCTAGCTGTGTAAATATAAGTGTACTCCTGTTCATATCTCATCTTAAATTGGCGCAGAACTTAGTAATACATTGACACATGACGTCATAGGTAATAATATATGACTTCCCGTGGCTGCAGAACCCTCAATGGGTACATTGTACGCGGTTGGCATGGACATGTATAGGGTATGAAATATTGAGGTCTCAGATCAGTAAATCTATTCTACACTTCTTGGAGCTGTCAATCATGCATGTTAACAGAATTCTATACATCTACGCTGCAGACTGACAGTAAAGTGATATTATTCATGTTCCAATCTGTATCATTTTCTTTTAATCAAAATAGCCTTTTATCGGTTCTTAAACATATTCTTCTTTTACTTTGACAAGAATAACATTGCACTATGTTCAGCTTTAAAGGACTACTTTTTCTGTTCAGCAAATATGTACACACTCTTAAAAATGACTGTTGAATCTAGCGGACAGTACATATCCATACATGTAATGCAGTGGAACAGTGTGGGTTCTACAATGAAGCCCCAGATGACAGTACTGTAAACCACTGCGTTAAGAGGAATCTCAGTGAAAATAACAGTGAAAGTATTGTCCCCAGATGCTTCTATCATCTATTAAATTAATCTAATTTGTAAAATAACAGACTGATCCAAGATTATTTAACTTGGCCATTAGTGATTTTGAAAAGCACAATTGCATTTAGAGTATATGGCAGATGATTTAAGGAGCCCAGCCACATGGAAATGGGGCAGAAGTTCGGCTCTAAATCCAAATTTTTGCAAAGCCCTGTGAATTGTTGCCCTTTAACACTTAACTCTTTAAAGGCAGTTAATGCATTATTGCATTTTGTCAATTAGTCGTCATGATGCACAAATGCAGCCTTGGAAACTTACTGACCAGTGCTATATTCATACATAATGCCGACCCTACAGGGTTAATACTGCCCTGCAGTGTCTGCCTTATGTTTCAATGAAGTGCTTACACTCCCTTGAGTGCATTATGACAATCAATGGGCATAATGCACTCCTGCCTCAGCGGCCCTTTAAAGAATAAACCTCAGCTATCTCTAAATGGCCTACTGCCCCTACCCTACTCCTTACAGGACATACAAGGTAGTACTTGGCACCATCCAAACCTGAAACCTCTGGCACCAACTCTGCCACTAACCACTGCTGAATGCACCTATCTTGTTTACAATCAAGACCTTGGTGGGGCGCTCGCGAGTTTAAAATGTCTAATCGACAGTCCCAGAATGGATAACTAATGTACATGGAAGAGGGCCAGATATAAGTTTTACACCTGCCTATGTGGAATGTAGCATAACTGGTAGATTGGAATGTAGAGGCAGAGAGGTCAAGAAAAATGTTACATGAGTGTGACGGAGGCTTCAATATTGGCTTTGGTAGGTGGCTGTGATGTGGTATATAGAAGAGGCCCCTTCTTTTAATCCTTTAGTGGCCACTGATGCATCAATGCATCATGGCCATTGGTTGTGATGATGCATGAATGAAGCCCTCGCAGGTACCTCACAAGAGTTGCATTCATGCATCATGCTGACCCTACAGGGTTAATACAGTCCTAGAGGGTCGGTATGATGCTCCAATGAAGTGCTGGCGAGCCGACTCCCCAGCACTTCATTGGTGCATCATGACAACCAATGGCCAGAATGCACTCATGCATCAGCCGCCCTTAAAGGCTTAAAGCAGTTTGAGCCAGGGGTCTACACTCAATATGTTACAAGGGTCCTTAGGATATGAAAACAGGCAAATGCGCATGAAATATCAATATCAATGTACATTTAAGGGATATAAAAGTGAATATATTATAGACTTTGAAACCAGTCTTCCCATATGTGTGAGCTGAGCAAGATATATATAACTTGTAGCTTGGTGCATTTGTAAGTATACCAAACCCACCATGAATTACATGAACCGTTCATTGCAAGCAAACCTCAGAGTTGATTAAAGATGCAGGGAATATTGTCATTAATCAACTTTAAGTTAAATTAGAGTTACTTAAATTTGCTTGAATTTCATGCAGTGTTATCAACTGATTCTCTAAATCTGTGAGTTGACATATGAAGATATAGAGTTTCACCTTATATGGGAGGTTTTACAGTACCTAGAAGGTAGGATACCTCCAGTAGCCTACAAAGTATACTTTGGGTAAAAGGTCAGTCACTATGGAATGTCCCACCCACAGACACGCATCACTTATATACTCATATTCTTTGTTAACCATTTAAAGTCTGATAGTTAAAAAATGCAGGATGTTCATTGGTCATCATGATGCATGAATGCAACCCAGGTACATTAATGCATCATGCACCCTATGTGGTGCATGCATCCCCACAGGGTCGGCATGATGCACCAATGAAGTGCTGACTTGCCAGCACTTCATTGGTGCATCATGACAACCAATGGGTTTCAAGGGTTAAGACATGCATTTTTTTCTGGCTGCTACAAATTGATTCAAGCTGCTTCCTTCCTGCTTACCCTTGAACCAGTAACAAGTACTTCCACATACAGTTTACTTTCTCCATGGTCTCTCTCTCTCTCTCTCTCTCTCTCTCTCTCTCTCTCTCTCTCTCTCTATATATATATATATATATATATATATATATATATATATATATATATATACAGAGGCTACCAAGGCGCATTCGTGTGTAGCCTCTGGATCCAATTATACTCAATCAAGTTCCGTAAGTTCTTGGCCTTAGTGGATTTTGGAATTCATGTGTCTGGAGACTTCACTTTTCTTGAACTCCTTCCGTCGGATTTTGCCATGGTGGTCGCAAAATCTCGTTTTTATGGCATTTTCTGTCTGACCTACATACTGTATGCCACAAATTTTACAGGTGATACAAAAAAAATGATACCTGCCTAAAGCTTACTAGTATGATTGGGGGGTGAGAATGATAGTGATGGAGGTGAGGGAGATGGTAATTATTTAACTGATGGGGAGGGAATGGGCATCATACTAAGCTAGGGTACAGGACTGAGCGTGGGTACCATAGAATCTTGTATCGGCATCAATGTTATTTATAGATATCATTTCCACTCTTTAACCAGCACTTATACAATTTCTGAAAGCCTGTCTGCAGAAACTCGCAAATTTAGAGCAGATACCAACGAACAAGGGTGGGATCGGGTGAGATCCAATACTTCAGTTACATCCCATATATTTGGAAACACACACCAAGTTGAACCTGTTGCTTGTCAGTGGATCCACCGCCCAAACAAAAGACATGGTTTGCATTCAGCATATGACACCCGACAGGATTTGCACATCTCAAATGCTTTTAATATCTGAAACTGCTCTTGCGCGTTCTGTCGCACATCAAAGAGATGCAGTAGTGGATGCCAGGCTTAAGAGAGGAGAACTATGTAGTTGCCATGTGTGGCAGTTTACAGACGGTTGTTAAATGTCAACTTTTAGAACAGACTTGTCTGCAGACCAGCAGGATTCCTGCATCCTGTATGTGCACATTAGAGGTTAGTCTGCAGGGGCTTCATAATGCCAGAAGTGTGCATTCTCCTTGGTTGGCTCATGTAGCCTCAGGGGAACGTCAACAGTTGGGTGTGATATACTTTATGGGTTTGGACAAGACTCTTTTTCTATTAATCCTAGCAAGCCTATATTAATCCTTCTAAAGGCGTTAGGTCATTCTTAATGTCTCTGGGTCATCATGGTGAAAAGAAGATTCACTAGTGTTGCATTAAAGGCATAACCTAGAACATAAACTAAGCTTGTATAGCCTTTCTACATGTATAATCATCGATTCCCCGCTTGCAGCACCAGGAAAGTAGATTTTGATTTATCAACCATAACACAGTTTTTGCTGCAGTATGTAAAGTAAACTACCATCTTGGAATGGTAAGATCCATATGCGATGTAGGCCTCAGTGATTAGTTCTCCAAACACATATGTGGGTTTCTTCATGAAGTTATTCCAAGTGTTCTATGCCGATAAGAAAACCAGCATTCTCACCCAGAAATAATCCTCAGCAGATTTACAGGTATGCCACCTCAAAGTACTACAATGCACCTGGCTTCCGCATGGCTTCCCACGTGGCTTCCGGTAAGTTGAACCTGTATGTGGGTTTGGAGGCACGAGGGTGTGACCAAAGATAGGGGCATGGGGGTGGGTGAGGCAGGGTAGGGGATAAATACCAAAGAAGAAGGGAAACTGCTTAAGAAAGCATTTAAAGGTTAAACGCTGTTTTCTCACTGCATGTTCAGTTGATTTTTGCACAATCGTATTTACAGAATGTCTGAAATCATACCCGTCAGAAATAACCTGTGCAGAAGGAAGAAATTGCTTTTCCAGTTTAAGTTGAGGAAAATCTGAGTATGGAGTCAACTGCAATGAATCTCATCTTTTTTTCAACCATTCTTTTCTTTAGCAGCCACAGCTATGTAATGATTTGCCCATGCCCCTATCTGAGGACCAATATGTCCCATCGGTAAGAAGAAAAGTAGGGAGTGTAGGGAAGTCACTTTTAATACATGAAATGTCTAAATAGTTCTTGGGAATATTGAGACATCTTAAGAGGGGTTGTTTCTGCAAGGTACTTCAAAATGGGGAAAAGAGTATATTAATGATTTACTCAGATTCTGTAAAAGAAAACACGTCCCCGTTTTGTTTTGTTTTTCTTCTTAATTTGCAAAGAAACCTTTCAACATAATAAGAATAAAATACCACTAAGGTTTATACTAATTACTATCGATTCAGGAATAGCTATAGGGGGGACATGCCCTATCAAAACAGGAAGAAAGAACAAGTCAGAGGTGTGTTGCATGCCGTTTTTTAGCGCCTCCCATGCCGCGTAGCGGCGGTACCGCGAAGCGGTACGGGAGTGCGCTATGATGATTTCATTTGCCCAATGTGATGAGGTCTCACAATACAAAATTACTGAATAGAGAAATTGATAATTGTGAAATCTTCTTTATGTCTGCTTTTATGAGACATGTCATCAAACACTGGTATACCGACATTAACGGGGGGAGGCGTTTTTTTACGCGGTCACAACCGCATTTCTTGTTAACTACTGGTACATTGCATGATTGCCATTGATTGTCTTTGCCCAAGGCGAGTCTCTAGGAGCTAAATATTTAACTCTTCCTTCAAATCTTAGCTCACTCAATGTAAACATTTACGACTTCAACTAACTTTTCAAAACTAACTTTCTCTATTCTAACATACCGTAATCTCCCGCGTATAAGACGCGTCCTCTATGCCAAACAAAATGCTGGGGAGTCTTATAGAATGTACTGAAATTGGGGGTGCGTCTTATACGACGGGTAATTTTACTATAGAAATGTACTGAATTTACAAAATTGAGCCTTAAAATGTGCGTCTTATACGCGAAAATGCATTTGCTAAGTTTGGGGTGCGTCTTATACGCGCAGCGCGTCTTCTAAGCGGGAGATTACGGTATTATATATTCTATGAACCTATATGGCTCTAAGCTGAACAGCCCAAAGCCATTTTTCTAAAATTCCCCAAAAAGAACTTACCTGCCAGAGAAAGAAAATAAACAGCTTAGTTATTTTTTCTTCTGTTAAAACGATATAAAGCGAACCCTGCATATAAAGCTCACCCTAAGTTTATATTATAAGGCGTGCCTGGACTTAGTTTTGATTACTCCTCGTCTATAAGGTGCGGCCTACCTTTGCTGATCTATAAGGAAGAGTATGAGCCCATATTGACGTGCATGCTGTACTTTGGTATGTCAGTACTGTAAATATTAGCCGCACCCTCGTATAAGCCTACCTCCAACTTTGGGAGAAGGTATAAGCCCCTAGCCAAGGCTTGAAAATTGGCAATTTAGTACTCTTTTTTAAAATGTAAAATACCCTCATATAAGCCGCACCCAGACTTTTAGGCTATTCCTAAAAGCCTCATTTTTATTTGGGTTCTAGTATAGCCGCGGCTTATATGAAAGAATTTACGGTAGGCGTTTCGTGAGCAAAACCATACCTTATTTTGTTGTAAAGTCAAAAAGAAAACTCTAAGCTATGTGTATGTGGGTGGTAAACTCCTCATTTCTTTACCCCAGTTGTATCACTTTCTAAGACCACAAACACTAGACTTCCTTAATGCAGTGATACATCCAACACGTGGTCCCTTGTCTATGTCTGTACTTCTGGTTCACTGAACACCAGAGGATGAAGGTGGCTGTCTCAGTTTTACTACTTCACCAGAACCCAACTATGTGTGAGGGGGAAATAGAAGGGGTGGGGTGAGGGGTAGAGGGGTAGGAAGGAACATGGGGTAAGAGGCCAGGGGAAGAAGGAGGAGAAGGGAGAGGAAAGGGGGATATACCTGCGTTCCTGAAAAATCTGTGAAGACCCTGTGATAAATTGCACATGCACAAGATTCCCAAAATGGACCACACACATTTGATTATTATGACAGTTGGATGGAGGGAAAAGTGGGTGCTTGGACTCTGTATACATGCGAGACAAAGGTGACCAAGAACTACCTTTCAATACATTTTCAATTTAGTTTTGAGTTTTCTCTGCTGAGTTTGAAAAAAGAAATTATTGGTCAAGGAATCATACAGTTACAATAAGTTTTTCAGAATGACCAAACATTTAGGTATCTATAGGGTTCCACATGCTCCAGTTGATTATTCATGGTAGACGGCAAGGTCCCCCTCCCCACCCCCCTCCAATCAAAACCTATTTCAATTGTCTCTGTATCTGTATTCTTATTGTACAAAAGGGATACAAGCTGATTGCGACAACAGCAGCTAAATGATATAAGGCACGACCAGAGTTATAATGAGCTTTGTTCAGTATACAGCACCACAACAGGAATGCCGATCACGCCCAGGATCAATAATTAACATATCTTTATTGCCACCAATATCTTTATTGCCACCAACAAATAAACCTGTCTGGTGAACAAGAAATCAATAAATGTAATTGGGCTGTGTCTATGGTATCCATGCATGCCTTGCAAACCATAGACAGAATATACTCTAAGAAATAACTGTTGGATCTACCAAGCATCCTTGTCACAAAAGACTGAGCTGTTAACTCTCATTATTGTAATACAGAGATGCACTGTAGTTTCTACAATGAATCCCCAGATGGCAGTAAAGTAAAGAAAGCGCTGCAGTATAAGGATTTTCTGAAAATAACAGTGAGATCCTTGTCCCATCATTATCTCAATCGTATTATTTTTAGAGTACATCACACAACAGGTACAGCAGCAAGGAAGTATACTGTAAAAAGATATTGCCATCAAAGTAAAACAACGGTCACTTTGGGATGAGGCTAGCTTTTACCATATTTTCACAGAGATTCAGTGTTTTTGTCCTACAATGTTGTCTGGGCCTTTGTTATAGAATGTACACTGCTCCACTGTATTACAAATAATTGAGGTGAAACACTGTACATATTATTGGGATGCCTGGTTGTTTACACAGACTTTGTCTACTCCTTGTAATTCCTTCTTTCTGGACAAAGGACAATCCTGTGCTTATCCTAAGGGAGTGATCATTTTTTAACAACAGGGGGGGGGGGGGCTGGTGGATTTGTGCTCGGACGCGCAAAAAAAATTTCGACCCCCCCCTCTTGAGGGGGTGAAATTTTTTCGACCCCCCCATAAGGGACAAAAATCGCGCGCGAACGTCCCCTTTTAGCCTATAGTAACGCGAGGGGTTTTCCACTGAAAACAGGTGAAATTATTTTGACCCCCCCATCAGAGGTATTGAAAAAATTCTGAACCCCCCGGTCAAGGGGTTGAAAAAATTCTGACCCCCCCTCAAACCCACCAGCCCCCCCCCCCTGTTGTTAAAAAATGATCACTCCCTAAGAGACATATGGATTATGAATATGGATTACATGACCATGTGGTGGGCGTTTTCTACAAAGAATGGCATGGTGATTGATGTCACTATTCCACAAGTACCCCTGTACCATCTTCATAATACCAAGTATACATAAGGCATACCTCACATATTAGACTTGAATATGCCTTTTATGTCTGGGATGAATCGATTAGGACCTCCCATATGTTCCTACACTGGAGGGCTAGTATATAAACTATTGATAATGTATTGGCATTTCTACTGACTCATTGAATCACCTAACGGGACACTACCACTGACTATCCACACTCCTGTCCTCTAACTTAATGTATGCTTGTGCTCTGCTTCTACGATGTGGCCACCTCTTTAAAATAACTTGGATTACGGGATTTTGTGGTTGAAACCTTGGGCGACCAGAGGCAAAAAGAAATCCACCTATATTGGCACAGAAATGTACTTTTCCGGCTATCAAATTCTGGCAATCAAATATACTTTTTGGGGACGTAAATGTTGTAAAGGTCGAGAATTGTTGGGTGTTTGCACATGGCCATGGACTTTGTTTTTTATATTTCTACCAAAAATCTAGAAAGGTCCCAGCGGCCAGAAGAAATAAAAGAGAAAATTAGTTTTTTCCTATTAATTTTTTTCCCCCCTATTTTGCCAAAAATCCCAGGGGCAGATCCGTAATCCAAGTTATCATAATTAAATGGCCTTATTGTTGTCAATTATCTACAATGTTTATCCACCTTTTACATGGTGTTGTGGGATACACTTGACAACCATTTAATTTAGACCTACCAATTATGTGACTGCAACCCAATAGGTATCCAATTACATAATTGGTAATCCTTTCATCACAGAACAGTCTTGATTTATATTTTCATATGGATTTGAGGCAATTCATGTATTCCAATTGAACATTAGGAGTTTATAGAACAACATGTAAATCTTATTGATAGGCAGATAAATTTCAAAGTTGTTAGCCTAGAACATATCTGATCTAAGGTAACCATGATATATAGGTCACAGCAGAAGCATCCACAAGGGAAGGTGTAGGGTACCTGTGGACGACACCCTTTAAGTAAACCTTATTCTCCTGTAAACCTTAAACCATGTACACTGTCCACATCATAGGTCAGTAGTATTGTTGGTATAAAACAGTGTACAAGTAATTGTATGTATCCATAATGTAGAAAATACTAGGGTTATAAATTCTACACGTGTAGGAATAGATCCGTTTAAGGGTGTGAGTTCTAACATGGAGCAAGAGAAACATTTGAGCTGCTGACACACTTATAGAGTAGACCCAGGACCACCTGGTACATCCAGATACCCCTTGTGGGGTGTCAAGGGAAATCATAGTAGAAATATCAACAAGCCTAAAAGGGCGGAATCGACCCCAAAAGGGTCATCGTGGTGTGTGAATGCAGCCCTGGTAGGTAACTCACCAGGGCTGCATTGATACCCCGGTCCCCGCACTCACAGTGCAAACATGACATCATCCTCATTAAAACTTTCCAAATATGACCCTTTTCTACTGATTTTTGAGTAAAAAAAACAACCCTGTTTATAGTGAAATCACTGATTTTGGGGTCCCAAGAATAACCCCTTTTTTCTTGAAAACGCTGACATGTTTGTGAACACCACCCTTTTGATGATGAATTGTACATGTCTTATGAATCACTATACATATAGATATATATCAAATCATCATTATAAGAATGTAGCATACACCTTAGTTGTCACACATGGACACACAGCCTGTTTTTTCTTCATAAGGGCTCTTGACACTTTCCTCTTATCTACTTCAAAGGCTGCAAGAAATAAATACCCTTTTCTCCAGATTTCACTAATTTTACAAGGCAAAAACTACCCCTTTTTTTGAAAAATCGCAGACATGCAAACTTACTGAAATCTGACCTAAATTTTTCTAACAAGGATGGTGTCTGAATGTACAGTAAGTGCGGGGACCGGGACTGATGCATCATGATGACCCTTTATGCAGGGATCTCCAGGAATTATGATGGGTCAGATATAAAGTGGTGGACGGTCTATAAGGGAGGGGTTCTCAGTATAGAGGTGAGCTGCGCAAT
Organism: Acholoe squamosa; assembly: GCA_949317995.1. Classification (NCBI taxonomy): domain Eukaryota; kingdom Metazoa; phylum Annelida; class Polychaeta; order Phyllodocida; family Polynoidae; genus Acholoe; species Acholoe squamosa. The sequence goes on from OX439035.1 coordinate 9,482,039, forward strand.
GGTGTCATAAAACACCATATATTAGTCACACCTGCCCAGGTAAACCTGTGAGGAGCCTATAAGGCGCACCTGGGGCCTGAAAATTGGTATTTCAGCACTACATAATAGTAAAAAGGACACCTGGCATTTCAGTGCTGTAACATCGTTGGAAACCCGCTCATATAAGTGGCACCTCTAATGAGCCTTCAGTGTGGCTAAAACAAGAGGTGTTATAGTCGGGATCAATACCAACAGGAGCTGCTCCTCCCACTGCTGAGCTGGTCAATACCTGCTCAACCCCCACCCCCACTCACACACCCACCCTCTGGTACAATAGGCATCCACAGGTGGGTGGGGGTCTACTCTAACCCTTTGAGGGCCGCTAATGCAGGAGTTCATCATCCTTGGTCGCCATGATGCAACTAAGAAGTGCTGGCAATTAAGCATGCTTGTCATCACTTCACTGGTGCACTATGTTGAACCTTCAGGAGGGTGTTGCTCCTATTGTAAACAAGCCATGCACTGCTTCACCTAAGTACTTGCACTCACCACATTAGTCTGAAAAGTCACCTGCCTTGTTTAAAATAGAGAGAGCTGCACTACCAGGTACCTACTCATGTCACACGCTCTATAGTTTATTATACTGACTGACTTCTCCCAACTAGGTACCTATTCAAATCCCCCTTTTTTAGCACTGTACTTGAATGTCCACTTGTGAGCAACAAAAGGGACAAGTTATAGCTAAATGAAAAGAAAGGACTGGAAACAAGGACATTTTTAGTGAGCTCTTCCTTTTATTATAGGAGCAACACCCTCCTGGCATGTATCAACGCGATAGGGTTGATATGATGCATGAATTCCCCCCTGGCAGGTTGCTTGACGGGAGGTGTTGTGGAGGAGGGAGGGGGCATTCTATTCTACAGGTATAGCAACAGGAGCCAGCATATACCTAGATCCAAAATCGATAGAACAGAGGACATGCGACAATGATACTTATAAGATGGACAGTATGGCCAAAACTCTCTACTTTGCCTTCTATATTCCCTCTTATCCTAACATGCGCCTAAGGTTAGATTTTTAAGACCTACTATAGAGTCACATTTATCTGAAGTATTTCCCTGAAAGTATATAAGTAAATGGTAGTGGGGAATGTTGATTCTCTGGTTACTCAAAGTCAGGAGTTGTTGATTACCTGATTACTATTGTTTTGTTGTCTAATGTGCTCTCCCTTCTGTTGATAACAGATGGAAAGCCAACAATGATAATATCAATCTATCATGGCAATAGATCTAATGAGGATTTTCCAGCGATGACTTGCCCCTTTATATTTCGTTGTACAGTTCATCAATTTTATATACAGTTTGTATGGCACTGACCAATAGTTTTCCTGGTGATATGACAGATTCATGACAGTGCGAGGGGAGCATTGGCCACACCAATGTAAACGAATGAGAGGAGTCTTCTCTTTCACAAAAAAGAAGAAAAGAAAATCAGCCTGCACAACAGACCGTAACAACTACAACAACCACTGTACTGAATGTACATAATCTAACTAAGTATCCCATAGGGCTTTCTCATTGACTTATCAGGCACTCTTTTTTATTGACTGCATATTCTGACTAGATTGGTTCAATAGTAATTTGTGGGGGGGAGGATGGGGGGGGGGGTTCAATGACATGAACATGGGTGAAGTATATTAAATCAAGATCTTTTTTGTTTACCTCTCTCAGGCTTTAAGACAACTATTTTTTTCTCTTCCGACATCTCAAACGTTTTGTGGACTTTAGGTTTTCTGTAACATCATCTATTACCCAGACCATTTAGAGCATCGGTCCTGCAGCCTATAGGTAATTCCAAAGTCAGGGTGTGGTTTATGCGAGGGTACAACCTTTGTCCAAAATTTAGCAGTTTATCCATTTTTAAGGCTATACCAAATAAAAAATAATCTTCACACATTTCACCTAACATATTCCACCTCCTTCACTTTTGTCCTCTATTATTTATATGACCTCAGCTTTACATATAGAGCTTATAACCACCAAATTAGAGCAACCACACCTTCATAAGGGCTCGCCTTGAGAGCCTATAAGTACCATAACAAGTAAAATACCGTGATATATCGGCCCATACTTGCCTTATCTCATTCTAAAACAACCTGTCAATCTTTGACATAGAGCTACACCCAGCGGCCACTTTGATGTGGTGTAGAGATCAGTGATTAACCCTTTAGGCGCGCATTATTGTATTAACCATTTAAAGGTTGATAGATAATATAATGTATGCCTCATGTCCATGCCATGCCATGAAGTACTGGATAAGACACACTGTCATTCCATTGGTACATCATGCTGGTGAGTTACTCGCCGGCACTGAATTGGACCAGTGCATCATGACAACAAAGGAACATGAACCAGGGATATCATTCAGTCACTCAAGTACTTATTAGGGTCAAAAGCTGGCACTGCTGGGTATATATATATATATATATATATATATATATATATATATATATATATATATATATTTATACCACGATTTGTGGGTTACACAGTGCTTTTTGGTGTCTATTCCCATCCACATACCTGTCGATATTGCACACCCTATAGGCTGTAACATCAATTTTGTAAGGCGTGCTGTTATCCATGTAAGGCGTGCTGTTATCCAGGATAACAGCACGCCTCTCCCATGTCACATGCCACATGTCACATGTTAAAACCCACGAAATTTTCCAGGCCAGGGTAGGGATCGAACCTGCAGTCTAATATCCCAAATCCAACTCCTTATGCACTGCGCCACAAGGACTGACGAGAAACGCTCGGTTCGAACCACGTCTGGATATGATACAAAGCCGTGTGTGCTGTTGCTGTCCGCTGCCGGGCGACGAGGTGTATTTAGTATAGAAACATAACAGCGAGACGCCCTTGGAGGAGGAGACGTGGTGGCCTAGCGGTTAGCACGTTGCGCTCAGCCGTCAGAGGTACATGGATCGCGCCCCGGCCCGGGCGCATCTTTTTTCGCTGTGTGCGCTGTCGCTGTCCGCTGCCGGGCGACGAGGTGTATTATACACAAACATAACAGCGAGACGCGTCTTTTTTCGCCGTGTGCGCTGCCGCTGTCCGCTGCCGGGCGACGAGGTGTATTATACACAAACATAACCGCGAGAAGCTTCTTTTTTCGCCGTGTGCGCTGTCAGCGTCTAGGCCATTCTACACAAACATAACATGGCTGGCTTTGATCGAGTCCCGGGGAGGGGGTATAATTTTTGTTTTCAAATTGAATTTACTGGTATTCTATTGATTATTTATTGGTTTCGTGGTATAAAATAAGTAGTCAATGGATAACTCATGACTTGTGTGTGTTAGCAAAGGCTAATAACACTCGGCCTACGGCCTCATGTCATTATCCTTCACTAACACACACGCGTCATGAGTTATCCATTGATTACTTGTTCAATATATATATATATATATACATATATATATACACACACACACACACATGTAATATCGAGTAATGAGTGAGCCCAGCATAAAATGAATGTCAAATGATAAACCATAGATAAGCACACATGAGCAGAGGTCTCCTCAAATACATCAGAACTCTGCGGTGACTGTGATAATACTCCATGTTCTAGGCAGGGTGAAAATCATTCCCCATTGGTACAGAGACAATGGCTGATCAATACAAAGACAGGAAAAAAACAATTGGAGGTGGGGTAAACGGACAAAATTAAAACAGATACGTAGAGAGGGGCATCTTTGACAGAAATGAATAGGTTCATAGCAACAGGGAGCCTGGTTTGTCTCCATTATGAGGAATTGCATGATTATGCACACAGTAAAGTGAATAGACACTGCAGGCCGACCACAATACCGCCCAACTGCTGTTGATCAATATTGAGGATATTGACAAGTGTACGAGTGAGTGAGTAATAGATGTTTAACGCCATTTCGACAGCTAAGGTCATATTCATGGCGAGAGCCACATTACACAATTTCACAGGGGAATGTGTCGGTGCCCGCGCATATGTGCACCACACACATCCCGAGGGGATAGGAAAGAGGAGAAATAGACCCTTTTAAGTGGGCTAGGGAGGCCCGTGACAAGTGTACAAATCTAAGTGTAACTATTGACATCATCATAACAATCATTTTTCTTTCATTGTTCACTTTTTTCCATTTTGTGCAATATGCCCTGCATATCAGACAGTGTTGGAAGGGGTTTTGAAGAGTCAACATTTAAAGGAACATAATTACAACCTTTTATATTACTATATATGGTTGTCTGGCAGTGCAGTTTTTGACAGAAATCGAGCCAATGTTTGAAGTGTTCCATCCTGGAAGTGAGTGCTTTGTACCATACTCTAAATTGACCCAACCTTCAGAATTCGCTATAAAGGGGTCTCCATGCCTATTTACATTATCAAGTACATGTAAAGTGCAAGTCACATAATGTGGTGTACACCTGAGATGTTCAATGTCAGAGACACGCAGACAGACAGGTCTGTACGTGAGGGGATGAGCCTCACTAATCCTCGACTCACCTATGGTAATATCTACCTTCTCTGTTAATCCTGGCATCTATGTGTATATAGAGATAAAAGGGGTTGGACAGTGGTGTCAGCCATCTGGTCACTTTAATGTATCAATAATTGGCCTTGTCTGCTAATTAATGCTCATTGTTCACTGGTTTATGTTCAGGCCTAAAAAAAAGGTTTGTTTCCAGTCACCCGACCGACCCTAGCAAAACAGGGCCGACCCTGGAATGCTTTTGTTTATTTTGAGAATTTTTGGGGTATTTTTTTCATATTTCTACTGTAATTCTTTTTAATATTTCTACTGTAAAACCATAGAATCCAAATGTCTGCCCATACATTTCTATACAAAATCAAAAGAAAGAAAAGAATCCGACCTACCGACCCTACACCTTTTAGCCATGTTACTGGAAACACACGATGATTTTTTTTAAACTCATTTTGAATTGTCTCAAGATTTTTCTTATGTGACAAGAGTGGTTTACGTGGGCAGATGTATATCATGATTTAATAGCGCCAAGGGCATTGTTTGAAAGGGCTAACCGACATCACATAAATATCCTATCTATAGATCGCTCTCACCTGGAAATGAGCATTTGGAACCACCCCTAAACTCTAATCCTTCACCCATCTACCCCTACCACACACACCATAGTCAGTGGCCAGTAGTCAGTTCCCTGTCCTTATCACAGAGCAGTGAGGTCAGCTGAGATAACAGCAAGCTGCCGATCAGCAGATAATGTAAAGGCTAATTATAGAGGCTAAAACCCTAATTTGGGCGTCAGCAATCAGCTGGGAATACCCAATATTGGGGCGTGGGAGGTACCTAGATCTTACCATAGGTGACTTTCTAGGACATTGCAAGTTTACATATCACTGTAAAAATAGTGTTTAGATTGTAAACACTAATTTATCCTAGTTTTCTAAACACATTGCATTGGTGTTTACATTCTACACACATTAACATAAAGACATTTACATTAACAACAATGTGTTTAAATTGTAAACACTTATTTTGAAAAGTGTTAACACTTTTTGCAAAGTGCTTAGCAAAAAGTGTTCAGGCAAAAAGTGTTTACACACTAAACAAAAAGTGTTAAGAAAATTGTTTCATATCTAAAAACATTTCAAAAAGTGTTTAGGACATTTAAATAAGTGTTTAGATTCTAAATACTTATTTAGAATTTAATTTCTAAACACTTATCTAAACACTTTTTGGCTATCTTAACACTTGTCTAAACACTTTTTGTCTTAACACTTTCCTATAAACTTATATAATAAGTGTTTAGTAAATTGGGACAGTAAAGTGTTTAGATAAGTGTTTAATATCTAAGCACTATTTTATAGTATAGAACCGTGGAGTGGAGTGATATTTTCTTTCTGGTGAATTTGAGGTGGCCACGTGATGAGTCAATCCATACTAACCCTTCATTAAAGGCACGCCTGGAAATCTCAATGATATCAATATAGACTAAGAAGTATTTTCCACTCCAAACTTGATATCCTCTCTCTCTTTCGATCTCCATCATCATTTACATGTACTTACCGCCCTGCAAGGCATAAACCATCATGCTTTCGTACTCACCTGTGGATGGAGAAAGGAATACGGCATGTTTAGTTAAAATCATTTGTTACATCAGACATGTGCACGAATCAACCCCCATTTCACATATATGATTCCTGGAGGGTGTTGCTCCTATGGTAAAAAGAGCTGTGAGTATGTGCCCTCTTTTCTAAACAAGTCGTGCACTGCTTCACCAAAGTACTTGCACTCACCAAATTAGTCTGAAAAGTCACCTGCCTTGTTTAAAACAGAGAGAGAGCTGCACTATCAGATACCTACTCATGTCACACACTCTATAGTATATTATACTGACTGACTTCTCCCAACTAGGTACCTACTCAAATCCCCCTTTTTTAGCACCGTACTTGAATGACCACTTGTGAGCAACAAAAGGGACAAGTTGTAGCTACATGAAAAGAAAGGGCTGGAAATGTGGGCATTTTTAGCCAGCTCTTCCTTGTACTATAGGAGCAACATCCTCCTGGGTTATTGGAGATCTACTTAAGGCTACGTGAGTGACAGGTCTATTCTTCCCTTTTATAATAATGAACCAAACTTCATTTTTTTCCTTCAAACTTCAGACAACACACAAAACATTCTTCACTAGCCACGAGGAAGGAGAGGATGACCCTTGACAATTCTGTCGTCATCATATCCGGTTCCTCTTCATAAGCTTTTACAGGTTGTTAGCAGGGGGAATAAACGATAAGTACACAGGTAAGTATGAAGGCTTGTGAATAGCATATATAAGTGAACATAACCCACCCTGGCCAACCCCTTCGCCAAAGTATAGTCCTATGGTTTTCAAGAATGGGACAAAGGGTCAAAATACCGAGGAATTGCATATATAGAAAAGGTCTTTGTTTTCATCTCTATTTATTTTTTTCAAATACTTGGATTAGCAAATCATGCATGAAGCACAACATTCAAATTTAAAAAAGTATTTCAGATTTTGTATTGCCTTTTGATTTTGAAGAGCCGCGATGGCCACTGCGGCCAGTAAGTGGCATCTGATGCATAACTGCATTAGATTCCTTAAGATTTAAAGTGTTATACTGACTCCATATTAGATATGGTCACTGCAATGACAATTACGTCCTTATCTGTGTTATAGATAAGACATTAAGAGGTGCTTGTCTCTGTGTTTACATTGTTTACCTAACAACAACTGGTAGATGTGAGATCGGCGCTGATAGTGACCTACCTTATAACCCTTCAAGGGCAGCACACTTCTTTATTTTATGTGAATAACTTCTTCCCATAGAGATAGCATTGCAGGTCATTGCCAGACCCCTAGTGGCGTAACGTGTGCCGATCCACCACAGCAGCCGATCCACCACTGCAGCCTCATTCTGGGCGCAAGTAAACATTCAAAATGGCGGACCGCCGCTTGTACGGGGAACTACGGTACCGGATTTTGTTAATTTTCAGTTAATAAAACACTCTAAAAACATAAAAATAAATATAGAACTAAACTCCCCTGGTGTCCTTGGTGGCCGATCCACCCCGAGGGGGGGGGTCTCCCCCGAGGATGTTAGCCAGAGGGGGAGACCCCCCTCGTGGTGGATCAGCCACCTCGTACACCAAGGTCGTTTAGTTCTATCTATTACCTTAACCCTTTACACTGATGCATTAATGCATCATGCTCATTGGTCGTCATGATGCACCTTGATTGGTGCACCCTGTTGTCTCCGGGAGTATATGTGTCAACCCCTTAGGGTCGGCATGAGCCACATAAACCAACTATATAGGCTATGAGGGATAAAGACTGGTCAATTCTACGGAGCAGAACTGTGGTTGCTAGGGACCGGGTAAAGGGTCAAATTACATAGGCAATGTACTAGAAAAAGTAACCTTTTTGCTAATTTATCTTCCAATATTGCAATTAGAAAATAATGCATCAAGTATGCCATGTAATATCTTTCAGATCCTGTAATGCATTTTGCTGAAAGTGTTTTAGATATTTTCCGATAAGGGTTTTAACACCTTTTGCTAGTACATTTCCTATTTAATTTGACCCTTCGTGAGGATTGTTATCAGTAGGCAGATAAGCCCGATAAGGGCCGCACCGGTTGCTATGGCGTCACTGCTGCTCCCAAAAAAATGTCAGTCTGATATGTCACTGAAAGGCCATCATTATATAGGTTTTGAGGGATAAAGACTGGCTGACTATCCTAGTTTTTGATTTAATGCCACCATATCTGGGCTTTGAGGGATGAAGACAATCGTCAGGTCTGCTTTGTTACATAAAACCACTTAATACGCTTTGTGGGATACAGACATTCGAGTGATAAAGACATTTGTGCTTTAATGCCATATTTGAGGGTTAAAGACCCGTGTGTGTCTTCATCCCTCAAATCAGTGCTGATTTGAGGGATGAAGACAATTTGAAGGATAAAGACTCAACACCCGGGTTACCACACCCCCAGAGGCTCGACATGATGCACCAATGAAGTGTTGGCGAGTTACCCACAGTCACTGCATGTGTGCATCGTGACAGCCAAATGATATCTCAATTTGGAGGCATCATGTGGTCCTGAAAGGGTTTAGCTGACCGTTAAGCTTATAATGTACACAACTGTAGATATAACAAAGATGGACAGAGATAGCGTTCTGCTTACAGGAGGAATTCAGGCCCATGAACGCTATGTACTAGTAACATTAGACAAAGGCATTACGATTAGCTAAAACGATTACTCTTTTATGATATAATCTGCCCGTATAATCTGGCATGAATATAAATGACATGAGCAATGGGCACTATGTCTAGGACACTCCAGGGAGCCAGGGAGTCAATGTGTTACTCAGACTGGTGCCTGGAAGAAGCACGATGATGGTTCTGATATGTAAAGGAAATGGTCGAATACTCATGGATATAAAGTAAATATGAATAACCGAGATAAAATGAATATAAAGATAAAGGCATACAGAGAAAGGGTAGAAACGGAAGAAAGTAATCACTGAAATGATATGTCAGAAATGAAGGCAAGATGTATAGAATAACAATTTTTACATAAAAGTGACAGTTGAATTTATGAACATATCACTCTTTCCCCTACCAGTCATGTCAATCATGCCCAGTGAATATCTCTATTAAATCTAATATTACGTAGAATTACCCGTATGTAAAGGACGCCCTGTTGGCCTTCCATCGTCTGGCAGTCCGTGCGAGATAATTGCAGAACCCCAGGGGTTAGTGATAATGAGGGAAGGGAAGGGAAAGTGTTTGACTGCAGGGTCAAAATACTCCGGGAAATTTGCTGCGTTTCATCTTGTCAAACAGGAAAAAGTGGAATACATTGTAATGGGGATATGGGGGTTGTGGCACAATTATGTTGGATCTAGAGGGAGGTAATTACTAATTATGCGGGGCAATATCATATTTTTTCAGGTCTTTTTCTTCTTTCATTATTTTCAAGTTTCTTTTTTCCTCTTAATTTTTCCCCTTTTCCTTATTTAATGATTATTTTGGGGTCGCGTTTCTCGGAGCATATCTCGCCGTGTGAGAGCTTCCAGTCTACACTCTGTAAAAATAACTGTTGAATCTAACAGGGATCCTCATGAAAATCTCAACAGTGAACCACTGTATTTGTAAAGCACTGAACCAGTGTAGTTTTTACAAGAAGCCCCAGGTGGCAGTACAGTAGAAGACAAATGTACAAAGAATCTCTGTGAAAATAACAAGGAATCTCTGGCAGCGTTGGGACGTGGATTCCTTCGTTCTTTTGAAGACATTTTATTTTACAGTGTAGGGATGAAAGTGCATCTTGACACTGAATACATTAAGAAATTCGAGACATGACCCTGAATTTCGAAAATATACCGTAATTTCCTTACAATATAATAATTGAGGAATCTGCAATTGATATAATAAGTGCAAATGAGAAGGAAAGTTTTAAATTATCTTATTTTCATAATGCACCAACACATTTCAAACCATTATTAATCACCATTATTCTAATCCTGTTTAAGGACACTCAGGTCTCTGAGGTCATGACCCGGAAGTATTAATACAATATATTATAGGGGTGAGGATATATGTCTTCTCGCGTGATTTCCCACATTAACGAGAGTTGCCGAGAAGAGATGATTGGATTATCCCGGTGCATTGTGGTCCACAGTAGATAGGAGAGCGTGGACCCTGTGGACATACCATACAGAGAAACATGTCATATATCTACACCATCAGGATGATCTAGGGGACCATAAGGGCAGCATGGTGCCTCAAAATCTACTCATCTTTCTTATTGGGGTTCTCAGTCAACTTAAACAGGTCTATATTTCATCTTTCCTATCCCCTCAACGACACATTCCTCTGTGAAATTGCATAATGTAGTTTTCTCACCATTAAAATGACCTTAACTGTCAAAAAGTTTTACACATACATATTACTCACTCACTCACTTGTTATGATGCACTGCCTTGACAATACCATAGAGATCCCTCCGAAATGCTGAGTAACTCGCCATGACAGTGAGTAACTCGCCAGGACAACCAGTAACTCGCCAGGAGTGAGTGAGTAATGGTTGTTTAACGCCAAGCCGACAGCTAAGGTCATATTCATGGCGGAAAAAGTACATTAGACATCACGTCACAAAGGAATACATGTGCCTGTGCCCGTGCATATGGACACCAGACACATGTAAGAAAGAGGGGACAGGAAAGAGGAGATTCAAGGAACGAATATGTGCCAGTGCCCGCGCATATGGACACCAGCCACACTCAGAGAGGATAGAAAAGCAAGACATAGACCCCTTTTAAAGATGGCCTGGGGCTGGGGAGGCCCCGTAACTCGCCAGGACTGCATTCAGCATGCATTATGATCAATTATAATGCATTCCGTCCTTACAGGGGTTAGTACGGGGGGGGGGGGCTACTGTGCACCGGAAGGGTCAATTCGTGGCTACATGGAGTATTTTAGACTGTGACCTCGGGGGATCTTTCTAGGCAGAGCAGCAAGAAATTTAATCCACAGGGGAAATAGAGTAGAGTGCAAACTGTCAGAGTGATTGGTTTTACAGCCTAAAGGGTGTCTGGTATGGAGAGAGGTAAATTAGTGGTAGACATGATAGTATATGCATAGCCCAGAATTGAAGAGACCGTCATTACCTGTGTAGAATGGACAGCCTTTGTAACTGCACTTGAACTAATGCAGGAAGTTTGTAGAAGGTTATATGGTGCAGTGTACGCATCTTGCGTAGGCTAAAGGCCACCGTGTTTACAAAGGCTAGACCGACTATCTAAATTTCCTTACATTTTACCTCACAACAGTAGAGGAGAGAGGGCGGGGGGATGTCACGCTAATTCGTGATATTACTTTTTTTTCTGAATATTAGTATTTTCTGACATAAAATCAAAATCTTTATACCAGACTTTGGCAAGCCTACTTATGAAGGGCTACAAGTGAAACCGTCCCTGGTTCTGGCAACATGCACTTAAAGACAAACGCTACCTGGTACACAGAAGCAACCTGGTGGCAGAAATCAGAACTCATCAATTATACTATTCTAATGATTTTTCTAACCCTAATTTACCTGTACAATTTTCTTCTGGTTCATTTCTGATCGACATAGATACATGATTTAACATATTTATATGCCATTCTAATTCCCATAGGATCCTATAGTTAATATTTTTTGAAAAATTCACAACTTTTTCATTTCTACTATAACCCCCATTTTTCTTTTTCTAAAACGTTTCTATAGATGTCCTTTACTTATTCTCGAAGATGAATCGATAGAAGGTCATTCACTATGATGCAAAATATGAAAAAAATGTTTTCCCATTCATTTCTATAGTTAAGGAATTTCAACTTAGTGGTCATAAAATAAAAATAAGCACCATGACGTAGGGATTTGTTTATATATATAAAACTAATAGTCTCCAGAGTTATTTGAGATCATCAATAGAAGATCTAACATTGGTCAGCTACAAGTAGCGTTCATCTTTAAACTGGCTATTATAAATGCATATAAATTATGAGGAACTTTGTTCATAGAAGTGGTTGTTGTCAAGGGACAAGGCAAACGATATGCATCATGGTATGTCTTTTCAGTGGGCTTGACCAGACCAAGAAAAATTCAAATTATTAGACCCACTAGGTATATTTCTGGTCTCCCATAGGAGGTGGGGAGGAGGGTGGCAAGCATCCTGTTCTATAGACCTCCTGATAGACCTGTATAGAGTATGTAAATATTATAGCTAATGTGGGGGACACCTGGAACTACTGTTTATGACCCATAACCCTGCTGTCCTTGACCCCTTAACCCTAAACTGACCCCCCCCCCCCTGACCACCCAGACTGCTGAAACTGCACATTAATACTGGTAAAATAAAAAGAACAAAAACATGTGGGTGCAAAACTTTCAGACCCTACCATACAAAGCGCCACAAATGTTATATACTTTAATTATGTGATTTTGGAGCATTGCCATGAAGGGTACATTTTTAAAAGTTTTGAGTGTAGGGATGTTTGATATGACCTGTCGCATATTGTGGTAAGCTGCCAACAAATGCAAACACAGGCACTGAGAGGGACCATAGAACTGTAGAAGAGAGTACAGTACAGGGGGCACCTAGACCTACTCTGCATATCCTTACCCTTCCTAGGGGGTCTTCCACAAGGAGCGAAAACTACAGAGCCACTAAACTTCTGCTAGTGTATACGGACTTAGCAGGTTTGATTATCAGCCAATGAAATGACACCAACTTTTCACTGCGGTCCCCTCGGGGGCCAACTGGTACCCATCTGATAGGTGTTATCAGTAGAACTCGCTGGTAACAAACTCCAGCAATGGCCGCGCCCATGGGACAACCTGCTACCTCAACCCTCCAAGACTGTCTCAACCCTGTACGGTTAGTATGAGGCATGAATATATCATACGAGAGAGATAATCATGAAAGCGACATTGACGCATCTAAATGCTGCAAAGTTTGCATCAGTGCAAGAAACAGTACATGAAATAAGGGAAAGTCTGGTTCCTGTATTTTTCTTCATTTTTATATTTCCTTTTGAAATGAATATAGATTGTACAGTGTTTTGGTGTGTTCAGAACGGTTCTGGAGCAGACCAGTAGATGTCTTTACAATAAACACAAGGTCACGTGACACCTGACCTGCGCACTGAGTCCTGCGTCAGTCTCGTCTTACTCTCCAAGCTGGGGAAGCTAACGTTTTGAATCTCTCCCCCACATCCTCCAAATTGAAAAGTTGATTACACTTTCTATTGACAGGCCCTGTCTATTCCTTCAGGCTCTTCCCTATAGGAAATAAGTTAATGACTACAAATGCTCATCAAGAGTCAAAGAGTCAGGGAGAAACTATGCTAGGGCTGCAGGGGGTGGTGGGAGTCCCTTCATACCCGTATGGGATAAAACATTTGCAGTTCAGGATGAGACTAAGGATATGGTGGTGAGCTAGTTTTAATCAAAGTAGTGATTAGCCCCCGATATGTCTGTTTTTTCTATGTCCCCTATCCTATCATATTAGTCTATAGGCAACCACTCGAAGCACTTACACAACACCTGGAATTATACAAAACATGTCTGTGTCTCTGTCTCTCTCTGTCTCTCTCTGTCTCTCTCTCTCTCTCTCTCTCTCTCTCTCTCTCTCTCTGTCTCTCTCTCTCTCTCTCTCTCTCTCTCTCTGTCTCTCTCTCTCTCCCTCTCTCTTAGCCCCCTCTTTGCTCTTGCCCCTCCATCATGATCATGTCAGAGCATACCAGCAGCAGCCCTATAGGTTTAACAAGGCGTACATAATTAGATTTACCATATGCTTCCAACTAGGAAGAACTACGGTGGCTCAAGTCTCTACCAATACCTATCAGTGTCACATTCCCCAACTAATGCTCCCCAGAGGAGAACACTGTAGTCTGATTTACAGGTCCTAGGTAGCCTTGCTATTGCAAAACACCTGTTTCTCTGCACTACTGTTCTGCCTGCTCCATGTTTTTGAATCGCTGTAGAAATGATTTTATTCCTGGTGGAATCGTGATGTATCCTGCATGGACCTCTCTAAACCCATCCCCATCCCGGACCATCCCACGCAACAGACAGAAATGCATTAATAGAACCTGCATTCGGCAGGTTGACATGGAGGGGGGGGGGGTAGTGATATGGGAAATTGGCATTGGATGAGATGACATGACCACTTTTCAAAATCGACAGGGGACATGTGGGCCCCAACCCATCCCCATCCCCAATCACTATCCAGGGTGCAGAGGAGTAGCTCCTGCAGTGGTGATGGTGGGTGGTGCAGTGTTACAGGGTGCTGTATGGGTGGTTAATGGGCAGGACCCCAGTGTAGGTTGCCCTGAACCCTGTATATCACCCTACTGTAATCAGTTACAGGTATGGTGTATGCGAGAATGGTAAAACATATAGCGCATTGCCCTGACCTCAGGGTGCGGTATATATATATATATATATATATATATATATATATATATATATATATATATATATATATATATATATATATATATATATATATATGCAAGGTTTTGATACTAAAACAGCTGCTAATCTAAAATTGAAATTTCCAAGTGCAGGCCTGTAGCCTTAATCCCCAGGTTCGGGTGCAGCTTATTATGCATGTGTGACTTTAATTTACGGCATGATCCAGTTTTCTGTAGAACCCCAGTCACTGCACTCAGTTACCATTTTAGACACCATCATCGTTAGGAAAATCGTGGAAATAGGGGTCCATTTTGGCCATTAGCAATGTCCTCGATTTTGAAAAAAAGGGGTAAAATTTCAAGAAGTATCAGTGGTGTAGTCAATATGTCAGCATTTTCTGAAACTAAGGGGTGCTTTTGGACCCTGAAGATTCCGTGTTTTTCACATAAAAAGGGAAATCTTTCAGCCCGAAATCCACGGAAAAGGGGGTCATTTTGGAAACCCAGAACGATGATGGTGTCACATATCTTCTCTGAGTGCAGGCACTGGTGTAGAATCCGACATGCAGGTTCTATTTCACCTGCTCATCTTGGGGCTATCTGGGCCCCATCCATTCACAGCAGACTGTGAGTTACTGGTGTCTAAATCAGACTCCTTCTGACCACTGTGGGAGGTGCATGGGAGGTAACAGACACTTACAGGGAGTAGGGCCCGGGGGCCATTGACCCTAGGTTTGGGTACCAACTGTGGTACGAACCCTGTGGAGTGGTGGCTGTCGATGCGTGGTGAAGGGGAAAAGGGGGGCTGTTGACTGAATTACATCTTGAGATTAGGGGGCTGTTAACACCTAGTATAATCTGCAGAGAAAGGAAGTAACTTGAATATTTCATGTATCACCCCAGTGCTGGGAAATCCCTGAATATCATTGTCAACGAACCATATTTTACATGGAAGAGGCCCAAAAAGGGGGGCTGTTGTCACACTCCATCAAAAAAGGGGGCTGTAAAAAATTGAGCTCATTTTAAAGGGGCTGTGAAATGGCCAAAAAGGGGGGGGGGCTGTAGTTTCACAGTTGGGACCTCCAATCAGAGAGTCAGTGCCCTCCCCCCGGGAGGGCTGGTAAGAGGTAGTGGGATAACCTCTGGGTAGGGAGACAGAGAGAAGATGGGGTGAGGTGCTCAGTGATGACATATTCTGGTGAACCCTTCCTTACCTATTGCTCACTACCTGCTCACTTTACCTGTCCTGTTCTGGTGAACCCTTACTTACCTATTGCTCACTACCTGCTCATTTTACCTGTCCTGTTCTGGTGAACTCTTACTTACCTATTGCTCACTACCTGCTCACTTTACCTGTCCTGTTCTGGTGAACTCTTACTTACCTATTGCTCACTACCTGCTCATTTTACCTGTCCTATTCTGGTGAACTCTTACTTACCTTTTGCTCACTACCTGCTCACTTTACCTGTCCTGTTCTGGTGAACCCTTCCTTAGCTATTGCTCACTACCTGCTCACTTTACCTGTCCTGTTCTGGTGAACTCTTACTTACCTATTGCTCACTACCTGCTCATTTTACCTGTCCTATTCTGGTGAACTCTTACTTACCTATTGCTCACTACCTGCTCACTTTACCTGTCCTGTTCTGGTGAACCCTTCCTTAGCTATTGCTCACTACCTGCTCACTTTACCTGTCCTGTTCTGGTGAACCCTTACTTACCTATTGCTCACTACCTGCTCACTTTACCTGTCCTGTTCTGGTGAACCCTTCCTTAGCTATTGCTCACTACCTGCTCACTTTACCTGTCCTGTTCTGGTGAACTCTTACTTACCTATTGCTCACTACCTGCTCACTTTACCTGTCCTGTTCTGGTGAACCCTTCCTTAGCTATTGCTCACTACCTGCTCACTTTACCTGTCCTGTTCTGGTGAACTCTTACTTACCTATTGCTCACTACCTGCTCACTTTACCTGTCCTGTTCTGGTGAACCCTTCCTTAGCTATTGCTCACTACCTGCTCACTTTACCTGTCCTGTTCTGGTGAACCCTTACTTACCTATTGCTCACTACCTGCTCACTTTACCTGTCCTGTTCTGGTGAACCCTTCCTTAGCTATTGCTCACTACCTGCTCACTTTACCTGTCCTGTTCTGGTGAACTCTTACTTACCTATTGCTCACTACCTGCGCACTTTACCTGTCCTACTCTGGTGAACTCTTATTTACCTATTGCTCACTACCTGCTCACTTTACCTGTCCTGTTCTGGTGAACCCTTACTTACCTATTGCTCACTACCTGCTCACTATACCTGTCCTGTTCTGGTGAACCCTTCCTTACCTATTGCTCACTACCTGCTCACTTTACCTGTCCTGTTCTGGTGAACCCTTCCTTAGCTATTGCTCACTACCTGCCATAGTTGATCATTTTAAAAGCCGATTCCTTCTCCCTATTCCCTTTACCCTAAACCCAATCACACCCTCTATATCAGGGTTCCACCCATCGCGGCCGCATCTGGGTCTCTTCTTGGGATTTTAACCTGGCCGGAAGTAGAATGACGTCACACTGGAGACAAACATTCATGCCGCCTTAGTTCCTCTGGGATGTGGTGGGACCATGCTGTCACACACTTCTGACTGTTTTCAGATGAGATCTCATCTGAATAATAATATTCCATTTAAGTTTCCATAAGTTTCAGATGATCTCATCTGAATGTAATTCAAATTCAGATGAGTTCCGGCATATATCCTTCATTGGGGGCTCTGCCCCCGAACCCCCGTTAGGCCGGGCACCCCGGGAAGCGCGGCGGCATCAACATTCGTCTCCATGGAGGGCCAGGTCAATTCTGCAAGAAGTGACCCTTTTGCATCGCGCCCCCTGTCGGCAACCTCGTCCATCACATCTGACAAAATGTCGTCTGCTTCTACTCCCCACCTCCATTTGCCGTTAACTGGTTCGTGATTAGCGACTTAACGACACTTGCTCAGCAACTTGCTACCAATTGATGTCGTAAAGTGTTTCCTCTATATTTTAAGCCATGAAGATACAGGAATGTTTGCCTCTGTTTACCTCTGGAAACATGTGCTTTTTCAAGGGTGAAGTTGTAGTATACAGCAAGGCCATTGAAGCTCAATGTGGCGAATGATATGGGTTTATTATCAGTTAAGACCTGTGATTTTCTTTGGAGTCATCTTCTCCCCCATTTAAGATATCTATCTCAATTTCAAGAAATAGGGAAATATTTTTGGGATGGAGCGGATGAAGGGTCACGGATGGTCCATCCATGGGTAGTGGACGCAGGCCTTTTAACACTGATTAAGGTTTTGAGGTTTTCAACTTTTTCTTATTGAGTCATTTTCCCCATAATTAAACACACTTTTCTCATTTTCTAGAAATAGGGAAACATTTTAGTTGCTATGCGGGAGGGAGGGTGGGGAGGTGAAGTACCTGTAGGTCTGTAGTAGTGTTTATGTTTGTTTATTGTGGGTGATACTGAACGTTTCCCCTATACCCTACATTCTGACCTGTACCCTACATAACTCACCTACTGCTCACAGGGAGGAGGTTTGTTGTTACCAAGTTTCACTGTATTGAGACTTGTAACCTCCAAAATAAACCTGTTAAATGCATCCTTCTCAGTCTTCTTTCCCTACGGCTATTCACAACATGAATCTAACAAGGTTCCCCTTGTGCCCCTGTCTGTCCCCTCGCTGTCTAGCTATCATCTTTGGCCCATGTTTCCGATACCTGTAAAACTCATTTGATTTTTGTTATTGTGGCTCTTTCCTGCTAACCCTGCTTTTTCACTTTATCTTTTTTTCTTCTTCTTCTTCTTCTTCTTCTTTATTTTCTTTCTTTCTTCTTCCCAGGTATATATGTCTCTACCCCCCTGTCTCTACCCCTCTCTCTCTCTCTCTCTCTCTCTCTCTCTCTCTCTCCCTCTCTCTCCCTGTCTCTCTCTGTCTCTTTCTGTCTCTCCCTGTCTCTCTCCATATCTTTCTGTCTCTTTCTGTATCTCTGTCTCTCTCTCCGTATTTTGCTGTCTGTCTCTCGCTCTCTCGTGCACGCTCCTCACCTCCACACTTTTCACATTTTCTAGAAATGGGGAAACTAGCTTAGCCTAGGCTAGCTTTTTAAAAAAAAAGACATTTATACCGTAACCCCAGATATACTAACCATCTATTCCCCATACCTGCCCATCGCCTGCACGTTATACCTGCAGGCTAGGAGTGGGTTGAAGTGCTCCCCTGGCTGTTAACCCTGGGAATCACCCCTTTAAGGACAACAGGGTGCCTCCAGGATCCATTTTCTTTGGCTAACACTCCTGTTTTAGTGGGTTAAAGGTGCCAGTAGCACTCTTGTATTAGTGACCCTAAAGGGTTAAAGGTACCAGTAGCACTCTTGTACATATGTATTAGTGGCACTAGAAGTATAAAAGGTACCAGTAACATTCTTGTACACATGTATTAGCGGTACTTGAAGTATTAAAGATACCAGAAGCACTCTTGTACATATGTATTAGTGGTACTTGAAGTATTAAAGGTACCAGTAACAGTAACTAACACTCTTGTACATATGGATTAGTGGTACTTGAAGTATTAGAGGTACCAGTAGCACCCTTGTACATATGTATTAGTGGTACTAGAAGTATTAAAGGTGCCAGTAACATTCTTGTACACATGTATTAGCGGTACTTGAAGTATTAAAGGTACCAGTAGCACCCTTGTACATATGTGTTAGTAGCACTTGAAGTATTAAAGGTACCAGTAACAGTAACTAACACCCTTGTACATATGTGTTAGTGGTACTAGAAGTATTAAAGGTGCCAGTAACATTCTTGTACACATGTATTAGCGGTACTTGAAGTATTAAAGGTACCAGTAGCACCCTTGTACATATGTGTTAGTAGTACTTGAAGTATTAAAGGTACCAGTAACACCCTTGTACATATGTATTAGTGGTACTAGAAGTATTAAAGGTACCAGTAACACTCTTGTACATATGTATTAGCGGTACTTGAAGTATTAAAGGTACCAGTAACTAACACCCTTGTACATATGTGTTAGTGGTACTAGAAGTATTAAAGGTACCAGTAGCACTCTTGTACATTATGTATTATTAGCACTAGAAGTATTAAAGGTACCAGTAGCACCCTTGTACATATGTATTAGCGGGACTTGAAGTATTAAAGGTACCAGTAACACTATTGTACATATGTATTAGTGGCACTTGAAGTATTAAAGGTACCAGTAGCATGCTTGTACATATGTATTAGTGGTACTAGAAGTATTGAAGGTACCAGTAACACTCTTGTACATATGTATTAGTGGTACTAGAAATATTAAAGGTACCAGTAACACTCTTGTACACATGTATTAAGGGTACTTGAAGTATTAAAGGTACCAGTAACACTCTTGTACACATGTATTAGTGGTACTAGAAGTATTAAAGGTACCAGTAACACCCTTGTACATATTATGCGTTAGTAGTACTAGAAGTATTAAAGGTACCAGTAACACTCTTGTACATATGTGTTAGTGGTACTAGAAGTATTAAAGGTACCAGTAACACTCTTGTACATATGTATTAGTGGCACTTGAAGAGTTCAGAGGCAAACCTTCACCGCCTCCCCCAGTCCATCCAGGTGGAGTGTGTCTGCCCTCCCACACCTCCCCATCACCTGGCCCTCACCTGTGCCTCATCACTCATCTACACATCTACCTGTATCCTGGGCTGTAACCACGTCAACACACTGCTGCACCATGCTACACCTCTTTGATTCAGAAACTAAGCAGTTAGACACGAGAGGGACTTTCCAAGCTGCACTAACAGAGTCTATCCAGGCTATGTGTAAGCCAACTTTCAATTCTTGTGACTGTGGCTTTGGCACCATGTACCAATTTATCAATACCCTCAGTAAATCACTTTCTGATTAATTTTAGATCTGCTACTTTTTGCCTTTTAGCAGCACTGTTTGTGAGAAGCCTAAGAGTACCAGTGTCAATTTTGTGATTTTTCTTTCTTTTTTTTTCTTTGTAAATGAGAAATAATAATTTGGGTATATCTTCTTGCACAAGAAATTCCCTTTATCTTTTGATGTATAGGGTGGTAGAGATTAAGGTCCAGGTGAGATCATGTACCTGTCACCCTGCCCCACCCTGCACCACCCTAATCCTGAGGCTATCATAAACCCATCCCTCATCATCCTCAACGTTCCTAGGTCTATACATATTACTTGGTGAGACTAGGTTGCTAACCTTAGGGTGCCGGGCATTTTAACACATCCTGAATCTGCTGTGACCATCCATCCATCCAAGCCATCTCTCAAACTAAGCACCTCAGCCTGGATGTCCTCTACCTACCATGCATACCCTTTAGCCCCCTCCCCACCTACCCACCTTCCTTCTCCAATGTATAACTGGCATACTGATACTCTTCCCTCCCCCGGTTCCCTCCCCTCCCAGCTCCTCCCAAATACCAGATTGCCCTTTGAACTGCGCATGCCCCAGGTGGCGGTGCCAAGCGGCCTATTTGAGAAGTGAAAGGTGTGTAACACCTTGTGAACGGTTCTCCGTACTCATACCGAGCTGCTCACGCGTAGAATGCTGGGTATTCAGAGCAGCTCAGTCTAAAGGATGGGATACTAAAGAGCCGACATCAGACATCTCCCCTCGGGAGCTGACTCGTTGATGACAGCATAGAATGTAAAAGACTAGCCTCCATGATGACAGGTACCAACTGCAAGGCTAGACCACCATATGTTGTTCGGCAACTAAAAAGCTGAAAGAAATACCGGATAGCCCCCCCCCCTTTTTTTAAAGGGGGGGGGGGGGTTGGCGCCCTACTCCCGTGTGAAAGAAGGCTCTTGAGGTAATAATGATTCAGATTTCTTATAGACATGAAGTGGATATATAACATAACATGAAGGATTAACATTGCTATATCCATGGAGACTAGAGGAATACCAATGCAACGTGAAAGGGTGAATTTTCAAGAAAGTTATTGATATACGTTTGCACATTTCTCAGGTTGACAAAAATGCAAATCTGTTAGAAATCCACATTTTCTTGTTGCATAGCTCTCCAATGTTAACAGACTGTTCCCCCAGGTCATTACTGCAGTTGGTGCCCTAGTTTTGGTTGAGCGCACCCCCCCCCTCCACACACACACACACACACACAGAAATTCCCAAATTCCCCCAGAAACACTTACAAAGGGCGTGGCAATTGTAGGGGTAAGTTGGGAAACATGTCCCACACCAAAGAAAAAGGATTTTAGTGCTGGGAAGAAGCGAGAAGGGAAAAAAAGAAAAGGAAAGGGTTCAAGATAATGCCTCTACAGGGAATGGATGATCTGGAAGTAGGTCTGAGATAAGATGCCTCCCCCAACACCAGACAGTACACAGGTGCAGGCTGACCTGCATCTGGACATGCACCAGACTTCGTTTTGTTGTTGTTTTTTGTTGTTGTTTTTTATGTTGTTTTCTTTTTCTTACAGACTCATCTTTGATAAATTGAGGATTGTCGCCTTATCTAAATTTGACAGGTTTCATTTATTTCATGCTGCTCCTAGCAACCCATTTTTTTTTCAGTACAGCTGTGGGGATCTAGGTGAGCCTTGCAATGGTTGGTACAGATAGTGGAGGATGGGGAGGTTATGGGGCGTATCGTCTACATTACACTACAGTAGCATGCATGTATAGGCAGCACCCACCAGATAACAAACGTCTGGGGAATAGTAGAGGGCCTATAGATACTGCCAAACTGTGAGTGGGGAACAACATCACTGAGAACTGCATTTATTTTTCTTATCATTGTTTCTATTTTTCCTATCAATTGCATTCCATTTTGAATCAAATCAGATTCCACTCGGTTCTATGACCTTATCCCTGCTCACAGTCAAGTTGATGTTTTATTTTTCTCCTATATTCCCAAAATATCCCTGACGGTCTCACACTTTCCACATATGCATAAAGCATTTGTCCGAAGTACACATGTAATGTCATAAGTTTATACCAGGACATTTGTCATGATGTCTACACATGTTGTACATGTGTACTTTTGTTTCCCATTGCTACACTCCATCCCAAACACCCCACCCCTAATGTTACATATCCTCTCTACCATTATTATGGTGACACATCATGGAAACTGGTATGATATTCATGACCAGAATGAGTGTGTGTTAGAGGCCTCATGTGACCTTTGACCTCTAAGGTCATAACCTGACCTTACAGGGGTTAGAGTACATAGCAGCAATGGGAACCTAAATTATGTAATTAATGATCAATATACCTGTAAATTGGAACCTGTACCATAAGAACCCTCGTCTAAGTCATAGTAAGGGGAGGAGGGGGTCGCTTTACCCCCCCCCCCAAAAAAAAAAATAAATAAATAAATAAATAGATATTAAATTGAATAAGTAAAAGGATAAACACATAATTAAAAAGATAGAAAGAAAGAAAAGAAAGAAATAGGATTGAATAGGTCTACCCACATATTTACCGTACTCTATCATATCAGACATCTCGTAGTCGTTAGTGGTGTAAGTAGTGTATACAAGTGGTATTGTGAAAGGAGGCATAACAGCCAGCCTAACATACTCTGACATAGCCAACACCAGGAATATCCTGCATACAAGAAGGTCTGAATCCTTCTCCTCCACCATATACATTCCGCATACCCTCTGACGTCTTTATTATCTATCTGATCTGTTTTCCCATCATACTGCTGCATATTTCAAACTGTGTCTGTCTCTGTCTCTGCGCCTCTCACACTATTTCTGTCTCTGTCTCTCTGTCTCTGTCTCTGTCTCTCTGTCTCTCTGTCTCTCTGTCTCTCTCTCCCTCTGACTCTGCCTGTCTCTGTCTATCACTGTCTCTGTCTGTCTCCCTCTGTCTCTCTGTTTGTCTGTATGTCTCTGTCTGTCTGTCTGTCTGCCTGTCTGTCTGTCTCTGTCTGTCTCTGTCTCTGTCTGTCTGTCTCTGTTTATGTCTCTGTCTCTGTCTCTGTCTCTCTGTCTCTCTCTCTCTCTCTCTCTCTCTCTCTGTATCTGTCCCTCTCCTTCTCTCTCTCTGTTTGTCTCGCTCCCTCTTTCATTTGACCCACTGCCACCTTCTCTCCTCCTCTCTCCCTACCCTTTTCTACTTTTGTTGGTTTCCTTAAATGATAGGGAGAGAATTCCATATCATAAATAATCTGCTTTATTCTTCCAAGTTTCAGTGATACCATTTTCCCTGAATGTCCTGAGGAGGTCTATAGCAGCACACATGTGTCAGGGAACAGTTGGGTCAACAAGATTCTAACTGGGTCTGCTATGTCATAGTGTACCACCATTATACCCATCTACACATCCTGCCATCTCACCAGGCACGATAAACCTTTAAAAGCTGGATAGTGTTTAATCTAATATCCCATTTGATTGTCATGGTGTCATGGTGTCTTTGAATGGTTGAGTAGTTTGAGGTGTCATGGTGTCTTTGAATGGTTGAGTAGTTTGAGGTGTCATGGTGTCTTTAAATGGTTGAGTAGTTTGAGGTGTCATGGTGTCTTTGAATGGTTGAGTAGTTTGAGGTGTCATGGTGTCTTTGAATGGTTGAGTAGTTTGAGGTGTCATGGTGCCTTTAAATGGTTGAGTAGTTTGAGGTGTCATGGTGTCTTTGAATGGTTGAGTAGTTTGAGGTGTCATGGTGTCTTTGAATGGTTGTGTAGTTTGAGGTGCCATGGTGTCTTTGAATGGTTGAATAGTTTCAGGTGTCATGTTGTCTTTAAATGGTTGAGTAGTTTGAGGTGTCATGGTGTCTTTAAATGGTTGAGTAGTTTGAGGTGTCATGGTGTCTTTGAATGGTTGAGAAGTTTGAGGTGTCATGGTGTCTTTAAATGGTTGAGTAGTTTGAGGTGTCATGGTGTCTTTGAATGGTTGAGTAGTTTGAGGTGTCATGGTGTCTTTGAATGGTTGAGTAGTTTGAGGTGTCATGGTGTCTTTGAATGGTTGAATAGTTTGAGGTGTCATGTTGTCTTTAAATGGTTGAGTAGTTTGAGGTGTCATGGTGTCTTTAAATGGTTGAGTAGTTTGAGGTGTCATGGTGTCTTTGAATGGTTGAGTAGTTTGAGGTGTCATGGTGTCTTTAAATGGTTGAGTAGTTTGAGGTGTCATGGTGTCTTTGAATGGTTGAGTAGTTTTAGGTGTCATGGCGTCTTTGAATGGTTGAGTAGTTTGAGGTGTCATGGTGTCTTTGAATGGTAGAATACTTGAATGTGGCATGGTGCCTTTGAATGACTGAGTTATTTGAGGTGTCATGGTGTCTTTAAACAGCTGAGTAGTTGGAGGTGTCATGGTGCCTTCAAATGGAAATGCCAGTGGCTCTAGCATGTTGTCTATAATTAACACTTTAAGGGCCGCTGATGCATTATATGCATCATGCCCATTGGTCATCATGATGCATGAATGCAGCCCTGGTGAGTAACTCGTGAGGGCTACTCACCATGTCTTGATTCATGCATCATGCCGAACATAAGGGATTGATACACAAACCCCCAGGGACGGCATGATGCTCCAATCAAATGCTGGTGCGCAGCCTTGCCAGCAATTCATTGGTGCATTAGGACGACAAATGGGCATGATGCATTAATGCATCAGCGGCCCTTAAAGGTTTAAATGGCTATTTGTATTGTAAAATGAATGATGATATCACAGTGCTGCCCTGGTATCAGGAACAGGTCATTGGGAGGGACATCAAAAGGAACACACCATGTATGTAAATTAAACATCACATGTTCTTTCTATTGGGGCAGTGGTGAAATGGTGTCAAATACATAACGACAGGATTTGCATTGTGTTCTCTTTGTTTCTCAATATACATATATACCCATTAAATAGCCATTGTTCATTTTCAGATGAATAGAGTTTACAGTGCATTGGACTTTTGGAATACACTAACCCAATCAGCAATGGAGCATTGGGCTATGCTTGTCCATGCTTGGTCAAATATAAGCCGATATTGGCCCAATATAATCCGACATTGGCCCAATGTATCCTTGTTACCTGTGAATGTGCATGATATTACAAGATATCATGTGATTTCAAGGTTACACTACAAAAGAAAAGAAAGATATGCTGTCAAAATAATTAAAAAAAAAAGTTCTTCTGCAACTTTGAGACAAAACTTTCACCTGTAAGATGACACATTACTGTACTCTTTCTGGGGCTTCATTACAAGTAAAGATCACATTGTATTTCAAATACAATGATTTAAATACCAATTTTATGATGTATAATGGAATTCAACAGTAATTCATAAGAGTCCATCAATTTTGTCTAAACCCTAAGTGAGTAAACGTCATTTCGACAGTGAAGGTCATATTTATGGCACGGTGTAAGAATGCTTATTGTTGTAGTCTAACGGTCTCCAGACTCAGCAGGGACAAAGTCAGTTTTAAACATTTGCACTGAGCCATGTATAATGGGTCCATTGTAGAGTCCTGTAGACAGGGCCAGCAGGACTCTGCACTCAAACCGTATACAACCAGACAAACTCAAATCGTAGTGAAACTTTCTATGAGTCTGGTGACAATGCCCTACATTAAAGAAAAACCCTACCCTATTTTCAGGATAGCATATTTTGATGGGTTTTTCATCAAGTAAAAAGATTCTGGCATGACTTATGAAATATGTGTCACTACACCAAAAACAGCAGAACAACAGGTTTATCTTATGCATCTGATGACGTCACGATTGCCAAAATGTATCCCATTTAATATGCTTGCATAGTACTGTAAGGATACAACCAGATGATCATTGTAGCTTTTTCTCTGAAATGATTTGCTATTTTCCTCAACAAATATTAGTATACAACCTAACAGAATGTTTATGTGTAATATCCTTATCCTCTACCTTTTACTAATCCAACTAAGGCAACTTTTGTAACACATTCTATGTCTAACCAATGCAGCATTTGGTGCATTTTGGCAATCGTGATGTCATCAGATAAACCTGCTGCTCTGCTGTATAGTGGCACTTATTATATGGCTAATATCGATGACACTATAGATTAGTACTACTTACTCCGTATTCAATGGGGGGGTGGAATACGATCCTCGCGTATTCGGCAGCGCCATTTTGAAATTTATACAGAGCTAACTAGTTTCGTATTTAGGTATGGTTATTAGAAGTTTTACGGTAAAACAATGATTGAACTAGTTAAATAATATGTTATGAATTGTTTAAGGTATATTTAGGTATAAACGCCATGTTAAAAATAGAAGATAATGCCCTGCGCAAGGAACATTTATATCGAAACTAAAAGCAGCGGCTAGCTCCGTATCACGTGACCTACTTCCATCGAACAAGCTGTCATGGCGGATCAAAACAAACCGGGACGAGTCTATGCCTTCAAAACCAGTAAATATTGTTGAAATCCTTTTTTTAAAAGCAATTTAAACCCATGGGCCATATAATAAATGCAAATGTCCACTCCAGTGAATAATTTTACAGCGTATTCACCTCGGTGGGGCTGCCCGCATTCAACTCAGCCGTATAACGGCTTCGTTGAATACGGGCAGCCCCAACTTGGTGAATACGCTGTAAAATTATTCACTGGTCGTGGACATTTGCTTATATATTCCATAGCGTCATGCCAGAATCTTTTTATTTGATGGAAAGTATCATGAAAATAGGGTAGGGTTTTTCTTTAATGCATGCAGAGATACGACATCTCTAACACATATATTATTCTGACATGAGCACATGTCCCCAACAGGGTGCTGTTCTACGATTGCCGGCTATGATTTGGCGTGTTTTTTGTTTTTTTTAAATGTGGCTGTGGACTTAAGTGTGATCTCTTCTGCAGCATCGTCCAGAACATACCTGCAACATAATTTCCTAGCCTTGGTTTAGTAGGATAAAGACGTGGAGAAGGGGTTGCCCTAGGGCTGTTCCAACGAGCTGTCAGTCAGTAAGAAGTACCAGAACTAAGACATACACTGTGCTAACTGATTTGTAAGGGCATGCAAACACACACTTTTATTACAAGGTGTGTTTTCTAAAGTGCCTACTGACCTGCTGCCGTGTGTCTTCATAACCAAGAGATATTTCTGGTTTTACGTGGGGTGCTAGCAGTTAGTACCAGGAGGTGGATAGCTGCGCTAATCAAGTAAATGTTTTCTTGCGATTCCGTAAGCAGCATTCACCATGTAGCTTTGGCAGAGAGTGTAGAACACGATATGTTCCCCAAAAATGCAAAATAAAGGTAAACACTCTGTGTGATAACCCCTTAAAAGCAAAAAGGTTTATACAATGTCATCTTGGACTTTCTTTCAAAGGTTCTTTTTTCTGAGACTTGACATTTAAAGCTGTATTGAAACCCGAATAACCTCCACTAGCTATATTAATGATAATAGAATGGTATTAAAACACCTGTGAAGGGAGATCATATAGCAGCAGAACTGGTCTTCATTTAAACTGTTTTTAAAATGGACGAGAATTGCCACACCCATAATATATCATGAGCAACGATTTCAATATTGATTCATTGAATCTCTGCCACTCCCAACAAGGTACCAATGGTTTTAAAACTTTCATTTCAGATTTTAACATATGTAAAGTATACGTCTATGGACAGGCAGCAGTGGTAAAATACGGCTGTCGATGCCAAATCAATAGTTAGACTGGGATATACTACTTCGGCTTCAATCTTATTCAAATATATGCCAAGCTTTTTGTTGAACATATTTGTACAAAAGCTGAAGGTATATTAGTCCTTTAGACCTCTAAGAGTCTCTAGCACATTAATGCATCATAGCCATTTGTCATCAAGATGCTTGAATGTAGGCCTGGAGGTTAATTCAAAAGGCTCTGCCACTGCTACCTATCCGATGTTAGTGATTTCCCTTCCTTATTCCTTACTACGATGGTAAGGCCAGGCTGCCTTCCTTTCTGATAGCCAGCTACTGTTTAGTGAGCGCT
This sequence comes from Acholoe squamosa, assembly GCA_949317995.1. Taxonomy (NCBI): domain Eukaryota; kingdom Metazoa; phylum Annelida; class Polychaeta; order Phyllodocida; family Polynoidae; genus Acholoe; species Acholoe squamosa. The sequence continues at coordinate 9,510,467 of OX439035.1, forward strand.
GTTAGCGTCAGCCCTGCTTTCACTATTCCAAGCAGAAAATAAAACCATAGTGTTGTAGATTTTAATATAATATTAGAGAATAGTCCTGTGAGACATGGTGTGGCGACTTGTAATCTTGTGTCTAGTTTCAGTTGGTGAGACTGATAGATAGGGCATACTATGATCTGGGCTTTTGGTAGTATATAGCACAAATCCAACCCGAACTACCCATACATATTCTGAGAAAGCATTATTTCAATGTAAACCTAAAAAGTTTACACAGAAAAGAATGTAGCAGTTCCACAAGGTGTCCTTACACTTCAACCTCCTCTGATTTACAAAAATGCACATATGGCAACACACACTTTAGCACTGATTTCTCCATAGAGACTTTTAACGGTGAATACTTTGTTCAAATACAGAAAATAAGATCCAATTGTACCATAACCCACTGAGATGAAACCTGTACTACATATATATAGTAGTTTCAGAACAAACTAAAACAAAATTCTAAAACAAAGGCTACAGAGATGCATTTCTGAATCTTAAAATGCTCTAATGCTAATCTACCATAGGGCTCCAAATGATGAAATGTCTTATCTGCGAATAAAATCAAAAGTATGAGATATATTCTGAAAATTCCTTTACTGATAAGAAAAGCACACACACTGTTGTTATTACATTAGAATAGTGAGCAGGAATAGTCCATAGCAGAGGAGCCACACACAAAAATAGATTGCAAGGCCTCCCTATCCCTTACACCATGGCGACTGTGAACCATACACTAGTCTACTCATCTCACGAGTAGTACTCATTAGTCGCCGCGCTAATAACTGTGTACAGTGACAACAGGTCCACAGAGAAAAAATAGCAATGGAAGACAAAAAATAGCATTGGAAAAACTTGTGGCTACACTGGGGTACTACTAATTATATATACCCTGTCGGGTGCACTTGACTCTGAAATGTCACCAACTAAAAGAGAGAAGGGACGCATGACGTTACTATGCCCTTAACACATGAGTAGACTCAAGAGCCCTCAAGGACTATGAGAAAATCCATTCAAGTGCTCTTAACTTATGAGTAGCCTCAATAGCCCACAAGGACTGTCAGCAGGTGTATTCACTTTTGTGATGAGGAATGTCCCCCCACACAGGTGCTTTGCACTCAGGGAAAACCACTATCATTTCTCAGAATAAAATAAGGGGTGGTGTTAGTACTGGAAGTGGAATAGTGTAGGACTGCATAGTAATTCCTATTACTGACTGGCCTAACACCACTAGCTATTTTAGTGTAGTAACACTAGGTCTTATGAGATGGTAAGAGATGTGCCTACGCTAACATCACATAGGTAGGGGTAGCGATGGCAGAGCCTTTTGAATTAACCTCCAGCTGAGGGCTTCATGCATGCATCATGCCAACCATCTGGGGTTAATACACCCATGGAGAACCAGCATGATGCCCCACTGAAGTGCTGGTGAGTTTTTGGTGCATTGTACCACCAATGGGCCTGAAGCATTACATGTAATGCATTAGAGGCCCGGTAATGTACCGTAATCTCACGCATATAACGTGCAGCCCGCATATAAGGCACACCTAGAGTTTTGGAAAATTCTCAAAAAAATGAAAAATTCATAACTTTGGTTCTACTGAATGATTTTTCAAAATTCAAAGACCTATGTGTAACTTGGGCCCCATGGACCCCCCTGGGCCCCCATATATCTTATTATGGCTAAGGGGGCATGTAACATATCAAAAGAAAGGTCTTGGAGTCCCCCTCGTGGATGCAATGAGAACTAAAATCCCCCGTATAAGACGCGCCTTATACGCGGAATAAAAAGAAAGATTTTTGAATATCTAGAAGCGAAACGGTGCTTTCTACTGCAGTTTTTTTATTCTTTATAAAGGGTTAATGCGTTCACGACATAAAGAGAAATCCCCAAACTTTAGTCATAAATGATAATTCACAGGATAAATAGAATTTGAGTAAATTGAAGAAGAGTCTGCATATATACTAGTATGCAGAGGTAGCAATCTTCAAGCCCCAGATGTAGTTTATTGACCTCTCTCAAAAGTCCTGCTGTAGTTAATATTACAAAATGACAGTATTACTATATTAGTATAGACTTTGTATATTAAGTGTGTGATTAAATCATCATAACATAGTTACCAGGAAAGTCTGAATACTGATATATCTACAATCCACCCAAATCCCTTATGCTATAGCCGTGGATTAGGTTAATCACATTAATTGATCAGAACCTACTTGGCCGCACTGATTAGGACTTGGTCATTATAGGTGCTGACAATAAGTTATATGGAACAAACACTTGTTACCAGGTGATGATAGAGGGGATGGGGGGGGCTGCATGGGTAGTTACTGTTGCAAGCCCCCCGGCCCCTGCACTCTCCAACAAAAGGGTACATCACCTGCGTTACCAGCTTTCAAAAATACCCCCTTACCCACTGATTTTGGGCCAAAATTATATCCCTTATTTTAAGAAAACACTGATTTCTGGGGCCCTAAAACACCCCATATTTTGGAAAACGCTGACATCCTAACCCTAGAATAGGATTACAGGAATGGTCCTTACCTTTCCTCAGTAATTTCACAAAAACTGATATGAGATTTCTCCCACCAATCTCATTTCTGCTAAACATGCATGTCAATCTTTAAAAAATAAAACACGCCTTATTTTGAAATCCACTGATTTTCTTGAACTAAAAATTACCCCTTATTTCAAAATCCATGGATATCTAGAGAGAAAAAACAAGCCTTATTTTGGATATCAAGGACATTGGAAATTTCTGAAAAAGAACCCTTATTTCACGTTTTTGGTAACGGAGGTGACGTACCCTACAGTCACCAAGTGCAGGGGCTGGGTGCAGACTCTTCATCCCAACAGCCAAACAGCCCTACCTTGTATGACAGGCTATGAAGCTGTCAGCATAGTCACAGAGAACCTGTCAACATGAAGAGTCTTTGCCAGGGTCGACACAATAAATCTGACAACCTTTGCCTTGTTTATTTCATGCTGCCCAGCTTGCAAGACTCTATTTTTTCAGTGCACCTCCCAGCACAACATGGCTTATATGTTTATAGAAGTCTAAGAAGAAAAAGGAACAAAAAGGAAAGAAGGTAATAAGTGCACTCTAAAAAATGTGTTTTAACTAAAACACATTTTACCAAAACACATTTTGGTAAACCACATTTAAGTATAAATGATAATGATATACAGCATCCTGATAGAACGTAACATTGACACTTTATCTTAGAATGGATTTCTAGAAGAAATATCTAAAAATTACCTTCTCAAGACCTTGATTCCAATGTAACCCATGATACAATCTAACCTCAGCTTGTATCATCCTCCCCGATCCTTCTCTGACGTGGTGGGATACTAGGATAGCTGACCGGGATTACTTCCACCACTCCCCTAGCACTGTGGCGTAGGAACAAAGATCTTGTCAGTTATAGGTCACGCCTTACCCACAATCCCACCATACTAGTGAAGGATTTCAGCCAATCTGAGCTAGCTACTAGTATGCCCATGATAAACACCCATTTTGTAACATTCAGGATTAATACATACATCCCAGTCATAAACTCATTGACTAACTCTGTGCATCAATGTGTTTGAACTCATCTTGACTGTAGGCCAAGCCTGGTTAGCACAGAATCAACATTGATAACTGGATGATCAGCCTTCATTAACTTGCTATCAACATAAATTCAATATTCTGTACATGCAGAGAGACAGCAATATGCGGTAGGAAGGACTCACTAATTCTAAAACTGGGACCATGAGTTTATAAGGAAAATGAAATAAGAGCAAGGCCATAAATTTGCCTGAAGCTCATTTTAAACACTTTCTGAACCTACACACTTTATTCTCAGAATCATTTAAACACTTTTTCATCTAAAACACATTTTAATCAAAACACTTTTGAGAAAAAAAAATTTTGTGTTTTGCCTAAAAAAGTGTTTAACAAAGTGTAACAAGAAAGATAAAAGTGTTTAAAAACAAAACACATTTTTTAGAGTGTGGGGTAATGTTATAAGTGCATACCTGTGTTATCAGATTTACCTGTGCCGTACCTGACATGGTTAAATCATCTACAGATAACACCTGACATTAAGGTAAGGCCATTAACGTTTAACGCGTGTTTCTCCTATGGTAAAAAGAGCTGTCAGTAGGTACCCTCTTTTCAAAAGAAGTCACGCTCTGCTTCACCATTCAACTTGCACTCACCACATTAGTCTGAAAGGTCACCTGCCTTGTTTAAAACAGAGAGAGCTGCACTATCAGGTACCTACTCATGTCACACACTCTATAGTATATTATACTAACTGACTTCTCCCAACTAGGTACCTACTCAAATCCCCTTTTTGAGCACCATATTTGAATGTCCACTTGTGAGCAACAAAAGGGACAAGTTATAGCTACATGAAAAGAAAGGACTGGAAACAAGGGCATTTTAGCCAGCTCTTCCTTTTACTATAGGAGCAACACCCTCCTGGTGGTTTAACCCATGATTGCCCACATCACACTACTGTATTGGCCTAATATAAGCACCATGTCTTTAAGCGCCGGTCTTGAATAAGAGCCAATGAGTGCTGATGTGCATATATGAGATATATATACTGGCCAATACCAGTATGTTCAACCATAATGTACGAATGAAGCCATGGAAAGCCCGCTCATGCATCATGCCTGAAATCAGCCATTGAGAGCAGACTCGCCATGGCTGCAGTCTTGCAGCATGGCGACCAATGGACATGATGCAATACGACACTATGGGCCTTTAAGTGGTTGAATAGCTAACCTGCAGTGGTGATATACAGGTAGGGAAGCCTGGTATCTTATCTTCACCCATTGTTTTTTGTAAGTTCACACCAAGTAAGCACCTATTATCAGAACCATACCAAACAGTTCTCTGCTGCATGGTAGGTATGCACAGGGTACTGGTTCCATAATCACAATATGGGACCAGATTGAACGAAATGGGTAATAACACCAGCCGCCGCCTAAAACTCGTCACTACAAACAAGATTAGGTTTGTCAATGTCAAATGACGACCTAAACTTGTCATACTGACAATATATAGTCGTCATACTGACGATTTAGGTGGTCAGGATGATTATCTAATACCGCCATATTGACGACCTAAAGCTGTAGATTTAGGTGCTGTTAAGCTGAAGACATTAAGTCGTCTGCACTGATGAGTTTCGGGCTTCTCAAGTTCATAGTGAACTCAGGCCTGTGACTACCCAGCAAATTGTCGTCATCTGTCGCCATGATTGGTCATCAATGGTGACTCCTTTTTGAGTCATCTTTCGCCACTGTGTTTTAGACTCACGTGGCATAGCAATTGCTATTCCTGGTGATCTTGTGCTATAACGACGTCCTGTTCCATCTAGCGACATGTGTGAGCCACTTCACACAGGTTGTCGAGGACTCAAGACAATTTGTTGGGTATAGATTATTCATCATTTTGGATGTTCTACAGCAACTTTCGGGCAAACCTTTTGCTGTTATTACCACCAAGATTTCTTCTGACACCTTGTTCTACCATACTGTTTTCTGTGGCTTCATTGTAAAAATTATGGTTTCACCATATAATAAATATAGTTTTAGATATTGTGATTCACCATGCGGTTTTACTGGGATGCTTGTAGATTTATCAGTTATTTCTTAAGGTGTATGCTAGCTCTAAAGGGTCAAGCTCATATGGTCATAAAGGAAAGCTTAACCCCTTTGCTGGAAGCAGTATTGTACAGTGATCATTAGCTATTAGATAACTATTAAAGAACCTTATTGAGCCCTGACCCTGTATGACCTATACCTGTATTGACTAGTACACAGTGTTATTGACTGACATTTGGATGCTAAGTACACATTGAGATACTATACACACTGATTACTGCTGTTACAACACACATCACAATAATACAGTATACATATGCTGTAAGTATACCTGTACATAATGGCTTAATGTACATACCAGCACCCCCCACCCCACCCCGGTTTCAGGCTTCCCTAGCCCACTTAAAAGGGTCTATTTCTCCTCTTTCCTATCCCCACGGGATGTCTGTGGTGCACATATGTGCGGGCACTGACACATTCCCCTGTGAAATTGTGTAATGTAGTTCTCGCCATGAATATGACCTTAGCTGTCGAAATGGCGTTAAATATCTATTACTCACTCACTCCCACCCCGGTTCTGATTCTAGCCCCGGCCCCCCTTTACTCTATGAGCTTGATTTGGCCTGGTATGGTCCCCAAGTTTTAGGTTGGAACTCAAGCTATTAAGGTAGTAAGATATAGGGTAAAATAATCTAAGGAGGTGAGCTCAACATATATACCCATATTTTACATGAAATATAAGATAAAGTATAGAAGTGTAGGGGTTCGTTCCCTCCCCGGGTGCATTGAGCCTCCAGAGGCCAGCTCACTTGGTGGTCACTCCCCCTATTTATACCATACCGATCCAGAGGTAGGTGGAAGGTGGAAATGTCAGTGGGGCCGTGTTGGTGAAAGGGTATGTCAGGCCAGGGGATGTAGCTCAGCGGTATAGCGCTCGACTTGCAAGCGAGAGACCCGGGTTCGAATCCTGGTGTCTCCAGAGACGTTTTCGCCAACCTCTACAGAAGTATATGATATAGATAATCTAACAGAAATGTCAAAATCATATAATATAATCTCCAAGATATAGGTTTTATATAATATAGCAATACCAAGGCCTTCGAAATTTGAAAATCTCTGCAATCAGGGAGAACCCTAAAACGTTCCATCCTTGATATATATGAAGGAATATTTGATGCAAGCAAAACACAATAGCAGTACAATTAAACCTTGCATCACACCACATTGACTTGCCTCAGCAGTACATGTACCTGCAGGAATTACTTAATAAACCCCATTTTGGCTTGTATGAATCGATACCATCAGGTTGATGTATCCTTGTAGTCATAATGCACCACTGCAGTGCTGGTGAGTTCTGGCCAACACTGTAATTGGTCATGACGCCCCTTGGGGTTGGCATGATACATCAATGCACAAGTGACAAGTAACTCTTCAGGGCTGCATTCATGCATCATGATGACCAATGGGCATGATGTGTTGATTCACAAATCAACCCGTAAAGGTTTAAGCAGGGTATTTAGCACAGATTAGTTCTAGGACCAGCCACTAGGTGGATTACAGCCACCATTTACTTAGCCTACTCTGCACATGCGCAGTGCCTACCTCACGCATGTGCAGAGCGGAGATTTAATCAAGATGGCCTGATAACCTTTATTGATCAGTCGTCAAGTGGTTAGGGATTTATTGCTGAACTCCGCTGCAAATGTGCATGTGTGTGAGCGGGTGGGAACGGCAGTGCTATTGGTAAATTGGGAAGATAGATCTTCTGTAGGCCTATAGAAGGCAAGGGGTGAATAATTTAGTATTGTTTGTAAAAATAAAGTGATGTATTCCTATTGGCCGTGCACTGTGGCATCTAGCGGCTTGATGTGATTGGAAATCAGTTGTGTTAACCCCTTACAGACCACTGATATATTAGTGTATTAGTGCATCATGCCCACTGGTTCATAGGTATCAGTCCAATGGAAATGCACTGGTGCATCATACCGGCATTACTGAGTTGATACCCCCATGGAGGGTCAGCATGATGCACCGGGCACGATGCACCAATGAAGTGTTAGGTGGCATACTTACTGCCTTAGACTTTATTGGAGTCTCAATCGATGGGCATGTACACTGCATAGATAACCCTTGAAAATGTCAATGCATTATTTAGCCTTGACGATTAAGGTGATTAATGTTATACGTAGGGAATTAACTTGATTGAAGTAAGTGATTAAATGTGAACGTGGGTGATAGATATATTGAGACCGATATATCATCTTCATTGGTATAATCTCAGGCATAACAAGAAATGCGGTTGTGACCGCGTAAAAAAACGCCTCCTGCCGTTAATGTCGGTATACCAGTGTTTGATGACATGTCTCATAAAAGCAGACATAAAGAAGATTTCACAATTATCAATTTCTCTATTCAGTAATTTTGTATTGTGAGACCTCATCACATGGGGCAAATGCAATCATCATAGCGCACTCCCGTACCGCTTCGCGGTACCGCCGCTATGCGGCGTGGGAGGCGCTAAAAAATGAACAACTCCATAATAGTAGTTGACTTACACAATAACAAGGTAATAGTAGACTCCAGGAGAGGGCCTACTCATTAGTTTAGTTTATAATCTCTCCCTAATCCCTGCTAACAGCAGAGTCAGAGGTATTATAGCCTTAGCTTATTGTGTGGGAGGCCATTTGGGGAAATCACATCATGTTTTTTGACATCACATTAAGATCTGGGATCTATGAATGGACTACACCACAGGGTGTATAGTCCTACGGTGCCTTGTAGTTTAACCCTTTAAAGGTCACTAATTTAGGAGTGTAAAATGCCTGCATGATGCACCAATGAAGGGCTGGTGGGTGCTCACCAGCGCCTCATTTATGCATCATGTCGACCCTCCAGGAGTGAATTAAACTCGAGCGAGGGTTGGCATGATGCATGAATGTAGCCCTTGTGAGTTAATCGCCAGGGCTACATCCATTCATTCATGCATCATTAACCCTTTGAGGGCAGAGCAAAAATCGTTGTCCTGACCATGGGGACGGCCCCTGAAAAAAAGTATAGTTCCTAGAGGACGAGCCTATTTTCAATTCCTATACAAATCCTATATAATGAGCGTCGACTATAGTCGACGCTAGGCCCACCATGGTGTCGACTATAGTCGATGCTACGCCTACCATGGTGTCGAATATAGTCGATGCTAGTCCTCAATGGGTTAACCCCTTAAGATCGGCATGATGTATGAATGCAGCCATGGCCAGTTACTCTCCGGGGCTGCATTTATGTAGCATGGCGGCAAATGGGTGTGATGCAGTAATGCATCAACGGCCCGTAAGGGCTCTATAAAGGGATAATCCTTACTAGTACATGTCCAGCATGTACTGTTAGGACCCGTTAGCAGGGCTTATCCTGACAATAATACATAGAAATCTACCACCCACACTGCGAAAGCTGCAGGCAAGACTTACAGGCATGCACCTGCTGGGTCAATTCCAATATATGGCCAAAACTGCTTTATCCAATATAGCCAAGAATGCTATACCCACATATCAGTTTTTTATTAAACACTACACTCTATCTATCTACCTGTCTGTCTCTGACTCTATATTCTATATTTTCTGTCTGCCTCAATCCCTGTCTGCCTGCCTCCCTCTCTCAGAAGCAGAAATATCAAATTCATTCCTTAACAGAAACTACAGAAATACAAGTAAATACAAAGTCATATAAAGTATGTACTGGATTATCCTGCTATAATCCCTAAAGGTCTGTCACCCAGCAGGTGTAGGCTGAATAGGCCGACTTACCTGCGCTAAGGGTCCCGGTACTCAAGGATCTAACTCTGAGAAAGCTCATCAGGTCTGTTAGTCACTTTACACCTGGATAATGTTCATTTACCTCCTGAAACTCCAGAGTTCTCGTTATAGGAACAGTTTTTCCCCATTTTCCGTATGTATATAGCTTCTCTCGTTTTCCCTTTTCATATACAGCCTCTCTCTCTCTCTCTCTCTCTCTCTCTCTCTCTCTCTCTCTCTCTCTCTCTCTCTTTCTTTCTCTTTTCTACTCATGTGATTAGAAAAAAAACAGCAGAAGTTCTTGAGGAAAGCCGATGCGAATAATATTACTTTGCATATCATCGTTGACACATAACTGCACTTTGTAGCTATTATTTCACCTCAGGGTGCACCCTTTACTCCCGGCCTTTACTTCAGGTGTGCCTTATATGCGAGCCAATAAACCGCATAGGATTTAAAACACTCTGTAACTACAGGCATTACGGATGACCCAGGGCACACAGACACACTTCTATGGGATTAACTCTAACAGAGTCAGAACTTGACGTGGATCTGAAAATTGCTCTCCCCGACCAATGAAAAGACTGCATGCTCTTTACTGCGGCAAATGGCTAGCGGAAGTCAGAGAGGGTGTAGCGGTAAATGTTTGCCCCTGGGCTGTAGTAGAAGTGTGAAGGTTTTGCGGGTAAATAGAGTGAAGACCCTAGGTGCCATTAGTAGGACTATGTCAAGGGGCAGGGAGGGTTAAGTTCAGACACATAGTTTTGTAGACACATTATAACATGTAAAGAATAGTCAGCTTTAAAAAAAAAAATTACTAACTCATGTAGGTACATCCCAGAAAATGTACATGGAAAGGATACAGTATCATAGTATGCCAGATTTTATTTCAGTGGCAATACAGAAGGTAATTGTAATTGCAATTGTGGGCACCCCCCCTGTTCTGGAGCCTTTATCTTGCTGCTGTACCTCCCGTATAAGGTGTGACTTATATAAGAGGGGTGGCCCTCTAGTGCCTTCTAGACGAGGACACTATAAGTAGTACCAAATTGCTTAAAATCTAACCCCGGATTTTTCTTGTCCAAGGGAGACTCCATCAAATACACCATTTGTTACAGCATTGATATTATAATTCATACCATTTTCCCCTATCCCCTATGGGACTGAATGATACTTTGTAAAGAATTGGCCTTGTCTTGTGAAAACGGAGTTTTCCATAATAGAAATAGAGATTTCTGTACAAAGTCTTAATGCATGTATCTAGGCCTGTTTGGCCTACAAGTACACATTATCGTAGGCCTGGTTTCCCCTTACATCAACAAGTCAGAATGCCTACCTTTTCCACTATACACTCTCAAAACTCAGGGATGGTGACACCAATTGATATAATGTTAAATCTAATATACATCCTGAAACAGTGCTCTAAATCCCTCCATAGTCCTATATTCCATATCTGCCAAGAATATTCAAATTTATAGGCAGGTTTGCTGAAGAAGTGTTCACATATTCGTTTTCAAAGTTTCCACCTCAGGAACCGGAAATAGAACTCCTGCCCCAACATACCTCCTTTGAGTTTTGTACACAGAACTGTAAACAATGGGTGGTATATATATATATATATATATATATATATATATATATATATATATATATATATATATATATATATATATATATACGCAAAGTGCACACTAACAGGATGGAGGACTGCTTTATTAGGCTCAAAAGGATGTACATAAACCATCAAATTAAAGTTATATTGAATAGAATTTTGGGTTTGTTCATTGACAGATTAGACACTAGGCCACTCCCACTTCCGGTCTGAATGGACCTGTTGTCAAATTGTCAGTTCTCCCTACCTCTCTAGAGGGCTCACAATCCAGTTATTCCTAGTGCAACTACACAAACAAAAATGGCGCTGGATTCAAGTTGAAGGGAAAATGTCGATACAAGTCAAAAACAGGCCCCCAGTACAGGTACAGGTAATTCCAGGCATTTAATAGACATAGCCAATCGCATAAGGAACTCATGGGGATGATAAAAATGTAGCCAAATACCTGCTAAAGTGTGCAAGCCACACTTTATAGAGGTCTATATTCTCAGGTGGTGACGGAGCTCAGGCCCCTGTCACGTTAGTGTAAGGGGCCTGATCAGACGTAGCATATATCATGCACTGGTTTGGTTTTATCTAAATGACATTTCAATGTTCACTACAGCCATTAGCAAAATCAAATCTCGGGCTTTGAAAGACAAGGGAACTTTACAAACTCTATAAAAGCATTTGGCTACTCCAGGCCCATGCGCATTTGGGGAGTGTTGGGAGAACAAGCTAAATCTTTAACCCTTTTGGGGCCGCTAATGCAATTCTCGGGAGCAGAACCCTGGTTGCTAGGGACCTGGCAAAGGGTCCAATTACATAAGCAATGTACTAGAAAAAGTAGCCTTTTTGCTATTTCCTTTTTCAAATATTGGGATTAGAACATAATGCATCAAGTATGTGATGCAAATTTTGAATATCTTTCTGATTTTGGAACGCATTTTGCTGTACGATGTCTAGATCTTTTCTGATAAGGGTTTTAACACCTTTTTGTATTACATTTCCTATGTAAAATAACCCTTCATGAGGATTCTTATCAGTAGGGAGATAAGCCTGATAAGGGCCGCGCTGGTTGCTATGACGTCACTGCTGCTCCCAAGAATAATGCACCGTGACCATTGGTCGTCATGATGCATGGATGCAGCCCTGGTGAGTAGACTTGTCAGTATTTCATTGGTGAATTATGCCGACCAATGGTCATGATGCATTTGTTCAGTTTAGCCTTTCACTCACTAAACTGTCACACTGAAAACCTGGAAGTTCCGAGACAATACCTAAAACAACTACCTTCCAGGATTATAGTTTGTTATCTTACATAGTACGATTATCTTATAGTTAAGGCAGTGTTTATCATTATTATATGAATTTTACTAGTATGACAGGGGGAGCCTACCCAACAGAGTTACCGACCAAGTATTTCTATCTGGATTGTCCAATTGTTTTGTTAAGTACCCTTAAGGCCAAGTTAAATTGTGCAGAGTATATCCTTGGGGTTTATATCTACTGGTTCCTGCACTGAAATTAATTTTCGGTAATTTGAGTAGCTGATGCAACTTTGAATTAACTGATTGATATACAATTTGATAGGTGAAATTATTTTGTTTGATTCATTCCCGATACATGTATTGATATAGTTATCTTTAAGTGATTGTGTTGTCCTGTTTGACCTTTTCTGACTGCAATGTAAATTGTTAGTCTGTTAGTTTAAGTATACCTCCAGCTTTTGTTACTGTGGGGACTGTATCTTGCACATAGAGCCACTACTTTACTTATTCGTAACGGGTTGCTCTTGGCTTCTTGGCCCTCATCATTGCATTGAGTGCCATTAGTCGCTCCTATTGCACATTTCTCTGTAAATCATGTTCTGTCTGTTGTGCGCTCGATTAGGTATGTTTACTTTTGTTCTGAAAGGTAGGAGCAACAGGGTCAGGTTGAAAGCGACCTATATCACTAATGCTTCTTAAGTATGACTAGCCACTACTCTTGTGACAAAATCAATAGCTTGAAGGGACTGAAACTAATTACTATGAATGTACAAAGTCTCAATGATAAGGTTTTGGACTTACGTCGCTCCGATCTTGGTTTTGATTACATCTGCATGACGGAGACCTGGTTAGACAGACGTGATCAAACTCATAATGTCGATTTGAATAATATGAGACTGTATAGGAAGGATCGCCTAAATTGCCTTAGGAAGAGTGGTGGAGTAGGTTGTTATGTTAATAATAAGTATGTAGATTACACTTTCGGCCATGCAGCATTAACAGTAAGCAATAAAGACATAAAATGTATTGGATTAATAACTAAATTTCCAAATCAGAAGCACCGTGTGATATTGTCTGTATACCGCCCCCCTAATGGTAATGTAAGGTTATGTTATAAAAAATTGAGTGAAATGTTAAAGCATCCAGACATTCGCAGGATGGAGGTCTGGATCCTTGGGGATTTTAATGTTAATTCTGCAGTTAGAACAAGTAGTAAATATAAAAGTCTAACATCTTTTTTAAGGAAAAACAAGTTGAAATATTTATGTACTAGATCAACGTATTATCATACCAGGGGCAAATCTACTTTGGACAATATTTATTGTAACTCTCCGCATATTTCCACAAATGGTCTGCTTGACTACAAATTTGGTGATCATTTCCCTGTATTTGCTATAAAGAAACAAAGAAGAATAGAGAGGTCAAACTCGTTCAATTACTGGTAGATCATATAAGAATTTTGATCAAAATGCTTTGAATAATTATGTGAATAATGCTGCCCTCACTGAAAACCATATGCTTTCTCCAGGTGAACTTTATAGTGAATTTGTAAATTGCATCCGTGTGTACCTGGATAGACATCACCCAGTTAAGGAAATGGCCATTAATATGGATGCACCTACTGGTTTTAATCAGAATCTGGCTTTTTTGACTGCTAAGAAAAAAAGATTTCTTAAGAAACTCCGGGGTTACAGAGGTCAGGATGCTAATCCATTCAGAGCCAAAATTAGAGACCTGGACAAACAAATAAAAAACAAGCTGGTCTTGAACAGACAAAAAGAGATAACCAGGAATCTTAATAAATACAAAACTGACCCAAGGCGTTTTTGGAATGTAATAAGTAGTTTATGGAAGGGACCTCGCACTGAGATAAAAATGTCATTAATAAATGAGCATGGTACTGGCATCCCTGACCTTGAGATTCCTGACTTTGTAAATAAATATTATACTTGTATTGGTCCTAACCTTGCGAATCTGATACCAGTTGTCAGTAACACTGACCATCGATGGATTACTGACCTTATACTTTCCCATGTCCCTGAACGTGACCAATTGTTTGAATTGTTGCCTATTGATTTATTAACCTGCACTAATATTATTAACGGTATCAACTCTGTAAAATCATCAAGTATTCAACACATCAGAGCAAATGTGGTGAAAAACGTGTTGTTACATATCCCACATATACTACTTCAAATAATTAATGGTTCAATCACTAATAGCGTCATACCGGAGATGTTCAAAATAGCTAATGTAATTCCGTTGCCAAAGTCAGGCGATTTGCTGAATATCTCAAACTGGCGCCCAGTGAGTCAACTCAATATTGTCTCGAAACTAATTGAGAAATCAATCCACCGCCAGTTAATTAGGTATTTACTGGATAATGATTTTATATCTAAAAGACAGTTTGGCTTTGTTCCAGGTAGATCTACTAATGGTGCTATTTATATTTTGACTCAAGATCTATTTGAAGGATTTAACAGGGGGGAGTGCTCGGCTGTAGTCTTCCTAGATCTGAGAAAGGCTTTTGATACTGTCGACCACTCCCTCCTCCTAGGAAGGCTTAGGAATTTGCATTTATCTGTACAGTGTGTATCTTGGTTTAATTCTTATCTTAAGGACAGAAAGCAATATGCTACTGCCAATGGGCGTGTATCTGCTGAAGAGGCTGTAACGTGTGGCGTCCCACAAGGGTCCGTGTTAGGTCCGTTATTATTTATAATATATATTGATAGTATAGTATCGGTTATAAAATCCTGCAAATTCTGTTTGTACGCCGATGATCTCGCTATTTATGTCAATGATACCGACCCCAATCATGTACTAAGGAAATTACAGTCTGATCTGGATAGTATCAGTAAATGGTGTAAATTGTTCAAGCTTACTATCAATAATGAAAAAACAAAGTTGTTATGGTGTGCAAGTGATTTACTTAATGCCAGACACAATTTGAGTATAATGAATGCTGAACTGGATGGTAAGCGCCTTGAAGTGGTTGATGAATTCAATTACCTTGGTGTTATCATTGATCGTGGTCTTAATTTTCGGAGAAACAACGAAAAGATAATATCTAGTTTCCGCCACAAGATGTACCAATTAAGACAGTTAAGGAAATTTGTCGATAATAAGCTGTGTCTGACCTTATACAAACAAATGGTTCTACCTGTGCTGGAACATGCAAGTTTTCTACATGAAAGTGGTCCTAAATCCAGTGTTGGCCGCTTACAACTTATGCAGAATCATTGCCTACGGTTATGTCTTCGAATCTTTAATACTCGAGATATATCTATATACGATCTCCATGTTAGAACTTACATGAAAATGCTAAAGGTTAGACGTGATAAGAACTTATTATCTATGATGTATGATGTTTCTTGTGATCCAAACTGTGTCAAACTCCCTGCCAGGAACTTGCGCGGCAATGTTAAAAAACAGTTAAAGGTATCCAGATCCAGGTGTTTGACGTATGATAAGTCACCACTGTACAGGGGGTGTGTCCTTTGGGACGAATTGGATGCAAATACTCAGCAGATAGGCAGTAAGAAAGAATTCATGAACAAAATCTGAATGTATTTGGTGTATAACGGTTACTTGATAGACTACGCAATTATTTTTGAAAGATGTGATATACATGCTGCCTGCGGATAATCGACTAGTGCAAATCATGGTGATACATACAGCCCCTAAGAGGCTTAAGTTATGTCTTTAGTAATATCGTAATGATCTACACCCAAAATGATGCCTGCCTGATGTAACTTTGTACAACCTGATTGAGCGCTACACTATTTCTTTCCTGTTGCCGTGTTTTGGCCGATCTGAAAAACGTACATGTATGATTTCTGCCAATAAACTTGTTAAAACTCAAACTCTTAGGTCGCCAAAATGATGACTTTAGGTCGTCAACCTGACGGCCTAAGTCGTCAGTATGACGACTCTGTATTATCAGTATTGTCATTTTCAGTGCAGGTATAACCTCCATGTTGGTAAAATGTAGGCACGTTACTCACCTGTCAGAAAATAGAAAATGGACATGGTAAGTAAATGGTCAATGTGAAATGTGGATCAGTTGGAATATGAGAATATGACAAATGCTTGATATTTGTTGACTTTCCCCTAAATGTTGAAAAAAATCCCTTGAGCAAGAGATAAAGGTAGAAAAGTTTTTTTTTTCCTTTTTGTGTTAGACAAAAGTCTCACCACCGGTTCTGTAATCCAAGTTATTAGAATAAAACGACCTTATGGTTGTTTATAACAAAGAGAAAAAATATTGACAGTCCTTTAAGATGGACTTGGACAATAGCCCATCAGAATAGATGCTTTTCCACTATTTGTCTCTAAATGGCTTTTAATACTGTGGCCTTTCAAGAGTCTAGCATTTTAAATGGACCAGCTCATGCTACTTCTAGGCATCCCAGATTGTTCGGGAAGAGTTCTGGGTCAGCCCGCCAGCAGCTCAGTCTACCAAACACCTAGAGTGGTGGGAAAAGGAACACATCAGAGAAGAAAAAAGGACAAAAACAAAACAAAAAAAGTCAGAATGAAATAGGCAAAAGGTGTGGTACCCAGTACTCATAGAAGTATTTGTAATATTATTCACCTTATTTTCTTGAGATAGAAATTTATTTTTGACTTTGTATTTATTTACTTTACCCCCCCCCAACCACACAGGGTCCCTTAGGACCTGACTCACCCTTTGTGAATGTCTCAAAATAAAGCTGACTGAATAAAAATACTGAGCCTTCTGCATCTGTAACCCAGCTACATTTCACCATTTCTACTAACCTATTCCAGGCTCCACTCACTTCTAGTAAACTAGATCTAAGCATCTAGATGGGACAAAAAAAAAAAACTTTTGAATTTGAAGTTGACATATTGCAGGACTGGCTTGGAGTGCAAGGTGTTGCTGTGCTGCCCCATTTAACTCCAAGTTCAAACACTTGTATTCTAATTTGTTCAAGGTGTTGGCCAAGTGAGTGAGCGAGTGAGCAAGCAAGTAAGTGAGTGAATTAGTGAGTGAGCAAGTGATTGTGTGAGTGAGGCCTAATAGGGCGAGTCATTGAGATAACGCGTGAGCAAGGAAGTTTGTTTGTTTAACATTATTCCTACAGCTATTAGTAAGATCATATCTATGATGAGAAAATTACATCAAACAATTGATGAATGCATGAATATGTGTCTCCCTGTCTGCACATAATTATGTGCAGACAGGGAGGACAGGAAAAAAATGAGTTAAAGACCCTTTGGACCAGTGAAGCTAACTATGTACCTGTACCATATACATGTAGATCATGATTTATAAATAGGAATCCAAGGGGCTATTCCCAAGATGGATTCTAGGTCTTGGGAGTCCCTAAAATGGTTTACCTTTGACCTGTGACCTAGATGTATGAGCTACTCAGAGGTCAGGGACGCAGCAGGACAGGAGGCGTCTAGGCCCTATGTCAAGGTCATCAATCAAACCTCTGCTGTGAGACAGTTTAAAGAAATGCTTGGAGAGTGAGTCACGCTGGGGTGTGGCATGAAGAGATTGGTGCCTAGAAGTTTGTAACTAATGTTTTATACTCCATCTGAACCTAAATATACAAGTTTACAATATCTCCTCTAAACTTAAAGTTTAAATTTCTTGCATAGTGCACTAGCCTTCCTTTTTTCTTCCTGAGTTAAAAGTCAGTCTTGCCTCTTGGGGCTTGTAATTACTGCTGGTACATGTTGAAAACAGATTATGATATTTTTCTGAATATTAAGTAAAAGGAGTTGTACTGGAGTGGTACAAAACAGTTGAGTGTTCAAGCCTTGGGGGGTCTACATATGTGATAGGACCTCGCATATAAGCTGCAGTTTATAGCCATTAGACATTTCAGGGGCATTCAGGGTCTCTCTAAACTCACTTTAATATACCTATTTTGGAGGTTCCTTATGCAAAGTTCCTGCTTATATGCAAGTACCTTTGGCAGTATAAAGGGTCTGGTTAATGAGGAGATGGGTGTGCATGTACCCTGAGGGCCGGCAATAACCGTCTCAATGTGTTTGAACTCTGTGGAAGAAACACTTGTAGTAGACTGAGCGGTCATTTACTTCACCAAACTGAAAGTATACATGTAGTAAGTAGATCTATCCTTAGAGTAGGGGAGTCATATGATCCCGGGCATAGGATATCCTCTCAGGAATCTGCTCATATGATGCCCATGATGCACAAATGCAGCAAATGGTGAGTAACTCACAGGCATGGCATTTGTGCATCATGCATTGCATTGGCGCATCATATCAAACGAGAGAGTGCATCATTTGCTATGTATGATCTATCCATCATGCATCTGTACTCATGTGTCATGAAAAATAAATACATAAACATGTACACATGAAAACACTCCTTACAGGATGAGAAGGGTAGGAGAGGGGTGGGGTGGGGGTCATATAACCTCAGCCATAACACTCTGTTCAGAACTCCTCTTTTAAATATAGTCTGTACCATGGAGACTTCATAAAAATAAGCCGTATTGGCACGAGTATTTGCAGGAGGGTCAAATATTATAATAAGCACCAGTCCCCAATAAGCACAGGTCAGTGGAAGGGCACTGTAGTCAATCATTCATTTAGATGACATGAAACATTTGTTCCATGTCATCTAATTATGTGATCTCCTTTTACTTCCCATGGAAGATCTTAACATGTCGCCTTTCTAATATCATGCTAAAGAAATGTAAAAATGTGTGTGTTTTTTACCTCACTTTAATGTATAGAAATTGGTTCTTAAAATCGTCTTGTCAGAAATATATATAGAATATTTTAGAAATCATATATATATATATATATATATATATATATATATATATATATATATATTACATATCACCTACACATAAATACTTTACCCTGTGGGCACGGCTAGGTAGAGCTGCCAATTTAGGAGCACTCCAAACAGTGCTACATGTGTAGGCCCAAGGGGGGGGGGTCAAAGAGGGGTATGGGTATTTGGGGAGGTGGTCTGATCATAACGGTATTTACACCTTTGGTGCTGCTACTGCTGCTACTGCCATCAGGCCTTCCTGAGGGTATGGACTAAGGACCTTTATTTTATGTGAATAACTTCTTCCCGTAGAGATAGCATTGCGCGGCCGATCGCCACACCCCCAGTGGCGTAATGTGTCTCGATCCACCACAGCGGCCGATCCAGTACTGCAGCCTCGATCTGGGTGCGTGTAAACATTCAAAATGGCGGACCGCCGCTTGAACGGGGCAATACGGTAACTGATTTTGATAATTTTTCCTTATTTAAACCTCTAAAAACATAAAATAAATATAGAACTAAACTCCCCTGGTATCCTCGGTGGCCTATCCACCCCTCAGGAATTGTCTGTAAGTATACTCTGCCAACAACAATAACCCTCAACACCCCCAAATATCGCCCACCTCCTCCCTCGTGCCTGGTACCATTTTCATGTTATCGGGTAAGGTTTATTTACAAAAACACTCAACCACATTCCTTCTTTCTTGACATAGGTATTGACATAAAAGATAAAAATATAAAAGGAGATAATTATATATCACATCACAACAAATAAAAATACCTTGTAGAAATGATAGGTCCTCTCTGTATGTAGATATTTAGATCAAACACAGAGAGAGATCCCAGAGACAGAGAGAGATCCCAGAGACAGAGACAGACAGACAGACAGACTGTGATCTCTGAGGGCAGAACTCACTGTGGTTGCACAGAGAAAAGAACACTGATCGCTTTGACGCCTACTACACAGGTCACAATTTGTCTCCCACATGACATGTATGAAGGCATGTCGAATGAGGTTGACGCTCTCATATATGGTTCTTCAACTCCACTTGACATGCGTAATGAAGACACGTCACATATTTCTGATCCATTCATCTGAGTGTTAGGTAATACTGTGAGACAATTATGTAAGGGTCAAGAGCAGTCAATAACTATGTACCAATGGTTCAATCAAGGCAGGCCTATAATAGAAGGCAGGGGATATCATAGTCCCACAGGCCTGCAACACTAAGGCACCTTTTCCTATCTACAGAACTTCTACTTGACTGAGGACCTCTATGCAGTCCATAAGACAAGGGCATGGAGGTGCATGGCAATGTCATATGTCTCTCTGTACTGTCGATACTGAGATTATAGATTGTGGGTTAGAATACAGTTCTTTGGTATTTGCACTGACTCCCGCATAAGGTGTCTAACCTCTCCAGTTGAAGTATTCAGAATGGTGGGTGTCTTTTTTGATATTCACTAACAAATGCAAATTTAACAATGAAATAGAATTCACTACCATTCATTGATAGTATTTACAGACCTTAGTGATCTATTCTTCATGAAAACAAAATGACACAGATACATCAAATGTCTCAAGTGTTGATAGTACTTCTTGGTATTGATTAATCCTGGTACCAAAATGGTTGTTTGCCCCATCTAGTGGAATATCCTAGAACAATTATTATGTATGTCAAACCATTACATGTCAAGTGCCTTCGACATGGCCGTGACCCTAGTCAACTTACAGATGACATGGCTTTTTAAGGCATGTCAAATTATATGAGGATTACTGTGTGCTACAGTTGTCATGGTGACATATGTGCACATGTCCCAATGACATGTGCTCTCTGTGTCAAATCAAGTTGACATGGGTATACATGTCACTTTGTCATGAAGACTTTTTTCAGTGTGGGTGGAACTCCAAGGGGTAGGATCTCCAAGTTTGGAACTCGCCAAAAAGGGGGAAGAAAAGTCAGAGAAAAACGTTTCCTTTGAAATCTGTCCACCTGTATTGGGGGTGAGGGCTGCAAAAGTGTCCCTCGTCTGACCTAGTCCTCCCGTTTCCTGCACTCACATACAATGATATGCTTATTCCTTCAACTAAAAACACCAACTTTTACATGGATTTTTTTATGCTTCATTATGTTTTCGGTTTGTCAGTGACGTCACAGTCACCTTGTGACGCAATTTGTGACGTCATACGCCGGCCGTGACGTCACACGTTGGCCGAAGAGTGGCAACTCCTAGACTAGTGCCCGGCCCACTACACTTCTCTTCTTCAATTTCCATCAATTGAATTTCCTATGTTTTGAGTAAAAAAAACTGATGAGCTACAATGATGGAATCTCTCCCTCAAAAAAACTTTTTTTTATGAAAAACACAGTTATCCAATGCCAATGTTCCATACAAAGTGCAGGGACTGGGCCTAGTCGATCTAGGTAGTGTAGGCACGGAGGTATGATGCTGCTATGGGTGCAGCTGTATGGGCATAGAGTTGGATCCATCATTCAAATGTTGGAAAAGAAAGCTCTTTGATATCATGCTGTATATAATGAATTTTCTTGCTTGTCTTTACCACTGTCAATAATTTGAGAGTTATGTATTAAGGGGGTCTGTCCTACTACATGAAGGGAACATTCTGGTCAATGTTATAAAGAAGAGATTCCACATAAAATGGTCCAACATTGCACCACTTGATGTCTACATTTAAAAATTTTCCTGGGGGGCATGCCCCCAGACCCCCCTAGGCAAGTCGCTGCGCTGTGCTTGAGCACACACCCCCACCCCACACACACAAGGCTGAATACGGGCCTGAGACAGAGAGAGCGAGACAGAGACAGAGACGGGGACAGAGAGAGAGACAGACACTCAGAGAGAGAGAGAGAGTGAGAAAGAGGGAGAGAGAAAGAGAGAAGAGAGAGAGAGAGGAGTGGGGAAGAGTGAGTATAGTCTATAGATAATTATAACACTGCTGGGCAAAGTCAGAGTGCATTATCCTGAATGCTGCATTCTGATTGGCTGATTGACCGTGCATTATCTAGATGGATAATGCACTCCTGGCAAAGGGGGTTAGCTTCATCTCACCTTTAGACTTCACAATTGATATTCATGTATTGTCAGGTGGCTGTTGGGCCTATAAGGCCCCTCGATGTCTCAATACAGTCTAGAGCACTCCTACAGCCATGCCCCGTGCATTATTCCCTAAATAGATGATCCTAGAACACCTCTTCTTTATATTCCCTCCATGAATATTGACCACTAAAACACTGCACCATTTTGTTACTACAGCCACATCTTCACCCATAGATTTCAGGACTCTTATCAAACAAAACCAGCTCCTATCCCACACACGTGTTATACTGGCATGTTTATGTTGTATACTTACATTGCGGCAGGTCTGTGCGCATGCACCGCCCATGTGACTGACCACGTGTCAGGCCGGTGGCCAATCAGCGCACAGCATGTGATATTACGGCGGTGTATATTTACTGAGACAACATCATGTGAAATAACACCTGGATGCAAAATGGGCGCACCTCACGGACTATACCTGGTGCAGGTAGCTACACTCTCAGCCCCAATTGTAAATCGGCAGTAGAGGCCACTGTACTGGGTACGGGGCAATCTACATCGGTTGATTAGATTTGTATTGACACCCAGTACCACTGTTTTCCAAAGATAAAACGCGATCTGTTGTAAATAGTATTAAACAGCTTGGTACAGCCAGAAGGACGATGGGGGAAAGGGTATCATCAGGGGAGATAATACCTAACCAAAGTCAACATCTATACTAGTAAATCTACCGGAGAGCGATGTCCCTGGAAAGGGCCATAAGGCATTGCCGTCAGGGGTTGATTAAAATATGAGAGATGGAGAGGGAGTTTGAACTGGAATACAGATGGGTGGAAGGATGTTGAGAGGTCGTTGGGTGTGTAAATTGAAAGCTGGGCATTTTGTCAACTATTTTAAAATAATAATTGCTTTAGTGATATCCCCACAATAAATGCTTTGACTTTGATTGGGCGAAAGGCCGGGGTTGGGAAGAGAGAAGGGGCAAACTATTTACTGGCACAGGAGGGTGTTGCTCCTATAGTAAAAGGAAGAGCTGGCTAAAAATGCCCTTGTTTCTTTTGTTGCTCACAAGTGGTCATTCAAGTACGGTGCTAAAAAAGGGGATTTGAGTAGGTACCTAGTTGGGAGAAGTCAGTCAGTATAATAAACTATAGAGCGTGTGACATGAGTAGGTACCTGGTAGTGCAGCTCTCTCTATTTTAAACAAGGCAGGTGACTTTTCAGACTAATGTGGTGAGTGCAAGTAGAATGGTGAAGCAGAGCATGACTTCTTTTGAAAAGACGGTACCTTCTGACAGCTCTTTTTACCATAGGAGCAACACGCTCCTAGGACAGAGGTTGAGATCCCGGGGTTGAGATACTCTCAGTGGGCTTGCTCAAGTGTATTGATTTTAAATCCAGAGAAATAGAAAAATGCAAAAGGGTTAGTATCAACTTCGGCACTGTCAGCCGTGGAGCTGGGATAAACCTAGACTGGCGACAGTCCCTGAGCCCCGGCCCTGAGCTCTTCTCCCAACACCACTATATATAGAGACCTACTCTGCTATATATTACAGGCCCGTAACTAGCCCTTGTCCTGGAGTGGTTCGATTTTTGATGATGTTGAACTCCATCAGTTCAAGGGTGGAACCCGCCAAAGATTTCATATAATAAATAGCAAATATTTACTTAATTTGTATACAAATCTGTCCTGATTTTAAGGTTTACTCTCTAAAATCCTCAATAATTGTCCGATTTACAAGACGCAAAAACTGACATGTAGCTTATTATGTGCATGCCTTTTCAGGCAAGCTAGGGTGGAACTTTTCTGGTCCATCAGGGGCCTGGGGGAGGCGGTTCGTTCGAACCGACGAACCCCCCCTAGTTACGGGCCTGTATATACCCCTAATCCCTCTCCTCCTCTCTCTGCTCTGCTATGTAGATTCGCTAGAAATATTTATAATGTTCGTTTTCTCCCTTTATTCCCATTCTCTCATAATACAATCTACAGACTTGACCATGTCTAGTATAAACCATTAGCATGGTCAAGGAGATGTTGGGTGTCGGGGGGGGGGGGATTATGAACCCTGGGGTATGAAGTGTGCCAGTAGGCATGATTGATAAATTTACAAACTAGATCACGTTATCTACAAACATGACACCCTACCTGCTGCCATCCACCCATGAGGTAATCAATAGAGATAACACTGATTCTACTCACATGGGGGTTAACCTTTCAACTGCCGCAGATGCAGGAGTGCATCATGATGCACCAATGTAGACTGTACTGGCGAGTCTGCTCGCATTATTTGGGAGTGTATCAACCCCATATGCATGATGCTTGGTTTGAATGCAGCGCTTGTAGCTATTCGCTACAGCATGCATTCTTGTATCATGGCAATCAAGGCGCTTGACAGCCCTCAGGAGTTGAGTCCTTGAATGCATCATAGCCTCCCGCCCCTAAGGGGTTGATGCACCATACCGCGCTGTAGTGAGTTACCCACCAGTGCTTCATTGTGCCTAAGGGAGTGATCAGTTTTTTTAACAACAGGGGAAAGGGCTGCTGGGGAGGAGGGGCCACAATATTTTCGACCCCTTGACCCCAGGGGAGCAAAATTTTTCAAAACCTTGGAAGGGGCTCACAAAATAGTTTTACCTGTTTTCATTGGAAATAACACAGCGTATTGCCATCGGGTGTCTGCGCACAATTCCACCGCCCCCTCCGCCCACCATTGTTAAAAAGTGATCACTCCGTAATCCCTAAT
Source organism: Acholoe squamosa (assembly GCA_949317995.1). Lineage (NCBI taxonomy): Eukaryota > Metazoa > Annelida > Polychaeta > Phyllodocida > Polynoidae > Acholoe > Acholoe squamosa. The sequence continues at coordinate 9,535,331 of OX439035.1, forward strand.
AAGCTAAACCTACCCCCCCCCCCGCCCCACGATCCATCCTCCCCTGACATGTGCCCCTGATACTAGACCTGATAAGTACACCCTGGGGGGCTTACATGGGAGGGGTATAGAGTGTGTCAGGGGGGTATAGGGTGTGTGGGGTTTGTAGATATGGTATGTGGCAGTTACATAAGGAAAGCAGACACACAGACATAGAGCCCCCACTCTCAGCAGCACCAGCACCAGAACAACAACACAAACTTCTTACTACCACAGGGTCTGCTAGACACTCAGTCCTCATAGAGTGAGTGAGTGAGTAATAGATGTTTAACGCCATTTCGACAGCTGAGGTCATATTCATGGCGAGAACTACATTACACAATTTCACAGAGGAATGTGTCAGTGCCCGCGCATATGTGCACCACACAAATCCTCCTCATAGAGTACATCTGGATTCAAAATGTAGAACAGAACCGCAAGTAGGCACATGAACAGAGACAGAGGGGCAGAGCTGGACAGAGAGACAGGATGAGAGCACAAGAGAAGAGGGAGATAGACAGACAAGAGCAACAGAGACAGTGGGAGAGAGACAGAGACAGACAGACAAGGATAGCCAAAAACACGGAGAGAGTGAGACACGTCAAGACAGACAGAGACAAATGAGACAGACAGAGACAGATAACAAGAGACAGAGACTGTCAGACAACGAGAGGCATATAAGAGAGAGACAGAGACAGACATGCATAGATAGAGACAGACAAAAACAGATGGATAGAGGTAGACCAGGTGACAGGAAGAGACAAATGAGACAGAAAGGGCAACAGAGAGACAGAGAGAGACACACACCTAGAGACAGAGAGGCAGAGAGACACACACAAAGGCAGAGAAAGCTCTTCTTCATTGATTCATTTATTTTGCATCTATCTATCTGTTTATGTTCACTGGCATCATCAAGGCCATCCTCGCCTTTCACTATAGAGAGGCTAAATGATAGAAGAGGTACATGATAGTTGGGACAGTGGTCAGCCTGACCGGTCAATGTATTATGATCTGTATACCTTAGTAACTACCATCACAGGGTTGTATGGTGGTGTGGGGTGGGGGGGGGGGCGTGGAGGTTCATAAAGACCCATCGATCCTGTGGTATCATTCATAATATAGATATTGCTATTTATAACTGCCAGTTTTCATATACGTAAAAATATAAAATCAGTGACACAATTTTTCATATATTCTTTTTAGCCTAATCTGCTAACAAAAAAATTTAAAAAAAAAAGAAAGAAAGAACAACGATAGTTCTGGGGCTGTCTGTGCTTCATAATCTTTTTGATACATGCTTCATAGACCATGGGTAAATAACGATCAATTTTTCATCCTCCGGTTTTTAAGGATTGTTTCTAACTAGGGGTTGGGTGCCTAGTTACATATATAATTGTACCTGCATGAAGTGATTAGCGGCAATTACTGATGGAGGAAACAGTGAGAATAGGGAATGACTCATGACATCATTAATAATTATGTTTGTTATGTGTCACATCCTTCTTTCACCACCCGCCCCCCGTCCCAACTCCATCTGCCCCTTCATTTTTTACTCTAATATCTCACTGTCTCCCTATACCAGTCTGTCCGTCTCCCTCCCCCCCTCTCTCTCTCTCTCTCTCTCTCTCTCTCTCTCTCTCTCTCTCTCTTTCTCTCTCTCTCTCCCTCTCTCCCTATCATAATCAATAGATTTGAGCAAGTCTAACCCCTGTTGCATATTGTACTATGTCAACGCATACATTGTTGTACAACATACACGAATGTTCAGTCTAAGAACGAACTGGGTAGATGGGGGGGGGCACAAATAGCAGCTCCCATTGTTATAAACAATCTGTAGGCTGCTGCTATGCATTCCTCCCAACGTGCTCCGCGTGCCTCCATCATAGACTTGCACATCTCTTCAGTTATTGTGCCTACTGGTAGACTGGCAATGCTGAGGCATTTTGTCTAATTTCATTTTACATGTGCACAGTAATAATAGGTGTAATGTGGGAACATCTCTCTCTCTCTCTCTCTCTCTCTCTCTCTCTCTCTATCTATCTATCTATCTCTCTCTCTCTGCTAAAACCCATAGTCCGCTTGGCCTTGGTTGAGTGATTGAACCATACATTTCCTATAAACTTATGCAACAGAGGCCTAGACTAGTGGACTATCCATGTAATATAGTAAATGTAGCTCGTGGCAGTCGCGGATTTAGAGGGGGGGCGCCCCCTCCTTTTTGTCAGTACTTAGGAGTTTAATTACATATTTTGGACCCCAGACCTTTTTCCTTTTGAGGCGCGCCCCCTCCTTTTTCAAATCCTGGATCCGCCACTGGGTGGAAGATAATCAGAATAAGTGAAGGTTTGTAAAGTACTGAACCTGTGTTTGTCACAGTGTTCTATACTCTGTGAGAGGGTGCATCACTATATGTTTGGCCATAAATGTAAACACCAATAGCTGTCTTATTGATCAGGGCTAGTGTGACAAGCTGAACTACACCAATAACTCGTTTTATGATTTTACTCATGCCCCTCCCTCCATCCGCAAAACATTTCAAAATATCCACCTCCCATGTATCCATTTCAGAAACTCCCCTACCAGTGCTGTTGCACAGTTTTATGCATATGATGAAGGGATTATGTATTAGTTATTTAGAAGTGCACCTTTCCGTTCTCCATTTTAGCTGATTTGCCTGTAGGTAGGCACTGAAATACCTCCACTGCGTGAGTCTGCTGCAGTGGAGGTGTGAAACTGTGATAAAGCTGAAACTGGGTAGTGTTAAACTCTCCTTTCTTTGCAAGCTTATTCTGAAGCTATTTACTGGAGGATCCGTACAAACAAGGGCTCATTTTAACAGGCTTGGCTAGACCTTTAAAATGAATACATTTTGTATAAGGTTGAAAGCAGAGTATTTTGCCTTTGACCCCATAGAAATTCAACCAAAAGTTTAGAACCATTTAATGATGAGAAGATCACTGAGCACCTAAAAATAAATAGTTCCCACCTGTTCTATGGTTAAAAATGATCTAAAAAATGTCTACATTTTCTTTTTCTAAGGGGCTGCAGTATGTTTGACAGACCCTGCAGACTTTTTGGGCGAGATTATCTCTGGACACTTGTCCCAACCTCCCCAATGTTGGGCACTTACCTATCAATTAAGACCTTATTGTATGCATTTTATATGATGGGAAACTGATAGCTGTGATAAAAATAAGTAGTTTTGCTTTTTAAATGAAGTTTTTATGTCAATTTAAATGGAAGTTATGATCATTCAAACATCCTGAGTCAAAGATGATATTCTGCCGTGGTTCTGTCAGAGCGCACAGTTTAAGGGAAAAGATGACATCAAAAATTTGCTTTTACATTGTTTGATTATGATAAAATGTATCATTATTTACATTCTTGAGGGTAAATCTTGCTTATCTGAAAAGAAAATTGCCCAAAATAATCATTTTAGTGATCTAGTCTACCTTGGATTCATCTTGCTTGATCACAAAATTGGATCTAAATTAAACTCTTAACTATGGCAGAATTCTGGGTCTGACTTGGTACCTTTGACCGGTCGTAATTCCACTTTAAATTGACATAGAGACTTCATTTAAAAAGCAAATCCACTTCTGTTCTCAAGATCCATCCATTGATCATTAGATAGGTTTAATGGGATAAAGTCTTGAAATATTAGGTAAGTGCCTACTGTAGGGATGGTTGACCAGCCTTAAAATCACCACAAATAAAGATTTCACTTTTGTTGTATATTTTATATGGAGATGCTGACGGACTGACTGACTTTTGTGAAGTGAACTGGTTTATTCATTCTTTGTTATTTATTTATTTGTTCATTCATTTGTGACAACTGTTTGTTTTTTTAGCATGGGTTACGTGCATGTACAGTTGTACACGGCACACGCGCATGCGTGTGTGGTCCCTGTCTCGGACGGGTCTCGTGTGCAGCGAGAGTGAGAGTTGTCTCATGACGTCTTCTGCCTGATTGCCTCCCTGACATGAGGAACGCGCCTTGGCCGTTTTTTACACCACCAGCGCCTTCGGCGCTGGGATAGTGTAAACGGCCCATGTATAAATGTTAGGGACCCTCCCCCATCCTGCATATCTTGCGCACACCCTCCCCCACCCTGCATATCTTGTGCACACCCTCCCCCCACCCTGCGTATCATGGGCACACCCTCCCCCACCCTGCGTATCTTGCGCACACCCTCCCCCATCCTGCGTATCATGTGCACACCCTCCCCCACCCTGCGTATCATGCGCAAACCCTCCCCCACCCTGCGTATCTTGCGCACACCTTCCCCCCATCCTGCGTGTCATGTGCACACCCTCCCCCACCCTGCTTATCTTGTGCACACCCTCCCCCCATCCTGCGGATCATGCGCACACCCTCGCACACCCTCGCCCACCCTGCGTATCTTGCGCACACCCTGGCCCACCCTGCGTATCATGCGCACACCCTCCCCCACCCTGCATATCTTGTGCACACCCTCCCCCCATCCTGCGTATCATGCGCACACCCTCCCCCACCCTGCATATCTTATGCACACCCTCCCCCATCCTGCGTATCATGTGCACACCCTCCCCCACCCTGCGTATCATGCGCAAACCCTCCCCCACCCTGCGTATCTTGCGCACACCCTCCCCCATCCTGCGTATCATGCGCACACCCTCCCCCACCCTGCTTATCTTGTGCACACCCTCCCCCCATCCTGCGTATCATGTGCAAACCCTCCCCCCACCCTGCATATAATGTGTACACCCTCCCCCATCCTGTGTATCATGCGCACATCCTCCCCCATCCTGCGTATCATGCATAAACCCTCCCCCACCCTGCATATAATGTGCACACCCTCCCCCATCCTGTGTATATTGCATAAACCCTCCCCCACCCTCTGCATCATTCATACCCCTCTCTCGGACTGGCACACACCCTCCCCCATGCTGCGTATCATGCATAAACCCTCCCCCACCCTCTGCATCGTTTATACCCCTCCCCCCACCTGTGTATCTTGCACACACCCTCCACCATCCTGCGTATCTTGCGCACACCCTTCCCCCATCCTGCTTGTCATGTGCACACCCTTCCCCATCCTGCGTATCATGCGCACACCCTCCCCAACCTGCGTATCTTGCGCACACCCTTCCCCCATCCTGCTTATCATGTGCACACCCTTCCCCATCCTGCATATCATGCGCACACCCTCCTCCCACCCTGCGTATCTTGCGCACACCCTTCCCCATCCTGCGTATCATGCGCACACCCTCCCCAACCTGCGTATCTTGCGCACACCCTTCCCCCATCCTGCTTATCATGTGCACACCCTTCCCCATCCTGCATATCATGCGCACACCCTCCTCCCACCCTGCGTATCTTGCGCACACCCTCCCCCATCCTGCGTATCATGTACACACCCTGCCCCCACACTGCGTATCATGCACACACCCTCCCCACCCTGCATATAATGTGTACACCCTCCCCCATCCTGTTTATCATGCGCACATCCTCCCCCATCCTGCGTATCATGCATAAACCCTCCCCCACCCTGCATATAATGTGCGCACCCTCCCCCATCCTGTGTATATTGCATAAACCCTCCCCCACCCTCTGCATCATTCATACCCCTCTCTCGGACTGGCACACACCCTCCCCCATGCTGCGTATCATGCATAAACCCTCCCCCACCCTCTGCATCATTTATACCCGTCCCCCCACCTGTGTATCTTGCACACACCCTCCACCATCCTGCGTATCTTGCGCACACCCTTCCCCCATCCTGCTTGTCATGTGCACACCCTTCCCCATCCTGCGTATCATGCGCACACCCTCCCCCAACCTGCGTATCTTGCGCACACCCTTCCCCTATCCTGCTTATCATGTGCACACCCTTCCCCATCCTGCATATCATGCGCACACCCTTCCCCATCCTGTGTATCTTGCACACACCCTCCCCCATCCTGCTTATCATGTGCACACCCTTCCCCATCCCTAAGAGAGTTCAGATGACAGTCTGATTGGTTAGCATGGGCAGGCTACTTGTAGTAGGGTTCAGCAAAGCCTACTTCAAGTAGACAGAGAGGCAACAAATGAGATGACACTAAATTGTTCAACTTGGGACATTTCAGTCTCAGGCCATGCAATATTGCATTTTCTTACAGCTATCAGTTAGGCATTGTGTTCTGTGACAGCACTTGCATGATGTTGCAGTTTGCCCTGGGTGTGTTTCGCTGGTTCCACACTGTTTTTCTCATAAGAGCACATAGCCAACTACGGGAACATCCTACATCGTCGCCGACCAATCGCTCGCCTGCCGTATTGGTTAAGTTGTGGAACCAGCGCCTGAGGCGCTGCTCGCACGCAAAGAAGTGGCGCCACCACGTGCCAAAAGCATTGCAACTTCTACCGTTGCAATTCTGTACTTGACACACAACTTCTACTGTTTTCTTATTCACTGGGTCACTTCCGCTGGTTGCTATCAGATAGAGTGTGAGTGGCAAACTACAGGAACATCCCACGTGAAAGCGGACAACTTCCGGGGTAGCCGTTTTGGATAAGTAGTGCAATGAAGTGTGGAAAACGTACAAACTTCACGTTGCTGCTTTGATTTCAAAGTAGAGGTCCAAATGTTGCCCAGGCTTTAAATGTTGCCCCCCCCCCCACTCCCTATTCAAACCCTGACTGTAGAATAGCTCCGAAAGCAGATCTAGTCCTACTACAAAACTACCAAACCGAATCGTTCTACAGAGGGCCTGGAGGTTACGTGGACGTAAATGCTGCCCTCTCGTGAGTCATATGGTATTCAGGACTGCACTGAAGGGTGTTCTGACTGCTGATTGGTTTAGAATTAGACAGAAGAAATATTGGTAAAATTATGAAAAAAATCACAGGTGTTCCCAAATAGTTAATAAATGGAATAGTAGGTGTGTTTTTATATTATGCCAGGCCTTGGGGATTTTATGAGGCATGCAAAAGTTAATCTGGCCAATGGAGATTTTTAGGCCCAAAATAGGGTAGAATGGCACTCACTGCACATATCATTCCCTTATTTAAGATTTTCAGGGTTAAGCCTATCCAACATTCTGTCAGATTGTGTATGAGGGATGAGTTAACCATGCTATGGTTGAAATTTTTACCAACGAACATTTTAGGCGGCTGTTTTTGTGTGTTATGCTATATAGAAACATAGAGGAAATGGATTTAGTTCCATGTGACCTATAGGAGGTATGGGCATTTTGCCTTCATATTTCAGATCACATTTCAAAGTCATTTTTCTGTTACAGCAGGGCTGGTTTTGTAGGAATATGACCAAAATAGCCACATAAATGGTGTATAAATGAGAAAAACCTTAGAAAATATTGCTTGCGGAGATAGGGTAATTTCCAAAATATTGCAGTTTCTACAAATTGCCCCGAAAACCACTTTTTCTGGACATAACCCACCAACAGAATGAAATTTTCAGCTGAAAATTAACTTTTAGTCTTATTACAATCTTTCTAGGGCTTTTTATGCACAGATGTCTATTTAGGGCCTACCATAGGGACCACTAGCAATGTGGTCAGGTTTGCGGTGTTCAGTCAAAATTTCAATGACCGAGCAATTATCCAATTAACAAGTAGTAATTTGTTCATGAGTGCAGATATTGGTACAATGTTGACAATAGATATTTATAAATGCATACAGCAGAAAAGGCACAGCTAAAGAAATGATCCCCTGATAGGATATCATCTTATAAAAGTTGGATTAATCATAGGCCTAATATTAATCATTTTTCAGCAATTATATGATATTTTCCATGACTTTGTGATTTTCTCTGGGGAATGCCACACTATATCTTGCAAAAGCAATGCCCTCTTCATCACCATGTGACTGCATTCAATACATATATGCAGTTTGGCAGCTCTAGAGCTTTCACTTGTCTAGTGCATGAGTCTTTGATGATAAAAGTCGCTGCTCGGAAACAGCACTGAAAACCAGTAGGAATTTCACTGTGATCTACACATATGGACCCGCTCATATCTTGACATTAAGAAAGGCTGTTACCACCTCACTTCAGGATATGATAGGACAGAGTCTGAGGTTTCATGGAAAAAAAGTTTTAGTTTAATCTGAAGACCCCCTGCCTAATTAAGGTTACGTGGACGTAAATGCTGCCCTCTCGTGAGTCATATGGTATTCAGGACTGCACTGAAGGGTGTTCTGACTGCTGATTGGTTTAGAATTAGACAGAAGAAATATTGGTAAAATTATGAAAAAAATCACAGGTGTTCCCAAATAGTTAATAAATGGAATAGTAGGTGTGTTTTTATATTATGCCAGGCCTTGGGGATTTTATGAGGCATGCAAAAGTTAATCTGGCCAATGGAGATTTTTAGGCCCAAAATAGGGTAGAATGGCACTCACTGCACATATCATTCCCTTATTTAAGATTTTCAGGGTTAAGCCTATCCAACATTCTGTCAGATTGTGTATGAGGGATGAGTTAACCATGCTATGGTTGAAATTTTTACCAACGAACATTTTAGGCAGCTGTTTTTGTGTGTTATGCTATATAGAAACATAGAGGAAATGGATTTAGTTCCACGTGACCTGGAGCAACTCACTCAACCAGGGCATTGACAGTAGGCCTGTAGGATTGACAGAAAACGGTTGTGGGTGAGACGCTAAGATATTTGACTCAGTGAGGAGGGGTTGTGTTTTAGTCCCACGTTTGGTCACAGACTTCATCCACAGTTCCAGGGGTTAGACAACACCAACACGGGAAACAGCTAGCTAGGTCGGACCCCCAAGCACCTGTCCCGAGTGAGACGATATTTTCAAAGTTTCAAACATATGAACCATGATTCATATACATGTACTACTACTATTACCAACACCTTGTTCAACTACATGTAGATGAATAGAGGGCAGACTAGTAACATACGCGGGGACAGAGCAGCCTCATTTCCCAACTTTCTCACCTAAATCCATATCCTCCTCCCTCCCTCTGTCACCTTGTTTCCATAATTTGCCCATGTATGTTGTGGGTTTTTTTTGCCTGTTTTTTTCCCTTTTCCTGAAAAATCTACTGTTAATTAATATGCCAAGTATGACCCTTTATAATTATTGGTGTTCATTGTGAACAACCAGACATTTGGTTGAATACACTTATAAAAAAAATGATATTTAGGCAGTCAAAATTTTATAACTGCCGAGGTGCGGAGAGTTTTCTGGCGCCCCTCTTGATCTATAGTAGCGCAAAGGCTTTTTTGCTAAAAAGAGGGTGAATTTTTTTAGCCCCCCTCAAGAGGGGTCAAAATTTCTTTAGCACCCTCCTCGGGAGAGGTCTGGAAATTTTACGACCCCCCCTTAAACCCACCACCCCCCTGTTGATAAATAATGACCACTCCCTTACTACACCATGTCAGCCCCTCCATGTACCTATACCTGCCAACGTCAACACTCTACACATGGTCCAATTAGCTACTGTGTGCTGCTCTACACCCACATCGGAACTACTAGCACTTGCACTCTCCATAGAATGTGTACACAACCTGCGTTTCCCCACAATTCCCTTCCTATTTCTCTTATATCCCCCATGAACCCCTTGAATTAAGGGAAAAGGGGTAATTTCTATTTAGTAAATAGAAACTACTGGTAACTTATATTAATAAGATCATTTTCTATTTTGCAAGGATTAGATACCATTATATTTACATGTACCAGTTCGGTTTGCAATGTTAAATACGACACATTATTCAATGTAGGCTTTAGTCTATAGAAGCCCTTTGTCAAGTTTCCTTTCCCCACTTTGAAAGGTCAGCATTTCTCATCAAATAATGGTCTTATTTTGACGGGGAAAAATCCATAGAAATGGGGTGGTTTAGGTGTGGTGGGAACGTAGATTGTGTATATGTTCTGTAGAGAGTGCAGCCCCTCCCCCCCCCCACGCCACATACTAATACCATAGACCACCACACACGAAGGTTATCACCTCCATACCTCTCTTGTAAGCATTAACCCTTTATGTGCTAAATAGTGTTTGAACCATTCAAGGACCTTTTATGCATCATGCCCATTGGTCGGCATGATGCACCAATGAAGTGTTGGCTCACCAGAACTTCATTGGTGCATCATGCCGACCCTCCAAGCATGTATCAAGCCTGGTATGGAGTCCATGTGGTCAGGTTGATGCATGAATGCAGTCCTGGATAGTAGAATCATCAGGGCTGCATTCATGCATCATGACAATCAATGGGCATGATGCATAATAAATGCATTAACAACAGCTCATGGGTGGGGGGATGCATGCATCCCTGGTGAGTAACTCACCAGTGCTGCATTCATGCATCATGATGGCCCGCAGGGCCTGCACAGCGTGATGCATGCTGGCGAGTTACTGGCCAGCACAGGGTTGATGCAACAGCAAAAATAGACAATGAAGCCATCATATCGGTATCATCAGTAAAGGGTTAAAGGCGGCATCAAAAGGGTTAAGGACCGTGCTACCGATACTGGTATAGATTAGGTTAGTACCTTTTTCTATCAGTAACTGTTGTTTTTCTTATGTTCCCTGTACATGGCATAGTGTGATGATTGATCATATGGCTGTCTATTGGTAATCAGGATGTATCACTTTTAAGGCTGTGGTCAATTTTTAACAAGTGTAGGTGACAGATCAGGCTATAATATTGTATTTGGCATTTGGAATTCTCATCTGACATTTTCCTTCTTGACTACTGTCAGACCTTTTGGTGTTTTATATGACAGATTTCAAATGGTAGATGTACCGGTAATTGCGATGATGGGGACCAGCCCAGGACAAACTAATTGACAACGGTAAAGGTCACGTGTGGCGTCTGACCGCTGACCCCTAACACTCTGTACAAGGTCATTACAAGGTCATATAGATATGACCTTTACAACGTGCACCTCACTTAGACCCCTCATAACTTTGTGTAACAGTGTACATGCACATGTAGCATGAGCTGATACTCTCTCTCTCTCGCTCTCTCTCGCTCTCTCTCACTCTCTCTCTCTCTCGCTCTCTCGCTCTCTCTTGCTCTCTCTCTCTCTCTCTCTCTCTCTCGCTCTCTCTCGCTCTCGCTCTCTCTCTCTCTTTGTGTCATGCGAATCTCTTCTATCTGTGTCCATGCCTCTGCCTGTCTGTATTTTTGTCTATGTATCTCCACCTATCTCTTTATTTACACACCTACCCTTCCAAATAAATACCCCCCTCTATCGTTCACATAGGTCACACTGTAAAACATCTCAATGGCATATTGACCCATTTACCGTCCCCCTATTGAATGTTCCAAGTATGTATATCTGTACACCCACCCTCGACTTCAATTAGCCCAGACACATGTCCCTGTGAGACCCCCCCCCCCCTTTCCATCCCGACTTCAAACCCCGAAAGACAACCACGTCAGGTAGTATCCCTGTGTGTGCCTCTCACCCTCTGGTTCCATTGAGGGTGGTTTGGAACCATCCCAAGACGTGCATTCATGGACAGTTCACATCACCTGCCTTAACCCCCCCCCCCCCCACAATCCCATCAGCACTGCCTGCCACCTCTAACCCCTATCACACAGTTTAATGTGATGTCCAAAATGCTGCCAAGATGTGCGTCATCAACACCGATTGTCAATTGTTATGTCAGCTTTTATTGTTATTATCATGACGTTGCAATGGGCTTGTAAGTAGGGCGTATATATATATATATATATATATATATATATATATATATATATATATATATATATATATATATATATATATATATATATATTAATAGACCCTACAGCAGTTTCATGGGGGGAAGCGGGCCCGGTATCCCACAAGGAACCGATTGTTTTGTTGTTTTTTTTGCTTCTTTTTTTTTTAAGTTTTTTCTTTGATAAGAACATAAATTAGGGCATTTTAATCCCTCAGGTGCGGTTCATAGCATTTGCCAAAGTTTTAGCATGTGGCTTATATGCTGTTGAGATACAATACAACCCTGCCTCCTGTGTCCCATTCCCTTACTAATCCCCTACTGCCTATGGACACGGGGAAACCACAGGGATCCAGGGGAGATCAATTTGAGTTTTCTTTTGCTATCGGCGGATTAATATCAGGTATTACTGGTCAATCGATTTGAGGTGGGTTTGAAACAAGAGAGGGGGGGGGGGGGGTATCGTGTATAAGTATAGCACTGGACGGGCTTGGGGGAATAAGACGGTAGGGCTGAACATTGGACAACACATTGGACGAGTCCTTGTTAGACACTTCAAATTTATAACGTCTAATTCTACCCAGATAAAAGGGATAAGAACACAAAAACAAGAATGAAAAAGAATAGAGAACATAAAGGAATGAAAGCAAGTATGTGCAAACTACGCACACCTCCTCTTTTAACAGACAGGTACCCTATCAGGGTACCATGAGGGTAGGTGTCAGACTCAGTGACAGGTGAGAGAGGATTGTACACGACACTATCTGACGTGATTAACTCCTATGGGAGTACTCAACCCTTTAACCACACCTTAGTACATTAATGCACCATGCACGTGTCCCCCCCCCCCTAGACCCCCTGAAATTGGTCCAGGCTATGATTCTTAATCATAGAAAACTTGGCCCGAAAACCTACTTGTGCCCCCCCCCCTCCCGGTCTAGGGAGGTTGTGACTCCCCCCTAGACCACCCCTCTGGATCCGCCCCTGGTCCGATAGAGCACATGTTAATTGACTCTTCATGTATCCCATTGGTTGTCATGATACATGAATGCAATCCTGGCGAGTGACTCAACAGGGCTGCATTCATGTGACATGACGACCGTTGAAGATTACCTCTGGAAATATTAGTAAATTAAGTAGACTCACCAAGCCTGCATCCATGCATCATGATAACGAATGGGGATGATGCATTAATGCATCAGCAACCCTTTAAGGGTTTAAGTGCTGAGGTGGTTAAATCATAGTCTACTTAATAATACAGGAACTGATAACTTATCTCTGCTTAGCACCAACATTACAATGTATCCAGGTTTTGGGCGCATCAAGTTGCATGTACTTTTATATATAGAATATATAACATCAACACATTTATAGAGACAGGGCACGTTCATAGCTATAGCCTCAACAAATATTTAGGTGTGGGCTGGCTGACCCATGCCCATCCCATTAATTCTCATCTTCTCTATGTGTCTTTTTTTTTTCTTCCTCTTTTATTCCTTTGATTTACTCTCGTTTCTTTCAATTATATTCTCTGTCTGTCTGTCTCTGTCTGTCTCTCTCCGTCTGTCTGTCTGTCTGTATCTCTCTCTCTCTCTCTCTCTCTCTCTCTCTCTCTCTCTCTCTCTCTCACACACACACACATACACACACACACACACACACACTCTCTCTCTCTCTCTTTCTCTCTCTTCCACTCTCTCACCCTGTCTGTGCCTGTATCTGTCTTGTCTGCGTCCCCGGGTCTGCATCTCTCTCTCTGACTCTGTGTATCTGTCTCACGGGATCTGTCTGCCTATCTCTCTCCTTCTCTGTCTCTGTCTATGTCTGTCTGTCTCTAGGGCTCTTGCTCCATTTATATTTTCTTGCTCCACCTCTCCCCATCCGTCAAAATACAAGGTAGGTCCCTTTTTTTCATTTATATTTGTTCTTTCTTTTATATTATCATTTCTTCTCCTATTTTGCTTATCTCACCACTAGAACCACAGACAGTGGTAGGACCCCAGACGGGTAAAATCGACAAGGGGACAAGGCCACTTCTTAAAATCGACAAGGGACATGGGGGTGGGTGACAAGGGACAAAATCACTTCTTAAAATCGACAAGAGGACAAGGCCATTTCTTAAAATTGACAAGGGACATGGGGGTGGGTGACAAGAGACAAGACCCATTTCTTCAAATCGACAAGGGACATGGGACCCCCCTGTCTAGGGCCCTAGTGGTCTATTGACAGTAGTCGTACAGAGGTGTGTCTATATTGGATATCCCATGATAAATACTGTGTGACATGAGACCGGCCAGTGGTGGGAGAAGGCCACCATAACTAGGTCATGACCTTGGAGCTGCTCATGTAGGTCAATGTTGTTTGTAGGTCAGGAATGAATCCTGGAATGACAATGTCCGCATTGGGTCTGTTTCTACAGACCGCCGTCTGAAACTGTAACGTTCTGTTTCAAGGTTTAATGGACTTGCTCAAGGATATCAATTTCATTCTACCTATCTACTTTTATCTGAAATAGTTACAGGGACAAGGGAAATAGTTTCGGCCCGGGGAGTTTCGGGGCAGGGGATGGGGGAAAGACTTTTGGCCATTTCTGACCACCTTTCAATGATGGCAATTTTTGGGGTTGTTCAAAACTGATGAGGGGGGCACGGTCCTTTTCCTCTCCCTGAATCCCTCCCCTATGCAGCTTGAATATCCACCATCTTGCCTGCTCTTCTCGTCTTCTCTATGGGTGTTCAGTAGACTTTTTGCCTCCCTGTTGCACAATAAGTTTTGTAACTAATGCTATTTTATACCAACTCAGATTAACCTTAGTTCATGGCTTTACGGGTGAGAGTAAGTGTTAAAGCTCATGTTACCCTTTTAAGACGAATACCTACATTCATGCAAAAGGCCGACAAAAGCAAAAGTTGCATTAACCCTTTAAGAACCACTAAAGCAGACCTGAGAGTATCATTACATGTAACTGGTGCATCATATCGAGTACAGATTAACCCCCCAAGCCCCTTAGGATTGGCATTGGTCAGCATGATGCATGAAGGCTAGGGCTGCACTCATACGGCATTTAAAGGGTTAAAGGGTTAAATCTCTGTGGTCACCCAGTGTACAAGCTGTGCCAGCTCTAAAACACCCAAATCTCCATTTAATACCCACCCTGTAATACCCCGTGTTAATGCCCTATGTGAACCCTTTAGTGGTCCGAGATACCTTTAGGTTTACATTCATTTTTTTTTATCATATTTGTCATGATGCACAAATGCAGCACTGCATCGTGAGTAACTCACAGGCATTGTTTAGGTGCATCATGCTGGTCCCTTGATGATGCTTAACTTAGGTCCTCGTGAGTTACCCAGGGGACTGCTGATACATCAATGCATCATGCTTTAAAACACAATTTTTTAATGCGCGTGGTGATGAGAAACCAGTTTTTTTTTTGAGTGGCTGAAAGGGTTGATGCAATCCCAGGGGGTCAGTATGATGCACCAAAGAAGTGCTGGCAAGCAGACTTCATTGGTGCATCATATAGGGTTAAGGACCGCTGGTGCAGGAGTGTATCATTCCCATTGGTCGTCATGATGCACCAATGAAGTGTTGACAAGTCTGTTTGCCAGCACTTCATTGGAGCATCATGCTGACCCTACAGGTTTGATACATATATATATTTATTTTATGTGAATAACTTCTTCCCGTAGAGATAGCATTGCAGGGCCGATCGCCAAACCCCCAGTGGCGTAACGTGTCTCGATCCACCACAGCCGCCGATCCAGTACTGCAGCCTCTGGGCGCATGTAAACATTCAAAATGGCGGACCGGCGCTCGTACGGGGAACTAAGGTACCGGATTTTGATAATTTTTCCTTATTTAAACCGTCTAAAAACATAAAATAAATATAGAACTAAACTCCCCTGGTGTCCTCAGTGGCCGATCCACCCCTCGGGGGGGTCTCCCCCTCAGGCTAACACCCTCGGGGGAGACCCCCCCTCGTGGTGGATCGGCCACCTCGTACACCACGGTCGTTTAGTTCTATCTATATACTCCCGGAGGGTCAGCATGATGCTCCAGTGAAGTTCTTCCAAGCAGTCTTGCCAGCACTTCATTGGTGCAGCAAGACGACCAGTGGGCATGATGCATTAACGCATCCGCGCCCCATAGAGGGTTAAATGGTGCGTAAAGAGTTTGGACCAAAGGGTTAATACCCTGGCTATACCAGCAAGCCCCAGGAGCAAGCCGCACCTTTTATATCCCATTAACTCCTGTGAGCGCCAACTTCAGCTTGACTGACTTTATTTTCATGAACCACACAAAATAAAACAGTCTAAAAGTGGCTTAGATCTCTAAGCCTACTGCCCTGTGGTACTGCCACTTGCTCTTTAGTTAGCCCTTCAAGGGCCGCTGATGCATCAATGCATCATGCCCATTGATCGTCATGATGCATCAATGCATCCCTGGCGAGTCACTCACCAGGGGTTCATTCATACAAGTACATCATGCATGTCAAGCCTCAGAGAGGGTCGGCTGATGCTCCAATTAAATGAAGTGCTAGCGAACAGACTCGCCAGCACTTCCCTATAGTGCATCATGAGGACCAATGGACATGATGGACTCCTGCATCAACGGCCATTAAATGAGTTATTACATTATCAGGTGGCAGAAAGGGGAGGGTGGGTGGGTAAAAAATTAAATCATGTACTTACCAGTTGTTGTGAGGCGTATCCGTCAGATGCGGGGTCCACAGACCAGTAAACATGGTCAAATGTAAAGGTCTTAAGTCTGTCTCTATTGTCTCCCACATCAAGCGCATGCTCCAGCTGAAAAAAAAAATAGAGGAAATATGAAAATAAATGATATAAAAAAATTGTTACACACAACTTCCTTTTTTTAAAATCATTATTACTCTCTTATTGTTTTTGTTTCATCTTTATTTTTTCTTTTGCATTTTTTTTAGATGATTATAAGCCTCTTCTCTTATAGATAGACATGTCTCAACGTAGTATAAACATTTCAATATATTGAACATTTATGGCTTAACATGGATGAGCATTTGGGCCAAATGCTTGTCACATGTAAAGTCATTGCGGCCAGTGGAATCAGTGGACAAGGGCCAAGCAACAGTCTAGACAATTTCAGATATCGTCTTGATATACATTGTATTTCTCGGGAAATCGTCTGTTGGCCACACACTCTAGGAATACCAATGTAGATCGAATCTATGGAAGGACATACCACAACTTGGTATATACAAGATAGATAAATGAATAAAGGATAAAACTTTTGATAAAAATCCAGGGTTGTTCAATCTCTATCACAGACATACACCCTTATCAGGTTGCCTACCTGATCAGGTCTGTTGTGTTATCAGGGCAACAAATAACACACCTGTTCTACCTATGACACCAGTAATCTTTGATATCATACCACCCACACACATGGACCTTAAGTCCTTTAACCCTTTAAAGGCCGTGGATCCAGGAGAGCATCATGCCCATTGGTCGGCATGATGCACCAATGAAGTGCTGGCGAGAATGCTCACCAGAACTTCATTGGTGCATCATGCTGACCCTATGGGGTCGATACATATACTGCCGGTGGGTCGGCATGATGCTCCAATGAAGCGCTTGTGAGCAGTCTCACCAGCACTTCATTGATGCATCATGACTACCAATGGGCATGATGCATTAATGCATCAGCGGCCCTTACTTAAAGAGTTAAAAGTTGTATAAATGCACGAATGCATAAAGCCTAAGACCTAAAGCTTATATGCGAGGATGTATCCCGAATGTGGCTTCCAGGCCAACATTTTGGCAAAAGTTATGTGAGAGGATCAGAAAGGACGCACTCCATCTACAGCAAAAAAAAAAAGCAATAGATCTATAGAATATGGAAGAGTTTAAAAGTTGCAGCACACATGTGGTGTGTTCTTAACTGATCTTAAAATAAGAAAATAGATGAGCAAAAAGTGAAATTGTCTACATACTTCGTATATTTTAAAGCTTTGGAAGGTGCCTAGAAGCAACCAGATAACTATTTCCAGGGAATGTCCCCTGAACTTGGCTGAGGCCAAAACAAAGAAGCTGTGTTTCCGGTAACATGGTCCAAAAAGTTGAGGCAGGTAGGTCTGTTTTTTTTTGGGTTTTTTTTTTGTTTGTTTTTTCATCTAAGGCCTTTAGAAGGTCATACTTTGCCAGGTTTTCGATGGTTATTATAATAAAGGATGGTTTCCTGTATGAAATATGAGAAAATGATGTGGATTACATATCCTGTGAAAAAAGGTTTTCACATGAAACTTTAAAAAAAAAATTTAAAAAAAAAATAAAATTTTGAAAGAAAAAACATTCAAAAAATGGGGACAAAATTGAAAAAAAAATCTGAGGTCGGCCCCTTTTGGCTGAGGAGGGTCGGGTGACTGGAAACCTTTTATTTTTTTGGACTGAAGAGTTAACATATCAGAGTAGTTCAGGTGAAAGGTGGTAGCTAATATATAATGGAGGATGTCACCTCCTAAATCAGCTGTTATTACGTGGTCCAGGGGGGGGGAAGGAGGATAAGGCTCTGTAGAACAATGCACAACACGTACTTATAAATACATGGTGTTGCTGTGTTGGTGAAGGCTTAGATAACCCTGTAACCACCCCCTCACCCCCTCTGCCAATTTGGACATCACTTCACACTGGACCATGACACATCAAGAACGTGGAACCTTGCATTCTGGCACTATCCAAAAGACTCTGGACAGGCAGCAGGATCCAAGATTTCCAATGGCGACAAATGGATGTTTTCTTTTGTTGTTGTTGTTGTTGTTGTTGTTGTTGTTGTTGTTGTTGTTACTGCGTTATGATCTATTTATTCTTCTACATTGATATCCTTACTTCAGCTATGAATTTCTTAATTTGCTGTTGTCTTACTTCCAGATTTTCCCTCTAAAGAGTGCCACCGCGGTCTGCTTATGTAATTAACTGCAAGGGTCATGAAAGCAATAAAGCATCCATACAATTACCCCCCCCCCCAAAAAAAAAAAAAAAAAAAAAATAAATAAATAAATAAATAAAAAATCCTGGACTGCTCACTTTTGGTGGCTTTAACACCCCCTGCAATTTGTATCGCGTGCCAGTATCACATGTAACCCCCCCCCTCCTCCGCCCCCCCCCACATCACTACTCCTCACCTACAGCTAAACACACCCGTATCCAGTATCAAATATTCAACAAGTTATAGGATGCTGTCATAAATACGCACCGTGCTGTCAACTTTGTGACACCTATACATATTGCACTGTGTTATATTGTGACCACAAACTGTCGAGGGGCGTGGGGGGGGGAGGGGGGTTAAACCATGACTGACATGACATCTCTGGATGAGATCCTGTGGCCTTTGACTCTTACACAAGATCTGCCACCATCATCATTATAGAGGGAAAAAAATATCATTTTTGTATTTACATTTTTTCCAGATTTCTTCATGAAACAATGCACTTTCCTCAAATTTTGAGATCACAGCAAAAGAGCTCTCTTTGTTTCACTGTTTTTTTTTTCCATAGCGATGATGGTAGCATGCTTTGGTCCAGTGGTGTCAAGTTTCAAGTTTTAATATCTTTATTTACTAGGAAAATGAACAAGTTCACCGTTGCGACGCTCTTCCTGCATAATCTCCCTAATAAAGGGCTGAGGCCAACAATGCAAAGTTTTTGATATTCTAAGGTCGTCATAGTTATAAAGATGTGACCCAGCGATTATTCTTTACTTGAGAGTTCTTTTCCATGCATTACATGCAGTGTTAGATAGATGTAAGATCATTTCTGTGGACTGCTCTCCATTGGTACATGTATGTGTATTGTAGGCCTAAATCACCCTAGCACAAATGGTAGGTCTTACATTGATGACACAGACTAACTCTTTGTCTTCCTATCCAGATTTTAGATATAGGATATAGACAGCCTCCATTCGGTAATGTTGTTTTTTTCTTCTTTTTCTTCAATATGAGAACTTGGCTCTGAGACAAGAGAACATCAATAAGAATTCTGCAGGTGCCAAACCCCCCCCCCCCTACACACCAAGATAAACTATAACGGACGCTGACAGAGGAGCTCGACAGAGGGGAGACCTATTTACTCGTTTCTATGGCAACCAGGTGGTGGCCACTGGTACCTAAAATCACACGGTGTGACGGACACGGCACCCAGCGAAGGAGCATCCAGCGTCCGTGTAGCGTTCGTCTTGATGACCCGGATATTGATCTCCTGGACGTACTCAACATGCACTCCCTGGTATGTATGCCCTCCCCACCCCCCCGACGATGATGCACACACCCTCACCAACTCACACATGAGCCCATGGACTCCCTTGAAGCTCACAAGTGATACCTCTCCCCTACCCCAAAATACCATGCAGATTCTCTGGTGCTCGCTCCCCTGACCCCATCATTCCTCCCAAAAGGCGCTCAGACTTCCTTTGTCTCTCAATAACCCTCTAGACCCCCTCTTTACTACCAGCTACCTTTGGTAGTGAATGGGGATTGGACATGTTCAGGGGTCTGACTCTCAGTGATACTGCAGGGTTTAGTTAGCCCGGTTAGTCAGGCAAATATGACCAGGTAACAAAAGCCTCATATACAAGTCTATTTTTTTTCTAATTATTTGTAATAGCGTCTGAACTGCTCATTGGTACTTTCAATAGCGTCTTTGCATCCTTTTTTTTCTCTTTTTTAACGATCACCTCTGAATTTTGACAACAATCAAAAGAACATGCTTCATTTCAGGCCTGTGCTACCTTTTAAACCCTTCAAGGGCTACTCATACAGGGGTACATCATACACATTGGTGGCTACTCATACAGGGGTACACCATACACATTGGTGGCTACTCATACAGGAGTACATCATACACATTGGTGGCTACTCATACAGGGGTACATCATACACATTGGTGGCTACTCATACAGGATTACACCATACACATTGGTGGCTACTCATACAGGAGTACATCATACACATTGGTGGCTACTCATACAGGAGTACACCATACACATTGGTCACTACTCATACAGGGGTACATCATACACATTGGTCACTACTCATACAGGGGTACACCATACACATTGGTGGCTACTCATACAGGATTACACCATACACATTGGTCACTACTCATACAGGGGTACATCATACACATTGGTGGCTACTCATACAGGATTACACCATACACATTGGTCACTACTCATACAGGGGTACATCATACACATTGGTGGCTACTCATACAGGAGTACACCATACACATTGGTCACTACTCATACAGGGGTACACCATACACATTGGTCACTACTCATACAGGAGTACACCATACACATTGGTCACTACTCATACAGGGGTACATCATACACATTGGTCACTACTCATACAGGGGTACACCATACACATTGGTGGCTACTCATACAGGAGTACATCATACACATTGGTGGCTACTCATACAGGAGTACACCATACACATTGGTCACTACTCATACAGGGGTACACCATACACATTGGTCACTACTCATACAGGAGTACACCATACACATTGGTCACTACTCATACAGGGGTACATCATACACATTGGTCACTACTCATACAGGGGTACACCATACACATTGGTCACTACTCATACAGGGGTACACCATACACATTGGTCACTACTCATACAGGAGTACACTATACACATTGGTCACTACTCATACAGGGGTACACCATACACGTTGGTCACTACTCATACAGGGGTACACCATACACGTTGGTCACTACTCATACAGGAGTACATCATACACATTGGTGGCTACTCATACAGGATTACACCATACACATTGGTCACTACTCATACAGGGGTACACCATACACATTGGTCTGTACTCATACAGGGGTACATCATACACATTGGTGGCTACTCATACAGGAGTACATCATACACATTGGTCACTACTCATACAGGAGTACACCATACACATTGGTCACTACTCATACAGGAGTACATCATACACATTGGTGGCTACTCATACAGGAGTACATCATACACATTGGTCTCTACTCATACAGGGGTACATCATACACATTGGTGGCTACTCATACAGGGGTACATCATACACGTTGGTGGCTACTCATACAGGGGTACATCATACACATTGGTCACTACTCATACAGGGGTACATCATACACATTGGTCACTACTCATACAGGGGTACACCATACACATTGGTCACTACTCATACAGGGGTACATCATACACATTGGTGGCTACTCATACAGGAGTACATCATACACATTGGTCACTACTCATACAGGAGTACACCATACACATTGGTCACTACTCATACAGGGGTACATCATACACATTGGTCACTACTCATACAGGGGTACATCATACACATTGGTGGCTACTCATACAGGGTACATCATACACATTGGTCACTACTCATACAGGAGTACACCATACACATTGGTCTCTACTCATACAGGGGTACATCATACACATTGGTCACTACTCATACAGGATTACACCATACACATTGGTCACTACTCATACAGGGGTACACCATACACATTGGTCACTACTCATACAGGATTACACCATACACATTGGTCACTACTCATACAGGGGTACACCATACACATTGGTCTCTACTCATACAGGGGTACACCATACACATTGGTCACTACTCATACAGGGGTACATCATACACATTGGTCACTACTCATACAGGATTACACCATACACATTGGTGGCTACTCATACAGGGGTACACCATACACATTGGTGGCTACTCATACAGGGTACATCATACACATTGGTCACTACTCATACAGGGGTACACCATACACATTGGTCTCTACTCATACAGGGGTACACCATACACATTGGTCACTACTCATACAGGGGTACATCATACACATTGGTCACTACTCATACAGGATTACACCATACACATTGGTGGCTACTCATACAGGGGTACACCATACACATTGGTCACTACTCATACAGGAGTACATCATACACATTGGTCACTACTCATACAGGGGTACATCATACACATTGGTGGCTACTCATACA
Organism: Acholoe squamosa; assembly: GCA_949317995.1. Classification (NCBI taxonomy): domain Eukaryota; kingdom Metazoa; phylum Annelida; class Polychaeta; order Phyllodocida; family Polynoidae; genus Acholoe; species Acholoe squamosa. The sequence continues at coordinate 9,558,092 of OX439035.1, forward strand.
GGGGTACATCATACACATTGGTCACTACTCATACAGGAGTACACCATACACATTGGTCTCTACTCATACAGGGGTACATCATACACATTGGTCACTACTCATACAGGATTACACCATACACATTGGTCACTACTCATACAGGATTACACCATACACATTGGTGGCTACTCATACAGGAGTACATCATACACATTGGTCACTACTCATACAGGGGTACATCATACACATTGGTCACTACTCATACAGGGGTACACCATACACATTGGTCTCTACTCATACAGAAGTACATCATACACATTGGTCACTACTCATACAGGATTACACCATACACATTGGTGGCTACTCATACAGGAGTACATCATACACATTGGTCACTACTCATACAGGGGTACATCATACACATTGGTGGCTACTCATACAGGGGTACACCATACACATTGGTCACTACTCATACAGGAGTACACCATACACATTGGTCACTACTCATACAGGGGTACACCATACACATTGGTCACTACTCATACAGGGGTACATCATACACATTGGTCACTACTCATACAGGGGTACATCATACACATTGGTGGCTACTCATACAGGAGTACACCATACACATTGGTCACTACTCATACAGGGGTACACCATACACATTGGTCACTACTCATACAGGAGTACACCATACACATTGGTCACTACTCATACAGGGGTACATCATACACATTGGTGGCTACTCATACAGGGGTACATCATACACATTGGTCACTACTCATACAGGGGTACATCATACACATTGGTGGCTACTCATACAGGGGTACATCATACACATTGGTCACTACTCATACAGGGGTACATCATACACATTGGTGGCTACTCATACAGGGGTACACCATACACATTGGTCACTACTCATACAGGAGTACACCATACACATTGGTCACTACTCATACAGGGGTACACCATACACATTGGTCACTACTCATACAGGGGTACATCATACACATTGGTCACTACTCATACAGGGGTACATCATACACATTGGTGGCTACTCATACAGGAGTACACCATACACATTGGTCACTACTCATACAGGGGTACACCATACACATTGGTCACTACTCATACAGGAGTACACCATACACATTGGTCACTACTCATACAGGGGTACATCATACACATTGGTGGCTACTCATACAGGGGTACATCATACACATTGGTCACTACTCATACAGGGGTACATCATACACATTGGTCACTACTCATACAGGAGTACACCATACACATTGGTCACTACTCATACAGGGGTACATCATACACATTGGTGGCTACTCATACAGGGGTACATCATACACATTGGTCACTACTCATACAGGGGTACATCATACACATTGGTGGCTACTCATACAGGGGTACATCATACACATTGGTCACTACTCATACAGGGGTACATCATACACATTGGTGGCTACTCATACAGGGGTACATCATACACATTGGTCACTACTCATACAGGAGTACATCATACACATTGGTGGCTACTCATACAGGGGTACACCATACACATTGGTCACTACTCATACAGGAGTACATCATACACATATAGGACTATAGGACTCAGTATGGAGGCCTAGTGGAGCCGCCACTTTGAATTTCGCCGGTTGAGGTAAAACCCACTGATAAGACATGATACCTTGTCCTTGGAATCACCCACTTGCAGGGACATGCTGGTGCCATCTTATCAGTTCTTATCAGTGTGTGTCGCTGGAACCAGCTTAAGACCAGCACACTGACCTCATTTCACAGAGGATATTGTTATCTACTACTCATAATAGAAGGGTCCTTTGTAATAATATGGCCATAGACTCCTTTTCTTATTGTTTCTTTTGGAAAATTGACAAGGGTATGGGCCTTTTGGGGCTAGTGTGTGTAGAAAGGCGCGGTATATATGCAAGGATGGTCCTTACTGTTTCAGGCAGATTTATGTGTGCAGCAATTCTTGCTGCCCCTTCCCAAGTGGGCAAAGGTCTTGTTGGGTGTGCTAAATATACTTTTATATATACTTTTACATAGGGAAACTTCCTTTGCTGATTGGGTCAGATCCCCTGAACCTCCCCATTCCCTGTTTACCTAAGCCATTGCGATACATCATCATCATCACACTTGGAGCAAATGCACTTTTTTTATGACTTTTAAGACATTGAAGAACAGTGTACATAGGATGACGTGAGCGAGTGTCCCTCCGTCCCTCCATTGTCCCTCTAGCCTCCTACTATTAGCATCCATGGTCCCTACGCCCATCATCATCCCTGTTCCATCAGTCGGCAGGGTATGGTATTACAACAAGCCATAACTGAGTTAGGGACAGAGACACACACCGCTCACCACAGATTCACTATGTAGTACAGACTCTACTGGTGTCTGAGAGAGGTCTGTTTGAGCCCCTGCCAACATTTGAATGTCAGCCAATGAGCAGGATGTAGGAAGATGCAGGTCAGCAACAGGCACCGCCACCAGGCTCACCTGATGCTGCACACCAAGACAACGGTCTCCTCTTATCTATGGATGGTGCGGTGGGGGGGGGGGGGGTAGGGATGGACTGAGAAAGGGTGTGAAGAGAAAGAAAGAAAGGAGGAAAGGGAGAAAGGGGAAAAAAGAGGGAAGGCAGCGTGTGGAAAGATGAATAAAATTTTAAAAAAAGAATAAATTGAGGAAAAAGAAATAAAGAAGAAAATGAGCCAGGAAAAATATGAGTTTGGCTGGCGGAGCCTACGGGGAGGGCGCAAACGGCCAAACTGAACAGCACGAGTTCTACATGTCTATGAAACAATCACCAACAGATATGCATCTTCCAGAAATTAACATTCATTAAGACAAAGATATTAAGGATAACTTGGAATATCTGACTAGAGTTTTCTACCCCACCATACCCCGGTACATGTGTATATATGAGACCCCCTGTGGCTTCACAGGCTGTTCCGTCGTGTTTATAGTCTCCCTTCCTATATTTTCTGATTTATTTCAGGATACTCAGGAGTTCAGATTGGTTTTCCTAAATTAGGGGTCTCTGACGTTAAACGCTGGTAGTAATGAATGGGTTTTCTTTCATAATATACCCCCCACCTCAACCCACCCATTCCCCTCACCCACCCACCCAGTGACTCAATCACAACTAACGGTTACATTACATATTACCTTGTAATGAGGGACAGGTCTAAACATGTAGCTAGACACATCAATATGAAATGAAGGTCTACAATTTACATTAGACAGGAGGGAAAACACACAGGTGAACTACATGGTATATACAACATCTTATAGGTTAATACCGTCACGGTGTTAACCCTTTAAGGGCCGATGAGGAAAACGTGCATCATTTGTCGGCACCAATCATTGGCGCATCTTTCCCCTGGGGGGGGGGGGGCACTCACTATATATATGTCACTGACAGGGGTGTGTGGCTGGCAAGGCCACTTTTTGGCCAAAATCCTTCACCAAGGGTCTAGTTTTGGTCAAAATCCCTCTCATCAAGGGTCACTTTAGCCAAAATCCCTCTCACCAAGGGTCACTTTTCTAATATTTTAACCCAGCACATCCAAATAAGTGCCAGTTTTCGTATTTTTCATCAAAATTTCTGCTAAATATGTTCAATTTTGACAAAAATTCCCCACATAAAGGGTAAATTTCAAGATAAAAAAACTTAACCGCACACATTTTCTACCAAAATCCATCTCAGCAAGGGTCACTTTTTACAAAATCCCTCTCACCAAGGGTCACCTTTTACCCGAAATCCCTCTCACCATTCCCATATTGTCCGCATGATGCACCAATGATCCGTGCATCATTCTGTATAGGAGGGTATCAACCCCATAGAGTCGGTTTGATACATGAGTGTAGTTCTGCATGGTGGGTAGACTCATCAGGACTGCATTCTTCCTAATACCAGGGTGCACCTTATAGACGAACAGATCAATTCATTCTGAGGAATTCAATTCAATTGAATTGCTTATAATAGAAGGGAGTCAGGTGCTAAACCAGGGTGCGCCCTGTACGCTAGGTTATTTGCATGTTAGAAACCTAAACTCTGCTTGTTTTCTAAGCTAGGTAATTTGAAGTGCCCTTTAACCAGCCCTTATCAATACATGCATAGCATGGCTGCTTCTATCACAGGTAGTCAAGCTTGTTGACGAGGGTAGACCGGGGAGCCTGGAGTAGGTGGCCGGGAGGGAAGAGGGTAGGCCCGGTACGGAACAGGGCCGCCTACATGGCGGGAAAATGTTTCTGCACTACTTGGAGAGGAGAGAATGACAATCTAGGGGGTGTGGATGGGGGGTCCCCTATGTCATATGTCGATTTTAAAAAATGGCCATGTCCCCATGTCAATTTTAAGAAATTGTCATGTCACCATGTCGATTTTAAGAAATTGCTTATGTCACCATGTCAATTTTAAGAAATTGTCCATGTCCCATGTCACTAAGCCTAAAATAGCCCATGTCGCCATGTCGATTTTAGTGGTCCACACCCATAATCTAGCTTCTTTAGTTGTTGTTTTGTGTTATCAGGGTACTCACCTTGATGTTGTGGATGCTGAGGGTGTTATCATCCACATTGACGATAACACGAGCACCCCTGGAGATCTCTCTGTAACAGAAAATATACAAGTTGTATTAAAATCATACTTAGGGATCATATCAAGAAGCTTATACTGTACAATCATTGATCATATTGAATGTAGGCTTACATTACTGGACGGCCTTGATGATGTAATGTAGTATAGCGTAGGTTTACCTGTAAGTTCTATATTGGATAACATGTTTCATATGCTAACTGCTTAAATATTATGCCATTGATATATCTCAGCTTGATTAAAATGCAAGTGTTGTTTGTATCTAGCTACATGAAGAATTATATTCATCTGCTTCATATAGTCAAATACTGCCCCCCCCCCTATCTCCTTCACTATTCTTCCCTTTGGTTCCCTTTATATATAACAGGTTCCTATCACAGTCTCTTGAATCAATGCAATTTTGTCCAGTTGGAATTCCTAACCTTAATTGCCCCCCCCCCCCTATATGTACAGTAGAGGTATAGTGTTAATATTACGAAGTCTAAGAGCATTGGGTGTGTAAAAATACATTTGATTTCTGGACTCACTCTCCCTGACTGCATTCATGCACATTCCGCCTACACATGTTTGACGCACTCCCAGAGGAGTCGGTATGATACACCAATGCAGTGCTGGCGAGTAGACTCGCCAGCACTGCATTGGCGCATCATGACGACCAAAGAGCACAAGCCTACATGCAACATGGTGCCCTCAAGGGTTTAACGTGTTCTGTGTACTTTTGGCAGCGGTTGATTGGTTCTTGTGAGTTGTAGGCTTGTTACATAGAGGAGAGTAGACCCCCTACAGAGGTGTGTGAACGCCCCTAACCGTTAGATATAGGGTAGTAGCTGTTAACAGGCAAGCTAAAAAGATTATCCATGTAACCTGCCATGGGGTATCCTTATTGATAGAATTCTTGTGGGTTATTGTAGTTCTGCCAAGGGAATTGGATCTGCAGTAGGAGTTGCCTCACTAGTAGTAGTAAGCCACTGTAGTAGATTTAAATACCACCTTCTGGCTACTTTTATCAACTGAGGTATTACATTGCTCTCTCGTTACCTCTACTTGTTTGGAATGGCTACCTCATTTACTTTATATTATCACTGCTGAAGTATGCCTATGTTATTAGGGATACTCTGGGCTCTATCACTTTGTATTGATATGCTGAGATATGATGTCTTTTTCCCTCCCTGCAGAGGCTGCAGAGCCGTAGAAAGCAAATCTTCATTGGGGGGGGGGGGGGGGGCCCAGAGGGGGCCCCACCTCAACTACCTTGAATTATCGGCTCAAGCGCCTATACATACTTATATAAAATTTGTAGAGAAATGTAATTTTTGATGAATTTTAGATCTGATTTGAGGGTAAGGCTCCCATTTCCCCTATCCCATTACTATATGAATCTAATTCGAGATGGAAAGTTTTAGCTCTTGTTCAATTCATTATGAATTCTTGGTAAATTTGGGGGGGGGGGGGGGCCTGACATACTCAGGCCCCACCTCCCTCATGATTGGGGGGCCCAGGCCCCCCTGCCCCCCCCCCCTTTTCCTACGCCCCTGACTCTGGCTCTCTCCCTCCCCTAACTCTCCCTACCGTCTCTCTCTCTCTCTCTCTCTCTCTCTCTTTCTCTGCCTCTCTCTTTCTCTGCTTCTGCATCTCTCTCTCTCTTTCTTGTCTGTCTCTATATCTTTGTCTCTGTCTGTTTGTCTCTCTCTGTTCGTCTCTCTCCCTCTCTCTCTCTCTCTCTCTCTCTCTCTCTCTCTCTCTCTCTCTCTCTCTCTCTCTCTCCAGCCTCTTCCTCTCTCTCCCTCTCTTTCTGTTTATCTCTGCCCCTCTTTCTCTCTCCCAGGTCGGAGAGGGGAGAGAGAGAGGCAGGGAGTCCCTGTCTCTCTCTCTCTCTCCCCTCTCTGTATCTCTGTCTGTCTCCCTCTCACACACTTTTTATCTAGGCTTATCTTTGTCTCTGACCCTCTCCCTGGGCCTCTACAGTCCGCTGAACCTCTCTAGACCCCGGGTCTAGACCATCTTGAGTGATCCCCATTCTCCCTATACACGTGCATTCAGGCTAGGGGGTTCTGGATATTATGAGGATGAGGCGCCCACAGTTTCAGCAATTACTAAGAGTACTTGGACCTACCTCTCATTCAAGGGCCTCACGCGGACCGCCACCTTTACATTTGACGACATGTCTCCTCTCTCTGGTCTCCAGTCCAACAACTCAACAAAACTTTATAAATAATAAATTAGAACAATAATAATACAAGTGCTCCAGACTCATATTAAATGGCTGTAGCAGCTAGATCCTAGATGTAGTAGATTCACTGTAGTTGTAGAAGTAATATCCAGGGCTCGTAAATCCAGTGGTAGTTGTAGTCCCGGTGGTACTTATACGTTGGTAGTGGGACCCCATGTTGAAGGCGGAAGCTCTGCCCACCGTGTGTGAGGCACCTCTTTACTCACTTCTCTGCCAGGCCGACTCACGAGCTCGACCAGTCCACTGTGTCATGTCACGGGGGTGGCGGGCTGTGTGTGTAGTGGGTGAGTCCATTGGGTCATGTTAGAGGGGTGGGAGGTAGGTGCCAGCTGAGGAGTGAGTGGAGTTCGTTTGTGTGTGGGGGTATGTAACTTGGTGTTAGGAGTGTGTGTGTGTGGGGGGGGGGGGGGGCTTAGAACATCCTTGTAGATGTATAATGGTAATAAGAGCCATTTGATTATAATAACTTGGATTACCGATCCGCCGCTGGGATTCTTTTTGCCTCTGGCCGCTGGGATCCTTCAAAATATACTGGGGAAAAAAGAGAGAAATGTCCATGTTCATCACCTAACTACCAATATTTTCCTCCTTCCCATCCAGCATGGAGACTAGAGGAACTTTTACACTCTATGCTTCTAGTAAACTTGCCAAATTTTACCTTTGAGAGTCAAGGTGAAATTCATTTTTTGCCTCTGGCCACTGGTATTTTTTGGGTGTGATTTGGGATTTTTTTTTTTTTGCCTCTGGCCGCCGGAATTCTGAAAAAAAATCCGTAATCCAAGTAATGATAACTACATGGCCTAATCTTTATGTCATGGCAGATACGATCGTTACTATAGATTTGTACTCGAACAGCTGTATTCAATGGGGGCATGGAATACAATATGCTTGTATTCAATGGGGTCCGCCATCTTGGATTTTGAATGGAGCTGAGCTGGTTTTCTTTATCTAAAAGCAAATTAACCCCATAGGCCATGACATAAATGCAAATTTATGTCCACTCCCATGGAATATTTTTGCATCGATATGATGCAAAAATATTCCATAGTCGTGGACAATTGCTTATGTATTAATTTGTTATAAGAGGGAGCAGATATGTCCTTCTTGTGGAGGTATGGCATGTGTGAAAGCCAGTTCCAAACATGCACAAGAGGTGGCGCCACTGCACGAAGTGTTTCTGCTCTTGTGCCTTTTAGGTCTCAGAGAAGGAATTGGTTCTGCACTATAATTTAATGTAGCGCGAAACGCAATAGCACCCATTGGAACTTGTTCATTTTTTAAAAAATCACCCCAGAATTAATAGATACATCCTTCCTTCATAATATAGGCTGACTTAAAATATAAATTGACCACGAAAATCCATCCAAGCTCATGCAATTCAAAACTATCACCTATCCAAGCTTTTTTTTCCTTTACAGAAAAGGTACCAAACGTGTATAGTTTGAGTATTAAAGATCGTAGATCGTAAGTCTCTAAGTGGCTGTAATCTGAATAATATATATATATATATATATATATATATATATATATATATATATATATATATATATATATATATTATTCAGCCTAATATGTCCCGGCTGAGGAGGCGCCCACTCACTGACCCACCCACCTCCTTACACCTTGTTGAACTCTGTGATATGTAATAGCTATACTTTAGGAGTAGGCAGTAAGGAACAGCTACTCTGGTATGTCCTTATTAATCTAGCCCCTTTAAGTACAGCATTGTGCTTTAATGCTAATAATGGTCACTGCTCTTTTAGGAATATGTCATGAGTCCTCATGTATAAGATGCAGACCAACAACTAGGGGGTTGTACGTTCAAAGGGGGCTCCTAAAACCCTGGTGGTCCAAAGATATTCCACCCTAACAGCAGGCCTAAAAGAGCAGTTAACAAGCTACAAGACGTAGCAAGGTTTTTTTTTTTATTTATGGTAGAGACTTTGGAAATGACATATATTAATCTCTGTTCTGACGAATGGATTTTCAAAAATTAATAATCCCCACATTCCTTTATACCACTCCAGTTTTGCCACAACCATTTGGATACCGGCTATTGCCGTCTGAATGGCTCCCGGGCCGACAGAAATTACCAGACTACCGGACCAAATGTCTGGCTGTCATCACCACAATGAAAACCTAGACTAATAGAAAAATGATCAGTGAAGATGAGTTTAGGTGATCTTTTCCAATAGATGACCGAAGGTGATCTTTTTGAGTACCCTATTTCTGCCACCAGGGGCCTCTACTATACAATTGTGTGATATATATAATGTATACTCAAGGGCATGTATTGAATTATAGCTATAGTGTGAGCTTTGAATAATTGAATATTCAGACAACATGGGGAATGAGAACATTAAGAACAATGTATTTGAAAAAAAATATTTTGTTAGAATGTAATGAATGTAAAATAGATGCAGTCTGAACTTAGACACCTTTTCTGTTCAAAGGTTTCATCCAGAATAATAAGGGAGTATGCACCTATCAGTAAAAATGCAAATCTATGCCATATGGGGTAAATTCCCAAAGATTGGATATGTACTTCAAAGAAGTCCCTATCATATATGGGGGGGGGAATTCAAAAATAGTTCTAAAACTTCTTTAGTCCAAATAGCAGTAAAAGAAGAGTAATAGTAATCAAAGTGATCACCCTTCTCATCATTTTGATGACTTCATGTGTTGCTCAAAAATCGAAGAAAAACAAATCAATATACCTTAAGTGATCACATATGATCACCCAAAGATGACAAGGGTGCTCCCCCAGTCCTCGTCATATTGATCACCCTAAGGTGATCGCTACTGATCAATTTTTTTAACCACGTGTGGTTAAAAAAAGTGATCAGTAGCGTATATTTCCTGCGCAGACCTTGGGGCTACATGCCATTTTTTATGGCTTTCAAATCAGATTATTAAGGTCTTCATAGTGAAAAAGAAAAAAAGCATTGACATAGTATGATTTTTTCTCAGAAGTTAATAAATTTCTGAGAGTTATGATAAAAATAGAATGTATACTCGCCGTATACTCTTGCAGGACTGAATAATTGTGAATGTCCTGCATGGTGAAATTTTTTTCAGAAAGACTGCCACTCTCCGGGATGGGGGAAGCCTTGTGAAGATTTCAGAAAAAAATCCTCCCCCCCCCTCACCCAAACAGGAGTTCAGGCCGCGGCTTATATGCACGGTACTACGGTCATTGTGGACGTGGGCGTGGTGTGGTGGCCACGTCCATGGTTAACACATGGTCAAGTTGTATAAGACTAAAGCTTTATATATCATTGTATGGGTGATTAATCACATAACATGAGGGAGTCAGAGGTGAAGGTAGGGACTTTGGAGGGACTAAAGCGCCTCAAGCGGGGCTTGTGCCAGTTCTGATTGGAAGTGAATATTTTAGACAGTTTTGGGGTCATACATGCCCAATTGGCCCAAAGTAACATCTTGAAGATTGAGATATTTACCTGCTATTTAAGGTCACTTTGTGAGTAAGCAACCAAGTTCACTACAAAAGTATATACTGATCAGATCTCCATTTTGTGTCATAGTTCCGACTCCCTAAAACCACCTCTCACCCACAATCCCAGCAAATTGTCGTGAGTCCTCATCAACCTGTGTGAAGTGGCTCACACATGTCGCTAGATGGAACAGGACGCCATTATAGCACTAGATCACCAGGAATAGCAATTGCTATGCCACATGAGTCTAACACACAGTGGCGAAAGATGACGGAATTAAATGAGTTATCACTCAAAAAGGAGTCACCATTGATGACCAATCATGGCGACAGATGACGACAATTTGCTGGGATGTGTCAAAATAAGTCTTTACCCTCAAAATCAACATACCATTCATTAACCATATGGGGCTATCTGTTCACTGTTTCTTTTCGTATGGTAATTCTCTTTTGTTGACCTCAAATTATGAGTGAACCAGTCGTTAGATGTATGCCTAACAAGAAGGTAATCCTGTTTTGAGTGAGGGTGAGCCCCGTGGCGGGGGCGGGGGGGGCGGGATTTGGCTTGAGGTTACGTGGACGTAAATGCTGCCCTCTCGTGAGTCATATGGTATTCAGGTCTGCACTGAAGAGTGTGCCGGCTGCTGATTGGTTTAGAATTGGAATAGAAGAATATTGGTAGCATTATGAGAAATATCACAGGTGCTCCCAAATAGTTGATAAATGGAATAGAAGGTGTGTTTTTTATATTATGCTAGGGTTTTGGGATTTTATGAGACAGGCAAAAGTTAATCTGGCCAATGGAGATTTTCAAGCCCAAAATAGGGTGGAATGGCACTCACTGCACATATTGTTCCGTTTTTTAAGATTTCCGGGGTTAAGCCTATACAACATTCTGTCACATTGTGTATGAGGGATGGTTTAATCATGCTATGGTGGAAATTGTTACCAACGAACATTTTAGGCGACTGTTTTTGTGTGTTACGCTACATAAAAACATAGAGGAAATACATTACCATAAAACCCCGCGTATATGCTGCCCCTGCGTATATGCAGCACCCTGAGTTTGTGAATTAACCTCAAAATATAAAAAATTCATAACTTTTTTTCTAACCAATGGATTTTCAAAATTTAAAAACCTATGTGCCCCTGAGGTGTACCCCTACCCTCCTAGACCAATGAGAAAGTTGAGGGAAGGTATGAGGAGAAGCTGCAGCTATCTACCCCCCACCCTCCCTTCCCTCCCCTGTGCTTGAAATGGTCTAAAAGCCGCGGCTTATACGCGAGGTTTTACGGTAAGTTCTCCGTGACCTTGAGCTGAGTGTAGGAACTATTTTCATTCCATTGGTAGGCCGTGCACTCCACCCTGCAGCCACCTGGTGGAAATCACCCTAACTAAACAGTGTTCATGTTTAAGCAACTCGATCGTTGCTTACCTTCAAAGACCCAGGAAGGCGTTTCATAAGTTATACGCTTATCATTATCAGGTTTTTGTATTACCTTGCCATTACACTACATTTTGGTCTCAAAATAAATAGTAACTTTTCTGACCGACCTTAATTCTTCTTTATATTCTCAAAATCAAGCCTTACAAAATGTATTCTCAATGTTGATTGGCAGTAGCTAAAGGAGCTTTAAAGATCTGGGTACTAACTGACAAGGTAATACCGTATTGACCTGTATCAGCGGCCAGGTGCTCATTAATTTCAAGTAAGCTCTACCCCCCAGCGCTCATTCACGACCAACGCTTATTCAAGACTTAGATTATAGTATATTATAAAATTTCAACACCCCTGAGTAACCTCCCTGTACCGCGGCGCTCATTCAATACCCGGTGCATAAATAGGCCAATACGGTACCTCATATGTAAGTATGGTACCTCATGTGTAAGTATGGTACCTCATATGTAAGTATGGTACCTCATGTGTAAGTATGGTACCTCATGTGTAAGTATGGTACCTCATGTGTAAGTATGGTACCTCATGTGTAAGTATGGTACCTCATGTGTAAGTACGGTTCCTCATGTGTAAGTACGGTACCTCATGTGTAAGTACGGTACCTCATGTGTAAGTACGGTACCTCATGTGGAAGTACGGTACCTCATGTGGAAGTATGGTACCTCATGTGTAAGTATGGTACCTCATGTGTAAGTATGGTACCTCATGTGTAAGTATGGTACCTCATATGTAAGTGTGGTACCTCATGTGTAAGTAGGGTACCTCATGTGTAAGTGTGGTACCTCATGTGTAAGTGTGGTACCTCATGTGTAAGTGTGGTACCTCATGTGTAAGTATGGTACCTCATGTGTAAGTATGGTACCTCATGTGTAAGTATGGTACCTCATGTGTAAGTATGGTACCTCATGTGTAAGTATGGTACCTCATGTGTAAGTATGGTACCTCATGTGTAAGTATGGTACCTCATGTGTAAGTATGGTACCTCATGTGTAAGTATGGTACCTCATGTGTAAGTATGGTACCTCATGTGTAAGTACGGTACCTCATGTGTAAGTATGGTACCTCATGTGTAAGTATGGTTCCTCATGTGTAAGTACGGTACCTCATGTGCAAGTAGGGTACCTCATGTGTAAGTATGGTACCTCATGTGTAAGTATGGTACCTCATGTGTAAGTATGGTACCTCATGTGTAAGTACGGTTCCTCATGTGTAAGTACGGTACCTCATGTGTAAGTACGGTTCCTCATGTGTATGTACGGTACCTCATGTGTAAGTATGGTTCCTCATGTGTAAGTATGGTACCTCATGTGTAAGTAGCACCATAGGTTGAAGACTCACCCTAAAGTGCTGATCCCACAGGCTTAAATCAATCGGATTAGCACTAATCTGATCGATTTACCGTAATGGCCCGTATAAGCACCGGGTCTCAAATAAGCGCTGGTATCGAATAAGCGCAGGGTACAAGGGTTTTGAAATCAATCTTAAGCACTGAAAACAGTATTCAAATAAGCGCCTGTCTTGAATAAGGGCTGGGGTAGAGAGATATTGAAATAAATGAGTGCCCGGGCGCTTAAACGGGCCATTACGATATGCCTGTTGAATCAGCACTTAGAGACGGTGCTATACGGGATGGCTAGCTCAACTGCGTTGGTCAGGTCATTTTTTGTTGTTAATCCGACCGATTTTTATATAGCAAATGTACAAAGAAGGCAAACTGTTAACATTAATAAGAGTACAATTTATATACAGTAATGTGCATAACCAGATTAATGAAAGGACAAAATCGTGGGATTAGCAAAAAAATGGACCCGAACGGCACAGTGGAACCAGCCCTTTACTCAGAGTAGGTGCTATATGACATATGGAGCTTCATGAGAGTAGTTTAGTGCTGTTTTATATAATATGATATCCTTGCCTATATGGACTTAGCAGGATTAACTATTAGCCAATGAGATGATTCCAACTATTCACCTCTAGCCAACCGGTACCCATCTGATAGGTCTTATCAGTAGAACTAGCCGGTAACAAGCTCCAGCAACACACAAAATCTTTTTCTAAATATCTTAGACTGTTGGCCTAACATTTGTTGGAATTGCTAAGGCAAGTTGGGAGTTTGCAAGTTGCCAAACCACCAAAGTGGATATATGAGAAAATTGAATTTCCAGAGAAAAGGTGTTTCCATTCTTCTTCCTTGCTCCATCGATAACATAATAAACCTATAGGCTGTATTCTGTTAAGTCCTATGCCAGGTTGAATGGTGAAGGCTTTATCATGTCAATAGTCATTAGAAGTGCCATTAATTTCACATCTGTAGGCCTTACCATGATAGACACTTCCCACAAAAGTCCTCACGCAAACCACACTGCCACCTGGTGTGAAGAAATCTACTAACCCCTTAGACAAAAAGACCGCTTTCTCTCTTGGCTAAATCAAACCAGCTTGCCTGAATAGGTTGGTGAATACAACTAACATGTTAGTAAAATATTACTAACATGTTGGGCATTTTTCCTAATCAGTGGTTTTGTCTAGGTTAAATTAGTATTTACTAATTTGGATTTTTTCCTGTGAATGTCCACGCCCCATGAGGCAACATGCTACCTCGGAATAAGCTACACCCTGACTTAGCCTATGAGCTACACCCTGACTTCGCCTATAAGCTACACCCTGACTTCGCCTATAAGCTACACCCTGACTTCGCCTATGAGCTACACCCTGACTTCGCCTATAAGCTACACCCTGACTTTGCCTATAAGCTACACCCTGACTTCGCCTATAAGCTACACCCTGACTTCACCTATGAGCTACACCCTGACTTCGCCTATGAGCTACACCCTGACTTCGCCTATGAGCTACACCCTGACTTCGCCTATGAGCTACACCCTGACTTCGCCTATGAGCTACACCCTGACTTCGCCTATGAGCTACACCCTGACTTCACCTATAAGCTACACCCTGACTTCACCTATAAGTTACACCCTGACTTTGCCTATAAGCTACACCCTGACTTCCCCTATGAGCTACACCCTGACTTCCCCTATAAGCTACACCCTGACTTCGCCTATGAGCTACACCCTGACTTCGCCTATGAGCTACACCCTGACTTCGCCTATAAGCTACACCCTGACTTCGCCTATGAGCTACACCCTGACTTCGCCTATGAGCTACACCCTGACTTCACCTATAAGCTACACCCTGACTTCGCCTATAAGCTACACCCTGACTTCGCCTATAAGCTACATCCTGACTTTGCCTATGAGCTACACCCTGACTTGGATAGGCCTTGCATTTAAGATGCAACATTATGTGCGAGGTTTTCCATTACCATTATATCAATTTAACTGACTTAAAGTGTCTTTCCCTGGAGGCTTAGTGTCTGTACCCAGGTACAGAGAGAACGTCCCAGTAAATATCTGCATGGTTCAGTGAACGTAGAGGGCCTTCCTTGTCTACCACTTGTAGTCTAGTGCTGATCACCTGCACTGGAGGCATACAGGAGGCTGTTGCGAAAAGAATTGGACTCATATTCTCACTGTAGCTATTTGATCTTCCAATTCTCCGCTCTTCCCCACCTTGACAATGGACTGGGAGAGAATCAGTTTCTGAGAATTACAGCCTGACTCTGGACCACTCTCATACAACTCCTCAGAAGGCTGTTGCGAAAAGATTTGGAATTCAATTCTCACTGTAACTAATGTATCTTCCAGTTCCTCCCGATTCTCCACCCAGGGAGACCAATCCCCACCTTATACTGTAATGGAATTGACTTACTCTGAATTAGACTGCATTGCAAAAAGTTGAGGGACTGGTTCCATGATTAATTCCACCTGAATGCTTCCCATAGTCGAAAGGCCTGGAGGGTATCTCAAAAAGATTGGGAAACCAGTTCTCACCGTACCTATTTGATCCTGCAGTTCTCCTACATTTCTCACCCTAAGAACACACTTCCCTGCTTGACCTCTGCTACAAGTTAACTGCACGGAAATAGGTCCAGTTGCAAAATAAGAGACTGGACCCCTCCTATACTAATCCTATCACTGACTCGCTTTTTACTGTACAAGAGGGAATCCACTCCAGAAGGTCAGTGAGTTCAATTTTGAAATTAGCACCTCCGACAGGATCAATTCCTAATCTTTTTGAGATACCCTCCAGGGAATTGGCGAAAGGAATTGTCTGGGAATTGGTTCTCGATTAGGAAGCATTCACCAGTTCCTGACCACTCCTAAACTACTTCTATGACCAATTATCTTTTGGCAACCCAACAGGGAATTGATTCCCTGAGGTCAGTCAGTTCCATTTTGGGAATACCACCTCTGACAAAATCGTTTCCAAATCTTTTTGCAATAGCCTGCTGACCAATGCCCTTTTCCAAACACACACAGGAATCAATTCCCTGAGGTGAGTGAGTTCCGTTTTGGGAATAGCACCTCCGACAGAATCGAATCCAAATCTTTTCACAACGGCTCCAGTGTATCTCTGAACGTGATCAGAGGCAGACATTAGACATCTCAAGTCTCAATGACTCTGCCAGCTTCGTTTGATATGGAAATCGGCAGTTTTAAGTAGAAATACACGGTGGATGGAACTGAAAAGGAGTCATCGATTATAATGTACTGAGAGAGATATCTGGCCGATTTGGGAGGAGATAGCCTCACTGAGGACAGGTAGGCTTCATATGGAGGCTTTTACCAGCAATTGGCCTTGATTCATAAGTGATATGCCATCCACAAGCTTCTCCTCTGTATGCCAATTGGACATAACTATAGGAATGTACTAATGGAAACAGTATATACATTTTACACCAAGAACTGAAGCACCTTGAATTGAGTCTCTGGTGCAGTCGCCTCCTGGGCTGCTTTAGTGCCCAATCAGCAGTGGCGGCGGAGGGGGGATGCATCCCCACACCTTTTCAGGTTTTACTACAGAATAAATTGCTTATTCAGCAGTCTTACTTATTAAGAGAAAATGGGCAATATCAACTCGGCCTATAAGGCCTCGTTGAATACGGGCAGAAGCACTGAGGGGAATGCGATCCAAAATTATCCCATGGGAGTGGACATTTGTATTTATTATATGGCCCTACGGGATGAATTTGCTTTAAAATCAAGAAACACAACCATATTTACTGTTTTTCAAAGTGTTGAGTCGTCTGGTTTGTTTTCATTCACCATGACACCTTGCTCGACAAAGTAGGTCACATGATACGGAGCTAGCCGCTGCTTTTAGTTTCGATATAAATGTTCCTTGCGCAGGGCAATATCTTCTTTTTCAACATGGTGCTAATACATAGATATACCTTAAACAATTCATAACATATTATTTAACTAGTTCAATCATTCTTTTCTTGCGTAAAACTTCTAATAACCATACCTAAATACGAAACTAATTAGCACTGTATAAATTTCAAAATGGCACCGCTGAATATGCGAGGATCATATTCCACCCCCACATTGAATACGGCGTAAGTAGTACTTATCTATAGAGTCGTCGATATTAGCCATATAATAAAGCATCATGTAGCTAATATTCAATTCCAAGCTCCAACTATCCTAGGAATCATAATAGTAGTTTCTTTTCCTGGTTAGAAAATCGTATTCCTACGTCCCTTTGATCTTTTCTACTCAAAAAGTATTTAATGTGCCATTTACGTCATTTTAATATTGATATCAATATCGATTATGTGTTAAGCCCTGGTTCCACAGGTATAAATCAGTTGGACTAACACTAATCCAACCATTTTTTCTATACTTTTTGCTACTTTATAAATTGTCGGTTGAGGGCTATTCCGATTGTACGCCTGTGGAACAAGCTCCACTGCATCGGTCAGGTCCATTTTCTGCTAAAGTGCTGGTTTCACAGGCATAAATCAATCATATATCATAAATCATCGAATTGGGGATATTCCGACCGATTGTATGCCTGGGAATCAGGGCTTAATCCAACAGATTTTATATAGGAAATGAATGGGAGAAAATAGTTGGATAAGCAGGAAATCGACCTGAGCGATGCAGTGGAACCAGCCACTGCATGATATTGGCGATATCATGCCTGTCATACACTATTGTATATTATTGTGCAGTACACCTAACATACATAGGATACATCTAAAACTGTATCGTTGGGTCATACAATTATAAGTGATCACTTCCTTGTTCAGCGAACCATGCTGTCACTGCACACGACTCGGAATGACCTGGGGTTAGCAGAATCCAGCCGCTGGGGTTAGTGTGCCGATTTATGTATAGGGTAGATTAACCTAAAGACGGCCGTTCCTGTGCAGATTTTCAATCAGGTGTTTGTAGTTGCTAATATCCCTGGAAGTTTTGGGTCTTCAGATTTCCAAAATACACTGAATGAAAGATAATTGTTTGGGCTTTTGTACCTGTTTCGAAAATCCATTTATATATGTTATTTCTAGTTTATCACCCTTACTAAACGACATTTAGTTCAATTTCACCTTGAGATGACCACTTTGCACCTAGAGTTGACTACTTAATATCCACCCTTTTGATAAGGCCCTTTTGATTAAAACATCAAATTAAGGATTAAACTAGTTCCTTAAATATATATGAAATAAAATAGCATCATTAAAGATACTGCACCATAAGGAAAATATATGATTTAGAGTGGCTAAAATAAAATGAAAATTGGAACAATGGCATGCCCATTGATATCTTAAATCTCATCAAAACAGATTATAAAATCAAGAGCTGGGTCATTATAGTGCATATTTCAAATTGATTAAAGCACAGTTAAAACGAAGCTTTTTTAATGCAGGTTTAGCATTATCACCTCTGTTTACTGCTCTCAGTATCACAAACTTCTAGTAGTAGGATTCCAGTAAAGGTTGAAATGTGTGTATTAGAACATCATCCAGGGAAATTTTGTATCCGAAACTCTTCTAAATATGAATCTTTGGATGTAATGCTATATTATAAATGGTGTCTATTCAATGAAATGCATAAATAACTCAGTAAGGGGTGGTCTGCTCAAGGTGAAATTGTGGTCATCTAAAGGTGAAATTGGTATGTTCTAGGAAATAAGTCCTATACAGAAAGTATTTAACATTTCTGCACTTTTCCTAAATGCTATCATTTAGCAAAGATATTTATCTATGCCTAGACTCAAAATGTTGTATAATGGGTCAGGTCGTCAGAAAGTGTAAGATTTTGCCTTTGAAGGCCCTGAAAAACTAATTTTCTAATTACTTTACATAACCTTAACAAAATTGTCAAGATACATCTCCTTAGCTCAGAAGACCAAAAAATATCGATCTAGGCCATCCGGTTCCATTTTTATTGCTTGTTTTGTGTGATGTAACGTCCGGTACCAAAATAATGAAATATGGAGGTAATTAAAGTTGCTCTCAGTAATATAAGAATGTCCCATTATGCATAACAAACACATGAAATAACAAGGCCAATATGTCTATTATTGACTTTAATTACAGAATGGAACAAAATTTGAGTTATGCATGCACAGTAGACTGCCTCCTACATGATGATAAAAGTACCGGATGTTACGTAACGTCCGGTACTTTTATCAGAATTATTTCACATAAGCTGCTCTCATATGGAGACAAATGCTGGTAGACACACAATTTCTTCACCAAAGTAGGGGATGATAGGGCCCTTCATATGGGTAATAACAAAGATTTTGAAGCTTCATTTTTTCCATGTTTTATAACCAATTTAGATTTAGGTACCGGACGTTACAAATTACAGATTTCCATTTTGAAAGACACATCATGAAAAATTCTCACTTAGTAACATGTCCAAACCTCATGGAAATGATACCTATGATCATATACAATACAAAAAATAACTTTGGGATACTCCATAGTGTTCTTTATTCAATACAGGACACTTGTAAAAAATACAAAAAGTATAAAAAAGAACAAATTAGGCCGTTTTTTTCACTTCGGCAGGCTATAAGTCCTAAGGTTTTTGATGGGTGACCACAAATTTACATTTTTCTGTTAGCCCTAAGTGTTCTCTATCAAATGAGTCTATGTAAGACAAGATTGGTTCACAACTTCTTTCTCCAGAACCATAAAAGTCCAAAATGACCCAAAAACACAAAATCTACTGCTTCCTGGCGACCTGACCCATATATATATGGGAGCACTTGTCATCTTCAAATTATCGAACCAAAGTTGGAGAATTCTGATGTGAAATGACCAGTTGGTCATGATAAAAACCATTGAAACATGGGAACTTCAGTGTATTACCATACAATGACAATTACCTCTTATATTCCAGGACATCATTCTATGGGGTATTATAACACGTCTATTTCAATAATATTAGGGTTTAAGACCAATGCACTTCATGTGAAAGTGAGAAAAACTGCTGCTTTCCACTATAGTACCACACATTTCAATAATCATAACAGAATCTTTTTATTTGAGGGAGAGGCCATCAAAATACGGTATTATGAAAATAGGGTAGTGTTTTTCTTTAACAAAACCTCTTGGTTTACACGTTATGACATATATCTTTACATTGGAGATTTAGGAGGCTTGGAGGGATAGACTTGCAGGTATTGACATAAAAAACCCGCGCTAATCTTTTTTTAAAGTATTTCATTGGGTATGTGATACAATATAACAAGTATATGTACTAATCAATGCTACCTTCTGCGCGTTGCAGTCCTTCCGCTAGCCCCCCTTACATGCATTCATTTGACTATTTCTAAATAAAGATGTTAATATCCTAATTTACCCAGTGATACATGGAGCGCAGCATATACAAACACAAGTAACACTTGGTGTAGGTAGTCCGGGGAGTCATTTCTTAATAACATACTATTCAGTCCATGGTGATGTCCCTACTATAGGTTACTGTACTAGAGGTCCCACCTATAGTAGGCAAGACCATTTCACAATGAGCAATAGTACAGATCACCTTTTATACCTCTAGTAAGAGACACTACTATTTACTGGTAATCTTTTACCTGTAGTAGGCTACTAAGTAGATCGTACAGAAGTGAATAGTACAGGTGATCCAGGTGAACCACAGATTCAACCTGGTAACCAGTCCATGCCCATGATTGTACCCAATCCTAGAATAATAATGAGTCCATATAAAATACTGGGTGGCACCAAAGGTTTAAGGACTTATGCAACAAAGCCTTTAGTTGATTCTTTTTTTTTTTCACAAAAAGTGTTTATTGACTGCGCCACTACACGAGCAGGTGATGATAATGCAGTCAAATTTGATTTATCCAGTTTTCCTTGGTTTCAACAAATAGAGATTATATTTTAAGAAGTATGATCTATATTTGATAGATAATATATTGATAACTTGCCAATAATCAAGGAACTCTACTATCACACACAGTCACCTATAACTGCATTATATTTATGCTAGTTGTAGTTATTTTCAACGATGGAATTACCTTCTGAAAATAGGATGCATCACATCGAATTAAATATTTTAAAGAACAATTCTTACAAACAATGTTGATGAAATACATACACATGCACTTGGGAGGTATAAAAACACATTACAGGAGATTGAGATGACCTCTGAGGGTGTCTCAGCTAAGTGCAGTTGTAGGCGACTTACTAGAGGTTAGATGGAAAAGTATATAGTACAATGTTGTACTATTTACCCCTACTATTACATTATGAAATGGGTAAGTTTTAACTATACTAGAGGCTCCTACTATCATCTTTGTACTAAGGGTGGGGTCCTACTATTCACCCACATTTGTCTACTAGAAATGCAAATCACCTCTAGTTGAGACTTGAACCTATAGTTGGCTATTAAGAAACGCCGCTCAGCTCTATTTGCTGACTGCACTGAGAAAATATTCTTACTCACTTGAGTCTGGATCCAGTCAATGTCGCCAAAATGAGTATGGTTTGAGACTCAGCCTGACACTGGGATGATAATCAGGCAGAGCCAGAGTATCACCCCAGGATCAGCCTCAGGATCTGCCAGAGTATCACCCCAGTCTCAAATCATACTCATTTTGGCGGCATTGCCTAGCTGAGTCTGGATACAGACTCAAGTGATCGAGTAAGAATATTTTCTCAGTGTGCTGTGACTCTATCTGACGAAGTGCTAAAATCCCCAACATTGAACATGTCCTAGACTGTCTGAGGTGTATCTATAGTACTATATAGTATATCAGTAGGACAGATTGGGTTCAAAGCTGCACTATAGTGGTGAAATATTGTTATTCTGCTTGATTAAAAAGGTTATTTTGATCATGGAACTACTTACAACTGCAACCATTATCATCTCTCGCCAGTCATTATAGTTATAGACACAGTAAGATAATGGTAATGCTTTAGAAACACATGCAGTTATAAGCCTACAATCACTATTAAAACTGCTATCATATCTCCTTATGACCGGTTGTAAACATTACCTGCTTCTGAAACACCCCACTGGTCGTCTGCACCATGCATTGTGGGATACAGCCTGTGGTGGCTAATTAGATGCACATATCATTGGGCAACACAAGAAGTAGACCCTATGTTTAGTACAGCCCAATGCATGTATTGTGTCATACCTGCTTATACCACTATTCCGCCACCTGCCTTACTGTTATGCCCTCTCCTACCAGTGCATTATGAGAGCATATATGCACATGTTCATTTTAGGGATTTTTTGGATATACTTTTTCGAGGTCAAGTTGGACTAAGAATATTTTGGGAGAGTGTTGAGACATACAAATTCAGTCTCGCCATTGTTTCAATGTGAAAAATCATCCAAACTCGTAGGAGAATTGAACCCCGGCTGCAGTGGAGATAGGCGGAGTCCTTAGCCATAGCGCCACACTGTACGGTGATGAAATCCAATGTGAAAGTAAATAAGTTCTAACCTGGGGTCCTAGTCCTATGCTTGCACTCAGTTTTCATCTTGATTCCAACCTTGTCATGTTATAATATTAAAATCCCAAGAAGTATTTGATCCATAGATGAGGAATGCATGCTAATTTTCTCCATTTTTTCAATATAAAGAAGAATCCATTGATTTTTCAAGCCGGTCCGACATTTTCAGCGTCTTCCTCATATGACGAGAAGATGACCTATATCTACATCAGGGCCACTGACACACTTTCATCGGACAAGGAGGGAGACGTGAATGGTGGACCGCGACTCGCTTACGATGGAAAAATGTCATGGTTGGATTTGATACGAAAAGTGTGTGTAAACACAGCAGTACAGGTCCCGGCAAGGAACAATGGCTTCGCACAGAGCGACCTGGGGCATATCGCTTGCACTTACAAAATGTCTTCTTGTGGCTATATTCTGTGGATATCAGGTAAGAAATTAATACAAAATGGAGGATATTGCACTCGCCTCCGGCTCGTGCAATATTCGTCCATATACAAACCTTGGTCTGTCATATTTATGCTATATTGCATTAATATAGGTGCAGTGGTACAGGTGTACACTGTCCCAGCTGTATAGAGGTTTCACCTAGTATACTTACCTGACAACAACATATATACCATACACAATCACCCTCTGAGTCTGACTATGCATTCAGCTAAATATAACTTTGGCTGAAGACATTTGTGGGAATATTAGGTGTTTGTCTACCACAAATCAACAACAGCCCCACTAGCTCAGGCAGTAGAGAGTTGGACTCCCAATGTCAGGTATGTGGTTTCAAGTCACCATAGGCCCACCAGGTCAATACTTTTTTTTGTAAGACATGTATAGATGTATTAAGAAATAGCCAAAAACATCAGCTCTGATATGAATATCTTAGTTTCTTTGAGCAGTTGTTCATTACAATTATTGTAGAGGTATTGATAGCAATTTACTAACACAAACATAATCTAATAAAAAAAAAAGACAAAATGAATTTCAGAAAACATTTTTTTCATTGAGATGATTAGAACCCCAGGACCTTAGATAAGAGTCCCAGATAATAACCACTATACCAACTGGCTTGCTATACACAAAGCTGGCTTATACATGGGCAAATTCTGCACCAGAAGGTAATACTTTGACAGCATACAGCAGTACCTGTCAAACTGTACCTCCACCTGGTGTGTACATCTAACAATAGGTACTTTAGGACCCTTCCCACCATGCATGGGGCAAAAGACCAGAGTCTAGGACGTTAGTACTTAACTCTGGGACCAGTTTGGGATCTATAGTATTATTAGATGATTTGGTGTATTAATGGCATATGTAAACACTAGGGGTCAGCACCTCCTTACCCATGATCAAAAGGAGAAAGCTCATTGCCTATATTTGACTTGAGGAATTTCGACAGGGATAGATACTCTAGAATTATTTTTAAAAAAATGATAATAAATCAACCCAAAAAAGGTAGAAATAAACGAATTGCAGATATGGATTGTCCTCGTACTACGGAGCCATGGAAAGGACATCTGTTTTCTACCTACTTTCTTTAGAGTTTGTTTCCGCAAGTTTGATTTTCATTTCTGCAAGTTCTATTTTCGTTTCCCCAAGGTTTATTTTCGTTTCAGCAAGTTCTTTTTTCGTTTTCGCAAGGTTTATTTTCATTTCTGCAAGTTCTATTTTCGTTTCCGCAAGTTTAACTTTCGTTTCCGCAACTTTTTATTTTCGTTTCCGCAAGTTATATTTCATTTCTGCAACTTTATGTTTTGTTCACATTCTCAATTGATTGACTATGCACAAAGAAAAACTATTAAGTTGTGGAGACAAAAGTATAAATTGGGAAAACAAAAATTAAAGTTGTGGAAATGGAAATAAAGGTTGTGGAAACGAAAATAAAAGTTGCTGAAACGAAAATAGAACTTGCTGAAACGAAAATAAAAGTTGTGGAAACGAAAATAAAAGTTGCTGAAACGAAAATAGAACTTGCTGAAACGAAAATAAAAGTTGCGGAAACGAAAATAAAAGTTGCTGAAACGAAAATAGAACTTGCTGAAAAGAAAATAAAAGTTGCGGAAACGAAAATAAAAGTTGCGGAAACGAACTTCAGATAAAAATATGTAGAAAACGGATGTCCTCTCCAGGGCTCCGTATATTCCACACAATTCTCACGATGCCTTCAATAAATTCTTTAGAATTATGTTATCCTACCTACCAACTTGGTGCACAGAAGCAGGCTCACTCCAATATGGCCAGTGTTATTTTTCTACCACTACCCCCAGTGGTAACAGTGGAAAAAATGAATAGTGGAAAATCAACAGCAGTCACCATTTCATAGTGAGGTATCACATGTCGAAGGAATAATGGACTATGAGAAGGTCCTATAAAATCAAAAAGATTGGCCAAAACTGTCATCGCATTGGAGTTATCAGTAGGTTGGTAAGATGAGAACTATCTCACTGGTCAAAAATACATCCCGCTACCCTAGTGCATTTGAGGTCAGCTGAACATGATGCACTTCCTAAAGCCTGCTGTGAATGCACTTAAAATTCTCTGGTTTCATAATGAGTGAATGCAGCCCTGGCAGGAGTTGTAGTTTTTGCATCATGACAACCTTGTAAGATGGTCAGCACAATGCACCAAGGACCCATTTGCCAGCCACTCATTTGGGCCCTGTTGAGTGAATTAGTGTTCATATAACCTTTTTGAAGTTTGTTTATCAAAAGTTGATCGAAGGGTGTGTGTTGATACCATATGCTATTGTTTTAGGTGGCGTTGTCCCCTGTAACCATGGAAACATTCAAACATAGCCGCCATCTTGTTGGTCTTCTGCTGACCCTTTCCCTGACATGTCAAATTGTGGTAGGTATTTATAGAGTTATTGTCTTTTGACATTTACCTAATGTATTGGCCTTAATAAACATAAACATCCCGCGACTCATAGATTTCTAGCCCCCATCCCTCATTCAAGACATGTGCTTATTCAAGACTTACTGTAAACATAGATACATTTCGCGTGTATTAATTTTCACGAATTTGCTGAAAAAGACATTTTCGCGTGTATTTAAATTAACAAATCTCCCAATTTATTATTTTAATAGTACAGAAGGGATAATAATTCTCATGGAACGAGTTAATATAAAGACTATGACTTGATAATTATTTTGTTTTATTTTTGTACAAATGACCCGTGCAGTGTGCGTCCAATGCACATTACACCTAACTGTAGGTATGAATAAAGCTGTCAGTGTAGCATCTATCATTTTAAACAACAAGCCCATGTCCAAGGAGACTTTACCTCTCACTCAATTCAAATTTTCACATTGTACTTAAATTCTCGAATTTTTAATTTCAGCGAAATTCGCGAAAATATGTACAGCGCAAAATGAAATACGATTACAGTAGTTTATAGTGCATCGTTTAAGTAAGTGGTTGCTGTACGACCGGCACATATTCAAAACCAGACCGCGGCTAATTATATAAATATACACGAGTGTATATAGTTCCATATATATATATATATATATATATATAGATACATATATATATATATATACATATATATATATATATATATATATATATATATATATATACATATATATATTTACCAGCCGTCAACATTGATACAACTTTCTGCCCTAACCGGTCATATTCTGTTTAAAATTACTGATATCATGGATCATTTTGATTCCAGTATTCACAGGTGGTCTGTGACCCTGGCTACCACATAGAGGGCTCAGTGTGTGAACGTAAGTATAGACATCTTTCGTCACCACTGACTTATCCCCTCCCCCCCCCCAAAGAACAGTGATTTTTTATATATGCTCTGTTGTTTTTCAGAGAATTGCATATGACTTTACCTTTGACAGGGTATTGAACAACCTTCTTATCATTTTGCAAGTAGTTAATTTAGGTAGAGCTCAAATATCCTTTATTTTTATTTCTAATATCAATCCAAAGTCAGCAGGAAGCATGGTTGTAGCCATGGCATGTCCCTCACCAGGGCTTCATTCATACGAGATAGTGATCACTATTGCTATCAGAAATAGGAAGGAAGGATGTTGTTGATGGGCAAGGTGTAGTACAAAGCCTTTGAAAGATTTGTTATAATTACAGTACTACCTCACACATAGAGATTATGTGACAGGCTCCAGTTTCGCCTTTAGTTTTTCTGTTGTCTCATTGTACACCTCACAGTATGTGAGGTGTAAAAATAGTAAGGCATCTGGAATGCTTGTTTTTATTTTGTCACCTACAGGTGATGTACGACTGGTTGGTGAAGAACGTCCCCAATATGGCCGCCTCCAGTTCTGGCACAACGGAGCCTGGGGCGAGGTCTGTGGTGAGCCAAGTTCTGCAATCGCTGAAGTTGTCTGCCGCCATCTTGGATTTCTTCATGCTGTTGGCAACCTTGGTAGGCTCTTGCAATATGATTTGGGTTTGTAGTGATGACGTCATCTCATGTACTTGATATATTTAGAAATGGTTCTCCAGTAAAATCTTCATTCTTTCTCATCCATCAAAAGGATAGAAATCATGTCAGCTTTTCTTATCAAACTATTATCATTTGTTTTGTTCCATCCCAATGTTATATGTAATCCTTCAAGTCAATTGAAGTCAACAGCTGAACACATTTCTTTTTTGATAACATTAATCAGCAAATAATTTACAATACATTAATAGTGAACATAGCAAAATGTATAGTTCTTACAAGCATATTGAGAGACCTAATTCTATATTCATCCTTGTCTCTCAGCTCAGTTCAATGGACATGCCGACGTGTTTGGTAAGCAGCCATACATTTGGATATCGACATGCTTAAGTTGAGTTTGATTTTTAATCAAATGAAAATTATTCATATTGCCAAATGATATAATTCTATAAAATAAGATTACTGGTATGCACACGTGTACACTTTCAGTGTGACAAAATAAATGCATAGTTTTGGTTTACTGTATATAGCATAACGCCCACTTCCAGGGACAAGCTGTTTCCCTCTTATCAATCTTTGTTCAGTGCATGTTGCCAATAACCAGCTCCAGTTCTGCTTACACCCAGTGCAGGCCGGTGCCATGTGCATGGGATTGCTTGCCCTTTTTAGACCTTATTGCAATTTAAGTAAATTAAACATAATCTGTAACTGTTGCCAATTTCCAGTGGCTGACAGCACTGATGAATACAGTGAGCAGAGTATTGTGCTTCAAGATGTTATGTGCACCGGTGAGGAATCTCTACTTAATGACTGCAATGTTACAGTTTACTCAATACCGCGACAGTCATCTGATGGATGTGAACTTAATAACAGCTTTATTGATATGGAATGCAGTAAGTATGTCTTTCTGTACATGAGGGAAAAGGATAATTTGCCCTTAATAGTATAGCTACATATTCAGTGTACTGAACACCATTAGATATTGTTGGTTATGTATTTCTTAATCAAAGGCCATCATTGCTCATCAGGACCTATGAGGATAGCCAGCTCTGGAGGGTCTTGCCAAAAGAAAACAAGGAAGTGTGTTTGTAAATCTTTTCAGAGAGTGCTGAGGAAAACATGCAATGCCTAACTCGTTTTCATTGTATTGACAAAAAAGTACAGCAGAATGAATGGAAAACATTTTTTGAGGTGTAAAAAAACGTGCACGTTTCATCTAAACGATTATCCAAACAATCTTTTAGCAACACAAAAACGTGGACGTTTTCTTTTGTGGTTCTCATTTCATTTTTGGCAAGACCCTCCAGAGGACTCTACTGAGACTTTGGCTAGGAATGCACTTGTGGTACTACTTTCTTCAACCTTTAAAATCAACTCATTTCAGATGTCGTGCGTGCTAGAGATTATCCTTTTTTGCCACAACACCGGATGGTGGAAGTGTTTAATTATGGTTGGAACATGGTATGTGGTCATGTAAATATTTGGGGACAAACAGAAAGTAATCTACTGGGACACTGGTTTGGGCAAGGTGAGTAATATCATGGTTAATAAGCAAGTATCCCATTACAATCATATGCCACTTCATCCATTTACTGGAATATTTCTTTCCTAAATGTTATAAATATAGCAGAAAGTGCCTTAAATTCATTTCATGAGATTCTATTTCAAATGAAAATTACTTTTGATTCTAATGTTCCAAATAATAGTGTGGATAATGTACCAATTATATTAATTGGTCCCTCACCATGATAAATATTGCATAGTGTGGCCATTACAAGATTGATTACTCCTGTATGAAATGATTTATATTTTGTTTTATTCATTCTCCAGATTGCCAGTTGGGGCATCAGACCCTAGACTTTAACTCTAACTCTAGTAATTTCCAATCTGTTTTCCACTGTGTGAATTCCCCAACACACTTGTTTGACTGTTACCAAGAAGATACAAACTGCAGTACAATAACTCATGCAGCTGTTGTCTGTTCTAGTAAGTAGTCCTTACAATAGTCCCATGTGTTAAGCAAGAAATTCCCTTCTCATCCTCTGTAGATGAAAAACCTTTCAAGCATCTACAGGCTAAACCCCATCAAATTGCATAGGTATCAATTTCGATGACACAATTCTAATTTATACTTGTAGCGAGCATGTACATTGAATAAATGCAAACTAGTTTCGCATACTCTAAACATCAGCTCATCAGGCGTAATGAGAATTTATTTTATTGGTATTACTCTTAGATGAGCTGTTCTTATTTTTAGACTACATGCCTACGAAACGTGCTCTTCTAATTCCTCTTGTCCTTGACTTATGTGGATCTTCATCACACAAAATTAAGCAAACATCTACATATAAGCTGCAACTCATGTGTGGATTAGATGAGAGGATTATCACCACATTTTTGAAAGACCTTCTAAATTTTGAAGGTGATTTCCCAAGTCTTTGTGCATCATGATGTTAACTGCACACAAACAGTTATGCCAAGTAAATGTTGTTTTTTTTTCATGGCAGGTGAGGTCCAGCTGACACCATTTGGTACAGCAAGCCTCTTATATAGGGCGCAGGTGTATGAGGTGTCGATATGTAACAGTACAGTGCAGGGTTACATGAAGGGTTCAACCTCTGCTGCTGAGAGCATAGCAGCTGTAGCTTGCCTTCAAGCTGGATACCCAGGTTAGTCCATGGGCATTAACATCAACATCTACCTATTGCTATATGCTAAAAAATCCTTATCTGCATACAGTTTATCTATCGACCGTTATCATGAACTATATTGTAGATACCTTTTCAATACTATAACCTCCTACTTTGCATATTACACATTGCAATGCCCTGCAGCACCTAGGGGTGATCCACTAGTCTCTTTCCGATGGCGAGTGCTGATGTACGACACACCATCCGACAGTTGTTGCAGATATCAAGAGTAGTTGATATTTGCGTTTTCTGTTGGACATCCCGTGCCAACCACTCTGCTTTTGTCAGAGTAGTGGATCTAAAGCTACAATCGACTCACTGTCCGACCCCAAACGTCCAACAAGAAACACAGCTTTTGTCTTAGTAGTGGATCAAGGGCTTTAGTCTATAAGTTCCGATTGTCTCTCAGACACTGATCATGCTTCAAATCCACAAAGAAACTGATTCCCTTTCACCATCCTATTCATGAATACATCCTCTGCCTCTAGTAGGATTCATTCTCAAAATGAAAAGCTGGTCTTGCAGGCTAAGAGCTAAATGCAGTTGTTGTAGTCATCCAATGACGCTTCATCTGTCCATCAATAAATGAGTAATGGTAAATGGGACTACTAAAGTCATCCCTGGTTCAAACTTTGAATTGTAGAATGCAAATGAGAAATACTCCACATCCTAGCACAACACTAACAGTGTATCTTTGTCTGTATTTATGTATTTAGCTATGGAATTGAAATCAGAGTTTAAAATAGCCCAACCAGAGCTCTCATTGCATTTCGTGTCAATGTGTGTGAGTGTACATCAGAATGTTTGAATGCTGATGGAGAGTGATGCATAGACACACATGTGTCAGATACCTAATTACTGGAGAGAAGCTTACAGGTGGGTCACGGTGAGTCTTTGTGTGTGAATATATATTTGAGTATTCACGCAGGTAGATGCATACTGGCACGTATCACCGCTACCTCAAGTAAAGCACTTTGCCCCTACTATCACCCAAAAACATTTGACTTACCCTCATATTGTGAATTCCCATGGTTTCCCATGGTAACCTAGCATCACCTCGGTCATCTTGCACCATACCTTTACACAATTGTTACACCAAGGCTACTCTTATGCCTGAATACCACATAAGAGGTGGATAATTCCAAGTTAAGGAAATTAGCTGAAAATAAATTAAATCTTAATCTAGACCCATGTTTTCAGTCATCATTATATCACCGATATTCATATTGAATTGGGATCAATTGAATCAGCAGTTCATTGATTTGGCCCTTGTCCAAATTTAGTTCAAGTATAGAATGAAACTACACAAAGTTTTTTTGTGTCATTCAGGGAGAGTGCACACAGTGACCCGCATTCACTCTTATAACTTTTGTAAAAGGAGTCAAAATGGGGCACTATGTCACTACAGACATGGACTGGTGCCTTCTCCCTTGGTGTCATCTCACACAAATGAGGTAATGATGGGTCACTCTGTGTGACTATTCACACAGACTTGCGAATGGTCACGCAGTTTCAGTTCACATTGGTGGTGAAATGCATCACTATGTGTAATCACTATGTGTAACTACTGACAGGGATGGATTTAAGCAAACATCATGGATAGAAGCTATGGCCTTCTTCTCTGCCTCCTAACCATGATATTGCCTTTTAAAACACAGTGATATACCTTACACTCAATTCTCTCTTGATGTTCTCTTTCAGTTACTTCCCGACGCATTTCAGGCTTTGATGAACTTGTCACCCCAAGATTGGTAGGATTTTATGAGGTGCGGTCCTGTGATCTCCAGTTGATTGAGTCACTCTATGAATGCATGGTTGATGGTAATGACTGCCGCGGCCCGATAAACAGTCC
The DNA here is from genome assembly GCA_949317995.1 of Acholoe squamosa. Taxonomy (NCBI): domain Eukaryota; kingdom Metazoa; phylum Annelida; class Polychaeta; order Phyllodocida; family Polynoidae; genus Acholoe; species Acholoe squamosa. Next base: position 9,589,656 of record OX439035.1, read on the forward strand.
GCCATACAACAAAACTTCCTATGTGCCTCAAATTCAGTGTGGGAGTAAGTATGCAATAACATCATATATATGTCACCATCCAGTAAGAAGAATTAAAATAAAAACCTGTGTATAAGCTGTACTCCCCCCTCCCCAGAAAGTACCATACAATGACTACTAGAATAATATTAGCAGCAGCAGGGGCCTGGATATGTTGCCATTCCTTACATGTATATATGTATATATATATATATATATATATATATATATATATATATATATATATATATATATATATTACAGCTCAAATTGGAAAGCTCAATAGGCTATGAAATGACTATGCTATGGCACTATGTGCCCCTATTAAGTTACACAGTGTCACAGCTGAAATAGCCCGACAAAGGTCTGGAAGTTATTAAATAAAATCTGGCGAATACTCTTCATTTTTATGTGACATAAGTGAATTCCCAGACATGCTTCCTGATTGTAAGAATGTGATGGAATTCTAAAAGAAAATACTTGCCATAGTTGGATGTAAGCAAACATTCTGTATGGCAACTTTTCCGCAAGAGCAAAATAATAAATCTTTGAAGTACACTGGATTGTCTAAAGGGAGGCATGCATCTCTTGTCTTGTACACTGAAAAAAGTCTTCCTGACAAAATGACATGTATACCCATGTCAACTTGATTTGACACAGAGAGCACACGTCATTGGGACATGTGCACATATGTCACCATGACAACTGTAGCACACAGTAATCCTCATATGATTTGACATGCCCTAAAATGCCATGTCATCTGTGAGTTGACTAGGGTCACGGCCATGTCGAAGGCACTTGACATGTCATGGTTTGACATACATAATTGTTCTAGGATATTCCACTAGATGGAGCAAACAACCATTTTGGTACCAGGACTAATCACTACCAAGAAGTACTACCAACACTTGAGACATTTGATGTATCTGTGTCATTTTGTTTTCATGAAGAATAGATCACTAAGGCCTGTAAATACTATCAAGGAATGGTAGTGAATTCTATTTCATTGTTAAATCTGCATTTGTTATTGAATATCAAAATAGACACCCACCATCCTGAATACTCCAACTGGAGTGGTTAGACACCTTATGTGTGGGTCAGTGAAAATACCAAAGGACTGTATTCTAACCCACAATCTATAATCTCAGTATCTACAGTACAGGGAGACATATGGCATTGTCATGCACCTCCATGCCCTTGTCTTATGGACTGCATAGAGGTCCTCAGTCAAGTAGGAGTTCTGTAGATAGGAAAAAGTGCCTTAGTGTTGCAGGCCTGTGGGACTATGATATCCCCTGCCTTCTATTATAGGCCTCCCTTGATTGAACCATTGGTACATAGTTATTGACTGCTCTTGACCCTTACATAATTGTCTCACAGTATTACCTAGCACTCAGGTGAATGGATCAGAAATATGTGACGTGTCTTCATTATGCATGTCAAATGGAGTTGACGAACCAAATATGAGAGGGTCAACCTCATTTGACATGCCTTCATACATGTCATGTGGGAGACAAATTGTGACCTGTGCAGTATGCGTCAAAGCGATCAGTGTTCTTCTCTCTGTGTAGTGATTGATATAAGGTGCTGAAAATTAACACACTCTTCATGAGTAACCTTCCTGGAGTTACTCCACCATTTACCACCATGCCCATTCATTCCCATAATGGAGACTCAGAATATGACAGAAAAATTATCTTGGAACCAGTTGCAATACCTCACAAATAAGGCACACCTCTAGTACAAGATCTATACACCATAACTTTATGCCATTGTAGGTATTGCTGTTTCGAGATCTACCCTGATATCAAGATAACTATATTATCAAACCAATAACTAGTCAGTTCGAGGAGGTTTCAGAATCACTTTATTACGGTACTTTTACAAGAGGACTCGCAAAAGCGTTTCAACCTTTCATATGATTATAGTCAATACCCCGTAGGTTAGTAGTGCTCTGGTTTAGATAACCGTTAGGCCCTTTAGAGACAAGATCAGTCTACCAGCTCACTAGGACTGCGAAATCCCCTGATCATAGGAGGATGGCGGAATTTATACCTTTCGTTACGGTTGATTGGTTCCGCACTGAGCGCCCTCTGGTCCGCCTCCTATGTCACACCGCTCCAGGCCACCAGTGGTACCCTCTTATAAGAGACATAGAAGATGCTCCCGAAGAGTACCTATCCTACTACGATACTGTACATAGTTATAGTCTTGAATACATACGGACGTCGATACACGGTAAATACGATTCCCTACACTAGACTTACAGGACCAAATTGAAGTAATTTTGATACTTTTCTATTGTATGAAATCCTTGCATGTCGTAAGGCCCACTCATAATAAGAACAACAATACTCCATCCTCCCGCTACACCTTGTATGCAAGGTCCTCATTATTTTCAGATCGACTAGAAAAAAAACCCTCTTTCAGTGGATATCTCCGGCTGTGGTATGGAAACTGGTACTCTCCAAATGCCAACCTCTGGGATGCTGAGGAGACTAACGTTGTATGCAATCTAATTGGACGGCCAGGTAGTTATTTCATGTCACAAAATGTCAGAGACAATGAATTGAGCCAGTTTCTGTTATCCAAACTGATATTTAATAAATCTCACTAACCCAATAGGAAAAAGGCAGGGGCAGTTTGATTTTCGGTTATGGTGGAATTTCATCAGTTAAATGATGGAAATCTCATGTAAGAAAAGTAAGATGAAGTTTGATTCATATATTTTGAGAAGGCCCATACATAACAAAATATCCTTCTGTCATGCCCAGCAAATTGTCGTGACTCCTCGTCAACCTGTGTGAAGTGGCTCACACATGTCGCTAGATGGAACACGACGTCGCTATAGCACAAGATCACTAGGAATAGCAATGGTGGTGATCACCATGGATGGCGAGAGTGGTGATCACTCAGACTCACCAGTGATGGTGACGCTGGTGATCACTCACCTTGTTAGATGAAAAGCTCATGATCATTGGTGATCATGCAGCCTGACATCTCCCAGATCAAAGTATGTTTTGCCAGAGAAGTATTGCCATATCTATCTTCCCTCTAACCACAGACAATGTGTTCATGTAGATATTTCCCTATGTATTTTTCCTGCAACCAGAGAAAAGGTGTTTATGGATAGTTGCTTTCATTTTAGAGATACCTCTATCCAAATTCAATTGATATTTTCTCTATATAATCTTGTTTGAGTCAACTCTGAAGTATTACATGGAAATCAGTGTGAAACAAAGCACATTTGATACATATGGGATTTATACTTCATGCCCACACTTCCTAGATAGGCTACATGTTGAACAGTAGTGCTGTCTCAACAACTTTGGCAATGGTGGTGATAAGTTGCCATTCTGAGTGAGAGTGAGTGACAGATGATACAATCCTCAAAGAGCATTGACTTGGAGTGACACAAATTCACGCATTGAGTGAAACCAATGTTGGCAATGGTGGTGATAAGTCGCCATTTTGAGACAAGATTAACTAGGAGTGACACAAACTCACGCAGTGAGTGAGAGCCATGTGGCAATACAGGTGAAAAGTCACCATTCTGAGTGAGAGTTGACAGACAGTGGCACATATTGACAGAGTGAGTGAGATCTATGTTGGCGATGGTGGTGATAAGCTGCCATTCTGAGTGAGAATTGACTGGGAGTGGCGCATACTCACGCAGTGAGTTAGATCCATGTTGGCGATGGTGGTGATAAGTCACCATGCTTTGTGAGGGATGACAAGGGGTGGCACATACTCACGCAGTGAGTGAGATCATGTTGGCGGCTGTTGTGATAAATCGCCATGCCATATGAGACTGACACACAGTGGCGAAAGATGACGCAGTGAGTTATCACTCAAAAAGGAGTCACCATTGATGACCAATCATGGCGACAGAAAACGACAATTTGCTGGGTGGTTTTTTGCACTCAACCGTTTAGATTCTAAAACAGCCATAAACAAATGTGTCCGGTTTCTCTAGTATGTATTTATAAGCAGAAGTGCTGTCATTATGAGAATACATTCAGAAACAGAAGGAAAAATTGAATATTTTTTTAGGGTTTAGCGGCCGGGAGCGTAGCGACCATTGCAAACCTACAATCCTACTAATGGTTTCGGTTTTGTTGATGGGCGCTGTGACATCACGATTGACGTCAAGGCACTGTAGTTACGTCACCTGTGACGTCACATAACAGTCAGTAACACAATTTTTTATCAATTGTCCATCAAAACGTTGTTCTTACTAGCAATACAGTGCTAGGGGATGCAAACCCTATACCCGTTTCAAAGCCACATTTTTCTTGTTGCAGAAAGTTCATCCAAGGCTTTATCTTTATCCATCTTTATTACTCTGAAACTAACTTATGTATATCTTACAGTCATGTGCTCATCAAATGTGTCAAATAGCTGCACATAGCTGCATTTTTATAGGGGTAACTGTGAGCATCCAACGTAGGACCTCCTGTCAAAATAACCAAACTCTGGCAGCCATTTTTAGTTATGTGGACAAACCTTAATGCCAGACTATCTTATCAATTATATATGTCATGCACAATATTGGAGCTTGTAAATTCTTTCAAACCTTGTCCAAAGTTCTTTTCTCAACTCTTTAACATATCTGACATATCGAACCTAAATTTGATATTTAGCTAAAATGAAGGTACCCCAACACTATAGATGCTGTCCTAAATTACCTATGCAAAGGTTCAATTTATGTATCATTTTTATGTATCAGCTTTATTTCAGAATGGGTTACACAATATTGTTATGATGATAAATAGACATACGACAACTCCAATCTAGTTTGGGCGAATATTTTATTGGACCTGGCCAATAAACATACATAACCAGGCCTAAGTAACACAAGAAGAAAGAAAAAAAATCTCCAATGTGAGACCGGTGGTCCTTCCTGGGGCTAGGCAATATGGCCGACTACAAGGGCCACCAGTGAAGGAACCTGTTACATAACACCTGAATGGAAGTGGTGACATCTAGTAATACATTGGGAACTGCTACTGCCCATTTTTCACCACTTATATGTCAACAGGTCGTTACATGTCATGAAGTGAGGTAACAGGAGTCCAGACAATTCAGTTGATGATCCAGCTTTATTGTAAGATTGGCATGAGAGTAATCAATACGGTACACAGTATGGTACTTGCCAGTCTGACCAAGCTATATCCTGGGGCCAAGACACCTGAGTGTCGTAGGGTCTAGGTTGGAGAAGAATAAGATGTCCTGAGTGGGGATCTGCCTGTTTATAAAGGGAGTCCCACTCAGTGTACGTCATATGCTATTTCTGGAAGTGCTCAGTGACTCAGCCTGGGGAATGAGCAGCTCTGCCCCTATCTGGTTGGATCCAGTCCAATCCGGATTAGGAGGGGGGGAGCTGCTCTCAAGAGTGAGTCATCTGCGCAGGTGAGGCTAATAATAGCATATGATATCATGTCCTCCAGTGGGGGATCCGCAGGTAGGACCTGGGGGTGCTCACTGGGGGAAGACGGGGGTGAGTGAGTCAGACCGGGGGGAATGAGTCACTCACCCTGTCAGGTTAAAAATAGGTGAACCTTGGGTTATACAGGGGGAAGCTTGGTCAGCTTGGTTTGAATATGTCGTTGATAATTATAATACATAGAATAGTCTACTGACATGTCCCCACATCCCCACTTCATCTCTGCACGAGGTTAAAGGGAGGATAATTATGAGGAATGAGAGGCTATATTGAGTCCACTGACATCTTCGAAAAATAGAGAAAAGTAAAAAGGTGGTAGATGATGCAAAAAGGTTGATGCATTGATTCTTCGTCAATGTGGTCGTTAGACAATCTTTGGATAGGTCAAGTTAGAATTGGTGTACCGGTAGTGGTTTATATAATACTTGTACATGGGATGACAACTGTGTTTTTCTTTGTCTAGAGAAAACTCTACATGAAAACATACATACTCAGAAAAGGTGAGGCAAACTTTCTAAAAAATACATGGTAATAGGTGTGAGGCAATAAATACTAAACTTTGGTTTGCCGATGACATGTGAGTACAAAGATATATTCTGCATATGAAGTGTGTCACTGAAGGTTATACAAAATTATACCACGATTTCGGGACTTCCGGTGGGTTTATATGCAGTTTAGCCGTGCATTATTCTGCATATACCACACATGTGCATTTTTGAAATTTTTGGTATATACTTTTTCGGGGTCAAGTTGGACTTACAATATTTTGGGAAATGTGTGGCAGACATACAAATTCAAAAATCGTCCCAACTCGTAGGAGAATTGAACCCCGGCCGCAGTGCTGGTTGGCGAAGATGTTGAACGGTGATGAAATCCCAATGCGAAAATAAATAAGTTCTAACCTGAGGTCCTTGTCCTATGTTTACACTCACTTTTCGTATGGAATCCAACCATGACATGTTATAATATCAAAGTCCCAAGAACTTTTCGATCCATAGACGAGGAATGCGTGCTAATTTTCTCCATTTTCTTCGATATAAATAGGAATCCATTGATTTTCCCAACGCATGCGAGTCGCGGCCCGGTTCGCTCTGTGCGAAGCCATTGTTTTTGTTCCTTGCCGGGAGAGGTACCGCCGTGTTTACACACACTTTTCGTATGGAATCCAACCATGACAAATCGGGAAATTAACAGCTTCATATCCTTAGATAGTCTAGATGATCCCTCCATACGTATTAAGTCTTCTCCTGGCTATATTCTTTGGATCTCAGGTAAGAAATTAATACAAAATGGAGGAAATGGTGGTATAAACCTATTGGGGTATTTATCAATCATTAGCTAATGCTGATGCTGCCCTGATTACCCAAGGCAGCACACAGCAGCAAGTAGCACTGCCGCCCACATTACTCCGCGGCTCGGGTATATACAGCATGTACGGCCCTAGGGCTGCAATATCCATGATCTATTAGCTTAATATATATATCTTGAGTAATGTGGGCGGCAGTGCTACTTGCTGCTGTGTGCTGCCTTGGGTAATCAGGGCAGCATCAGCATTAGCTAATGATTGATAAATAAAAACAGAAGTATGTACATGTCAACTTGATATAGGGAACAATGAAAAAAAGAGTGATTAACAATGATGTTCAAGATAAGTGTGGTACTGCTGCTAATTTGTTGCCTTGAGTAATCAGGGCAATGACAGCAGTGACATAATCTGGGTTCTGATTCTTGAATTTTGTGGACTAGTTTTGTAAAAAGAAATAAATGCATGCACAAAAGTATTGGTCCACCCTAAAGGTTATGACAAGTTCCCAGAGGGCAAAGGGAAAAAGAATTGCATTTTGGGAGGGAATATGAATTTAGGCTCAAAGATAGCGTTCTTTGGAGCTTTTAAGTCGCTGTTTGTCAGGTATGGTGCTCTCTGGGGTATTTTGGCAATAAGGGCCTTTTGGGTGGCGTTATATACATAAAAATGATTTTATATTTTCACGCAGAAATGTTTTCTATTATGACTAAAACCCATAAATACATGAACATGGTTGGGTTTGAATAAGGTGAATGATGGGGGCTCTGTGGCACCTTAAAGAATTTGGGGCTGGGCTGTCAGTCAGCTCAGCCTCAAATCTTTCACAGAGTAATAGAGGTAGGAGTTGTGATCGGTGTTCAAACAAGGGTACAGTATACCCTCAAAAAATTAAATTGACAGCAGCTTTTCATGGGAAACTCTTTGGAAAAATTATCTAGCACCTTAGGGGTAGCCTTGGGGGGGTCGAGAATTATTGTGTCCCAACAATGTCTAGATTATAAGTTATATAATGGTGCGGAAGAGTTCATGTGGGAAAGGTCTGTTTTAATATTTTGGTTTGGTGAGACTGGCAGAAGTGTCTATTCTCTTAGCTGTTCTTGTATATCATGCTAAGATTTAGTGTCTGAGGATGGTAACACTGGTCGTGGTTGGTGCCAGGAGGGTGCCGACTGTAGGGGGCTTTGGGTTTGGAAGTCGGTTGTTGGGGGTGGGGGGATGGGGAGAAAGGAAGTGAAATCAGGGTATGGTCTGTAGGAAGTCAGGGGTTTGAACTTAATTTTCTTGGTTGCTATTGTCAGGGTGCAAGGGCAGGTAAATCCCTCAGGCGTGTTGCTGCACAGTTTGCAGCCCACGGCCTGGTTCTGGATGTTGGTGGGGGAACAGGTCACATTCCTCCAGGAGTCATATCCGGGGGGAATGGGCGTTCCTGCCCTCTTGGGTCGCCTGATGGTCAGGCCTTTGTTTTTGGGGTGCTCCGGGTTGTCGGTCTGGGTGTTGCTGAAGCTGTGGCTGCACCTGATGGTGGCGGGCCTGTTGTTGGGCTCGTCCCCTCCTGCGCTGCCTCTTCGGTCGAGCCTGTCATGGGGAACAGAGAGACAGAGAGTGCACGGGCATTAGAAGTCATCTCAGGTTGTATGTTTCACAAGCAGGTCTACAGCAATACTAAAATTAACACGGAGGTAATAAGTATCAGTTTCAGACAAAAGACCAGTATCTACAGAGCTTGGCGGATAGGTGTAACATGCGCGGGAGGCTTGTTGCTAAGGACTCTAAGTTAGTTCTGTTGTGATTCGGTGTTGGGCGCCACCAGACGGGCAGAGGACCGGTTGTCAATGGTTTCGGACTTTAGTTCTGGTTTGAAACACCATGCGGCGCCACTGAGTCGACGTTTCTCCAGCGTTCGTGTTAATGGTATGAGGCGAATGGTATGACTAAATGGTGTAGACTTGCACCATTCATTTGGTGCGTCTTGGCAAGGGGGGGGGGGGGTCTAATTTGTGTGTTTGGGCTTGGGAGGGGCTGGTTTGGTGGCAAAAATTTGGAAAAACTGGAAAGGTTTGGATTTTTGAGGTTTGAAAATTGGGCCGAAAAATGGGCTTAGGGTTCCCGTGGTTGGGTCTACTATAAAAAAGGGGTGGACGGTGTTTTTGACATTAGAAGTCGCTGCCTGAGGCTGGGTGAAGGATCTGTTGTGCCTTGTGGAGGAAATTTGGAGAATTTTTACGGTCAGCCTGAACGAGGAAAAAACGGAGGATGGAAGTTATAATCTCAGTTTGTGTTCTTGAGAGTGGGGCCATGTGCCTTCGGGTGTGGCTTGTTGAGCCTGTAAGGTAGGTCGTCAGCTTTTTAGGGTGACCCGGTTTGCTGAAGCGATTGCTGCCAAGATTGTTGTGTTTTCCATATTTCCCTAAAAAAGGTCCTTCTGGTTTTTATTCAGGGTTCGCACCATCTTGGTGCTGATAGGGTTGGTGCCCTATACTTGCCGGCGTCTCGTTGGTCAGAAGGAGGGACCTGCCGGTGGTTCCAGTGGGCCGTGCGGTGTTTGGTGCTAGACCCTGGAGGAAAACACGTTGGAGGTGGTTGTTTTTTGGGGTTTTTTTTTAGAAAAGAAAAAGGGGGCCTTCAAATTTCAGTTTGGGCTTTAACGGTGCCTGGGGCGGAAACTAATGAAAGTTCTTTCATTTTCAGGATCATGTATCGTGCTGAGGAGTGATCTGCACTGTGTGTGTTTATGCAGGGATTCCAGTGAAAATGTGGTGTGAAAGACGGAAAATTTGAAGATCTGAAAGCAGGCGAGGGAAGCCAGAGACTTTACCCTGTTATTTATCATTGTGATTATCCTGTGATTCGCGCTATAATAGGGCCTGAGGACCCTCTAATGTGCACAAGAATTGGAGTTTTAATATAAGCGTCTGTGATCACCAGTGATGGGTTTGTGTTGTTTTTGTTGGGGCTTTCTAAAGTGGCTGCCAGTGTTATCTGAATTGGATTGGTTTAGTGATTGGGGAGTGGTAAGTCGGGGTATGTTGCAAGTCTATAGTCAATAAAAACACGTGCTTATGTTATTGTATTGATGTGTGCACCACGTGCGAACGTTGGATTGGGTATTGATATTGCCAATCCCACGTTATAACGTGCGAAAACTGACGTTTGGGGGTTGTATTGGGGACGCTCAGGTGATGTCATGACGTTGTGTTTGGCGCGGAAACGCACAGACGCAGCGTCAGCATTTGATGTCTGTAATCCGCTATGCAAGGTCCAAACTGGGTCAGTGGGGCTGCTATTGTATAGGTATGTGGCGGTATGTTTGTTTTAGTTGGGTTTGTTTGTCAGCTGATAATGGCTGATAAGGTATGGGGGTCAGTGTGTCCGTGGGAAATGCAGTTAGGGTGCATGGCCGGGCAGGTGCAGTCATTTGGGTGAAGTATCCCCACATAAGGCTTATGTGTGGTTGTGGGGCTATCCGGTGGGATCCTGCAGGTGAGACGGTCGGGTCTATTATTCTGGGGAAGATGGGGATGGCTGGTAGTGAGTAGATGCTATTTAGGCGGGCATGTAGTTATCCCCACATGAGGTTAATCATGTGTTAAAATATGAAATAAGGACCTACCATCATCTGGGAGGAATTTGGTTGCTTCATCAGGTCGGGTTGGGTCGAAGAGAAACCTGTCTGTTAACGGCTGGAGTTCTCTTGACCTGAAACTGGTTAGCTCCACCAAGCTCCTTGAGGTGGGGGTTGCTCTGAGTCGGGAAATGGGGCTCCTGGGTCGGTTAGCTGACTCCGAAAGATCCAGGGCTGGTGACAGCTGGAAGTCTGGCTGGTTTATTGATTTGATGACCAGGGTCATGACATGGGGCTTAGAGTTCAGGATTCTGTATAGGGGTAGCCTCCAGAGCAGGGGACATCTCGGATATCTTTCCAGCTGAACCACCTTGACCTGCCCTGCGATGATGAAGTTCACTTTTGCCTTCCAGTTTAGGTCCAGGTGGCGGCCGAAAGGTCGGGTCAGGCGGGGCTTGGAAATTTTGGGGGCCTTGATGAAGGGGGGCCACAAGTTGGGGCTGAAGATCATGGTCCCTACCACAAATTCAAAACAGGGTCTCTCAGAGTGAATCCTTAGGATGAATTGAGGCAGGCCGTTTGAGCTGTCCTGTTTGAAATACGGCCAATGTCTCAGGCATCTCATCATGAGGACACGTGCCACGTACAAGGTCACCAGGACCACAGCCGATATCCACAAGGCAACGTACCGTCCTGGCTGCTGCATGAAGTCTGTGTGGACCACGCCAGGGATTGCCGTAGGAGGCAGGGGCCATATCTCGCGTTGGCCTTGTTGATCATGTCCTTGAGATTGTTCCAGGCTACTGCGTCTCTCATGGCTGGGGTGTTAAGCACTGAATGGATGGTGACCAACTGTGCCAGCCGAGTCACGCCCCTGTGGGTATGACATGTGATTGCACAACACAGAGCAGCCAGCAGCAGGGTCAACAGGTGTAACCAAGGCGAGTACTCCAGGTGGAGGCCGAGGTGTGTCAAGGAGCTTGCCGATAACAGAGCGGATTCAACAGACAGACCTTTGGCGGCTCTTCTGAGGGTGAGTACTCCTTTAATTAAAGGTACTAATTTCTGATTGTGTAGGTATCTTAAGCACTGAAAGTTAGGTAGTTCCAGGGGCCGGGGTGTGGTTGTCATGGAAACACCCGACACATTGGCTGGAGAAGACCTGAAGTGTCGCCATAGGGGGAGGTTGATGGGGCTCATGGCTAGGGGATTTAGGGTGATGTTTTGTATACAAGACATGTTTGAATTTATCATGATCATACCAGCATTATTAACGGAACATAGGCATGGTACTGTTATTACTGAATAAGCTGCAGTTTTGATTGTAATTTGTCCTGCATTGTGGCATTGTAGGTGGGATGGTGAGGTGCTGGTAATCAAAAGGTATGTGTCCCTAGCTATGGGCTTAATTAGATTTGGAATGGGTGCAGCCATGTGTGCAGTAAAACTGCAAGTGTGATGGACTGCATCAGGTAGATCTAACAGTAGGGATAGGGTGCATGTGGGGTGGAGTGGTGACAACAGGGGTAGGGGTAAGTTACAGCTGATAAAGGAGTCTTGTGTACACATGTCCATGTCAGCCTGCTGCAGCTCTATGTAGTGGGCGTGGCTGTTAGACATGGCTATGAAGGGGGGGTAGGGGCTGTACTAGTGTATGGCCTTTGGCTTCAGCGTTGGATGTGTCAAAAGGGACTGGGAAGGTTTCAGTTCTAAAAATAGAGTAGGTGTTATCCCCTAGGCCTATGGGTATTGGTATGGTTATAAGCAGGGTGATGTTGTCGTTCCAATGAGCGCTCACCCTTCTTTTATAGTAAAAAACTACCGGTACGTTCAGGATAGTGATACTTTGGTGGGCGCTGTTTAAGGCGCTGGATAGGTTGTTTAGACCTAGCCTTAGGGTATCATGGGGAATTAGGGTGGGGGGTTACTCACCTTCCAGTAAATCATTAATGGCTGTGAGAAGTGTGTCTAAATCATCTTGGAGATCAATGAGAGATTCAATTTGTGCATTGGCTGCTGAGAATAGCATGGAGTAGAAGGTGTCCTGTCTGGCCTGGGTTTCTAAATTTAGAGTAATTCCTGAAAAATTTGAGTTTAGGTTTTGGAGCTTGTGGGCCAGCAGGGATAGTGCATCGTCTGTATCATTTTGAAATTCTGAAAGTGTGTTTTAGGATTTATAATTGTATTTTGAAATATTGAGTAGAAAGTGGGTCGCCAATTCTACAACATGCATTTTGGTGGCTAGCCTTCTATCTATATCTGACATCTCTGAATTTAGAAGGTCAATTTCAGGTTGGGTTCCCAGGCCTATAGTAGCTCTGAGAATGTCACCAATGATTTGGCCAGGAGCATTTCTGGTCAGACGGGTTCTGGGGGTAGATATTAAATTAAAGAGAAGGTCCAAAGATTTTTGGGATTTATCAAAAAGGTTGCTGATCATTAGGTCCAAGTTGTTGGCTGTGTGTGTGATGTAAGGCGAGGCATTGGGTCTGACAAGGGCCAATACTTTGTCAGGTCTTTGGAGTGTGGGGGAGAGGGAGATGTTTAGACTGAAAACCAGAGGGTAGTCCATGAAGTTTGACAATAGGGGCTGGGGCATTTGTGTGAAAAGAACTCCATAGTTTGGTCTGAAGATGATCCTTGGGGGTAACTCCTGATGTTGCAATCCACTGGTTATGGCGATGAGGATGAGTGTAACCGCCATAGGGGCTGCAACCCTAAAAAAGGTAATGGGAATTGTCTTTAGAAAATTGAGGAAAAAAAAAATCCTTGTTGTGGGGGTTTTAATTTGTGGTTGTTGTGTGGGGTATATCCTTATGTGAGGCTTGTGTGTACACCTAGGTGATTGTGGGTGTGGTGTGTGTATAAGTGGGGGGGGATGCTTGGCTTTTATGTGAGGTAAAGGTGTGTGATTCAATGTGACGTGACCTGGAGTGTTGGTGAGCTAATGCTAATTTTTTGGGGGGTGGGGTTTGAGTTGTAAAACAGTGGTAGCTTACCCTTTTGGGTTTTTGGTCAGCGCTGGTGGCTGGTGTGGGGAGAGTAGATTACTTATTGGACCACGAGTGGGCTTCAAAAATGGCCCGCGCACATGACAGCGCAATGTAAGCAGCTGCTTTGGGGGAAAAGGTGCTCCAATCCGGAGAAGTAGGGACGTCGCTAGTTAGGTAATACCTCATTCTTTTGATGAGTGTAGAGACCAATGGGTCATGTAATGGCAGTTCTTTGAAGACTGCCGGGTCATTCAAGTAGCAGCTCAAATCTTCAGGGGTCATATTGATAACCAAATTCTGGTGGTTTGCAATAAGTTGCCTAGTCTCTAAAATGTGTCTTCTGCCATTCAATATTCCAATGGGTCCCAGGATGTCATGAATTGTCCAATCAGATTGTGACTTCCTCCTGAAGAGAAGAATTTTGTAGGCTACTTTTTGAATAAACTGGTAACTAAGTAGAGGGGTGAGTACAGAGGTAAACAGTTTAAGTCAAGTGTGGGTTGTGAAGAGTATCAGTAACTTCTAACTTTTTACAGGTATTCTGGTGCTCACACTGCCATTGGTTAATAGAGGTACCTGGGTATCATGGCAACAAATTTTGCCATTGACGATACAAGAAGGGCTGATAGTCTAGTACTAAAAATGGGCACATAGGACAGGCCTACCTGGGCTTATTGTATGCTGTGGACGCCATGTCGCTCCTAATCTAGGGACTTGTTCACTTGGTACGGTGATGTGGTTGGATGTAGTGTTATTGTAAAAGTGGATAAGGTGGGTGTGGGCTAAGGCTTATAAACCCATCCGTGAGGGTGGCTATTTCCCCACTTCCGGATTTCCCTGTGGTGGTATGTCTTGCCCTATAAGGCCGTGGCCAAATTTTATTGGATGGATGCATTTTAGGCTGCGCTGCCCTCTATGCAAATTTTTGGTACCTATGCCTAGGTAATGAAGGTTTATAATTGGGACCTTGGGGTGGGAGTGGGTAAGGTCAGTTGTACATGTGAAAAACTGCTGACCAGGGGATCATGGATGTGTAGAACATCATCCATGAACTGGTGATCTGCCTTAGTTGACAGGTCGTAAATATTAGGTTCTACCTGCATCACCGCCCTCGTGCTAAACAGAGGTACAAACATGGATTGGGCATGGGGGAACACAGACACCTACAATAGGCGTGTCACTGGTAAATATGAGCCCTGAAAAGCTAACAAACTGGTGTATGCATGCTTTTATAAATAAAAAGGCATGTACCAGAGGATACACAGCTGTCGTGGGCAGTTTAGGTGGCTACCAAACCATACTAATCAAAAATTGGTTACATGTGATACCCTTAAGTGGTTACCAGTGCAGCATGTGAGTTGTTTTTGAATAAAGTTTGTCTTTGAAATGTAAAAATAAATGACAAGATTATATACAGTAAGGAGCCGCTGGAGTTATCGCCAGGTTGTGTTGCAGGTCGGGATGTCACGTGGGGTTGGGCTAATTGGGTACTAGGTGTATGTGAATGTTGAGTTCCTGCAGATAGCAGGGGTCTGGCGCATGGCTAGTGTGTGGGCCGGCGGCCAGGGGGGTTGGGTGTATTTTGATGGTATGTGGGTGTGGGGGGGGGGTGTTTTAACAAAATTTTCTTTGAATTTTAACAAGTAATTGCTGTTTTTTTCTTCTTGAGTGGAGACGGGCCAAAGGTAACAATACCTTTTTTAGCAGGCCGTCCTCTCTTCTTTTTGGGAGGGGGGGCTGGTGTGTTGGTGTCAGGTATTGTGCTTAAGTCAGGGTCGAAAAGGGTTGTCACAGGACCAGTTTGAAGCCTTTTTATGATGGCTTTGGCGCTGGCCTTTGTGATTGGTCTTCTCAACCGGGATACATGTACTGCTTTCTTGAAAACTTTTCCATCCTGCAATCTTTTTATAATTGCAGTCACTGATGAGGTCATTTTGATTATGATGTATGGGCTAGAGTAGTTAGGTTACAGCTTTTTGGTTGTGTGTTTCACCAGAAGGTTAGGGATGTGTAAATACACCAATTGACCAGTGTTGAAGGTGCATACCTCTGCTGAGGCATCATGCTTGGCTTTCATCTTTTTATGAGCCTTAATCATGTTTTCTGCTGCCTTGATTTGGATATCATCCCTGAGATTTAGTAAGTGGGTGGCTATATTTTCCTTCTGTTTAATTTCATTTGCAGAAGTGATCAGCGCCAGCGCAGCCTCTGTGGGTAGATGTGTTTGTTTACCAAAAACCAAGAGGTTGGGTGAGTAGCCTAGGGCGCTGGAGACTGTGTTATTCATGCTGAAGATCACCGCCTGGAGGAAGGTTGACCAATGCTTTTATGACTTAGATACAAAAGCTCTGAGGGATGATTCTATTGCCTTGAGACCTGCTCCAGTGTGCGCTCCCTGTAACATGTTTAATGCCAAACTTGTTGCAAAAAAATGCAAAGGAATTTGAGGTGTATTGTTTGGCATTATCAGTATTTAGGACTGAAGGTGTTCCATGGATACAGATCACTCTTTGGAAGAAACCAAGGGCTACATCGGCGGCTGTGTTTTCTTCTGTGCACCATGCTGTGACATGTCTGGTGGCATGATCTGTTACCACATGTATATGGCGGGAGCCATCCACAGCCTGGTTAAAGGGACCCATGGTATCCATGGTGACATGGGAGTATGCTGTTAGCACTGGTTCGCAGAGTGTCATTGGTGATTTTAGATGCTTTGGCCTCTTTTTGGTAGTGAGACATATGTGGCATGTGCCACAAAAATCAAACACTTGTTTGAACATTGAGCGCCAATAGTATCTTGACCTGACTGCTGCATATGTTTTGACTGAACCCAAGTGTCCACCTAATGGGGAACAGTGTGTGGATTCAATGATGGATTCTGCCCGTTTTTCAGGTATCACAATTTGAAGGGTGGGGTCTAGGGATTTACCCATTACAGTATCAGTGATTCTGAAAAGGACCTCATCTAGAATGATGAACTGATCATGATTGCTCAAGATTTGGTTAGTTAAACCTGAGTCGATAGGCAATTTTCCAAATTCAATGTAATTTAGCATTGATGAGGCAAAAAGGTGGAGGTGTGCTTGCAAAGTTTCATAATTGCCCTTTCAGCTATAGGTAGTGCCTTTTGTGAGAGCTTGGCTCTTTTGGCGTTGGCTGCCCTGACTGATACCCTTGGTGACCTGGATTTGGGGGGTCGACCTCTTGACCTAGAACCAGTTGGCTTGACCTTTGTGGGTCGGCTTTGTTTATTTACGGTGGTTCTGGTCCGTGATTGGGTGGGGGCTGGGGGTGTGTCTTCCTGGGAGTTCTGTGACTGCGATCTGGTTAAGAAACACAGCTCTGAGTGCGCTATGAGTGAAGCTATGTAATTTCTTTCAGAGCTATTAGGATTGATCTTGGAGGTCCCATCTGGATTGGGTGATTGGGTACTGGCTCATTGGATCTGAAAACCTTAGTCATGGTAATGTCAGAGAAGGACAACTTTTTGGGGGGAAGTATGATTTTCCCTTGTGATCTGATGGGAATTGGGTTGTCAGAGCTTGGTGGGTAGGTCCTCCTGGAGAGGAAATCTGCCACAAGATTGGCTCTGCCCTGCAAGTATTTTACTTCAAAGTCATAAGACTGTGTCCACCCACCTGGCTAGTCTCCCATTTGTGATATTTTCCTTTTTATTGAAGAGGGAAACTAGGGCAGTGTGGTCAGAGTAGACCTTGAAGTGAGTTCCATCCACATAATGGTGGAATTTTTTTACTGCAAAGACTATGCCCAGTAGTTCCTTGTCTGTTATTCCATATCTGGTTTTCTGTGGGGTCAAGCCTCTGCCTGCGAATTCAATGGGTCTGTAGAAACCATAGTCATCCACCTGTGTGATTACAGCTCCCAGGCTGTAATTACTTGAGTCGGTGAAGATAACAAAGGGTTTGTTGTAATCAGGGAATTTGAGTACAGCTTCAGTACAAATTGAGGCTTTGACTTTCTCAGAGGCTTGCTGACAGCTTACGGTCCATTTAAAGGTGCTTTTAGTGGCCTTCATGATATGAGCAAAACCTTTTATGAACCTTATGTAAAATGTGCCATACCATTGAAGCATCTAAGATCATGAATGTTCTTAGGTGGGGGAAAGGTTTTGACTGGCCAGATTTTGTCTGGGGAAGGTGACACACCGTGTTGGTCTAGAGAAAATCCCAAGAAATCCATCTTGGTGGTGCCAAATTCACATTTTTCAGATTTCAATTTGATATTTCCTTTAATGAAAAGTTTGAGCACCTCATCCAGGTCCTGCAAGTGTCTTTCCCATGTTGGGCTATAAATAGCCACGTCATCGACATATGCTACTGCATTTCTATATTTACATTTCATAAGTAGCTGCTCCATGACGTTCATGAAGGATAGACCTGAGGTTTTAAGTCCCATAGGGAGGACTTTGGCCATATACCTGGTTCCATTGGCTGAAAAGGTGGTTATAGGCCTAGATTCTTCAGCCAGAGGAATTTGGTGGTAAGCGCTATAGACGTCCAATTTTGAGAAATATTTGGCACCTGTTCTGCCAATTTGTTGCATGAGGTCGTCTGCCCTGGGGAAGATTTGAGGTTTTGGTTAACCCATCTGTAGTCTACTACAATTCTCCAACCAGAGGCTTCAGATCTGTCCCCTTGAGGTTTAGGCACTAGAAAAGCTGGTGAATTCCATTCACAAGGTTTGGTGCATTCCTCAACGATTCCCTGCTCTAAGTGTTTATTTAAGAGCTCTTTTTGGAAAATTTCTTTGTGGGGGGACATTCTGTATGAGGGCCTGTTACAGGGCTTGTGGTCTGGGATTAATTCCAGTTTGACCTCATTTTCTACATTGGAGCCAATGGCACTGTCATCTATCACAAAAGCTTGTCTATTCCCCTCAACAACTTTACGGATCTGCTCCCTTTGGTTGTCACTGAGCTGCTCACAGATTTTATATTTTAGCGGTTCATTGCCCTTTGGGAGTTGCTCTAAGGGATCTTCACCACAATTGATTGGGAAGAGCTCTTGGTCAGGGGTGACATGGTTGAGTGAATGGTGACTATGTAAGGGGCCGATTGGTATTGCCTTTTTGATGTTAAAAGGCTTAAATAGGCCTAGAGCCATGTGCTTCTTTAAGGGTAAAGGAAAATCATTTGGGTTTGCCACAGTTACCGGTATTAACTTTTGAGCTGTTTTGGGTTTAACCAAAGCATGTTTGATTAAGAAAGGTAACTTTATGTCAACATTTTCAGTGATGCCTGTAAGTCTAGATAGCTTGTCCGGGCCAATGACCATGGCGTTCAGTGTAGTTTCCGAATTAGGGGGTATTGTGAAGTTTTCCACCGGCCTAATTGTGAAAACTGTTGGTCGCTTGGGGCCAAAACTGAGTTTGGCCTTTTATTTGGTCATGAAGTTTACTCCAAGGATGAAGGGGTGATTTAACTTAGGTACTACATGGAACCTGGTGATAAATTCTACTCCTTCTATCAGAAAGCTTAGATTTAATGCATGGTTTACCTGTACTGAGGATCTGTCTGCTAGGAGGACGGTCATACGTGATCTTCTTCCATGTCTAAAGTTAGGGGTGTTAATCACTTTATCGGCCATTTTCTAACTGATAAAAGATAAGGAAGCATCGGAGTCTACCAATGCTCTGTAGGGGTGGTCATTTATGTCAATAAAAACTGCACCTCTAGTTAACTCGGTATTAATGTAAGAGACCTTACCTTGCTGCCCATACTTATCTGACTTGATTCTCAGTTGGAGGCGTGCCACTCTGCTCTTGCTGTCCTCATAACAGTCCTCACTGTCTGAGGAGCTGTCATCAAGGTTTAACCTGCTGTTGATGTCAGGTGGTTGGAGGGAGTTGACTTCAGCATCACTTTGAACAACAATGATGATGAACAGGCCGAGCTAATAAAAGTCAGCAGGGATGGATATGAAGCCAAACGCCTATCATATGGTATCAAGATCACCAAAAAGGACTCCAATGAGAAGAAGTATATGATTATGAGAGAAGTTAACCTTAAATTTGGCCAAGACAAAACACTGGAGCAGAAGCTATGTGGTATAAAGGGCCACATATATGAGGCAACAACTGAGAAGGGATGGGGCTGTAATTTTACTATTGCTCAAGCCAAACAGATCTCTAAGGACTCTGTAAAGGAAAATAAAATGGGGGACATTCTGATGGAGTTAAGAGACGCTTACCTACAGCCATAGTGATATGCTGCTATGTAATCTGGATCAATGAGTTTATTAGTATATTTTTGGCTTAGCTCTAGACTGTTAGAACGACATGGCTGAATCAGCTGCTAAAGCGAAACGGGACTAGGTCATGACCTGAGGGGTCGCTGTATATATAGCACTACACCAAGCTAAATTTGGACGCATGCTTGTTGACTTCTGGGTCTATGTTTACGTATCAGCTTGAACCCTGTCTCCAATATAATTGATTGTTTATGGGACATCATGTACCAATATTATTATGTTGAAGAGAAATTTTATCACACAAAACCAGACAAGTGGAATATTTTTTCATAGATTTTTCGTTGACAAACGTTGGTGGCAAGTAATTGTTGTTTGATCATATGCTACGTTTCAGGAAATTTAATTACCCTTCATCAGGCAGAATTGTGGTCCTGAGGTACACTCTATGATCAGATTTTTACATGTGGTTGCTATGGTAGCGGTAGACTTGGTTACCAATGTCAACAAAGCTAGCCAAATTTTGAGCTGTACCGGTATGTAGCTTGGTATACTGTTGTATATACAGACCTTAATATGATATTATTTGGTATAATTTACACAGGGATCACTTCTTAGTTATATGTGTTATGTAACAAGTATATACAACGTATAAATGTGATATAAATAGATAACAATATATCAATTTGACATAAATAACATCCTGGGTGGCGCTTAGGTAGCCTTGATTAGCCCTTAAAAAAATCTAAATGCAAGGATGAAATTCAATAACGAGGTAATATCTTGGCAGTGTTCTTTTGTTGGATATTTGATTAGTATCCCTTGTCAGTCATACCTAAGAGCATGGATTTTGCGACATGTTTATCAAAAATGAAGACGACTTCATATAGTCGCCTTAATGTTTTACCGACGTTGGCGGTACGTTGGTGTGGTTGGGCGTGGCAGGGCGTTGATTTTGTGGTTTCTGTTGAGATTTGTTGACGTAGTGGTATCTATCTTGGTAATTGTTGGATCTTGGTCTGCTTGTGCGATGATCTGTTGAGTATCTGCGGTAACTCTCATGTTTAGGGGTCTTGTCATATTTGACGACGGTGCTTTGTAGTTTCCTTAGTGGTGTTGTAGCATGTACCGGTATCTCATTGAGATATCATCATCTCCAGGGGACAGGGCGAGGTCTTCTTCCAATATCTCTCGGGGCTTCTTCTTTTTTTGGTGACTTAACTTTTGGTTTTTGTTGATTTTTTGGAGTGCTTGTTTTTCTGTGCTTGTGCTTGTGGCGCTTCTTTGGTGGTTCAGGTTCACTTTCTGAGCTGGGTGAGTCAGAGCTACTGGAGCTTGAGTCGGATGAGTCAGATGAGTCAGAAGAGGAGGAGCAGGTGATGGGCTCTTTGTCGATTTTTTTGGTGATTGTTGTTTTCGTAGTTAGAGCTGTGGTGGTAGTGTTGTTTTTCTCCGTGATGTCCAGTATGGGTATGTCCTTTTTAATTGGTGACAAGGGTCTTTTGGTGGGGTTCAGGATCACTCGTCTTTTTGGAGCTGGAGTCACTGGGGTGGTCTTGGTTCTCACACAAGGGTCTTTAGCTGGAGGGTCTATGAGTTGTATTTTACCATTAGTTGTTGGTAGGCTCAGTTGAAACAGTTCTTCCATGGTGGGTATGTTGTTTGTAGGCGGGGCCCCTAGGCTGGTGCTTGGTAATTTGTTGTTTGGTACTTTAGTGGTCCCCTGGTCGGCCGTGTCTGGGTCTGGAATGGGAATTTTGTCTAAGTACATAATTCTAAATTTTACATTTTTTAAGTTGGTGATTTTGGGCCGCCGTAGATGTTGGATTTTGCATTGGAAGATTTTTGGTTTGGGAACTCGGTAGTTCGTTACTTGGTGGTAAAATCGTTGGTGTCTTTTCAAATTGCTAGTATTGCTGAATTTGGCAGAACAAGGAAACAGTGGACAAAAGTACTTACAAGTGCTTTTTGTAGTTGTGTTGTCGTTGGTGTTTTGGCCCTCATAATATGTACGGAGATGTTTACTGATTGCAGCGTCTGTTTGTTTGATGAACTTAGTACAATAGTCACACTTTGCATAGTTCGACATTTATGCCTTCTTTGGCTGCTTTTCCATCATATTTGTTGGGGTGTCGCTCATGTTTAATTGTTGTTTCTTCGTAGATGTGTCTCGGACGGCGAACTGTCAAAAAATGACGTTGTTTTGGTTTTGTCAGCCTTTTTAAAGTGGCGCGTCAACAATTCATGCGTAACATTGGTAACTGTGTCACGTGTTTTGGGGATAGAGCGTTGTGACGTCACGGATCCGGGGAAGCCTTTTTGGTTTTTTAAAGTTTTTGTTCATGCCTCGAGGTGCCCGACTGTCAAAAAGGCGAATATATGCCTCTTCTAAGCGTAGTCTGACATTCTTGGACTTAGGTGAGTTGTCTAGTAACACAATCTTGAGTTGAGGGGGGAGTGACATCATGGTCTAAGCAGTGGTTTGCGACGGACGACAATCTGTTGTGGATGTTGATGTCTCTCACATGGTAGTAGAATCGCTGTGATGCAGTGTTACCGGTTTCTCCAATATATTGTTGGTGACAGATAGGACATGTGATTACATATACTAGATTGGCAGTTTGACAAGTCATGTTGCCTTTGACTGGGTATTTTCGGCCGGTGGCGGTGGCAACAACATGGTCTGTTATTTGCACCATGTCACAGATTCTGCAGTTCTCAAAGCAGGGGCGGCTTTGGTTGGCCGTCACGGTTCTGGGGAATGCAGAGTGGGTTAGTAGGTCACGTAGATTAGCAGACTTCTTGTATGCTATGATGACTTTGCTTTTGGTGATGCTGTGTAGTTCTGGGGAGGTGGATAGCATTCCTTTGGCTGTCTTCAAGATGGGTGTAGCATGTTGGTTTTCTGGCGTATATGGTAGTATGAATGGAATAACTGCTTGTGGTTTCCTTTTTCTTTCCAGGAGGAGATCAGCCCGAGGGACGGCACCTGCTTTCTCAATTGAAGTCTTCACCTTGATGTGTGGATGTCCATGAAGGGTGAGTGTTTTCAGTAAATGTTGACCCATTTTTTTTAATTCAATATCTTCAGAGTAGATCATTCTATACCGTATAGCTTGGCTATAGGCTATAGAGTCTTTTTGGTGGGTTGGATGGTATGATGAGTAGTGAAGATATAGATTGGCGTCAGTAGGCTTTTTGTAGACCTTGGTGTGTAGTTTGTTGTCTTTGGAATAGACAGTGGTGTCAAGGTAGTTGACAGATTCTTTGCTGGCTTCATATGTGAATTTTATGGTTGGATGGAGAGTGTTAAGTCTGGCCATTTCTGTGTCTAATTCCTCCTCAGAACAGTGGTAGATGGCAAATATGTCGTTGATATAGCTTTTCCAGATTTTTGCTTTAAGTTGGGTTTCAGAGAGAAGTTCTGTCTCTAGTGCATTCATGAAGGTGTTGGCGTAGCTGGGAGCTACTTTTGTACCCATAGCAGTGCCCTGTACTTGGTGGTATTTTTTTCCATTAAATTTGAAGGTGTTGTTTTGGAGTACCATCCTAAGAAGTTTAGTTGCTGTGACTGCACTCATTTCCTGGTTTGGGTAGGTTTCTAAAGCTAGGAGGCCTTCCTCGTGGGGGATTGACGTGTATAGTGCACAAACATCTATAGTGGTGAGTATGTCTCCATCTTCTAAGTGATCAATATTTTTGATCAAGTTTAGAAAGGATTTGGTGTCCTTCAGAATGTGTGGTAGTTTTGGTAGTATGGGTTGTAGGATGTTATCTAACGTTGAAGAGATGAGGTCTGTGGGCGAGTTGATCCCAGAGACTATAGGTCTCCCTGGTATCCCAGGTTTGTGGATTTTGGGTAGGATGTAGAAAGGTGGTGTTCTGGTGTTCTGAGGTATTAGGTCTTTGGCTTTTCCTTTTGGTATTTTCTTCTCTTTTTCAAATTTTTCTAAGTCCTTGATGAGTTTGTTTTTGATGAATGGTGTTCTGTCATATTGAGTTTCCCGGTAGTACTTGGTATCACCCAATTGGTCAGTGCATTTTTTGATGTAGTCTTCTCTGTCCATAATAACTATGGCCCCGCCTTTATCAGCAGGTTTTATGACAATTTCGTCATCCATCATGAGTTGTTCAAGTGCTAGTTGTTGTGTCTCAGTGAGATTTGAATTTCTTTTTTGAATTTTGGGTGGTTTGCTCATGTTGTTCAGGATAAATGAAGTGAATGTTTTGATGTCTTCATGGTATGGTGGGAGGGGTATCCATCCACTCGGGTCTTTTGGAAAGATGTTGGTTTGAGGTTGGTAGTTGTTGTAGTGGTGGTTTACCAGAATTCTTCTGTTAAATAAAAGTGTGTCTCTGACTGTGTACACATGGTGGGTGTGGTTGGGTGTTGGGACATATGATAGTCCTTTGTCTAGAAGTTGTTGTTGTTCTATTGTGAGGTGCTTGGAGCTGAGGTTCTTAATGCTGTTTGTGTCCTCTCCGTTGTTGGTCTCCCGGTATTGTTTGAACCTCCTACTTTTTTGTTTTTTCTTTTGGTTTGGTTTTTCTCTATCTCGGCCCCTAGGCCATCTATCAGACGTAGAACTAGTTGGTACTCCTCTGGGTTGCATTTTTGTTCAATGGTGGGGAGGATTTCCTCGTATCTGGTTTTGAGAGTAGTTTCTCTGGATGTGTAGTAGTCTTTAAGTAGAAGTCATAGTTTTTTGCCACATTCAAGTTGGGCTTGTTCCCTCTTTAAATGGAAGTCCCAGTCGTTCTCTGGTATTTGTGGGGTTATTTTGCTTTGTAGGCCTTTAGGGACTATGTTCTGAATTATACAAGTGTTGAGGAAGTTGGCGTGTTTTGATGCCTTTATTTGATTGATGGCTATTTTCCTAGCTAGTTTGTAGTGTGGGAGGGCATCGGCTGGGATTCTGATGGTCTCTGAATCGTTTGGCAGTTTATCAGTGGGGCCATCAATGTCGTCATAATTGTAGTCTATAGGTTCCATTAGCTAGTTTGTAGTGTGGGATGGCATCGGCTGGGATTCTGATGGTCTCTGAATCGTTTGGCAGGTTATCAGTGGGGCCATCAATGTCGTCATAATTGTAGTCTATAGGTTCCATTAGGAGTACCATCCTAAGAAGTTTAGTTGCTGTGACTGCACTCATTTCCTGGTTTGGGTAGGTTTCTAAAGCTAGGAGGCCTTCCTCGTGGGGGATTGACGTGTATAGTGCACAAACATCTATAGTGGTGAGTATGTCTCCATCTTCTAAGTGATCAATATTTTTGATCAAGTTTAGAAAGGATTTGGTGTCCTTCAGAATGTGTGGTAGTTTCGGTAGTATGGGTTGTAGGATGTTATCTAACGTTGAAGAGATGAGGTCTGTGGGCGAGTTGATCCCAGAGACTATAGGTCTCCCTGGTATCCCAGGTTTGTGGATTTTTGGTAGGATGTAGAAAGGTGGTGTTCTGGTGTTCTGAGGTATTAGGTCTTTGGCTTTTCCTTTTGGTATTTTCTTCTCTTTTTCAAATTTTTCTAAGTCCTTGATGAGTTTGTTTTTGATGAATGGTGTTCTGTCATATTGAGTTTCCCGGTAGTACTTGGTATCACCCAATTGGTCAGTGCATTTTTTGATGTAGTCTTCTCTGTCCATAATAACTATGGCCCCGCCTTTATCAGCAGGTTTTATGACAATTTCGTCATCCATCATGAGTTGTTCAAGTGCTAGTTGTTGTGTCTCAGTGAGATTTGAATTTCTTTTTTGAATTTTGGGTGGTTTGCTCATGTTGTTCAGGATAAATGAAGTGAATGTTTTGATGTCTTCATGGTATGGTGGGAGGGGTATCCATCCACTCGGGTCTTTTGGAAAGATGTTGGTTTGAGGTTGGTAGTTGTTGTTATTTCTATAGTGGTGGTTTACCAGAATTCTTCTGTTAAATAAAAGTGTGTCTCTGACTGTGTACACATGGTGGGTGTGGTTGGGTGTTGGGACATATGATAGTCCTTTGTCTAGAAGTTGTTGTTGTTCTATTGTGAGGTGCTTGGAGCTGAGGTTCTTAATGCTGTTTGTGTCCTCTCCGTTGTTGGTCTCCCGGTATTGTTTGAACCTCCTACTTTTTTGTTTTTTCTTTTGGTTTGGTTTTTCTCTATCTCGGCCCCTAGGCCATCTATCAGACGTAGAACTAGTTGGTACTCCTCTGGGTTGCATTTTTGTTCAATGGTGGGGAGGATTTCCTCGTATCTGGTTTTGAGAGTAGTTTCTCTGGATGTGTAGTAGTCTTTAAGTAGAAGTCATAGTTTTTTGCCACATTCAAGTTGGGCTTGTTCCCTCTTTAAATGGAAGTCCCAGTCGTTCTCTGGTATTTGTGGGGTTATTTTGCTTTGTAGGCCTTTAGGGACTATGTTCTGAATTATACAAGTGTTGAGGAAGTTGGCGTGTTTTGATGCCTTTATTTGATTGATGGCTATTTTCCTAGCTAGTTTGTAGTGTGGGATGGCATCGGCTGGGATTCTGATGGTCTCTGAATCGTTTGGCAGTTTATCAGTGGGGCCATCAATGTCGTCATAATTGTAGTCTATAGGTTCCATTAGCTAGTTTGTAGTGTGGGATGGCATCGGCTGGGATTCTGATGGTCTCTGAATCGTTTGGCAGGTTATCAGTGGGGCCATCAATGTCGTCATAATTGTAGTCTATAGGTTCCATTAGGAGTACCATCCTAAGAAGTTTAGTTGCTGTGACTGCACTCATTTCCTGGTTTGGGTAGGTTTCTAAAGCTAGGAGGCCTTCCTCGTGGGGGATTGACGTGTATAGTGCACAAACATCTATAGTGGTGAGTATGTCTCCATCTTCTAAGTGATCAATATTTTTGATCAAGTTTAGAAAGGATTTGGTGTCCTTCAGAATGTGTGGTAGTTTTGGTAGTATGGGTTGTAGGATGTTATCTAACGTTGAAGAGATGAGGTCTGTGGGCGAGTTGATCCCAGAGACTATAGGTCTCCCTGGTATCCCAGGTTTGTGGATTTTGGGTAGGATGTAGAAAGGTGGTGTTCTGGTGTTCTGAGGTATTAGGTCTTTGGCTTTTCCTTTTGGTATTTTCTTCTCTTTTTCAAATTTTTCTAAGTCCTTGATGAGTTTGTTTTTGATGAATGGTGTTCTGTCATATTGAGTTTCCCGGTAGTACTTGGTATCACCCAATTGGTCAGTGCATTTTTTGATGTAGTCTTCTCTGTCCATAATAACTATGGCCCCGCCTTTATCAGCAGGTTTTATGACAATTTCGTCATCCATCATGAGTTGTTCAAGTGCTAGTTGTTGTGTCTCAGTGAGATTTGAATTTCTTTTTTGAATTTTGGGTGGTTTGCTCATGTTGTTCAGGATAAATGAAGTGAATGTTTTGATGTCTTCATGGTATGGTGGGAGGGGTATCCATCCACTCGGGTCTTTTGGAAAGATCTTGGTTTGAGGTTGGTAGTTGTTGTAGTGGTGGTTTACCAGAATTCTTCTGTTAAATAAAAGTGTGTCTCTGACTGTGTACACATGGTGGGTGTGGTTGGGTGTTGGGACATATGATAGTCCTTTGTCTAGAAGTTGTTGTTGTTCTATTGTGAGGTGCTTGGAGCTGAGGTTCTTAATGCTGTTTGTGTCCTCTCCGTTGTTGGTCTCCCGGTATTGTTTGAACCTCCTACTTTTTTGTTTTTTCTTTTGGTTTGGTTTTTCTCTATCTCGGCCCCTAGGCCATCTATCAGATGTAGAACTAGTTGGTACTCCTCTGGGTTGCATTTTTGTTCAATGGTGGGGAGGATTTCCTCGTATCTGGTTTTGAGAGTAGTTTCTCTGGATGTGTAGTAGTCTTTAAGTAGAAGTCATAGTTTTTTGCCACATTCAAGTTGGGCTTGTTCCCTCTTTAAATGGAAGTCCCAGTCGTTCTCTGGTATTTGTGGGGTTATTTTGCTTTGTAGGCCTTTAGGGACTATGTTCTGAATTATACAAGTGTTGAGGAAGTTGGCGTGTTTTGATGCCTTTATTTGATTGATGGCTATTTTCCTAGCTAGTTTGTAATGTGGGATGGCATCGGCTGGGATTCTGATGGTCTCTGAATCGTTTGGCAGTTTATCAGTGGGGCCATCAATGTCGTCATAATTGTAGTCTATAGGTTCCATTAGCTAGTTTGTAGTGTGGGATGGCATCGGCTGGGATTCTGATGGTCTCTGAATCGTTTGGCAGGTTATCAGTGGGGCCATCAATGTCGTCATAATTGTAGTCTATAGGTTCCATTAGGAGTACCATCCTAAGAAGTTTAGTTGCTGTGACTGCACTCATTTCCTGGTTTGGGTAGGTTTCTAAAGCTAGGAGGCCTTCCTCGTGGGGGATTGACGTGTATAGTGCACAAACATCTATAGTGGTGAGTATGTCTCCATCTTCTAAGTGATCAATATTTTTTGATCAAGTTTAGAAAGGATTTGGTGTCCTTCAGAATGTGTGGTAGTTTCGGTAGTATGGGTTGTAGGATGTTATCTAACGTTGAAGAGATGAGGTCTGTGGGCGAGTTGATCCCAGAGACTATAGGTCTCCCTGGTATCCCAGGTTTGTGGATTTTTGGTAGGATGTAGAAAGGTGGTGTTCTGGTGTTCTGAGGTATTAGGTCTTTGGCTTTTCCTTTTGGTATTTTCTTCTCTTTTTCAAATTTTTCTAAGTCCTTGATGAGTTTGTTTTTGATGAATGGTGTTCTGTCATATTGAGTTTCCCGGTAGTACTTGGTATCACCCAATTGGTCAGTGCATTTTTTGATGTAGTCTTCTCTGTCCATAATAACTATGGCCCCGCCTTTATCAGCAGGTTTTATGACAATTTCGTCATCCATCATGAGTTGTTCAAGTGCTAGTTGTTGTGTCTCAGTGAGATTTGAATTTCTTTTTTGAATTTTGGGTGGTTTGCTCATGTTGTTCAGGATAAATGAAGTGAATGTTTTGATGTCTTCATGGTATGGTGGGAGGGGTATCCATCCACTCGGGTCTTTTGGAAAGATCTTGGTTTGAGGTTGGTAGTTGTTGTTATTTCTATAGTGGTGGTTTAACAGAATTCTTCTGTTAAATAAAAGTGTGTCTCTGACTGTGTACACATGGTGGGTGTGGTTGGGTGTTGGGACATATGATAGTCCTTTGTCTAGAAGTTGTTGTTGTTCTATTGTGAGGTGCTTGGAGCTGAGGTTCTTAATGCTGTTTGTGTCCTCTCCGTTGTTGGTCTCCCGGTATTGTTTGAACCTCCTACTTTTTTGTTTTTTTCTTTTGGTTTGGTTTTTCTCTATCTCGGCCCCTAGGCCATCTATCAGACGTAGAACTAGTTGGTACTCCTCTGGGTTGCATTTTTGTTCAATGGTGGGGAGGATTTCCTCGTATCTGGTTTTGAGAGTAGTTTCTCTGGATGTGTAGTAGTCTTTAAGTAGAAGTCATAGTTTTTTGCCACATTCAAGTTGGGCTTGTTCCCTCTTTAAATGGAAGTCCCAGTCGTTCTCTGGTATTTGTGGGGTTATTTTGCTTTGTAGGCCTTTAGGGACTATGTTCTGAATTATACAAGTGTTGAGGAAGTTGGCGTGTTTTGATGCCTTTATTTGATTGATGGCTATTTTCCTAGCTAGTTTGTAGTGTGGGATGGCATCGGCTGGGATTCTGATGGTCTCTGAATCGTTTGGCAGGTTATCGGTGGGGCCATCAATGTCGTCATAATTGTAGTCTATAGGTTCCATTAGGAGTTTTTTTGTGGTGGCGTTGGGTTTCTACAATTTATATAGATTATGTACAATTTATATATATGACTCCAAGGCGCACTTCCTTTCTTGTTGGTGATCCCAGGGTAGGATGCTGGTGTGATGGTGGTTAAAAGTTGAAGAGAAATTTTATCACACAAAAGTGGAATATTTTTTCATAGATTTATTTGAAGTATTTATCGTTGACAAACATTGGTGGCAAGTAATTGTTGTTTGATCATATGCTACGTTTCAGGTAATTTAATTACCCTTCATCAGGCAAGTGATGATTTATGGACAGAATTGTGGTCCTGAGGTACACTTTATGATCAGATTTTTACATGTGGTTGCTATGGTAGCGGTAGACTTGGTTACCAATGTCAACAAAGCTAGCCAAATTTTGAGCTGTACCGGTATGTAGCTTGGTATACTATAGTATATACAGACCTTAATATGATATTATTTGGTATAATTTACACAGGGATCACTTCTTAGTTATATTTGTTATGTAACAAGTATGTACAGCGTATAAATGTGATATAAATAGATAACAATATATCAATTTGACATAAATAACATCCTGGGTGGCGCTTAGGTAGCCTTGATTAGCCCTTAAAAAAATATCATTATGTTATAGTATTTCATAATGTTAAATGAAGAGATTTAATGCGAAGTCACATATTATAATGCATTGTGAAAACTGAGTTTATAAAGCCGATTATTTGTTTACATTCTAATGGGCCATTCCAAGCCTATTAACGACCTCCAAATGGAGTTATTGCTCCATGTAGGTGGCATGAGTCGCCTATACCTACTCAATTTATATATGACATTGAGTGTGTGTTTGGGTTGTGAAATTGCGGGCATTCCTAAAATATACAATCACAGATAACTTGAATATCTTAAGGGGTGGGAAGGAATTTACATTGTCTCACCTGAATGCACGTAGCCTAAATGCTAATATTGATTCATTGAGAATTTATATGAATGATAGAGATGATGCTATAATAGGTATATCAGAAAGTTGGCTTGAGGAGGGCATGGCTAGTGGTCTGGTTCATTTGAACGGCTACAACTTGGAGCGCTATGATAGAAATTGGGGAGACAAATCTTGTGGCGGTGTAGCGATGTACATAAGAAATGATTTTTCATATTCTAATACCTCATATGCACACCTTAATATTAGCTCCAATGACATTGAGATCCAACGGGTGGAACTGATACGTAAGGGGAAGAAAAATATTGTAATTGCAAATGTATATCGTCCACCTGATGGTGATAAGGCTGTGTTCATAGACACCATTCATTCCCTGATTGATAAAGCTTAGCTCAGGCGTAAGGACCTTGTAGTGATGGGTGACTTTAATATTGATTACCTGAAGCCTGCAATGGTATCCACAAAGTTAATGAAAATTTGTATTAACATTCTCAGTCTAAAACAAATTATAAATGAATATACTCGCAGTACTGAAGAATCCAATACCTGTATTGACTGGATCATTACAAACACAACTAAGACGTATAGGGCCATTGTAAGGAAATGGAATATAAGTGATCATTACATGGTAGGCATTGTATTTATTGATCACCATGCCTCAAGAGAAAAAATTGATTTCACTGGTAGAAGTTATAACGATATAATGCTGAACTCTTCAAGGCGTGCATGAGGGATGCTGATTGGGGCCCATATGATGAATGTGATTGTGTTAATGAACGTTGGAGTTTTATATTGAATGTGCTACTGAAAAACCTGAATGATATGTACCCTATAAAGACATTCTCTGTTAAAAAGGATAGAGCTCCATGGGTTACTGACTATGTACTAGAGTTAATATGAGACAAGGATAACACATTGAAAAAAGCTGTTAGAACAAAAAATGCTGATGATTGGTCTCTTGCTAGAAGACTGAGGAATGAATGTACTAAATATATCAGGAAGGCGAAAGCTACCTATGTTAAGGCCCATTTAGAAGCATTTAAAGATGATGAAGTTCTGAAGGGAAATAAATGGTTTAATCAAAGGCGATGGAAACAGGATCAATTGTCACTTAAAAGATTTTGAGAATGATTGTATGGTTCCAGACGAAGATGTACCAGATTTTGTCAATAATTTCTTCTTAGAGATAGGTCCCAACTTGGCTCGCAATTTTGATGACAACTGGTTTTATGAGGGTATTGAGCCTGATAGTACTATCTCAGACATTGGTACTAATGAAGAGGAAGTTATAAAGTTAATCAAGAGCTTGATATCAGCAAATCATCATGTATTGATAATGTCTCTCCGAGGGTACTAACGGATGCCTTACTATCTATACCAGACAAGGTTACTGATTTATTTAACATGTCACTTGAGACAGCCTGGATTGTTCCATCTGCCTGGAAGATTGGTACCATTGTACCACTACAGAAAGAAGGAGATAAGGCAAATGTATCCAACCTGAGGCCAGTAACATTACTTCCGGTTATAGGCAAATTATTGGAAAAAATAGTAAATAATAGATTAATGAATTAGTATGAGCTTAATGAAATTTTAGATGACAGACAAAATGGCTTCAGGTCGGGACATTCCACGATAGGTACGGTGGTATACTTCACAGATGAAGTATATAAAGCCATTAAATTTTATTAAATAAGTTGGACAGGATTGGTGTCGGAGGCCTTCTTCAGCGATGGCTTAGGAATTATCTAAGTGATAGAAAACAGAAATCCCTGGTAAATGGATCAATGTCAAGTCAAGGAGTGGTGAAGTGTGGAGTCCCACAGGGCTCTTTACTGGGCCCTACCTTATTTTTAATATATGTGAATGACTTGGTGAAGGTTATAAAACATGGATCTGTTTATTTGTATACTGATGATACTGTAGTCTCTGTGCAGGGAAAGGACCTAGACCAAATAACCATAGCGTTACAACACGAGTTGTTGGCTTTGGAGGGCTGGTTTCATAGAAACCAACTCACGCTGAATGAAAATGAATTATATGATTTTTGGTCTGAGGCCCTGGTTAAAGAAGATTGTTAATCATAAGCTTATGTTTGGTAATACGCAAATTGAAAGAGTCTTAAGTGTCAGATATCTAGGGGTATATCAGGACCCTGTACTTAATTTTAACAAACATGCTGAAGAGATGAGTCGTAAAATGTTACATAAGGTATTTTTAATGTCTAGGCTAAGACCCTTCTTGGACAATGACTCGTTATTGAAGGTATACAAATCCATGGTACTACCTTACACAGACTATGGCGATATCTTATATGATGTGGCAGGTGTATATACTTTGGACAAACTACAGGTGACTCAGAATAAAGCACTGTGTACTGCATTGGGTTTGGACAATAGATACCCTACTTATTTGACACATCAACAGGCTATGATATCCCCTTTGTCCCCTCGTAGAGAAATGCATTTGTTAAATTTCATGTATAAGCAGCAGACCAATGTTTCTCTCCTAAACACAAGAGAAGTTTTTACTAGAAACCATGATGCTACTGTTTTTCTCGCTATTAAACCAAAATATGAAACTAGCCGTAGAAGTGCATTATATAGAGGTGTTATGGCATGGAATGCTCTTCCTGTGTCTAAGAGAAATATTACTACTTACGAGGACTTTAAGCTAAATCAAAAGATTGGACTTGGAAGAGCACTCTTTGCATAGTACACTTGATCAATTTCCCCGATACCCCTTACAGACTATTACTTAATGTTTATTGTTTATTGATTGTCTATTGCATAGGATATGTTTATGGACTGCTGTTTTAGGAGGGGTGCCCGCCCCCAGGTTCACAACCCAAATGATATTACTGGTGTTATTGTCAATGGACTATTCTGGGTATTATTAATATTTTTCACATTTACTAGTTTAATCTCCTGTATTCCCCAACAGGAACCAGGATCCATAAATTATCACGAACCCACTTCCTCCATGAGACTCTGTGACATAACGTACACGGATGTAATAACATTCCAATCATATCTACACCCACACAGCCCCGCTGGAGGATGTGGGATCCACCTGTGGTGCCATATTTGGAATGAGAGGATATTTCACAATCTCCTCTCAATCCTCATTAACATGATTAACCCACAGGTGGCAATCTCTCTCTATGACACGTGTCTCTATTTCATTGAACCAAGTGTATAGAATATTTCGCAATACTGTGAGCTGCTCAAGCCCTTAATATAAAAGGCAGCTTGAGCAGCTCCCAATCATCTCTCCCAACTTACACCTTACACCTATACCTATAACCTACGACAGGTTGAGCTATAGGATCAGAGGCAGAGCTTGGATATTGGCGAGTGTTATCATTGTTACCACCTTTATGAAACACTCATGTCAGCTATGCAATAAAAGGATCAAATGAACTTTTCTGGATTCCGTGTATATTCACTTTACCACTTGTAACGGTACGTTGACACGATGGTGGATGAACCCTCCAAGAATATCCCACTACCAACCTCTCATTAAACATGAGCAATAGTGAGACATCACCCAAGGAGCCAGCTTCAGAACAATGCACCTTTACATCACCTGGGCTAGACGCGCCCAACCACCACCCCATAAGTGCTACTACACATCACCTCCAGAGGCAAACTTCATCTCCAGACGCATTGACATTGGATCCAGTTTTACCTTTAGCACTACAGGCCCACGTATTACAACCTGTGAGTACCAGCATTGAGCAATTTTCCTCTACTATTGTGGACCACAATACTGGAGCACACACAAGTACACCAGTATCACTACCTGCACCAGGATTAGACCTCACCCTACCTGGTTACTCACAAGTAAATTCACCGCCACTAAGACTTTCTGGTATAACTAGCCCAGCCTCTGAAGTACCAGTGGACAACACACAGAACCACTTGTACCTCGACCCACACCTGGAGGACAGACCACCAGAGCTTCAAGCTACCCTCCAGGACATCACCCCTCCACAACCCAGCACACCTAGTGCATCTGTATCGGCAGAACCGACCAACTCAGGTGTGACATCACATAAACCCTTGGTTTGTGAAGAACCAGTGGTTGTGGACACAGACTCTGACACTTCCCTAGACGCTGATTACTGGAGAGACAGAATTGGATCAGCAGTTTCTAGGTGGAGAGCAGCCTATGAAAACGGTATAGGCAGGGTTTCCAATAACAACTCTGGACACCTGGTAGGAGACAATCCAAACTTCTCACTCAACATCAACAGACTATTGGATGAGTGGCTTGACCCTACTGTTACCCAGCCTAACCAATACCAATCCACTTCTGAAGAGGAGGACCTGTACCCCCCACCTGTGTACACACCCACACAGCCACTTAGAACCAGGTCAGTGGACTCACCATCCAGACAAGGCTCTAGATTTAGAAGGAGGGCCCAATCAAGTTCACCTCTTAGAAGAAGGACCCCCACTGGTTACAGATTACTGAGAAGTGTAGACGGAGCTACAAGCAGATCTCACCTCGTAGCTACAACTCCACTACTCAATAGAGGCAATAGAACGCCTTATAACTCACCTCACCATATCGGTTCACCTGGGGAAGATACTGAAATAACCTTTCCCCACTGACCTGATATGGCAATGTCCCGAGGTCAGCCCCCTCAGTATGACTATGAAGATATGAGGAGAAGTCTCGTCAGGGACTGTACTAATGCTGTCAGCGAATCTTTCTCTGAGCTACTAGCCAAACACGTGAGCGCCCTATCCACTGAAATTAAAAACCATGGACAGGAACACTCAGGTCAATTGGCTAGGGTACACCTCAGATTGGATGACATGGAACGCTGGAAGGAGCATATAGAGAGTAACACCGCTCACGGCTTCAAGCAGGCAGAACAATGCAATATGGATGTTCTCAGAAGATCTGAAGATTTCACATACCAAATGACTGACAAGCTTAGCAGAAACATGGATTCAATGAGGCTTGACCTCATGAAGGCTATTCAGAGCCAGTCCACCAATGCCAACGCCACCAGCTCCAACCAGACTGCCACTAGCACCCAAGGTGGTTCAGGACCCATGCAGTCCACCCCTCCCTACCCCACGGCACCTAGCTACAGCCCCAGCCATAACGACATGACAGGAACAAGACCGAGCCCACCACACGCCTTCATGGACAGCAGTAACCAGAACTCAGGCGCCGACCCTTCCACCTCCCATGCACTATACCAGTCTCCAGCTGCTAGTGCACCAAACACCCACCAGGGGGCGACAGCATCATATAACACAGTGCCTAATCCAAACCAACATTGTGGCCATGTGGTTAATAGCGTTTACAGTCCCCAGGGACAGGCAGACAACCACTCTAGGCTACCACATCCTCCTAGATATTCCCATATAGCACACTCCACACCGGTAGCGCACCGGGGAGGATATCATGGCGCTGAGTATACCAGACTTTCCCCTAGTGGATTAGACGGCGACAAGCTCACATCTGCCCAGTTAGGTTCATTCAACAAGCCTGAACCCTTTGACAAACCGACGCCCTACAGGTCTGCAGCAAAATTTCTGACTGAATTCAAATTTTTCATAAGAAATGTGCATGCCAAGAGGCCCGACCTACATGCAACATGCCTGTACACCTTTCTCAAAGGGAGGGCAGCCCAGTGGTTTTTCAGCAATATAATGGACAAGCCAATCATGCAGAACAAGGAGGCAGTCTACGAGGCTTTCTTGGCAAGATTTGGCAACCACGACCTCAGTACCATCCTCAAAGGGTACAGAGCCAGAAAACAAAAGCCAAATGAAACCACTGAGGACTACCTTGCAGACATGACCATGTTGCTGTCCAACAGCAATCTGGATGAGGCCTCACAGGGACTGTACTAAAATCATGCAGAACAAGGAGGCAGTCTACGAGGCTTTCTTGGCAAGATTTGGCAACCACGACCTCAGTACCATCCTCAAAGGGTACAGAGCCAGAAAACAAAAGCCAAATGAAACCACTGAGGACTACCTTGCAGACATGACCATGTTGCTGTCCAACAGCAGTCTGGATGAGGCCTCACAGGTGGACTACCTTGTAAATGGCCTCAGACCCGAGCTGAAGAATGTCGTAGTAGCCAAATCTCCCAAAACCTTGCTGGAAGCTGAATTGAACCTCAAGGCAATAAAAATTGCTCAGAACAGCTCAGCAGAGTTATGTGCAGTAGGCTACATCAAGGACGACAACAGATCCAGATAATATAATATGATAAATATCAGCGCGACCACAAGAAAGAAGACAGACTGCCCAGTAGTAATCACAGCAAGCAATATGAAAATAAATTCAAAAACAGCTACAGAGGAAGGTCCAAGTCTTCGGACAGGTCCAATCCTAAGGACTACAGATCCAATTCCAAAAATAGATCTGACTATAAGTCCCCAGGAAGAGACAGGTCAGTTGATGGGCCAGAACAAAGATCAAGATCCTCTGAGAGCAACAAGAGTTTTGTCTTCATACCAGCTGCTGGGCAGCCAAATAACAACAAAAATGTTTCCTTCATGGTCCCAGCTGACTTCACCATCACAGACAATTGGGTACAACAGTCATTAAAGAAGTCCAGAGATCCAACCCCAGGCAGGAATTACTCAAGGAGCCGTTCAGGATCTCAGTCTGACACCGACAATGACAATCTCAAAAACATACAGGATGAATAGGGATCAGGGGAAGGCACTCCAGCACCTAGTGACCCCGACCCCACCCGGAACACGACGATTGGATTATCCAAGGACACTTCTCGAAATGCTGATGCAGAAATAAATTCAGTAGACTCTCAATCATCCAGCTCCAGTTACATCAATTTTCTGAATACCAATGAGAACTCAGACTCCAGTGATGACGAGGACGAGTATGAGGACCAGAGCCAGAGGACTTCAATCCTGAGACTGAGGATCAAATCTGAGCGATATGGGCAGCAAGGTAAGGCCATTTACGTTGATACAGAATTAACCAAAGGTGCAGTTTCTGTAGACATAAATAACCACTTGTACATAGCTCTTGTTGATTCTGGCGCCTCACTCTCTTTTATTAGCCAAAAAATGGCTGACAGAATCGCAAACACACCAAATTTTAGACATGGTAGACGCGCGCGACTGACAGTTTTATTGGCTGATAAAACCCCCATCCAAGTAAATCACTCCATGACTGTAACATTATCATTGGTGGCCATGAATTCAGATCCAGATTCCATGTGGTACCTGAACTGAACCATCCCCTAATTTTAGGAGTAAATTTCATGACCAAATATAAGGCAAAAATTTCCTTTGGACCCACTCCCCCATCACCCAATTACATCAGGGCAAACAAAAATGTTGATATTCCACCAAACACTGAAGCCACTTTCAATGCTGTTGTGGTAGGGAATAGCAACATTGTGGGAAAAACTGGATTGACCGAGAACTCAGGTTCTACTCTACTGGTACTTATTAAGCATGCCATAGTTAAACCTAGGTCGGCTCTCAAAATAGTACCAGTATGTCAAAACTTTCCCCCCACCTAAAAACATCCATGATCTTAGATGTTTCAATGGTATGGCCCAGTTTTACAAGAGGTTCATCAGAGGTTTTGCTCATGTCATGAAGCCCCTTTATGAGGCGACAAAAAGCACCTTTAAATGGACCACTGAATGTCAGAGAGCCTTTGAGAAAATTAAAGCTGCAATCTGTACTGAAGTTGTGCTAAAATTCCCGGACTATAACAGACCTTTTGTCATTTTTACTGACTCTAGCAACTACAGCTTAGGAGCTGTAATCACTCAGGTAGATGACTGTGGTTTCTATAGACCAATTGAATTTGCAGGGAGAGGTTTGACACCTCAAGAATCTAGGTATGGGATAACTGATAAAGAACTGTTGGGAATAGTTTTTGCAGTTAAAAAGTTCCACCATTATGTGGATGGAACTCACTTCAAAGTATACTCGGACCACACCGCCCTGGTTTCCCTTTTTAATAAGAAAGAAAATATAACCAATGGAAGGTTAGCCAGGTGGGTTGACACAGTCATGTCCTATGATTTTGAAGTCAGATACCTGCAAGGCAGAGCCAATATTGTGGCAGATTTTCTTTCCAGAAGGAAATACTTGCCCGGCTCTGATGACCCAATTCCCATCAGGTTTTAGGGTAAAAT
This sequence comes from Acholoe squamosa, assembly GCA_949317995.1. Taxonomy (NCBI): domain Eukaryota; kingdom Metazoa; phylum Annelida; class Polychaeta; order Phyllodocida; family Polynoidae; genus Acholoe; species Acholoe squamosa. The sequence continues at coordinate 9,628,011 of OX439035.1, forward strand.
AATACTCCCTCCTAAATCAGTTAAATTCTCTGACATTACCATGACCAAAGTCTTCAAATCAAATGACTCAGTTCCCACAAATCCAGTCCTCATGGGACCACCTAGGTCCATACTAAAAGGAGGACAGATTTGGGGTAGCACCTCAAAGAAGCCAAAGGGTGTGATTGCCAAAAAAGGTAGCTCTGAGAGAGAAAAACTCAGCTCCATTCAATTTGAGCCCGAGTTGTGCATTTTAACTCGATCCAAAGCCAAGTTACCAGACCCGGCCACACCCCCTCAGCCCAGCAAATCAACCAGAAGTAAACAGACCCGCCCCCCTAAGGTCAAGGCCACCAAGACCAAGCCAAGGGGCCGCCCACCCAAATCCAGGTCACCCAGAGTATCAATGAAATTAGCTTACACCAGAAGGGCTAAGCTATCACACAAAGTGCTACCCATGGCGGAGCGAGCGATAAGCCAGCTATGTAAACACCACTCCCTGACCCCATCTAGGGAGACACTGATACAGGCACAGCAGGAGGATGTTTTCTCAAACTCCATGTTGTCATACATCAATAAGGCTGAATTACCAGAAGACCCCAGCCTTAGCAAACAGATACTGCTAAACCATGACCAGTTCATGACTTTAGACGAAGTTTTATTCAGGATCACCAAATCAACCTATGGAGACAGTGTAGAGCCTGCACTACAAATAGTGATGCCAGAAAAATGGGCGGAGTCACTAATTTAAGTCACACACTGCTCGCCACTAGGAGGACACCTTGGTCCCAATAAAACATATGCAGCAATCAGATCCAGGTATTATTGGCATTCCATGTTCAAACAAGTTTTTGACTACTGTGGCACTTGCCATACATGTCTCACAACAAAGAAAAGACCAAAACACTTGAGAACCCCAATGACCCTGAGAGACCCTGTTTTAACAGCCTACACACACCTCACCATGGATACCATCGGTCCTTTCACACCTGCTGTGGATGGATCCTCATTTATCCATGTTGTCACAGACCATGCTACCAGGCACATCACTGTTTGGTCCACAAAGGATAACACCAGCGCTGAAGTAGCGCTAGGATTTTTCCAAAGGGTTATTTGTGTTTTTGGGACCCCATCAGTCCTGAACACAGATAATGCACAACAGTATGTGTCCAAATATTTCACATCTTTTTGTGAAAAATTCGGCATCAAACATGTGACAGGAAGTGCACATTGGTCAAAATCACAAGGTCTATGTGAGCGTCAACATCAGACAATAGAATCTTCACTAAAAGCCTTTGTCTCCAAATCACAAAAACATTGGTCAACTTTCCTACAGGCTATAGCATTCAGCATAAACAACACTGTATGCAGCGTGTTAGGATACTCACCCAATCTTTTAGTATTCGGAAGGCAAACACATCTCCCAACTGAGTCCTCCCTCTCCTCGGTCCAACAAACTGAAGAGATCAAAGACAAGGAAAAATTTGTTACCGCCCTACTCAGTTTAAGGGATGACATCCAGCTTAAGGCAGCTGAGAGCATGGTTAAATACCATAAAAAGATGAAAGCCAGATATGACGCCACCGCCTCTCGATGCACCTACGACACAGGTCAGCTTGTGTATTTACACATACCTAACCTGCTGGTCAAGCAAACAAGCAAGAAGCTGCAGCCCACCTACAGTGGACCATACATAATCATGAAAATGACTTCACCAGTAACTGCAAAATTAAAAAGGCTACAGGATGCTAAAGTATTGAAGAAATCAATACATGTATCTAGTTTAAGGAGACCAATCACCAAGGCTAGCGCCAAGGCTGTAATCAAAAGACTGCAGTCTGGGCCAGTTAGTTCTTTGTATGACCCTGATCTAGATTTCACCCACACTGGTGAACCAGAATCCACCGCAGTCAAAAAGAAAAAAGGACGACCTGCAAAGAAAGGACTTGTCACCTTTGCCCCTTCCCCAATAAAGAAGGCAAAGAAAAAGTCCAAGAAAAAGAAATAGATTTTCAGAACACACAAATTTTTTTTTCTCCTTTCCACCCTCACCCCCCCCCACACTCACACACATACCTCTCTACCTTTTTGTCCCCACCCAGTGACAGTTTTGGCCACGTGTTGTTTCATGCAATGATGTTTTTCCCCCCACAAATTAATTTTTTTTTTATTCTTTTCATTATTTCTTTTATCAAATCATATACAAATACCCTATAACGCTCAAAACTTTTACACAAACCCCAAAAGCCTTCTGGCTTATTTTTACTGATGGGACATTGTCAAGAATTTTATCTAGAGTTTGAAACTCAGACAGTCATATAATGATTGATTAAGGTTGGCACGCCACATAAATTACCCAAGGTCACAGCGTATTCTCGGTTCGTGGATCCTAATTTCAGGAACACGCATGCACCGGTTTGTTACAAGCTCAGGGCTCCTCTATACCCTAAGGTATTACCAAATGACCGCCTATCGTAGGAGAGCAGCACCTAGACATCCTGATGCGTGTTTATGCCTCTGTTTACTGGAATGTTTGGAATGTTTGGAATGTTTGGTGAGACACTTAATCAAATAACTCAGAAACGGTTCCCTGCTGTGTTAACACAACGGAAACAAGTGCACCCCTGGTAAGCTGACTAATCTCAGTGCCACAGCCATTACCCCCCCCCCTAATTATACTACAATATTCAGATCATCCTATGATCATCCATACCTCGGCCTAGGTCCCTTAAATTTGCATATCACAAGATCTGTTATATGCAAACCAACCAATAGCTAGGCCTCGTGCCATATATGGGTGAGACATACCTCATCGGGAGGCATGTAATGAGGAATTAGCCAACCTCATGAAATGCTTATAAGCCTCATACCACCCCCCATCTTAACCACTCTCATCAAATACACCAAACTCACCACATCCAGCCGCTATGGAGCAAGCATCCGGAGACCACAGGACCCAAGTGTCGGGACTGCCATGCAACAAGCCCAGGTAGGATTGGTCTTATGTGTCCATTAGTAGCTTCATCAATCGTTCTAGCATGACAATGATGGAATCTACCGTCATGTTGCCCAGATACCCATTACATGCCAATGGTAGTGTGCGCCCAGAGTGCTTGGTAAAATGCAATAGTTGAATTTGCAGTCCTTTTTCAAAACCATGTATGGCAGCCTGATTTTTCACAACTTTATTTATCAACCTCTTGACAAAACCCCCCATCAACCCATTCATCTACCTTAGTCTAACCACAAACCTATCAAACCATTTATTCACACAGCCTTAGACCCCCAGAGATTAGACATGGAGTCAACTCAGGGTGGACCATCCACAGTCTTTTAGGCCCAAACGGCATCAAAAGAAAGGCCATGGATCTGTTCGAGATCAGAATAACTATCATGGAGCAAAAACACATGATCAAACATACATCCAGCAACGACCTAGGTGTATACCTAAACAACAAAACAGTTCAAAGGGAGCTCACCCTACAAGACCCCATTGTATTATCGGCCACCAAGGCCATGATATTCGACTTCCCCACAGTCCCATTATGGGATAGATTTAGTGAGGAAACATCAAGCTACATTGCACTTCTATGTGCCAGAACTCTGATTACCTCGGAAAAGCCACTAAACGAGCTACCCAGATATGAAACAGGTATTGGCAGACATAACGTCATAATCCAAACCACAAATCTTCAGACTCAGCTGGCAGCGTTTGAAATGGTCAAATACGCACCTCACATAGTCAAAAGCTCTCAACCCTGAATTGACCCATTTCTCCCCTACACACTCACAATGTGAAGAATCAATCACCTTTTTTTTTATTCAATTCCTTTTTTTTTCTTCTCATGTCGATTTTTTTTAAATTTATGACTAAGCTAGAGACTTCCTTGCTAGTTAAGATATCAGCCTAGCAACCTGATAACCTTTTAAGTAACACGCCCCAAAGTGCCACAATCACATTGCACACACCTAACGCGACCCCCCCACACATGTGTAGGACGCCCACCGCGCAAACAACACAAACACACCTCACACAAAGCCAACTCCCCAACCCAAACCCCTTAAAGACCCGCCCTACCCCAACCATACAGTCTTATCTCAGTTTTATTCGAATCATTTCTCATAAGCTTATCTAAATTTCTATTTTTAGGATAGCAGCCTCCTTGGCGGCACTCTTCCTAATTACGTGCGTCCAGACCCAACAGTCGGGAGCACAGGATTTTGTAACCAAAAGAGAGACCATCTTCAGGCCAAATTATGGTGTTTTGTTCACTAAAATGCCCCAGAAAATGATCTCAGGATATATGGATTACCCATTAGTTTTCGCTTTAGACCTATCTTTTAATCAAACCTTGCAGCGACCCGACAGATTAACCACCCTAATCAGCAGAAATGCCCCAAGTTTCATCTTAGAGACCGCCCAGTCTTTAGATCTAATTTTAGCAAACCTTTATCAGAAGTCACAAAAATCATTAGACCTCTTAATAAAATTTTTAGAGCATCCCCAAACCAGAATACCCAGGGCCGCCCCAGGACAGATCAAAGGTGATATTTTGAGAGCATCAATTGGTTTGAGCACGCAACCTGAAGTAGATTTGTTAAATTCTGAAATGTCAGACTTGGAAAGAACCCTAGCTACTAAAATGCATGTGGTAGAATTAGCCACGCATTTTCTACTGAACATTTCTGAGTTTAATTATCAATCTCTGAGCGTTTTCTCCAGCATACAAAATGACACGGATGACGCCCTGTCTTTGTTCAGCTCTAACCTCCAGCTCTTGAGTAATAATGTATCAAATATCTTATTCAACCTGGAACAACAAAGCAGACGAGACACCTATTGTTCAATGTTATTTACTGCAGCTAACTCTCAAATTGAAGCGCTAATGAATCTGCAGAATGATTTAGACACACTTCTAAACTCACTAACCTCTCTAATGGAAGGTGAGCTACCCCAAAAATTAATTCCCCATAAAGTCATGGAAGATGGACTTAATAACCTATCAAGCTCCTTGTATGAAGCCCATAAAGGTATCACAATTCTAAATGTGCCCATCGGTTTCTACTACAAGAGGAGAGTTCACGTGCACTGGCAGAACCAAAACAAACTTTACATCACAATACCCATACCTATAGGACTAGGAGACAACATCTTCTCCATCTATAGGGCGGAAGCCTTCCCAGTCCCATTTGATACCACCAATGTAAACACTACTGGATTTACACAAGTACAGTCCTTGCCTGACTACATAGCTGTGTCTGTGTCCCAGTCACACTACATTCAACTTGACCACACCGACTTAGATCTATGTGATGTAAATGTTTTTATTACCTGTAACCTGCCCATGTTATCTCCCAGGTACCCCACCTGCAGCTTATCTCTATTTTTAGACCTACCAGACGCTGTACATCATACCTCCAATTTCCAGGCCCATATGACAGCACAACTTCCCAACATTATTAAGCCCATCTCCCAAAGCTCTTACATGCTGATCACTAGCACTTCACCATCAATAATGCAATGCTCTAACTCAGGCCAAATCGAAATAAAAAATGCAGCCTACTCTATTATTTCAGTGCCATGCCTCTGCTCACTCAAAAACAAAGGCATGATAATGATTAATTCCAATTTGTCCTGCGCCCAGAATTTCACTTTAGAACCCATTGCCAAGGTGCCCGTCAACTTGCCACTGTGGCGGCATTTTGGTAACCCACCAAATTATATATCAGGAGTAACCATAGCAACCACCCGACCCATTTAGACCTACCAAAATTTCAGCGCCTTAAGCGCCTTCACAACCAAAAATTCCTACCCCTATTTAAAGATATTTTAAACCTAAGGGGCGCCGCCACTAAAATCCATGATAAATCATCCATCCTGAGCACCAACTCACTTATACATCTAGGATATCACCTGGAGTTTTCCCCTTGGTTACACCTGTTGTCGCCAGCCATCGCCATCTTGTGCTGCTTGATCACATGTCGTGTGCACATGCGCGTGGTGTACTTAGCCCAATTAATGACCATTCACAGTCGAGCAACGATGGCTGACGCAGCGTCTTGGAACAAGCTAAAGAAAATGATCAAAAACACCAACCAAAACTGGCCTACGCGGACCACATCCCAGGACATAACAACACCTGACTGGATTCAAATGCCAGGAAGGTATGATTCTATGATCGCCTTCCTGGGCATCATCCTCATCTTGCTACTCATCAGGGCCGCAGGGAGACGCTGTCTTAGGCATTGGCCCTACGGCAGACAGGACCCCGCCCCCGGCACCCCAAGATTCGTGCTAAAAATCCACTCTGGAGGGTGTACCTACACCTTTCCAGTCGGATTAATGGTATATGGACGAAACCTTTGGCCAGCTTCCATCCTGGCACCCAAACTAACACCACCCAGGTTGACCTTCCCTCTAGCCCGTCATCTTGATGCGCATTGGAAATCAGAGGTCAGCATGATCATTGGTGGAAGACTGAGGATGGTGAAGCTAGAGAGGTACCCCAGTTGCCCTTTGTTCTGGCGCATTCCCCTCTCAATTGTCCTCAGATCCAAACCCCACACCGTTACCCTGGCTATTGTACAAGAAAGCCAACCTGATTTCCAACTCACACCAAGTGACTATGAACTTTTGGCCGGTTTTAACCCAGTGCCACCTATGACACGGAGAAAGGACCTACCCAGGCGGGGAGCCCCTAAAGCCTCCACCAGCAGGACAACTCCGGCAGAGACTGCTCTACTACAGTTCATGGAAACCCAACCCCCCAAGGATCTGTATTTATTCGACCCTACACTGGCTGAGAGGGCCATTGACACCGTAAATGGTAGGTTTTTTATGTTTTTGACTGTTAGTTTCGGCTGATGTGGGGATCGCTGGGGACGCTCAGCATCCTCAGCGACCACCACCGGCCACCCCCGAGGGTTCCCCCACAATGGACTTTCCCTGGCGCCCACAGGCTCGACACTACAACACTAGACGGTACCACCACCCTCATGTGGGGATGGCAGGTGCTTAAACATGTGTTGCATAGCACACCGGATAGCCATGTGAGACGCTGATGTGGGGATCCCCCTCCTATCCGCTGAACCCCCGAGACCCCCCAAGGAGCCCCCCATAGGGCCCCATCTCAACCTAATACCTAAACCATGCCCACAAATCGCAAAAACCCTGCCGTTACTTCACTTTAACCTCACAAAACCTTATCAATGACGACGCACAACCGTTTTACAACCTATAGACGCACCTATAGCGTCTGTACAAAATTTTCGCGCCAGTCGCGACCCGGCATCGCCATTTTTAAAGGGCCTGTGAAATGCAAATGATAGTTAGTTTCGGTCACATGATCTTTCTGACTTGATACACTAGCTGAAAACAACAACATCAACACATGCAATCAGCCTGAGTGTCATAATCAAAGGGATTACTCACGTTTTTCCCTAGAAGCCGTTCACTGCCGGCACCTGAGGCACCAGCAGTACATAGGTGACTTGATGAATCCTGAAAGATAAGAAACCCAAAATTGAGTTACCTAGGACTCGCACACAATCCTCTCAATCGAAATCCCAGAGAAAATTTCACACAGCCACTTATGTAAATCCACTTACGTTCCATCCTCATTGACAAAAACGGTCACCAAGAGACCACGGCCATCGGGCAAGTACAAGATTCCTTGTACGACGTCCATCTTGCGTAACCACTGATAAGATAGCCGGCACCCATCCTTTATATAGGGCCAAGGCTACAGGCATTAAAACTCAAAATTTAATTCGAAATTTTCCAATTCTCACCTTTAAACTTCAATTAACAAGTTTTATGCTAGAATGTCAAAACTCAACCCATTTTCAATACTTTTCAACCAATTTCTTGAACTTTAGGCCGCTGTTTGAAATATTTTTCAGAACTTTTATCTGGATAATCAGGTTCGGCACGGTGAAGCGACAGCTCGGTACCGCCACCTAATACAAATAAACCAACTGAGCTTGCTTAGTTACACTTACCGCGTTCTATTCTTACAATCAAATTGAGCTCTGTCAGTTAATGTTATGTGTCGGGTAGCAGAAATTTATTGCAATTATTGGTTATCCTGTATTGACAAGGTCATCAGCTGACCCAAGCAGGATTTTACACCTCTGTTAATGGTTTGTTTTCACGGCTCTCTTCCCTACAGACCCCTCTTCTGGAGACCTGGCAGCCCCACCATCCGTCGGCCCTCCAGCCCCGAAGTGCACAGACGAGCCGGGGCAATCATCGTCAAAGAGAGCAACAGAAGAAAGAAGCAGGAGGGAAGAGGACAGGCAAAACCAAACCCCACCAGCCGCAGACCCCAAACCCAGCAGCAACCTCCACCAACCAATGGAGGGAACCAAGTAACAAGCCCCCTCTAACACCCAGGGGAACCTATGTGTCGGCAGCCTGTAGGCCTGGCACACCTATGCCACCAACCTACAAACACAACAACACCTACTGCCGCCACATCAATGGGCAGGTATCTGCTGCCAGACTGTGCATACCCTGTTACCATAAACCAAATGGGTTCCTATGCCCTTGTGCTTATGATGACAAACTTAAACCAAGCGGCAACAGACATGGACCTACACCCAAAACCATGTAAAAGCCCATGCCAGTTGAGCCCACCACCACTCCAGAGTCTGAATCTAACTCAGACAGCGGCTCAGATGTGGCCACGGCTGGTGACTTAGCATCAGTGTACCTGGACTTTTCTGACATTACGATTTCAAAATTCAGGCCCATCAGATCCAGGACCCATCTTAAAGCTGAGGGCAGGTTCAAAAATTTCAATATTAAGGAACATCAAAACCTACCTCCCAACAGTATACCCCCACATCGACACTTCAGGACACATAAATAGACACTTTTTAGAACAAATTGTTGTATAACCATGTTTCAAATCCAAATCGCTGAGACACGATTATAAACAGCCCCCCCATACCTATACATGTTACTTATTTTCTGAAAATGTCAATTTTTTTTTTGTATCACATGTCAAATCCTTTTTCACTGGATTCCTTAAGCCTGTTCTCCTTAGGCCAATGTATATATTAGTTTAAGATTTTTCTTTTGATGAACTTTATGAGAGACAGACCAAATGGCCTTCTGGCTTGCCTCTCTAGGCGCTATAAATTTCATCACCTTCACCACTGTTTTTTCAAACTCAGCTATGACATGTATTTAGTCAAATTAGTTACTAGTTTTAGGTTATAGCGATAAGTCATATATATCCCATTTTAATCTCTCCTTTGTCCAACATATTATATATCCTTGTAAGAATTACCATATTCTATTCAACAGTAAGACTGAATACAACCTTGATCAGTTTATTGTAGATGTATTTTTGAATCAAAACCAAGTTCTAGTCGACAGTAAACACTGAATACTACTTTGATTTATACCTTATACCCGACGGTGCAGCAAACCCTACACAACTTCAGCTGTGAACCTTGGTAGCGTGGAGCCAAAAACGCATCACCCTTGTGTTGGTTGATTGACCCCACGGTACTAAGAATCACAAAACTTGGTTAATAATTTTTTTTGTGTATATATCTCATTGTGTACTAATGTATAGAACCAAACATGTTATAAAACCAGGAAAATTTCCTTTTTCCAACAATAACAAACCGGTACATACATATTTTAAGCATTGTACATATCCCTGCATTTACAATCTGTATATAGGTTAAGTCACTTGATCCACACAAAAACTTTATTTTTGTAAATTCCAGAAAGGAACTATATTTTTATATACTGCATATGATGTCAAACTCATCAGGTTTTCACAAAAACCCTGTACTTGTATTATAACACCCATAATTGTCAATGGACTTGGCAAAGCCTTACTTTTCTACATATTTTTCTTCCTTTACACTCGTGCAGAGACGAGTAGGAATGTGGGGATTTGTCAATGGACTATTCTGGGTATTTTTAATATTTTTCACATTTACTAGTTTCTTCGCCATATAAAGCCTAAGCTCTGCTCACAATCCACACTCAACAATGTCCTGTATTTCCCAACAGGAACCAGGATCCACAAGTTATCACGAACCCACTTCCTCTATGAGACTCTGTGACATAAGGTACACGGATGTAATAACATTCCAATCATATCTACACCCACACAGCCCTGCTGGAGGATGTGGGATCCACCTGTGGTGCCATATTTGGAATGAGAGGATATTTCACAATCTCCTCTCAATCCTCATTAACATGATTAACCCACAGGTGGCAATCTCTCTCTATGACACGTGTCTCTATTTCATTGAACCACATGTATAGAATATTTCGCAATACTGTGAGCTGCTCAAGCCCTTAATATAAAAGGCAGCTTGAGCAGCTCCCAATCATCTCTCCCAACTTACACCTTACACCTATACCTAGAACCTACGACAGGTTGAGCTATAGGATCAGAGGCAGAGCTTGGATATTGGTGAGTGTTATCATTGTTACCACCTTTATGAAACACTCATGTCAGCTATGCAATAAAAGGATCAAATGAACTTCTCTGGATTCCGTGTATATTCACTTCACCACTTGTAACGGTCCGTTGACACTATTGTGAAAAGAGGTTGTATACGCGTATATATACTGAGACACTGATACATGTTGAACTTGCTTTATTGTAAGAGGAGTATTGAGTTTACAGATACTAAGTTACGATAGGAATGATTACATATTGTTATCTATATATCACCTTAGAAACGGAGAGTTGTACTGGTTGCGAGGATCCTCATCAAGCTGAATAAGCTTTTTCTTTGTAACCAGGATAATATAAAAAATAAATGGGCTGGTGCTTTGCATCATTACCCATACTCAAAAAGAAAAACACTACTTGATTGGTGGCTGGTGGGGGGCATTCCAGATTTCTTGTCCACTTGGGTGGGGGCGGGGTCATGAGGTCCCTGGTGACCTTCCCCAGAAACCTATTCTTCATTGTCGTATATCTCTTCATCATCAATGAAATCTTCATCACCATCATTGTGATCAAAATCATCATCATCAATGTTGTTGAGATCAGCATCATTTTCAGACTCAATGGGCTCATTGTCATTATTACTCCTAGAGTATCTGCTGGGTGTTGAGTCCCTGGTCCTTCTTTTGTTGTATGAGGAGTCATTAGGGGCTTTGGAATCAGCAGAGGATGTGAGCTTCTTGAAGGAGATCTGCTTATTGTTAGCTGGGGCCGTGGCCACAGTTATGATGATTTTATTATCATCTGTTCCTGAGTTCCTGAGGATACCTGGAGGCCTCTTGAACTGGGGTGATTGGCCCTGTTTATTGCCAGGTGGGTCTAGGGATTTAGATCTGCCTTTGTACTTCCTGTTATTGTTATCAGATTGATTATTGAAACCACTTCTGTATTTGGCATCATACTGCTTGTTGTAGTTGCCACTTGAAAGCCTGTCATCCTTTTTGTTGTCCTGAGAATGGGCGTCCTTTCTGGATCTGCCATTATTTTTATTGTTGTTAAAAATGGCACAGAGGTCTGCCTGCTGGGTGGAGGCTAGAGAGGTTCTGGTGGCTTCAAGACTAAGCTCTTGTTTGAGTGCTAGGCGCTCTGCCTCCACTATAGATTTGGGTGCCTCGGGGAGGATTACAGTTTTAATCTCAGGTTTTAGGCCATTGATCAGATAATCCACCTGCACGGATTCTTCTAGGCTGCTATTGGCCGGGAGGAGAGTCACATCGGCTAGGTATTGCTTCAAAGTTTCATTTGGCTGTTGCTTCCTATTCCTGTATCTTTTAATGATGGTTGCAGGGTCGGGGGTGCCAAAACGCTGTAGGAAAGCAGCATATACAGCCTCATTATCATACATGATGGGCTTCTCAAATATATTAGAGAAAAACCATTGGGCTGCTCTCCCCTTGAGAAAGGTGTACAAACATGAGGCATGAAGATGTGGATGGCGGGGTCACATGTTTCTGATCAAGAATTAAAATTCCATGATGAATTTAGATGCAGATCTGTACTCAGTTGGCTTATCAAAGGTCTCAGGCTTATTGAAAGAGCTGAGCTGGGCTGTGTCATTCGTCCCATGCTGTTAGTGAGGTGGGACTGCCCTAGGTTTGGGATCAAAGGTGTAGAGTGGGCGTATGCCTGGTGATAACCCGTGTGGTGTGCACCCGTGCTTTGGGAGTGTAGGGTATGCATAGGTATAGGCATATTACCAGGGGTGTGTCCTTGTGCTGGAGTGTATATGTCTCCTAACACTGAGCCAAGGGCGCTCAGCCTTGCTTCTGCTTGGGCGGGAGCTTGTGCTGCCATCTGGTGGGTTGCAGATAAACCAGGGATTTCGCTTTGGGACAGCTGGTTTGAGGTGGGCGTGGCATGTGTTAAGCCGGTTGGAGTGTTGCAGTGGAAAGCGCTAGGAGGGCTAATCTGATATTAGCACCTAGTTGTAGGGTGGATGCTGCAGGAGGTGCACTCGGGGTTTGAATGGTGTGAGTTATCCCTGTGCTGACTGGTGTTGGGTGTGTAACAGGGACATAAGCAGGTGTTCTGTTGTCATAGGCTGTGTAAATGTCCCTTCTAACATCGTCCATATTTCTGTTTATTCTCTCAGAAATATCTGCAGCCAATATTTCGGATCTCCTTAAAACATCAGCATTTTCCTCAGCGGCTCTCCTTTGTGTGTGTATTATGTCACGCTCCATTTGAGCTCTCCAGGTGTCCATGTTATCTAATCTGTCATTGACTCTGGACAGTTGGCTGGTATGTTCCTGGCCTACCCTTTTGATTTCAGCAGACAGGAGATTAATTTGGCCAGTCAGTAAGTTGGATAAAGAATGGCTGACTGCCTGAGTGCATTCTCTCACCAGATTTCTGGCCAGGTCATCCTGGTCATACCTGGGTGGGGGTGCTGATGCCATGCTGCTGTCTGTCCTGTGCCTGTTAAGGTGAGGGAAAGAGACTTCAGTATCTTCTTCAGAAGTGACGCTGTCCTCTGATGTGAATTCGGGGGCGGTTTGTCTTCTGCTGAAGATATGAGAGGTGGCCCTTATATTATCTCCAGCTGCTGCCGATTCTACACTTCTTAGCAGTCTGTAATAAGGAGGTGTTTGTCTCCTATGAGGTGAACTGGACTGTACCCTTCTCCTTCTGGGGCTAGGTAAGGGTGTATAGTCAGATGTGGAGACTCCAGACTCCAAGCTTGGGGAGAGGGTGTTTGGTGGTGGTGGGGTTGCCTCAGGAGTGGAGGGATCACTAAAGGTTGTAGCGTCAGGCCACTGTTCCTCCAGTATTCTATTGACACAATGTAAAGAGGCTGAGGGGCTCTCACCACACTGTGTGTCCTCAGGGTTGCAGGTTGGTGCCTGCTGAGCTCTGTCTGTACTATTTGAGTTTGCTGATCTCCACCTGGCAATAGCTGATCTTATTCTTTGTCTCCAGAGATCAGAGGTAGGTGGTGTATTAGTACCCACTGGGCACATCAATGTTGATTCAGCGTTGAAACAACGTTTGCAATGTTTGCATATCAACATTGATTTAGGGTTGAAATAGAGTTGAAATTGAAAGTTGAAACAACATACTCAAAATCAACTGTGATTCAAAATCTAACCATCAGCACTGATTCAATGATTGTGTTTCTATGTTGACTCAACATTGTTTCAACAATGTTGAAACAACATTGACAGTTGTTTTTTTGACATATCAACATTGAATCAACATTGTATCAACATTGAAATCAATATTGTTGATTCAACATTGACAAATCAATGTTGAATCAACGTTGAGTTGACAACAATATTTCAACATTGATATGTCAACTGTTGACTGGATGTTGAAATGGTGACGGTTGACAACGTTGAAAATACAAATATTGAAAAAGTGTTGAAAACAGGTTGATCAACACCATCAACATAACATCAACTGGTTGTCAATGTTGATGCAACATTGTGTGCCCACTGGGTAGTAGAATCTGGGACAACAAAATTATACCAAGTGAGCTCAGAGGGGTCTGGGTGTATAAAACCTGCTTGACTGGAGGTGGGGTGTGTACCGGTTCTGGGCTGCTGAATGGGAACTGGTATGCTCTGTAAGGCAGCCTGCAGTTGAGGAGACCTGGACTCTAAATGTGAGTCTAAATCCAGGTGACTAGGAGAGTTAATTACAGGTGTAGACTGTATTTCACTTGGCAGACCAGCAAATCTCAGTACTGGGGACTCAGCATCTGAGAAACCAGGTAAAGTCAAATTAAGGTAGGTTAATGTCCGCCGACCCATCATATTCACAAGGGGGTTCAACCGTATGATGTAAAGGAAAGCGATTGTACAATTGATTATAGCCAGGTAGCTTCTATGCACCTACTAACCAATCACCATTATAACATGAGCTGAATCCAGTTAGTGATGAGTCAGTGTCTATGACAGGATGACAATCAAAGGTACATAGAATTTTGGCAGAACCATTGAATACATAACTGAACCTTTTCCACCAGCGGATATCATCCATAAATCAATCAGGTAGTTTAACCACACTGACGCTGTCAGCCATGTATTTGAGTAGGTTAATGACTCTACGTGAAAATGTCCTGCCTCCCCGAATAATTCTACTAGCGTGTGCCAAATGACCACACAGTTCTTGTAATTCTTTTTTGGAAGCAACAGTTTTACCCGAGAACTTGTCGATCAGTACTAATAAGTTGTCTAACTTATCTGGGGGTAAGCTGATTTCCATTTTCACTGTGTCAATTACCAGACCCAAATACTGGACTTTGGTAGCAGGGGATAAGATTTTTTTCCATGCAATATGGAACCCAAGACGTCGAAGCAGATCCACCAATATAGCCTGAAGCCTCGCACACTCCTCATAGCTGTCAGCAACAATGACAAAGTCATCAAGGTAACCGAAAACATTGAAAATACCTCTGCGATTCATTCACCGGATGACAAACTCGGTTAGTTGAGTAAAGATAAATGGTGCACATCTAAGACCAAGGCTTGATCTTCAAAATATTCTGGCGCACCATCCAGACTCCACACAAAACCTTGCTTGGAACGATCATCCGGATGAACAGCCACACTATGATAAGCAGATTCGATGTCCAATACACATAAAAACGAGCCCTCATGTATGACATTAGTAACATCATCTACTTGAGTATAATGAAACGGTTGGCAAGTTGTGTACATAAAGTCATTGATACTTTTAAGATTATCATCGGGATCACCACGACTGCAGTCTGTTATGGGTCTTAAGCTGCCATCTGGCTTTAAAATAGCCCCCAGTGAATGTACACACTGAGGTCTATTAAGAACCCTTTTAACTTTACCATCAATTAACTCCTTCCTTACCAGATCGTCCATTTGGCATTTTGCACCTTCTTTGATTATGGAATGGTAATTTTTTTGAAAATAAGAACCATCGTAATCCACATCAACGATTTTGAAGCCGTTACGAACAACGTCTAGGATATAAGCATAATTATAATCAACTTCCTCAAACCCCATGCATTCATCAAAGAAGGCATGTGGGTTGAGTTGGAGGCACATGCCATCTAAGACATGAATGGCATCACAATCCAAAGGACAAGGTCTAAACCATTCAACACCATCGACAATTCTGGAAGTGTAGATAGTATGAGTTAATATAATGTCTCCCGTATCTGGTAATGACTCTGAAGAAGTGACATGATTTGAACCACAAGGAATTTCGAATTTGTTGACATCCCATAATAAACTGTATTCCAGTTCACTGGTATTGTCAGAATCATAGGAATTTATAATTCCACAATCTATGTCAGATTCTTCGGAGTCACTAAACCCTGAATCAGAATCCACTAAGGCCTGATATCAATCATTTGATTTTTTACAGTGCACTTTAGTTTTGTGTGATTACCCCCACAAGAACGACATACATGTGGGTGAGGGCAATCTTTTGCGTTACAACCATTATCACCGTTAAATGCATAGCAACAGTGAATTTCATCTGACTTTTTCTTTTTGTTCTTTTTTCTCTTACTGCTGGATCCCGCACTAGCACCAGCACCACTTTGTGATGATGGAGGCTAGATACCAAGAACAATACTTAAGTGCTCAGCACTCAGATTCTCAAGACCAACACTGTTTGAGAAGATGTCGTGATCAAAATAACAGAATGTGTGTTCACCAAACGATTCTCCCTGTTCACGCATTACATGATCATACTGAATGAGAGCATCCTCATTGTAGAATGCTTTCTTGTCAGTTAGGAACTTAGCATGTTTACCATAGTTTTTACATGGTAAGTTTCTAGCCAACATGCTATTCAAAAGACCCATGCTAGCAGAAATAACATCATTCAAGGCGGGTTTTTTTACTTTGTCATGTGGCATGTGCTGTTAAATATCATAAGTCACAAACTTACTGCCACTGGCATTGTTAGGTGAGAATATTACTACTGGAGAGCCTTGAGCCTGTTGTTGTAGTTGTTGGTTAGGATACCATGCTGTTGGGTTTTGTAGAAACTGAGATTGTTGCCCAGACTGAACCCCGGGAGCCTGAAACAGGGGTTGTTGACCCGGTAGAATTCCCGCAGCCTGGTATTGTTGTTGAGGATTAGGAACAACACCAAATTGATACACAGCCTGTTGTTGTTGGGATGTTGGCACTGGGACACCATACATGTGAGAAGCAGTCGGGGCACCATATACCATAGATGTAGGTGGGAACTTGAGCCTACCATCTGGTGCCCTAAATTGACCTACACCAGGCCAATTGACAGTCTGACTAACAGGTGTGACAGGTGGAGAATAGGGTGTGCATTAGGACTAGTAGAATTGTCAGTTGCATGATATTGTTGATCAATACCACTAGAAATGCCTGAAGTATTGTTTTTAGGAGCTATATTACCATTTCTCCATTGTTTCCACAGTAAGAATTCCTGATAATCCTTTTCTAAATCACCCTGGAAATGTGTTTCACCCACTGGATGTTCCGGTTGATTCTCCCGGGGGACCGGGTGATTGTACCGAGAAGGGGGCTTGTTTTCGCGGGTGAGCGACTTGTTAATTTGGGTATTCAGGTCTTCTGGAGGCAATTTTTTACTCAAGTTGGGTAAATCAAACATACCTGAGCTGGATTCAAGGCCGGATTGGCCTGCGGAGGGTCCAATAACACTAGAATTAGGCCTTAAACCATTGCTTGCGGCCGAAAACCGGCTTAACGGAAGTCCAGGGCTGCCATTTTGGCCTCCGCAGTGAAGGATTGAGCTGGCTTGTGATTGGCCGGTCATAGCAGAAAAATGGACATTTTGCCCCTGTGACAAGGAGTCTGTGTCATTGTGGCCCAGGGATAGATCATTGGACCCATTTCCCATAGGTCCAGCATTGGGTCTAACAGACCCTGCCGGACTAGTGGTACCATCAAGGGCAAATTTTACCCCTCTCCATGCTCTTTCACCGTCCTCTTATTCATGCAATGATCTCTTATTTGCCACTCTGATGCTTGCCAATTCTAGCTCTAATTCTCTACGCTGGGAAATATGAACAATACCAGCTTTTCTAGTTTTTTCAGCTTCAATTTCGCGAAGCAAATCAGCGTTTTCTCCCAAATAATCCGTAGAGTCCTCCTCAAGCTCACCATGTTGGCCGTCCTTCCCCCGAGGCGGCCGGTTGCTCTGCCTAGCCTCTGTGGTACCGGTTGCTCCCTGCTCTTCACGGTCGGCTGAATCCGGTAATAATTCTGAATCCTCCGAAGAATAACATTTCCCCGGGTTGGCCACCCCACAATTCGGGCACTTGGCCGCATTACCGTGGTAAGAAGTATCGCAGGTCACACATTTAGTCATGATGATTGGTACATTCAGAAAAAAAAATCTCCAATGTGAGACCGGTGGTCCTTCCTGGGGCTAGACAATATGGCCGACTACAAGGGCCACCAGTGAAAGAAGGTTACTGCCCATTTATCACCACTTATATGCGCGCATATAAGTAGCTTATTATGTAGCATGTCAATGCAGGAAAAAAAAACAGTAAAATATTCAGTATAATATAATTAAGTGTGTGATGTTCTCATCCAGCTTGCGGCTATCTGATATCATAGAAGACCTCCAAAAAGCGATGAAGGAAAAAGGTTAGAAAAACTCCGCACACATTCCCCATGGGGGATGAACACCAAGGATGGCAAATATGGATAAAGGGATGACATATCCTCGTTCCCAAAGCAACACACCCTATATGAGTCCACTTTATCCAGCCATGACTTGGTGCCCTAAGACTGACAACACCAGCACCTATACACAGGGGTAGTTTCCCTCATGCAACACAAATTAGATAATAAAAGCAGTATTATCATGCCTCAAATGCAACTCATCATTGACTAGCCTGGTCAATGATGTTGCATAAAATCGTCTAATAAATATGTAACAGGTTGTACATATCACACTTTCCCGTCACATCCACCTGATGAGACGCCATAAGGGTCGAAACCACAAAAGCTAGTGGGGATATGGATATATCCCTATAATTAGGAGAGGGGGAGCGGTTGGACCATAGGTCCATACAATAACCTATACACTTTTTGGGTAGTACCTAAAAATAAACAATAACCCCTTACCCTCACCCTACCAATTCCCACTACACAATAGTGAATACACTAATGGTTATCCTGGAAATAACACTGGTTGTTATCCCCTACACTTTTCTCTATACCCACCATTCCTGACCTGATTTCAGTCAGTGAGGGATCCTGACACAGGGACAGAGGAGCTGTCAGTGTGCATGGGGTGGATCTAGGTCAATCAACAAATGTAAACCAATGGGATCATAGATTTGGCAATTGAGAAAAGAGTGGTAACCCAAACAGAGGCTAGACTGGTAACCTGGGCCAACCCAGGCGGTCCTAGGGCGCTTTTGTGGTGGTGGTTAGAGGGAACCAGACATATTTTTCTATCATAGAATTCTTTGTTGAAAATCGTGATGTGTATAGTGACTATGTACAATATTTTCTTAATGTTGAAGACATGTATTATACAGAATACATGACTTTAACAATGGAAAATTTAAAGCTCCTGCCAAATTTTTCACTTGTATCTGTTGTTTTGTCACATTTCATGCATCTTTAACATCAATTATCTTAAAAATGAGAAGAAACCCAGCAATTCCATTATGATTTCTGAATTCAGCACCCTTGAATTGACCAAGATCAGTTGGTTTTAGCCCAGTTGTACTCCAAAAGATGTTTTGTAATGTAGCAGTCCATCACCATCTATTTGGGTACAATTTCTACTCAAATTTAGTGTCACATCCGTCAAGGTCAAACATGGAAATTCTACTAAAATTGTGAAACAGATCTAAATTTATTTGTCCCCAGTTAATTGATATATATATATATATATATATATATATATATATATATATATATATATATATATATATGGAACTATATACTCCCAGGTATATATATATAATTAATGAGTGATACGTTGCTACTACTTTTCACCAGGGCGCATGTTTTTCTATGACGTCACACATAACATTTCCTCCAGTATATAAGCTCCAGCAGTTGAACTAACGGTCAATTGGCTTCATATTCTCGGACAGCATTCACCACGCTGGGTGGTGCTGGAAATTTTAAACTTTAATTATTGTATTTATTATAATTTATGTATATATATTGTTATTATATTGTATTGTGTATATTGTGATTATATGTATATATATTTATTATATTGTATTATGAATTTATTGTCTTATTTAATAAAGGCATGTATAGGAGAAGGCTACTGGGCTTTTTCAAGATCTCCATCAATGTGGTTAAGATGTGCTCCTTCAATACTCAATGACCTAAAAATTATAATGACCTGACATGTGTTTAAACATTTCGAAAAGGATTCCGCATAATACCTTTTGGTGAGGATCCAAGAGCTGATGAGATCATAGCCAATCAACCTGAATACCCGTTTGACATTATCTGTAACTCGTCCCATACTGAGTATCTTGACTGTCCTGTGCACTACTCACAAATGGGCTAGATTTTTTTTGGGCACATACAATTGGCATTTTTCACACTTTTGTATGCTTATGCACCTACAGAAGAAAAACTTATGAACCAATATCCTGCTTTTTGGTCCCAATTGGAAGGGAACACCATAACCTTTCAAATGCATGTACCCTCTTGCATATCCAACCATAATATTTGGATTAGTTGGCTTCCAAAGTTGAAAAATGGTGAAAAAAGGCAAATTTGACGAAAAAGCAGGTTTTTTACAGCCCTGGCATATATCCCAGAGGGGTTCCAGAACCTCAGATATAGCTTTTTCTCATTGATATATGTGTTGTGTTAATGATTCAGAAGGTTTTTAGGTATTGTAGAGCATAAGTATTTGTTCGTGTAACATTCAATGTAAAATGACACTCAAATGTCCATCCGACAGTAAAACTAAAATGCTCCCATATTCTAAACTAAGACAGTTAATACATTATCCTTACTCTGCTCAGAATTGAGGGGCACTAGGGTGATTAAGCTGCCACAAGGACTTTTTTGCTGTAGCCTGAAGTCTTCCTCTTATACCAATGAGTACATCCGTATATACACATTTTTCTGTTGGATGGACATTTTGCACTTTTGCTGTCGGAAGGACAAATTTCTTAATCTCAAAGTAATGCATTTGGATGCATCCTTTATGTTTTAAATCAAGCACAGTCATCCCTTGAACACTATTAAATAACATTTGTACCATAAGTCTCCCCATAAGTGTGTTTTATACACTGTAATATGAAAAAAAAGTGTCCATCCGACAGATAAAGTCTGAATTTTAGGGTCATTTTAAGCTAATGCTGTGCCGAGTTGGTGGTCCATTAGGTTATGATGATCATTATTTCTTAGAGTAGACATGCTGAACTTAATGTAGATTTTAAAGAGTATTTAAGCATTTTCTAGAGAACTAGAGGGAAAATCACTGATTAAATCTGTCAGATGGACACAAAAAGTGACAAATTGTTATCACACAGCTATAAAAATGGAACCAGTAGGGATAACTGTGTATAATTGGTGGTTCCAAGGAGCCAAGACATTGTTCTTTCAATGTAATAAAGTGATTAATTCCTTTTCTGACTTTCATATTTGGGGCCTTCTCATGGAGATTTGTACGTCCCCAGGAAATCTGGCCCATATACATCTTCCCAGAGGTGCTGCTGTACAAGTCTACTGTGACTGTAACTATTGTTTTTATAACACAGCAAATTTATAGTGCAGTATCTACAATGCTGCATTCTGATTGGCTGATTGACTGTGCATTATCTAGATGGATAATACACTCCCATTACAGGAGTTTAACTTTATCTCACATTTAGACATCACAATTAATGTCCCTATGTCATTAAGTGGTTGATGTGTGATTTTTCTGTGTTATAACAGGAATAAAGCACTTGATCATGGCCACGGTTGTGCTCTAGACTGTATCGAGATATCTTGGGGCTTATAAGGCCCCTCTATGTCTCAATGCAGTCTACAGCACTGCCAAGACCCTATCCTGTGCCTTATTCCCTAAAAAGATGTCTTACACAGTGTACATAACGTAAATTTATATCTATGCAGTATGGTATAACATTTAGTTTTCTTCTCTAGGCCATTTTATTCTAATAACTTGAATTACGGATCCGGCGACGAGATTTTTGGCAAAATGGAAAAAATCAAAAAAAATTTCAGTTTTTTTCCTATTGGCGATGGGATTTTTGGAGAATATGACCAAAAAAATATTATTCTTTGAAAAAAAAGTACACTGTAAGCAATGAACCTTCGATTTCTGCCTTTCCATGTGAACATATTATCGATATTTACACTTTACATGACATAAAAATTGCTTTTCCATGACTTTTTTTTTTTTTTTTTTTATTTTGCTCTGGCCGGTAGGATATATTGGGTCATAGATGGGGGCTTGGGGCAACTTTTATTTCTATTTTTTTTGGCTGACCACAGAGTTGATTGAAAAAATCCGTAATCCAATTTATTAGAATTAAATAGCCCTACTTTTGAATCCATGATTTATTTAATGCACCAGCAAAGTGCTGTAGTAAGCACTGATTATATAAGAGGACCATTTAGGTCTGCCCTTGAAAACGTGTTGAGATAGAATAGAGAACAAAGGTAGCAGGAGGTACCATGTGACACCCAGCCCGGACCAGAATGCAGTGGAAAAACAGTACCTCAGAGTAGTATAGTATGTATCGGGACGGGACTATAGCTAACTACAGGATATTACTCACTGGGGATGCAGCCAATCAGAGGCCTCCATTTGGTCATGTGACCTGGACCCCCATGGTGCATGCCCATATATGTTCATGTGACCTTAACCTTGACCTCATTTGCATAATAGGCCATGCCCCCTTGACCTAATTAGGGGATAAGCAACCACCTCTCAGCCAATCAGAGGACAGCATTCTGGTTACCATGGTAACATGACCTAATTAGGAGATTAGTGCGATCACATGACCCCTTGTTTGTAAACAACACGTGGCCTAGCCATGTGGTCCATTATTTGTAAACAATGGGGCGGGGCTAATTATGCAAATGAGATATATAATATACATAAAAAAATTATATAGGAAGTAAAACAACACCATTATGCAAATGAGGGTAAGCCATCCACCCAATCAGAAGCCTGGCTACCACCAGCATGTAGTCACATAAAGATAATTATCACAGTTTCAAACACCTGTGATTTTACCGAGATCAAGAGCACTTTGATGGTATTGAAAAATAAGCTTCCCACACCCTCCACAGATACATAGGGTGAGACCGCATGTAATAATTCTCTTTTTATCCCCACACCCCTTACACCTGTAAGCCGCATTAGTACTTTGATGGACATCCAAGGGTGGTAGGTGAAAATTATGAATGAAAAATTATATTTTATTTTATTTGCATATGTGCATGTGTGTGGGTGTGTGTGAAAAAAGGCAAGCTGAAAGCTCATTAAGAAAAAAAAATAAAGAAAAAAAAGCTGGGAAAAATTTGGGTGACCCTTGGAGTGGGGAGGCCCAAAGTATTAAGCTATTTTAAAATTACTGAACCCGCCCCGTGGGCGGGTTCACATATAAGCCATGTATTTTACGATAGAGCACTGCTGTGTTTTTTGCAAGCCACCAAAGTGAGGGGTGTGTCTTATACATGAGGATTTTGTACTTTAGAGTAGTACTAAACTGCTGAAAGTCATGCCTGTACGTGCCACTAGACCATACAACTAATATTAAAGACAAATGCTGGTGGATGAGTGGTAAAGAAGTTGTGTTGATTTTTGCCTATACCTCTGGATATCATTAGGTTTATATATAGGGATGAAGGAAATGTAAAAATAGTGACATGTCACCGAGCTTAATTCTCTGGTAAAGGGATGTGTAGAGGTCGGCGGAAAACGTCCTGGAGAAACCGGGAATCGAACCCGGGACCCTCCAACCTGCAGGCGGAAGCTCTACCGCTGAGCTACTTCCCCGTCTGACATTCTCTACCTTCCACCTACATCTGGATCGGTATAATACACAAGGGGGGCAGCTTATACCAGCTGACCACCCCCTGAGGGCTGGTGCAACCGGAACGGGGCAGATGGCCTACCGCCATGGACTTACAGCCAGAGCTGGCCCCTACAGATGTAATGAAGGAAGGCCTATAGGAGTCAATGGGAAAATCTATGGCCTCATTTCCTGCCAAAATATCATTCATGTTCTGTTGCTATTTTCAGATACTTTTGGATTATGATAGTTGGATATGTATAGAAGTGGAAAATGCAAAAAGATTGTGTTGATTTCTGCCTATACCTCTGGATATCATTAGGTTTATATATAGGGATGAAGGAAATGTAAAAATAGTGACATGTCACCGAGCTTAATTCTCTGGGAAAGGGCTGTAATGAAGGAAGGCCTATAGGAGTCAATGAGAAAATCTATGGCCTCATTTCCTGCCAAAATATCATTCATGTTCTGTTCCTATTTTCAGATACTTTTGGATTATGATAGTTGGATATGTATAGAAGTGGAAAATGCAAAAAGATTGTGTTGATTTCTGCCTATACCTCTGGATATCATTAGGTTTATATATAGGGATGAAGGAAATGTAAAAATAGTGACATGTCACCGAGCTTAATTCTCTGGGAAAGGGCTGTAATGAAGGAAGGCCTATAGGAGTCAATGAGAAAATCTATGGCCTCATTTCCTGCCAAAATATCATTCATGTTCTGTTCCTATTTTCAGATACTTTTGGATTATGATAGTTGGATATGTATAGAAGTGGAAAATGCAAAAAGATTGTGTTGATTTCTGCCTATACCTCTGGATATCATTAGGTTTATATATAGGGATGAAGGAAATGTAAAAATAGTGACATGTCACCGAGCTTAATTCTCTGGGAAAGGGCTGTAATGAAGGAAGGCCTATAGGAGTCAATGAGAAAATCTATGGCCTCATTTCCTGCCAAAATATCATTCATGTTCTGTTCCTATTTTCAGATACTTTTGGATTATGATAGTTGGATATGTATAGAAGTGGAAAATGCAAAAAGATTGTGTTGATTTCTGCCTATACCTCTGGATATCATTAGGTTTATATATAGGGATGAAGGAAATGTAAAAATAGTGACATGTCACCGAGCTTAATTCTCTGGGAAAGGGCTGTAATGAAGGAAGGCCTATAGGAGTCAATGAGAAAATCTATGGCCTCATTTCCTGCCAAAATATCATTCATGTTCTGTTCCTATTTTCAGATACTTTTGGATTATGATAGTTGGATATGTATAGAAGTGGAAAATGCAAAAAGATTGTGTTGATTTCTGCCTATACCTCTGGATATCATTAGGTTTATATATAGGGATGAAGGAAATGTAAAAATAGTGACATGTCACCGAGCTTAATTCTCTGGGAAAGGGCTGTAATGAAGGAAGGCCTATAGGAGTCAATGGGAAAATCTATGGCCTCATTTCCTGCCAAAATATCATTCATGTTCTGTTCCTATTTTCAGATACTTTTGGATTATGATAGTTGGATATGTATAGAAGTGGAAAATGCAAATAGATTGTGTTGATTTCTGCCTATACCTCTGGATATAATTAGGTTTATATATAGGGATGAAGGAAATGTAAAAATAGTGACATGTCACTGAGCTTAATTCTCTGGGAAAGGGCTGTAATGAAGGAAGGCCTATAGGAGTCAATGGGAAAATTTATTACCTCATTTCCTGCCAAAATATCATTCATGTTCTGTTGCTTTTTTCAAATACTTTTGGATTATGATAGTTGGATATGTATAGAAGTGGAAAATGCAAAAAGATGCATATATGGCCGACCTCACTTTTGTGTATTTGACCATTTAAGTACAGCATGCTTCCAAAATGATGTTCACATTCAGGTTTAAAAATATTCATCTTTTCCTTATCTCAACTGTGATATATCGAAAGTATGAATGTCCTGGATTTTAAAACTTAGCTTTATATATTTTCTAAGTTGAGGCAAAGTCTATTAAAAGTGTGATACAGAAAGTGTCAGGTGTAGCCCTCAGTGCAGTGCCCTTCAGTGTGGATACTATTAGGACCATGAGACCTGATGAGTGAGTAGGGTGTAGGCCTACCTATGTATATTTCCCCAGGTGTCACCAGTAGGGTAGCCCTGTGGATTAGTTCTCCAACTTAACTCTATATTGGGAGCACCACTGTTCATATGCACAGACATGGACACATGTCCTCATTTGTGACAGTGATGTCTAATCAGAATTTTCTCGCAATGAATATTCACTCTAAAAATATCCACAATTCCTATCATGGATTCTCGTTGACTCACTTACCAGCCACGTTTGCCATCAAAAGATTTGATTATATCCATTGAATTCTATTGTAATCATGATTCAGAGAACCAGCCGATTCAAGAACCAATCAAATTTTATCTCAAATGGAGGTGGCTCGTTTATGGAGACATGACTATACTATATCAAAAGGTACTGAGCAATAGATAGGATTAACACCCAGTTGGGATGGGGTAGGGAGAGACTGCTCAGGTGTTATAAAGATTAGTTATGTACATCCACCTCACCTACCATGGGTTGGTCAGATGGTGAGAGGAGGAGGAGACACTCCCAAAGTCTGTGTAACATTAAAATGTCACATCTACAACAAATATCCGCATTTTTGAAAAAATAGGGGTACTTTTGAAGCCCTAAATATCCATGATTTTCGATGAAATAGGGGTTATTTCATCGAAAATAACCCCTAACCACTTAAACAGGCATAACCCTTCTTTGAAAAGCCTCAGCTTGTTAATCACTCTGAATTTAGTATGTGTAGCCACTAAAGTGAAAGGGTTAATTGTGTCTTTTTCTTTCCTTTTCTGAGTAAAGGCTAGATAATCATTACATAAACGTTGAGATACTGAAAGTGAAAGATGAACAGCCAGGTCAATATAGAGGTGCAGTAAACATAGTCACGTCATGTACTTAACTGCAACCTAATACAGAATGTAACATATAATAACTCGCTCTGATTAACACAGAGTCTAATAATATTTCTGTAGATGAAGCTATATAGTTACCCCTTCTGTTATACACAGTAGATCAAGTCTCATTCTATACAGGTTAATAACCCTGGGTTAATTACCAGACTATACTTTCAATCTGTTTGGCACATTTGTCTGAAAACAGACCATCATCTTTTAATTGTGTTTTTTTTTCCTTTTCTAAAAGCTAGATAATCATCCCATAAATGTTAAGATACTGAAAGTGAAAGATGAACAGCCAAAGAGATATTGAAAGTATAGTCTGGTAATTAACCCCGGGTAATGAACCTCTATAGAAAGAGACCTGATCTACTGTGTGATACCATTCTTGACTATAGCCAGGGCTCCACTATGTGGTATGGAGCGGCAGCGTTACAGGCGGCATGCCAAAATCCATTGTTTACAACGACACATGTAAACAAAAAGAACAAAGGAATATCTGTGCCGCCTGTCATGCTGCTGCCCCATGCCGCCTATTGGAGCTTGGGCTTTTGGTTTCATTGTGGACATTTCCCTAGTTTTTTTGGCTTTGAAATGGATGCAACCCATTTCTTTCAACTATTCTCCACCTTGTTCTTCCTATTACACTGAACAAAGTAGAAGCCATTGCATACCAAATCATCACCTGATATCTAAAGTGTTGGTGCTTTGGCTTGATATGGTCTGAGGGTAAGAATCGGTTCAACAGGGGCACATTCTCATGTCATCTACTGAACATGCAGCATATTTTATACACTTATCTAAGCTAGAGCTAAGGCTTTAACACTATTGGAGTGATCATTTGAGAGGGGTGTTGTAGACACCCCTCTCAGAATGCAGTGGAAAAGCAGTACCTCAGAGTAGTATAGTATGTATCGGGACAGAACTATAGCTAACTACAGGATATTACTCACTGGGTATGCAGCCAATCAGAGGCCTCCATTTGGTCACGTGACCTGGAACCCCCATGGTGCATGCCCATATATGGTCATGTGACCTTAACCTTGACCTCATTTGCATAGTAGGCCATGCCCCCTTGACCTAATTAGGGGATAAGCAACCACCTCTCAGCCAATCAGAGGACAGCTTTCTGGTTACCATGGTAACATGACCTAATTAGGAGATTAGTGTGATCACATGACCCCTTGTTTGTAAACAACACGTGGCCTAGCCATGTGGTCCATTATTTGTAAACAATGGGGTGGGCCTAATTATGCAAATGAGATATATAATATACATAAAAAAGATTTATATAAAAATTATATAGGAAGTAAAACAACACCATTATGCAAATGAGGGTAAGCCATCCACCCAATCAGAAGCCTGGCTACCACCAGCATGTAGTCACATGAAGATAATTATCACAGTTTCAAACACCTGTGATTTTACCGAGATCAAGAGCACTTTGATGGTATTGAAAAATAAGCTTCCCACACCCTCCACAGATACATAGGGTGAGACTGCATGTAGTAATTCTCTTTTTATCCCCACACCCCTTACACCTGTAAGCAGCATTAGTACTTTGATGGACATCCAAGTGTGGTAGGTGAAAATTATGAATGAAAAATTATATTTTATTTTATTTGCATATGTGCATGTGTGTGGGTGGGTGTGAATAAAAGGCAAGCTGAAAGCTTGTTAAAAAATAATAAATAAATAAAAAAAGCTGGGGAATATTTGGGTGACCCTTGGGGTGGGGGGGCCCAAAGTATTAAGTTATTTTAAAATTACTGAACCTGCCCCGTGGGCGGGTTCACGTATAAGCCATGTATTTTACGATAGAGCACTGCTGTGTTTTTTGCAAGCCACCAAAGTGAGGGGTGTGTCTTATACATGAGGATTTTGTACTTTAGAGAAGTACTAAACTGCTGAAAGTCATGCCTGTACGTGCCACTAGACCATACAACTAATATTAAAGACAAATGCTGGTGGATGAGTGGTAAAGAAGTTGTGTTGATTTTTGCCTATACCTCTGGATATCATTAGGTTTATATATAGGGATGAAGGAAATGTAAAAATAGTGACATGTCACCGAGCTTAATTCTCTGGGAAAGGGCTGTAATGAAGGAAGGCCTATAGGAGTCAACAGTAAAATCTATGGCCTCATTTCCTGCCAAAATATCATTCATGTTCTGTTCCTATTTTCAGATACTTTTGGATTATATTAGTTGGATATGTATAGATGTGGAAAATGCAAAAAGATTGTGTTGATTTTTGCCTATACCTCTGGATATCATTAGGTTTATATATAGGGATGAAGGAAATGTAAAAATAGTGACATGTCACCGAGCATAATTCTCTGGGAAAGGGCTGTAATGAAGGAAGGCCTATAGGAGTCAATGGGGAAATCTATGGCCTCATTTCCTGCCAAAATATCATGCATGTTCTGTTCCTATTTTCAAATACTTTTGGATTATGATAGTTGGATATGTATAGAAGTGGAAAATGCAAAACGATTGTGTTGATTTCTGCCTATACCTCTGGATATCATTAGGTGTATATATAGGGATGAAGGAAATGTAAAAATAGTGACATGTCACCGAGCCTAATTCTCTGGGAAAGGTCTGTAATGAAGGAAGGCCTATAGGAGTCAATGGGAAAATTTATTACCTCATTTCCTGCCAAAATATCATTCATGTTCGGTTGCTATTTTCAGATACTTTTGGATTATGATAGTTGGATATGTATAGAAGTGGAAAATGCAAAAAGATGCATATATGAGGCCGACCTCACTTTTGTGTATTGGACCATTTAAGTACAGCATGCTTCCAAAATGATGTTCACATTCAGGTTTAAAAATATTCACCTTTTCCTTATCTCAACTGTGATATATCGAAAGTATGAATGTCCTGGATTTTAAAACTTAGCTTTATATATTTTCTAAGTTGAGGCAAAGTCTATTAAAAGTGTGATACATAAAGTGTCAGGTGTCGCCCTCAGTGCAGTGCCCTTCAGTGTGGATACTATTAGGACCATGAGACCTGATGATTGAGTAGGGTGTAGGCCTAACTATGTATATATCCCCATGTGTCACCAGTAGGGTAGCCCTGTGGATTAGTTCTCCAACTTAACTCTATATTGGGAGCGCCACTGTTCATATGCACAGACATGGATACATGTCCTCATTTGTGACAGTGATGTCTAATCAGAATTTTCTCGCAATGAATATTCACTCTCAAAATATCCACAATTCCTATCATGGATTCTCGTTGATTCACTTACCAGCCACGTTTGCCATCAAAAGATTTGATTATATCCATTCAATTCTATTGTAATCATGATACAGAGAACCAGCCGATTCAAGAACCAGCCAAATTTTATCTCAAACGGAGGTGGCTGGTTTATAGAGACATGATTGTACTATATCGAAAGGTACTGAGCAATAGATAGGATTAACGCCCAGTTGGGATGGGGTAGGGAGAGACTGCTCAGGTGGACAGGTGTTATAAAGATTAGTTATGTACATCCACCTCACCTACCATGGGTTGGTCAGATGGTGAGAGGAGGAGGAGACACTCCCAAAGTCTGTGTAACATTAAAATGTCACATCTACAACAAATATCCGCGTTTTTGAAAAATAGGGGTACTTTTGAGGCCCTAAATATCCATGATTTTCGATGAAATAGGGGTTATTTCATCGAAATTAACCCCTAACCACTTAAACAGGCATAACCCTTCTTTAAAAAGCCTCAGCATGTTAATCACTCTGAATTTAGTATGTGTGGCCACTAAAGTGAAAGGGTTAATTGTGTCTTTTTCTTTCCTTTTCTGAGTAAAGGCTAGATAATCATTACATAAACGTTGAGATACTGAAAGTGAAAGATGAACAGCCAGGTCAATATAGAGGTGCAGTAAATATAGTCACGTCATGTACTTAACTGCAACCTAATACAGAATGTAACATATAATAACTCGCTCTGATTAACACAGAGTCTAATAATATTTCTGTAGATGAAGCTATATAGTTACCCCTTCTGTTATACACAGTAGATCAAGTCTCATTCTATACAGGTTAATAACCCTGGGTTAATTACCAGACTATACTTTCAATCTGTTTGGCACATTTGTCTGAAAACAGACCATCATCTTTTAATTGTGTCTTTTTTTCCTTTTCTAAAAGCTAGATAATCATCCCATAAATGTTAAGATACTGAAAGTGAAAGATGAACAGCCAAAGAGATATTGAAAGTATAGTCTGGTAATTAACCCCCGGTAATGAACCTGTATAGAAAGAGACCTGATCTACTGTGTGATACCATTCTTGACTATAGCCGGGGATAATAACTACCAATGTAACATCTACAGAGGCTGCTTTCCCAAAGCTTTATACCAGAGTGGTGGAAATCTCTCTACCAAATTCAATATCTGGAAAACACATGATTGAGTGCTCCAACAGGTTTATAAAATATCCAAGAGAAAAGTAAATCGATGCCCTTGTATGTGCACTTCACATGTTCTACGTGGGCAAACCAGGGTCACTTCTCCAGAGGGAATAGAGTTACAAGATAAAGCACAGAGAGTTCAGCATCAGAAATTCCAAATCGAGGAGGAATGCACGAGAAGAGAGCTTTTCCAACTTTTTCCATGTTATTGTTAAGAATGATAAAAACAAAACAAAAGTAAAATGCATTGCTGTTTTCTGACTACAACATAATTTCTATGCCAGATATACTCCCTGTTATATACAGCCTGCACTTGTTTAGCTTTCAGTCATTAATTTTTTTTAAAACCCCGGAAAAATAAGGGCCATATGAAAACCAAATATGCAGCTGCACTACCAGAGAAACCTGTCAAGGAACTCATAGATAGTTACTCACACAGAGAGATATTATAGACAACATTATCTTTTACACAAATTTAGAACAAAAATGTTAATTTTTAATTTTGTCATGAGTTCCTTGACAGAGGTTTCTCTGGTAGTGCAGCTGCATATTTGGTTTTCATATGGCCCTTAGTTTTCCGGGGTTTTAAAAAAAATTAATGACCGAAAGCTGATATTCTGTTAAATATATAAGGAGCACATTTCAGGACAAAGGTTATTCTGTTGCTAACATAGTACTCGTCACCATGCCCAAAATCCCATCTGAAACCCTGCATAGTTGTGTGGGGACCATATACATTTATAGACCTGTAAGCTGACTTTAAGTCAACCACACTCATATAGTCATTCCTATCCAATTGAGCAGTCACTGTGCTAATATTATTATAGGAAAAAGTCGAGCTAGTAGTATCCATAAAATTGTTAATAGAGATTTTCTAAGGCATCCTACAGTCAGTTATGGGTCTTAAATTGCCATTTGATTTTTCTACTCCACCAAGAGAATGGATACACTGAGGTTTACTATCAGTTTTAGAGACTAGACCCGCCTCCAACTCGTCCAATAATATACCACAAAATTCATTGTAGAATTTTCCTTCAAGAATAGACTTATAATTACCACAGTCGTAAGTAGTTTTACAATCTGAATCTACAATCTTGAAACCTTGGACGAAACCGCGCCATAGAAAATCAGCCTCAGCACCACTAATATCAATGAGGCCTTTCTGTTGAAGGAAGCAAGCCACCCTACATGGTAAAATTTGAGCTCTCTCCCCCCCCCAATGTAATGAACACACATACATACACCTTTTATACAATTGTCATACACCTTGATGCTAGGTAAACTTTGACATTAACAGTAAATAGTGGTTCATTTTCACCCTGTACTGGGTCATTACAAGTAACAATCCTATCATTTGGATTAATACAATCTTTAACCTCCTCTAAATTCCATGGAAAATTAATTTCTTGGAATACATCTTGTTTAGACACAGGTTCCGCCGAATGAATAAAACCATTGACCCTCCCTGTGTCTTCTACCTCCTGTACCGGAGCTTGAGAAGGCAAGTCGACATCTACCACACCTACCATAACTGGATCGGGCACCAAACACATATAACTGCCAGCTATAGGACATCGACCACCTAAAATTTCCTAGTCATTTCTGGATTTTTGGCAGTCAGTCTTACCATATCCAGAAGCACTACATCCGCTGCAGATATGCCTGTATTTGCACGGATCTCTCAAACAACCTTCTGCTCTATTGAAAGCATAACATGAATTGTTTGAAATTTTTTGTTTAGTCCCATTTCTAGTTTTGGTGGCGTATGCCTTCTGAGCCTGGATAGTACCATTATAAGAGAGGTGCCTAAGAATGTTGGAATTATCAATAACCCCAAATGCCTCTATACCATTCTTGTTGGCCCTAGTCCTAACAGACCTATCATAAGCTAGCAGAGCTGCTACTGTATACATTTTAGTCCCTGCTTTCTCTACTAGAACCTGTAAATGCTTTAACATACCCTCCACATCATTATTCTCTTTGTAGAAATCCAGTACAAAATTTAGGTTGACCAATACCAATTTCTCTACTGTGTCAATTTTGTCCCGCTTTTTTACATAGATTTCATGGTCGAACTCACCACATTTGGTACCCATGTGTAGCTTAGAAGAAGTGGAATCTAGTGACAACCCTCTTGTAAGATCTGTGGCCCGTGACGAGCTGAAAACGACGACTTTGATCTCCGGTGACGACCACGGCGTGTGACCTCCTCCCACCTCGATCCGTTGCTAAGGACGCTCTGAGACCGCTGACGCCTCTCCCTGGAAACGCGGCTGCGCCCTTGGTGATATGACGTCATCGGCCGTTGGTAAACATCAGCACGTGCATACAGAATCAATTGCACACCAACCTGCTCATAACACAGCTACTGGGCATCTATTCAAGAACCCAAGCACATTCTTAGTTTCTGCTGTAGAAATATGCGGGCCAATGGGGGAAAACACACCTCCAGGGGGAATTTTAAGTACACATAATACCTTGAGATCTTTCTCTCGGGGATGCCATGTTATCAATAGCACATAGGGACATGACACTTATCTGCTTAACCTTGCATATATCTTTATGTTGAAGCTTAGCTCTATCGTGCCCAGATTTAAGAAAATGCGCTCTAAGCCTCTATATAGGTTCAAAAGGCTACCCAGGCTTCCCTAATTATCAGATTAGGATCATTCAAAAAGTGCTGGGCTCAGCACGAGATGGGCTTTCTAAGGGTACCAAATACATTATGGTACTATAAAGTGGTATTTAATGGTAAATCTCTATATGTGATTTAATGGTTTGAATGCAACAAAAAGGTGTGTGCTCTTGACATGTAGAAAAACATATTGATTGAAGAAAATCCAGAAAACCACACATAAATTGGTTTTGGTTGTAGTATTGATTATCTCCTACTTCCATGAGAATATTCTCATTTTGAATGTAGGGGTAGCAAGTTTACATGCTACAAATATCCTTTGTTGATAAAAATGATAAACCTCTGTCATCCTATCAAAATCAGACACCGCTACCCTCCTAGACCCTTCTACCTTTATGTCCATAAGTGAATTGTTCTGACATATCTTTCATATTACATTTTTGAATAGCTACTTCAACCCCACATCCAGTCCCTTTCAATGTCCCTTTTAAATCAACATTGAGTATTTATTATTTCCAGTCTGATATATGAATAATGTTGAAAAAAATCACTTTTCTAAAAATATTTCTGGGCACCAAAGGGTTAAACATCAAAAACTTAATGATGATGTGAAAAGACTGTCACGTTTCCTTCATTACATCTGGATGTTAGGGGGGTGTTTCTATACCATGACCCAAACCCATGTATGCTCTTTCCCTTTCTCTTTCTCTTTAGCTTTATGTAAACACGATGTATGAACATGAAGATAACAGGTGATATATTACTTTCTTTCACTTTCGATATAAGACACGACACACCACTTGTCCACTTATCTTTGGACATCTTAATCAAATACACCATATTCTGTTTCACTTTCTCTCTCTTTAGTTATATGTAAACATGATGTATAGAATAGTCAAGTATTCTTAAAGTTGTCAACGGACCGTTACGAGTGGTGAAGTGATTATACACGGAATCCAGAGAAGTTCATTTGATCCTTTTATTGCGTAGCTGACATGAGTGTTTCATAAAGGTGGTAACAATGATAACACTCGCCAATATCTAAGCTCTGCCCCTGATCCTATAGCTCAACCTGTCGTAGGTTCTAGGTATAGGTGTAAGGTGTAAGTTGGGAGAGATATGATCTTAGAATAGATAGCTTAGAATAGATAGAGAGGGAGCTGCTCAAGCTACCTTATATACTCACAGCTCAGCAGCTCACAGTGTTGTGAAAAGTTCTGTACATGTGGCTCAATAGAATAGTGACACATGTCATAAGGAGAGAGTGCCACCTGTGGGTAGATTATGTTAATGAGGATTGAGAGGAGATTGTGAAATATCCTCTCATTCCAAATATGGCACCACAGGTGGATCGCACTTCCTCCAGTTAGACTGTGTGTGTGTAGATAAGGTTGGAATGTTATTACATCCTTGTACCTTATGTCACAGAGTGTCATGGAGGAAGTGTGTTTGTGATGAGTAATGGATCCTAGTTCCTGTTGGGGAATGCAGGAGATTATTGAGTGTAGATCATGGGCAGAGCTCAGGTTTTATATGGCGAAGAAATTAGTAAATATGAAAAATAGTTATAATACCCAGAATGGTCCATTGACAAAGTAATCAAATTATTGCTAACCTAGGGTTGACCATTACACCACGGCTAGGCACAAGAAACAGCAGACCTCAGAGATGCTCTTCGTTGCTGTCCACTATCTCCCTACCTCCACCTTGGATGGATAAGTGACCTCGCCCCCCTCTCTAACTGTGTGCCCAAAGAACATCACTCTTCACAATTAGATGGTTTCACCTTAAGCCCTGCTGCAATTAGTTTATATAGGACCTAAGCCCATGGATTTAGCCATGCCAGGCAGATAAATTAAAAGAATGTCTGTTTCTTAGCAAATAATGACCATAGCATGAGGGGAAAACAGAAATGAATTTCCCAGACTTGAGTTTGTGGGAGTAGTAGGAGGGCAGCAGAAGCTGCCTCAGAAGTTAGCCACTTACCTATTTTACAAAACTTTATTCTTTGAGTTTTATCTATTGAGCAATAGAAAGAGCTAATAAAAAGAAGTGGATTTGTCTTTTAAATGAAGTCTTTATGTCAATTTAAAGGGGAATTATGACTGGTTAAAGATGCCAAATCGAACCTATAATTCTGCCATAGTTTAAATAGGGTCCAAATTTGTGATCAAGCAAGTTGAATGCAGGAGAATGTAGTTCACTTATATCACTATTTTTAATGATTTTCTGTTTCGAGAGGCTAGATTATGCCTAATATTATGGATATTGATGGATATTATCCCTGTATAATAATTCAAAATGGTGTAGGTATTGCTATTTCGAGATATACCTTAATATCGAGACAACTATATTATTGAAGCAATAACTAGTCGGTTAGAGTAGGTTTCAGAATCACTTTATTATGGTACTTGTTACAGGAAGACTGCAAACACGTTTCAACCTTTCATATGCCTATAGTCTATACCCCGAAGGAGGTAAAGCTCTCGTTATAGCATTCGTTAGGCCATTCTAGAGACAAGATCAATCTACCAGCCCGGTAGCTCTGCGAGTCCCCCGGTCGTAGGAGGACGGCGGAATATATACCTCTCGTCATGGTTCATTAGTTTCGCACTGAGCGCCCTCTGGTCCGCCTCCTATGTCACACCGTCCGAGACCACCTGTGGTGCCCTCTTACGAGTAACATAGAAGATGCTCCCGAAGAGCGCCTATCCTACTATGATACGGTACATAGTAATAGTCTCGAATACATTCAGGCCTCGATGCATAGCAAATACGATTCCCTACACTACCCCCCTCCAGATAACACTAGGGGAAAAATGGTGATAGATATAGTAATGATTTTACCATAGTTTATCTATACAATAACGAGATATTACTATTACATACACACACTCGTTGTGATTATTCATAAGAAACCCAACATATTAGTTCTAAAAAGAACTCATACACAGTTCATGTAACCTCGATTAAAAATATTATGAGATTCGTCATAACGTTCCCATGTCACTAATAGACAGTGATTTACAAGGTTCAACATGAATATGGTACATATTGATATGGTTAAAGTTAATAACAACATAGTTATAACACAGAGTCCAACCTGCCTGACCTCGAGAGACCTACTTCATTCAGCCTCCATTGGAAAGATCTGGGTAGTCCATATCCTGCCTCCAGGGTTGACACTGAAGAGGTTCCAAATGGGTCTCCTGAGTATTAAATATATCGGTCGCAAAATGACGGGATCCACAACATCTCCTGATATCATTTAAAACATTGCGCATGCGCAATCATGCGCATCACTCTAACCTTACGTCTTGACCCCGTTCTGATAATGAGGTCACTTGACCCAGTTCCTACTACACTTTCCCGCCATTCCCTTTCGGGGTGGCGAGTCGTTCCGCAAGTTAACCGGTCCCTTCAGTCTTCAATGTAGACGTCCTTTCAATTCATTAGGAGCTCATAGAGGAATTATAATGATACAGAATGCCTTATAGCTATTCTGCCGGATTCTCCGTCCTCCACCCACAAGATCGTCAAAAAGGTCAGCATTCCAGCCATTGTGTTAGGCTTACGTTTCTCGTTAGCTAATACAAAAATAAACAATAACAGAGAGGACATTACACTCGTTGTGATTTTCGAGTTAGGTCACTGCATCCCTAGCCATAATTCTAGGGCTGCACCTCACCCACTAAGAAGGAGTTTTTATAGACCTGGTATCTGGAGCAGCCTTTTCCATTGCCTGCTTAGTCTTAGCAGCCATTTTCCGTTTACCTTCACCCGCCGAGACTTTTTTCTTTTTACCTTTAGGTTGGGATTGTTTAGGTTTCGGGGTTCCCCCCTGTCGTTTGCTTTCAAGGTCTTCCTGAACCTCTCTTTGCAATTGACGGGGTAATCCGTACTGCCTCCGCCACTTCCTCTATGAGTTCCAAGCCAACTCCATAGGTTTCGGTGGTGAGATCTCTCCCTAACCATGGTCGTAATCGATCCACATTCGATTTATACTGCCTCCCATACGAGGTTTGTATAAAGACTGTTAACTCACTAACTATCTCGCAGACAGTATATATGGGCCATCCCAATTATGGGCTAGTTTGATATTGGCTAGTGGTTCATGAAATCAAACCACTTTATCACTAAGTTTGAAGTGACGAGGCTTCAAACCTGTATCATAACCTATTTTCTGCCATTTTGCACTTTTTTTGTAATTGAATTCTAACGAACTCGTAAGCATGCTTAAACCTGTCTCATAAGGATTCAACAAACATTATGCTACACGGTGTTTCGGGACTGATCCCTATTACACCATACACCAAATCGGCTGGCATAATGATGTCCGGCGTGCAATTAGTCGAAGCATGTACTGTATTGTTGTACGCGTGCACAACAAACTCGCATTGATCATCCCAATCATCCATATGTGTATTGACCAATGGTTTCAAACATTGGATCAAAGTCCTATTGAACCTTTCCACCATACCATCACTTTGTGGCCTGTATGGATTGGTCCTCATTTTACATATGGCGAGGTAATGACACATTTCTGACCAGATGGAAGACTCAAATTCCCTTCCCTGGTCTGAGTGTAACATAAAAGGTGCCCGGAATTG
Source organism: Acholoe squamosa (assembly GCA_949317995.1). NCBI lineage: Eukaryota > Metazoa > Annelida > Polychaeta > Phyllodocida > Polynoidae > Acholoe > Acholoe squamosa. The sequence goes on from OX439035.1 coordinate 9,666,060, forward strand.
AAGTATCCAGCCTTTGACCAGTGCTATTGCACTTGTTTTGGCCTGATGATTCGGTAGGGGGAACTCTTTTGTGTACTTTGTGTAATAATCCGACACTACCATCATGCATGTGTTATCATTTATGGTTGTGTTAAAACCAGTAATGATATCGAGAGCAATCCGTGCGAATCTTACTTTTACCTTTTCCCATACCTGGTTTGCTCATACAACACTGTGGGCATGTCTTAATCCATCTTTCGAGATCCTTAGACATTCCAGGTCAGTAGTATCTCCGCGCGAGACGCTCGAGTGAACGTTTCTTACCGAAATGACCACTGGTTGAATGTCCATGACAAAAGAACAAAGAACAAAAGAACAAAAGAACATAACATCCCAGTTCTCTGTTTTCCAATGAGATTTCCAGTCTCGTTGGACCTTTACCTTTTCAAACCTATTCTTCTAGGCGTGTTAGAGTTAGGTCTGCATCCTGAAACTTCAATATCGATTCAGGAGTCCACTGTAGAAGGTTCTGTATCAATACAGGATCTACAGGGGGTCCCACGCTGGCAATAACAGCCTCGTGAGCAACACAGTCGTTACATTCGAGCCTCCCACACTTTTGAATAGGTTTTCTGCTCAAACTATCAGCATTTATATGTTGATTGCCTGGCCTATGCTGGATATGACTGTTCTCCAGCCCGAATTCACTTAGATGTGCTAGCCATCTTCCGATCATTCCTTCCGCTTCCTTGAAATTAAGCAACCATTTCAAGGATGAGTGATCGGTTCGAAGAGTAAAATTCCCTCCATAGAGGAAATGTTTAAACTTCTTCGTGTAAACCACTACAGCCAACAACTCTCGTTTAGTGGTACAGTAATTCCTTTGAGCCTTATTAAGGCTATTACTCGCAAAAGCTATTGGAACCTTGACACCATCTTGTATTTGAGACAATGCTGCTCCAATAGATTCATTACTTGCGTCTGTATCCAAAATGAAATGACCAGTTTCATTTGGGTACTTCAGCACTGGTGTTTCCCTAAACAAACGTTTCAGTTCTTCAAAAGCTATGTCATGATCATTATTCCAAGGGAATGGATCTCGAGCCCTATTCGGGGTCCAATGTGCGATTGTCTGTAAAGGATACGGTATCCTCGAAAAGCCTGGGATAAAGTCTCTATAATAGGAACAGAATCCCAAGAACGCCCGTACATCTTTCGGGCCTTTGGGTCTTTCCCAATCAGAAACTGCCTTCAGCTTATCAGGATTTGCTTTAATACTATCGGAACTAATTATTCTCCCTAAAGAAACCATTGATTTCTGAAATAATGTACACTTTTTCGGTTTTAGTTTTAATCCATTGTGTTGGATTCGGTTTAAAACCAATTCGAGGTTGGTAGAGCATTCTTCAAATGTCTTACCAAATACTATCACATCGTCAAGGTATACCAAGCAGCTTTTCCACAAGAGATCACTCAGGACTGACTCCATCATGGCCTCAAAAGTTGCTGGTGCATTGCATAATCCGAAAGGCATTAATTCGAATTGGTACAACCCTACATGACTAGTGAACGCAGTTTTTCTTTATCTTCCTCTCTCATAGCAATCTGCCAATAGCCAAGTCAAGACTACAGAACCATTTATTTCCACCTAAGGAATCCAAGGTTTCATCTATTTGAGGTAGGGGATAAGCATTCTTTTTCGTGATACCATTGAGTTGTCTGTAATCGACACAGAATCTCATAGTACCATCTTTCTTTGTAACCATTCGTACAGGACTAGACCACGGACTAGTGCTTGGAATGATTACACCATCATTTAACATGGACTCAATATGTTCCTCCACCAATTTCTTCCTCGATAGGGGCAATCTCCTATAAGGCATTTTAAAAGGTGAGGCATCTCCCGTTTCAATTCAATGCAGGACTTTTTCAATACGGCCCAAGGGTTCACCTGCCGATTTAAAAGCTTTGCTATACTTTCGAAGTAGCAAACGTATTTCATCAGTCTGTTCCTCTGAACAACACTCGGAGGATTCAACTAATCTCTCGAGAGCTTCAGGCAATATGTCTACTTCATCTATAGTCAAGTCTTTCTTAGTATCTATAGAACTTACAGTTGCTTCCGCAGCTGTTATAGTGGCTATCTCTTAATCCTTTGGTAAATACTTAACTTCCGTTCTGGGATTCGAAATGGGCATGACCGTCCATGACCGTCCAGTTCAACCACGGACTCAATACCACTTAACTTTGGATTACTCCTCACGAATACATCACACAAAGTTCCTCCAGGTATTTTCACCGTTTGTGCCACTGTTGCTATTGAGGAGATCTGTCGTAACACACATTACGCTTTAACCCTGTAAGGTTGATCTATCGTTAGAATACCAGTACTGGGGTTAAGAGTAGCATCATAAAGGGAGGCAAAATCCAAACCTATTATCCGGTCATCAGCTATTTCTTTTAACCTACTTCTAATGGAACAAAAGTTTGTCCATACGTTTGCATCTGAGTACTGTCAGCCGAGCAAGCCTGGACCTTCGAAGAGAAGTTTTCAGTCTTACCGCGCGATGCATTGTAAAGTCTAGAGCTGATGAAAGAGTGACTAGCTCCAGTATCAACTAAAATCTCAGCA